>CM038224.1:61226536-63626536 GCA_021442155.1 Cymbidium sinense | reverse complement strand
TATAAATGAACACCCTCATTCAATTTATTGAATGAAGATTTTATTTTCAAAACAAAATCAATAACCCTCTTTTCAAAATGAAACAACATTTGGATCTTTCATTTAGCATACCCAAATTTGCTAAGTGGAGATCAACTTTTCAAAATCAAAATTCAAACAACATTTGGATCTTTCATTTAGCATACCCAAATTCTAAGTGAAGATTCACTTTTAAAATAAAAAAATTCAAACAACATTTAGATCTTTCATTTAGCATACCCAAATTTTCTAAGTGAAGATCCACTTTTCAAAATTAAAAATTCAAATAACTTTTGGATCTTTCATTTAGCATACCCAAATTTGCTAAGTGAAGATCCACTTTTCAAAATAAAAAAATCAAACAACATTTGGATCTTTCATTTAGCATACCCAAATTTGTTAAGTGAGGATCCACTTTTCAAAATTAAAATTCAAACATTTGGATCTTTCATTTAGCATACCCAAATTAGCTAAGTGAATATCCACTTTTCAAAATAAAAAATTCAAACAACATTTGCATCTTTCATTTAAGATACCCAAATTTTTTAAGTGAAGATCCACTTTTCAAAATCAAAATCACAAAAAAATGAAACACGCTTTGGATTTCTTTAGCATACCTAAATTTGTTAAGAATCCACTTTTCTAAATCAAAATCAAAAAAAACATGAAACACCTTTGGATTTAAATAATAGCTAAGTTATCTTGCAAAAGCATATGGCTTTGCCTACATGTATTTAAAATCATAGGATGAGTTAGTTGGCACCACAAGGTGGTTATAAGTCCAAATAGTTAGGTGGTTATCCTCTTATGGAGGTAAACTAAATACCCATTTTTTAGATTTAGGTCGCATTGACCGCCAAAGCTCCCTAGATTTAGGTTCAGAGGTTATTATTTTCCTTGCTACAAGCATAAATCCTCACCTCTTAGGCATTTCCACCATCTAGTGTCGTGGAATCGTAAGTCCCAGATTTCTAACTAAAATTCAACTTAAACAACTAATTCCTCCCAACTTTAAAAAATACAAAGCCCAACCATAGATAGTTTGGGATGCTTATTATTTTTTAGTATCATAAGAATCCCCTTATCTTCCTTTGGCCATAATAACTTCATCCTCTTGATCAATCCTACTTGATCTTCCAAAAAATAAACCAATTGATTATAGTCCTATCTTTGATATCTTTGGAGACAATGATCATTTATCTTAATAGAGAGTATTCCTATGGAATCCTATTCCTCGTGATGTAATTAACTATGGGGCTTTCCTCCATAGGGAACTTGATGTGCCCGGATTAAAATAAACCCGCCTTTACTTTTCATGTAAAGTGGGGAAGAAGCTAAGAAGACCCATAGTTCTTAGGAGTCTTTATTCAGGTGATTAGGGCCATTGTAGGGTGGTGACTTCTATCTTTTAAGATAATACACCTTTTCAATGTCGCACTCGATCACCCTAATAAGAACATCATGGATCTAATGGTGTCCCAACAAGTTTTCATTTATCTTTCCAAAGGATAGATGAAGGTAGGAATATTTTACCACAATATTTTAATTATTAATTTAAAAGCTCCTAATTGAATATAAAAGTTGTGTGACTAAGCACTAAATTTTTTTGTTAATTATAATTATATTTGTGTTTGTTATGTAAAAACACTAAGATGATAAAGAATGTAAAGAATATGTAAGTGATGAGTAGCACGGGCAATTTTTGTTTATGTTCTTATAGCTTATTTATGCTTTGGTTATTGTTTCACTTCTATTCCAATTCTTGATGTTTGTAATGATTTCTATTTCAAGTGTTTTGAAGTTGTTTTTCATTAATATAGTTTAATTCATGATTTGGATTAGTAATTGTAAAAAATATTTTATTTTTCAAAAAAAAATTTATTTGAAGGGAAGATGGGGGTAGAGAGTTCTATGTAGCTATTTTATTAATTGTTTCTTATGTTGAAATATATAATTGATTGTTCATGAGCAATAGTGGAATTAGAATATCAAAATTATTTAACTACATGTGATTTCTTTTGTACTCTCAGGCCATTTTGTTCGTATTCTTATGGCTTATTTATGCTTTGGCTATTATTTCACTTATATTCCAATTCTTGATGTTTATAATGATTTCTATTTCAAGTGTTTTGAAGTGGGTTTTCATTAATATAGTTTAATTTATGATTTGGATTAGTAATTGTATTGAATATTTTATTTTTCAAAAAATTTTATTTGAAGTGAGGATGAGGGTAGAGAGTTCATGTAGCTATTTTATTAATTATTTCTTATGTTGAAAAATATAACTAATTGTTCGTGAGCAATAGTGGAATTACAATATCAAAATTATTGATACTTTGCTAGTGATTTAACAACTTGTGCAAAATGATAGTTGAGTGCGACAATTTACATTATTGACTATAGTGAGATTGGTCTTGTTTATGTCTAACAGTATACATTACATATAAAAATAAGCTAAGCTTTGTAGGGATTGAGTAGTGAATACACTTTAGGCCTCACAACACAAATTACTATTATTTATATACATAGACAATCTTAAGTAGCAAGGGATCGATAAAAATGGGAAAAGTGAGTTGAATGTCATTGACATATATTCATAAAAAAAGGGTGCGAATCTACATATGTATAAAGTAGAATTATAGCCAAATACTTGGATACTTAAATATCCCTTCACAACTAACCCTTTAAATCTACTTGTCACTTGCAAAACCAATTGAAGTGTATCTACCTAACAATAAATTTTACAAGGCGTGGATGCTAATATACAATTAATCTTGTGGAAAGGTTTTCAAATTAATGACAAACTTGACCTCAAAGAATTTTACTTGTTTACAAAAAATATGTATCCAATTGCTATAGTGTATGAGAAATTAGTATGCAACATATAGGTCACTATATTGTTTTAATCAATAGCTAACTCAAGAACTTGGAATCATTTAATTGAGATTGAAAAATAATAAACTATAAGCAAACAATTATTATATTTCTACAACATAACATCATTTGAATGAAGCCTTCAATGTTACCTATTTCATGAATGATTGATTTTGCTCAAGATTAACAAAAGTTTAAGTGTGAAGGTGTTTGATAATCGTGAATTTATATAGTTTTTCCTGCATTAGGCTTTGAGTTTATCATGCAATTTTGTTTACTTTTATGAATTTATTGACATTTATGGTTTAAATTTCGAATCTATTGTAAGACCAATGTGTATAAGGGAAATGCTTTAATTATGTGCAAAATCAATTTGAGAGATGTTTAGAGTAGATTTTGAAGCAAATGGTGTGGATTAGGGCTAAATAGAACTCTAGAGCTTAGCTTAGGAAGAAAAACCTCAATTTAAGATCAAGATAGAAAAGCTTATGCTTAGGCACCGCACTGAGTCTAGTAACAACTCAAGATAGAAATCTTGATGCCTAGGCATCCAATCTTCGCACTTAGGTGTTGAACCGAGCAACACCAAATAGAATCTAGATTTTCATAGTAGATAGAGAGCACAATACTTAGGCATCTAACCATGCCACCAAAGTGTCAACCTTACCTACAAGCTTGGTTGGTGGGCAATATTGTAAATTAGTTCTCTTTAAAATTTTCTTAAAAGAAAAATTAAAGTTCAATAAGAGAGAGATAACTTACAAATCAAATCTAACAAAACATCACAAAAGATAGGAGTAGTAGGAAAATAAAAGGAATAGGGGAACAATGACTTATAGTGGTTCACCCAATAGGCCTATGTCCACTCTCCAAGTATTTTATTATCCCTCCTTTGAAGAAGTGAAGATGGAGATGCCTCTCTCCTTAATGGATTGTGGAGAAACCCTACATTACTCCCCTTCTCTTCAACATAAGAACGTCCACTCTCTACATGGTACAAAGAAATTTCCCTCAACAAAACTCTCACACAAGTTTTCTACAAGAACAATCTTGCAAGTTAAAGCTCAACTCCCAATAGCAAGGTAGATGAAGAAGAATAACCAAAAGTGCAACCTTACCTACAAAAGATCTCTCAAGGGAAAAGAGGAGGAGAGGATTCTTCCCACATTTCTCTAAGAGAACATCTTTCCTTGCTCTTTATGTTCAAGTTGATAGTTTAGGCCCCAAGGAGATATTTATATTGTATGACTAAGAGTCGACATTGTATGATTAGTGCAAACTAAAGATTTAGCAATCTATTTGTTTGGCATGTATTATCTCTTTGTATAGTATAAACTCAATAAGAAAAAAGTTCTTCTCATAAAATTCCAAAAATTCTAGATTCAAATTGGGCAATTATCAAATAAATTTGTGCTATAGGACATACATCATATTTTGCAATCAATCAAATTAGAGAAATTATAACTAAATAACAAACTTGGTGGTTAAAAATAATTAATAAAAATGAATAATCATACAATGCAATCTAACATGATACAATACAATTTGCTAAATTTTGAAAATTTTGGAGTGAACTAACTTAATTATTACGATTGAGCTTTTTAATAAAAATTGATAATTGTGTGGTATGATAGAAATTATATAGTACTATTTTAAAAAAAAAAATTTAATAAAATTTTTTATTTATATTCTCTCACGTATTTGCTTCTTTTTCATCATTCACATGCTAATTACATGAAAATAAAATAAAATATAAATATAAAAAATAATGATACAACTTTGGGTTTAACCCGGTCTTTTAGTATTAACCCTTTCTCATTTGTCATCTTCATAGGTTCTTTTATGATCTTTTAGTCAATCTTCATTAAATTTCTTATTTGTAATACTTGCATTGCAAGCTTACCATATACACACAATTGATTATTAAAAATAATTATTCAACTAGAAAATTTTGTAATCATTAAAACTTAGAAACCATGTTAAGGTTCAAGGGGTTAATAATCTCCATCTTTTAATAATGACAGATATTTTGGTTGAGTTTAGAGTATAATAGGTAAAAGAAAAATGAGATAACACCCTCATAATTTATGACTCACAAAATATACAATGAATGTAGTGATGTTTATGCAAACATACAAAAATATGCAAAAATATGCAAAATGAGTTTCAAACAAACAAAAGAAGTCTCAAACAAACCAAAAACACTAAGATTTTCTATCTTTTGACATAAAAAATAAATCATGCAAACTCGAAATGCCAAGATATATTTTTTTAATAAAGTCAAGCAAATTTTTTTTGAGACATTTTAACACTTATACTTATAAAATATGTTCATTTAGAATGCTTAATCAATGATCATATGATATATCTCACTAACTATTTCCTAATAATCTCACAATTGTCCACTTATATGCAACACTTCAGATCATACTTCATTACATTTGTAAACAACATAAATTAATTTAGTAATTTTATAACACATTTGTAACAAAAAATAAAGTGTTGCTTAAATTTCATTTGGATGGCTAGAGATGCTATTATATGATTCAAGTTGATGAACAATTATTGGCAGACAAAGAAGTCACAAATATATATTTTTGATTTTTTATTCATCCCCACTTTATGAATTTTTTTATATTTATACTTTCGTGCTTTGGAGATTTTTTAATTTTAATTTGGCTTTTATCCTAGTCTATGCATCCCTATCACATTGTTGTCATTAGTCAATTTATTCTACAATTAGCAATATTGCATACATCTGCACTAATATTTTTGAACAAATTTATTTGTTATAAAATCTAATGAAAAATAGAGTAAAGATAAGGATGTGATTTACATAAAAAATTTTGTAAGCAGAATGTGCATCATCATAAATAAATTTTAGAGCATTTGGTTAGGTTAGTGATTCATACTTCTACACAAATTTGTATATTCTAAATACTACTCAAATATAAGTATGTAATATAAGCATGCTTAAAAAAATCACATCAAGTTATAATTCATAAAATATGATAGAAAGAGAAAACACCAACTAGAAAAGTCATGCAAAATAATTATATTAAATGCAACTAATATGAAACATAACATCTAAGAAAGTAAGTATACTACTTTAGATGTAGGGGAAAGTAAATATAGAAAAAAACTATAAAAATATAAAAAGTAAAAGAAAAACATAAAATTCAAAGGGTCCCTCATATGTCGATGGTGGTATGAAGATATTGTGGAGTGAATCAAACCAAGCTTTATCCTCTATGCACCGGCCACGATCCTCTTAGTGAGGTTATTGCTCCTCAATGTGCTTATCAACTTTGAGCTCAAGCCGTGAAATGCTCAATTTATTGGGGTAGTAGGGTGTTGATGGATCTCCTCTCTAATAATCTCCTCTTCTTTCACCTTATATGCTAGTCATACATGATAAGTATAAGATAAGATAACTTATCATGTATGACTAGCTTTGAATCGTGATCCGTCACTTCTTGTACTTCAAGTAGGCAGCTTTTTCTTTATTGGATCTCAAGCGGTTGTTATAAAGATTTTGGTTTTCCTAGCCATAAAAATACTACCTTTGTCGGTCCCAAGTATGGATGTGAAAAGTGGAGGGTTGGATAGGTAGTGCACAACTAGTGTAAAACTTATCGAAATAACAATGACATGAATCCTTTAAAACATTGTGTTAATGCTAGGGCACCCCTTGAAAGTGATGAGTTGTATGACTTGAATACGTGAAAAGTGTGTAAGGTGCCGATACACGTAGTGTTAAATAAGCAAGGGTTCCCACATTATGGATAGATGCGGGCAAAGAAGTTAGTCCATGAAACTACAATTAGATTAGGAACTTGGAATATAGGTACTCTTACAAGTAAATTAATGGAATTAATAGATATTATGGTTCATGGGAAGATAAATATTTTATTGTGTTCAAGAAACTAAATGGGTTGGGGAGAAGGCCAGAGATTAATAATTTAGGTTTTAAACTTTGGTATTCGGTAGAAGATAAATTAGAAATGGCATAGGTGTGATTATAGATAAAAGTTTGAAGGATAATATTATAAATATTAATAGATGTGGAGATAGAGTTATAGCTTTAAAGATTATTATTGATACTAAGATTATCAATGTTATAAGTGCTTATGCTCCTCAAGTAGGTTTGGTTATAGGCCCAAAAGAAAAAATTTGGAATGATTTAGAGGATTAATATAAAAGATACCTCTTGAAGAAAAGTATTTATTAGAGAAGATTTAAATGGACATATTGGTAGAGTAAGATTTTAAAAATATTGATAGTTATGGATTTGGAGTGGCTAATGAAGAAGGTTGGACTATATTAGATTTTTCTTTAGCCTATGATTTTATAGTTACTAGTACTTTATTTAAGAAAGGAGATGAGCATATTATTACTTATAAAAATGGGTCTAGTAAAACACGATTGATTATTTTCGATAAAAAATAGATCATTTAGATTGTAAAGATTGTAAAGTCATTCTAAGTAAAAGTTTAAGCCCAATATCGATTGTTAGTTTTAAATTTTAAGATGAAAAATTGGAAGAAAAAAATAAATCAAATTATTGCTAGGATTAGATGGTGATTCTTAAAGAATCGAAAAAAAATATTTTTAAGAGCAAGCTACAAGAGCTTAAAATTTGGGATGTTCATAAGGAAGTTAATGTTATGTGAGAAAAGTAGCAAGCAAAATTAAGCAAGTTGCAAAAAATATGTTTGGAGAATCAAAAGGAAAAACTTCTTTAATAAAAAATAGTTGGTGGTGGAGTTAGAATGTCAAAAAAAAATAAGAAATAGGAAGCATTATTATAAAATTTGGTTTAGATGTAAAACTTCGAGAAAATTGAGAAAGATATAAAGTAGTAGAGATTCTAAGAAAGCAATATATGATGCATAAATTTTAAATTTTAGTGATCAATAGATTAGATACTAAAGAAGGTGAAAGATGTATATATAAATTAGCCAACCAAAGAGATAGGAGAAAGTAATGATCTAATTTAAGTGAGGTGTATTAAGGATGAAAATCATAAAGTTCTTTTCTTAGAAAAGGATATTGAAAATAGGTGGATGAGGTATTTTAATAAACTTTTCAATGAATGATCTAAAATACGATAGATTTTATCAACCTTAATATCCTAAACAAAAATAGAGAATTTTGTTTTATCATCGATTAGTAAATTTGAAGTTGAGAAGCTTTAAAGAAAATGAAATGTCAAAAAATAGTATGACCTAATGATATTCTAATAGAAGTGTGGAAATGTTTAGGAGATCAAGGAATTTCTTGGCTTACAAATCTTTTAATGTTATTTTAAAGACTAAAAGATGCGAGATGAGTGGATAAAGATTTTGTTGGTTTCTATATTTAAGAATAAAGGTGATGCACAAGAGTGTGGAAATTATAGAGGAATTAAGTTAATGTGTCATACATTAAAATTATGGGAGAGTAATTGAGCATATGTTATGATGTGATACAAAAGTTTCTCACAATCGCTTGGTTTCATGCCAAGTAGATCTACTATGGATGATGTATAGTTGTTAATAGGTTTGATGGAGAAGTATGGAGAAAGTATAAGATATACATATGATATTTATTGATTTAGAGAAGCTTATGAAAGAGTTTCAAGAGATGTTCTTTGGAGAGTTCTAGAAAGGAAAGGAGTTAATATTAGTTATATTCAAGTCTAAAGATATGTATACTAGAGTTGTTACTTGTTTCCAAATACAAGAGGATTGACAAAATATTTTCCTCTTCGATTGATTACATCAAGGATCGCCTTTAATGACCTTATCTTTTGCTTTAGTTATGGATGTTCCTACTAGTCATTTACAAGAAGATGTACTTTAGTGTATGCTTTTGTTGATGACATTCTTCTTTGATAAGACTAGAGAAAGAGTCCAAACATTTATCTCTAATGATTACTTAATTAGGTCAATCGTGTTCTAAACATACATATAATTGTGGATTGTACAATACAACTATTTTACTATAATCATCCACTTATTCATCTCAATTTGTTTCGATGATCTAAATAGATATATCATATTGCATGATTATAGCATTTTAGTTTAATCCCATAATGAAAAATAAATGAGATTAAGAGAACAATCTAAAAGACATAACACATGAAGAAATAAAAATAAAATGCTTCACTATATATCCTCTTTGGAATACATAGTTTAAATCTTCCCGATAATGGGATTACAAGATTGTATATAGGAAATTCTAATAATTAAAATTCTAGAATCAGTTATAATAGCTATGCGATGGTAGTTAGACTATAACGGTTGTTGGTGACGATGATAATAGCCCGATCGCAAGAATAACGGTGGTGATGATAAACTTGAACTCCTAGCTCTCTCAACTTTCTCTCAAGTTCAGCTTGAATGAACAGGAAAATAAAACAAGAAAATTAGACTTAATAGTAAACAAGGTTGCATAGAAAATGTATGAATAAAAATATTTAAAAAATAGAATAAAATTGAAACAAACATGCATGAATGGACACAAAATAAGAATAGATTAAAAAATAAAAATAAAATAAAAATGTCCAAAGATTGATATCAACTTAGTTTTTTTGTGATCTTAGAGCTAAATGTCAATTATTCTATGTTTTATGAAAGTGATTAGTAGAATTTTAGTTATGCAAATAGCATTAATGTCACATATTATTAGAATTATACAACATGTTACCCAAGATGTAGAAGTTATTACTTTAGCCATAAGGGGGAAACACAACTTCCAAAAGTAATGTACTTAGATTCAACAATAGATTAAGCAACATAATTTTATTTCCTACTTGAAAATGAAATTGAGTATAAATTGACATGTACTAAAGTACTTTTCTATCAACTTTGTACACTAAAATTAGAATTAGTATGTCCAATAACATCAAAATATGTGCTCTCATGGGGTACAAAATTTCTACCTTAGTTGTACCAATCAAATATCAAAAAATCATTTCAATAACTTTTGAATGAGGCTCTTTTGTGACCTAAAATTTTGCATAAAGACAAGCACTAAACATAATATCAGGTTTGGTAGTTCTAAAATAAAGAGTTTATCATCCCACATTATGTCTTAAGGTTAGCAAACTTACAAAATCCTTGTCCGATTGAGCTAGCACTCATAAGGGTGCGGTATTTCTCACATGGTAAAGATTACAAGTCCTACAACTTTCTAACATTTTTCTTAGAAACTATTTTTCTATGATATTATGGGTTTTATTTCTTTAGTTCAAAGTCATAAGGCCAACTCTAGATAATGCAATTCATGATTATTGATAAAGCATCTTAGAGGTTGGTTTGACTACCTTCCATGTTAAATGACCTTGGGCTTGGCACCCTAAGATGATGGGTTTATAAAATATAGAGTAAGATTTTTTTTTATCTCTTCTTTGATTTATTTTTCACTCAATCACTCCTTGATCCATCTTGCTTCTTATCAAGTCTTTAATAGCTCAATGATTATTATCACGTAGGCCTTCTATATATTGGGTTATCATCTCATTTGGCTATGGTGATTCACCCTCTAACTTATGGACTAACACCTATTACATAGATCATTTTATTATGGTAAGAATTTTTCAATTGTGAGTTCTCTTTGAAAAATACATGAAATAAAATCAAATAATGGCATGTTCCCACTTATCTAGAGTTTCTTATCTCATGGAAGTGTCCTTGAGTGTAATTAACTAAAGGTATCCTAGTTGCTCTAAGAGATTAGGTAACCCACATTCTCTCAATTTCTTTGATTAACTTGATGGCATGTTTATGAATAAATATTTATCATGAGTTCAAATGAAAGATGAAAGCTTAGAGCTTCTTCCCATGTCTTCTTGTGAAATATTTCATTTGAAGACTCCATCATCCTATTAAAACATTTTCCCCACACCATAAATAAATTAGCACACTTGGTGGGACCTAATTTCTCTCTCTCTCTCTATATATATATATATATATATATATATATATATATATATATATATATATATATATATATATATATATATATATATATATATATATATATATATATATATATATATATATATATATATATCTTCATATTTGGAAACATGTCCAAGTTTGGTTTTATTATGATAACTAATCTTTTAGCCCAAAGACTCGAATTGGTAATCATAAGCTCTAATTACCTATATACAAGTAATAATGGATTACTTTATAAAAATCCTTTGAAATCTTTAAGTCCTCATAATTACTTTTGGGTGAACAAGTTTTAACTTTTATAACCTATCCCATGGAATCTATTTTTAACATATTACTTTTAGAGTTATTATGAATGTCATGATCAAACCATTTACTATTTTATGTTTTTCCCTAATTAACTTTTCATGTGAGAATTATAATATACTATTTTAGTTATCTCATTTAACAATTTAAGGTTATTAATGGCCTCATTCTTATAGAGGTCACTTTGTGCCCTCTTTAAGGAATAGGGTAGAGCATATGGCAAATCCCTATATCCAACTTTAGTTTTACCTCTCAAGTAAAAGCCATTTTTGATATTTCTTTAAATACTAGATTCTCAATGCTCTTAAGGTTGTCCGGTAGACCTTCTATGTTTTCTCACTTATGTTTTGGAGACTCTCAAAGGGCCTCATTTGCACATCATAAACCTACTCCCATACCACTCAAAGATTCTAAGATAAGTAGAAAAGCTCATTGTATGAGGAATTAAAAATTGTATAGAAAATAAGATCCTTTAGATGCTACCTAGGCATTCCAATTTCTACAAATCACTAACCTCTTGCTAAAAATGATAGTCTAAACAAAATAATTCTATACCCGCACATCGTTCTTAAACTTACTCTAGATACTTCATGAGTTTTAACTAAAAAAATCCAAGATGTGGTTAATTTGTTGATTAATGGAAAATGACAAATATTAATTTTATAACTCTTTCCCTTTTAAATCATTGATTTTTTTGATATTATTTTTGCTTTATTATAAAAAAAAATTGTTACAATAATTAAAATGATTTCTAATGTGGGAAAACTTATATTTTGGTGAATTTCAAGTATTTGATGTGAAGAAGAAGTAAATTTGGGGTTATTTGAGCAAAATACACACTTTTGGGAGGTTCTGGGCTATCCATGAGCCTAGACCCAAGTCGCAAGACTTAGGTGCCCAAAATTGGCACCTAGGCACATGAAGCTTGCTAAAAATCAAAGAGCATGAAACCTAGGAGATAGAACCTAGCGCTTAAGCACCAGCCTAGAGGTTGCTATAATTTGCACTAGAGTTTCATCAATTTCATGTATTTTTAGAAAAGATTTGGTGCTAACCTATTTAAGCAAATTTTATAGATAGATTTTGGAACTTCTTTAGCCATATTTCAAGATTTTCTTTAGTCTCTTTGAAGAGTCCAAGCAGAGTTTTGGAGGCTTCTTGGAGAGGCTTTTAAAGCAATCAAAAGAACCCATTTATCATGCTTCACCATATCTCATTCCTTCCATCTCCATTTTTTGTTGCAATCATATTCATGTATCAAATTATTTTCTTTTATCATAAACTAAAATTCCATTTTAGATGTTGGGTGTAGCTATGTTTTTAGTTTTAATAAAATTTAGATTTCTTTTACAATTACTACATATTTTGTTCTATGCTCTATTGACCATTGAATTGATTGGCCATTATTTTCAATAGATTAGGAAGTTCATTAGGAACCTAGGTGGAAACTAGATCTATAGAGTAAAACACCATGGTGATGGGGTCGTAGATTAATAACAATAAATCAGTAGTCCTTTTGATATCTCAATATCAATGATAGATTTTCTTGCATTGAATTTATCATTAAGAGCTAAGTAGTGTGAAATATTGTGGACCCTAGACCTTTAGAAGAAAGGTAGTGACTACCCTAATCTAGCTTTTGGTAAAATTAACTCACACTTTATTTCAAATAATAACTTCAAAATTAACATTGGTGAAACATAATCCATAAGTTTATTCATATCGAGATAACCCATACAAATTCTATCTTATTACCTTACTAGTCTTTTCAATAACTTCTAGTTAGTAGTAGTGTTACCTTGACACTCTATTTTCATCATCTAAATAGTAATAACTAAATTTAATTTCAAAACTAGATTTTAATCCCTATTTTCATTAATACTTTATTACTTGACATGATTGTGAACTCTTGCACATATAGTTCACCCCACACGCATTAGAAAACTAGTTGTTGGAAAACAATTAATCACTTAAATCACTATCACTAATCGTGGAAGCACTTTTAAAATTTTCCAATTACTCATCACCTAAGAGGTATTGTAGCAAGGAGTCTAAAAATTCTTAAATCTTCATAAGAATCCCTTATTGATATGCCCATTTAGACCATCTTTGTGATTAATGATGCTTTATTATTTATCTCGATTAAACCTATTACTCTTATTCCACTTATGATTAATAGAAAAGAAAGAAAGCTTTGACTTATTTTTCTTCTATACCACCTAAACAACGAATGCATATTTCTTATTATAAAAGAAAAGACCTTATAATTCCCTAGGAGCTTGCTGATGATTCGAGAGGAAAAATCTATTTAGAAAATTTTCATATAAAGAATGGGTTAGGAAAAGATATCTAAAATTACGTTGATATTTGTTTTGTTGTATTTTAAAAGAAGAACCTTTCATTATAGTATCCTGAAGATGATATGATAATAAAAAAACCTTATGAATGGGACGATTAATGTGAAAAAGTTACTATGGAAGATGATAGCCCATGTCATGGTAACTAGTAGGCAAGGTAGATCACCCATCTAGAAAGGTGAGTCTTCCCATGAAACACATCAAGAAAATATTCAAGAAGAAGAAGAAGAAGAAGAAGAAGAAGAAGAAGAAGAAGAAGAAGAAGAACCATCTAAATCTAAGAGAGAACTAGATGTTTTAACTCTTAAACATGATGATAATGATAAAAGATATTTTGATTCAAATTTTATAAGAAAATTTTAAATAGATGGATGCTATTATGGCCACCCTTAGTGCATAAATTGAGAATCCATCTTTCCCAATTTTACATTCCTTTGAGTGTCACAAAATAATACTCATTCTACTTCTCAATTAATCATGGTGCATTGGACTAAACTTGTTCATGTTCTTCTTAAACCTTCTATTGTTCTTGTTCTTGTAATTGCATCATCGATAACACCTTTGTTAGCACCCTCTCATATGCTAGATATGAGGTAGGCATGCAAGTCAAAGCTACCGGTAGTGCAAAATGAAGAGTTATCACTCAAAAAGAGGACCCATATTTAGAAGAATATGAACCAACTTCTTTTTTCAATAGTATTTATCTTTCTAGCTTTATGTACCATGATGGAACCGGCAAGTTACAATAGAATATTGCTTAATAGAGAGCTCTCTATTGTCCAATAATGATGCCCTTATGTTATGTCTCTTTATTACTTTATTGTCGGATGCATTTGAATGGTATGTCAACATACCTAATTGAATGTTTAAAACCTTTGATCAATTTGAGGAAGTTTTCATAGAAAGGTTTGTAGCATACATAAATAAATAAATATCTAACGATGACCATAAAAATCCTTATAAGAATTTAGTGGATTTTATTTTTAAATGGTGGAATATGGAATGAAGTGTGAGTCGCCACTTTAAGAAAACCATGTTGTTGAACTTTTGTTGATCTTATATTGGCTCGAATTACTAGACCTATTGTATTGCTTTAAAACTCTCTTCCATTCATATATTTGAAAAGTTTCTTACTAAAGCCTCAAGTCACCATGGTGAAACATCTTCTTTAATCTTGAAAGAATATAACTCTTGAGAAAAGGTGAGAAAAAAAGTACTCAACTTTTGAAAAAGGGCTGAGAGATTGCCATAGTCTCTCCTTTAAGAAATATTCTAAAAGAAGTTTTGTAGCTAATTCCACTAAAATGACTATCTCCATCCTCTAGAAAATTTTAAATAATTTTTAGAAAAACTTAATCGAAATTCTTATAAGAAAAATGTGGAAATTTTTTCAAAATGTTACTATAATCTAAAATGAAACTTTTGAACCTAAGAAATTAGAAGTAGTAGAAAAGTTGATAATCCATAATATTTTCCATATCACCAATACCTTGGATACACAATTAAGAACGCATAACATTTAAAGACATGTTACACTACTAAAAAAATAGGAAAATTGAGATCCCAAGAAATACTTGAAAAAAAATTAACTATTATCACAAAATGTATCACCATGTGTAATTAAGACAAAGTAATGGAGTCAATTCTTAATTATTCTACTTTCTTATTTGTTAATATGATTCACAAATTTGATGAAGAAATCCAAGAAGATACTCGATTTTAGTTGAAGGCATTTCTTAATTGGAGTTTGATAACTTTTGGAAAGAGAATCAACAACATACTCCTTCAAACATGCCTTAAAATAAATAGAAGAAATCCATGAGGTTCAATTGAGAATGGTAAGATACTTCAAATACATAAAATGGACCTAGAATAAAGATAAAACATAATATCTAAAGACTTCATGAAAAATTAATCAAATAACATCAAGATCTCATGATAATTGGGCCTAAAGTAAACTATAATGTTTTGTTTCATCTAAATAAATTCCCTACACTGTTGAGCATATATGATGTTTTAATGTTGTCTCTAAGATGCATCAAAACATAATCAAGGATATATTTGAACCCAAAGTCTTTCAAGCACATTATGTTGAAGAAAAAAAAAAATCCTCTTCCTTCTGCCATTACATTTATAGATGAAGATTTATTAATAAAACTACTAATCATAACAAACCTTTGTATGTTGCATTTGTCTATAAAAAATACTTTAAATCAAATTTTATGGACCGGGTCCTTATTAAATGTAATCATAATGTTGAATTTATAGTTATTATCTTTAAATATAAAATGTTGTGTTCGATAGATTGATACTACATAAATTCAATGGAAAAGATAAAAGATACTAATTTTTATTACATTATCATTATAGTTTAGTGATTTTAAAATTGAGGTAAAATTTCATGTCACATACAGAATACATCTTTTAGTGCATTATTGGAATGACTCTAGTTTCATGAATATGAAATGGTAATATACTCATGAAAGAGAAGTATTTTTTATCCAAGGTAATTTACAACCTTTTGTAAATGAAAATGGCATTAATGATGATGTTAAATATATTCTATTTAAGAAAAATCCACTTTATTTGACAACATCATCGGTAGATCTAAAGTATAGTTTAGGGTTTAAGGTGCTACCTATGGGAAAAGACGAAGATTGATATGGCATAGACAACAATAATAATTTTTTTCCTATTCTTCGTTTTGATAAAATTATACATAACTTCGAATGAAGAAGTTCACCACATCATAGAATTATCGCTCTTTTAGAAAGAATTCTAATGCAAAAGATAAAAGAATCAACTTTGACTAAATGGTGCTTCTAATGTGATGCTTTAATACTCAACGTGGGAAAATTTATGACATTACATAGAGTTTAGGAATTTCTTATTTGGACGATCAAATGTGTCAATAAGAAATAAACATGTTATCTTGAAAGATAAATATGTTATCTTATAATGGATTTGATCATTTAATAAAAGACTCCTAAGGCTAATGAGTCTTTAATGTTCCAGAGTTTTCCTCGAACAACATGGAAAGCGAATAGGGTTTATTTCTTCCTAAAATACTCTCAATTAAACAAATAAGTTATTATTTCTATGGAGTTCTAAGTAAGTTTCCAAAGGAATGATATTTGGAATTTCAATTGGGAATGATCCAAAGTGAAAAGAGTTCTTTTGGAAGCTAAATGGGATGAAGTAGGGAATCTGATATTGGGATTCCCAATAGGCATTTCAACTATCCTACCATTAGGCTTTAAATTTTTGGATTTAATTTTGATTTTGAATTGACATTTTCTTAGAAGTCTAGGACTTAGATTCTAGTAGCACAAAATTGCATGCCTAGGCGTGAAGGCTTACTTCAAGGATGCTTCGAGCTTAAGTTTATATATGCTTCTTACACAAGTCAAATGATCATCCTAATTTTATTTTGGGAATTATCAGCCCATTCCTCTCACTTAAGGGAACTAACCTATCGACTCTTCCGGACTTACGCTAGAAGGACTATTAGCTAACACCACCTAAGCATTTTAAATTCATGATGTTAAGTCTCATGTATGCAAGATGGCCAGGTCGTTATCTTTTAGAAAAGAAATATGAGAATATTAGACTCACTCCCTAATCCCTAAGATCATGTAGGGTATGAAATGCATGAACTAATGCACATTTTTTAGCTTTTATATATTTTGACTTGATAATCATTTTAGGCCATGGGTATGCAATTTATGCTTACATGGTATGTAATTAGAAAAAAGTAATGGGCCAAATTAATAACAAAGGCAAACTTCCCCAAGAAGGTGGTCATCCTCACGCACTGATGCCTATTATATGTAATGGGTGAAGTGCCCAATCCAAGAGTTGAGCTGGTGTTTATTTTTTGGATGTATAGGGACACCATGATCATAGGGGGGTACTTATTGAGAGTGCATCGTGAGGCATGATATACTATCTCAAAAGATAGATGCATCACCCTTCGATGGATCTAATCACCAAATAAGGACTCCTAAGGCTTGATGGGTCTTTGAATATACCAATTTTTCTTCTTCTTTACATGGAAGAATAAATTGGTTTATATTAAATTGAGTTCTAAAGTTCCCTATGGAGGTAGGTCTCCATAGTTAATTACATCTTAGGGAATGAAATTTCTTAAGAATACTCTTGATTAAAGTAGACAATTAGGGTCTCCAAAGATTTCAAGGTAAGACTACCAAAGGATTGGCTATATTTGGAAAGTTAATTGGGATAGATCAAATGGAGAGACTTATTTTGGAAGCCAAAGGAGATGAATAAGAAATGCTCATTATATTAGGAAGCCTAGTGAACATTCCAATATATCCTATAATTGGGCTTTATATATTTGAAAGTGAAGAGATTTATTTATTTGAGTTAAATTTTATTAGATTGCTGGGGCTTATAATCCACCAACACAAAGTTAGGAATGTCTAAGAGGTCGATTTATGCTCTAGCTTTGAAGGAAATAACTACCTAAAATCCTAAATCTAGGGAGCTTTAGTAGGACCTAAATTTGACAAGTGGACATAATGGTTTATCTCCACAAGAGAGAGTAAATATGTCCAACTTCTCACTTAACCGGTGGCCAACTCACTCCTCTTAGGATTTTGAAACCATGTGGTCTCTTATGAAATTGCAAGATAGTTGGGCTATTATTTATTTAAAAAGAGTCTAAATTCCTTAAACCCACTCCTTAGGAGACTAGAGCATGAGTGGTGTGATTAATGACTTAATCTATAAATGTAAAATATTTTCAAATTTTATTTCTTTATTTTGACACATCATTTAAACAAAGGCTTTGGGATTTTTATATGCCTAAATGCATTATGAAGTATGGTGGCCAAATCAAAGAGAAAGAAGGTGAAACTTCATCAATAAGGGTTGCTCTCACTAGTCAAGCAATCACTATGCATGTAAAGACAGAGGCCCCTATTTTGCAAGAGTGATTCAAGATGCATGCATGATGTGAGACATGCAACCATACATCTAAAGGATTGCTAAATATTTTAATTATCTTGATAGCCTAAACTTTTGGTGAGGTTATGAGTTATTTAACTTTTAATTATGAGTGATTAGTAGGGTAGAAACTTTTTTTTATCCTAAGAGCAACACATCACAGGCCACATATTAAAGCATCAATCAAAAAAAAATTATAAAAACATGCCATCCTAATGTACAATTTAAACATATCATCAATCAATTTTATAAGCTAATGTAAAAGAATAAGCCAATACAATCGGTACCACCATACAATCCAAAAGAAAAGATGAGTTGTTGAGCTCTACCCTTATACAACCCGCCTATGAAAGAATAATTATAATTTTATTAAATGCTATGGGGTATTTATGTCTTCATGTATCTTCCTTCCCCTTTAATTTGGTGGACTTCAAGGCATCACATGGCACCCCAAAGCCTTCTAGCCAATGCTCATCCTAATCCCCATAGCACCAATCATAATTCCTAATGCAAAATTACATTAAAATAGGAAAAATAAATCTAACTACACTTGCAAAATAAGTGTTAGCTAAACACGCATATAATTCCAAGTAGTTATATATAATTTGAACTTAGCACCCTATACATGGGTAATAAAGCCCACTGTCCTAATTTGGATTATGCTTAGGTGTTTAAGCAACTGAAAAGAGAGCATTTACATTTAATTTTAACATCCCTTAAATATAATCCTGTAGAAAATATGATTAGGCTAATATAGACCTACCATCCAACAAAGCATACACCTAACATCTAGTCTAAATAATACATCACAAAATAAAACATTTATCACATCATACAACATCCTAACACGAGCTAGAAGTGATGACTTAATTTTAATGTGTGTATGTTCGGTCTTATGTGGTATGTCTCAACTAAGCATTAGTATTTTTCTAAGTGTAAGAAGATTTAATTTAACATGATGGTGGATTTCATTTGAAGTTCTTTAATTGATTTGAGGCTTTTTTTTAATTTATATTTTCTTTTATTTCATATGGCCTAGCAACTAAGTGTTATAAAGAGAAGAAAGGGGATCATTTCCTTTCATCCATACCTTAAGCCACTTTCTAAAGTACATTAATTTGATTTAGTTCACTTTAGTGAATGGTTTATTGAATGATTTAATTAATCCTAAGTTTAGGTTTACTTTAAATAATCCTATTAAAATGAAAGACATCTTAAGATTAATTTAATTGAATTACTACCACATGACATGTATTAAATCATTCATTTCCATCACATGTAGCATGCATATGATGTAATACTAAGTGTATCTATACATGCAACATATTTTAGCACACTTAAATGATGAATGTTTGTGAATGTTTTTAATATTTTATTTGATTAAATTATTTAATATAAATGAATTCAAAGCTTTGTATAAATTCTTATACAAAAATACATAGGAATGAAAATAAATAGGTATGTGCCATTGTTAACCGTGAAAGTGAGGTAATCAAATGATCTCCTTGGGGCTAGCTAAATTCGTATTCGGGATGTCCATCTTGTATTCACTTGCATTAAAACATATGTAAATTTGTATACATGAACATAAGAAAGAAAGCTCCATATGACATTACTAATTAATTCAATGACATAGCGAATCATGAATGCATGTATTTTTAATAGAAAAGAGGATTTCCATTCTTTAATCACATATACATACACATGTATATATACATAAACAAGTACAATCCATTGTTAACGGGAAGTGAGGTAATCAAATGACCTCCATGGGGCTAGCTAAAGCCTCGCATTTTAGAGATGGTCTTGGTATATACTTGATTTCTTATATACACATGAATGTATGCACAATTAAGAGAGTGAAAATCATGTAAAGGTTGTATTTTCTTTACTCAAATTATTTATGTAGATAAGTTAAAGCTCTATCCAAATTATAATATCCAAAAATATAAGAATGAAATCAAATGAGTACATGTCTTTGTTAAAGGGAAGTAATCAAATGACCTCCTTGGGGCTTGCTAAAGCCTTGTATTCCCGGATGTCCAAACTACATACCCATTACCATTCAAACTTATGTAAATCAACATATGAATAAAAAAAGAAGACTTCATTTCATACACTTAAGTTATAAACACGTTGACCTCACTTTTGAGTGAGTTCTCAATATCCTCATCTTAGACTTAGGAGTCTTCTAGACATTAAGACTTCCCTAGTCATAAGACACTTCTAGCAATTGGTAAATAATTAACCTAAACCTAGAGACTTAGAAGGGTTAATCATAGGATTAGCTATGCCTTTGGACTTAGGAAACCCATCTACCCATAGCCTGCCCAATCCAAGCTTACCTTCTTAAGCTAAATTTAAACTAAATTCAAATCCAAGTCCAAATCTATAACCAAATTCCAAAACAAAATCCAAATTCAAAATCAACTAAGCCACATGATTTTGTCTTATAGACTTAGCCTTAGCCAAATTCAAATTAATCCAAACTCAATTGATTTTCTCAAATATCAATTCAACTCTTCAATCAATCTATCAAACTTACAATCAAACTCAATTTCAAATCCAATTTTCTAAAATCTATAATCATACCAAATCCTACCTAAGTCCTTTGAATCACTTTCATGAACTTATCCAAAATCCCATCCAAATCAACCCAAAATCAATTGATTTTCTCATAATCAATTTATATCTTCAATCACCTAAATATAAATCAAATCTACATTTAAATGATCAAAATAAATCAAACTAAATCAAATTAAATCAAAACCCTTCCTATGCCATATGAATCGACCTTCATAAGCTTAGCCAAATCTTAACTTAAATCACTCTAAAATCAATTGATTTTTCATAATAAATTTATATCTTCAATCTTGTTCACAAATATAAATGAAATATATATTTAAAGCATCAAAACTAAATCAAACTATAGCAAAATTGAAACCTAAAACCCTTTGAGCTAACTTCATAAACTTAGCCAAATTTGCCTTCAAACCACTTTAAACTCAATTGATTTTCTCATAAATCAATCATACCTTCAATCATATTCACAAATATAAATAAAATCTATAATTATCACTACAAATCAAAATCAACTCGTCAAACCCAACCTAGCCTTTTGACTTGAGATTTTCAAATGAATCAAAACTCATTTAAACCCAAACAAATTTCAATTGAATTTATATGTCAATCCCAAATCCATATATGAACTCAACTAAATCAAACTCAACCCAAAATCAAGCCAACTAAACCCAATTGGTTCACTTGACCTAAAGTGACCAATTTGATCTAATTGAACCAAAATCCAATTAAATCTAAATCAAAGTGAATTAAGCCAATCCAAACTTCATAACATGATCGTTGATCATCCTAGGATGATCAATTATCATAAATTAGGTCAAACCTAGTCAACCTTCTTAACCCATATGAACCCAAACTAGCCAAATTGCAACTAAGCCAAATCCATTGAAACCAATGACCCATACTCACCCAAAATCAATACTTGAATATGACTTGACCTTCAATTGAGCCCAACCAAATTGGCCCTCTTGACCCAAGTTCACCCAAATTGACCTAAAAGACCAAATTATGTCAAATCAAAATATGAACCAATCGATTACAACTAATAGCTCAAGTTCATTCTAAATTGACTATTGAACTTGACCAAAGCCTCAATTGAGCCCAATTGACCCACTAGACCCAAATGATCTATTGAACCCAGCGACCTAAAGGGTCAAACCAACCTAAAACTCAATCAAATTAAATTAAACTCAACAAAATACAACATACTCCAAATGATCAACCAAACTCAAACCAAGTCATGACTCAAGCCAATTTGGCCAATTGGGTTAAATTGGTCAACCCATTTGACCCAAATGAACTCAAATGAGCTAAAACCAAATCTAAACCAAATTGAACCAAACCAATGATACCAATACATCCCAAGTGATCATATGAACTTGACAACCCATAGTTTAACCCAATTTGACTAATTGGTCAACCTAACTTGATTTGACATAATTTGACCTAAATGGGTCAAATTAAGCCAAATTGAACCAAATGACATGAAATTTAGCCCAAACCACTTTTGAATCATTCCAAATCTTCCCAAATCAAATCTAATACTAAATGACCATCCTACCCTTGGGCTCACATGAGGAAAATTACCCATGTAAGTGGTCATTTTCATTTCCACTTGACACTATCCCATTGGTCCACCAGGCTCTGGGACGCACAACTTGACCCAAAGGTGGTTGGGTTGGCCATGACCCATGGGAGGTGAAATCACCTCACCTCCCCATTGGAGCACTACAAACACCAACTACCCTCCTTGGCGACCACCTCCACACCTTCACCCAACCAAAGCTGAGCCACCTCATCCCCTTAAGGACACCCATGACCCTTTGAGGTAAGAGTCAAACTAGGTCATGTCATCCAATCAAAGGGGTACACCCTCATTTCCACTCAAACACACGTGAATTCATTCCTCACATACTACCCAAATGAGCCACCATAGATAATTTTCTAAGCTCCCAAGCTTATTCCACAATCCTCATTCTCGATTTCCATCAATGAAATAGGGCAACCTTCCTCTCATTCCCATTTTCTCAAGGTTCAACCAAAAAATTAACTTTACACACACCATCCTTGGAGTTAGTCAAGTAAGAATGAAAATTCCCCAAGCTTCTCGAGGGAGGGTGGATTTGATCAACACCACCAATGCTTGGTGTGCCTTGAGCAAACACATCAAATTGGAGCTTGTACTAATAATAGGGTCTTATCTCCACTGACCAGCTTCCTTAATTAGATTTTCCACTAGTCTTGAGCTCGGTGAGGTATACCATTGGCGAACTTTGGTGAAAATTTTGTTAGAGCTTTTGAAGAAAACTTTCATCTCATGTGATCTTAGCCATTGGATCGCTTGAATCCTTGATGCGAAGGTGTGGGATCCATTTGGTGTCAATCAAGCTTCGATTGAGCTTCGGATCACGCTAGAAATATTAGGCGGATCCATTCCCCTCGCATGATGATACATCACACACCATTCAGCGTGATCAAAATGGGCGGTCATGATTAGATTCATTATAATTATCCAATTTAATTCTTTAGTGCCATGGGATTAATCATAGCCATCCAATCTAAGATCGGACAACGCGCGCGAAAATCAGAATGGTCGATTATGTTTAAGAAATCAATCCGCGGTGTCATGTGGTGGAAAGCACGCCACGCCAACGCCACATGTATGGGATTAAGGGTTAATTAGGCTTAATTAATATATTTTAATGATAAAACTTCTAAAAAACCATAACTAATTATAAAAAAATTAGAAAATATAAATAAATACTCATTTTAAAGGTATTTTAGAGAGAGTTTATTTAAAATGTTTTAATTAATTTGAATAGTAATTAAGGCTTAATTATAGTTTAATTACAAAATTAATTAACTTAATAACTACTTAATTACTTGAGAAATTAATCCCAAATTTTGTGGGTTAATTTAATGGGATGACCTCGCCTCCCATGATTTTCTTAGGATTTATTGCTTAATTAGGGAATTGACTCATCAAGCCTTAATCACTCTCTTAATCTAATTAATGGCTAATTAATCTCATGACTAGTAATAAATTGGTTAATTAAGTTTATTAATCATTATTCAATAGTGAATGAACTAAGGGATAGGGACCTCTTTCTTAACCTATTCCCTTAAGTTCATTTCTCTTTCAAAGAATCAAATTAATTAAAGATTAATTAATAAGCTACTTAATTAATTAAATTAAGATAATAATAAAATTAGAACTTAATTAATTAAGTCTTGGACCATTAGGTGTTTAACAACCCAAATAAATCCTAAGAAAATTATAATTATCCCACATGTGTGAGTGAATTATAAGAGTACTTAATTAAGTCCCTTAATTTAATTAACCATTAATTATGAGCGATTGCATTAGGCCTCTTTCATTTCTTAGGGTCATTGCTAATTTAATTTCCAATGTATGTGCATGTCATGTTCGACAATTAATTGGTCAATTACTTTAAGGTGTGATAGGAAAGAGTTAATTAATGCATTTAATGCATACCACAACTTAATTAACTCATAAAATCAACTTAATTATATTTCATTAAACCAAATTGATTAACAAACATGGGAATGAGTTAGGACTAGCAAACCTCTTTCTCACATCCTTAAATCAAATCAAAATATGAAATTAAAATGACATTAAATAAACTTTAGTTTAAAAAATAGTTTTATTTGATATGATTATCCTTAGGAATTAATTTAATTGAATGAAATCATGTGATTATATTTATTTATTCCTTTCCAATCATGTTAAATGTTGTATGTCATTTGAAATCATGCATTCATCTTTTCAAAATCAACTAAATCAAATGGTTTTCTTTCATGTAAACTTGCATGTGTTGATTAATTTATAATATGTGTATTATTATCAATACTAAATTCACATTACTTTCTAATGTCTATAAATTAATTACATTGATTAGTGTGATAGTAGTTATACATATAGGTTCGCATGTGCTTATAGCTTAGATATGTGAAGTAAAGCTTTCTTTTCCTTAATTCATATGTGGTTGTACATGTATTTGAATGTTAATAGGTATATAGTCCGGACATCCCGAGAATACAAGGCTTTAGTTACCCCTCAAGGAGGTCATTTGATTATCTCACTTTAAAGTGACACGCATACTTATTTGATTTCATTTACATGTGTTCTACATTATAACTTAGATAGAACTTTAATCGCATGCATAAATATTTCAATCAAATAAAAATACAATCTTGGCATGGTTTTTCCTTTATTTATGTATGCATCCATATGTATTTGAGAAAAGCAAGTGTTTAATTTGGACATCCTAGGAATATGAGGCTTTAAGTAGCCTCAAGGAGGTCATTTGATTACCTCACTTTAACATGGCATGTACTTATGTCTCTTATACATGTGTGTGTGTATTTAATTATGGAATTAGAACCACTTTTTCTTTTATTAAGGATACAAGCATTCATAATTGACTAAGTGATTGAATTAATTAGTCATGTGATTTGGAGCTTTCTTTCTTATGTTCATGTACACAAATTTATATATGTTTGAATGCAAGTGGGTATATAGTTTGGACGAGAAGGCTTTAGTTAGCCAAGGAGGTCATTTGATTACATCACTTCTAAATAATGACATCGCACTATTTAATTTCATCCCTATGTATTTTTTGTATAAGAATTTAGATAGAGCTTTAAATTAATATGATTAAATAATTCAATCACATAAAAGAATATAAACTTTAAATACACATGTATACATTCATCATATACAAATATTATATGTATAAGTACACTTAGAATTAAATCATATACATGTTACATGTGATCAAAAGGATTGATTGATATATTTCATGTGATAGTAATTCAAATAAAGTAATCTTAAGATGTTTTTCATATTGAATAGGATCATTTAAGGTGAACCTAAACTTAGGATTAATTCAAAATATGTAATAAGCCATTCACAAGAGAACTAAATCAAATTAATATGCTTTAGAAAATGGCTTAAGGTAGGGATGAAAGAGGAAATCTTCTTTCTTCTCTTTATAACACTTAGTTCCTAAGTGCAATCATATGAAACAAAAGAAAACATAAATTAAAATTCTCAAATCAATCAAGCAACTTAAAGTGAAACCAACCCTTCATGTTAAATTAAATCTTTCGATACTTAGAAAACTAGAACACTAATGCTAAGACATACCACACAAGCCTTAACACACATATTATATATAAGTCACCACTTTTAGCTATATTAGGATGTGTACGATGTGATGAATATTTTATTTTGTGATGTATTATTTTAGACTTGATGTTAGGGTGTATGCTTCAGAGAATGAATGTTAGCCACTCTTAGTCAAATCATATTTTCTATGGGATTGTGTTTAAGAGGTTGCATAAAATAAATATAAATAGTTTTCAGGTTTGCTTAAGCCCTAAGCATAATCCAAGTTAGGACAAGTGGGCTTTTACCCATGTGCGTGCTAAGTCTAAATTATAAATATAACTGTTTGGGATTATATGTGTATTTAATTAACATCTATTTTACATGTGTAGTTAGATTTATTTTTTTTCTATATGAATATAATTTTGTAATAGGAATTAGGATTAATGCTATGGGGATTAGGATGAGTAGTGACGAAGGCTTTGTCTTTGTGCCTTGTGATGCCTTTGAAGCAAACACATCCAAATCCAAGGAGTTAACCAAATCAAAAAGAAGGAGAAAGATGGAAAAGTGAAGAATGAAGACCCCATAGCTTGTATTCATTCTAATTATAATTATTATTTCATATTCTAAGTTGTATAAGGGTAGAGCTTGGTTACCCATCTTTTCTTTTCAATTTATCACGTAACCCGAATCGATCGAATTCTTATTATTTTATAGTAATTATAAAATTGATTGATGATTTGTTTAAATTGTGCATTAGAAATGGCATGATTCTTCATAGTTTCTTATGTTTGATGCCTTAATATCTGTCTTGGATGTGTTTGGCTCTTAAGACAAAATAAATTCTCTATCCAACTAATCACTCATAACTAAATTTTAAATGACTCATAACCTCACCATAAATAGGACATAAATCAAGATAATTAAAAGGTTTAGTAACCCCTTAAATAGGGTTGTATGTCTCACATCATACATATCATCTTGAATCACTCAAAATGAGGGCCTCCATCCCCACACGTGAGGGACCGCTTGACCTATGAGAGCAACCTCTACTAATGGAGCTTCACCCTCTTTATTTTGATTTGGCCAATAATTTACCTCATCGTGCATATAGGCAATAAAATCCTAAAGCCGTTGTCCAAATGTAGTGTCAAAATAAATAAAATTTGAAAATATTTTGCACTTGCAGATTAAGTCATATGCTCATACTACTTATGCTCTAGTTTCTTAGGGAGTGGGTTTAAGGACTTTAATCTCTTTCTAAATAAATAATAGCCTAACTATCTATCAATTCATAAGACTAGACTAAATGGTTTTAAATCATAAGGGAGTTAGCGGCCACCCGTGCGTTGTAATCTCGTGGACAAGTTTACTCTCTCATGGAGATAAACCATTATGTCCATTTATCACTTAGATTTAGGTCACGCTTTAGCTCATACTTAAGCTCCCTAGATTTAAGATATGAGGTAGCTATTTTCTTGAAGCTTAAAGCTTAAATCCTCACCTCTTAGGCATTCTCAGTAACTTTGTATTGATGGATTATAAGCCCCAGCAATCTAATAAACTTTAACTCAAATAAATAATCTCTTCACTTTCAAATATATAAAGCCCAATTAAAGGATAGATTGGAATGCTTACTTTCATAGTATCATGAGCATTCCCTACTCATCTCATTTAGCTTCCAAAATAAGACTCTCCCTTTGATCTATCCCGATTGACTTTCCAAATATAGCCAATCCTTTGATAGTCTAACCTTGAAATCTTTGGAGACCCTAATTCTACTTCATTCGAGTACTCTTGGGAATTTCATTCCTTAGGATATAACTAACTTTGGAGGCTTTCCATAAAGAACTTTAGAACCGGTTTAATATAAACCCTACTTTATTCATCCATGTAAGGTAGGAGAAAAATCTCTTGTATATTCAAAACCTAACATTTCTTAGAGTCCTTATTAGGTGATTAGGTTCATTGAAGGGTGATTCCTTTATCTTTCGAGATAGTGCATCATACCTCAATGTAATGCTTGATCACCTCAAAAGTACCACTACGATCTGGTCTCCCATTCCCACATTAAATAAGTTTTTGGATTTGATTTGGTCTAAAGAGAAGAGAAAATATCACTTGTTGTTTTAAACACATTCCCACATTAGTGATTTGATTTAGTTTAAGGAAATATAATTAAGTTGATTTTATGGGTTAATTAGGTTGAACTCTTAATTAGATCAATCAATTACCCTTACCTATGTCACCTTAAAGTAATTAACTAAATAATTATGAGCCAACATGATATGCATGGAAAATAAACTTACAACGATCCTAGGAAATAAAAGGGGCCTAATGCAATTGGGTTATTATTAATAGTTAATTAGATTAAGGGATTTAATTAATTACTCTTATGGGTTTCTCACATAGTGGACTAACCTTAATTTCATTAAACTCATTTTGGTTATTAAACACCTAAAGATATACCCCATGATTTAATTAATTAAGGTCTAATGTGATTATAATTTTAATTTAATTAAGTGATTTAATTAATTAGTTAAATCTTAATTAATTTCATTTTAAAAAAAAGGTGAAATGAACGGGGAAAGAGGTATCAACCCTATTCCTTGGTTCACTTACTTGAACAATGATTAATAAACTTAATTAATCAATTTGTTACTGTTCATGGGATTAATTAATCATTAACTAATAAAAGAGTAATTAAGGTTTAATTACTCAATTTTTCTAATTAAGTGAGCAATAAATTCCAAGAAAATCATGGGAGATAGAGGTCATCCCATTAAATTAACCCACAAAATTTGGGGTCAAGAAATTAATGAGTAATTCACTTAATTAATTTTGTAATTAAACCTAATTAAGCCTTAATTACTATTCAAAATTAATTAAGATTATTTTTAATTAATTCTCCTCTTGAATTTAAAATGAGTATTTATTTGTAATTTCTGATTTTTCTATAATTTGTTATGATTTTTAGAAGTTAGAGGCATTGAAAATGAATGTTTACCTAAAGCTTAATCCATCACCACTCAAACCCATCCAACCATCCAAGATCCACCAACGATAAATCCCATGGCACATTAATAGATTAAATCGACCATTCATTTTGATCATGGGGAATGGACGCGTGATTTACCATCCTGCGAATGATGAGAGATGGAGTCCATCTACCATTGCTTGCTTGATCTAAGCATACCGAGCTGGATCAACTCCAAAAGGATCCAACACCTTCACGCATGATCGAGGGGATCAAGATCAAGTTCACACGAGATGCACATTCCCTTCAAAAGCTCCAACTCATTTTTTCTTAAGGATTGATTTTAATGGCATTCCTCACTTTGGAGCTCAAGAACGGGCTCGAATGATTAAGGAAGCTTTCAGACAAAGCCCTATTAATCGACGAGCCTTAATTTGGTGTAGTTTTCTTTGGAAGACCAACACCCAAAGCTTAGAGAGACATTGATCAAAGTCTTATCTCTAGTGGCGGGAGCTTGGGAGAAGATTCATTCTTGCTCGATGGGCTCTAGGATGGTATGTGTAAAGTTAATTTAACTTTTGTGGAGGTTTGGGCAAATGAGCTCAAATTAAGGGGTGCCCTATGGCATAGGTGAAATCGATAATGGGAACTGGATGCTTGAGAATGGCTCTAGGAAGGTCTCCTTGGGGTATAAGGGTTCTATGAAAGCTCAAGTGCTCATTTTGGAATGAATTGGAGGTATACCCCTCCTTCCCTTGATCAAATGGTTGAATTGGTTTTAGCCTCTGGATGTCCCCACCGGTGGTGGAATGGCAAAGAATTATCCTAGGTGGTTCTATTTGGTTGGCCAAAGCTTGGGATGTGATTTCCGTGAGGGATTAGTGGGTGTCCTTGGGTGTCCATTTGCATCAATGGGGAGGTGAGGCAATTTCACATCTCATGGGTCATGGGACCCAACCACTCTTGGGTCGGTTGGACAAGGTCTTATGCCTGGAGAAGCATTGAGAGAGAGTGCCAAGTGGCCAAGGAATGAAAATGACCACACACACATGGGTGATTTGTCTCATGTGATACCCTTGACCTAATGGTAGAATGGTCATTTGGCATTGAATTTAATTTGGATAGATTTAAAATGATTTAAAAGTGGTTTATCCCAAATTTCAAGTCAATTTGAGTTGATTTGGTTTGATTTGGCTCAATTTGACTCATTTAGGTCAAATTGGGTTAGGGTCCCAGTTACCAATTAGTCAAATTGGGTCAAACCAAGGGTTGGGTCAAGTTCATATGATCATTTGGGATATATTGGTGTCATTGGTTTGGTTTGATTTGGCATAGATTTGATTTTGACTCATTTGAGTTCAAATGGTCAAATGGGTTAAGTTAACCAATTTGACCAACTTGTTCAAATTGGCTTGGGTTAGGTGTTGGTTTAGGTTTGTTAACCAATTTAAGATGATTGTAGGCTTTGGTTTCAATCAATTTGGGTTTGATTTTGATTTAGGCCAATTTAACCCTTTAGATCAATTTGGGCTAAGTCCAATTGGGTTCAATTGGGTTTAATTGGTCAATCAATCCAATCATGGCTTTGGTCAAGCTTAATAATATATTTTGATTTGACCCAATTTGATCTTTTACGTCAATTTGGGTCAACTTGGGTCAAGAGGGCCAATTGGGTTTAGTTTGGCTCAATTGAAGGTCAAGTCATGTTCAAATATTGATTTTGAGTTGGTATGAATCATTGGTTTCAAGGGATTAGGCTTAGGTTGCAATTTGGCAAGTTTGGGCTCATATGGGTTAAAGATTGACTTGTCAAAGGATCAAGTTGACTTAGTTTGACCCAATTTGTGATAATTGATCAACCTGGGTGATCAATAATCATGATAGGAGGTTTAGGTGATTGGTTCAATCCAATTTAGGTAGGATTGAAATTTAGCTCAAATGTCAAATTATCCACTTTGGGTTAAGTTGACCAATTAGGGTTTAGTTGGCTTAATTTTGGGTTGAGTTTGATTTAGTTGAGTTTATATATGGATTTGTGATTGATATATAGATTTAATTACAATTGATTTTAGATGAGTTTTGGTTCATTTAGATATTTCAAGTCAAAATGGCTATGTTGGGTTTGACTTGAGTTAATTTTGGTTTGGCTTGATGATTGTATATTTCATTTATATTTGTTAATATGATTCAATGTATGATTGATTCATGTGAAAATTAATTGAATTTGGGTTTTGGAATGAAAGAATTTAGCTATGTCCATGGAGTTGTCAGGGCTTAAAGAAGATTTTGATTTAGTTTGATGATTTAAATGTATATCATTTATATTTGTGAAGATGATGAAGATATGATTGATTTATGAGAAAATCAATTGATTTAAAGTGATTTGAAGGTAATTTGGCTAAGCTCATGAAGGTATGTCATATGGATTTAGAAGGGTTTGATTTAGTTTAATTTAGTTTTGATGATTTAAATATATATATTTCATTTATATTTATGAAGATGATTGAAGATATGGTTGATTTATGAGAAAATCAATTGAGTTTGAAGTGATTTGGATGGAATTTTGGCTAAGTTCATGAAATTGATTCAAAGGACTTAGAAAGGATCTCAAGTTTGGATTTGATCATGGCTTCAATCATTTGGTTTTGGAATTTGGGTTTGGATTTGGATTTGGATTTGAATTTGAATTGAACTTGAGGTTTGGTTTGATAAGGTGAACATGGATTGGATTTGGGTTATAGGGTAGGTGGATTATCCTAATCTTTAAGGCATAACCTAATCCTAGTTAACCCTTCTAAGTCTCTAGGCTTAGGTTAAGTATTTACCTAAGTTAGAAGTATCTTATGACTTGGGAAGTCTTAGTGTCTACACTCCTAAGTCTATATGGAAAGATTGAATCTCACTCCAAAAGTGAGGTCAACAAAAGGACCCCAATAGGTGTGGGTAACACAGGCACAGCATTGTTGACCGAGATGATCAACAATGTCCAAAAGATTGCAAGTACTAACAAACCATCAATCCTAAACCGAAAGGTAGATAGAATCATGATCTAGTGCAATGCAACTCAACTTATGCCAAGGGCAAGAGTCGAAGGATTTGGTTGGAATTTCATGTCAAGGACATAAAGGAAGATCCGCTAGGGATCACACAGAGGACATGACATGTGAGAGGTTTATGTCGAGGCATAGGAGGAATTGGGCATTGAGTACATGAACCTTTCACTAGGAAGAGTTTGAGCTATCCTAGGGATATGGATTTGAGTTTGATTACATTAAATTATTTAGGGGATATTCATGGGATTATTTGAATTTGATTTTGTTTAAATTTAATTAGTTTATTTAATTTGGGCCAGGGAGGAATGTGATTTGACACCATTGGAGGTTGGAATGGATTTGATTTAATTTAGTTTGAAGGAGTATCCTGGGGATAATATTTGATTACATTTTGATTTATCAATTTTATTAGCTCTAGAGAGATGGGTTTGGATTATTTCAATTTAGACTTCAGAAGTCAATTTGATTTATTATGGCTCATCGGGGAGGATAGTTTTGAATTGAGGGAATATGGGATGTAAACTCATGTCAAATTTAATAGATTTAATTTATGGACCCTATCGGTGTGTAATGGACCCACTAAGAAGGGGCTATATTGCTATCTACTTTTCAAATCCAAAGGGTAGTCACCACCAGGGAGAGCTAACCAAATTAAGTGTGTGTGTAAATGGCTATGCTAGAAGAAGGTGTAGACTTACATCTTTTGAAGAAAAGAATAGTCAGGGTGACTTGTGGGCAACAAATCAAACCCAACCTAGGTGACTATTGAGAGAGTGTTGGAGGATCTTACCTCAACTCAAGTGTAGTCAAGATTAATTTCATTTGATTTTATATGGTTTGTTTGAATTAGATTTTGCTAGATTTAATTTATGACCTATTGGTGTGTGATGGATCCACTAAGAAGGGGCTAAGGCCTCCTATCTAGATTTACAACCAAATGGATAGTCTACCTGCGTGGGGAGAGCTAACCAACCTAAGGATTGCCTTCGTGCAACGGTTGAGCCAATGCCATTGGGGACTTATGCCAACGAAAAGTAGTCATGTGATTCTATGGGAGTCTGCGATGCCCCTAAAGATAGGATGTCGCTTGGGAAAAGGTATATGGGGTGTCCTCCTAATCCACAAGTGAATATATATTTTGTTTATTTATATGTTTATGTGGACCATTAGTGTGAGAGGACCACAGAAGGGGCTATGTTGGCCTTGACCTATCTCATTTACTAGACCAAAGGAGAATCTATATTAGGATGGATTCTCCAACCAGGGGGTGGTTACTAGAAAGGGGAACCGTCCAATCCAATAGTAACCTAGGTAGTGTCTAAATGGGGTCAAAGGATGTGATCCAAATAGAGTGCCCTGGGAGGTGCCACTAGGGTTATCTAACCAAAGAAGAAAGCCTGTAGGTGTATGGCCAACTCAGAAAAGCATAATATTTACATCTTCCATGAGTGGTGTATCCATGTGGGTCTCTCACATAGTGAGAACCAACCATCCCATGGTTCCCTTCGGCGACGATCAATCTAAGAAGAAGGCATTTATATTACATCTTCATGAAAAAATGATCATCGTGACTATCATCGATAAGATGTTATCTAACCTGGAAGACTACTAGGAGTCCCAGGGAGGGACTAGAACCGACTTGAAGTAGTCGGGAGGAAAGGAGCCACCGGGGACTTACCTAAAACTCAAATATACTGACCGAAGTTAGTGATGGCTAGTTCAAGAAGAAGACATAATATACTTATATCTTCTTAAATAAAATCATCATGAGATAGCTACTGTCATGCACCAAGGCCTACCAAACTAACATGACACTGGTGCTGGTTAATAAGAAGAAAGCTTAGAGACTTACATCCTCCAAAGCAAGAAGACCACTGGTGATGCACTAATAGGAAAGTATGTCACCACCTAGAGCTACTAAGTGAGTGCGGCATTATCCCAACTCAAGTAGCCCGAGATAAAAGATATGTGTTTATTTTATATGTTTGTGTGTAGTTTGTGATTGTATTATGTTGATGAAGGATAGGATGTTGCTCGGGTTCCTTACCCTAAAAACATATCATGGTGGATTCACAAATAAAGATGTTTTCAATATGGAAGAGATTGAATTTGAAATGGAATTTTATTGATGATCATTTTCAAACATGATTTATGGATAATATTTCTTTAGGTAAAGCCCATTGATAGAAGCATCACTCTCTCCTTTATGATTAATAAGTAAGATCCTCCTTGGTAGCCTTCTTTATGGAAAAGGGCCTTCACAAGTGGGTTCAAACTTGCCTCCCATCTTACGATGGGCACAAATGGTCTTCTTAGAACTAAGCTCTCCTACTTGAAAAGCTCTAGATGGACCAACTTGTTATGAGCTTGAATCATTTTGGCTTTATACAACTCGAGGTTTTGGCATGCCCGTGTCCTCTCCTCCAAACCTTTGAGCTCTTCTAACATTTGGCATTATGCTCCATTGTGATCTTGCTACCCATAGCTATCCTTAGTGATGGGAGTTGAACTTCTAATGGTAGAACGATTTGCACCCATTCACTATGGAGAAGGGAGATTGAGTCGAGTTTTGTATGTGGAAAGCACACAAGGCTTCAACTAAATGTTTCATGCCACTATCATTTATTATCGAGTGTTTTCTTGATTTGGATGAGAGTTTTATTGAAGGCTTCTGCCATTTTCCCTTGGATAGTAAATGGTAGAATATCTCAATCTATGTGTGTCTCTAGGAAGTTGTTGATCTTGGTGCTCTTGAATGCATTACCATTATTATATATAATTAGAGGCACCAACCTATATATATGATATGGTTCTTGAAAAATTGCACATGCCGAAGCTATGACCTCTAAGCGTAATCACCTCCACCCATTTAGAAAAGTAGTTGGTAGCTAGGATGAATCGATGACCCTTAAAGAAGAGGGTCAATTATACCCACTATGTTGGTACCCCAACACTCAAATGGCCATGAGGTCAATGTAGATATAGAATCTTGGGTGGTTGATGAAGGACCACACCGTACGACATTGGTGCATCACCTAGCTATATCCATGCAATGTGATCATTGATGGCTAGTAGTATCCTAGTCTCTTGATCTTGGCTTTCATCTTGGACCGGGTTTGGCTCCACATAATCTGAGTGTACAATCATGATCTTACAAGCTTCATGTTTGTCCAAACAACATAACCATATGATCGAAGGACCGCCGATACAAGGTGCCATCTATGAGAGTGAGAAAGTGCTCTCTTCATGGGCTTGGGACTTCTTGAGGTAGTTTGCCTCTATTTAGGTAATCCATGAATGGTTGCCTCCTCTAACTCATGTACTTCTTACAATGATCAACCTCCCCTTCAAGAGAGTACTTTTGATGAGTTCACTATCAACATGGGATAAGACTTGTCTATTTTGGACCTTATTGATATGAACTCATCTTCGACATGCCAACTCCTTAGCAAGTTGGCTAAAGCATCCGCTATGTTTTCTCCTCAGGAATCTTGTAAATGGTAACCTCTAGATTTGGGCCAACAACTTGATAGTGTACTTGTGGTAGTGATGGAGCGCTTTAGAACCTTGTAAGACCCATGATTTGATTGATGACTAAGAGAATCCCATAGATATTGATGTTGGATGCTTAGAGTAACGCTAACTCTATATCGAATCAAAGCCTCATACTTCATTGTTGGTGTAAGATTGAGGTGATATGAGAATCTCATCACATCACCGGAGTTAGAGAACTATTACTTTGCCTTTGAAAGTAGATTATGGTTCTTCTTCCGCACCACCAAAGTACATCTCCGATGAATTCTAGCTAAGTTCATGATATATTCATCAGGAGGTCATCACTGGAAAGCAGAAGTGGGTGCTACTAAGAAATCTACAAGTATTTATCCTTTCACCGCATGGAGGTACAAAAAGTAATGTCAAACTATGACAAAATCATCGACCAACATGCTAACTGTCTGATAGCGTTCACCGTAAGTCATGATATATATTGATTAAAGCTAGGCAATGCTTCTCAATGGATAGTTTTCGAGGGATTAAACAATGATTGAGGTAGTAGAGCACATTTTCCTTTCCTTCATTATTGGCTTGAGCCAACAAAGCACCAAGGAGTCATCTAATGTAGTAATGTATAATATAAGTAGCTTGCCCGATAGGGCTAAAATTTGGTCATCGTTGTGCTTGATGTCTTAAGGCAGACACTTGTCATCCCACTTAAACTTGCATCCTTTTAACAAGTGCTGAAAATGGCTAGCATCTTCGATAGGTTGAATATAAAGCATCTTAGATACAACAACTACCCTTGAAATGATCTAAGTTGAGTTAAACTTTTAGAGGTGGCATTTTAATATCCTTGATTTTCTAGATCGATTTTGATTCCCTAGTGTCGACAACAAACCCAAGGAATTTTCTTAAAGCTACTCAATGCACACTTGGGGGTTCATTTTGAGATTAAATTATCTTAACCATTCAAAACTACTCTCAAGTCAAAGAGGTGGTCTTTTACTTTATTTGACTACGAGATCATCAACATAGCATTCAACTTGATGATGAATGACTTCATCAAAGATTCAAGTCATGGCCCACTGGTATGTAGCATATTTTTAAAAAAGGCATGACCTTATAGCAATAGATTTCGATCGAGTTCTAAAAGTAATATTTTCTCATCACCAAGGGCCATCTTTATTTGGTTGTATCTCGGATGAGCCATCCATAAAGGAAAAGATTGGATGAGATGAGGTAATGTCCAATAAGTTCTAGTATAGTGAAAATTCATCTTTTGGACATGCCTTATTTAGATCCCTAAAATTGCATATATGAATTTGGCCATTCTTCTTCTTAACTGGATGACGCCAACCGTGTAAGGTATTTTTCTTCCGGATGAATCTAGCATCGATCAATTTCTTGACTTAAGAAATGACATATTATTCAATGTCTAATTGCATGCTTCTAGCTAGAAGAAGACTCTCTATTGCTAATTTATGGACCGCTATGTCAAGAGTCAATCACATTTCTTCATAACTCATGCAAGCAGTCCTTAAACTCAATGAGTAGCCTAACTAAGTCATTGGTTTTTTCATTCAATAATAAACTGTATGTCGGATGGATTGTCTTCAACCCCATGTTGATTTCTTTGAGCTCTCGATGATTGACTTGATCTCCTCTTCAAACTCTAGGTGCATCTTTGACTTCAAAATCATCTGGATCATCGATGTTTAAGCACACCTCCTCATATGAGTTAATGTGATTTGAAAAGAACATTATATTCCAAATGATTGGATGATTAAGCAATAATCATCATCATCAAGACCCAGTATCAATCCTAGTCCCTATCTTGATTGAGAGCTTTTGCATTTGTTCTTCCATATTCTTTTGAAATAGTCTAACCTATGCTTTGACTAAGTATGGGATTAACCCTTTCTTTGCTAAATTATGAGCACAGTACCAATCAAAAGGTAATTCTATTAAATCTTTATATGAATCATTCTCAAGTTCTACATCAACTTCTTGACTTGAGGATGATGCTCCCAAAAAAAGAACCTGAGTCTTCACATATGTGGATGATTGAGGGCTTTCTTAACTACCAAACCCTCAACTTTTTGAGAGGAAGTGGGTTAGAGCTAAGGTTCCTAATCATGCCTAAGTTTCACATATAGACTTGGATACACTTATGCTTTGCTTTGGAGCCCAATCTTCATCTATCTGGCTCAAATGTCACCTCCAAAGGTGTCTTATGCTAGAAGAAGCTAGCTGGTGTGCTAATATATGCTCATCCTTTGAACTAGATTCTAAGTCTATATGGATAGTAGTGTACTGGTAGCTAGGACATATCTCTGGGTAATAAGGAGATCTTCCACCCCCAGGCCTCTATCTCATGGAGGTCGTCATCTACCCATATGTTGAATGGAGTAATGAATGGTGGAATCTAATGTCGCTCCACTTATCCTCCAAGTCTATTTCTCCCCTTTATTTTTTTTTTTCTTTTCTTTTTTTTTTTTCTTTTCTCTTCTTCTTCTTTTCTTTTTTCTTTTTTTTTAAATTTTGAACTTTGGCCAAGTTCAAGAGAATACACTTGTTTTTGAGTAGTGTTGCATCCTCATATATGTCATCCTCATGAATTACAAATGGTTTGAGATCTCCTTTGATGTAGTAGGGGATCCCACCTCTCATAAACTTCATACACCGTGTAGAGGATGGAAGTGTGTTATTCTCATGTATCCATGATCTTCCAAACAAAGCATTGAAAGATGTATCTAAGTCTATAATGAAACTTGGATTTAGTCTTCCAATCATCTATTTCCAAGGGCAACACTATGGAGCCTAAATCCACTCATTCATTGAATTTTAATATCATCCTTTCATTTTGGAGTTTGAGATGTCAATCTAAAGTAGGCAAGAGTTCTTAGACTCATAATATTGAGATGCACTTGGGTCAACCAACTCGATAGTATCCGCCAACATCTATGTAATGAAAAGAGGACTTGTGCTAGGATGGTTGTGCTCGATCATCTCTAGAAGTAAGTCTTCATCGCTAAATGTAACTCTAAGGTGTCCTTGAGTAGTGAGCCTCCTCTCAATAGTAGGTTGAACCAAGCATATCTCAAGATCAAGTAAAGCCTTGATTAGATTCCCTCATCTCTTTGGATAAGATATCAGATATGCTTATCTTAGTTGGAAACTTTCTAAGATGAGCAAGGAAGTTATAATCAACTGTCTCCTCCATAAGCATATCCATAGTGGAGCATCTGGGAGGTTATCGCTCACCAAAACCAATGACTTGCTTACCATTATCAGGTGCTACCGAGAGGTAGAATTCCACTACAAAAGTTTATTTTAGTGACTTCTGGATTGATGACTTTGTAGAAAGTTTTATTCGCTCATCGGCATACCAACTTCTCTATGGGATCTCGAGTCAAATGACTCCAAGTCAATCTCAAGAGGTGAACAAGATTCGTAGAAGGAAAGTCCGATGAATCAAAAAAGGAAATGATCAAACTATTAGAGCTATTATTATTATTATTATTATTATTATTATTATTATTATTATTATTTATACTTGGAAAGATTTAACATGAATCGAGCATCGGACAAGATATAAGTAGAATTTCTTTCATTGATTTCTTTTGTGAGGTATATGATAGAAATCAAGTAAAGTAAGCAGTAATGGATTTGATGTCCTTCACGATACAATGCGCCGAGAGAAGATGAGCTAGTAGAAGAATAAGTACCTACAATGGAGGGGTGTTGACTATGCGGTTAACCTATGGACTATCTCGAGCAAGTGAGTGAGCCACTCACTGGTGTCACCTCCCGAAGTTATCCTTGCAACTAGCAAAATTTTCTTGTTGGAGGTTTGAGCTGCACCCGCAAAGGAAAGTTTCTTGATCTTAGAAATGATCTTTAGAGGTTCTGGATAAGAGATATCCCAACCTTCTTGTCTTAAGATGATCAAAGTATCCCCAAAGATTACTCTAAAAGAACCGGATGATTGTTCTATGAGTATTCTTTAGGATAACTATGACTCTGACTTGTAAGTGCACTCAAGCCAACCTTAAAGAGATACAATCCTCTAAGACATGGCCTAACATAAATGGTAAGGGCAATAGGATCATCGCTTTGCCCACTTTCCAACCTCTTAGGCTCGTAATTGAAATTAGATTTCTTTAAGAAATTTTTAAAGATTTTCTTAACAACCTCACTTGAATGAATATGGCTTAATTAATTGTAAGAGTAGGTGAAAGTAACTACCTAGAGGTGGATATGTGTACCACTGGAGTATAATGGTGTAGTGGCATTGGTGGTCTGATGGCCAGGTGGTGGAAGAGGAGGGGAAAGGCTGATTGCTCTCTCATACTAGACTCGTCAGCCTTCCTCTCGTCAATCGACATAACTCCCCTAGCCTCTTCTCAAACACTTTCTTGCCTTGTTTGATGATTGGTCTTGGAAAGGGAAATGTTTGGCTTCCTCTTGTAGAGCTGTTGATTAATTTCATGAATGTCTTGATGGTAAAGTAAGCATGAAGGTGATCGCCATGGATATTCTTGAGAAGAATCTCAATGGCATATTGTTCGATAGTTGTGGTTTGCAATTTATGCTCAAGTTGTGCCACCCGAGAATGTAATCAACAAGGGATTCATTTTATTTCTACCATAAGGTCACCCATAATCACCCTCTCAGCTCCAACAAATCTCTAATTAAGAGGTGCTCAACTCAAGAAAGTCTTCATCAACTTGGGCAATTCGCATACAAATAAAATACAACCCTACTAAGTCAAGATAAAAAGTAAGAATATGTTGTTGCACGCATTGCAAGATAGCTCTAAAGTATATGTTACTATGGTTCCCACCGCCATCAAAATCTTGAAGGATGGTGGCACAAACCCTTGGGGTATTGACTACATTGAATTTCTTTGGGTAAGGTCTACCTTTAGAATGGATGAGCTCCCTCTTGTTCCAACATATCTATTACTTGTTCCACCATATGCTTGATGTCCTTCATGCATGGAGGTGTTATTTGTGACCTTCCAATGCAAACTACTAATCATCATCTACGAGTGCACCTGGGACAATCTAAAGTATGTAAACTCCTCGTGCTATCATGAGAAGGCGTGACAAGAGTTCTCAAATGCTATAACCACTACCATCAATTCCTCTACCATCTTCTCCATATAGATATGATCATCCTTCGCTTGAGCCGGAGGAGGTGTTGGAGTGAGAGGTGTCACCTTCCTCATCGTAACACCTTACTATGTTGATCCCATGGAGGGATCCCAGTGACCATGTGGACCTCAATCCAATATGTCATCTTCATCGATCAAAGCTAACTCTACCCTCCTCCTCTGAAATGATCACTCCAACAATCTTCTTGACTATGGTGTTAGTCCTTATGATATCGATGAGAATCATCCCCGCTCGTTCACTAATGTGACACTACCGACCACACAAGACTAGTGATTACCACATATATACTAAATACTTTGGCCGATCCCAAACTTGCTCAACTACCATGGGGATTATGTATGTGTCTCCTCCTCTCCTCTACTAGTGGTGCAACCATGATGCTTTTGGGTCGCCAATCCCTTTACCATAACTAAAGGGTCGAATGGAGAGCTCGACCACCTCAATAGGTGGAATAGATGGAGTGGGATCCTCGACATAGTGAATCACCAGGAGATGGCCTTTCCCTAGATGCAAGCTTGGGCGGGGGGAAGATGTGATGGGTGATGGTGGGTGACATGTGGTGAGCGGTGTGATGATAAGGACACCGACGCTTCGCCGAGATCTCCTCCTACGCTGAAAGGTGCAAGAACTATGTTGTCCAAATGATAGATCGATAGGGCCCATCAGGAAATCTATCAAAGTGGAGGCGCTAATTATGGAGTGCCTCCTCCTCTCTCGCTACCCGGGTAGTGACTCTAGGCTTCATTTTCTCTCTCATGAATTTGACCCCCTCCTAGGGATCAAACCTCAAGTCATGTAAGAACCCGCACTGAGCATCCTCTGGCTCACCCAAAGAAGAAGAACCAACATGTGATGGGCTTCCTGTATGGTGTCTCAAACTATGTTTGGTGGAGGCAATGCAACAATCCTCATAATCCTCTTCTATGAAGTTGAGAGGGGTGAAACCTACAACTAGTCAAGAGTGGAGAGGTCTCATGAGGGAACCCTCCATGATGAAGAGTCATCAACCGCCCCGCCTGCTCATAGTGACACTTAACCTTTGATTGTTATTACGGTGTTGCATTTGCAAGGTAGAGGGGTGAGAACCTACCTCAAAGGTAGGGGAGACTATCTGAGAAAAACAGCCCTTCACAATGGGGAAGACTAATGAGGAGGTGCTAACCTCACGACCGCACAAAGGATAATGATTGAGCAGTACCGGCAAGCACCGGCAATGGCAACGTTGTAGAAACCATAACAACCTTCCTCTTTAGTGAGGGAAACTCAAATCGATGGGATGTCAAATAGGAGGCTTCGCCCTACCAACTCCTTCCCCGCTAATAGTCATGACCCTTCACAAGTGACTCAAAAGCCTTAAAGCCATGTCCAATGGATCACATTGGTCATGGTGGTGGTGGTGAGTATGGCCCATCCAAGGACAAATCCATAGCATACGAGAATGAGAAGATCATCTTTCCGCCCACATGATGAAGACCGATCAAGAAGGGACAAAAAATTGACTAAGATCTTGCATTGAAGTAGACCAATCACCTTTGCTTTGATAATCCTTCAATCATTGATTTTGATATTTGAAATTTGAACCCACACTTAACAAATTTACATGCTAAGTGGGGTTCATTGAGAGATTTAGGAATTTGAGAGACTTTTCCATAAGATATTGATTTTGATTTGGAACCCACATTCAATAAATTTGGGTATGTTGAGTGGGGTTCAAATATTTGGAGAGACTTTGAGATATATGTGTTGTATGTTTTGTTTGAAATTTGATTTCCAAAACTTTTATTTAACAAATTTAAGTATGCTAAAATGTTTCAATTATATGTTTGAAAATTTTGGAAGCAACTTATTTATGATAATTGTTTGTCAAGTCAATATGTGATATGATTCTTGATTTGAAAATGGGACCCTTACTTAACAAATTTAGGTATATCAAGTATGGGCTAATTGTGTTTGATATGTTTGTTGTTTGTTGATATGTGTTGATTTGATGAGAACTCTCATTTAATAAATTTAAGTATATTAAATGGAGTTCAATATATATGTTTGATATTTGTTGATTTGATTCCTCTTGAAAGAGGAGAACTATTTGACAAATCTAGGTATGTCAAATAGAGTTCAAATATATGTTTATGTTTTGATGTTTTGAAGTGAGTCCCATGCTTAACAAATTTAGGTATATTAAATGGAGTTCAAATATGTTTGTTTTTTTTGTTGATAAAGGGTTTGTTTTGGAAATTTGAATTCTCATTTAACAAATATGGGTATGTTAAATGGAATTCAAAATGTGTTGGATATTTTGGTTTCAATTTGATTTTGAAAGTGGAATTTTCATTTAACAAATATGGGTATTAAATGGAATTCAATTATATTTTATTTATTTTATTTTATTTTAGTTTTGAAAAAGGGAAACTTCACTTAATAAATTTGGGTATGTAAAGTGAAGTTTATTTGTTGATTGTTTTGATTTTAGTTTGAATAATGGAACTCCTATTTAACAAAATATGAATATGTTAAATGGAGTTCAATTATATTTTGATTTTAGTTTTAAAATGAAGCTCTCATTTAACAAATGAGTATGTTAAATGGAATTGATTGTTTGATTTTATTTGAAAATGTGCTTTTGAAAAGGGTTTTGATGATGTATATTTGATTTTAATTTTAAAGAGAACCCCTCATTTAACAAATTTAAGTACATGAGATGTTAATTATTATTTTAAAAGAGGTTTGAAGATTTTCCTTTGTTTTAAGAAAGTGTTTTTGAAAAGTTTCACAAAAAAGGCTTGTTTTATTTTGAATTTTATTTAAATTTTCTTAAATATGGGATGAACCTTGCCTCACCAAGCTAGTGGTAAAGAGGTTCCAAATTTAGTTATCTCCTTCCTTGAATTAATTTATTTTTGCCTAATGGGGACCCAATAGTGTTTTAAGACCTACATGGAGTGAGGTCCTAAAACCTAAAGATGTTAGTTAGCTTAGCTTAATGATGAAATACACTAAGTGCTAATAGAAAGAAAGATAGTCTCAATATTATATAAAATATAAGTTCACTATCGATGCTTGGAGACAATAATTGTCTACTAAAGATGAAGAGAGGAACCTCCAAAGTGGAGTAAAAAAATCTATGGTGCTTATTTTTTGGATGTATGGGGACACCACTCAAATCATAGGGGTACTTATTAAAGTGATCTGTGTCATTGAGGTATGATATACTATCTCAAAAGATATAAGCATCACCCTTCAATGGACCTAATCACCTAATAAAGACTCTAAGGCATGATGGGTCTTCAATATACTAGAGATTTTTTCCCGCTTTACATGGATGAATAAAGTAGGTTTATATTAAACTAGTTCTAAAGTTTCCTATGGTGATAGGCCTCCATAGTTAATTACATCTTAGAATAAAATTTTTAAGAATACTCTCAATTAAAGTAGACAATTATCATCTCCAAAGATTTTAAGGTTAGACTATCAAAGGATTGGTTATGTTTAGAAAATCAAGGGAAAGTTCAAGGAGAAGACTTATTTTGGAATCCAAAGGAAATAAGTAGGAATGTTCATGATACTAGAGATCCAATGAGCATTCCAATCTATCATATAATGGAGCTTTACATATTTGAAAGTGAAGAGATTTATTTATTTGATTTAAATTTTATTAGATTGTTAGGCTTATAATCCACCAACACAAGGTTATGGGAATGCTTAAGAGGTGAAGATTTATACTTGTAGCCGAGAAAAATAGCTACCTCGGATCTTAAATCTATGGTGCTTTAGTAAGAGCTAAAGCATGACCTAAATCTAAGACAAGGTGGATATAAGGTTTATCTCCATAAAGAGAGTAAACCACTGGACTTATAAATGCCTAGAGTGGTCCGCTAACTCCTCCTATGATTTTAAAATCATGTGGTCTCTGTCATATGAAATTGCAAGATAGCAATTATTTATTTAGAAAATATACTAAAATCCTTAAACACACTCCCTAGGAGACTAGAGCATGAGTGATATGAGTAATGCATTAATCTACAAATTCAAAATCTTTTCAAATTTTATTTCTTTTATTTTGGCACATCATTTTGACAAAGGCTTTAGGATTTTATATGCATAAATGCATGATGAAGTAGATTATTGGCCAAATCAAAAGAGAGAAGAGGGTGAAGCTCCGAGGGGTTTCTCAGGTCAAGCACCCTATGCAAGTAAGGATGAAGGCCCTCATTTTCCAAGAGTGATTCAAGATGAATGCATGATGTGAGACATACAACCATATAGGGGTTGCTAAATATTTTAATTATCTTGATTATAGAAGCTTTATGGAGAGGTTATGAGTTATTTAGATTTTATGAGTGATTAGTTGGGTAGAAAATTATTTTATCCTAACAACCTAACGCATCCAGCCACATTAAAGCATCAATCATTAAAAAAACTATGAAAAGCATGCCATCTTAATGCGCAATTTAAACATAACATCAATCAATTTATAAACTAACGTAAAAGAATAACCGATTGTAACAACCCAAAAAAGAAAAGATGGATAGCCAAGCTCTACCCTTATACAACCTAGTATATGAAAGAATAATTATAATTTTATTAAATACTATGGGGTATTCATTTATTCATTCTTCATGTCTTCATGTATCTTCTTTCCTTTGATTTTGTGGACTTCAAGGCATCACATGGCACCCAGGACAAAGCCTTCTAGCTAATGCTCATCCTAATCCCTCATAGCACCAATCCTAATTTCTAATACAAAATTATATTAAAATAGGAAAAGTTAAATCTAATTACACCTACAAAATAAGTGTTAGCTAAACACACATACAATCACAAATAATTATATATATAATTTGAATTTAGTACCCAGCATGGGTAACCAAGCCCACTATCCTAACTTAGATTATGCTTAGGGGTTTAAGCAACCTATAAAGAGAGCATTTACATTTATTTTAGCATCCCTTAAACATAATCCCAGAAAAAAAATATTATTAGGCTATCACCTACATCTAGTCTCAAGCATACACCCTAATATTTAGTCTAAATAATATATAATAAAAATAAAATATTCATCACATCATACATGCCTAACATAGAGCTAGAAGTGGTGACTTAATTCTAATAATTTTTTTTATTATTTTATTTTTTTGACTTAATTCTAATATGTGTGATAAGGTCTTGTGGTATGTCTCAACTAAGCATTAGTATTTTCTAAGTGTAAGAAGATTTAATTTAACATAATGGTGGTTTCATTTGAAGTTGTTTAATTAATTTGAGAATTTTAATTTGTATTTTCTTTTATTTCATATGACCTACACTTAGCAACTAAGTGTTATAAATAGAAGAAAGAGGATCGCTTCCTTTCATCCCTACCTTAAGCCACTTTCTAAAGTACATTAATTTGATTTAGTTCTCTTAATGAATGGCTTATTGAATGATTTAATTAATTCTAAGTTTAGATTTACTTTAAATAATCCTATTCAAGATGAAAGGCATCTTAAGATTAATTTAATTTATCACATGACATATATTAAATCATTCATTTTCATCACATGTAACATGCATATGATGTAATCCTAAGTGTATATATACATGCAACATATTTTAGCACACTTAAATGATAAATATATGTGCATGTTTGAGGTTTATATTTTATTTGATTAAATTATTTAATATAAGTAAATACAAAGCTTTGTCCAAATTCTTATACAAAAATATAGAATGAAATTAAATATATACGTGCCATTATTAACTAGAAGTGAGATAATCAAATGACCTCCTTAGGCTAGCTAAAGCCTCGTATTCCTGGATGTCCGGACTATATACCCACTTGCATTCAAACATATGTAAATTTGTATACATGAACATAAGAAAGAAAGCTTGATCACATGACTAATTAATTCAATGACTTAGCCAATCATGAATGCATTTATTTTAATAGAAAAAAGGATTTCCATTATTTAATCACATATACATACACATGTATAAAGACATAAACAAGTATGTACCATTGTACTAGGAAAGTGAGGTAATCAAATGACCTCCTTGAGCTAGCTAAAGCCTTGTATTCCCGAATGTCTAGACTATATACTTGCTTGCTTAGATACACATGAATTTTTGCACAATTAAGTGAAAATCATGCAAGGGTTGCATTTTTTTACTCAAATTATTTATGTATATGAGTTAAAGCTCTATCCAAATTCTAATATCCAAATACATAAGAATGAAATCAAATGAGTATGTGCCTTTATTAACCATGGAAGTGAGGTAATCAAATGACCTCCTTGGGGCTAGCTAAAGCCACGTATTCCTGGATGTCCTATATATCCATTACCATTCAAACTTATGTAAATCAACATATGAATAAAAGAAAGAAGACTTCATTCATACATTTAAGTTATAAGCACATGCAATTCTTATGTATTCATAATTATCATCACTACACATGTTATCATTCATTTATAAACTTTTAGAAAATATATTTGAATTTTATAGTGATAATAGCCATACATATATTAAATTAAATCAATATATGCAAGCTTACATAAAGGAAATCTATTTTATTTTACTTGATTTTAAGAAGATGGATACATGGATTCAAATGACATACTGAATTTAACATGATTAGAAAGAGAACAATCAAATATAAGCATGTGATTCATTCACCAAACAAGTTCCTAAGGACAATCGATCAAATAAGATTATTTAAAGCAAACCAAAGCTTCTTTATTAATTAAATTTTTGAATTTGATTTAGTTTAAAGAGAAGCGAAAATATCACTTGTTGTTTAAACCCATTCCCATGTTAATGATTTGATTTAGTTTAAGGAAATTTAAATAAGTTGATTTTATGTGTTAATTAGGTTGAACTCTTAATTAGATCAATTAATTACCCTTACCTATGTCACCTTAAGGTAATTAACTAAATATAGCCAATATGATATGCATGGAAAATAAACTTGCAATAATCCTAGGAAATAAAATGGGCCTAATACAATTAGCTCATTGATTAATAGTTAATTAGACTAAGAGATTTTATTAATTACTCTTATGGTTTTTCCATACATGTGGACTAACTATAATTTCATTAAACTCTTTTAGGTTATTAAACACCTAAGGATCTCCCCATGATTTAATTAATTAAGGTCTGATGAGATTATAATTTTAATTTAATTAAGTGATTTAATTAATTAGTTAAATCTTAATTAATTTCATTTTAAGAAAATGTGAAATGAACTTAGGAAAAGAGGTTAGGAAAGAGGTCCCAACACTATTCCTTGGTTCACTTACTTTAAAAATGATTAATAAACTTAATTAACAAATTTATTGTTGTTCATGAGATTAATTAATCATTAATTAACTTTAAAGAGTAATTAAGGTTTAATTACTCAATTTTTCCAATTAAGTGAGCAATAAATCCCAAAAAAATCATGAGAGAGGCATCATCCCATTAAATTAACTCACAAAATTTAGATTAATTGCTCAAGTAATTAAAGAGTAATTAAGTTAATTAATTTTTCAATTAAACCTTAATTAAGCTTTAATTATTGTTCAAAATTAATTAAAATTATTTTTAATTAATTCTCCTATGGAATACCTTTAAATAAGTATCTATTTATATTTTTTTTCATTCTTCTATGATTTGTTATGATTTTTAGAAGTTACATCCATTAAAAATGATTAATTAAGCCTAATTAAAGCCTAATCCCATCCAATCACGTGTGCGATGTGGCATGCTTTCCAAGTGGCGTCGTGATTGGTTACTTAAAACTTATCGACTCAACGCTTATTTGGGATGGCGTATGTGCTTTCGTGTGTCGTCGATCTAAGATCAAACAATCACGATTAATCCCGCAACATAAAAGGATTCGATTAATGTAATGGATCTAATCATGATGATCCATTCTAATCTTGCGAAATGAGCGGTGTGTGATCTACCATCCCACGAATGATGAGAGGCAGTCCATCCGCCATTGCTCTCTTGATCCGAAGCTTACCCAAGCTTGAATCAACTCCAAAAGGATCCCACTTCACCACATCGATGAGGGAATCTAATGGTCAAGTTCACACAGAAGCACGCTTCCTTTAAAAAGCTCCAACGCATTTTGCCAAAGGATCGGTATTAGCATACCTCATTGGACCTCAAGACCGGTGGCTCAAACCATTGAGGAAGCTTCAGTGGAGGTAAGCCCGATCAACACGAGCCTTGATTTGGTGTAGTTTGCTGAAAGACCAACACTCAAGCTTGGGAGGCTGGCTGATCGAGGTCTTATCTTGGTGGCTGGGAGCTCGTGAGAAGATTCTCTACTTGTGCTCTAGGGATGGTGTGTGCAAAGTTAATTTGACTTTAGTGGAGGTTTGAGCAAATGAGATCAAATGGAGAAGTACCCTATTTCGCTTAGTTGAAACCAACAATGGGGAACTGATGCTTAAGAATGGCTCTGGAAGGTCGCCTTGGGGTGTTAGGGTTCTCAATGCTCAAGTGCTCAATTTGGAATGAATTGGAGGGGGGGGTATACCTCCTTGATTGAATAGTCGATGTTTGGTCTCTAGTGGATGTTGACACCGGTGGTGGAATGAGAGAATCCTCATGGGTGGCTCGCTTTGGTTGTCCAAAGCTTGGGAGGTGGTCGCCAAGAGGGATTAGTGGGTGTCCTTGGGTTTCCAAGTGCATCAATGGGGAGGTGAGGTAATTTCACCTCCCATAATGGATGACCCAACCACTCTTGGTCGTTGGGTAGTCCTAGTTTAGGTGGACCATTAGAGAGTGTCAAGTGGCCAAAGAATAAAATGACCACCTACATGGGTGATTTATCTCATATACCCTTGACCCAAGGGTAGAATGACCATTTGGCATTAGATTTGATTTGAGCAGATTTGAAATGAGTCAAAAATGGGTTAGATCAAATTTCGTGTCAATTGGAGATAATTTGGTTTCATTTGGCTCAATTTGACTCATTTAGTTCAAATTGGGTTTGGTTGGGTCAAGTTGATCAATTGGTCAAATTGGGTCAAACCAAGGGGTTGGGTTAAGTTCATATGATCAATTGGGATGTATTGGTATCATTGGTTTGGTTTAGTTTGGCTTAGATTTGATTTTGACTCATTTGAGTTCAAATGGGTCAAATGAGTTAAGTTGACCAATTTGACCAAATTGGCTTGGGTTAGGTGTTGATTTAAGTTTGGTTGAGCAATTGAAGATGATTGTAGGCTTTGGTTTTCAATTTAGGTTTGGTTAGATTTAAGCTAATTTGACCCTTTAGGTCAATTTGGTCTAAGTGAGTCAATTGGGTCCAATCATGGCTTTAGTCAAGTTCAACAATCAATTTAGAATGAACTTTAGCCATTGGTTGTAATCAATTTGGTTTTATTTTGATTTGACCTAATTTGGTCTTTTGGTCAATTTGGGTCAACTTGGGTCAAGAGGGACAATTAGATTTGGTTTGGCTCACTTGAAGGTCAAGTCATATTCAAATATTGATTTTGAGTTGGTATGAATCATTAGTTTCAAAGGATTTGACTTAGGTTGCAATTTGGCTAGTTTGGGTTCATATGGGTTAGAAGATTGACTTGGCCAAAGGACCAAGTTGACTTGGTTTGACCTAATTTGTGACAATTGATCAACCTAGAGTGATCAACAATCATGATAGGAGATTTAGGTAGCTTGGTTCAATCCAATTTAGGCAGATTGTAATTTAGCAAAAATAGGTCAAATTAGCCATTTTGGGTCAAGTGGACCAATTAGATTTAGTTAGCTTGATTTTGGGTGGAGTTTGATTTAGTTAAGTTTATATATGGATTTGGGATTGATATATAATTCAATTGCAATTGATTTTGGATGAGTTTTGATTCATTTGGATATTTCAAGTCAAAATGGCTAAGTTGGGTTTGACTTGGGTTGATTTTGGTTTGTCTTGATGATTTTAGATTCCATTTATATTTATGAATATGATTGAAGGTATGATTGATTCATGAGAAAATTAATTGAATTTGGGTTTTGGAATGAAGGAATTTGGCAAAGTCCATGGAGTTAGCTCAAAGGGTTTAAATTTTTGATTTAGTTTGACTTAGTTTTGAAGATTTAAATGTATATTTCATTTATATTTATGAAGATGGATAAAGATATGATAGATTTATGAGAAAATTAATTGAGTTTGAAGTGATTTGAAGGTAAATTTGGCTAAGCTGAAGGTAGGTCATAGGGCTTAGAAGGGTTTAATTTAGTTTGATTTAGTTTTGATGATTTAAATATATATTTCATTTATATTTGTGAAGATGATTGAAGTTATGATTGATTTATGAGAAAATCAATTGAGTTTGTAGTGATTTGGATTGGATTTTGGCTAAGTTCATGAAAATGATTCTAAGGACTTAGAAAGAATCTCAAGTTTGGATTTGATCATGCTTCAATCATTTGGTTTTGGAATTTGGGATTGGATTTGGATTTGAATTGAGCTTGAGGTTTGGTTTGAGAAGGTGAACATGGATTGTATTTGGGTTGTAGGGTAGGTGGATTATTCTAATCCCTAAGGCATAATCTAATCCTATGGTTAACCCTTCTAAGTCTCTAGGCGAGGCTAAGTGTTTAATTGTTAGAAGTGTCATATGACTAGGAGAGTCTTAGTGTTCAAGACTCCTAAGTATGAGATGGAAAGATTGAATCCTCACTCTAAAAATTGAGGTCAACAAGAGCAATATGATTGCATGATTTTTAAAGCTAATTATTTTTTACTATTTTTAAGTTATTCTTAGGGTTTTAGTTTATGTGAGGTTTTGAATTTCATTATTTTGATGTTTGAGTTTATTATATTTAAGTTGGGTAGAAAATTTAATTTTTTTTATGAGACTACGCCCGTGCATTCATCACAAAAAAGCACAATATAGAAAGAAACCTAGATAAGCAAGTTGATTATATTACGCACCCAAAATAAATCAAGCTAATTTAATTTGAAGAAAGACCAATGCGCGGGAACTATTGTGCATCATAGAAGAAAGAGCAAACGCCATCCAAGCTATGCCCTTATAAAACTCGCCTAGAACCACAAGTCTAGATCTATGGGTCTTCTTTCCAAGATTGTCTCTTTTTTCGTGAACTCCATAGGGTTTCATAGGGGACCAGCACCTATTTTCCGGTAGGGTCATGGTAATCCTAAACCCCATAGATCTTAACCTAATTCTAAACTCAAATTGACATTTCAATTTCAAAATAAATCCTAAGCCCTACAAAATGAATGTCAAGAAATTACAAATAGCACACAACAATTATATTTCACAAACATACAGCTTAGCATTAGTTACTTTCCAAGTTTACCTATCCTATGGGCTATGCTTAAGGATTTAAACAATCGTAAGAAAATAATATTTTTAATTTATTCATGACAACAATCCTATCTAGCATAGCCGCAAAATACATGTTAGTTCTAAGAAGAATGTCCTATCATCTAGTCTAATGCAAACAATCCTGACATGCGGCCTAAAAGTACATCACAAATACATGTAAAGCACATCACATCACAACACAAAGTATCATAGAGAGTCAGAATGACCTAACTTAAGTCTAGGGTTCATGACTTAATGATCTAGTGTGTGAAGAGAATAACTTATGTGGCAAGAATTTGCTAAGCCTTTTAGTTTGAGCTTCAATTTGTATTTTTTTTTGGTTTGATTTATCTTTGGATGCTTTCAATTCAAATGATTTAATGATTTTGTTTTCATTTTCAAGTTCACTTTTATTTTGTTAAAGTGAGGTTTAGGTTTTAAGAATAAAGAGTAGAATAAATTCTACTTTTGGGTGGAATCCATACCATTGATCTTAACCCCAATGGAATGAAACCTTCACCTTAAGATGAAGATCTATTCAAGACTTAACTAAGATCCTTAAGCATTTTAATTAATCCTTTAGATTCATTTAGATGATTTGGGTTTTGAGTTTAATTTGGTTTGATGTTTCAATTCTTCATTTTATTTATTTGATTTGATTTGATTTTTTTCATTGTTGGTTTAGTTTATTTTCAATTTAGTTTGATTTGGATTGATTTAACATTTTTTCATTAATATTTCATTTGAATTATATTTATGTTTATTGAATTATGTTCATTTGGTTTGAATTATATTAACCTATGACATTTAGATTAATGTCTTAATCCATTCTTAAGTTACATTGATTATGGATTAAGATCTCATTAATTTGTTTGATTATGAGTTCATTAACCCTTAAATATGTAAGTAATCAAATTTCTTTGATTTAGGATGTTAGGGAATTATCATTGAATGTTCTAGTGTTGGTGAGAATTATTTCAAATTATTTTTTTGAATTTTATGATTTATAATTTTTTTTAATTATTATTTGATTTACATTAACTTTGAGATTTGGAAATTCAACAATTCCCAATCCAAAGGTAAATTGGGTTTGAAGTTTGTTTATAGCAAGTGAAGTTCCTTGCCAATTTCATATTTTCAAAGTTTCATTTTGATCAAATGCATAATTAGAGTGTAATTAAGATTTTAATTATTTCATTAAAACCAAAATTAAACCTAATTTAGTAAGGATTATTTAGGATTTTATTTTCCTTTATTTCTCTCTGAAAGATGCTTCCATAGAGGGCTCATTCATAATTTTGGAATATTGGTTGATTTATTATGATTTTTCTAAGTTCTCAATTATTTGAATTAATTAACTCAATCAATCACCTATATAGGCATTTTATGGTTTATTCAATTTCAGTGAGTTTTATTGATGTTTTAAGTTCATTAATATTTATTATGTCAATTTGAAGTGATCCTTTTTGGTTTATTTTATTTAATTTTTAATTTATTTCATTAAATTTGAGCTTTTGATTTGAAATTTGATATCTCTTGAATTACTTTGAGATAATTCATAAAATTTGTTATTAAGATGCATTTTAACTTCAATTTCAATTCCCAAAGTTTCATTTCAATTGGACTTATGGTTTGGATTAATTTGAGTTTAAATTGATTTCATTTAAAGATAAATTAAGCCACATTTAGATAATTAATTGGAAAATTTGGGTTTAATGGATTACTCATTGAGATGAATCCATAGAGCCCTTATTTGCATTTTTAGATTTATATTTAAGTTCTTATAATATTTTGAATTTTGAGGATTTTGTAATGATTTTAATTAATTAAAATAGGAATTACCGCTTTAAAACTGGCGTAGATGTGGCGATGTTGCCACGTGGTGCGGCACCACTAGGTCACATAGAATCCACGTCCCTTTTCAAAAGCGGCATCACGTTGGATGAATCTCAACCATCCATCCAAGATCGACATCTCTCCACAATTTCCTATAGGGATAGAATTGAATCGCGGTTAGATCTTAGTCATCCATTCCAAATAGAAGGAACGATAGTGAAGATTATTTCCCAAGTGAGAGTTAGACACCGTCCATCAAATTCAATCGATTTCTAGCGATCAGATTGCAAAATAATCAAGAATTGATTTGTAATCGAATGATTTAATCCTTATGGGGATTTAATTCTCTTCACAAAGGACCAAACCGAATGCCATAGAGGGTCGGTTGTGAGGCATTCAACTTTGACGATCTCGACAATGGGATCAATCAAGATCTTCACCTCTATGTGACACCGTGGGCGGATTTGGTGGCTTTCCTTCTTGCCAAACTCCTTGGAGACCAACGTGGCCATTTTTCATTGGGTTTGATTATTTTCCGGCTAGTCGGACGAGCCTCGGTGAGGATTTGATTGAGATCACCTCTAACATGTTGGAATGTTCAATTTGAGGTGTAACACTTCCCTAGTGTTTTACCATTAAAGGTTGAATGATGGCCACCGGATCTAGCTTGCTAGCGATAAAGGGGTCGGGGAACTATCCAATTCTTCTTCTCTCCACTTTTCAATGTTTTGGGATGAAAAGAGAGAGAGCGAAGGCTCTCCCTCCCTATCTTTCATATATGGACGAGAGCCATGTATTTGAGCTTTAGATGGCCGATTCAACTCAACGATGGTGGGAGGATCACCAAAGGATAAATTTTGTATCTCTTGGCCTTGTGAGCATGTTTGGGTCAAAATTTGAATGGGGAAGTCAATTCCTCCAATTTCTTCCCTTGGCCAAGAAATAAGCTTCATGGCCTTTTTTCCTTTGCTCCTCTCTTCCTCTTCTTCATGGAAGAGACCAAGTTCTCCTTTGCTTGAGGGCTAGTCATTGATTCAAAGCCTTGGAACCATCCAACAAGAGGTGGTCAAAGGTGGCTTAGATAAAATTTAAAGGAATTTGGATGAAGGGAGGAGAATCCACTAATCATTTTTACTTGGTCAAAACCTCCACTCATCTTTCCTTTAGCTCCACTTATGAATTTTGGGATCACCACCACAATCCTTTAGTGTGTGGCTTCCCAAATCAAACCCAATGTGAGTTTGAGGTTAAATCCAAACCCATTTGAATTGGATTAGAAATTTGAACCCAATTCAAGTATTTATATTCAAAGTATTTGATTTTGATTTAATTCATTGAATTTTGGTTCAATCATCTTTAATTTATGATTTATTATGTTGTGATTTGATTAATTTATTTAGGATACAATTAATTTTAGATTTCATTTCATTTCAATTCATTTAAGCTTAAATGGGTTAAGTTTGATTTCAAATAGGTTTAAATGACTTATTTGACTCAATTGAATTTTTTTTAACTCTAATCATGTCTAATCACATGGTGTGATGATTTGGAGTGGTTAATTTCATTTTATTTCAATTTGAACCCATTTGACCCAAAGCGGCTTAATGGGTTAAGCTTGGTTTATTTGGGTCAAATGACCAATTTGACCAAATTAGACCCAATGATGAGTTGGATTGTGTTTGATTATCATTTCCAAATTATTTTGAGCAATCAAATTAAATTGATTTCAACTTGATTTGGGTTTGAACCCAATAGGACCCACTTTAAGTTTATTAAGACTAAGTGGTCTAATTAACATATGTAAGGCCCAAATAAATTTAAATTTCTTTAGATTCATGATTAAACATGTGTATTTAATCATTTGGGTCATTGGAATGATTTCATTTAATCAAATTTTGGTAGTTGACCTAGTGCGACTTAAGTCAAACCTATATCAAATGGGTTGACTAGATTTGACTTTGATTTGGATTTAGATTTATTCATTAGATTTAATTTAAATTTATTTTATCTTATTTGGAGTTGATTTGATTTGACTTAATTCAAGTTTGGAATTTAGGTTAAATTTACCTAAGCCCATTAGGTTAAAGCAAACCCAAGGAAGATGCACCAGTCATTAAGTACAATATCCTAAGCACTTAATTAGAGGTTCTTAATCTAAGATTAGGTGTCCTAATTATTAATTTGAGAAGTGATATTAACCTCATCTAAAAATGATGTCAACACTCAATAATTATTAAGTTTGACATTAGAAGTTACTTTCCAAGGTATTTTTATTGAGATCATTCATCTACCAACATAGACATAATATTTGTCTTAAAAATAATTTATATGTATCTTCTAGTGGGATGAAAGGAAATTCCAATGTTGTTTTACACTATAACCATACAAATTATAAATCACAACTTTATGTTAATCTAACTCTTTGGAAGAAATAAAAAGCACGATTTTTATTATTCTTCACCTTGACTAAATAATTAGAAAGAAAACCTTCTCTAAACTTGGCATAAAAATCATGTCAAAATATGCTAGAAATTATGGAGAATGCTTCCTAATAAAGAAAATTGAGGTATAAGAGTTAATGATAAAATTTGCCCATAATAGGTGCAATCGATCCACGCACCTATTTCTAAAATGATTATGAGGTATTTGAGATAAATGATGAAAATACCCCTAATGCATTAAGAGAAAGTATCCTTCAACCATTGATGAGTTTCTTGAACGCGTTCAAGAGCTTGTGTTCGCTTGTTTGTTAAGAAAGTGAACCAAGCACAACTAAATATTTTAAGCTCGATTTATAAATAAGCCAAATAAGAACAATCCGTGTTCGATCATGTGCGAGTTCATTTTAGCTTGCAATAAAAAATAATATATATACAAAAAATACTTTCACTATAGCAAGCGTGGCTTAGTAGTTGAAGCTTTGTCATGCAAAAATTGACCCAGTTCAAATCCTCCCGCCATATTTTTTTTTATTATTTTTGAGTCATTTCGAGCTTATACGAGCCATTTTGAACAATTTGACCTGAACACAAATATTACAAATTTGAGCCATTTTGAACATGAATAGAGTAATGAGTTCAACACAAATAAAGGTCCTGCTCGCCAAGCTTGGCTCTTTTACACCCCTAGTTGTTATCAAATGATTTGGCATTTTAGATTAATCGGACTTTAGTAGATTATAAAGAATGCTTTGTTTGGAGCTACTTTGAAATGCTAGGTTTGTCTTGAGATAGTGTCACACAAGATATTAAGTGATCATAATGTTTCTTTGGTTAAACAAGTGCCCCAATAATGCAACCGGATAGAGAAATTATTTATCCAAGAAATAAAAAAAGTTGATGGTGGTTGGTTTTGTGTGGGTAGAACAATATCCTACTTGGATAGCTAGTGTTTTCTAATGTATAAGAGAATGAGCAACTCGAGTCTACTTCATTTATTGTGATTTAAATAAAGCTTGTCTAAGATGAGTTTCTTTTATCGATCTAAGAAATAATGATTGATGTAGCTGCCACAAATTTAATATTCTTATTTATGGACAATTTGTCGAGTATAACAAGATTATGATGGCCCTTAATGATGAGTACTAAATAATGTTTAAGACTCTAATCACTATTTATTATTACAAAATTATGCCTTTTAGATTAAAGAATGCCTGTTACTTACCAACATGCTATGACATAATTTTTTAATGAATTACTACACCATGGGGTATAATATTTTATTGATGTTATTGTTATAAGAAATAAAGTAATTGAAAATCAAGTGAATGACCTTCAATGTTTCTGAGGGTTCAAAAATAAGTGTGCTTTTAGAGTCTTGTAAAGAATTTTCTAATGATTTATTATACAATATTATGATATTAAAATATACCAAATAAAAAATAAAAGTAATTGTAAAATTAGAATCATTGAAAAGTCGTACCAATTAAGATCTCTAAAAGAAAAATTAATATTTTAAGAAAATTTATCTCCAATTTGTTTGATGGATGCTAGTTAATTGCTAATTTGACTAAAAATGCACATTTTCATTGGGATAATCATGCCAAAAGTTTTGACAAAATCAAAAGTATTTGCAACATTTTTTTTAAGTATCTTATTAGAAAATCATTGATATTATATGATGTAGCTTTAGATGAATTTATGGAAGCATTACTAGCTCAAAATAATTAACATGGCTAAAAGAATTGCCTCTATCACCATAGTGCAAATTCAATCCTACTAAAATGTAATATACCCTACACCCTTGGTAGAATGCATTGTCTTGCAAATTTTTTTTATAGTATTAAAATTAAGGCATTTTATGTTATCTTATAAGTTCACTTTAATCTCTTGAGTTAGTTCTTAATAATACCTAATGACCAAACCCACATTGTCTACAAGATTAGCTCGATGGGTGATTTTGTTATAATTTGTCATTGTTTATATCCTTTAGAAAGCTATAAACGACAATCACTAGTATTTATGCTCATCCCATCTCCACTAATTCACCATTAAATGAAAATTTATTAAATGAACAAATTTTTTCTTTAAATAAGTAATAATGAAAATTATACTTTGATAGAGCTTTATTTGTTGGGATTTATTTTAATAGAATATTTAAAGTAAAAGTAGGTATTGCATTGATTTTTGTGTCCCATAAAATAGGGATTATGAGATGCATGTATGCTTTGATAGAACCTCTATTTAGTAATGAAGTATGAGGTTTTAATTTTTTTATCTTGAATTAACTATCTAAATGGGTATTAAAAGAATCAAAGTTTATCACAATTTCTAATTATTTTTTAGTTAACTAGTTAGTGCTTACGAATTTGAATGTTGGACTTTTACATTTATCACTATAGAGTTATGCTACTACTTGAAAATATTCCAAGCATGACTTTAATAAGAATTCCTCATTGTTAAAATAGTCAAGCATATGCTTGCATGATGACCCAAAGAATTATCTAGTACAAATGAATAGTCCATTCAATTAATGATTTAAACTTTCAAATTTTGTCTCCATCTTATTTAGATGAAGAGTCATCATGATAATTAAATTTAGTTTTAAGCTCTTCCACTTTTCAAGGAAATGACTAGACACAAATACTCATAGATTATCTTTAAAATGTAATTCTCCCAAAAGACCCTTCACTAGCTTTTCAAGTCTAGGGGAGGGCACAATTCCTTCACACTTATGAATGATATTTTAACTTGATGATCAATTTACCAAATGTGGCTTTGTTGCTTAGATGGAGAAGAAGTTTAAGGAGTCATGGTTGAATTCCATGAAGGCTTGCATGAATCCCATCAATCGAACTTAAAAATGAAGCTAAAAAAATGATTGGTTATTAATGGCCAACTATGACTCAAGATTGTATAGATTTTACAAAGTAATGTCATTAATGTCAAATTCATTACCAAATATATTATACACCCCTAATGTCTTTCATCCAACTATTACTTCCTAGTGATTTGAATGTTCATAATTGATATAATCAGACAATTGAGGTCTTTTCCCGAAAGGTCATCAATTTATTTCATCCATTATCAATTATTTCTAAAAATAAGCAAAAGTTATTCTTTTGAGGGAAGATAGAGTAAACAAGGTGCTACAATTTATTCGAGATTATATAGTCTACCAATTTTTTGTGCTTCATCGCATCATATTTGATAACTTGACATTTAAGAATACTAAGCTATGCCATTTTTCTCATCACTACAATATTGATAAGCATTACTTAACTCTATATCGTTAATAGCTTGGTGGAATCTTTAAATAAAAATTTAGTCAACTTACTAAGAAAATTTTGTCTACCAATGTGAGAATGGAATGATAAGTTGTCAAAAGCCTTGTAGGCAAATAAAACTACTTATTAAAAATCTACACAAACCCTTATGCATTATCCTTTGGGTGCAGCAACACCCTAATTATAAGTTGAATTACCATCAATACTTATAGCTATCAATACCAAATTTAATGGCTAACAAAATATTCAACTTCATTTAGAAGAGTTAGATAACCTTGATGAATTTTGACTACAAGCCCAACAAAGTCTTGAGTTATATCATGCCAAAATAGCGCAAAATAAACTTGTTAGGCCAAAGACTTTTGCCATCAAAGATTTAGGGTTAGTCTTAAAAAAGGCTATCGTTATAAACTAATGATTAACTCAAAAATTTAATCTCATATAGGAAGGCTTGTTTATAGTTGAAGTAGTATATGAAGAAGGGGAATATCTTCTTATAGATAAAGATGGCACACACCTTTTAACTCTTATGAACAATCATTACTTGAAAAAATATTGTTAAATTCTTATTCTTTATTTTGATCATCAATTCAAAGGAAAAAGTTTATATGTGCTTTAATGCTAATAAACCTTTATTGGTTGATCTCCTTTTTTTAGATATATAGGTGAAGAGGTTCTTGATTACATCCCTTTAACACAATCACTAGACCAAGAGCCTCCTTAAGATACACTCAATTGGTTCTCATATATTATACAACAATTATAGAATGAGCTAGCAAACTATATGGGTGAAGATTTTTGTGTGTTAACATTTCTTGTGAAAGGTTAACATTCTAATTCCTTCGTAATAAAGACAAAAGTTAATACTTATCAAGGCAAGATCTCAATTTAACTTTGAACATTGTAGATTCCAATTGACTTAATGCTTGATTATAAGTTTTAAATTTCAAATAATTAGTATAGATAAAACCTCAAAATTTTGCAAAATTAGAGTCAAGTCATGGATCTAAGACATGAAAAATGTGTGTAGTTTTTTTTCTTATTAAAGAGTAGAAGAGAGTTAAAAGAGAGTTTAAAAGAAATGAGAGCAATGCAAAAGGCTCATGATATTAAAGTCTTAGTAAACTTCAACTTGTTTAGTGTCTAGTTAACTATCCAATGACTTCATCATGGTTTTTCTCCGAATTTTTATTGAATTGATTCCATTATTTATGTTTGTTAGTGGTATGACACCATAAGTATTAGTCATAATCATCACTTAAAAGATGTCGACATGCTAATTAGATAATAAATTCTAATGATTTAAATGCACTTAATGTGATGGAATAATAATATTTTAGGTATTTAGACTCTAATTATCATGTCATAGTTATGAGATGCCGGTGATGTGATGACAACCTCCAAATGCCGGTGATGTGATGACACTTCATTTTCCTAAATCAATTAATAATTTGAACTTAGTTATCTCATTAGGTTTACCCTAGTAAGCCTTAGGAGGAACCCATATGGGAATGTCACTTGTTAAATCTTTCTTATAGCTCGTCTCTCTAATTATTCTTAGAGTAGATTTCTTTCATTGCTTGACTTCAATCATTCCCTAGTTTATGTAAGTATTGATTTTCACAATCAATTAATCATCTGACTTACTTACTTTTGCAATTGACATGAGACTCCAAGGTTTGGCTTGGCCAACCTTAAATGTCATTTTAGGGATATTTTATCTAGTGTTGAGTCAAAGGTACCCATCTACTCTACCCTATGTCCAAACCCTAGGTTTGGCCTTCATTGATCAACCCTATAAGCCATAAGCCTTCAATATCAATTTCAACACACTCCATGAAAGCTTCTAAGTCACTAGATTCATGACCATATGTTTAAGTTGACCATGAGTGACAAAGTCAATCTTTGGTCAATCTTATTCTTAATTTGAGTTAAAGATCAATACCCATTCTATGGTCATCAAATTACTTAAAGTGCTTAGCGACATTCAAATGGACACTTGTTGAGTTCAATTTAGATTAATCTAATTGACCATCTTTGACCCAATTTGACCTAATTTGGCTAATTACATCTAAATAGTTGTAGGCTCTAAATTAATTAGCCAAAATTAGACCAAAGCATTTCTCCTAACACCTTTTAAATTCTTTACACTATTCTTGGCTCAATTACCCAATGGTCTAAGCCTAAAAAATCATGATAATTGCTTTTATTCATTAACAACCTTCATGCCAATCAAGACTTTAATTAGACCAACCTAATTTTTACAACCCTTTAGCAATTTTGTAGCCAAAGATGTCCCAAGTAATTATCTAGTTGGACCCAAATAAACATGGCCAATTTCTTGAAGATGTCTTTGGTTGTCTCATGGTGGTTTAAAGTGGTACACATTTTATTATGTCTTTCCTTTATTTGCCTCTCTTTTCTAGAAGTATAAATTATTGATTGCTTGGTTTCAACATTAGATCATCTTCAACCTTATCCCAAGAATTAAGGATCACTAGCATTTTGTATTTCAAGAATAATGCTTGTTATTACCATAATTATCTCTTTTTCTAGCCCGGGTTTACATTTCACCATATGTTTATCATCAACTTAGTGGCTTCATTGATTTATTGGGAATGTGAAGAATGATAATTTTGTTGGATTCTTGTTAGAATTTATTTGATATGCATATTCATTATCTTTTGCTTATATAACTTATAGATTATGTGTTCTTTGTCTTGTTCAATATATTCGTATTTTTTGATTCATCGGTAGAGCCGATTATTTGTGACCTTTTGTATTATACCTTATTGAGCATTACACATATTTATATTGCAACAATATAATTGGGTCATATTGAATTGCTCATTTCTTATTGGCTTCAACTATCCTCTTAATCATTTGTTTTTTATGGCCTCAATTTGTAGTTGTCTTCTCTAATTGTCTTTTAAGATGGAGACTTAAATATATTTGGATATTAAATATTAAAAATAATCTTAATTTATTAGTATTAAATGAAAATATGATATTTAAAAGGACACATTGGAGAAAAAATATTCATATAGCTAATCTCACATAGTAAAATAAGGACTTTGTTATTATTGATATGAAAATTTCACTAAGCACGAATCTTGATGTCGAAAGCAATCGATTTTAAATCAAGACTAAGAGATCAAGCGTATCAATCGACTCTTAAACATGGAGTGTTTATAGTCAAATCTTGATCGAGATGGATCTAACAAGCCCAAGATCTCATAATTCGACTTCATTTGAACATTCAAATACACAAAATACATCCTATGATCAAAAGAATCATTTTGAGGCGATGGAGAGGAGTGGTTGGATTTTGCATCTATTTACGAGACGTCACTCCCTCCAATCTATAAATAGCCTCTCATTCTTCATATGAGGGAGGTCAAGCAAGAGAGAGGAGAGAGCTTTACGGCTTGAAAATCCTCCAAGCACAAACATGCCACCACTGACGGTTCAATCATACCGTGATCCACCGTCGTCAATCTCTGGTCTCTATCATGATGACCTTCATCGTGTCGTTTCATCACCATCATCACTACCGCAACCCGGACTATATGGCTATTGTTGTATGATTTTGGGATTTCCATTGTCATTCATTCTCATATGATTATGTAATCGTTATCGAAAACTTGTACTCCAAAATAAATATATATAGTGGAAGCTTTGGGCTAGGCCGTGGTTTTCCCTCTTTTCAAGATTTTTTGGTGTAAAATTGAGTTTTCTTGTTCACTCTTTAAATACTTGTGTGTGCTAGATTTCACAACAAAATAACTTTCACTCTGGTTTTTTTAGCGGTTTAGATGTGAGAAAGATTCTCATTATTTCATCTTGTATGACAACCAAGTTTCCCAACAAGATCAAACCACCATCGAGGGTGGAGCATTTCAAGCTTTTAAATAGCGAAAGAGAATGAAGATTCATCAAACTTTGTTCCTTGATTTTGTCGGAAACTAAAGGGCAACTCTTAATCTCAAAAGATTATCCAAATCAATATTATCTAATTGATTATCGGGTTAGAGAAGCAAGGTAGCAATATCAATGAAAAGATCACGGTTAAGGAGCCTTTGGCTACAACCACAAACGGATGTTTTGATTCGACCTCTTCCATGTTAACGTCATCAAGTAATACTTTGAGAAACAACCTCGGATGGGTCAAAATCCTCTGGATTCAATTCATCCTCTTCCATACAAGTTAACGTCATCGCAAAGACTTTGACAAATAACTTAGGATAGGTCAAAGGTCCTGGTAGATTTCCCACCTTTTCCATACAGTTAATGTCATGGTAACATTGACAAACAACCTGGATAGGTCAAAATCCTCGGGATTCAATTCGACCTCTTCCATACAGTTAACATCATCTGTAACACCTTGACCAACAACTTGATAGGTCAAAATCTCGCGGATTCAATTCAACCTCTTCCACACGTTAGCGTCGGGTAATACTCGACAAACCTCGGATAGGTCAAAATCATCACGTCGCCGGTCCATTGCGGCGACCAAACGATCTCGTTGGTCACCACTCATCGTCGACCATCTCCGCGGTCACTACCGCCACGTCGGTCATTTATTATGCGCCGGTCGCGCACGCAATCTCGTGGTCACCACCATCGTCCCCGGTCATCCCGCTTACCTGCCGTTAATCGTCAACTACCATCACGGTTGCTTGCCGACCACCCCGTCGGCCGCCAACCACCACCTTTGCGGTCGCACGCCATCATCGCAAACTCCGTTGGTCACCCATCATCGCGTCATCCCCAGGTATTCGCTGATCTCCACCGTATTCCGCTTGCACGACACCTCCGCCGCCAACCACTGCGGTCACGGTCGACCATCGCGATCCTGGTAGCCATCGCCGCAATCTCCGCTGGTCACCACCATCATCGCGGTCATCTCCTTCATCGTCGTCGGTCATCCGCCTGATGCCGCCATGCTCATCCATTTGCGGTTATCATCGCCGATGATAGCCTCCAAATCGTCGATCGGAGGGAGGTTGGCGCTCGAGGAAGCCTCACCATGAACTACGAGCGCTCACCTCCGGTTCGACAGGCGGTTCGCTCTTTCGAGGGAGAAGCAGCCTCACCATATGAACTACGGGCCTTGATCGCTCCAAACCCGGTCGACAGGCGGTTGGCGCCTCTTCGAGGGAAAATCAGCTCGCCATATGAACTACGGGCCTTCACCTCGACCCTCTTAAGAAGAAGAGGACACTCCAGATATGAGGGGTGCCTTCTCCCGTTAGACCCCATAGGCAAAAGTCAAAATCACTAAAATCGCCAAAATCGCTCAAAAGCGGCGATCACGGATAAACGGGCGAAAATAGATGTTTTTCCGACCTTATACCACGTCGGGACGCCAGACGCGCCGCTGTCGCCGGCGCATTTCTTTTCTCCTCCGCGTTCGCTCTGATGCTCCCGCGCTGATCCACCGCGCATCCGTTTCAGGACGAGAGGGCCCTCTGCGACCCGCGCTGACGTGCGACTGTCTGATCCGTCGATGGCTGCGGGCCATTGACCATACCATCGCACCCGGCCGCGCATCAACCAGCGACGCCATGCTCGCCATGCCGTCATCTTCGCCTGCAGGTCAAGTGTCGAGATGGGTCCATAACGCGAAATCTTGCGTCGGTGCATACCGCACACATCCGCGCCCACACCCTTGGTGATCATAATCTTGTACTTTCATGAATATTTTTCTCTCAAAATGTATAGTTAATGGACCCACAAATTTCATTGAAGAATCTATTTTCAAGTATTGATATATATTTTTGGATGATTGAGATAATATCATCCAAAAATAAATAATATGACCACGAAAATTCCACTAGTCGAAGCATGAATCTTGATAAGCTTGTCGATTCAATCAAGACTAAGAGATCAAGTGTTTTTATCAATCTCTTAAACATTGAGTGTTTATAGTCAAATTGGCGTCTTGACGAGCCGGATCTAACAAGCGAGATCTCATAATTGACTTCATTTGAATATTCAAATACACAAAATACATCCTATGATCAAAGGAATCATTTTGAGTCCAATGGAGAGTGGTTGGATTTGCATGTATTTACAGAGGCACTCTCCAATCTATAAATACTCTCATTCTTCATATGGGGAGGTCGCAAGAGAGAGGAGAGAGCTCTAAAGCTTGAAAATCCTCCAAGAACAATCGTGCCACCACGAGTTGTTAACCACCCGTCGCCACCTCCCGTAGTCGTCAATCTGTCGTCTCCATCACGAAGACCTTCATCGTGGTTGCTTTACTGTTCACCATTCTGCTACTAGCACTACAACTTACGTATATGGTTGTTGTTGTATTTTGAAATTCCCATTGTCGTCTCATATACAATTATGTAATCCCGTTATCGAGAAAACTTATACTCCAAAATAAATATATAGAAAACTTTTTTAGTGGGCTATCGTGATTTTTTACCTCTTTTCGGTTTTCGCGTAAAATTCGGAGTTTTCTTGTTCACTCTTTAAATACCCTGTATTGTCTTTGGATTCACAACAAATGCGTAACTTTCACTACCACTAATTTTTTAGCACGCAATAATTATTATTATTACTATTATATTTTTATAAATTGAGTTTTATAGCCAATCGGGATAATCCTCAATCTTAGTCATAAAAGTACAACTAATTAGGTACAAAAGAAATGTACACGCAGCATGTGGTTCTGAAAATTATTTTACCTCTTGCTACCAAGCTCCAGAAAATTTTCGCCACCGTTCAATTCGCCTGTTTCATTTTGGAATACTTCGGAGAGAGATTCGAAGACGCCTAAAATTCACCCTCTTTTAGCCAACGGACACGTGTTGGTTGTGACAGCAAATGCATTGCTACTTGTGCATGCATTCTCTGCGGTGGACCTAAAACGAAGATTGAGAGTCACGTAGGCTGACGACACGCACAATGAAAGAGAGAGAAGAGTTGGGGAAGGGAGGGAGAGAGATGGGAATCCAATGGACGCAGAGTCTCCCATGCCACGCCGTACCAGCGCAGAGCGCTGGCGAGCAGTCGACAGAGCGCGGGGAGGAAGAGACGGCGTCAATTGCAGGCAAGGGAAGCCTCATAATGACGAAGATCCGTTAGTTTTTCTGTCGAAGCCTACTGGGTGGGTGGTAAGCGCGATCACAACGCAGGCGGAGCTCATATCAGCTGCCGTCCTCTCCCTCTGTTCCCCATACTCTCCTCTTCTTGCATGCTCGTGCCGTACCTAGACGCGTCGCCCGCAGTGCTGCTACTGTGTTCCGCGGCCTTACTTTGGCCTCCTCGGAGCTGCGTATGCCGTCAGCAGCCTCATTGTCGTCATGGCTCTCGCGTTCCTTCTCGGCGTCTTCCTTGTCCGACTGTGGGTGGAGGAGCCCATCCTCCTTCGTCGGCCTCTCTACTTCGACTACACTCAGCCGCAGCCAGATGCTGTTACCATTCTCGGAGGAGTGGGCACGAGGGGAAGAGAGGTGCCTGTGGGTCATAAGGTTAGCGTTGCCCTCAAGCTTGTTATGCCGGAATGATTTCAATCGCCGTGTAGGAATTTTCCAGGTATTTTAGTATTTCTTCCCGGATTTGTTAATCGTCTCCAAAAGAGCATTGTCTCAAGCTTGTCTTTGTAGTAACTTTCACTCATTTGATTTTAGCTTAGATATGGTAACAACATTCTTTTGTCTTAAAGACAAGTTTCCATTGCTATAAATGCAGTATTACCTTGATTTTATGTCGAAAGGAAAAATTAGCTTAGTAAATCTCTAGTTAAATTTAGCTGAGGTTACAACATTAGGTGGTAGTGCAAAGTCAGTCGGCAACATCCATACGGTCACTTGAAGAACATGGTTTGTATGCATTAACCCCATTCCACCGCACATTTAAGGCATGTCTGGCTGGAAATAGGATTTAAGTAGGATTTAGGGGTTGTTTGGTTGCTGTATTGAATACACGCTTTTGAATATTTTGCGTTTGGTTCTGCATTTGGAATCACACACTTTTGACATTTCAAGCATTTGGTTGTAAGTAAAGTAAAATTAGGATTCAAATACAGAAAAGTTCGCGTGTATTTAGAATTAACCTTTGGGCAAATTCCAAATACAAAAGTGATGATGGCGCGCCATGCCCGCCGCCGGCCCGCCACTCCCGCAGATCCACGATTCTTGGGCGCCGCCTTTCTGATGTCAAAACCTTCGGTTCTTTTCATTACATTTTATCAAAATAAAAAAAAAAGTCAGTGAATTTCAAAACTCCAACATATAAAGTAATCCTTTACACTAAATTTCTTTTACACTGCATTCCTTTTTACTACATTTCAAATGCGCAATCAAATGCTTATATATAAATTTGGATTTAAAAAATCCTAATGTGGTTAAATCCAACATAAATAATTTGAGTCCATTCTATAAAACTATTTAATAACTTATTTAATTTAAGTACATCTACTAATTCAAATATGTATTTAATACTACATATTAATGATTCAATTATTAAATTTAATATAATTTAATTTAATTTTTATAATTTTTACTTCCCTAATCATTAATTAACTATTTACTAAACTAGTTAGTTATTAATAAGAATTTGATCAATTAATTAATTAATCATCAACTGGTAGTTTAATATTTATTTACTAAACTAATCATTAATTAGATCTTTACTAAATAAATTTAAAATTACTCATTACTTTAATTTTTATTTATTTATCATGAATTAGTATCAAACTTATGACAGTTGTAATTAACTTATAATAAAATATTAATTAAACTTTAATTAGTTAAATTTTGTTAAATTAAATTAAAAATAACTTTAATTCAATAATATTCTCATCAATCATAACCTAGTAAGTAGTAAATTGCTACATTAATAAAAAATTAAGAATTTTTAGTTAAAAAATAAAATAGAAATAATAATAAGTTAATATAGTGTTTTAATTAATTATTGATTATAAACTTATAAATTATTTAAATAGAAGAATTATTATGTACTCAAATTAAATTATAAATAATATTAATTACTAATTATTAGGGTTTTTACATATCACTATTTTATCTATTTTACTCATTTAACACACTAAACATTATTATTACGTACCAATAAATCGTAACTCATTTTTTTTTTATTCCCTAAAAGTGGTATGTACTTCAAAGTAATAATAAAGTTTAGAGTGTTAAATGAGTAAAATAGATAGTTTTAAATGATGTATGTAAAACCCCTAATTATTATAATGACAACCCTCTTCTCGCCTTTGTTCTTCTTCCGCCACAAAACCTGGAAAAAAAAGTGTGGAACTATGGTGATCGGAAGTCCCGACAAAGGCATTGAAGGGATTTCGACGTCTGAAATCTTCGTCTTTCTCCCCTTTTAACTCCTATCCTGCCCAAAACCATCGAGAGAGATGACATGAAGGTAACCCTAATCTTTCTCCCACCCCACTTCATGCGTGCTTCATTTTGTGGAAATGACAAATCCACTTGCCAATGGGTTATACTAAATCCAAGATTTAAGGCCAAATGAGGAGAAACATGATCTAAAATTCTATGGGATTTAAAGTTATCATTATTGTTGTTTGGCAGGGTTCAAATCCTGCTCATCCTACTAAACAATCCCTTTGATTTTAAATGAATTTGTTCAAATGAATGAAATCAAAGGGGACTGAACTCGTGTAAGATAAACCAATTTAACCCATGCATAAGCATAAAGATAAGGGCCAATTACTTTTTATCTCTATATAAACATATATTTTAACATTACTATTGAGGACTCAAGCCCTAGATGAGAAAAGTGGAGAGTTGTATTAGGTAGTCATTAGAGTAAAATTTGTAAAAAATTATGATATAAATCTTTTAATTTATTATGTCAATGTTAGAGTATGCCCTAGAAGTGATGAACTATATGGTTTAAATATAGAAAAGTAAGAGTCTCTACGAGCACTTGTTTGTAGTGTTAAATAAGTAAGTTTTCACATTATATTAATGTGAGCAAAGAAGCTAGTCCATAAAATTAGAATAATAATAATTGAAACTTGAAATAAAGATACTCTTATAGATAAATTAATGAAATTAATAGATATTTTGATTCATAAGAAGATGTGTCTTATGTAATTAAGAAACTAAATGGGTTGAGAAAAAAGAGATTGATAGTTTAAGTTTTAAATTTTACTATTCAAGTAAGAGTTGAATTAGAAATTATATAGGTGCAATTATAGATAAGAGTTTGAAAGATATTATTGTGAAAATTTATAGAATTAGAGATAGAATTATAGTTTTAAAATTATTATTGATTTTAAGATTATTTATGTAAAAATATAACTATTTACATTTCTCAAGTACATTTGGATGTATGATCAAAACAAATTTTTTGAATAACCTAGAAGAATTAATACAAGGATACATTAAAAAAAGATTGAATAGAGTGGATTTAAATAGGCATGTTAGTAGAATGGTATAAGATTTTAAAAGCCTTCATAATGACTATGGATTTAGAGTGATTAATGAAGAAGGTTGGATCATATTGAATTTTGCATTAACTTATGATTTTAAAATTATTAAAATTTTATTTAAGAAAAAAGAGGATCACATTATCACTTATAAGAATGGATCAAAAAAAATGTTGATTGATTATTTTTTATTAGAAAAATATATCATTTTGATAAAAATTATAAGATCATTTTAGGTGAAAGTTCAAGTACCTAATTTTGACTACGATTTTGAATTTTAAGATGAAGGGTTGAAAGATAAAAAATAAAATGAAGCATTATGTTAATTAGATGAGTACATTTAAAGAATACTAATAATAATATTTTTAAGAGTAACACTACAAGTTCAGAAGTCAATGAAGAAGTTATGTTAACAAAATAACAAGTGATATTAAGAAGTTGCAAAAATATACTTGGAGATCAATCAGATAATTCTTTTATTAAAAGAAATATTTAATGTTGGAGTTAAAATGTATAAGAAAATATCAAAAATAAGAAACTTTGTTATAAAAATTAGTTTATATGTAAAAGTTTGGGATATATAACATAGCAGTAGGATTCTAAAAAAGTAATATGTGATGAGGAATTTCAAATTTAGTGATTTATAGAATAGATTAATACTAAAGAGGCAAAAGTTGCACATATAAGTTAAATCAAAGAGATAAGAGAAGTAAAGATTTAGTGCAAGTGAAGTACATTAAGGATGAAAATAAAAAAGTACTTTTAAATGAAGGTTATGAGAATATGATTGACTTTATTGACCTCAGATCCTAAATAAAAATAGAGATTTTATTTTTTTTTATCATCATTAATAAATCAAGAGAGAGCTTTTAAGAAAACAATTGTCATAAAATAGCTAGACCTCATGATATTCCAATAGATGTGTGAAAATGTTTAGGAGATTAAGGAATTTTTTGGCTTACTAAACTCCTCAATATTATTTTAAAGATTAATAAGATGCTAGATGAGTAGAGATAAAGTTTTTTACTTCCTATTTTTAAGAATAAATATGATGTATAAATTATGGAATTTATAGAGAATTAAACTAATATGTCATACATTAAAATTATGGGAGAGAGTAATTGAGCATAGATTACGATGTGATAAAAGATTTCTCAAAAATAAATTTTTTTAATTTTTTTAATTTTTAATTTTAATTTTTAATTTTTTAAATTTTTGTTCTCAAAAAATAATTTAGATTCATGCTCTGTAGGTCTAGTATTGATGTTATATATTTATTAAGATTTGATGGTGATGTATAGAGTGCAAGGAGGATCTACATACAATATTTGTTAATTCTAAGAAAACATATGATAAAGTGCTAAGAGAAGTGCTTTGGAGAGTTCCGAAAATAAAGGAGTTATATTGTGTATATGTAAGTCATTAAGGATATGCATACTAAAGCTATTACTTTTGTTCAAATATAATGAGGATTGACCAAGTGCTTTCCTACTTCAATTATATTTTCGTGATTGGCTTTAATCCCATATCTATTTTTCTTAATTATGGATGTTTTATTAGACATCTACGGAGGATGTGCCTTAGTGCATGCTTTTGATGATGATATTTTTCTTATTGATAAGATTAGAGAGGGTGTTTGAGAAAAACTTGAATTATGGAGAAAATTTTAGAGTTTAAAAGGCTTTCATTTGAGTAGATCTAAAATCAAATGCATTGAGAGTAATTTTAGTAGTAATATATCTAGTAGTAGGTTATGATAGAGTGATCAAGTTAATAAAAAAGAGTTTTAGATATATTGAGTATATTATTCAAAGTAATGCTGAAATATATGGGGATGTCATTGGTAGAATTCAAGGTTGTTGGTTGACTTGGGAGGAATAAATTAGGACTATCGTGTGATAGAAATGTACCACTTAGACTTAAGGAAAATTTTATAAGATGATAGTGAGACTTGATATTATTAATGGCACGAATGCTAGTAAAATATAAGCATAAAATTAAGTTAAGAGTTTGCAATGATGAGGATGCTTAGGTGGATGAGTGGTTTTACACTTAGAGATAAAATACAACACACACACACACACGCACACACACACAATACACACATACACATGACACACACACACACACACATGAAAATATTGGACTAGATCCGGTGGTAGATAAGATTAGAAAGCTTCACCTCATATGGTTTGGTCACATAAGATATCGATATGTCGATGACCTAGTTGGAGAGAGTAGATATATTAGATTTGACCTAGGCAGAGGTTGATCTAAAAAGACTTTGTTTGGAAGTGTAAAATGACCTTATCTCATTAGAATCAAATGAGAATATGACATTTAAAAAAGACATAATGGAGGAAAAGGATTTATGTAGCTAACTCCATGTAGGATAAAGGCTTGTTGTTATTATTGCTATATAAATATGTATTTTCATTATATATTTAGTTTGTACTAAATCAATTTTTGCTTGTATAAAAATCTCCCTCTTATGCAGAGTTCTCCATATTTGTTATCACTCTATGTCCAATATAAGCTATTTAATATCCTTAAATATTGAGAGCTCAATTATAGGACATATCCCCATAGAACAACTAGAAATTATTGCATTTGCATTACTATAAAAAAAGAGTTACAAAAGTTACAAAAAAGTATAAACTAACCGTAAGGGTGTAAAAAAAATAAGCTAAATTCTCCTTGATGATTTAAATGAAAGATAACTTATGCTCATTAATATCTACAAGAGCCTTAAAAGGATAGATACATGTAAAGTAATGTTTACATGATGAGAATTGACCCAAACAAATCTCTATCTAAAGATATCTTAGCACAAAGATTGACAAGCATGTCACCCTCTCGGATGTGTGGTAGAAGATGACTTGTTTGAACATGGTGAAAAATACAATATCCATGGCTAATTGAAGACACCATAAGTGTCACCAACTTTTGAATCTTGTTTAGCATGGTAGGAGGACCCACGACTTGAGTCAAAAAAAATCCATGAATCACATAGTCTTAGTAAAATCATCTTTGATACCACTTGTTATGGTGGTGGAACAAAATGGGGAGAAAGTTGATTCATATATATATATATATATAGTGGTTAAATTCATATTCAATTCAAAAGCTTCATGATATTTCTACAAAATATTTTTCAACAATATGATGTGGGAGTAAAAGCTTAAATGTTATGACCACCTTAAAGAAAATTAGAGACTTTTGTTTTATTATGATCTCCCAAAATAACTAAAATTTTGAACCCATCATTGTAAAATGGTATACCATATGGTCAACTTTAGGTTGAATGGTTTGGTCAACTAATTTGAACATCACTTGAGTTTTTTTGGGCTCATTTATGTTTATGAATTGATTGTGTACTTTTAGTTTGATTTAATTTGATTTACTTTGATTTATTTAGATTTTTCTTTGATTTAGATTTTAAGCTTAAATGAGTTAATTGAGTTAATTAATCCAATTACCTCAATACGTGAATTTAGATTTTAATTCAAATATATTTGATTTAGATTTATATTGAGTTTCATTAGATTTAAGTTTGATTTGGATTTTGATCCTATCGGGTTAAGTTAGGTCCTAAAAGGATCCACCGGATGATTGACTTTCATTTTAGGATATTTGAGTTTAATTTAGTTTTGAATTTAATTTTGATTTCAAATTCCGTGTTTGATTCAATTTGTTATTTTATTTTGGTTTGTTTAGTCACTAAGTATAATATCCTAAGTGCCTAATTAGAGAGCTCTTAATCTAAGATTAGAGTCCTAATTATTAATATTAGTGATGATGTTAACCTTATACAAGAATGAGGTCAACACCCAATAATGTTATATCATCTCATATACGAAGGGTTGTATATGATTAGCACAAACTGAAAATTTAGCTCTCTATTTATTCGGGGTGTACAATATCATCTTACGACAAACATATTAAGAAAAAACTCAATTAAATTCCTCAAATTTTGTATTAAATTTTGATAACTACTAAATAAATTCATATAGTATTACATTACATGCTTTATCAAATTACGTAAAATTGTAATTAACCAACTTAAGCTTGGTAGTTGAAAATTGAATAATCGATAGAACCATCTAATTTATATAAGTTTGATTAGTTCATTTTAGTAAATTTAGAGTTAATCAACTTAATTATGCTTAAAATATTTAATAAAATGGATAGTTGTCCAAGATGATAGAAATCATATAGTATGATTTCCAAAAAAACAATTTAAAGAAAAGTTTTATTTAATATTCTCTCAAGTGTTTTTATCATTCACATACTAATTGCTTAAAGATAAAATAAAATATAAATATCGAAATAATGACACAACTTTGGGCTCGACTTGGGTCTTCTAGCACCAATTGTTCCTCATTTAGTGTCTACATGGGGCTCTTCTTTGATATTGCTTTTGAAAACATTCATTGTTTGTGCTCTCGCTTAATCTTCATTAAGTTGCTTATTTGTAGTACCGCATCAAATGATGCCACAATTTGCACGCACAATAGATAAATAAAAATAACTATTCAACCAAAAATATTTATGATTATCAAAACTTAGAATTCTATATGTAGGTTCATGGGGTTAACACAAATCACAAAGATGGCTTGAAGTATATCTATACTCTTTAGGTAGTCTCCCTTGACATCCTCTTTATCTTTCAAATATATATTCTCAATTTTAGACAATAAGTCATCCTCATCTATAGGCTCTTTAGAATGTGAAGGGATAATAAAATCATTAAAACAATATACACTAACTCTTCCACTAAGTTAATTTTTTCATTATTCAATACAAAACTTTTACACCAAAAAAATATTCAAATGAGAAAGATTTGACTACCTATGATAAGCTCATAAGGTGTTTTAATCAGCTTAGATCTATTGTTTACTCAATTCAAAACATTATAAGTTGTGTTAATTACCTCAAAAGTATTTAGAAAGCATGTACTCACTAAGCATGGATCTAGCGGCTTATAAGCTTTTCGCTACTCCATTCTATTGGTGCCCTAAGGGCTGAAAAGTTATACTCTATCCCTATCTCATTTCTAAAAATATTAAATTTATCATTTTCAAATTCTCCACCATAATTACTATGCATATCTACAATGCTACTATCAATCTTTCTTTGAATTTAAATAAAAAGATCTTAAATTTAAAAAATAAATCATTTTTGTGTCTCAAAACTCTCACCCAAGTAAATCTAGTGAAATCATCAATAATAATAAATCTATATGACTTTCCCCACACACTAGTGTGCTAATAGTTCAAACAAATCCATGTGAATAATTTTTATGTCATGTGTTGACTATGTCTAATGTCGATTTAGAAAAGATTTAGTTTGCTTATCATGTTTGACATACATCATATAAATGATCATTAGAAAATCCAATCTTGATGTACCTTTAATTGTAATACCTAAAACTTTCAAAAAAGAAAGGTAAATTTTGTATTTCATGTATTTTAAAATATACCCCATTTTTCATATATCTTAAAATCATCATAGGCATTCTTATAAAATCCTATATTTTATTAGGATAATATTGCTATATAAAACGTACACACATTATAATCAGAATCATAATTATAAATTAGTTTAAGATATATAAAAAATGAAAATGAAAATGATAATGATATGACACTTAAAATGCTACTAAGACGAATCTTGATTTCAAAAATAAGTTGATCCTAAGTTGAAAATAAATGAGATCAAACACTTAAAATATCATTGTTAATTTTGGGATATCTCTTAAACATGGAATGTTTAAATCGAACCTCGACGGATCAAGCCCAAGATCTCATAATGACTTCATTTGAGCATTCAAATACTTAAAATACATCAAGTATCAAAGGAATCATTTTAGCCGATGGAGGAGTTGCATATATTTACAAAAGCACTCCTCCATCTATAAATAGCCTCATTCTACGAGGGGAAGCAAGATAGAGAGAGCTCTAAAGCTTGAAAATCCTCTAAGCATAATCGTCGCCACTGACGGCGCCGACCACCCCGTTGGTTAACCACCGCCGCCATCATTGCATCCTCGCTGTGCCAATCTCTGTCCGCTGCCGCCATTATCGCTGGCCATCGCCACCGGCAGAACTGCCGCCGTATCGCCGTTAACTATCGCCGCCGGCCATCATATCGCCACTGACGCCCGCATCGCAGGTTACCATCGCCGCCATCACCATCGGCCATATTCGCCGGTCCATCACGGCTTCATCGTGGCCGTTGATCCCCACTGTCACCATCATCTACTACCACTCAAGAATCAGCATACAACCCGAATGTGACTATATATGTTGTTGTTATGGTTCCCATGTATTCTTCAAATACAATTCGTAATCCCAGATCGGAAAATTTTGTACAAAATAAATACATAGTGGAAGATTTTACTTGCCAGCCGTGATTTTACCCTATTCTCGAGATTTTTCATAAAATTTTCTTATTAATTATTCAAACATCTACTACGTCTTTGGATTCGCAATAAACTAAGATGTAAACTTTATTCTACCAATTGGTAGCAAAGATAATAATAGTTTTCTTGATTAATAATCTTAATTTCTATTAAAATCTGTAGCAAATTCCACTCAGCCTTGCATGGTTCATTTTATAGTGGGAAAAGAAAAGGGGTTAAAATGTAATTATTAATTTATATTGAACCTCTAATTAATAACCTGATTAGATTATCATCAGTTTTACACTGTAGCTTTATTAATTGCTTCCACTAAACATTGCATGCATCGGATGGATTGGAATCTAAGGGAGATTAATGGCTGTGAATTAATATATGGCTTATTTATTTCCTCCTCGTGCTCCAGCATTTCCGCTGTTCGGCTGCTCCGCTCCTTTTTGCTGTTTGGCTGTTCCGCTCCCAAGGGAGCTCCACTGCTTTCCTGTTCGGCTGCTCCGTTCCCAAGCACTGTTAGGTCCGGGTAAAAGACCCTATATATATATATATATATACATAAATCAGATTTATCTTATTTATTTCCTCTTTAACTTCTTGCTCCTCGTGTTCCAGGAATTCCACTGTTTTCCTGTTTTGTTGCTCTGCAAGCATTGTTGGATCTGGGTAAAAGCCATTATAGTGTAGCCGACTGCAAGGAGAAATTTCAGCTGTTAATGAAGGGCGAGGTAAGTCATATTAGGAGCAGATGTGTTGTGGTTATAGGTGTGATATAATTTATATATTTAATCATTTCATATTAAGTGCTTATGATATGTAATTTATCACTGAAGTTAATTGAATACTACAACATCTGCTTGGAGGTTTATATCAAGAAGTATAAGGGTTTAGTTAGGAAGAATTATGACAACCACAATAGTGTTAGTGGTTAGTTTAGGAGCATGCTAATATTAAACTAGAATTGTTTAAATGATAATTCAAAACATTTCAAATCTATGAATGGGATAAGTTAATAACATTAATTTTAATATAATCGTCGATAGTCTTTGAAGATTCTCTAAAGTGAAGAAATGGTTATTAATTAAGATAAACTATATGTAGAGACATGAAATTTAGGTAAGAATGAAATTTAAGCTTGTGACTACTATGTTAAATTAAATTAATTTAATTTCATGTATTAAGAAGAGTTATTCAATTATAGGTGTATTCAAGGAAACGCCGAGCACATCATGATTTGTATCGAGGTGAGATATGTAATTGCTAATTTAAATTCGCTTATACCTTAGTATATGTTTTACTACTTTTATACATCATGCATTTACATGATATTTCTGTATATTTTATTTAAAACACAAATGCTTACTACTGACCTATTATGTATTGATTTACAATAATTATAAGCCGCCAAATGCCTTGATGTCATATGATGTTGTGCATATTTAAATGTTTTAGCACATGTAAATTGCTAAATGAAAAATTTATAGTGATAAACACAAAATACTAAGTAATTGTGATATGAAGACTACATTATGAAAACTTACATGGTAGGTGTGGTGAAAATTTTCATTTTCTAAGTGTATACTTCCATCTTCAATCTATCGGATAAAATGAAGATAAAAATATACTCTTTGCATTTGGACACCACCGTAGATTAGATATTCTTAGGGTGATCGGCGACATTGAGGAGAGGTGTATTATCTTGAAAGATAGAAGTCCACCCTACAATGGACTAATCACGAATAAGGACTCTAGGGCGTAAGTGCATATGTACCGAGATTCTTTCTTTACTTTACATGAAAAAGTAAAATAGGGTTTATTTTAAAGCTGGGTTCGTTAAGTTCCTATGAGGCAAGTCCCATAGTTAATTACATCTTAAGAATAAGATTCCTTAAGAATACTCTCGATTAAGGTAAATGATCGTTGTCTAAAGATTTCAAAAGGTAGTACTATCGATCGATTGATTTATTTTTAGAAAGTCAAGTGGGATCGATCAAGAGGAAGGAGTTTTATCGAGCCAATGAAAATAAGTAGGAGATGCGTAAGATCTTAGGAAGCTGTAAGCACCCATAGTTGGACTTTACATTTTGAAATTGAATTAATTTGTTTGAGTTGGATTTTCATTAGAATGTTAGAGCTTATAATCATGATACAAGGTCATGAAAATGCCAGAGGTGAGAATTTATGCTCATGTCCATGAAAATGACCTTTGAACTTGAATCTAGGAAGCTTTGGCGATGGCCAAAAAAACGCTAAATCTAAGGCAAAAATGGGTATTTGCTTTACCTGAGAGGATACTACTGCATTGTTGGACTTACTGCGGGGGTGGTATAACTCTATGATTTTAAAATATATAGACAAGTCATATGTTTATGCAAGATAGAGGTTGTTATTTATTTAAAAAAGACTAAGTCCTTAAACACATTCCCTAAAGAGACTAGATCTTGTAGGGGCATAATTCATGACTTAAATCTAATGCAAAATTTTATATATTTTATTTTTCTTTTGGACAAATAATTGACATAGGTTTTAGGATTTTTTATGCCTAATGTAAATTTAGATTATAGCCAAAATTAAGAAAGATAAGGAGATGTGTTTTCACCACCTCACATATCAAGCCAAGTTCTCGCAAAGGTGGAAGTCCTCCAATCAAGAGTAAAACAATATGCTTTTATGCATGATATTAGAAAAGAAAGTACATCCAAATTAAGGAGTTACTAATTCTTTTATCTTGATTTTACCTAAGCTTTAGAGTTATGAGTTATTTATTTTAATTTTGAGTTGTTTAATTTTGTAAGATTTTATTTTTCCTTAAGAGCCTAATCGCCATCCGTGCCATACATTAAGTAAGAAAGAAACTAAAAAAATATATCATTTCTAATGCACAAGCTAAACAAAACATCAAATATTTTATAAAGCTAACACAAGAGAATAAAAGGCTACTTATGGTCGCACCACCGCACAACCAAAAAACAAATTGGCTAAATGAGCTCTATCCTTATACAACCGGATTACAAATAAATTAATTACAATTAAGCAAGAAAATTCATATTATGGAGTCTTCATTCTTCATTCTTCTTCTTCTTCTTTGGTTCCTCCTTTTGGATAGTTGGAATGTGGTTGCCCCAAAGGCTTCACATGACATAAGATGAGATTTTATGACCAATGTTCATCCTAATCCCCATAACAATCATTCCAAAATCCGCCGGAGGTTATCACCGGCCGATTCCTCAAAGTAGCTTTGTCTAGTAGAGACTAAGCCTTATTGAAATTTTGAGGTCTTGAGATTGAATGGATCTTCCCATAGCCAAGTTACCCTTCAATTGAGCTGGTCTTGATCAAAAGCACGCTTCCCTTGCTTGGAGAACTTGTATGAAGTTTGGGTGAGTTCGATTTGATCCTCGAGGGTGCTCAAGGAGCAATTAGACCGGTTTTGAGTATTAGATGAGATGGAATTCAAGTGGAGCTCTCCTTTTCAGCCTAAGAAAATCGAGAAATGGGAAATTTCAACTCACTCAGGAAGCTTGGTGAGACTTGGAAATGGTTCCTCTAGCTTCCCAAGCTTAATTGAATTGGAGAGTGATGAATTGAAATGGAATTAGAGGAGCATATCCTAGAGCAATCACCAGCCTCCTTTTGCCGCTTTTGATCAATTGACTAGATTGGACTAGTTTGTTGTCGTTAGAGTTGCACATGGGTCGGTTTGAGTAGAGTGGAGTAGTGAAGTTCCCATGTGCCTTAATTGAGTGGAGGAGGGATTCCATGTGCTTAATTTTAAGTGAGGTGGTCGGTTTTAGCCTTAGTTCTAACCCAAACTCATTGGATTAGTGCCCCACACTCACTAGTGTCCACTTGGTCCACTAAGAGGTCCATGTCCATATAATGGAATGAACTGTGGATGGAATGTGACATGCCTCTATTTCTTCTTCAATTTCCCTTTCTTGTTCACTTAGATTTTCATCTTTTTTTCTCCTTTTGCTTTTCCTTTTCTTCATTTTCTTTTTTTCTTTTGAATTTGAATTTTATCCAAGTTTAGAGAAAGAGTATTTTGAGAAAGATAGTAGGTCGCATCCTTATATATCTCAACCTCTCTAATTGAAAATGACTTTTCATCTCCTTTAACACGACTCAATCCCATCCTTCCCGAACTTGATGCACTTATGGAGGGAGTATGAAATCATCTTGTTGTATCCATAGCCTACCAAGCAAAGCGGTGAACGAAGTATTCAATCAATGATATAAAACTTAGCTTCAGCCTTCCCCACCTATCTCCAAAGGTAACACTATGAAACTTAAAGCCCTCTCACTTGTTCATTGAATCCTCTCAACATCATCCGATCTCCTTGGAGTGTGGAGATGTCGATCCTCAAATAGCAAAGGGTCTTAAGACTCATAATGTTCATCGACGCATGGATCGACGAGAACTCTTGCAAGTCAAATCTTGTCCACTGTAATATAGAGGGGACTTGTGCTCCATGTCCCTAAGAAGGTCTTCATCCGTGAAAGTGAGCTCTTGAGCTTCTCGAATAATGTGCCTTCTCACCATCAGCATATCTCGTGATCAAGGAGAGCCTTGATTAGTGATTCCCTCATCTCTTTGGATAAGACAATGTCATCATATGCTTATGACAATTTTTTTAGGTGAGAGAGGACATTGTAGTCCACCTTGGGCGATCCTCCACAAGTATATCCAAGAGTGGAGCATCCTATGGAGGGGTTCTCGATCCTCAACTAATGACTTGTTTCTTCTCATCTTGAGGTGGTGTCTTGGAGGTAGAACCTTGCCACGGAGGTTGACTTGGTGATCTCTTGTGGTAATGGAAGGTTCTACTTGCACGTCGCTCACCTATAGCTTCTATGTGACCCTTGAAATCGGATGATTCCAAGTCTATCTCAAGAGGCAACCATAGTATTCGAGAAAAAAATCCGACTTTGAAAAGAAGAAGATCGGAGTTGTTATAATTATTTTGACTTGAAGAGTTATCATTGTAAATAGATAACACATCGGCAAGTAAGATATAATTCAAGCTTGATTTATTCTTTAATTTTTTTGATTTGATAGTAGGTAGAAAGTAGAAATCAAGTAAAGTAAGAGGGTGAGGGATTTGATGCCCTCATCCGTCGATACAAGATGTCTACTAAAAGAAGAAGAGCTAGTCAAGTGGAGGAAGTCGCCGATAAGAATGCACTGCGGACCTGGAGGTCGGATTCACGGTGGTTGCGCTTACCGGGTTATCCCGGGTCACATGCCGCCGAAGCTCCCCTTTCCTCGAGTCAGTTGGCTCGCAACTTGCAAACATTCCTTGATGTTGGAGGTTTGAGTGACTCGTGCACTTGAAAGAAAGTTTATTGATCTTCGATACAATTTTCTTAGAGGTTTTGGATAAGGAGATATTCTAACCTTCTTTGATTTTGGAAAGATCGCAAAGTATCCCAAGGATTACCCTAATGGAACTTAATGGTTGTTCCACAAGATATTCCTTGGGATGACTATAGACCGGTCTTGAAGTTATGTTCAAGCGCCCTTACATGTGAAGCAATCTTCCAAAACATGATTTAGCATATGGTGGTAGAGGCAAAAGTTAGGATCATGGCTTTTGCCCACTTCCTCCGATCTCCTAAGTTCTAATGAATGCTTCTTTAAGAGATTAAAGGTTTTCTTGATTACCTTCCTCTTAAATGAATAAGGCTTGTTAAGTTTATCCAAAAGAGTAGGTGGACCATACTACCCAATGTATGGTATGTGTCTGGCCGATGATGTGGTGAGGAGGAGGCGGTAGACCATGGAGGTCTGGGCGGTATAGGGTGCCTCGGTGGTGGAGGAGGTGGAAGCGATCGTGGAGTACAAGGTCTCAAACCGCTCTCATTTGCTTCCCTTATCCACCGCTATCACTCTAGCTTTCTTCTCATATACCTTTTGTGGCTTTGGCTTTGTTGGTAGATCCGGAGAAGGTAATGCTTGACTTCTCCTTGCAGTTAGTCGCCTTGTTGATTAATTTCTCAAAGATTTTGATGGTGAAACCTTTGAGCATGAAGGCGACCGCCATGGATATTCTTAAGCGAATCTCGATGGTGTACTATTCAGATACCGAGGTTCATTTCATACTCAATTGACGCCATCCGAGAATGTAATCAACGAGGGAGTCACCGGATTTTGTTGAGCCACAACGAGATCGCCGACAAGGACCCTTTGTGAGCTCCAAAACCTCTTGATAAAGAGTTGCTCCAACTCAACAAAGTCTTCTCACCCAATCCACGTGGTTGCACGCCTAAACGCCATGCACCGCTATTGACACGAAACCACTCTTGTGAATTATCATCAAATTCCTCCTAGGTCTACCCTTTGGAATTGATGATCCTCCTCGAGCTTAGCCTTCTTTCACCCCGACCATGCTCTTGATGTCTTTTTTTTGTATGGAGGTACTATCCATTACTTTCTTATACATCCGGTGCTACCTTGTTCTATTGGAGGTAAAGTCTTTTGGGTCCAAGACATGCACCAACTCGACTAGTCTCGGTGGTAGGATGAACTGGGGCTTGGTTCTACAATGTTAAGATAGCTAATAGATCTTCGAACCTCTTCTCCATCCTATCTATTTTTTCATCTTTTGCTTTTATGTTAAGAGGTGTTGGGTAGTGTGTCTTCGCCGCCTCAACACCTTCCATAGCCGCTTCTAAGAAGGGATCCTGGTATCTACCATGCAAACCCCGAGTCTCTAACAAATTGTCTTGGGATCGGCTGATCTTTTCCTCATCGCACTCATATCCTAGGATCTCTTTCTTCTCCATGAAATAATGGGCTACTATATAATCTAGAGAATGATATGTCGGAATTGACACAAATGACTTCAATGATGATGGGATCACTATCATGTACCGTGAGGCACGGACCTCCTGTGTCGAGAATCAACCTATGAGGGTTATACTGGAAGAAATGTGCTCGACGCCAATCATGGGGTGACACTCAGAGGCTTTATCATCATAAAATTGAGTTGTCACCTTCTCCCTCACAACCGCCGCAATCATCTTTATGTCCCGTGGTGGTGGTGGTGAAGGGATGACCAGCTCGAGGTCGCCATTCTTCTTCACCACTCATCGCGATGGTCGAAGGTGAGAGCGACCCTCCCGCCACAGAAGGATGGGACGAGATCTCTCGTCAGTAGCCAGATCACCAATCCGGTCCTCTTCTCGGAGCGTGGCCTTCATGGCCTTGTGGAACCGAGATGCCGGAACATGGATCGGAGATGGCTGGACGGGTAGAGCGTGTGGGTGGAGACACCACCGACTCAACGTGAGCTCATCTGTGATGGGTAGCCTCGTAAGCAAAATATCGGTGATTGACGCTGCAAAGACGCCGATCGAAAATCAATAAGCAGAGGTCACATCGTCGACTAAACCTCCTACCGGTGATATGAATCCGCGTATGGGCCTCGCCCTCTCCTATCGAATATGCTTCCCCACGCGGGGATAACGTCTCAAATCAAATCGAGCCCCGACTCGATCGTTCAGAAGTTCGCCAACCGGAATCAACGGAGGCCGCATATAACCTTCTACTGACCGACCGGTTGAAACCGAACTCCGGTGGAGGTGAAGGAGATCTTCCAAGATCCTCTCTATCGCACCTAGAGAGAGGATGAACGGGTTCGTAACCACGGGAAACTAAAGTGGACAATTCCTCAACAATGTAATCGTACCGCTTCCATCTCCCTAGTGATGCGGGTGGTATCGCTTTATCATGCAATTCTTGTTCCTCCTTTGGGTCTTAAGAGTAGAGTAAGAACTAGACTCAATCTCAAAAGGTGGAGACAATCTGGATCGGGAGCCTTCCCCTTAAAAGGTGCTATTGAGTGGGTGCTAGCCCTAACTGGGACAAAGACGGAACCACAGACAGGCCACATCGACACTGCAGTGGGAATCACACGCCTTCCTCTTCGCGAGGAAATCTCGACCGACGATGTCGACTAATGACCGGCCTCGCCACTATGCTTCTGCGTCACCGTGAGGGGAGTGCCCTCACATAATGTGACCCCTCAAAACTTTGTCCAAAGTGAATGAGGTGGGAATAGTCGAGCTGGAAGACCGGCATGATCCGTGGTCGATCCATCCCATGGGAGAGGTAAACACATATCTCTGCGTGCCATCATAAATCAACCGCAACTAAAACCGTAATCAGAATCAAACTGAATCAGAATCAAACCGAATCAGAATCAAACTGATGTCGAACAAAAATGCAATGTTGAAAATAAATTTGAATTAGATTCCTATTGATTAATTTTGAATTTTGAATTTGAACTCATACTGACATCTTGAAAGTGTTAAGTCTGCTCAAATGATTTAGAATAGATTGTAAGATTTGATTGGAAAGAGAAATTTTTAGATGTAGAATCCACTTTCAACAAATTTGAGTATGTTAAAAATGAGTTCAAAATATTTTTAAAAGATGCTTCTATAGGTTCATATTTGAATTTTGATTTTTGTTTTGAGAACCCTTTATTTAACAAATTTGGGTATGCTAAAGTAAAGGGTCAATTTGATTTTTTATTTGAGATTTGTGATTTTAGAATTTACTCACTTAGCAAATTTGGGTATGCTAAGTGAGATGTTTGAAAATAATTTTTATTTTTTTGTTTCTTTGTTTGCTTTGTTTTGTGAATTATTTGTGATTTTGAAAATTGAATTCTTATTTAGCAAATTTAGGTATGTTAAATGAGCAATTCCAAGTGTGTTTTATTTTGAAAATTGTTAAAAATAGGACTCTTAGCAAATTTGAGTATGCTAAGAAAATCCTAATGTGTTTCTTTTGTTTTGGATTTTGTTTTGAAAAATAGGATCCTTAGCAAATTTTGGTATGCTAAGGAAATCCTAATGTATTTCTTTTATTTTAGATTTTATTTTGAAAAATAGGATCCTTAGTAAATTTGGGTATAAGGAAATCCTAATGTTCTTCTTTAGTTTTGGATTTTATGAAGTAGATATTTCACTTAGCAAGTTTGAATATTTTGAATGAAATTTCAAAAATGTGTTTTAAATTTTACAAGAGACTTCACTTTACTAAATATGGTATGTTAAAATGAAGTTCCAATATGTTTTGAAAATTTTGTTTTATCTTTTTATTTTTTTATTTTTTTTGAAAATGGAGACTTCACTTTAGCAAATGTGGTATGCTATAATGAAGTTCCAATGTGTTTTGAAATTTTATGGAATGGAGATTTCATTTAGCAAATTGAGTGTACTAAATGAAATTGCAAAAAACGTGTTTTAAATTTTTGTTTTGGATTTTGAAAAGGGAGACTTCACTTTAGCAAATGGGGTATGCTAGAATGAAGTTCTAAATCTTTTGAAAAAAAATATTTTGTTTTGAAAATGGAGACTTCATTTTAGCAAATGTGGTATACTAGAATAAACTTCCAAATGTGTTTTGAAAATTTTGTGAAATGGACACTTCACTTAGCAGATTTGAGTATGCTAAATGAAATTCCAAAAATGTGTTTCAATTTTATTTTGGATTTTGTTTTGAAAATAGAGATTTCACTTTAGCAAATGTGGTATGCTAAATTTTTTGTATTTTGTTGGTTTTGAAAAGAATGATTTCTACTTAACAAATTTGAGTATGTAAGATGAAAATCAATTGTGTTTCATTTTTCAAAGATGTATTTTCATGTGTGATTATTTTTTTGAAAGAAGAAATTCCAACTTAATCATATATGAATATGTTAAGTGGTATTTCAAAATAGTGTTATTTTATCTAGAAATGAAATTTTATTCAATAAATTTGGGTATATTGAATGGAGATATTCATATGTGCTTTTGAAAGTTTATTTTGATTTTGATTGAAAATAAAACCTACATTCAATAAATATGTGTATATTGAATGAGGGGTTTCATATGTGTTTTTTTTTTTTGAAAATTTATTTTTGATTTTGATTAGAAATGAAACTTCCATTCAACAAATGTGTGTATATTGAATGGAGAGGTTTCACATATGCTTTTGAAAAGGTGAAAATTCTAACTTAATACATGTGAAATGTGTTGAGTGGAATTTCAAAATTGTGATTTTGCTTGAAGATGTAACATTCATCCAACACATTTGAATGTATTGATGGAAATGCCCATCTTCAACTTTTGTACTTTTGAAAGTTTATGATTGTTAGAATTTTATTTTTGAAAATAAAGTCTTCATCAAAATGAATGAGTGAAGAAGTTCATTCATTTGCTTTTAGAAAATATGATTGTTGGTTTTATTTTTGAAATGTTTCTATATGTAACAATTAAAAAATTAGATGTAATAAAAATAATTTATTAAGTGTATTTTGAAATATGAATGATTTATTTTGTCTTTATTTTTAGAATAAACATTTTCTTACCATAAAAATAGTAAGGAGGAAGTCTTTGAATATTTTTCTTTTATTCAATTTTATTTTCACCCATTGGAGAACCCAACGGAGTTTCGGATTAACAGGTGATGTCCTAAAACCTAAAGATGTTGGCTAGTTAAGGACTAAATAAGCTAAGTACCAACTAAAAGAAAGATAGTCTTGAATTCATACAAAAGTACTAATCCACTATCGTTTGAAAACAATGATCATTTACCAAAGATAGAGAGAGAACTATCCCAGTAGGTCGTAAAAAAAATTTATGGTGAAAATTTTCATTTTCTAAGTGTATACTTCCATCTTCAATCTATGTAGATAAAATGAAGATAGAAATATACTCTTTGCATTTGGCCACCACGCAGATCTGCAGATGTTCTTATTATGAGGGTACGACATCAGGAGAGGTATATCTTGAAAGATAGAAGTCACCACACAATGACCTAATCACCTAAATAAAGACTCGACTATGATGCACCCTTACTTTATATGAAAAAAGTAAAATAGTTTATTTTGGGGTTAGTTAAGTTTCCTATAGGCAAGTTCCCATAGTTACATCTTAAGGAATAAGATTCTTAAGAATACTCTGATTAAGGTAAATGATCGTTGTCTAAAGATATTAAAAGGTAGACTATTAATCGATTGATTTATTTTTAGAAAGTCAAGTGGGATCGATCAAGAAGAAGGAGTTCTTATCGAATTCAAATAAAACAAGTAGGGATGCTTAAGATACTAGAAGCTAGTAAGACCCCATACCACCCTATGGTTAGTTTTATATTTTGAAATTTAATTAATTTATTTGAGTTGAATTTTCATTAATGCTAACTTATGATCCCATGATACAAGGTCATGAAAATACCATGTAATATCCAATTAAATTTATTTCCAATTGCTTTAATTAATTTTGCATTATCAGAAGACTTAGCGCATGCGTGGCTTTGGATTAAAGCCTTCGACGTATGATGGATCGAAGTTCATCTATTTCTTTCTATACCTCGCTTCATTCTCATTGATCGAGTTCGTCTCCTCCTTTCCTTCCTCGGCTTCCCACGGATTTCGCTCGTGACATTAACATGCGAGTGGAATTCTCGGCTTCCAGAACCCGCTCGCTTCGTCGTCCCTGACGCCGCTTTTGCCTTTCTGGATCCCCGTCCGTTGTCGCTCGACTGCTGTCTCGCCTTGCCGCTGGAACCGTCGACAAGTCCCGTGGAAATCCGGCCGCCGGTGAAATCCGCGGAACCGATCGGCCAGGGACTTCTGTTCTACCGACGGGGTAACCTTGGGAGCTCGCATCGAATTTCTTTCCTATTCTTTTCTTTCGCGCCTTCCTGTTGAAATGCGTGATTGGGGAGTTCAAATCTGCTTAGTGAGTTCTGAATTATATTAAAATGGGGTTTAGGATTGACATTTTTTGTTAATTTTAGTTTGTTAATCAAGGTGTAATTAATATTGGCATTAGTAGATTACTTTGGAATCGCACTCGATTTCGAAAGATTATATGAGGAGATATCAATTTCGGTAAGATTGCTTTAGTGGTAATCTATCGTGTTAATTATGAGTTGCATGTAGTATTTAGAAGATTATTTCATTATTGTAGCGGAAGAATCGAGGAGCATCATCACACCGGTATGACAGGAGGTGAAAATAATGCTAATGTAAATTCAGTCCATGAATGCCATTGTTTCTACGAGTTTATAAATTGTATGAATGACATACATTTAGATATGGTGTCATATCAGATGCCATTACAACCGCTTAATGATTATAAGTCGGTTAGTGCATTTTCTTTATTAAGATAAAATTTCATCGTATAAAATGTTTTAAAATATGTTGTAAATGCAGAATGTGATAAACAGAAATGTCGAAAATTGTGATAGGAAAGCTATGTAAATCGCAGATAAAAGAAAGGACGAGATGAGTCAGGGATCCAAGATCACTGACATTTGAGGTTGGAGCCGTTAGTCGTCTAACCTGTTGGGGTCATAGTAAGAGATGCACCTACCGCTTTACTTTTAAGTCGACGGCGGGTGACCCTTTTGTTATGACAGGAGGCTCATCAGCGGTATACTTATTCATCCGGTAGTTCAAAAATGTTTAAAGATTTAAAAGCAACATTTTGGTGTATGAAGAAAGACATAACGAATATGTCTCTAAATGTCGTCGGTGATTGTTAAAGGCGCATCGATTGGTTGATTACAGTCATTACCTATACTTGAGTGGAAGTGGGAAGAAGAATGGATTTTGTTATGGGATTTCTTAGATCTGCAAGGTCGTGATAGTATTTGGTTGTTGTGGATGGATATTGTCACCATTTCTTACCTTTAAACCGACATGATTCAGGTTGATAAATTATCCAGATTATATGTTAAAGAAATTGTAAGACTTCATTTAAAAGTGATCGTCGACAGATGGTAGATTTACTTCAGGATGGAAAGGAAAAAAAATTTGTCTCAGAAAGCAAGCTGGTTGATGGAGGAATAAACCAATTTTGAATACTTTGACAAACTCATCCCATTTGATCGAGTAATGGGTATCATTTCAAATCTTTTCCTGTTGAGCTCGCCACCACCTTTCGCCTCCCCTTCTAATACAAAAGTACTACTCTTTCTTCGTGGCAAATCATCCCATCCAAAAATTTTCCAATTTTAAGTACCAATCTTCCGCCACTATAGGATCACGGCTCCCTTGAATGTTGGTGGTTTGAGCGTTTGAAATATCCTCAAATGTTGATCCACTTCAACCAAACTCGGCGTCTTGCCGCAGATTTTTCCATAGATGCTATTTTATCAACAACCTGGGAAATCAAGAACTACCCCTCGAATTCATCGATCTACCTTCACCACTTTGCTCAGGTTGTATTTCACTCTGTTAGAATTATCTCAGCATGAAGTTCGGTGCATTTAGTCACCATCCATAACCTTTCGCATTTCTTCAAGCAAATTAATCTATAATTATAAAAGGTATTTATATGATACATATTTATTAAATATCATACATGCATGAAATTAAGAACATATAGATTCCTAACCCAAAATTAATCGCCCTATACTTATATTGATCAATTCACTTATTCTAAATCCAAATCATGCTTCCATTCTATGCTCATCAATCTTTTTCTCAATCTTATTGCTCGATCTACTTTCGTTACGATTTGACCTACTTATCTTAATTGGTATCAGAATAGATGACGACAGACATAGATGATACCAACTGTGCGGCAGCAGTGAAATGCAATCTAATCATCATCAATTCATATATATTAATTTTCATATAATTAAAGTATGAAATCTTTAAGTTTGTAAAGAATGATTAAGAAAAATTATTAAATGCACTCAAAAAACCTTTAATCTTCCCAAAATTATACACCCCAAACTGCATAATTTAACAAAACAGACTAGCTTTTACCATGCCTTTTCAAATTATCAACGAAGATCAAAGCTTATGGCGAAAGTAAGCTGCAAGATAGAACAATCGGATGTATATTTAAATTCTAAAATGGGTAGAATACAACGAATCAACAATACGCGTGTCTAAATGTAACAATATAATAATATGTAGATTCATGTATCGATGTCGAGCGCTTATTTAATGAAAATCATTTGTTCTATATCAAATCATTTTCAGAAATGTTATTTATAATCAGATAGGTTTGACTTCATAGATGGTTTAGAAACTACCGCTTTTGAATTGTGGGGGTGTATAGTTTTGGGAAGATTAAAGGCTTTTGGATACGTACAAAAATTTTAATCGATGATTTAGTTTCAGATTTATTTACAAACTTAAAGATTTCACGTGATCGTGATATGAGTTAATTAGTATGAATTGTAAATTTTGATGATTTGATTAGATACACATTTCACTGCTGCTCCGCAAAGAGATGGAACATGTTGGTCTAATCAGTCATCCTATTCTCATATATCGATTGACAAGATAGCAGGGGTCATCTCTGTGTGACAACCAAGAGGAGGAGATTTATGCTCATACCAGTAAAGGGAAGTAGAAACCTCCGAACTTGAATCTAGGAAGCTTTTGAGCCAAAAAACACGACCTAAATCGCAAAATGGGTATTTATTTTGCCTCCACAAAAAAGGATAAACCACTGGACTTACACGGGGTGATTGCCAACTAATTCTTCCTACGATTTTAAAATATGTAGAAGTCATATGTTTATGCAAGATAGAAGCTTATTATTTCTTTTAAAAGAGACTAAGTCTTTAAATACATCTCTAAAGAGACTAGATCATGTAGAGCATGAATTCATGACTTAAATCTCATGCAAATTTTTCATATGTTTTATTTTTCTTTTGGACAATCAATTTGACACAAGCTTTAGGATTTTTTATGCTCAATGCATGAAATTAAATTATAGCCAAAATCGAAGATAATGAGGTGTGTTTCTACCACTTCTATGAAGTTCTCTGAAAGGTAGAAGCCCTCCAATCAAGAGTGAAACAAGATGTTTTATGCATGATATTAAAAAAAAAGTATACATTCAACTAAGGGGTTATTAATTCTTTTTCTTGATTTTTTTAGCTTTAGGTGAGTTTATGTATTGTTTAATTTGGTAGAAGATTTATTTTTTCTAAGAGCTAATCGTCATCCGGTCATACATCAAGTAAGGAAGAAATTGGAAAAACATGTCATTTCTAATGCAAGTGAACAAAATATCAAACATTTTATAAATCAAATGCAAAAGAATAAAAAACTATTTGTGGTCGCACCACCGCACAAACTCGAAAATAAATTAGAGCTCACCCTTATACAACTGGATTACAAATGAATTAATTACAATTAAGCGAGAAAATTCATGTTATGGGGTATTTATTCTTCATTTCTTCTTTCTTGATTTCTTTCTTCTTTGATTCCTCCTTTAGATGGTTGAAAGGCTTCATGGTACATAAGATGAGATCTTATTATGTTCATCCTAATTCCCCATAATAATCATTTCAAAATCCTCGTCGAGGCTATCATACACTGATTCTCTAGCTCTGCGGAGATGAAGCCTTGTTGAAGTTTTGAGGTCTTGAGATTGAATAGATCTTCCCATAGCCAAGTCACCCTTCAATTGAGCTCGATCAAAAGCACTCTTCCCTTACTTAGAGAACTTGTATGAAGCTTGGGGAGTTCTGATTTGATCCTCGAGGGTGCTCAAGGAGGAATTACTGGTTTTGAGTATTGGATGAGATGGAATTCAAGTGGAGCTCCCATTTTCAGCCTAAGAAAACCGAGAAATGGGAAATTCCAACTCACTCAGGAAGCTTGGGGAGACTTGGAAATGGTTCCTCAGCTTCCAAGCTTAATCGAATTGGAGAGTGATGAATTGAAATGGAATTAAGGGGAATATATCTTCCCTAGAGTAACCTCCAGCCTCCCTTTGCCATTTTTGATCAATTGACTGATTGGACCAATTTGATTTGTTAGAGTTGCACATGGGTGGTTTGAGTGTGAGTGGGCGTGAGTGAAGCTCCCATGTGCCTTAATTGAGTGGAGGAGGGATTCCATGTGCTTAATTTCTGAGGTGGTGGTGATTTAGCCTTAGGTTGGTGACCCAAACCCATTGGGTTAGGTGCACCACACTCACAGTGTCCACTTGGTTCACTAAAAGGGTGCCAAGTGGTCATGAGGACTTGACCAAATTTCAAGTGAATTTAGTCAAAATTTATCCTATGGCCTAGGGGTAAAATGGTCATTTGGCTTGGGTTTCAATTTGAATATGTTTGGTATGATTGAAATATAGGTGGGCCAAGTTTCAATAGATTTGAAGTTGATTTGATATGATTTGGCTCATGTTGACCTATTTAGGTCAAAATGGGTCAACGTCAAGTTGACTAATTGATCAAATTGGGTCAAACCAAGGTTAGTTAAGTTCATATGACCATTTGAAATGTTTTGGTGGCTTTGGTTTGATTCTATTTGGTTTTGGTTCAATTGAGTTCATTTAGGTCAAATGGGTTAAGTTGACTAATTTGACTCATTTGACTATTGGGTTGGGTTGGCTTAGGTTTCATTGGTCATATGAAATGGATTGGTATCTTTGTTTCAATCAATTTTGATTTAATTTGATTTTGGCTCAATATGACCTTTTAAAGTTGGGTTCATCATTAATTGGGCTAGTTGAATGATTTGGCACCATGTTCAACAAGTGATTTGGAATGAACTTGACTCATTGGTTTCAATTAATTTGGCTTAGATCAAGTTTTGACATATTTTGACTTTAGGTCAAGTTGGGTCAACTGGGTCAAGTAATTATGGTTAAAGCTCAAATGATGACTTGTTCAAGTTCAAACATTGATCATGAATGAACTTAGATCAATGGTTTCAATCTATTTGGCCTATGGGTTTTGGTGGATTTCATTTTGGCTAAGTGTTGATTTGTCAACCCGGTTTGACTGAAATTGATTGATCATCTACAATGATTGTTGATCATGATGAGAGGTTTAGCGGCTTAGTTCAATCCAATTTGGTTGGATTAGAACTTATCTCAAAAGTATATTTTTGGCCAAAGTAGTCAAGTGGGTCAAAAGCTTGATTTGAGTTTGATTGAACTCACATATGGACTCATGAATGAAATATAAATCTATTGTGGTTTGAAGTCAAATGAGTTTTGATTCATTTGATAATTTCAAGTTCAAAGAACATGAGTTTGACTTGTGTTTGATTTTTTGGATTTAGTTTTGTTTGGTGATTGAAGTTTATATTTATATTTAGATTCATGATTGTAGGGTTGATTGAATCATGAGGAAAGATCAAGGGTTTGTCTTGATTTAAAATTAAAAGTTCAAGTTCTTGACTTGAAAGGCTTAGGTTGGATTTTGATTGAATTTAAGTTTAAGAATTGATTTTGGATTAATGATTGAACTTCTAGAATTATCAAGCTTTGGTCTTTTCTTTACGATCAATGAGACGCCCATCTTCTCCAAACTAGATAGAGTCTTGTGTAACTCATGTTGGATCTTTTCCCTCTTCTCACTATAAAGTCTTCGCATACAATTTATATTTCATTTATGTTTGTTATAAATGAGAATATAAATGGATTATGAGAAAAATTTTCAATTTAAAGTGATTTGAAATGAGAATTTGACATAATAGGACACAATGGAGACAAAGATTCATGTAACCCACCCAGTGGGATTAAGGCTTGTTGTTGAACTTGATTTGGGCTAAGTCTATCATAAGAGAGGATCAAGGACTTAAAGAAAAGATTTTGGAATTTGGATTTCATTCTTTGGATTTAGTTTGATTGATTTGAATTTATATTTCATTTATATATATGAATATAAATGAGAATATAAATGGTTGTGAGAAATTTTTTTGAATTTGAATTGATTTAGATTTGATTTAGATAAGTCCATAAGAGGGAATCAAAGTGACTTAGAGATTTTGATTTGGCTTTGAATTTTGAATTTGGTTTGATTGATTTGAATTTATATTTTATTTATATATATGAATATAAATGAGAATATAAATGGGTTGTGGAAAATTCCTTGAATTTGAATTGATTTAGATTTGATTTAGATTAAGTCCATAAGAGGGAATCAAAGGATTTAGGAAATATTTTGAGCTTGAAATTTCAATCATAAGCTTCAATCATTTATTTCAATCATGGATTTCAATCATTTGCAATTGATTTGAGTTTGGAGAAAATCAATTAAGTTGGAATTGATTTAAGGTTGACTTGAAGGAAGTGAGAAATTTGGTTCAAGCTAAATGATAGATAAATTTTCCTAACACCCTTAAGACATGACTTATTCTATGACTAATTCTTTTCTAAGTTTACTAGGTTGAGTGTCAACCAATCACTAGATGCTTAAGACTAAGGAACTCTTAAAGTCAAGAGAAGTCCTATGTCTAAGATGGAGGTTGAGAGCTCATCCTAAAATGAGGTCAACAAGAGGAAAAGTCGACGAGATGCCTTTAATAGGATCTTAGATTCCACTCTTGACATTGAGGTTGCATACCATTATTGTCGAGAGAGTGTAGTAGATGACACCCTGCCTTTATCTTGCCTTTTTTAGAGCCAAGTGGCCTCAGTTATGAAAGTAAAACTTATGCAATTATAAATAACATCTGGAAAGAATTTGATACGAACCTGAACTTGTTTTCATTAAATAAGCGATTCATATTTTAGATAGTTTTATTATAAATTATTTATACATTCGCTTTATAGATTCTTGTTCAATTCTTATACTTTGCGATATTTTACAACTCTTACATGTAAGTTTTACATGTACATGTATATTATTTCTAATGTCTTGTTTTGAGATTATTTTAGATTATTGATCTCACTCTTTTAAATTTTATGATACACGTTGATAATTTCTGCGGCGAGGAGGGTAGAGTTAGTCAAGTTTTATTGATTTGTATGCTTTAGGTTGTTTTAAGATCAGAAAGGCTTTTTTTGGGTACATACAAATTTTAACATTGACGCTTTAATCTCAGTATTTGTGTATAAACTTGAGCATTCTCTCGTTCCAATAATGTGATGTAAATTAATTATTTGAAATTCAAACGTAAGAATTTATTGTAATGATTTGGTGAAATACAAATTTCACTTGTTCGAAATGATATATGTTGGAACTTATTAGTGGAATGGTCCAATCGTATTCTATTTTCCGCACTGACGACCTTAGAATATGGGATCATTTGTGTGAGAAGTGGTATCGAGCAAAGGGATGTGCGAAGAATGGAAGGCGTGATTTAGATAAATGTTGTTGTGACTTGAATAAGTATTGAATTGATCAATGAGTTATAGGGCGATTAATTTTGTGTTAGAATCCACATATTCTTACCCTTATGCATACATGATATTAATATTATATGATAAATGTTCATCAAATAAATAATTCTTGTAATTACAAATTCATTTGTTTGAAGAAATCTAGAAAGGTTAGATGGTCACCCTCTGGGACTAAATTTATGACCCCCAAACTATATGCGGGAGATAATTCTAACAGAGTGAAATATAACTAGTGCAAGTGGTGAAGGTAGATCCCATGCATTGCAAGTGATAGTTGGGTGATTTCACAAGTAGTTGATAAGTTAGCATTTATTGAAAAATCTGCTAAGTGGGCCCAGACCGAGTTGGTGGTGATCGATTGAGTATATTTCAATCATTCAAGCCACCAACATTGGGGAGTTAGTGATTATAGTAGATTGGGTTAAAATTGAAAAAATTACGGATGGGATAATTTGCCACGAAAATAAGAGTTATGCTATGGAGGTAGAAAGGTGGTGGCAAGCTCAACACAAGGAAAAGTTTGATATGATACCTATTACTCGGATCAAATGAGATGAATTTGTCAAAGTGTTCAGGATTGATTTATTCCACCATCAACTAGACTTGTTTTACAAGACAACTTTTTCAATCTAACTCAAGGATCAAAACTATAATGCGAATGAAGCTTCACTTCTCTTTCCGGATATGCACATTATATCGACACGGAAGGAAATGTCATGATTTTGTGAGGCCTCAAAGATCAATTATGCACTAACACTATTTGAAATCGTGAGTCGTTAGGAGGCAGAGAATGAAAATGAGTTAAACTTTTCAAAGCAACATTGTGATTCACGGAGCAATAAAAAAGTTTTGAAAGAAAGTCGATTTCTAACAAAAAATTTAAATTTGATATGAGATAAACAAATTGATTGGAGAAATATTTGTGATAAGTTTGGAAAGAGATATTTTGGATAATTTTGGATTAGAGAAATACAACAGATGTGGTCGATTGAACATCATGCAACATATTGTCCATTGGAGAAGAAGAAGGATATAAAATCATTCAATTATCGGGGAAAGAGTCAACAAAGAAAATTTTTGGAAGCGAGAAGCGGAAACATTCGAGTTATGGGAAAACCTTCAATTCAAGAAAAAGGAGAAACTTGAGTATAAAACCAACCCTCAAGAAAAGTCGAGTTTTGCCATCATCCCATGGAAGCGAAGGAATCAAATGAAGTAGGTCGTATGCTTACAATTTCGATCAATTGAGTTGCTTTGTTTGATTTGCTTCAGATTCGCTCATTTCGATTCATTTTTTTTCATGCCATGTCTTGATACTATTTATTTTACACATTGAATTTGGTGATGTCTTACGGTGATAGTTTGAATATAAATAGGAAATATATTGTGGATATTAACATTCGGGATAAACAATTTCCTACAAAATTAATTATCTTACCAAATAAACATTTTGTCATTATCTGGTATGGATTAGTTGATCAAATACTTTGCAACAATTGAATGCTCAAGAGGAGAGTGAAATTTAGTGTGGTGAAAAATCATTTTATTTTTCTTATGAAAAGAATGTCGTGTCTTCTTTGATTAGGTGAAATAAACCGGGTAAATATTTAAGCGGTGAAATTGTATTTCGGCCAAATTGGGACGTCTTGAATAAGGATGTATTAGAAAAAAACATTCCAATTATTTCGAATTTCTCGATATGTTTCGAGATTACTAAGGTTGCCACCAAAGCGAAGTAAAGTTTAAGATCGATGTAAACCCAGACAACCGCTATACATAAATCTCTTTATAGGATGACTCCTAGAATTGCATGAATTGAAGTGTCGCGGAATTGACAAACTAAGGATTTGTTAGTCCCAACAACTCATCGGAGTGTCTTGTCTTATTTGTTAAGAAAAGGATTGATTTATGCGATTGCATAGATTACTGAAGTTAAATAAAGTGACAATCAAGAACAAATATCCACTACGAGATTGATTATTTATTTGATCAATTAGAGGGAGCTATTGTATTTTTAAAATTGATCCGAGATCAGATATCATCGGTGAGAGTTAAATATAATGATATTTTTAAAAGACTTTTGGAACCGGTATGGACATTATGAATTTTTGGTTATATCATTTAGTTTAACCAATGCTTCAGTCTTTTATGGATTTAATGAATTGTATTTTCAAACCCTGTGGACTGGGCTTGTTATCATCTTCATGATGATATTTTGATCTATTCTAAATCGATGAAGAGCATGCGATCATCCGAGTATTAGGAGGTGTAGAATCAATCGTACGCCAAATTTTCATAATGTGAGTTACGGATATGCACATTTATGGGTTCATTACATTATTTGAGGAGTTTTGATCCTCGAAAGTAAAACAATTTTGGAATGACCGCACCAAAGAATGTTATAGTAGTTCATAGTTTTATGAAGCAAGTTATTAGAGGAAGTTTGTTAAATTAATTTATGAATTTCATATATTTAGAAGAGTTATTCAATTATAGGTTGTGTATTGAGGCCGAGCACATCATGACACGCATAATCGAGGTGAGATATGTAATTGTTAATTTAAATTCAATTTTAATAGTCAGTGTATGCCATTGTTCCTATTAATTCTTATTACTTTTATGAATACTCTTGCATGACATATAGATATTCTTATCATATTTTATGCAAACACAAATGTTTACTACTATGTATTCTTGATTTACAATAATTATAAGCCACCAAATGCCTTGATCTCATATGATGTTGTTGTTATTGAAATGTTTTAGCATATGTATTGTTAATTGCTAAATGAAATGTATAATGATAAATACGAAATATCGAAAAATTGTGATAGAATACTACATTATGAAAATTCGGCAAAAAATTACGATGAGATGAGCCTTTAACAGGGGATTTTAGCATTAGATTCTCGACATTGAGGTTGGCACCAATTGGTTTCAGAAGAGTGATACCGCCTTTATCTCTTTAGCAGAGGGTGAAGACCCTTATGTTATGAAAGTCAAAATCTACGCAATTATAAATGACATTTATAGGGAAAGAATTTGATAGAAAAGCGAACTTATTCTCATTAAATAATTGATTTCTATGTTTAGATAATTTTATTATAAATTATTTATACATTCTTGTTTTCTGACATTCTTGTTTAGTTCTTATACTTTGTAGCATATTTTACAACTTTCCCCGAGTTTTACATGTACACATTATTTGAATGTCTTGTCGAGATTACTTTAGATTATTTGTCTCAATGAGTTTTAGTAATGATAATACATGTTGATAATTTGAGCAAAAGGAGGGAGCTAGTCAAGTTTGTTGATTTGTATAATTTTTGGTGTATAGTTTTGGAAGACTAGGTTTTTTTTAGTACATACAAATTTTAACATTGATGCCTTTAGTTGCTATATATTTGTACAAACTTGAGGATTCTCACGCCCAATAATGTGATCCAATTAATTATTTGAGAAATTCAAAATATAAAAATTTGTTATGATGATTTGGTGAGATACAAATTTCACTTGCTTATTCAAATAATATATGTTAGAACTTGTTAGTGGAATCTTTACTGAATCATTATATTCTACATCTCGGTGACCATAGAATAGTCATTTGGGGTGTGACGAGAAATGAATTGTGATGATTTGGTGGGATACAAATTTCACTTGCTTGTTCAAAATGATATATGTTGAAACTTGTTCGTGGAATCGGTCTAATCAAATCATCATATTCTACATATCTCGTGACCACTAGAATAGGGGTTATTTGGGGTGTGACACTAACCAAGTAAGCTCATGTAATCTTCTTAAGTGTGTTGATGTTGGCATGACCTTGTCTCCTATGCCACAACTAGGACTCATTAATTGTGTATATAAGACAAACAACCAAAGTGAGCTCTCTAATGTAGATTGTTCATTAATGTTGAATGTTAGTGTGCTTATGTTCATGTGGGTATTAATCGACCAAAAGAAGGATAATATTTGATTGAAATACACATTTAATTGTGATAAGAAATATGTAACAACTATAAGGTTGCACATGAAAATAATAAATCAATCTAAAGATATGCTTATTATTTTTCATATATTATTTTATGTTTGATTATTATGACAAGAGTGCCACATGCAATTAATATTACTGTCCAAAGATTTGATATTAATGTTGCACTAGGTATCTTGAAATGGGATTCACCATTATTTGACTTTGTTGATATATTTTTATTTATTGGTGTGAGCATATTAATTATTACTTTTTATTCTTTTCAATGAATGTTGCTACTATTTTTGTTTATCTCAATTCTATGCTGATCCTTAATGGGACCAACTCAAGGATTATAAAGTGAACATTATAATTATTCTTGGTTACATGGATATAGACTTTGCATTAAGAATAGAGCAATCTCCTCTTATGGATGTAAGTTCTTGAGGAAAGGAAAACTTATGAGAAGTAGGAATGCTCTAATCGCATGAGTCTAATGATCATCAAGCATGACACATCTAAGGCTCTTAGGGTTGCTATATCCAATGGAATAGAAGTGCCAAAGATTCCCTTATTAAACTTGAGAAGCGCTTTTAAAAGTAAGATGAAAACAAGCACTATCTTGAAGAGCTTAATTTTCATGAGGTATAAAGACAATTAAAATATAAGTGAGTACATTATGGAAATGTCTCATCTTACTTCAAAGCTTAAGGCACTAAAGCTAGAACTTTCAGAGGACTTGCTTGTGCATTTGGTGCTAATTTCTCTTCTAAAATGTTTTAGTCAGTTTAAGGGTAGTTATAACTGCCAGCAAGAGATACAAACTTTTAATGAGCTCATTTCATATTGTGTTTAGGAGGAATAGAAATTAAAGTAAGATAGGACTAAAATTGCTCATCTAGCAAACACCTCTAAAGACAAAGGTAAGGATAAGGACAAGAAAAGAAGAATGAGGCTACTAATGATAAAGGTCCAACAAATAAGAAGAAAAATCAAAATAATGAAGTTAAAAGTTAGTTTCTTTTGTAACAAGTATAGCTACATGAAGAAGGAATGTCTCAGGTATCATGTTTGTGCAAAAAGGGTACATTTCTTAATTTAGTCTATTCTAAATTAATATAGCTTCATTACCTAGAAACAATTGGTGGTTAGATTTTGGTGCTACTATTAACATCAATATTTCAATGTAGGATTGCATGAGCTACTGAAGGCTAAGTGATTTTGAAAGATGCATTTATGTGGGAGACGATAAGTCGGTGGACATAGAAGAAATAGAACATTTTAGATTGTTATTACATTTTGGTTATTATTTAGATTTCATATACACTTTTGTTGTTCCACTTTTCAGACAAAATTTAGTTTTTTTGTTTCAGCTTTGGACAAATTAAGATATTCTTATTCATTTGGAAATAGTTAATTTAGTCTTTCATTAAATTCAAATGTTATTAGAACATATTCTCTTTTGGTGTATGATAATCTATATTTACTTAATATTATTGCTTCTTATAATGAAATCCAAAATGTGGAATCATGTGGTACTCAGCGTAAAATTGATAATAAAATTCAAGAGCATTATGGCACAAGCAATTAGTCATATATTCAAAAATATAATTGAGCTACTTATGTTAGATAAAATTTTAGATTTCATTGACTTCACAGATTTTAATATTTGTGTTGAATGCATTAAGAAAAATAAACAAAAATAAAAAAATTTGTTGTATATAGAGCTACGAATATCTTAGAGTTGATACATATGGATATTTATGGGTCATTTCCTACACCATCTTGGAATGGTCAACAATATTTTATATCATTCATAGATGATCATTCTATATATTCATACTAATTTCTAATCTATGAAAGGTCCTAAGCCTTAGACATGTTCAAATCAATTAAAGCCAAGGTTGAGCTCCAACTCAACAAAAGTTCGAGCAAGTCAAATCTGACCATGGTGATAAAAACTATGATAGATATGATTGATAAAGTGAACATCGACAATGACCTTTTGATAAGTACCTAAAAGAATGTGAGATCATCCCACAATACACCATGTCGGGTCACCAAGCATGAATGATGTAGCTTAAAAAGGAAATCAAACTCTTAAAACTTTTGATAAGTAAGTAATATGATTAGCCATCCAACCTTATTGGAGTCACTTCAGCCTACATTTTAATTAGAGTACCAACGAAAGCATCTAGGAAGACACCTTATTATGGATAGGGCGGCCAAGCCAAATCTAATTTTCATTTATGGGGATGTCCAACTGAGACAAGTCCTAATAGGGAAAAGCGAAAGAATATTAAACTCCAGAATGAATAGATGCAACTTTATTAGGTATTTGAGCAATCTAAGGGCTATAAGTATTATGATCCTAAATTAAAGACTATCTTTGAGATAGAAAGTGCATCGTTCTTTGAGAACATTGAGTTTGAAGAAATAAATAAAGTTAGAGACTTTATATTTGAGGAGGAATTGAATTCTCTCTTATTGAAAAGGAGTTCAGTCTTATTCTTATAGTTGCTTGTGACGTTGATTAGGATTTCACTCTTATCATTGATCAAGTTGTAATTCTAGAATGACAAGACAATGTTGTTCAAATCCCTGAGGTACAAACTCAATAACCTTAAGAATAAGTGTATCAAGAACAAATATCTTTAAGGCAATCCATTAGAGAAAGGAGGAATGCTATTTCAGATGACTATATAGTGTTTCTTCAGGAATGTGAGGAAGATTGTGGCATGAAGGAAGATTATCCATTAACTTTCATCAAGCCATGGATATCTCCCACTCCAAAAGTGGATTAAAGCAATAAATGAAGAGTATAAGTATGTGTAAGATAATAAGGTTAGGGAACATGTCTCATTATCAAAAGTTATGAAACTTATTGGTTACAAATGGATTTTTAAGACCAAATGGGATGTAAAAGGTAATGTGGTATAAGGCTTGTCTTGTGGCTAAAATCTATACTCAAAAGAAGGGCTGACTATAAAGAGACTTTCTCTCTAATTTCTTGAAGGATTCTTTTAGGACAATCATATTGAACATTATGATAAATGGATGTCAAGATGACATTTTTTAATGGAAACATTGATGAAGTAATTTATATAGTGCAACCATAAAATTTTGTGTCAAGAGACCCAAAGAAAATAGTTGGAATTGACAAAATTCATTTATGGGCTAAAGCAATATGGTACCACAAATTTTGTCAAGTGATTATCTCATTTGATTTTGAGATAAATATAGTTAATGATTCTGTATCATAAGTTCAGGTAGTATATATTTTTCTGGTTTTATATATGAATAACATACTGCTTGTCACTAATGATATAAGCATGTTGCATGAAACTAAAAGATTTCTATCAAAAAAATTTTAGATGAAAGATCTTGGTGATGCATCTTTTATAATAGGAATCCAAATACATCAAGATCGATCTGAGGGTCTTCTAGGATTATTTTAGTGTTATCATAAAGGAGCTATATCGAAAAGGTACTTAAAAGTTTTGGTAAGCAGAATTGTAAATCAAGTGATACCCTTATTGCTAGGGGAGATAAATTTAGTCTCAGTTAGTGCCCTAAAGGAAATCTTGAAGCTCAGGAATTACAAAAGATTCTTTATGCTTCAACTATAGGAGTCTAATATATACTAAAGTTTATGAGTCCAGATATTGCATACATTGTTAGGGTGTTATGCAGATAATTAATAAACCCAAGTATGAATCATTAGAAAGCAGCCAAAAGAGTTTTGAAATATCTGAAGAGAATAAAAGATTACATGCTCACATATAAGAAGTTGAATCAGCTAGACATCATTGGGTATTCAGTTTGTAATAGATGCCATGATAGTAAGAAATCAACATCGGGTTAGAGGAGCTATTTCTTTGGGGAGTGCAAAACAAACACTTATAGCTCCCTTCATCATGGCTATAGAATTTATAGCATATTATGATACATCCAACCATGAGATATGGCTGAAAAATTGTCATTGGGTTGTGCTTATTAGAAGGAATAGAAAGACCACTAAAGTTGTTTTGTGATAATAAAGCGAGTTGTATTATATTCCAACAGCAATAGGAGCACAACCAAATCAAGACATATCGATATTAAGTTCTAGTTGTAAAAGAAAGAGTTTAGAGTGGATAGTTGTCTGTAGAGCATATTGATCCAAACTTCATGATTGCATATACACTTACTAAAGGGCTTCCATTGAAGGTCTTTTATGAGAACGTTGCTCATATGGGTATTGTGTCATTTGATGATATATTAGTTTGGTAGGAGTTTGTATTTGAATGCAATTTTACTTTTTTTTCTTAGAAATTTATGTATTTATGGATATTTTCTTTAGTAATAAAAAAATTAGGTTTATTTCATTCTAATTTAAGTTGATTTGATTAAAGAATAAATTTGATTAGTTGAAATTAGGCATGTTCAGAATACATTGTATGTAATTTTGATGCTACACATCTATATTTGATCTATATTATTTAGTTATATTGATATATGTGACCATTGATGGATTTAGTTATGCTAAATATAATGAAGATTGCTTTGATCTTAGATCAATATAACTAATGGATGAGATTGCTTAGATATAACTATATTTAAAATAGAAAAAGTTTGAGCTCATAAAGTTATACACATTTTGTAAATAATATATATGGCCCAAGTGAGAGTTTGTTGGAAAAATAATTGAAATATATAGGCCTACATATGTAATTAAATGTTTATTATAAGTTATATTAAAGTTCAAACTTTTTAAAGTGATCTAATAAGGAATGAGGAAATAGGGTTTTAGTATAAAATAAAATATGAGTTAATTATATGTAGATACATAATTTCATATTTATAATATTTATGATGAGCTTAAATAGAAATATGATAAGATGCATCCATTCTAATAAGATATATCTTTCTGATAAGACACACCCTTTCATGTAAGATGCATTTTTTCAGATGGGACACACTCTTTCAAACAAGACACTACAACAACAACAACAAGCCTTAATCCCACTAGGTGGGTTCGGCTACATGAATCCTTCGCTCCATTGTGTCCTATTATGTGTCAAATTCTCATTTAATTCAAGTATACTAAGATCATTTTTTATACATCTTAACCAAGTCTTTTTAGGTCTACCTCTACCTTTCTTAATATAAGATAAATCTAATGCATCTACTCTCCTAACGGGTCATTACCCGACGCTTTATGTGGCCAAACCATCTAAAGCGACTCTCCCAAATCTTATCTACCACTGGAGCTACTCCAACTTTTTCCCTAACATACTCATTTTGCATTCTATCTCTAAGGATAAAGCCACTCATCCACCTGAGCATCCTCTTTAGAAAATGATGTATTCTTCATGATTATAAAATAAGGTTGTGGTTCCTAGTCCATATGGTTTTGAAAATTTCTTCTCATTCTCTTTGGCATCCCATCATCAGAAGAATACAGACAGTCTTCTTCTGTATGGGAAAATCATATTGGATTGGTAGATAAATAATCTGGAATCATCTTCTTCACATCAATTCTAGTAGGCTTCTGCTATTCTTACTTAATTTGGATTGAATTTCTTTTAAATTATATTGGGAATAATTTCCAATAGATACCAGCAAATGCACTCTTTGATCGGCCAACTAACTTTGACCTCGAGGGCAATGTCAATTCTGAAGAAGGGAGGAAATTGATAAACCCTAAATTAATTTGAAGAACAAAACTAATACCAAAAGTGGGAAGATACCTGCATGGCAAAAGGACTTTATCATGGAAAAGGGGCATAATTAACTAATGAATATATTAACAAATTAATAAAAGGTATTTTAGGTTTGTTAGGGTACTATGGGATTCTCTCACAATACTATTAGTAGTTAGAACAGTTGTTACAAAACTAATACATATAAGTATTAAATAATATAAGAAAAGACAACAAAATATATAGAATCTTCTCTAATATCCCATTTCTTCTTCCTCCGCCCGCTCTGTGATTCTTTCTCAGAGCTCCAGCAAGCTCAACTTGGTAATTCTGATTCATTTAGCTCTCTCATCTATTATGCTGCGTTACATAAATATCACGACAATGAAGGGACTAAAATTTCGTGGTTTTACTAGTTTTTTCTTTTCCATTTTTTTTTTGGAAGGTTACTTATAATATTAGAGGCATTCTAACAATGAATTTCCTCGTAAAATTTTCTATGCGGATAGCTCCGATCATTTTAATCCGATGTAACATTCATCTTCTTGAACAACTTCGATTCATCATCTTGGATTACTACACTTCGATTCGGTTATAATGGATAAAACATCTTGACAGGTTTCTGCAGAAGTCATTTCATCAAATGGACGTATCATTGCGGCATCAAGCAGACCTTGCATGTTAAGATTCAGCAGCCTTCCGATTCGCCTTATGAAGATATTTGCAATGGCTTTTCCTGTCCTCATGGGAGTCCACACTGAGACTCAGCAGATGGAGTTAGAGATATTGAGGTACAATGAAGGCACTCATAAAACTGAGTCAATCAAATTGAGGCTAACACCGAGGACTGGAACATACGATCTCCCTCAGATATATGATGCTGAGATCCTCCTTCACACTCGTCTCCCACGATGGAAAGAAGCAGTTTACAATTGGAAGTGGACATTATATGTCTGGGTTTCCTTGAACATTTACGTCTTGTTGCTTATCCTTCTGTTATGCCTCTTCAAGCCATTTGAACACTGGAGACGCCGGAGGGATAATCCTGTGCGACTAACAAAAGCTGACCCGGTTCAAAGTCATGTTTCCGCTGGAGATATAAAAAACTCTCAGTTCGTTGTAAGTTTTAGGAGATGGCGAGAGAGGAGAGGAAGTACGCTGATGGCTCAAAATCAAGTTGCACATTCTTCTCCAGAGTTTGTTCAAGACTCAGATTCAAGCGATGTGGGAGAGGCCAAAGAGTTTATTGATGAATCTGCTAGTTTTGTCACTTCAGAATCCTCAGTTTGTGTCGATCTTTAATTTCGTATAGAATTCCATCATTGCTTGTGATGTTGTGAATGTGGAAATTTTATTTGGAAAATGTTGTTGACATGATTTTAGGGTACTTTAAAATTTGTTTTGGAGCACCTTGATGAACGCAGTGATTCGTGGTTTGTGGGATGTAAAGTGGGAGGGGGGTGCGCGGGAATTTATGTATATATCACTCCAAATTTTACAATTTACATACCTAACACCCTAAAAATATATTATTTACATATCTAGCAGTCAAAACTCATTAAGACAACCAAAATATCACTTCTATTACGACACTCTCTTACGAGAAAAATATTACATGCATAGTTTTGATATATCAGGACTAAATGAAAATGAGACATGTGGTATTAGATAATTTTTTATATTAATTTTAATATAAATTAAAGAAGTTGAGCAGAGGTGGAATATGATTGGAGTTTTGATGTAAAATTATATCAAGACTGCGTAATATTTTCTCCTTTTCTACACGTTATTGCCTTTCATTGAACGCCTCGAGCTCTAATGGCCATTGCTTCCAACTGCGTGTCAACATTGTATTTCACAGTGGTCTAAGGTACTTAACATTTTTTTTGGGAAATTTACATACAATAATTTTTTATGTATTTACATATTTCACACAAATTTGAATATTTATAAACCAAGACTTTTCCTACGCAGAAAAGAGTGCATTTTACTTGGAAAAAGTAACCACGGGTATTTTTGATATAATAATAAAGATTTAAGTCTATTTAAGTAAAATTAAAGTGAAAAATATGTAAATACATAAGAATGTGGTATGTATGTAAATCCCTCTTTTTTTTCCTCATATCTTTGCTTCTTTCCCCACTCAGGGAAAAGTCTATCTTTAGGGACGGGCATGTGAATATGGGTGGCTGCTCTATCATTCCTGCGAACAAATCTTGTCATAAGAGATTTTTATCTTGTTCTCTCTTAGGGCATATACAATCATCCCTAGATCCTCTAATAATTGAATACAAAATTATCACTCTGTTGAGCAGATCAGAGAGCCATTATCAAAGGAAAATGGGTGGCATGCATAGCCTTACTGATGATGAAATAGCTAGAACATTGATCAAGGTATCCCACATTACTTTGTTAGGGAGTACTAGTTTTCTTAGAATTCAGCATTTGGATATTACAAATGTTGTGAAAAGTATCAAAAGAATTTTAAAAAAATTGTGAATAAAAACTGAGTATTAATATTTCCACACCAAAACTCAATTAACTATGACTATTGTGCATTAATTTTAAAGAGTAATATTTTTGTTGTATTAAAGAGTTTGGAGTGCTATGTATGTAAATAATATTTTTAAGGTGTTAGTTATGGAAATTGTAAAGTTTGGAGTGACATGTATGTAAATCACCATTTTTTTTTAATTGAGCCATATAAATTAATAAAAAATTTGAGCATAAAATTTGAGCATATTTTGAGTAGTTTAATATTTATTTATTATATTTAAATCACATTAAGATTTTATGATGCATGTGCCTCACTTCTCTCACTATCAAACACAATCTTGCATAAATATGATTTAATTAAGTTAAAGAAAAATGATAAATTTTTATTTAACTGATAATATTTATCAAGATATATATAACATTTGAAAATATAAAAATTTGAACAAAATAAATTCAACCCAACAATGATAATTTTATGTTAATAAATTCAATTAATTTTTGAAACTAAATGAGATGATCATAATAGAAATTGCACAATAAAAATTTGATGTTTTTCAATAAGAATTAAGTGCCAAAAATGCTATAATTGATCAAGATAATTTCAAATAGACTTGGATCATTTTAAATTAGAAGATTTACATACATACCACACAATTTTGATGTATTTACATATCTAACACTTAAAGTTAGATATTTATTTATCTAACACTTTTCTATGTTTAAAAGGTGCATTTTACTTTTAATAAGTAAGTGATGATGATATTTTTTGATGTGATATTGAAGATTGGGGTGTTATATACATAAAAATTAAAGTTTAGGTGTTTGATATGTAAATACATAAGAATTGTGTGGCATATATGTAAATACCCCTTTAAATTTCAATACACTAAATATTCTTACAAGAAATAATAATTTTAGCAAATTAAATTTTTTTATCAGACTATCAATTACAATCTTCCACAAATATCATTTAAACATGTTAAAGAAAAGTAATAACTTTTAATTCAATTGACAAAAATAATCAAGACAAATAATACTGAAAACATAAAAGTTTGAAGAAAATAAATTCAACCAAGCAATGATAATGCTTATGCCATTGTTTTCCTTTTAAAATAACTTAAAAATATTTTTTAAAACCAAATGAGATGATCATAATACAAATCACACAAATAAAAAAAATTATAAAATTTTATTTTAATGAAGTGCAAGAGAATAGTTTTGACAAGAGAAGTATAAGAAGAAACAAGAAAAGCAAATAATTTAATTTTAAACCCAAGCTTTTATGATATCACCAACACCAAATCACACAAAATTTATGAATTTAAGGAAACTTGAAATAGAACAATTTGATCAAAGAGAAATCAAGTGATTAAAATTTCAAACTATCATGAAATCACTTAAAAATTAAGCACATGAAAGAGAATCAATCATTTAAATTTAAAACCACAAAGGGTAAATCTTGTCGAAAATAGATCTTTCTCAAAGACTAAAAAAAAAATGAAACAAGAGTACCTCAACCATTTGAAATATCTTTTCTCATGCATGCAACAACTTCCTTGTGAAGACTACTTTTGAGAAAAAAATGGAGAGTATTTTGCATAAGAGAGCACACAAGCAATTTTTTCCTAAAACCTGAAATTTCTCTTCTTCTACCAAACTCGATTTTAGAGCGGGAAAATAGTGTGGCCATCAAAAAAAATTAAGTTTGTGTTTGAAATATTTTTAACACACTCCAAAGAGAGACCAATGGTCAAGGAAAATAATTTGACAATATTTTTAGTGTGAATAAATCAATTCTCATGATTTAATGGTTGGGCCTAAGGATTTTGCAAATATTGAAAGCAATAAACTCATAATGCTCCAATCAAACAAGGAAAAAAAGATATGACAACTTTTGAATTAAAATTAAAGAGAATTAGAAGGGAATTTAATGAATAAACTTGAAATAAATATAGGAAATTTGGAGGAGCATGAGGATTGATGGACTTTGATTATTTTAAAAAAGTAGTATTTAACACGTGCACATATGAATAAATTGACAATAAATGCATGATTATAGAACCAAATAGTTCTCAAATAAAATGAAATAAATATGAGAATATTGAAAATATGTATTCATAATATTTTATAAATTTATTTTAAACCTTTCCTATTAGATATAAATGTTGAATTTGAACAATCAAATCTATACCAATGATCCAATTTCTCTTATAATTGATCATGAAATTTTGATGTTTGGCTTGAATAATCTCAAAAATATCTTGGAGGATTTAACTAGGTTATGTCAAAAAACTACCCTCACCCCATGCTATACTAAGGATCATAGCTAAGTACCTTCCTCCATCAACCTTATGAACCCTTATGATCAATTTTCAATTCTAAAACATTTCTCTTGGATGATTATAAGCCTAGATTGATCATAAATCATGAGATTAAACCTAAGTCTACGATAGGTTAAACTAGGTCAAACTTTAATTTAATGCAAGATAACTTTAATATCTCTATATATCATTCGAAGCTCATTTATATATGTAAGTGGACACTTTATGGATCTATTGATAGGTTCAATCTCATTAAAGCAAACCCCATTAATCCCATTGACCTAATTTGACCTTATTGGGTTAACAATATTAAAATAACTTTAAACATTAAATTTGATTGGCTCAAATTGAATTAAACCATTTCTCTTGATACTTCACATAATTGTCATAACTTACTTGGCCAAATCATCCATTAGTTCAAGTTCAAGATGTCATGGGAATGACTTTGACCCATTAACACTTATAATTAAAACTTCAATTAGATTGTCAAAACCTTCATAATAAATCCATCCTTTGGGCATCATTATATCTAAGAGTGTCTTAAACAATGGTCTAATTGAACCCAAGTTGATTTCACTATTGTATTTGGGTCAAGTAAATCTCATAAATTAATGTGTCCAATTTAAACCTGGTACACCTTCATTTCCAAATTAAAAGTGACCAACCAAATGGACAAATAATTCCACCAAATTTGTCATTGAGCTAGAGGAAGATGTTCATAACAACACTTTAGTTCATTATAATTTGATTTGACCAACCTTTAAGGGGTCAAAATTAAGTGAAACCAAATATAAGCCTTAATGGGTCAAAGTGATCTACTAAGATAAATTCACCAAATCTCCTCTAGATACCATTAAAACCACAATGAAAAGGAAATTACCTTGATGCCCTTGACCTAAGATGGTGTGCACCTAATCCCCATGAGTCAAATGGGTCAATGGGTTACATAGCTACCTAATAGTCTAAGTAATCAAACCACCACCCTCCTCCAATGGCTATTGGTGGTAGCCTCTTCCATTACTCCTAGTCACCTTAGCATCCATTAAAAATAAGAAGGTAAATGGTTACATAATGGGTTACATAGCATTCCTCCGTGGAAGTTTCTCTTGGACTCCCACTCTTCCATTACCCATTAAAAACTATAAGTCAAGGTAAATGGTTCAAGGCTAAATATGGCACCTTGCCTTGCCTTATCTCCCTTCAAAACTCCCAATCTTGTAATACGGGTTGATATTTGAAACTAGCTTGCTGTTGTGTTATTATCCTACACCCTAGTTGTTCCCATTTTAACTAAAATACAAAGTATGATACCAAATATAACATATTTCACATTTATTTTTCTATGTTATCATTCTCTGTTTTAATGTAATGCTTAAATAAAATGTTCAAAATAGATTTTGATCCATCATAGATTTTCTTCTTGTTGATAAGACTAGAGAGTCCAAGAGAAACTTGAATTATGGAGGTCAAGCTTAGAGTCTAAAGGTTTTCGCTTAAGTAGATCTAAAATTGAATATATGGAGTGTAATTTTAGTTGTAGAAGTTATAGTGGTAGTGTTGTGACATTAGATGAAAAGTCATTAAAAAAAGTGAGCGATTTAGATATTTAGGCTCTATTGTTCAAAATGATGGTGAAATAGATGGGGTGTTATTAGTATTCAAGTTGGATGGTTGAAGTGGGGAATGCATCCGCCTATTGTGTGATAGAAAAGTACCACTTAAACCTAAAGAAAAATTTTATAAGATGGTGGTAAGACCGCAATGATTTATGGTGTAGAATGTTGGAGACTAAGTTAAGTGTTGCGAGAGAGGATGCTCAGTGGATGATGAGTGGACTCTTAGAGATAAAATGCTAAATGAGTATGTTGGGACAAAGTTGGAGTAGCTCCAATGGCGATAAGATTAGAGAGAGTCGCCTTAGATGATTTTGCCACATAAAGCGTCGGCAATGACCTGAGTTAGGAGAGTAGATGCATTAGATTTTCCTTATGTTAAGAAAGGTAGAGGTATACCTTAAAAGACATGATTAAGATGTATAAAAAATGACCTTAATATACTTGAATTAAATGAGAATTTGACACATAATACACACAATGGAGACGAAGGATTCATGTATGGCCCATAGTGGGATAAAAACTTGTTATTGTTGTGATAGATTTTTTGGAGGAATTAGTGGATTCCAAAGCATTAAGAAGAAGAAGTGTCATTTCTATTTAAATAATCATCAAAATTTAAAGTTGGAGTGGATTTAATGTCCAATCGGGATGAATATTTCTTTGTCACATTTAAATATAGAGGATATTAGACTCTAAGTTAAGATTCAAGTGAGGAAGAAATATGATCAAGCAAAAAACTATTAAGTTCGAAAGATATTATATGTTTAGATATATTGAAGGAAGAGATTGATGCGGTTTGTCCTTGGCTTAGATGGCATAAATTTGAATTATATTATCACATATGTGGAACATCACCAAAAGACTATATGCCACTAATGATGTTGAAGTGATGCAAATGCTCACACAGTCAATGAAGTGGGTGAGTTGAGATGTTTGTCATAATACGAGATGGCAAAGAATCTTCTATATGTTCACAGGAACTTGAGAACTTGGGGATGGCACCAACATGCTTGATAGTTATCATTCAAGATATACCTCTATCTGTGATGACTATGTTGACCAAGAGGTTTACAATGACGGGTTTTAATCTCCCAAATTAGGGATGTTGAAGATATAGTAGTTGGTCCATGTTTCCATGATGCTTAAAGATTCAAACATGCTTTCGATCGGATGTCATTATGAAGAACTTGTGTGAAGAGCTAGTAATAGATCTCGAGTTATTGCTATATGTTCGAGGATGCCCTTGGAGTATGGAAAAATTATGTGCATATGGTGTATCTTTTGAGGCACATAAGTTAGAACCTACACATTTATGCCTAGAGTAAATAGAGCTAGTAATAAACAAGCAACTTCTTCATGGGTAGCTAAATAGATTGAAGAAATTGTTAAAAAGAATCCTAATATAACTTCAAAGAAAATAAAAAAATAACTTAGACAATTTATATGGGTTATCCCTCCCATACATGAAGTATGGTGGTCAAGGGAACAAGCTCATGAAACCATATTTGAATCGGTTAATGCTAATTATGGATGGGTCCTACATTACAAGCATAACTTATAGAAACCCAGCTCACATATTTTATATACTTGTGGTAAGAATGATTCATCTTTTAAGTGATTCTACATTTTCTTTAAGGTTTCCATCGATGGCTTCTTAGCGTTATAGAAATTTAATCAATCTTGATACTTGTCATTTGAAGTTGAAGTATTTGGGTGTTTTCTTATCCAAATTCATTGGATGGGAATAATGGACTATTCACACTAGCATTTGTAGTTGTTGAGTCTAAATTAAAAAAATCTTGGCAATGATTTTTGGAAAATTTTGAGAATCAATTGGCTTTGAGATTCATCATTTAGCATTCATATTAGGCATGGAGATGCTATTAAATTAGTATTTTCAGAGCACATGGTTGGTCTATATTAATTATGGAAGAATTTTAAAAGTTCTTACATTATAGTGATAGTCATAAGATTCAAAACCTAGTGTGGTAACATGTACACTAAGTGTGAATTTGATTGTAGAATGAGAGTTAGGCAATATGTCCCACAGTTTATTCATACTTAACAACTTTACCTTATAAGTGGTCAAGGAGTTATATTTTTCTTGAGATTGAAAAATCACTATAATACAAATAATATGGCGAGAATCTTTTAACTTATGGATTGGTGAAGCAAGGATCAAGGTTGATGGTGATATGATTAGAATAATGCTCATGGAAAGGCGAAAGAAAGTTGAATTTACCTACATGGAATGGGAGCTACTTCCATATGGAGGATTATTTGAGAGAAATTACTACTAGAAAGGAGTAATTTATTATACAATAATCAACACCATATAAAATAGAAATTGAAGGGCTATGAAAGACATGAAGTTGATATAGAAAATAAATATTGTAGTTGGAGAGTGTGGCAAAATGGCGGTCTACCATGCATTCATGCATCGCTTTTATTGGAACCAAAGAGTACCCATTGTGGCATATTTATGTTGATAAGAACTACTATGTTGTTAGGTTAGTGAAATGTATAACATTATTTGATACTTTTTTGGTAGATATTAATATTTATAGTTTGCATGTATGTATAAAATGACATAAGAAGGTGCTATTCTACTATTCTAGGAAAGGAGCTAGAGCATAGTTGATGATGGCATTCTAGTTGGTGTCGAATAGTTTGAGGACAAGAGGAAGGCGTAAAAAGATGGGTAAAAGTGTCTTGGAGAGCAATTCCCAAAAGAAAAATATTCACAAATATGATCATTGGGAAATGAGGGCATACAAAAACAACTTGTAAGAGCCCATGCTAGACAAGCTCATAGATAGTGGAGGTTAGTGCCATATGTTACTTTGAACAAAACAAGCAACAACTACATATTCAAAGAAAAATTTCCTATTAGGAGGAAAGAATTGTAGTGAGGAGGCATGTAGTGGTAGATGAGCATTTAAGAAAAACTTGGATATATTCCAAACTTTTTTTTTTTTATTTTCTATAAGATTTGTTTCAAATAGTAAATTTTGTTTTCTGTTGCTCATTTGTTGCCATTTGAAGAAAATATTTTTCTTTCTATAGCTTCAATTCTATTAGCTAATTATTCTTTTGGTCATATATTGCTTCAATTATTTTGCTTCAATTATGGCACTTTTCTTGAAACAATTTTGGCTACCTTACTTAGAAGAAAATTGCATAACATTAAAATTCTTTTAGCGTAATATCTCCTTATGATGGAGAACTATCAAGATTAACGCAGCAATTTATTAAATAAAAGAGCAATTTTGCATGTGCCAATTCATGATCCATCAACAATTTTGATGTAATTTTGGAATACAATTATGTGTCGAAGAGATTCATTAGCTTCTCAACTGTGCCAACCAAATCCATCGCCTCTCAATTGTGCCAAGTATAATTTCAAATGTATTTCTATTTTGGATTACAATTACGTGCTAATACAATTAAGTCATTACACATAACTAACTAGTTTGAAATGGCTCTTCTTTTTGGTTTATATAAAATCATAAGTGCTCACTAGAATTTACAAAGAATAACCACATTTTGAACTCGTAACAAAGAACTACATTAACAATAAAGTTTGGATGACACAATACATTTGCTTTTGAAATACATCAACAACATCAAAATGGCAATCACATAAACAACATGAGAACCAAAATGATTAGTACAATATGAAATGCAATCAAGATTTTGATCAACAGTTTATGTCTTTAAATTTTCACACAATCATGTCCTCCAATGATGCTCTTTTCGTAGTCAATGTCAAATAATCACTACTGCTACGCTTCAAATAGTGACAATCATATTCTTTATTTTTTGGGACATCTATAAAATTTTCTTGACAATTAGAACTTCTTTGACCGTCGATGCAAAGTTACACTCGCAATACATTACGTGAACTCGAATGCCATTTGATATTGAGGATTGGCTCAAACTCATCTTCAATAATTAATCTGTTGAATAACAATTATGATGCATAAGCTTAAGCATAAATTACTAATAGTAATTATATAAAAGAGTAAGCTTCGTGATTTCTTATAGCATATAATAATTACAACAACATGTAATTATCAAAATAGTAATCACATTAATTTTTGAATATCCTTGAATGATGATTGCAAATATATTGCGGATCGACTTTATTTTCCTTCCATAATTGAAGGTATGGATGACTTGCTTAGCTTCTTCATTGAGGTTAATGGCAATAGTGATTGGGATGCCTCTTGGTAAAATCCATTGGCAGCTTGAGCTTATGTGTGCCCCAATAACAAATATCTTACCCCAACAACAACAACAAGCCTTAATCCCAATAGGTAGTTACTACATGAATCATTCGTCTCCATTGTGTCTGTTATGTGTCAAATTCTCATTTAATTGAAGTATACTAAGATCATTTTTTATACATCTTAACCAAGTCTTTTAGGTCAACCTCTACCATAAATCTAATGCATCTACTCTCCTAATGGTCATCTGACGACGGACGCTTTATGTGGCCAAACCATCTAAGGCGACTCTCCCTAATCTTATCTACCACCTGAGCTACTCCAACTTTTTCCCATACTCATTTTGCATTCTATCTCTAAGGGTAAAGCCACTCATCCACCATCCTCATCTCGTAACACTTAACTTAGTCTTATGTTTCTCTTTTTTGGCCAACATTCTCATAAGTCATTGCAGGTCTTACCACCATCTTATAAAATTTTTTTCTTAAGTTTAAGTGGAACTTTTCTATCACATAATAGGCGATGCATTCCTCCACTTCAACCATCCAATTTGAATTCTACTAATAATATCTCCATCTATTTCACCATCATTTTGACAAGTAGACCCTAAATATCAATCTCACTCTTATTAATGACTTGATCACCTAAAGTCACAACACTACCACTAAAACTTCTACAACTTAAATTACACTCCATATATTCGTTTTAGATCGCTAACGAAAACCTTTAGACTCTAAAGTTGACCTCCATAATTCAAGTTTCATGGACTCCTCTCTAGTCTTATCAACAAGAAGAATGTCAAGAAAAGCATACACCAAGGTGCATCTTCTTGTAAATGCCTCGTAAGAACATCCATAACTAAAGTAAAAAAAGATAAGGGCTTAATGTTGATCCTTGATGTAATCCGAAATAGGAAAATATTTTATCAATCCTCCTTGTGTTTGGACACAAGTGACTCTAGTATACATATACTTAATGACTTGAATATAACCAATATTAACTTCTTTTGAACTCTCCAAAGAACATCTCTTGGGACTTTATCATAAGCTTTCTAAATCAATAAATATCATATGTAGATCCTTCTTATTTTCTCTATGCTTCTCCATCAAACCTCTTAACAAATGTATATCATCCATAGTAGATCTACCTAGCATGAAACCAAAGCGATTGTGAGAAACTTGTATCACATCGTAACCTATGCAATTACTCTCTCCCATAATTTTAATGTATGGCACATTAACTTAATTCCTATAATTTGCACACTCTTGTGCATCACCTTTATTCTTAAATATAGGAACCAACAAACTCTTTCTCCACTCATCGACATCTTTTAGTCTTTAAAATAACATTAAAAGATGCCAAGAAATTCCTTGATCTCTAAACATTTCCATACTTCTATTGGAATATTATCCGGTCCTCAGCTTTTCCACATTTCATTTTCTTTAAAGCTTCAAGAACTTCAGTTACTAATACGATGATAAAATGAAATTCTCTATTTTGTTTAGGGTATTAAGGTTGCTAAAATCAATCGTACTTTCAGATCCTTCATTGAAAAGTTTATTAAAATACCTCATCCACCTATTTTCAATATCTTTTCTAAGAAAAGCACTTTATTATTTTCATCCTTAATACTCCTCACTTGAACTATCTTTCTTCTCCTATCTCTTTGGTTGGCTAACTTATACATACATCTTTCACCTTCTTTGGTATCTAATCTATTGTATAAATCACTAAAAGCTAAATTTTTTGCATCATATATTGCTTTCTTAGAATCTACTCGAAGTTTTACATCTAAACCAAGTTTTATTATTTCTTATCTTTTCTTGCACACTCGACTCCACCACCAACTATTCTTATTAAAAAAAACTTTTCCTTTTGATTCAAGCACATCTTTAGCAACTTGTTTAATAGCACTTGATATTTTTTCCCACATAACGCGTTAGCTTCTTTATGAACATCCCAAACTTTAATTTCTTGTAGCTTGCTCTTAAAAATATTTTTTTTGTGTTCTTTAAGTGTCCCCATCTAATCCTAGGACAATAATTAAGTTTATTTTTCTCTTACAACCTCATTTTAAAATCTAAAACTAATAGTCGATGTTGGGTACTTAAAATTTTACTTGGAATGACCTTACAATCTTTACAATCTAGACGATCCATTTTTCTTATCAAAAATAATCAATCTGTTTTACTAGATCCATTTTATAAGTAATAATATGTTCATCTCTTTTCTTAAATAAAGTATTAGCAACTACAAAATCATAAGCTAAGGCAAAATCTAATATAGTCCTACCTTCTTCATTAGTCACCCAAATCCATAACCACCATGAATACTTTTAAAATCTTCTACCACTCTACCAACATGTCCATTTAAATCTCCCCAATAAATACTTTTTCTTCAAGAGGTATCTTTTGTATTAATCCATCTAATTCATTCCAAAATTTTTCTTTTGAGCTTACCTCCAAACCTACTTGAGGAGCATAGACACTTATAACATTGATAATCTTAGTATCAACAATAATCTTTAAAGCTATAATTCTATCTTCACATCTATTAATACTTATAACATTATCCTTCAAACTTTTATCTATAATCACACCTACACCATTTCTAGTTCGACTTTTAATACCAAAGTTTAAAACCTAAACTATCAATCTCCTTGGCCTTCTCACCAACCCATTTAGTTTTTTGAACACATAAAATATTTATCTTTCTATGAACCATAATATCTATTAATTCCATTAATTTACCTGTAAGAGTACCTATATTCCAAGATCCTAACCTAATTCTAGTTTCATGGACTAACTTCTTGCCCGATCCGTCCATAATGTGGGAACCCTTGTTTATTTAACCGCACTGCAGTGCACGTAGGCACATTTTTCATCAGATTCGTTTCATACAACGCTGCCGCCTGTGGGACGCCTAGATTAACACAATGATTTAAAGGATTCATGTCATGATTATTTCGACAAATTTTACGCCGTTCTACTATCTAATGCAACCCTCCACTTTTGCATCCGGACTTGGGACCGCAATGATTATCTTACAACCACAATCGCTAATAATAAATATATTACAGTGACAAGCTATATATGTCACAATCACAAGTAGAACAAGAAGCATGGAAATGTTCAAATCTAGTGAACATAATAAAATATTGTTGCTTGATATATCGTAACAACACTTGCTATTAAAAATTTAACAAAAAAATGCAAGAACGAGTATGTAAATGATCTAACCCAAAAAAATAAGCAAATGAGTAGCAAATGACAGATTTACCATAACTGCCCCAAAACTCAAAATTGGAGGATGGGGTTTCATCAGATGGATTATTACAAAACTCAACATAGCCATTATTCATTCCCTTGAACTAAAATTACAAAAATTCCATGAAATTTTTTGGGAGAAGAGGCTCAGGGAGACAAAAAATGGAAGAAGTTCCACTGTTGCTAGTTAAGCATGACAAATCTTTTGGAAAGGAAAGAAAAAAACAAAGGGTAGCAGAGATTAGGACATCACGTGCTCACAAGAAATAAACTGACTAGGCAGACAAAAAACATGAACAAACTCCACTAAGTGGCAGCTTCACGAGGAAACTCATAGGGGTAGCATTGATTAAGGATAGACAAGTAGAACAAAATGGTTGCGACACAGTTCTTAGAGGGAGAAGTTAATGGAGGTAGATAAGGGTCTAAATTTTGTGTTATTATAAGAATTGAAGTGTTATATATATATATATATATATATATATATATATATAATAAGAATAGGATGTGAGGTATGTAAATATCTATGTATGTAAATCTTTCAAAATTTTTATAATTTTTAATTTAAAATAAATTAATTATGATTTACTAAATAATCAATTATTATTCAAAAACAACAAAGTTAAGGAAAATTAAAATACATTAAAGAAAATTATTAATATTTTGTGAAAACCTTTCTAAAATTTTTCATTTTATAAAAAAATTATAAAAGCTTATAAAATGCTTAAAACATCAATTTAAAACCTCTATGAAAATTTTATAATTTTATGAATTAAAATGAAAATTCTATGAATTTTGAAAGTTATTTAAACAAAATTAAAAATATTAAAAATAAAAAACAATATTAAAATTTTTAAAAAATTTATTGAATGCTTAATTAAACTAATTATCAAGATATTTTGTAATATTTTCATAAATTTGTACATGATTTGAATGATGAAATTCATTTTAAAATTGAAATTACCAAAAAATTGAAGAAAAATCATAAATAATTTAAGTAATGACTCATATTCATTATGAAATATAAACAATCCTTCTAGAATCAATGCAATAATTAAATGCTTAGTCCCATATAATGAATTATTAACTTGATAAATTAAAATTAATCATTTAAATAATTATTAAATATTAAAATCATTAATTAAATTAAATAATTTAAACAATTTTATTAAATTTCTAATAAAATTTAGAATGCCTTTATAACTGAACATAGATGAGAAGATTGAACTTTCAACATAATCAAGTAAAGATTAAATATAAGATAATCATTTAAAAGAAGGAAGGAAAATCAAATAAAAATCAAACAACTTCAACAAATTCTAAGGACTCAAGATAAATAAAAATCTTAAATCATCTAATATTAAACAATACAAAAGAATTTTTTTGGACAAATAGCCTATGTTCATGGGATTGTAAAATAGTAAAAATTAGTCTAAAATTTCATGATTAAAAACTATAATATATTTCATAAATCTTGAACACCTTAGATAAATTCTCTAGAATCTCTCAATTCATTGTACATGCATTTGCATTGCATTAAGCATCTATCATATGCACATAATGACATAGTAAATCTTTGAGTTTGATTAATTTGATCTCAACTTTTTATCATTAAGAGATTAATTATATTAATCAACCCTATTTACACCATTTCATGTGCATATAAAATGCTCACATCTCAAGTAGATCAACATATTGGGAAACATATAAACTAGGATCACCTAATATTGCATGCTAGGTTAGATTAATTTTGAATAAACTTGATAAATAATTGCATCAAAGCATGCATAATCATCCTTAATAACTTAACAACCTTTATTAGCTAAGTCTTTTCACACTTAGCCAAATCCTTTAAGTTAAGTGTAGCCCTCCCATACAAAAAAAAACATATATTAAGTTAATATTATTGATATTCCCATTTCATGCTTAAATGATCGAGGAATCTTTATGAGTTGATCATGCATATTATGACCCAACTCATTCCTAGTATGGTTGCCTTCTTATAACCATACTAGATTTTTTTGATGTATTGATCATCACTTTCGATCGAGTTGACTAACCAACCACTATTAGTTAGTATTTATCCAACTTATTAATACAATGACGATCAAGTTATTGATCACTAAGATAATGATTAGGACCTAAGTATACACTTGTACTTAGTCCCATTCCTCTCCCTTTGAATGGATGATTTCCATTTATTTTCTCTACACCTCGAACATTGTAATGTTTGTTTTACTTGAGATCTCTAGTTTTCAAGCTTGCTTGATAGTTAAGTTTTCATTTAGAGGTTGATTTTATCAATACTATTTATCATATTGATGTATATGCATGCCGTTAAATGGCAAACTTATATGGCTCGAACTTAATATTAATTATGATTAAATAATTTTTTTTATTGTATTAAAATTCATTTGATAATAAAATTATTTAATCATAATTTTAATTCTATATGGCTAAATGATGATATTTGGATAGCCTAAATCCCATCACTTTATTTCTAATAAAATACATAGAAAGTGATAAACCTTAAAATGATTGAATTACCTACTTGTCTTAGCTTGGTAAGTCAAGGTCATATCCAATTATGATAGTTCATAACTTCATATTTGTTAGCATAAAGATGTTATAGCTAGGTTGCTTTAACCATGCTATCCTTTTGGCTATTAGGAATGACGTTGTAAGAAAATGACTAAAATTCAATTACTTTAATTAATTGTACAAATCATAATGTAATCCATCACTTTGCTATTGTATTGTTATTATGATAAATATATTTTCTTTATGTCCTAGACATACAACCAATGTTACTACTTTTAAAGGGATGTCCCTCAAAATAATAATTCTATGATATTATGTTTATTTTGTGATGCGTTACTTTACTTTTATTGTGTTGTGATGGCTCTATTTCGATCAGGAGTTTTTTTATCATAGTTCTTTTTTTATTATTCTGATGTAAAAAAAAAAATCAAGTTTCTCAATAAAGTATTTTGAGATATCATACCCTAAAGGATGAACATATACTCAACCGGAAGAAGAATTAGAGTAATGGGAAACTTAATTTATATTCTATTTATGAAATCTATTTGAGCTTGTATTTATGGGTACAACTCAATTACATTCTATTCTTCTTTTATCTAGGTATGTATAATCGAGGTGCTTAGTTTCACTAACTTATTTGCCCTTATTCTTTTATAGCCATCAAAACATCTTGATAGTTTGATTATATTGTTTGCTTTTCCTTGCCCTTTTCTTTTTTATTATAATGTATTTGTTTAGGATTTATATTAATATTTTATACCAAATCTAATAAACCTTAAATATCTTTTAAAAAATTAGGTTGATTTTTTAAATAGTAAAATTAAAATCCTCTCTATCCAACTTATTTCTAAATCAAAACCCCTTAGATAATTGTATATCTCTTGGATGGGTATATAGTTGAATTTTCCATGTATTAGATGATAACACCCATCATAACATAGCCTTGATCCAAGAAAGCATTAAAATCACTTAATGATAAATATTTTATATATCATACATAACATCTTTAAGATAGAACTTTAGACAATCATGATTTTGAATGGTGGCTAAGAAAGTCTTGATACTAATAACAATAATTTTGACATAGATAAGTTTGTAAGTCTCGATCTCAATAATCTAATCATACGATTAGGTTATCACCCATCCTCTCCTTCCATAACCAATTTGTTACTTATGTGAAGACCATAAGTCTTGCACCATTCTATCCTTGCCGCTTAGAAGCTCCATTTAAGATTCCATTTTTCCTTCATTGGTACATAAAGTTAACCTTAGACGATACAACTTGTGGAGAAAATTTGTGACACCACTTAGAGTTTAGGAATTTCTTATTTTGATGATCAAATACATCATTAAGAAATAAACATATTATCTTGGGAGATAAACATGTTATCCTATAATGGATTCGATTATTTAATAAAAGACTCTAAGGCTAATGTGTCTTTCAAGTAAGAGATTTTTCCCAACTATATGGAAGGTAGAATCACATTTATTTTAAATTGGGTTCATGGTTCCCTATAGAGCCCCTATAGTTAATTACATCTTAAGAAGGGCCTCTTTCTAAGAATATTCTCGATTTAAAAATGAGTTTTATTCCTAAAGATTTCTAAAGTGGTTTTCAAAGGATTGATTGTTGAAATTTTCAATTGGGAATGATTCATATTAGAGAGAGTTATTTTGGAGGCCAAATGAGATGAAATAGGAAATGCTTATTGATCTTGGGATGACTAGTAAGCATTTCAACTATATTATAATTAGGCTTTAAATTTTAAAATTTAATTTAGATTTTGAGTTGACATTTTCTTAGAAGTCTAGGACTTAGATTCTAGCAGACAAGACCGAGAAATGCATAGGATTTGAAGTCATATTCTAAGAAGGATGTTTAACCTAGTCTACGCACTTTGACACATGTCGATGCTCGACCTAGTTCTATTTTGGGAATTATTAGCCATTTCTCTCACTTGAGGGAATTAACCTATCTCGACTCTTACGGACTTACAACCTGTTTGGAGGGTTGCAAGCTAACACCACCTAAGCGCATTTTAAATTCATGATGCTAAGTCTCATAAATGCAAGATGGCTGTTCTATTTTTAGGAAAAGAATTTATGAACCTAGACTCACTCCTAATCCTTAAGATCATATAGGTATGAAATGCATCTAACTAATGCACATTTTTCTAGTTTTTATAAATTTTGACTCGATAATCATTTTAGACCACGGTATGCAATTTATGAGTCATGAGCCAAATCAATAATAGAAAGCGGGCTTCCTAAGAAAGCGATCATCCTCACAAGTTAGATGCTCCTTATGTGCAATGGGAGAAGTTGCCCAATTCAAGGATTGGAGTAATATGATTGCATGATTTTCAAGAGCTAATTGGTTTTAATTTATTTTTTATTTATATTTTATTTTGAATTGTATTATTTTTATGTTTGAATTGATTAAGTTTAATTGGGTAGAAAATTTAGTTTTTCCTATGAGCTATGTCTAGACATTCATCACGTAAAAGCACAACATAGAAAGAAAACTAGAAAAAAAATATGTTGATTTGAGCACACAAAATAAATCAAGCCAACTTAAATTTATAAAAAAAAAGCCAATGTCGACTACCATTGTACACCCCGGAAGAAAGAGCACATAGGTAGCCGTGCTTTGCCCTTATATAGCCTGGCTTGGAACTATAAGTTTAGATCTATAAGTCTTCTTTCCGGGATAATCTCTTTCTTCAGAAAATCCATTAGGCTTCATAGGGGACCCTATCTTCTAGGCTAGCTTCTATTAATCCTAGACCCCATAGATCCTAACCTAGTTCTAAGCTCAAATTTACATTTTGATTTCAAAATTAAATCCTAAGCCTTGCAAAACAAATGTCGAAATACAAACAACACATAAGTTATATTTCACAAATATATGGGCTTAGCATTAGTTGCTTGCCAATCCCACTGTCATATGGGCTATGCTTAAAGTCTTAAGCATACCTATAAGAAAAATAATATTTTAATTTAGTTATGATAACAATCCTTTTAGCATAACCCATACAAAAGACAATGTTAGATCTAAAAATAACATCCTATCCTCCAAATCGAACGGAAAATAATCTTAGACATGCGATTAAAATAGTACACCACAAAGACATGTGAAGCATATCATCACAACACAAAAAATCATAAAAGAATGGGAAATGACCTAACCTAAGTCTATGGTTTGTGACCTAATGATCTAATGTGTGAAGTAAATAGGCTTGTGTAGTAGGACTTTGATAGGCCTCTTTAGTTGAAGTTTCAATGTGGAGTTTGAATTTGTTTGAATTTTACCTTTGGATTATTTCGTTCAAATGATTTAGTGATTTATTTTCATTTTTATTTTGTTAAAGTGTAGTTTAGGTTTTATGAATGAATAGTAGAATGGATTCCACTTTTGGGTGGACTTTTTTTTTCAACATCCTAACCCCTAGTGGATTGAAACTTTCATCCTAAGATGAAGATCCATCTTAAAGGTTTAACTAAGATCCTTAAGTATCTTAATTAATCCTTTTAAGTTCATTTAAATGGTTTGAATTTGAATTTTGGATTGATTCTTTTCTTTGGAAATTTTATTTTTCATTTCATTTCTTTTGATTTGATTTAATTTTCATTCTTGGTTTTCTTTTCCATTTGGTTTGGTTTGAATTATTTTATTTGATTTAGTTTATTTCATTTGTTTCATTCAATTTGATTTGAATTAGTTCATTTGATTTGAGTTATGTTTAGGTTTATTAAATTTATGTTCATTCATTTAGTTTGATTTATGTTAACCTAAGGCACTTAGGTCAATGTTTGAAATTCATTTTAGGTTAGATTAATTGTATATTCAAATTTCATCAAGTGTTTGTGATTATGATTTTATTAGATAAAGGCTTAACATACATTTTAGATTTTATTAACCCTTAAGCATGGAAATGATTAATTTCAATGACTTAGGATGTTTGGAGAGCCATCATTAGAGTTTATGTTTGATTGATATTTGTTCAAGTTGTTTCATGATTTTATAGATTTATGAATTTTCTTTATTCATTATTTGACTAATATTAACCTAGAGATTTGGAAATTCAACAATTCCCAATCCAAAAAATAATTGGATTTGAAATTTTTTATGAAAGTGGGGTTCCATTTCAATTCCATATTTCTAAAGTTTCATCTTGATTAGATTCATAATTAGGGTGTAATTAATAATTTAATTATTTCATTAAAACCTAAATTAGGCTTAATTTGTTGCAAATCATTTGGAGATTTTATTTTCATTGATTCCTCCCTGATGGATGTTTCCAAAGATGGTTTATTCATAATTTTGGATATTTGGTTGATTTATTGTGATTTAATTAAGTTCTAGTTAATTATTTGAATTATTTAATTCATTTAATTTACTTAATTAACTCAATTGAGGATTTATTAAGTTTCAATGAGTTTCATTAGTATTTTGATACTCATTAGAGTTCATTGGGTTGATTTGAGGTTATTTAATTTAGTTTCATTAATTATTCAATTTTGTATTAATTTATTTAATTAAAATTGAGGTTTAGGATTTGAAATTTCATTTGATGAATTACAATGCAATAATTTATGAAAAATTTTCTTGGGTGTGTTTTAACATCAGTTTTAGTTCCTCAAAGTTTCATTTGAATTGGATTAATGGTCTATGATTAATTAAGGTTTAATTGATTTCATTCAAAGCTAAAGTCTAAAATACCCAAAATAATTTGGGAATTTTATTTTAATGAATTCCTCTCATCAAGATGAATCCATAGAACCCAAGTTTGCATTTTTTGGATTTATATTTATTTTTCTATGAATGTTTAAAATTTTATGATTTTAATTAATTAAATATGGAATTAAGCTTTTATAATGGTGGGATGTGGCGTGTCATATGGTGAGGGGTGATTTAGCCATGAGGATCCACATGGCATCCACGTCAAAAATAGTGCCACACGGGACAATCTCATTCTCGATCAAAGATGGACACTCTTGATTTATTTCAATTTTGTAAGAGATAAATTAGATCGTCACTAAATCACATCGTCGTTCTAATAACAGATTGGGCGATGAAGATCAAATCCATAATTCTCTAGTGAGAGATGAACACCGTCCATCATTTTGCCTAGATTCCGTGTTCCGGTGAGTTTCAACGTGATTTCAATTGTAAAATAATCAAGGATCAATTTATAACCCATCCATGCAGTTTGATCCACTTTGGGATCAATTTTGTTTCAAAAGAACCAAAATTGATTGCTTAAAGGATTGGTGGTGGCACCTCATTTTGGTGATGAACGGTGGTGAGATCGACTCCATCGCTTCTTTTTTGTGTGACAAAGGCATGTGTGAAGTTTTATAGCTTGCCTTCCCGGATTGCTCCCTAGACCAACATCAAGTCAATTTTCCAGCGTGTTGGCCATTTTTGGCTTGCCGACGGCAAAGGGGTAAGGTGTTAATTCATTTGAGGTCACCTCGACCTCTAGAATGTGTAGAAATGTTCAATTTGATGTAAGAACTTTTCCTTTGGATTTCACCATTAGAGGGGCTCGTTTTATCCGTTCTCCGGTGTACTGGTGCAGGTGTGAGGAAGGGTCTCCTCCTTCATCTCTTGCCTTGGTGAATGATTTGAGATGAAAGAGGGAGGGAATTGGCCTTCCCTCCCTTATTTCCATATTTGGAGAGGCTTCTTCCTTGGTTTCTAGTTAGCAATCCAACCACCGGTAGTGGTAAGGATGACCAAGGAGTGGATTCAATCCCCTTGGCCTTGTGAACATGTTTGGATGGTCACATGGAAGGGAGGAAGGCATCTACCTTCTCTTCCTTATTTGGTGAGCCTCCTCTTCCCTCTTCTTCTTCTTCCTTCCTTGGCTTCTCCTTTGGATGAAGCCAAATTTGGCTTTTGGCTTGATGACCTTCAATTTAGCCTTTGGAATTATTGTTCTAAGAGGTGGTCAAAGTCCATAACTACTTGGATGAATCCACGTCATTGTCATGAAAGGGGGGAGGGGAGTTTTTTGGTTGATTTTTCTTTGCTTTTGGCTTTTAGGCATCACTTATCAAAATCCTTAGAGTAATATGTGTGGCACCACATCAAACTCAATATGAGTTTGAGTTCAAGTTTAAACCCATTTGACTTGGTTTGGAACTTTGAATCCAAACAAAGTATTTGGATTCAAAGTGCTTATTTTGATTTAATTTTTTAAAGATTCAATCATCTTTAATTGATTGATTGAGTTTTGATTAATTCATTTAAATTTAAATTAATTTTGAATTTCATTTCATCTCAAACCATTTAAACCTAAATGGGTTAAGTTTGATCCCAATTGGGTTGAAATGACCAATTTGACTTAATTAGATTGGATTTGGACCCATTCATGCTTGATCACATGTGTGAGATGATTTGGAGTAATTGATTTCATTTAATTTCAATTGGATTTTAATTTGAACCCATTTGACCTAAAGTGGGTTTAATGGGTTAAGTTTGGGTTTCATTTGGATAAAATGACCAATTTGACCAAATTAGGCCCAATGATGGGTTTGATTATGTTTAATTATCATTTCCAAATGATTTTCGAGTTATATTGAGTTGATTTAAATTTGATTTGGGTTTGAACCTAATATAACCTATTTACGATTATTTAGATTAAGTGGTATGATGAACTCAATTAAGGCCTAATTGAATTTTGATTTTTTTAGATTTATGATCAAACATGTTTATTTAATCACTTGAAATATTTGAAATGATTTAATTTTGTCAAATTCATGATGGGTTGACCTTTGACTTGGTGGGACCACACAGTCAAACCTATGTCAAATGGGTTGACTAGATTTGACTTTGGTTTAGTTTTGGATTTGTTCATTTGTTTTAATTTAATTTCATTTTGATTTATTTGGATTTGATTTGGTTTAATCCAATTTTGGAATTTGGGTTGAGTCCTAAGCGTTAGTTAGATCAAAGAAGGGTACACTAGGCCACTAGGTATAGTGTCCTAAGCATTGAATTAGGAGATTCCTATTTGAGATTAAGACATCCTAATTACTGATTTTGAATGATATTAACCTCATCCAAAATGAGGTACACAACTCATGGTTCTATTGTATCTCTCTTAGGCGGGTTGAGTTGATCACCTTCTCAACCTAAATAACTACGGGCTTGATAACATAAGATGATGGATCAATTAGGTCTAAACTAATTTTATTTCTAACATTTCTTCAATATTTATATTTACTCATAATCCTTTTAAACACATTGTAATCTTTATATAGTGCTTCGTGCTTTAGTAGTAGTTATGTAAATATTTTGTATATTAAATCACCATCTTGCTTAATTATGGTGATTCACCCTCTACATTGTAGATTGACATTCAATATATGGATTGCCTAAATAAGGTACTTCTTGCTAAACCACCATTCCCTTTAAAATTCTAAAATAAAAAAAATCAAAATTAATCTTTATGCGTTCTCAAATCAAGAGTTTTGTTGTTGAGGTTTTAGTAAATGTAATTATCATGGGTAGATATGTCTTCCTAAGAGAATCAATATCCCACAATTCTCTCACTATATTAACTTAGTGAAATATTTATAAATAAATATCTCTTACAAGTTTTGATAAGGGTTGGAGTCTAGTTTAGATTTTATCTATCCGTTCTTTTTTAAAATATCTTATTTATAAAATACATCACTTAGTCAATATATTTACACCCCAACAATCTAGCGACCATGATAGGACCCAATCTCTCTCTCTCTCTCTCTCTCTCTCTCTCTCTCTCTCCATTTTAAAAGCATAAAATTGTATTTTGATTTGTTATAAAACATAATATTTTAAACCTTAGAGCTTTTACTTGGTAATTATAGTTCTAGTTGCTAATCATCTAACCAAAACCAGCTTTAGTTAAATTTCAATTCATAATAGCTTGAACACCTTTATTTTAAGAAACTAATTGAATGCTCTCTTATAGATGACTAAAGAGAACATCACACTTGAAATTAGAACTGCACTTATAGTTTTAGTGATTCACTAGACATGGATCACTATTGTTGATTCAAATCCCACTTTTCCTCCAAAAAAGAAACCATTTCTATATTTCTCTTTAAATTCCAAACTTTTATGCTTACTATATTGTATAAACCATCTATATTTACTCGCTTTTTTTACAAATATTCAAAGAATGCCTTGTTCACCTCACGCATACACTTTTCAAAAAACAAAAATTCTCAAGGAAAACAAAAAATTGATACCATTGCTAGAATTCTTGTATCTCCATATGCTTTTGAACTCTTACATGAGGATAACTCTTCAACTAAATCTATTCCTTATCCTTTAAAATTATTCAAAAAAAGGGTAGATGAAGAATTGTTTGATGCTAAGGGAGAGAAATATATCTTTGCCCTCAGTATGAGAGAAAATGATACATTGATTCAAAATTACAGAACAAATTAGCCAAATGGCTACCACCATTGCCACTCTTAGCTAGCTAGAATTCAACCTTCACCCTACAAACTATCTTAAAATGGTGCTTCTTTCTATTTGTTCAATAAAATTAAACTATATCTAATCAACCATAATATCAATTTTGGTGTGCATATTGATACATCTAACGACCCCATTATCTAATTCTCATATCAAATCAATGGTGGAGATGAATGTTAAAGGTATCATAATGGCCCAACAAGGTGGATCTTTCATTATGAAAGGAAGACCATACTTAGAAGAGTATTAATCGTTCCTTTCCTTAAGGGTTTTTTCCTCAAATCTAAGGGTTTTATCCTTCAAAACTTTACACAATTTGATGGAATTGAAAACCCTAGAGAAAATATTGTTCTATATAGAGCTTTGTGTTATAATATCAACAACGAATGCCTTTTTTATTACATTTTTTGTCTTATTTTGTTAGTGTTAAATAGTAAGCTAACTTAACTAATGGTTCATTGAAGATCTTTGATGAATTAGATAAAAATTTTGTTAAAAGATTTATATGAGTGCATAAGTAAGTCAATATACACAACCTCATGACTTCTCAACAAAAGCCTTCTAATTCATCGGTAGACTTCATTATCGATGGATAAATATGATCATGAGCATGAACCACCTCTCCAAGAAAATCACACTGTTGATTTGATTTTAGTTCACATTAATTTCCAAAAGGTCACTTTGAAAGATTTCAACTATTCATACTTTGAAAAGTGCTCATTAAGGCTTCCAATCTCTAGAAGGGAAAACCATATTTAATCCATAAAGAAAATAATTATAAAAAAATTAAAATGAAATCCTTTTCAAAATTTTAAGAGAATTGAAGAAATAGCTACTATGTCTCCTCCAAATAATTTACACAAAAGAGAAATAGTAGATATTGATTCTTCTAAACCACGTATCATTCATTAAGCAAAATTCAAAAATAATTAGATAAAATTTATTCTTTCAAGAAAGCTTTAGTCAACAAAAATATTTACAATGTTATTGCAAGATGCAACTCCCAAAGCCAAAGAAGCTTGGTTGGGAAAATTGAACACCATTATATTATCATTATCATTATGTTTAGGGAATACTATCAAAAATTGATTCACATTAAAAGATTGGTTGGAGCATTAGCATAAGATAGGGAAGATTAAAATTATTGACAAATATCTTGAATAGCTAACTTCGCCATCTAATGCTTATTTGCTTTTGAGGACATGGATGAGTCAACTTCATCTTTTTTTTCTCTTAACATCTATCCGTATGATTTATTATTTAATCAAAAAAATTGAAGAAGAAGGTATGTTGATTTTGACTGAGACTATTTTTTAGTTATAGCTAAAAGCTAATTCCTTAAATGAAGAATCCGACTCTCATCCTTCAAGAGAAGAAAACCATGAAGTTCAGTTAAGAAGTAGATTCTTCCACTTCCAAAAATATCAAAAACAAAGAAGAGGTATTTAAGCTTATGAAACTTGATGAGTCTCCAATAAAAGAGAATTAGAATCTTGTCAATTCAAAAGAAAATCAAAGTCGTAAAATTTTCTAGCCCACTAAAATAATCTCTTTACTTTATTATGTATTTATGTCTTAAAATCTAATGGATGTTTTTCTTGAACCATAATTCTTTTAAGCACAATTTGTAGATGAAAAGATGGAGGAAAATTTTCCTTTTGATGAACTTCTATATATTAGATCAGACTTGTTATTCAAAACCGATCATAATATACCATTTTGTGTAATAATAATGGTCTATGGGAACACTCTTAGTAGGATTCTAATAGATCATGGATCCTCAATCAATGTTATAACTGCAAAGTTTGGAATTGTTATCTCTGCATATAAGAAAGTTATGTTATGATCAACTTATATTACATATATTCAATGAGAAAGGCAAAAGACTTTAGGATATATCACTTTACTATTACGCTTTGGCGACCTTAAGACTAAAGTTAATTCTATGTGATAGATGTTAATACCTCTTTAAGGCATTGCAAGGATGACTTTAGTTGCATGAATACAAAGTGATACCTTATATTTGCTCTAGTGCTTAAATTTCACCCACAATGGAGAAGAATTCTCCATCCACGTGATCTGACCTTCTTCTATAAAGTGAATTGATATATATATATATATATATATATGTTGAATACTTTCTTCCCAAAATGTATCATCTCATTCTATAATTCCACCAACTAGAAGAAAATCACAAACAAGTTCTTGCCTTTTATCCTCTTAATCTCAAAACAAGAAAAAAAGGATTTTTTTATTAAGAAAATAAAAGAAGGTTGAAGGAGACAACTTTCCTACTCTTGCATTTGAAAAATAATACTTCATGATAATTCTTAAAATGATGAAGAAGCACTCCAAATTTCAAAGCTAAGACATTTTAAAAATGTGTTCATATTGGATATTGCAAGCATATTTATGGTTAAGCTCTTTGATACCACTCAATTTTAAAATTAAGTGTTCGAAATCACTCTTGTCCCAAAGAATTGTTATCATGACCATTCATCCATCAATATGGCTAAGGTATCAATCTTGTAGACCATTTACATGAGGTCTATAAAAGAATGTAAGAAAATGCCAACTCTATTTTATACTATACCTACTAAAGTTGTTGAAATATTTCCTTAAATTGAGTTAGATGATTATGATGAAAGATATCCATGTTTTTTAATTATTTTTCTTCTCAACTAATATCAAAATTATTAGAAAAGAAAATTCCACCTCAAACTTGGCCAAGATGTCATGCTAGAAAATGTTATAAACTATGGAAAATGTTCCCAAATAAATAAAGAAGAGGTCTAGGTTTCGTAATCAATATTCACATCTTTTACCTCTTTATCATTATAATATTCTTCTTCAAACTTGTTTTAATAATTAAGCACAAGAATTTCATGAAGAGAGTTTACCACCTAAGTTGTAGGAAGGTATTCCTCCCACCCTTGATAAATTTAATGATGTTAATTTGGTTACTCATGAAGATCCTTGTCCTATAATTATCACTACATAGATGTATATCAAACTAGCATCAATCTTTTAGACTTTAAAAGATAACAAAGATTTCTTTGCTTGGAATTATATTAAAATGTTTGGTTTATCTTTAAAAATGTTATTCCATAAATTATCAATAGATCCTAATGTAACTTTAGTAAAGATGGTTTCTTTATAGAAGAATAATACATACTTGGATCACTTATTTATTGTCTTAGTTCATAAAAATAATAGACAAATTCATGTATGTTTTGATTGTTGAGATTTAAATAAAGCTTATCCTATGGATGAATGTACTCTACCAATTTCTAATATCATGATTGATGTAGCTCCAATAAATGTTATATTATTGTTTATGGATGGTTTGTTAGGCTACAATCAAATAAAAATGGCTCCAAAAGATGAACGTATATGGCTTTTCTATGTCTTATAGGCATTTATTTTATAAAGTCATGTCGCTTGTATTAAAAAATATCAATGCTACTTACCAATTTTCCATGACTCAAATCTTTGATGACACCATGAATTAAAATAATATTAATGAAATTATAGTAAAAATTTAGAGAATTAAAGATCATGTAAAAGACCTTTGAACTATTCTTTAAAGGGAATGAAACCATATGTTGGTTATGAACCCATTAAAATGTGCTTTTAGAGTTATTTTTCTAGTGAATTTTTAGGATTTATCATGCGACATCATTGTATTGTGATAGATCCAATAAAAATAAAAAAGTAATTTTACCAATTGAACCATTAAAATGACTTACCCTATTAAAGTCATTACAAGAAAAGTTAAGATTTCTAAGAAGATTCATTTTCAACTTATTTGGTAGCTATTAATAATTTTATACTAAATAAAAGGGATGCAATTTCAATTGGGTAAATCTTATTTTAAAGCATTGATGACATAAAAAGTACTTGATAAATCCCTCATATTGGCTTCTCCAATACTTGGAAAGCCTTTAATTTTGTGTATAGCCACCTTAGATGAATTGATGGGAGCATTATTAACTCTATACAACGAAGATAGTAAGGAGATGATCTTTACTACCTTTGTTATATTTCATTTCTATAGAAGTAAAATATTTACTTATATAAAAATATTGTCTTACATTTGTTTCTGTAGAAAAGTTGACACATTATATGTTGTCTTATAAAATCTCTTTAATTTTTTGAGTTAATCCTTTATATTATTTGATGACAAAACCTAAACTATCTAGAAAGTTAGCCTATTGGGCAATAATTTTATCATTGTTTGACATTACTTATGTCGCTATAAAGTAATAATAGGTCAAATATTAGCTAACGCTTTGTCCACACATCCAATTCTTATAGATTCCTCTCTAAATGATGAACTACACGGTGAATAAATGCTTTATGTGAAAGAAAAGGAATGGATATTATATTTAGATAAAGCATCATCACTCATTATGAAACCTAACTAAATAACCTATCGAAGGCTAGTATTGTCCTAATATTTGCATTTCTAAAAAAGGGATCATGAGTCATTTATATGATCTCATAGAGTTAAAAAATGTCGCAGGGAAAAAAATCTAAGAGTAGAAGATATTTCAATTGGATCCAAATGGCCTTCTAGGAGTAAACCTCATCCATTGTGTTAAACATCAAGATATGAAATATTAGAGGCATTGACAAGAATAATGTCTCTAATAGACTCAAAAGCCTTATGAGACACCATAAACTTGAACTCTTTGCTATCCCAAACCTCTAGTTAGCAATCACAACCTACCCAAAATTAGAAGAGGATTTCCCTAATTCATTGTCCATTCAATTGTTAACAATAAAATCTAGCATTTTCTAGAAATCAAGATTTCATATCCAAGTCCTTGATATCACCCAATGTCTCCATATCCACATCCAATACATCAATGTGAGAATTTATGCTACCATCATCTATGTTGCTTGTAATAGGCGACAGAAGGAACTCTATAATGACATAAAACACATCGTTCCAACACCACAAGCCCTTGGTTGATTGGTGGAGATCTCAATATAATTGCAAGCTCGGTTGAAAAGGCATGAAGCCTAACCTATCAATTATCTGAATTTACTTAATATATTGTAAATGACAACCTCTTTAATGTGTGTTATAATGGATCTCATTTCACCTAAAGAGAGGAAAGGTTTTGAAAGACTTTATCAAATCCTTATAAACTTGTTACTGCACTTACAACGGTATAATAATACCCTCTCGATCACTCCTCAATCCTAGTAAGCTTTAGCTATATCCCCAAAGACTCACCACCAGTTCAAGTTCCTTAATATGTGGACTTTGCATCCCAAGTTTAATAAATGCATATTAAATGCTTGGATTGGTGTGGAAAATAACAACACTTGGGTCAAACAATGGCCATTGCATAAAGCTACCGTTCAAGCTCTCAAAATGGAATATAAATATTTTCGATAATATCCATACTGATCAAATCCATTGAAGAAAATATTAACAATATTGATAATGAAATGGCTAGAATGGATGCTCATAATACTCATGAACTCAAAACAAAATTAGAACAACTCCAAGAAAACTTACAAGGTTATATTGATAAAGAATAGAACCTACTCAAACAAAAAAACCTCATCAAACATATTTCTCCAAAGAGATAGGAACTACAAATATTTTCATACTTGTATTAAGAAGAAAAGAGAAGGAAAATGGGCAACAAAAGAGAATCGTGGAAGATTGTAAGCTATTTTTCAAGCTACTCAATCACCACATGCAAACAACACCGATCTACCAACTAGCATTTCTTTATGACTAAAAGAGATCAATCGACAATGAGGAACTTATCTCAATCCCCTTGGAAGAAGGAATTTTGAATGCACTCAACTCAATGGATGGTTACATAGCTTGGACCGGAAGGTCTTACTACCCTCTTCTAACAAAAGACATGACATATTGTGAGACTTGAAGTCATTACGCTATATAAGGTTTCTTGAGAGGTTAGAGTATTTATAATTTCTTCTCAACATCTACTATTGTTTTGATTCCAAAAGAAAGGGATAATCACACATGGGACAAATTCAGCCCTATTTGTCTAACTCCATAATAAATAAAATTATGAACGAGATTATTGCATATAGTATTCAAAATTAATTCTTGTTCTCATCTCCTCAAATCAAGTGGCTTTCATGAAAGGAAGGAATATCATTGACAATATACTTATTGCTCAAGAGCTCATCAAGGACATTGTTAAAAGAGTAGAGAGGAAATATCATCATGAGAATTGACCTCAAGAAAGCTTTACACACCATAAATTGGAGTTTCATCCTTAGATGACTTAAGGAAAGGGGTTTTAGATGATTTTACATCCTTATTCAAAGACTTTTCGTACATAGCCATTATAAAATCCTTCTTAATGGACAATCACATGGATTCTTCCAAGCTAGTAGAGGTGTTAAGAAAGGTAACCCAATCTCCCCATCCCTCTTCATTTTAGCTTTTGATCTTCTCTCAAGAAAATTAAATAAGAAAGCTACATCCAAGAAGGGAATCGGATTTCACACCACTAGCAACCTCAACATCACACACTTGGTCTTTGCAGATGATCTATTACTTTTACGTAATGGAAGCAAAAAATCCATCAATACGTAAATGGAAATCATCTAGATTTCACATCATTGTCGTATAGACCTAAATGCTAACAAATGTTTCTTTGTGATAGGAAAATGGATTACCAAAACAAAATTAAATGGATAAAAGAGAAGATAGGCTTCACTCATTCCTCTTTTCCATTTTACCTACCTTGGCATCCAACTATACAAAGGAAAACTCACATCTCCCCTCTCCATGAGCTCGTTAATAAAATACAATAAATAAATAAAATCTTAGGAGAACTCTCTTCTTTCATTTGATGGAAGGATTACTTTGGTGAAGAGTATCCTCAACTCAATTCCATTATACACCACCCAAGTACACTAGATCCCCAAAGAAATTTAAAGGAGAATATAAAGGATGCTCAATAGTTTCATTTGGAGCTCCACACACAAATCATCCATTAGACTAGTTGGAAGAAAATGAGCAAACCAACCTACAATGGTGGCTTGTGATTCAAAATGTTAGCAGATAATGTTAAATGCAATACAATCAAATTGTGGATCAAATTTAGAGAAAGAAACAACCTCTGGTTTGAATTTATGCATAAGAAGTACTTCCAAAAATTCACCCAATGACCATTCAAGATGAAATTAGACTCCTCAACTTGGAAACACATGTTGCAACATAGAGAAGAAGCTGAAGATCTAATTTTTTTGGGACATGGGAGATGGGAAAATTTACTTCTAGAGCGATGACCGAATTGGGGAAGAAGCATTTTCAATTGGAAGATGGATCAAGACTACAACAATCACAACATGTTTCAAAATTTTGGAATGACTCACATTGGAAGTAATCAAATTGAAAGAGCAACTCCCATCACATGTATGCAAGGGAGTCAACACCATACCAATAGTGGATACCAAGAAAGAGAAGATAATTATAAATGGTCAATCTAAATCCTCATCCATTTCCAAAACTATATATTGGAATTGGTGGGATGGAACAAGAAAACTACCACGAGGAACTTCACTATGGAACTTAACCATCAAATAATCAATTTTCTTCTTTTGTGAGTATTTTTCACAATTTTATTCCAATGGATGACATACTCAAGCTTAATGCTTATGACCGCCTTCAATATACTTGTTATGCAAGGAAGAAGAAGAAAGCATATTACATTATTTCACACACTACATTTTCGCATACGATATGGAAAGTATTTGAAGATCTCTTCCAAATTGACATGAAATATAAAGCTAAATTAATACATGAGCTAATCGCAAGTTGGCAATTTACTGGATAACTAGAATATTAACATCACATTGATCACCCCTCTTATTATTCTATGGTTCATATGGTCGGTATTGACCTCACTTTTGGAGTGAGTTCTCAACTTTCTCATTATAGATCTAGGACTCTTATAGACACTAAGAGCTCCTTAGTCTTAAGACACTCTAGTGATTAGGTGAACACTTAACCTAAGCTCTAGAGACTTAGAAGAGTTAGCTATAGGAATAGGTTGTGCCCTAGGGACATAAGAAGACTTGCCTACCATATAGCCGAACCCAATCCATACTTTCCTTCTCAAACCAAACCTCAAACTCATACCAATCCCAAACCAAACTTCCAAGACTCATAATCAATGATGGTCAAATTCAAGCTCAAGATTATGATTGAACCCTTTCTCGAGCCCTTTGATTTCATCTTAAGGACTTAGTCATAACTAAATTCAAATCAATCCCAATTCAATTGATTTTATCAAAGATCAATTTAATTTTTCAATCATTTATCAAATCCAAATCCAAATCCAAACTCGCTTCCAAATAATGGAAACCCAAAATCAACTCTAAATTTCCAAAATTCCTTCCTAAGCCTTATGACCCACTCTCATACGCTTAGCTAAATCTCCACCCAAATTATCCCAAACTTGATTGATTTCTTTATAAGTCAATTATTCATTCATCTATATTCACAAATATAAATGAAATCAATACTTAAATGACCAAAACTAAATCAAACTAAATCAAACCAAGCCAAATCCTTCTTAAGCCCTATGGACCTACCTCCATACGCTTAATCAAATCTTAACCCAAATTATCCCAAATTTGATTGATTTATTTATAAATCAATTATTCCCTCATTTATATCTACAAATATAAATGAAGTCCACCTTCCAATGACCAAAATAAATCAAACTAAATTGATTTCCTCCTTAGCCCTTTTGACCTACCTCCATGAGCATAGTCAAATTTGCTTCCAAATCAGTCCAAACTCAAGTTATTTTCTCTTGAATCAGTTATATCTTCATTTATATCCCTTAATATAATTGAAATATAAATTCAAATAGCCAAAACCAAATCTAAGATCAAGCCAAAACCAAATTCCTTTTAAGCAAATTTCTTGGACTTGGCCAAACCTATTCAAATCAAGCTAAAAACTAATAGATTTTCTCTTGAATCAATCATTCCTTCAATCATTTATTCAAATATAAATGAAACTTATAATTATCAAACCAAAATCAAGTCAAGTCAAGCCCAAGTTAACCCTTTGACTTGAAAACTTCAAATGACCCAAAATCTATTGGACTCCAAATTGATTGCGCTTGGATTTATATTTCAATCCTAGGCTCATATATAAGTTCAACTAAACTTAAATCAAGACAAAACCAAACAAATCAACCCATTTAGGTTCACTTGACGCAAAGTGGCCTAAAGGACCTTTTGAGCCAAGTTTTAATCCATTTGGATTGAACCAAGCCCATCCAAGCCTAATATCAAGATCAACAATCATCCTAGAGTGATCAATTGCCTTAGATCGAGTCAAACCAAGTCAACTTGGTCCTTTGACCAAGTCAACCTTTAGCCCATATAGAACCTAAACTAGCCAAAACCACCGCATAAACAAATTGATTGAAATGATTAAACTAATTCATGATCAATGATTGAACATGACCGACCTCAAGCCAAACCAAGTCTAATTGGCCATTTGACCCAAGTTGACCCAAATTGGCCTAAAGGTCAAAATGGGTCAAATCATGATCTAACCCAAATTGATTACAACCAATGGTTCAAATTCATTCCAAATTGATTATTGAACTTGACCAAAGCCATAATTGAGCCGATTTGACAAATTGGTCAACTTGATCCAACCTAGCCCAAATTGACCTAATGGTAAATTGGAGAAAATCCAAATTAAATCCATATTGATTCAAACCAAAGCCTTTAATCATTTTCAATTAACCAATTGAACATGAACATGAACCAACCCAACCAATTGGTCAAATTGGTCAACTTAACCCATTTAACCTATATGAACCCAAGTGAGCTAAAATCAAACCTAAGCCAAATTAATTGAAACCACTTAAACTAAAACTCTTCAAATCATCATTTGAACCTAACCCAAGCCTTGGTTTGACTCAATTTGACCAATTGATCAACCTAACCCAACATGAACCCATTTGACCAAATGAAGTCAAAACCCATAAAACCAACCCATGAGACTTTGACTATACCCAATCACCCAACTAGGTCAGTCCAAAGTCAGCCAATAAGCTAAGTGGCCCCATCTAAGCCATAGTCCATTGGTTAAACCTTCTTCACATAAGATTCCACCCATAAATGGTAAAGTCCACTCTCCCATCACCTTGGCGTGCCTCACTCACGCAAATGGGGTTCACCTAACCTCCTAGGCCACCCAACCCATGCTAGGTTAGCCATGGACTAAAGGGAGGTGAGTTAACTCACCTCCCATGCAAGCAACACCCAAGGGATCAAGCCTAGGAGATATCCCCATATTATACCTTGAGCCACCTCCCATGAGCTCCTCCAACCCAATCGAGACATGTGGACCCAATTGAGGCCCTCTAGTGCTCTTATAATGGTTGGTCGGTCGAAAATAAGAAGCCATCCCGTTCATCTAACTCAAAGAAATCGAGGGTATACCTCCTCAATTGAATGAGATTTGTATCAATTCACATCGCAAGCTTCCTAACACAATTTCGAGCTTCCTTGTGAGTTCTAGAGCAATCCCAAGCTTCCCACCTTTGACATTCCCTCTTCTGTGGAACCAAAATAGGGAGGCCATCTTGATCCAAGCTCCTCAATTCTCCACCAAAGATCACTCATTCCTACACCATCTCCATACCTGGGCTACCCAAGAAAATTTGCATATGAGCTCATCCCATCCATTGGATCCTTTATGTAAAAGTGTGGGTTGAGTTTGGAGTGAATCGAGCACGTGAGCAGATGAGCGATCCATGGAGAATGGGCTCCGCTCATCGCGTGGGAAGGAGGATCACGGGTCATCCGCTCGCATGATTAGAGCATGACTCGATTAGATCACACTAGATCTCCCTCATTTCTCTCCTTTACACCGTTTGATGCCATTTGATCCAAGATCGGATGACGAGATCAATACCGCTCATCGGCGACTCGATGGATGTGACAATTTAAATAACCAATCTCACATGTGGAAAGTGTGTCGCATTAGCGTGCCATGTGGTGCTAGTGAGATTAGGTTTAATTAAGGTTAAATAATATATTTTATGGCTGAAACTTTCATAATTCATAACTAATTTTACAAAATTCCAAAAAAATATAAATAATGGCTCATTTTAAAGGTATTTCAGAGGAGGATTTAATAAAAATAAATTTAATTAGTTTTAAATAGTAAATAAAACTTAATTATGGTTTAATTAAAAGTTAATTAGCTTAATTACTTTATAATCTCTCAAGTGATTAATCCCAAAATTTTGAGATTATTTGAGAGGATGACCTCCGCTCCTCTAATTTTCTTGGGATTTATTACTTGTTAAATTAGGAGGATTGATTAATTCTATAATTACCTTCTTAACATCATTAAGGGATAATTAAGTACATGAATAGTAATTAATTAACTATTTGGACTCCTAATCACTGTTGAACAGAAAGGGGCTTAGGGAATTGGATTGGAGCCTCATCATAATTTTTTTCGTAACTTTCCTTCTCTTTTCAACCAAAAAAATGCTAATTAATGATTATTTAATTAATTAATCACTTAATTGGCTAAATTAAAATTCAAATCACATTAAATCATGCTTGATCAAGTGGGTGGCTTATGGAATTTGGTGGGACCTCTTTCCCTACCTTTTCCCTTAATCCCATCTCATTTCAAAAGATAATAAATTAACTTTGATAATTAATTAAAGAAAAATAAATTAATGGATTAATAATTTAATTAAACTAAAAAACCTAATTAAAATTTGATTTCCTTAATTCATTTTGGGTAGAGCTTTTGGTGTTCAATAACCTAAAGAGGCTTAATGAAATTATGATTAGCTCACATGTGTGAGAAAATCATAAAAGTAATTAAAATAGTCCCTTAAGCTTAATTAATAAATGATCATGAGCTAATTGCATTAGGCCCTTTCCATTTCATAAGAGCATTGCTATTTACTTTTCAATTTATTTATATATTACTCGTAATCATTTAATTAATTACCTTAAGGTAACATATCTAAGGGTTTAATTAGTTGGTTTAATCCATGCTTAACTTAATTAATCAATAAAATCAATCTAATTGCTTCTTATTGAATCAAATTAACTCATATATATGGGGAATGGGATTAGGATTAACAAATCTTTCTCACATCTCTTAAATCAAGTTAAATATAAAATAAATAGTGACATTAAGAAAGTTTAGTTTATTTTAAATAAGATTATTTAATATGATTATCCTTTGGAATTAGTTGGATTGAATGAAATTACATGCTTGTGTCTCTTTATTTATTTCCAATCATATTAAAAATGTTGTATGCCACTTAATTAATGCATTCATTTCCTTAAAAATTAATTAAAATAAATGATTTTCTTTATGTCAAGCTTGCATGTGTTGATTCAAATTTATATTTGTGTGCTAATGTCATTAGTAAATCCAAATCTATTTTCGTAATCTTATAAATAAATGACTACATATGCTATGAATGTTAGTTTTAAATACATAGGAGATGCAAATGATTATAGTTTAAGTGTATGGAGTGAAGTTCTTTTCTTTCAACATTAGAATTTGAATAAGACTTTACTCCATGTACATAAACCTTTTCAATCAAATAAAAATATAAATTTTGCATGATTTTTCTTCTTTATTTGTGTATACATTCATATGTATTTGAGAAAAGAAAATAGTTGGTCCGACACCTGGGAATAATGAGGCTTTAAGTAGCCCCAAGGAGGTCATTTGATTATCTCACTCTGGTTAATAATGGCATATACTAGATTATGTCTCTCATTCATGTGTGTGTACTTAATTATGGAGTCAAAACCCCTCTTTATTTTACCAAAAAACATGCATTTGTAATTGTTTAAGTGATAGAATGAATTAATCATGTGATTAAAAGCTCTCTTCCTTACATTCATATAGACAAACTTACATGTGTTCGAATGCAAATGGGTATATTTTAGACATCCCGGGAGTACAAGGCTTTAATTAGCCCCAACGTGGTCATTTGATTACCTCACTTCCTTAGTTAATAGTGACACATACTTGTTTAACTTCATCCTTATGTACTTTTGCATAAGAATTTAGATAGGGCTTTAAATTAATATGGTAAAAATAATTCAATCAAAAGGAAAATATAAGCTTTAAATGTACATGTTCATATTCATCATTTAAAAGCACACATATGTATAGATATGTTTTAAACTTAGTCATGTGCATGCTACATATGATAGAAAGAAATGAACAAACATGTGTTATGTGATAGTAATTAGTTTTAATTATTTTTAAGATACCTTTCTTATTGAATAAGATTATTTAAATTAAACCTAAACTTAGGATTAATTAAAATATGTAAGAAGTCATTCTCTAAAGAGAATTCATTTTATTAATTTGCTTTAGATGTGACTTAATATAGGGATAAAAGAGAGCAATCATCTCTTTTATTCTCTTTATAACACTTAGTTGTTAAGTGTAAACCAAGTGGAACAAAAGAAAATATTAAGTAAAATTTGCAAATAATCAAGTCACTTAAAGTGAAACCATCATTTATAATTAAATCCCTTCATACTTAGAAAATTATAACAAAGCATAGTAAGGCATACCACACAAGCCTTAATACACACACCTTAAAATTAATTCACCACTTTTAGCTTTATGTTAGGGTGGTGTATGGAGTGATGTATATTTGGTTTTATGATGTATTATTGTAGACTATGTTGTTAGGGTGTATGCTTCAGAGACGGATATTAGTGATTAGCCTAATCATATTTTCTATAGGAGATTGTGCTTATGGGATGCTTAAAATAAATATAAATGCTCTTTTTACAGGTTGCTTAACCCATAAGCACAATCTAGATTAGATTGGTGGACTTGGTTACCTGCGTGGTACTAAGTCCAAATTAATCATATAATTGCTTGGGTTATATGGTGTGTTTAGCTAACACTTATTTTGGGTGTAGTTAGATTTGCTTTTCCTTTTTTAATGTAATTTTGCATTAGGAATTAGGATTAGTGTTATGTGGGATTAGGATGACCGATGGCTAAAAGGCTTTTGTCACGAGAGGCCCCAGTGATGCCTCTAAAGCAAGCACATCCAAATGAAGAAATGAAGGAGACATGAAGAATAATGATAAGAAGCCCCCCATAGCATTTATTCATTTGAAAATTGCAATTATTCTTTCATATATCGGGTTGTATAAGGGTAGAGTTCGGCTACCCATTTCTTTTCAAGTTGTATGATTACCAATCAACTGTTATTTTTACATTAGATTTATAAAATATTATTTGATATTTTGTTTACAATTGTGCAATAGAAATGACATGCCTTTTTCTAGTTTCTTCATATATGGTGATTTAATGTGTGGCTGGATCCGATTAGGCTCTTCAAAAAAAATAACTTTTCTACCCCAACTATAACTCATAACTAAATTTTCTAAATCACTCATTACCTCACATAAAGCCTAGGTATTAAATCGGGATAGTTTAAGGATTTAGCAACATCTTAGCTGAATGTTGAATGCTTAATATCATGCATCCATATTGTTTCTTTGCTAAGAGATGGTTTCCATTCTTGCACGATAGGGAAGACTTGGCCTTTAAGGATCTCCCCGTGGTGAAAAACACCTCTTTCTCTCGATTTATAATAACCTCATTTTATCTTGCATTTAGACATATAAAAATAATTTGGCCTTTGTCAAAATTAAGAGTCCAAAATCAAATAAAATTAAAAAGATTTGTAGTAGACCAAGTCATTCATACCACTTATGCTCTAGTCTCTTAGAGAGTGGGTTTAAAGACTTAGTTTCTTTCTAAAATAATAACAACCCAACCATCTTGCAAAAATTATATGACTTGACCACATGGTTTTAAAGCATAGGAGGAGTTAGTCGGTCGCCACTCTAAAGCATTATAAGTCCAGAGTCAAGTAGTTTTCCTCTCTTATGTAGGTAAACTATATACCCATCTTTGCTTAGATTTAGGACATGCTTTGGCTCTCACTAAAGCCCCTTAGATTTAGGATATGAGGTTCTTTTTAGGCTAAAAGCATAAATCCTCACCTCTTAAGTATTTTCACAATCTTGTATTATGAGATTATAAGTCCTAGATTTCTAATAAATTTCAACTCAAATATACAATTCTCTTCAATTTCAAATATATAAAGCCCAACCATAGGATAAGTTGGAATGCTCACTAGGTTTCCTAGTATCATGAGCATTCCTTATTCATCTCCTTTGGCTTCGATAATAAGTCTCTCTCTTTTGATCTATCCAAATTAATTTTTCAAGTATAACTAATTTATTGATAGTCCTATCTTTGAAATCTTTGGAGACAATAATTGCCTAATTTAATTAAGAGTATTCCTAAGGAATTCACCTTCCTTAGGATGTAATTAACTATGGGGCTTGCCCCTTAGAAAACTTTAGAACTTTGTTTAATACAAACCCTACTTTATTTATCCATGTAAAGCAAAAGAAAAATCTTTGGTATATTCAAGACCCATCATGCCTTAGAGTCCTTAATAGGTGATTAGGTCCATTGTAGGTGGTGATGTCTATCTTTTGAGATAATGCACCATTTCTTAATATCTGATCACCTCAATAAGTACACCCTCAGATTTGTGTGGTGTGTCCCCATGCACATACAAAAAAACAGACACCATGGATTTTTTTGGCGACTGGATGGTTCCTCTCTCTATCTCTAGTAGACAATTGTTGTCTCCAAGCATCAATAGTGGACTTGTATTTCATGTGAGTCCAATACTATCTCTCTTTTCATTGGCACTTAGCTTATTTCATTCTTAAGCAAAGCTAGCCAACATCCTCTAGTTTCAGGGCCTCACTTAGCTTATTTCATTCTTCCAAAAGACCATTCACTAGCTCAAATTTAAATGAGAGCACGCCCCTTTACATTTACAATAATACTTTGCATCAAAGATCATCGATTAGATGTGGCTTCACTATTTTAACAAAGAAGAAGCATAAAAAGGTTATGAAAGATGTTTATGAGGTATTATGTAAATCTCATCAATTTGGTCAAAAAAAATGAAGATAAAAATAAAAACACTTCACTATTATTGGCCGACCATGAGTCAATATTGCATTCCGTTTGTGAAAAGATATCATCGTGTTGAATTCATGGTCTAATACCCCACATTCCTTTGAATGTTCTACATCTAACCATCATTTCTTATCCATTTGAATATTGGACATCAATATAATAGGCAAATTGAACCCCTATTGCTACCGGCCATAAATCCATTTTGACCGAAATTGAATATTTTTAGAGTATGCTAAAGTAATATACTTAAAAGGTTAAAGTGAACAATGTGTTATAGTTTATTCAATATCATATTATTTATTGATTTGACATACTACAATGAATTATCAAATTAAATCAATTTGTAACCCGACAATATTGATCGGCAATATTCAACTATTTATTACTCAAGCTAATGGCCTAGCTAATCGCTTTAATAAAACTTTGATAAGTTTATTGCAAAAATATTATCCTCGATAAGCGAGAGTGGCATGACAATTTACCAAAAGTTCTTTAGCTTACAAAACAACTGTTGGACTCCTACCTGTGGTCTAAAGCATTTCTCCCCTTAGAAGTTGAGTTACCATCATTATGCATGGACATATCTATCAAGTTTGATAAACATAAAAATAATCACCTTCATTTAGAGAAGTTGGATAATTGATGAGCATCACCTACAAGTTCAATAGAATTTTGAGAGTTATATCATGCTCAAATAACACAAGTACATGACAAACTAGTCACCAATTAAGAGCATTTGCCATTGAAGAACTTATCTTGGTTTTAAAAGACTAATTATTTTACAAAGAAAACCAATTGGAAAGTTTGAACCTAAATGGGAAGGTCCTTTCATTGAAAAATAGGTGTACAAAGGAGGGGCATATCTTATCATAAAAAAATGACAATTATTCATTACCTCCAATAAATGGAAGATTTTAAAGAAATATTATTCTTAAAGTTTTATCTTTTGACTCTTCTTTAGGGTCAATAGTTAATAATTTCTTATGTTTAGTTTCATTTTGGAAAAGAGTGACAATAATTTAGACATCATTCTTATTAGGTGACTAAAGACCAAGTTTCTTGGAGACACATTTAGTTAGTACTTATACCTTTATAAAGTGCTCAATACTTCAAAGCATGTAAATTTGCATGAAAGCATCTTTCCTTTCCAAAGGTTAGAAATTTGACCTTTTTTGCCTTAACATGGACCAAATTTGAATGTACTTTAGTAATAATTTTTTAGAGTACCCAACCAAATGTTTCCACTTAACCTCCACCTTGTCAAGTTTAGTATTATTACCGATAGGATCTTCTAGCATATGTAGTTATGGATCATTTATTACAACTACAAGACCTTAGATCTCCACTATCATGGATGCAATTTTATGCACTAATTCAATGCTAGGTAGAAGGCTCGATTAGTTAAGCTGGTTAATTGGCGAGTTATTATTTTAGAATCATATGCGGCATTGGTAGCATATTCTATAGTTATCCTTTTAAGAGTTTTGTTAATGTATGCAAGGCCATTAGAGATCCAAGCCATAAGACAACATTTGCCACTCCAACTCTCGCTCCACTAGATGGGAGATGTGGATCCTTTATACTAACTTTTAAGATGTGACTATTCCACCGTATCCGGTTAAGATTTGCTAACATGTGTTATATGTGTGTGCATGTGTCTTGATAAATGCAAATCCCTTATAAGAGATGGGTGTACCAATTTTGTTATGTATAGGGTAATACCCCTAATTTGTACTCTTTATGTACTTTGATTAAAAAAAAATATTTTATTCCTCAAGTGATGAAGGAAGCAAACAAATTGTGTATATGATGGGTGTACCAATTTTAATGTTTGGATTTCCTTCTTTTCTCTATTTTGGAGCACTAATCTATAAAGTGCTCAATTTATATGAACTTTGGGATGTTTACATTGTATTAGACTTTATTTGTGGGTTAATATAAGAAAATTATTATGTTTTGAATGAAAATATATTTTGCTTCTTTCCATGCTTCATTTACTTTTAATCGCCAATTACAATGTTGAAAATAACGTGATTTAGAGATATCGATGGAATCCTAGAAAATTAATTAGGAAACAGCAAATAAATATACTAAATAATAATTAATATGCTAGATAGGTCAAGGTAGATAAATAACCATTAAATATATGTTTATTTTTAGGATTTGTAATCATTTAAAAGAAATATAGGTAAAGCAATCAATCAAAATTTACTTGGCACTAGATAAAAAATTGGTGAAGGGATTGGTTTGGTTATACTTATCTATAGATAGAGAGTATATCACTTTTGCTCTGGTTGACACTACAAATTTTAAAATAAGCCACCATACGGTTTAATATAATGCATAGTTTAAAAAGATTCCATAAATTTAGAGTACTTATTTTAAAATTATGAAAAACACCTAACTTTTTTTTTTATAAAATATATAATTTATCTTTTAATATTTTGCAAAATAATAGATAGAAATTTTAATTAAGCACTTGCATTTTGTTGGATAAAATTATGTTTAAAGAGATTAGTACTTAACTTAATATAAATTAATAAATATTTTGCTCTAATCCTCATGGGAACGGTACTCTACTCATTCTATATTACTTAATTTGATACATGCACTTGTATATGAAGATAAAAAACTACCGATCACTTCATTACATGATTTATCTTGCAAAATTTATTTCAATAAGATTGAAGTAAAGTCATTTTGTACCCTCATCTCTATATACTATCAACATAGGTTTGTCAAAATCGAAAAGTGGGAGATGGTTGACCCCATGAACCCTATGATAAATATAGCTTACATGATTTATCTTGTACCCTCATTTTATTTACTATCTTACATGATTTATCTTGTACCCTCATTTTATTTTAATGAGAACAAATATATAACAAAAATTTTGTAATATTTTATTTCAAGTGTTCCAACAAATTAGCAAAACCATCTCAATCAACCACCTTAAAAAGACAAACCCAACTTAGATTTGGATTCATTTAAAATTTTATAGGACTTACATAAAATAATAAATATAGCTTACAAAATTATTAATAGCTAAAAATTAATTTTATTTCATTTATCTAAATTATTGGAATATCTATGGCAAAATTATGTAGCATTATTTTTTTGAAATGATTAAATTATTTATTTTGAATAATTTTGTCATTTGCATTAACTGATGACTTATCCATTACATCTTAAACTTAGTAAATCTAATGTTACATTAATTAATCTCTATTCTTTGTTTATTATTATCTATTTACTTTGAGCTTGTGACATGAATGATTCTTTTAAATAATGGAACTTAATATTTCTCTCTCCAACTTAGTCATTCTCTCTCTTATTAATCTTGCATTTATTTTGAAAACAAATTATATTGTTTGCCAAAATTTGCATGGATTATTTCAATAATATTTTGATTTATTTTATTAAATCAATGCAATAATTATTTCAATTTGTATATAATTTAAATATCAAATTATATTAAATATTAAAATATGAATTAAGTATTGATTTATTTGAAAATTATATTCTCCATTTCATGAATGTGTTGGCCAAATCCCTCATTATTTAAAGTTAATTTAATTTAATTTAATTCAAATTCAAATTAGATTGAATTCACTTCATTTCCATTTTTCTTTAAATCCTATTTTGGATGTTTCTTGGTCATCTCCTCTTTATTTAAAATGTTAAATTATTTTGATTAATTTGTTTCAAATTGTTTCCTTATTTGTTTCTAAATTATTCCATTATTATCTAACCTAATTGAATTAGGTTAATGCCAAGTCTCTCCATGCTTGACCTTGCACTTTAATTTTTTTATTTGATTATTTTGTTTAATTTAAATTCAAATAGCTTACTTAATTATTCAATCATTCTCTAAAACAATTTATGTGCATTAACTCCAATTTACTTCTTGCTTGGTTGTGAACTACTCATTCAAACTTGAATTGAGTTATTTTTATTCAAATTGGTCATTTGAAATTCAAAATCTAAATTTGAATTTCTTCCTTTTTGATTTATTCCTTAACTCCTCGACTCCTCTTCTCAAATAAATTTATTTACATTTACATCATGATACACCCTTAATGCTTCAAGCCTTGGTTGAACACATCTTGCAACAAGTTTTTTATGTAGCTCTTCATTCTGAGCAAAACTTCTTCTCCTCTCTCTATTTCACTTCAAACTTATTTAATGGAGTAAGATGGTTCTTAAATTTAATTTTATTGTGTAATTTGTTTTCACTTATTAAATGATAATTTTTTGATTTAATCTTGCTAAGTTCTTTTGATCTTAACTCATTCTTTAACTAAGTGATTTCATCTTTTGATTTGTGTTAATCATCATGGTTTTTATATGTGTTTTGATTGCATTATTTTTCTAAGGTGATATTTAAATTTGTTTACCTTTGTGCATTGGAAAATTTTTTAACATCATTGCATAAGTTTATTTTAACTTAAGACCTATATTATTGCATTATTCATTTAAATTATTTTGAAAAAAATAAAGAAGTTTTGTGAGCCATTTCCAATTTGTTATCTTATTGCATAGTGTGGTGTGAGAGCATTTTTTTAAATATTGATAGTTACATTTCAAGACTTGTAATTTTTTATTTTCCTTGGTATTTTGAATTTGTTTGGGGTTGTAGATGAGTATGTAAGAGAGTATATGAATTATTTGGGGTTGTATTGCTCGTGTAGGAGAGTATGTGTTGCTTGTGTGGGAGAGTATGTGATTTATTTATGGTTGTACTTGCTTAGTGTAGGAGAGTACATGTTTTAAGGTCTCTTGGTGGTAAAAGTATGTGTTTTGGTTATACTTTCCTGATGTTAAAAAAAGTATAGATGATTGTTGTAATCTTATGAGACTAGCTTAGATGGCTAGGTGTGGACATAGGCTTATTTTTGGGTTCTGAATCACATAAAAGAATTATGCTACCTATCTCTCTTCATTTTTTTGCACATATTTTTTTGGTTTGTTGTTGCTAATTTAAATATTTGAAATTAATAACTATTTTTCCTACTAAAATCAAATTTGACCTTTGACTTAAATTTTTTTAATTAGCCAATTCACCCACTCCCACCTCTAAAGTGGCATAGTCTCTTAACACATAAAACATATGTTAAGTTAATATCCTCGATATTTTTCTCAATCATGTTTATATGACTGAAGGATCATCATTAGTTGGTCATGCATACTATGTCCTAATGCAATTCTAGCATGGTTACCTTCTTACTACCCTCTTTGGATTTACTTGGTAACTTTGATAATTCCTTTGGTTTGATTTAGTTGTGACCAACCTATTAGTTAGTCCTTATATGACTTAGAAATATATGACCAACTTAATCCTTTAGTTCAGTCGGTCACAAAGGCTAAATAATATTAGGACACAAGATTACATATGTACTTAGCCCTATTGTTCTCCCCTTGAATAGATAATTGCATTCATTTTTCTCTCTACATGCAAAACATTGTAGTATTTTTTATTTTTTACTTTTTTTGGATCTTTGGCATTCAAGCCTTGCTTGAATATTTAATCATAATTTAAATCTATATGACCAATAGATGATACTCAAATAGTTTGAAGAAGCCTATCACTTTATTTTTAGTAAAATACACATGAAGTTATAAGCCTTATGACGATTGAAGCGCCTACTTGACTTAGCTTGGTAAGACAAGGTTATATAAGATTGTCCTTAGATTCCATCGAATCATACACACTTACATGTTATGATAGTTCACAAACCAATAATGCTAACATAGGGAGGTTGTAACCATGTGACTTTATCTACACTTTCCCTTTGGTTGTTCAAGATGAGGTTGGGAGATAACGGCTAGAATTTTGCTATTTTGATTGATTGTGTAAATTATAATGTGTTACATAGCTTTGCTATTATATTATTATTAGAATACAGAAATATTTTCTATAAGTTCCAAACATACAACAAATATTTTTACTTTACTCTATAGGGACCATGCATCAAAATAATAATTTTGTGATATGTTAATTTACTTTTATTATGCTTTGTTGGATTCATTCAAATAATTAGTTTTATTTATTTACAACACTTCGTTTTGAAATTTTTGATATAAAAATAAGGATGATTTTATTTATTTGGTTGTTGGATGCTTTGTTGGATTCATTTAAATAAGGATGTTTTCTACTGTTTTAAAATCGATCGGGGTAGTTCAGCGGATTGAGAACCGCCATATGGCGGTCCAGTTTCTAAAACCAGTCTTCACATTGAATCGGCATAACTGAATGAAGTTCCGTAAACTAATTCGATTTTGAAAAACCACCGGTTTAATTAAATTATATAAATATTATATTTAAATATTAAACTTAATGAAATATGTTTAAAATATTTTTAGATGAGATTATATAATTTTAAAACTAATTTTATAATTATAAATGAGCTTGAACTAAATAAATAACATATCCACCAAATTATTCTAATTATATTATAAATTCATTCTTAAGAGCTCCACTTTCAATATAAATAGTACACTACCATTTTCTATTTATGATGTGAGACTAAAATAGTTGAATATGAAGAACTTTTGGTAAGAATAAAAAAGTGCTTTAAATGTAAGAATAAATAGATAATATTTTAATTATTAACTTTATATTTTCATTATAACTTATATATATATATATATTTTTTAAAGCATATAAAATCATAATATTATTTTATAAATATTTTATAAAATTTTAATATACTTTTTTGTATTGTAATCTTATAGTTTTATATTATAAATTATATTTATATTCATAAACTTACATTATCAAAATTTTTAAATTTTAAATCTTTTAATATACATATGTTATGATTTATAATAATATGCTTAAATATTTTATATATTATATTTGTATATTATTTATATTTAATAAGGCTTTTAAAAATAATTTTTATTCTAAAATATATATTTTTATTATAAACTTTAATTTTCATAAATTATATTTTTATGATAAATTAATTTGTATTTATAAATTCATATTATCATTTTTTAAGAATTTAAATATATTTAATATGCACATAATTAGATTTATAATATAGATATAATTATATCTTATCAAACTTTATATCAATATAAAATTAATAATTATTAGAAATATTATTTATATATTTATTTTATTTATTTTTCTTATATATTATATTATTTAATCTATTAATTAAATTAATAATAATAATATTTTAATATTAATTAAAATTGAACTTTTGAACTTTAAATCTCTCTCTCTCTCTCTCTCTCTCTCTCTCTCTCTCTCTTGATTCATTTTCACAACCTTGATTTTCTATTTTTTTTAAGTTTTTTGACCTAGTAATCAAAGGCACTAGACTCTAAAGGATGAACACATACTCTTAACTATAATAGGGACTTGGAGCAGAGAGAAACATAAGTTCAATTCTATATATAAAATCTATCTGAGCCTATATTTACAGGTAGAGTTACTCTTTTGTACTTTTCTTTTATTTAGGCATGTATAAGAGGTTGTCCAACCATATTGGCTAATTTACCCTTATTCTTTATAACCATCATAGAATAGTAATTATTTGATTTCATAATTTGCTATGCTCTTTTCATTTCTTATTGTAATTTGTTTGTCTATGATTCGTTTGTTATGATAAGCTCTTAGGATGAAAAATTATATTTTCTACCAAATTAAATAAATCTTAAGTAATTTTGTAAAAAATTAGGATAACCTTTGAAATATTAATATTAAGGTCCTCCCTGTCCAACTTTTTCTAAATTAATACCCTTGCTCCTATATATATTCTGGAAGAAGTATATAGTTAAGCTTTACCAACATTAGTCGTTGGAATCTATCATAACATAACCTCACCCAAGCATACATTAGAAATCACATAAGGATAAAATAATTTTTTATTTTTAGTGGGTGGAGAAGCATTACACTAACATAGTATCATTTTAGAGCAACTACAACCCATATACTCTTCTACATTAAGTGAGTAAACCAAACATACTATCTTACCTGGGTCATGCCCGGATGTACTCTCAAATAACTAGTGAGTATAACCCCAAAATTTTTAAGCAATAAATAGAAACACTAATTAGTACATAATGGCACTTTACAAAATATCCTAATGATTGAGTTAAAGAATAATATTACTAATATGATTTAAGCCTCAATAAAATATGTGCAAATTTTATTGACTATAATGAAATTTTGACAAAATTATATTAACAAAATATTTTTGTCTTCTGAAAAAAGCTAAGCACATATCCATTCCTAAAAAATTTCAATCACTTTAGATTTTAAAAAATAGATTTAAGCAATTTTGATTTATGCAAGAAAAATTTTAGTGAATGCGAATATAATTTCAGTGAATGGAAATTAAAACAAATACTAAATTTAATTTCAGCAATATAAAAATGATTTCAACAAGTCAAAAAATAATCCTAGCAACTTATAAATCAATCTTAGCACATGTAAATAATGGTCCCAATGTTCTTTTTTTATTTTGCATGGAACTAATATAAATGGAAAATAAAACCAACAGCCATGTGCTTTAATGGTTGATTTCAATTCATTCAAATCACCATAAGGTAGAATAGGAAATACATAATGCTGAAACGAAATTTTGGAATTTAAACCAAATTAAATCAACCCACATTACTACTAATTTTCACCAAGACTTAAGGAATTTGAATGAGGAAAAAGGGTCCAACATCTATAGTTATTCAAGGAAATAGATGGCTGCATTTAAGCCAAATGGCTCAAAATAGTAGCAATGGCACTCAAATTTTGGAAATTGATTTTTTGAAATAATTTATTTGATTTTGATTACACTAATATATGAAAGGTGGAATGACTAGAAGAGATACCACTTGCCAACAAGTATTTACCTTTTGTGGTTGTTGTTAAAAACTAAGACATCAACCTTTTCAAGAGAATATGGTACCATACAAAGTCATTGCTAATACATTATGCTAGTTCATCATGTAACTATTGTATAATATAAGAGAACCAACTAAGGCTTAGGGAGGCTTTGATCAAGCTTGTTTTAAAGGAAAATAATCGTGAATTTCTTAACTCATTTGTCTCGATGAAAGAAATCAAGTAATAAGGATTCATTAAAGCAAAAGCACAAAGAAACTTTTGTTTAAATTAATAATGAAACTAGGGAAATTTTTTAACAATATTTTTTATTTCGTGACCATTTATAGCAGATAGAGGATGAGTGACATCTTTATCTATGAGAAGGTATTCCCCCATATCTTGCATTGTTAGGTCCATAGTTGAAGTTCATTGAGGTTATCTTTCTTTTCTAATTAAGTTAGATGTTTAGATAGTCAATAAATTTAGTATTAACAACCATAAAGTGACAAAATTCAACTTTCGTAAGAATTGCTTCAAACCCAACAATTAATGCACATGAGTTTTCCTATGTAGGTGTTGATATGTGGTTCTAAAACCACACAAGGCTTCTAACAATTTATCATTCCATTCTAGTTTATTAGTAGACAAAATTTTCTTTAATAGGTTTACTAGAGTCTTATTAAATGATTTTGTCACTCGAGATAATAAATAGTGGAGTAATGCCAATCAAGAAATTTATAGAGTTAGAAATAATATTCATCAAAAGGTTTGTCAATGTAACCAAGAAGGTAACCATTGCTAACTTCATCTTAGAGAAGAAGAGAAAATATAGGTTGATAACCAAGAAGGTAACAATGGTGAATCACTCCCCATGGAAAATCATCAATCGAGTAATGCTAGGTCCTTTTATTAAAGCTTGCCGAGTTGTTGATTGGTGTCAAGTGATGAACCTAAAAGTTACAACACTAAAAAGTAAACTCAAATGCTTTAGTTTTGTAGAAAGAAAAGGCTCTAAAGAAGTATTGTCTAAGTGTTGTTTGTTGGTGCAATAAGTGGATGATGGTTTAAAATAGAACTTATACTTTCTAAATGGAGACAAATCATAATTTTTTGATGACATTACACATGGAGCACATAAACACAGGCGTGATTTTGAAGCTTCTATCTATTCCTCTAGGGTGAATGGTGATTTTGAAGAATCTACTTCTTAAAAAGAATATGAGTCGTACATTGATCTAAGTTTAGTTAAGAAGTGACAAAGTATTGCCACAACCACTAAAGAAAGGGTTGCTATATAAAAAATAGATAAAAATAGTAAGGTTAATGAATATATCATTTCTAAAGATCCTAAGAGAAAATTAATCTAAATTAAAGGAATATACTACAACATCCACTCACATTTGAGAAAGATCTTTGTACAACTTAGTATGTATGAGGCTCCTTAATGTTGAAGGACTAAGAAAATTTGATATATGTTCCCAAATATTCAAGAAAATATGATGCAAATTTTTTGGGTAATGTTTTAAAACCCATGACCATCTATTAATCACTTTTATGATGAAAATTTCTTATTCAAACATTCGAGCATAATCACCTACTATATATTATTCTAGCGGATGATATTATAATAAATTGAATTCTAAAAAATTCCATGCATTTATAAGCATTGAAGTAGCTATCCTTTAATATTTAGCATCTCAAATAGAATAAGTTGATGGTCCATGGCTTTAATGAAAGAGACAAAAGACTTTTGAATCTTTAATTCTACCACTTAAATTTTGAGAGCTCTACTCAATGTAAAATTTCACGTTATAGATGTGACATATCTTTTAGGATCTACTATGTTTTCCTTGGCTCCATGAGTACAAGATGGTCTTCTCCACTTTGCATTAGTACATAAAGAATTTAAGGGATGGAGAGAAGCATTAGATCTTTGGTAATATTTAGCTATCTATAATCCATGATGCTAAGATATATGAAGATGAAAAGTATTTTCTTTTAAATCAATCCAAGCCTCAACAATCTATGTGATTAGCTTCAAAGACTACAAAATAGCCGAAAAGATAAAGAATGATAAATGAAAAGGAAGAAAAAAACAAGGCTACATAGTCTCATTCTAAACATCTCATATTTTACCCATGTTGATGAGACATGCTCCTACTTTGGGTAATAATAAATTAGAAGAAGATAATGCTCCAATTTACATGTGAATCCTTGATGAAAGAAAAGTAAGAAATAAACTACTTTGACTCTAACTATGATTTTGAGTATTTTATGAAAGTGAGATTCAATGTGTCTCTTTTAAGCGTAATGGCTAATCAATCAATATTAGAAGACTATTTCATGATTATGTTTGTCTTCTTCAAAATTTTAAAGAAACCACTCTATGCAAGGTTCATAGAGTTGAAAAAATTTTATGAACCTTCTTTACTTGGGAGTGATGGATTAGGGATCTCATTTTTTTTGAACATGACATATATGATTTTAGCTCTAATTGCTTTGATGATTTCCAAAAGAATCCAAATATCATATGTTCATGAAATAGGCTTTATCAATGAATCTAAAACATCAAAATCCTTTATAAATAACCTTTTGTGTTTAACTCATTTAGAACGATGGAATTGATGGATGGCGAATGCAATGTCATATAAATCAAATCTAAATGACCTTAATCATTATCGAAAATACACAATCGACACTTGCTTAAGAAAATAGGATGCACAAACACATATAAAGTAACAAAATTATTGTTGAAAGGGCATTCATAAGTAACTTGATTGTAATGTGTGCAAAATAAGTACAAAATCTTTAGGTAATGTCTTAATAGAAAAACTCATCTAACTGTTGAAAGTTTGACTTGGCATTATTCAAAACTTTCTTCAAAGAGAGGTCAAGTGTGAATTTTGGATTCCACACTTATTTTATATAATTCCATTAAACTTGAATTTATCCATGGGTAACCATGGTTAACATTTATTTATTTTGTAATTAAATGCCATATAGAGCCATGGGGAGTGTTGCGTGGAGTTAAAAAGCGGTGTATAAGGTTTATATGTTTGAAATAGTTAAATTACATTAGACTAAATATTTTTCATTAATTTCTATTAAATGATCTTTATGCCATGTTAACCACTAAATAAGCTTAAAATGATCATATAGAACTATTCATTGTAATGAATAATCATTGGTTTTGAATTTTGAAAAATCTCAAGAGTTTAGATAATATGTGTTTAATATTTCTTAATTTATTTATCTAGTTTAACCCAAATGGTGACCAATCCAAATGGATAAAATCAATATTATGATCCATTAGGTAATTCACTCTCAAAGTTTTAGGTAATCCACTCATTGATGGACTTAATTTCATCATGAACTTGGTGTTCCCAATTGGACACAATAGTGTACCCATTGATCTATTTTATCAAATTAACCACCATAAATGGGCCAAATAAATTTGGGTTGAACTAAGTATTTATCAAGGACATCCTTAGCTAAATTCACTCTCAAGGATTTAATTAGATATTATGATTAGGGTTCAATCAACTACCAAAAAAGGAGTATTGGCCTTAATGGGTGTAAACATCTTATTTCGTTAAATGAGCTTAAGACATTAGGTAAATGGACCAATTGATGTTTGGATCACGTTTGAAAACTTATGAGAGTTGTCATTTTAATTAATCTAATTAATTCGAAGGTTAATGGTAATTTAGTTATATTACCCAAATTAGTTCAACTATTTAACTTGTGTTCAATTGACCTAATTAATGGACCTAATATTATCATTACAATAATTTTATTACATGGGCACATTCATTAAATAATTTGGAATAGTCAATGAAAAGCGTATAGAATTTGAGTTTAGTTTGAGCATAAATATGACATATATTGTGTTTGGTTTGACTCTCTTAGTCTTCGATCAACTAGGAATGTGTCTAAAGGTTGTAGTGGTCATTTGATTCATAATCATACTAGAAACATCGAAAGGCTAGGTATTAAGGAAATTAATCAATTGGATTAATTACATAATCAGTTATTTAATGATCTAAATAGGTAAGGACATGTAAGAACCTTTGACTCAACCATAAGCTAAAATCTCTAGATTAATTTTGAGGATGGCTAAGATAATTATCGAGTCTTATGATCACTTATATAAATAATTAAATTAATAATATGAATTGATGGATTAAAATCCAACACTTATATTCACTAAGGAATGATAGAACTCAAATAATGAAAGAGGCATATCCGTGGTTGGCTAGAGGTTAAACTTATAATGTATGAAAGATTTATATGAGACCCTCATGCATGGGTTCCATTGAAGGATTGGCTAAACCCTACCTAATAGGTTTGGTTATGTCGAGGCTTTTTATACTCAATGATGACATGAAGTTAGGTCTGATTGACACTTTTATGTCAATAAAAGACCCAAATTCTTGGAATTTAGTGAGATATCTGCAAATTATAGAAGGATGTTTTACTTTTAAAATTTTATGTTTTAATTCTTAGACTCAACCAGTGTGTTCATAATCAAGAACCCTTTAGCTACAAAATATTATGGTGTTTATTTATATTTAGAATCTTTTAGTGTATTTATATCCAAGTTTCCACTAGTGACTAGTAACATCTTAGACAAAAGATTGTCTACATACATGGCAAAGTATCACTGTGGTCATTAGCACATTGACTAGTGCTCCAAATCCAACTAATAAGACCTCAAAATTTCATTTTTATGTATGATGATCTCAAAAGGAGGACCTTGTCTAATTAGCATCACATTTGAACAAAAGAACATTTTGATTGCCATGTTAAACTAAGAGATTGATTATTCTTTACCTTTGTTTATTAGCAATAAGGTAGAGAAGGAGTAGCTTAAGCATGAAGGCATATCTTGAAGGAAAAGCTAACCTTGAACCTTCTAATCTAACTTTTCAAAATTATGTAGGTTTATATAACTAACTTGATTTATTGAAGTTGATTGAGATATTCCTTTAGATGTTAAGTTAGCATTTTTCTTAGTTATACACTTAAAATAATTATAAATTAAGGACCATAGAAAACCTTTGGGCAAGTGCAAAAGGTTATCTTAACTTAGTTTATAGACTAGATAGGTAACCTTATAACTTTATCATTTATATGTTCAAGCTTGAGTTGCAAGCTAAAACTTGAGAACTTCTATGATTATAGTTAGTCTGCGAGATTAAAATGGGTCTCTAGTTACATAGGTCTTAACTAGAATTACTAACTTTCTTATAATCAATTTCTTGTCTAATAGGTAGCTCTTAATTCTAGGTTTCTAATTCTAGTTTTTTGATAGAGGTGGTAGAATATTTCATGAACTGCATCTTATTACCAAAGTTGATATCAAATTCTCATTTGATATGTGAATCCAATCATATGATCTAGTTGGTGATAGTTTATTTAAAACCTAAAATAATCTATCAAATCACGATTATTGATATATATATATTATCCATTCAATATAAGGTAGAGGCTAAATTATGATATCGAAGTAGTTTAAACCTTTCTACAAAATCATGTCCCTAAGGTGATATTCATGAAGAATGGTTTGGCAAATCATGTAACTTAATCTAATAGATCAAATCAAATGGACATAAAGCACGCATCAAACTAAAATGCTCATTATGTAAGAGTAACTCTATAATTTATAGTGATGCGGATCATTAGACTTATGAGTCACTTTGGTTATCTTTTTTTAGTACTATATGTACATGTACATAGATTAAAAAAAAAGTATTTGAATCATGTGGTTGTGTGTATTTACATGATCATAATATAATGGTATTTGTTGATGATTCATATATGGAGCATTTATAAGATCCACCCACACCTTATAGGTTAAGTTGTTCATCATTGCCATGGATTTTACAATTGCCCACCTTTAGGTTTTGGTGACTTGGGACCCAATTCTAAGAAATGTGAAGTTATAACTAAGAGGGGACATTACAGTAACCTCTTTGAAGAGTTTTAATAGTCTAGACTTAATCCAAGAATCCAATTGGAAAAAAAGCTACACACCATTGAGGATATTATGGAAACTTTATTTAATTTGAATAAGAGTAGAGTAAATGAGTTTTGTGACTCACACTCAAGCATATGACTCAATTGAAAAAGAGACACAAACCATGGTGGGACATTACAATAACTTTATTGGTTTAAATAAGTGTAAAAGAGGTAAGTTTTGGTGACCTAGACTCAATGTCAAGACCAAACGTGAAGAATTAGGTATGGTTGTAAACTACCAAAGAGTTGTGGGGAAAAATTATAACATCATATAGATTTTAGAAATTTTTTATTTAAGTAATCAAATATGTCATTAAGGGATCAACATATTATTTTAAAATATAAACATGCTATCCTATAATGGATTTGATTACTTATTAAAGACTCTAAAGCTCAGTGTCTTCAATATTTCAAAGATTTTTCCTAGAACTACATAGAGTAGAACATGGTTTATTTTATATTGGGTTCATATTTTTCTACAAGGGCAAGCCCTTATAGTTAATTACATCATATAAGGAAGGGAATTCCTCCAAAGAATACTCTCAATTAGATAAATTGACTTTTATTTTTATAAATTGCAAAGCTTGTCTTAAAAGGATTGTTAATTTATAAATTCAACATGGAATGCTTCAAAGAGGAAGAGTTCTTTTTTAAGACTAATAGAAATTAAGTAGAAAATGCCTATAGATACTAGAATGCCCAATAAGCATTTCAACTATCCTATCTTTGAGCTTTATAATTTTGAGATTAAATTTAATAAAGTTTTGTATTAGCATTTTATCATAAATCAAGGACTTAAATTCTAATAGCACAAGACTATAAAAATGTCTAGTGGTTGAAGACTTATTCTAATAAGATGCTTCAAAACCTAAGTCCATAATGCTTTTGACATAAGTCGAAGCACAACCTAATGTAATTTTAGAAATTATTGGTTCTTTTCTTATTAGAGATAAATAAACATATCTTTGACTCTTCCAGACTTATTACCCATCTAGATGGGTTGCTAGCTAACACGCCCCAAGAAATTTTAAAACCATGATTCTAGTCTTATGTATGTAAGATGGTTGGGCTATTACATTTAGATAGAAAGCTAAGAACCTAAACTCACTCCCCTAGCCTTAACATGATGTTTGGCATTAAGCACAGGCTAATGTAAGATATTTTTATGTATTTTGACTCATAATTCATTTTAAGGCCTAAGTATGCAATTCATGCCTACAATGATATGCAATTAGAAAGTGGTTGTGGTCCAAATCAAAATGAGAAAGCACACTTCCCTAGAAAGGATGGTCATCCTCAAATGTCGATGCCCCTTATGTGTAATGAGCAAAGCCAAAATTAAGAAAGATAAATAATATATGCTCTCATGGTTTGTAATAACTAGTTGTTTCTAGTTGCTTTTAAGTTATACCTAAGGCTTTTAAGTTATACCTAAGGCTTTAATTAAAGTGAGGTTATAAATTTTTTTAATTTTATGTTTGAGTTATTTAAATTTAGTGGGATAGAAAATTTAGTTTTCTAGAGCCTAACATTTCCAAGCAATTCATCATAGAGCACATCAGTAGAAAGAAACCTAGAAAAGCATGTAATTCTATTATGCACCCCAAAATAAATCAAGCCAAGTTAAATTAATAAAATAGGCCAATACTGGGTACTACAACACAACAACAACAACAACAACAACAACAACAACAACAACAATAACAATAACAACAACAACAACAACAACAACAACAACAACATCAACAACAATAATAACAACAAGCCTTTATCCCACCAAGTGGGTCGACTACATGAATCCTTCATCTCCATTGTGTCCTATTATGTGTCAAATTCTCATTTAATTCAAGTATACTAAGGTCATTTTTTATACATCTTAACCAAGTCTTTTAGGTCTACCTCTATCTCTTAACATAAGGAAAATCTAATGCATCTACTCTCCTAAATGGGTCATTGGACTTCTTTATGTGGCCAAACCATCTAAGGTGACTCTCTAATCTTATCACACCTTGCTACTCCAACTTTTTCTCGAACATACTCATTTCACATTTTATCTCTAAGAGTAAAGCCACTCATCCATCGAGCATCCTCATCTCTATAACACTTAACTTAGTCTTATGCTTTCTTTTATTGGCCAACATCGCGCATTGCAGGTTTTACCACCATCTTATAAAATTTTTCCTTAAGTTTAAGTGGAACTTTTCTATCACACAATAGGCTAGATGCATTCCTCCACTTCAACCATCCAACTTGAATTCTACTAATTACATCTCCATCTATTTCACCATTATTTTTAACAATAGAGCCAAAATATTCACTCTTATTAATGACTTGTTCACCTAATGTCACAACACTACTACTAGAACTTCTATAACTAAAATTACACTCATTATATTCAATTTTAGATCTACTTAAACAAAAATCTTTAGACTCTAATGTTGCCTCCATAATTCAAGTTTCTCTTGGACTCCTCTCTAGTCTTATCAACAAGAAGAATGTCATTAGCAAAAAATCATACACCAAGGTACATATTCCTATAAATGCCTAGTAAGAACATTCATAACTAAAGCAAAGATAAGGGCTTAAAGCTGATCCTTGATGTAATCCAACCGAAATGGGAAAATATTTTGTCAATCCTCCTTGTGTTTGGACACAAGTAGCAATAGTACACATATCCTTAATGACTTGATTATAACCAATATTAACTCCTTTCTATTCTAGAACTCTCCAAAGAACATCTCGAAACTTTATCATAAGCTTTCTCTAAATCAATAAATATCATATGTAGATCCTCCTTACTTTCTCTATATTTCTCCATCAAACCTCTTAACAAATGAATAACATCCATAGTAGATCTACCTAGCATGAAACCAAACTAATTGTGAGAAACTTTTGTATCACATCGTAATCTATGTTCAATTACTCTCCCCATAAATTTAATGTATGACACATTAACTTAATTCCTCTATAATTTGTACACTCTTGTGCATCACCTTTATTCTTAAATATAGGAACCAACAAACTCTTTCTCCACTCATCTAACATCTTTTAGTCTTTAAAATAACATTAAAAGATTTGTATGCCAAGAAATTCCTTGATCTCCTAAACATTTCCACACTTCTATTGGAATATCATCGTCCTACTATTTTTCCACATTTCATTTTCTTTAAAGCTTCTAACTTCAGATTTATTAATAATACAATAAAAAATAAGATTCTCTATTTTTTAGGTATTAAGGTTGCTAAAATCAATTGTACTTTCAGATCCATCATTGAAATGTTTATCAAAATACCTCATCCACCTATTTTCAATATCCTTTCTAAGAAAAGCACTATATTTTTCATCCTTAAAACACCTCACTTGAACTAGGTCTTTGCTTCTCCTATCTCTTTGGTTGGCTAACTTACACATACACCTTTCTCCTTCTTTGGTATCTAATCTATTGTATAAATCACTAAAAGCTAAATTTTTTTTTCATATATTGCTTTCTTAGAATGTCTATAGGACACTTTATATCTTTCCCAATTATCCAAGTTTTTACATATAAATCAAGTTTTATAACAATGCTTCTTATTTCTTATCTTTTCTTGCACACTTTGACTCCACCACAAACTATTTTTATTAAAAGAAGCTTTTCCTTTTGATTATCCAAGTATATTTTAGCAACTTGCTTAATTTCGCTACTTTTTTCTCATATAACATTAGCATCCTTATGAACATCTCAAATTCTAATCTAAGCGGAGCTTGCTCTTAAAAATATTTTTATTTGTGTTCTTTAAGTGTCCCCATCTAATCCTAAGATAATAATTTGATTTATTTTTCCTCTTACAATCTTTCATCTTAAAATCTAAAACTAACAATCAATGTTAGGTACTTAAACTTTCACTTGGAATGACCTTTCAATCTTTACAATATAAAAATGATCATTTTCCTATAGGAAAATAATAATCTGTATTTTTACTAAATCCATTTTTATAAGTAATAATATGTTCATCTCTTTTCTTAAATAAAGTATTAGCAACTATGAAATCATAAGCAAAGACAAAATCTAATATAGTCCTACCTTCTTCATTAGTCACTCCAAATCAATAATCACCATGAATACTTTTAAAATCTTCTATCACTCTACCAACATGTCCATTTAAATATCCTCCAATAAATATTTTTCTTCAAGAGGTATATTTTGTATTAATCCCTCTAATTCATTCCACAATTTTTCTTTTGAGCTTACATCTAAACCTACGTGAGGGCATAAACACTTATAACATTGATAATCTTAGTATCAATAATCTTTAAAGATATAATTATATCTCAACATCTATTAATATTTATAACATTATCCTTCAAACTTTTATCTATAATCACTCGGACACCATTTCTAGTTTGACTTACCCTACCAAAGTTTAAAACCTAAACTATCAATCTCCTTAGCCTTCTCCCTAACCCATTTAGTTTCTTGAACATATAAAATATTTATCTTTCTATGAACCATAATATCTATTAATTCCATTAATTTATCTATAAGAGTAGCTATATTACAAAATCCTAACCTAATTCTAGTTTTATGGACTACTTCTTTGCGCATCCATCCATAATATGGAACCCTTGCTTATTTAACACAAGATTAGATGTAGTGACCTTGCACATTTTTCACGTATTCAAGCCATACATCATGTCTCTTCCGGGACGCCTACCATTAACACAATGATTTAAAGGATTCATGTCATGATTATTTTGATAAGTTTTACACGGTCATTACTACCTATCGCAACCCTCCACTTTTCACATCGGACTTAGGATGATAAAGGTAACTGAAAAAAATGGGTAGCTAAGCTCCTTTATACATTAATTTAGAACTAAAGTTTTGATTTATGGGGCTCTTCATCCGTGATTGTCACCTTCTTCTTGGACCTCCACAAGCTTCACAGGGACCACCGTTTGGTAAAGTTAGCTCCTATTCTTAGATTCCATAGATCCTAATCTAATTCTAGGCTCAAATTATATTTTAAAATTCTAAAAAAATTCTAATCCATGTAGAATAGATGTCAAGAAATACATATTCTAGTAATTTAAATTTCAAACATATAAGCTTAACACAAGTGTTTGTTAAGCCCACTATCCTATTGGGTTATTCTTAGGGACTTAAATAACACCTACAAGTAATTAACATTTACTTTTATTTTTATTACACAGTCCTTTAAGCACCTATAGAAAATAGAATTAGCTTAAAAATAACACCCTAATATCTGACTATCATAAATAATCCTAGTTATCCATAAAAATTACACCATAAATCAAGAAAAATATCATTTCATTTCATATAATATCACAAATCATCGACTAATCTAAAGCTAGCTAGTGACCTAGTAATTTAGTGTGGAGAGAGGGCTTGTGTGGTATGACTACATTAGGCCTTATTTGAATTTTAATTTGGTTTAAGTTCGAGTTTATTTAATTTACTATTAAATGGTTTAATTTAAATGATTTAATTGATCTATGATTTTATTTCACTTTTATGTTTTTTGTTAAGGTTAAATTTAATTTTTAATAGATGAACAATAAAATATATTTCACTTTGGTAACCCATTCTATTCAACATTTTAATCCAAGTAGAATGAGATTTTTTCCTTTGAAGATAAAAATCTATTCTAAGAGTCAAACTAAGATCCTAAATATCTTAATTAAATGCTTTTGTATTTATTTGACTGATTATTTATTTTAATTAATATTTAATCCTTCTTTTAATGTTAAAATATATTATCTAATTAACTTTAAAGATTTTATTTTACTTTATTTTATTATATAAGTTAACTTGATTAATATTTCTTAATTTAATTTGTAACCTTTAATTAAAATTTAAAATGGTTCCTTAAATTTTAACTAAAAGTCTAATCATTTAACATGATTAAGTTTAGTTTAATATTTATTTTATCAAATGATTTTCTTTACTTATGTTTATACTGGTTAATTTTAATTTTATTTAGAATAGATATAATTTCATAGTAGGTTTATGTTTAATCTAATATTTCTTTGATTTGATTTAGGAATAATTATTTAGTTTCACATGTTTTAATTTAATCCAATTGATTTTGATTGAATTGATCTTATTCATTTGTTTTATACCAATGTTTATTAACTTGAATGATCCAATTTATATGATTCGAGTTAATTAATTAATTTTATTTAGGCTTACTTTAAAAGTATTGATTTCATTATTCAAGTAGTTCATTACATTTAAATTTTATGACTTAGGATGTTCATTAATTTATGCATTTAACCCATTATTTTGGTTGGTTTTAATGGGATATTATATGTTAAAGGTTCATTATTTAATTAAACCTCTTTAGATAAAGTTTTTCCTATTAATCATAACCGAAGAAAATTTAAAGAATAAACTATTTAGGTGCAAAACCTAATCTAAGCCATTCTTATTCATAAGGCATTTAAGTTAAATGTTACTTTTAATCATTTATATTTATCAATTATCAATGTTTTCATTTGATGTTAAGTAAGCTTAAGGTAGCTTTTAATGTTAATGAATACCTTATTTAGACATGAAATTTAGGGATTAATTGCTTTCAATTTTAGCAAAATGTTTATTTTATTCTTAATTTGATAATTTAGTATTTAGGATTTGATTAATTTCTTGCTTGTAATTAATTCCATTCTAAGTGAAGAATCAATTAGATTTCTCAACTTCAAAGGACTAAAAAATTTTCTTAGAGTCCTCTCACATTGTTTAAGATAGTTTAAATTGATTCAACTAATGTTCTTAATTTCTATAATTTTTTTGATTTATTATTTGATTCAAATTGACCTAGAATTTAAAATTCAATAACTTTTGATCTAGAAGTTATTTGGCTTTGAACTTTGATGAAAATGGGGTTCTTTACTAATTTCATCTTAATTAGATATGTATTTTATGACTAATTAAGATTTTAATATTTTTAATAAAATGTAAATTAAGCCTAAATTATTAGAAACTAAATAAGGGCTTTAATTTTTCTTAATTCTTATTGAAGATGAATCCATAGAGGATTTATTTGAATTTTTTAGATTCTTACTTAATTTATTATGAATTTTTTAAAATTCAACTTAATTAATTGATTTTTAATTTATTTAATTGCTTAATTATGTCATTTTGTGATTTATTAAATTCCAAAGAGTTCTATTAATGTTTTAGATCCATTGCTATTCATTATGATGATTTGAATTGATTTCATATTTTCTCTAATTTTATTGAATTAATACTAATTAATTTCATTAATTTAAGTCTTATGGCTTGAAAATTTTATATCTTCTATTATAATTACCAATAAATCCCCAAAATTTTATCTAAGGTGTATTTCAACCTTAATTTCAATCTGTGTAGTTTCAATTAATTGGATTGATAATTTGGGTTTAATTTAAGTCGATTATTATTAATTAAACTCAAAGTAACTAAAAAAATATGTAATAAAATTGTGGGTTTAATAGATTCCTCTCTTTGAGATGAATCTAAAAAAGCATTTATTTGCATTTTTTGGTGGAGTATTTTACTTCTTATGAATTTTGAAGTTCTTAATATTTTTTCTCATTTATTTAATTCAAAAAATCTGATTTTTCTTTTAAAGTAGTCAATGCCACATGGTGCGGCACCACTTTAATTGCAACAAGACATGATTTATCCTTGCAGATGGATCCTGCGTTAATATGGCGTGGGGACACAATTTCAGCTAGATTATCCTGTGATTTCCTAAAGGGAATTAATCAATTGGTCTAACTAAATCATAGGTATTCATTCTAAATAAAAGGAATGGATGGTCATGATTGTGTTGTTCATCAATGGCGGTAAGAGCACCATCAACTTTTCTTGCTATTCACCGGCTATCCTCGTAATGAAATTACAAGATTTCAATTGCAAAATGATCGAGATGATTTTGAAGGGATCTATATGATTTGATTGATCCTAGGGCTAGTTTCATTTCACAAATGATCAATGCCAAATTGAAAAGAGGTCCATTTCGCCATACCTTACCGACATGGGGTCTCAACAATGATTTGAGATTCAAAATGTTTAAAGGAGTGAGAAGAAGGTTTTGGAAGAAGAATCAAGCTTTCCCTCCCTATAGATCGATATGGAGATAAATGTCTATCACTCACCAGTATGGTGTTGGGAACAATCGTTGGAGCTTAGGAGAAGGAGAAAGGTGCACTTGTATTCAATTTCACTTGGGGAAGTATTGGGAAGAGAGAAGAAAATGTGATCCCCTTGCATTTTAAGCTTGGCCAAGAGCTCTCTTATTGGATTTCAATGAGATCACCCACCATAGGGATTTGCACTCCAATGATGAGGCTAAAGGTGGTGAGAAAGTCAAAGCATCTATTTGAATCCTTAGAGTAGTTAATATTGCATACATGGAAGGAATTTTGGAGGGATTGGGAGAGGGATTGGCTCATTTGGCCTCTTGCTCCATGGGATATTGCCTTTGGATTGATTTGAGACCTCCTTAGACCATTTAATTTTGATTAGTAGTCACTTTGGATTCCTCCTAGGTTGAGTCTAAGTGAATCCAAATTGAATTAGTTTAAGTTTGTACACAAATACCTAAACTTGATCCATTAGGATTTAACTTGATTTAGATTAGATTAGGTGTGATTAATTAGAATTAAATAATAATTATTTATTAGTGAGTAGCTACTTAAATCAAGACTAAAGTGATTTATGAGTCAAACAAACTCATTTGAATTGGGCTTAGGTTCAAATGCCTTAAGTTGATTCACTTGGATATCTTTTCTTTTGGCTTAGTTTAATTTATTCCATTTGATTGATTGATTTTAGATTTAGGTTATAATCATTTTTGTTTACTTATTTATTATGTTTCTAGTTGATGAATTTTATTGGAATTGGGCTTGATTTTGATTTTTGTTTCAACTTGACCCATTTTGACTTAAATGAGTTAAGTTGAGTTTAATTCAAGAAAATGACCAACATGACTCAATTGAGACATTTTAACTTTAATCATGTTTAATCATGCTCATTTTATGATTATAAGTTTTAGAATGATTTGATTTGGTCAAATTTTGATGAATTCACCTTTGACTTGGTGGGGCCCACGTCCATCTTAGGGCAAATGACATGATTGGCCATCTTGAACCTCATTTAGATTTATTTTTAGGTCCATTTATATTTATGCATTGATTTTATTCTTTTATTTGATTTGATTTCAATTTTTTAATTTTATTTTAATTTCTTTAGGTTTAGGTAATTTTGAGCTTAAGTGGGTTAATTGGGTTGAGTACTCCAATTACCTTAGTTTAAGCTTAATTAAACTTTATATTTTAGTTAAAATGTGTTTGATTTATTTGTTTAAATTTGATTTTGGTTCACATTTATCTAATCTTATTAGGTTAGGTCAAATCCCAAAAGGGTCCACTAGGTCACCAAGTAGAGTATCCAAAGTACTTAGAGGTTCCTAACTTAAGATTAAGTATCCTAATTACTAAGGTTGGAGCTAATTCTAACCTCATCCAAAAATGAGGTCAAAAGAGTTTACAATTCTTTTAACTTCAATGATGTAGAAGAGATATGAGAGTTAGATGATAAACTCAAAAAACAAGGATACAAAAGAGGATCCTATTAATAAAAGTTTAAAGAAGGAGCCTCTTTAAATGTTACCCATTTCTTCAATAATAATGACTTATAGAATGGGTGAAATTAGCATATTTCTATGATTCATTTATCGATGTATACAAATATATAGATTTTCAAAGAGATACTTTGATGGTACAAATCTTATTGAAGAATAGCTTTTACATACCGCAATGTCAAATACCATTAAGAAATTTGTAATGACCTTTCTTTAAAAGTGGGTGAGTTTTGATGAATTGGACTCACCTTTGAGAAAAACTAGAATAAAATAAGTTTGATCATCATTAAAGATTTAATAATAACCTTTCATAGAATGTGAGATTAATATTGTTAAGAGTGGTTTAAAGAATGATTTATATTTGTTGTAAGATGGTTTATAAAAGATTATTTTTAAGAATAAATAGCACTCATGTGTTGGGACCATTTATTTCTTTTCTTTTCATTTAATAAAGGAGTGATGAGTTATCATAAATTTTAGATGTATAGCTTTATGTTTATTAGAATTTCAATGCCATTTGTTAGATTGAATTGGATGAATTCTATAAGAGGTTGTATGTTGTTTGTAATGCAACTATTTGAAATAACATGAAGATGTAATCCCATATTTTTGAGGTAGTGTGTTATTTACAACACCACCTCTATAGTTTCTTATTTAGAGGAATAGGGAGATGCAACTAAATGTCTATCATGAGTGTTGTACATTGCCCCAAATTATGTTCATTGTTTGTCTCAAGCAACATTTATTTTAAAATTTTAAAGTATGACCTTTAAGCATTGATCATTTGATGCAATTTGAAAAGAATTAAATTATGCATTAATACATAAAAGTTGACATATAAAATAAAGAAAGTGGTCGTACTTACATATTATTTAATATATGAAAAGATACATCATATAATTGTCCATCTTTATGCAATTTCCAACTCAAAATTTTTTTATAATTTATAAAAAAAGTTACAACAACATTTACATTTAACTATAAGAAAAATCATCAACTAAAGCCACTAAAAAAGGTCCACCCCAATGGACTAACATGGAAAACTTTTTTTCTTGTCAATAGAGATGGGAGATGCTCTTGGAGAGCAAGGAACTATGGCGAGAACCTATAGACATTGCCCTCGTAATGGGCTCTCTCACCGATCTAAGTATGTGATCTATGAACCTGTTGGGGAATGGTCATGGTAAATTTGATAGATAATTACTTAATATAGCTTATATGTTAACTAGGCCTTGGAAATTAGGACCTAAACCTTCACCTAAATAGGAATACTTAACACTTCATTCATCACCGGGGAGATCATAACATCTTCTAACCACAATAAGTTGTATTGTATATGTTGACATGTACTCTTTTAAACGTGGGTGGTACTTGATGAAGGAAATATGAGTGGGACTAAATGTAGAACCTATGGTTTGTGTGAGGAGGAAATTAACTCTTATGGGAGAAGGCAAGAGTAGTATGCAAAAAAATTGTCACCAATGGAATACAATAACTCATTGTGTAACTATTCTATAATATAGAAAACTAGCTAAGTGTGTCTTGAGGTGGTTCTAGCTAAGGTGACTATATCGTAAATATAGTTAGGACCTCCTTCACTTATTTTTTGAGAGAAAATGATTGAACAACAAATGCTTAATCATGTTAAAATCGACAAACAATTTATATATAATAAGCCTTATCATTTTATTAATGTAGTTATCTAACAATAATAACCAAAAGAAGGTGTAAAAGTTAGCAATAATATTTCTTTAAAGAATGACCATTTATAGTGGTAATGGGTGAGTGTCATATTTATCTATAAAAAGATATGCCCGCTTCATATACTACTTCAATGATGAATGGGCCTTCCCATATAGACTCAAATTTGTCACCTAGTCATCGATGCATGATAATGGGTCTTTGAAGACTAATATTGGATCCCCAATAACAAAATTCTTAAGCCTAACAAGTTTATCATGTGCTTAGATTATCCGAGCATGATATAATTCAAAGTTTTATTGAGCTTATAATTAAAGTTCATCAAGATTATATAGCTCTTTTAAGTGAAGTCAAATATCTTTGTGGTCATTAAATTTTTGTATAGCTACACATTGATGGTAGTTTAACTTCCAAATAAAAGCTTCTTTAATCCCGAGGCTAACAAATTAAGAGTTGCTACTATGGTTTAATAAATGGGTCTATAAGTCCACAAAGTTTTTGCCAATTTATCATGCCATTTTTTTTATTGATAGATAAATTATTTTAATAAGTTTACCTAACAATTAGATAATAAATAGTTGAATATCACCAATCAATATTATGATGATAAACAAACGCTAATCTTACTACTTTTAAAACCCACACCATTGTTGATATAATACGATGAGGTATGACAAATTGATAGATAATGTGTTCTCAAAAGAACTATAGTACATTGTATGCTTTGACTTCAAAATAATCGTGGCAACCAATATAAATTTATTATCTTTAGAAGAAGGAGGTTTATTGGTTCAATTTTTTTTTGCCAACATTCAAAATGGCTAGGAGGTAATGATTAGATGAAGGACATTAGGAGACATATGATGGATTAGATAATATATATAATTGGACCAATTGAATATTGGGGAGTAATAGCTATCCATTTCCATGAAACTTCATTTGAGTTACGAAACTTAACATAATTTTTTTGAATGAATTTTTTTAATGTTATTAAATTATTATTAAGATTTAAATTTACTTAAGTTTTAATCATTAAATTGGTTTGTTAATTATATACATTAAGAAATCATGAAAATGTTTATAATGACTTATATTTATATCTAAAACACTATAAAATTATCACATAATATATATATATATATATTATTTAATAAATTAATATAATTAAAAAAGATCAAAATTTCTATTATAAATTAACTTAATAGGCCAAAGAATTTTAGAAAATTATGTAATTTTTAATAATATAAATTCATAGTAAAAATATTTTCTAAAATTCTCAAGATTTATGGAGTTATGGTTTAATTCTTTCTGAAATTGGACAAGAATTAAATTATCCTATACCCTCATTTAAAGCGATCCATCCATTAAAGGTCAATTGAGATGCGAAAATGCAATGAATGTCATTTAAAACTATACATCATTAAATTTGAGGTGTTCCTAAGAAGACAACCAAGAGAAACAACTTAGTGAGGTACATTCAAGAGAATGTGGAAGCCATTTCGTGAGGAATGGCCCTCACCCATCGCATCCAATGATAAGGAAATTTTTATCCAACCTTTCAAAAGATAATGAAAACTTTGCTAGGAAATGCAAGCAATACCAAAAATTTGCTTATTTGTAGCTACAACCATCACAACCTTTACAAACTACAATAAGCCCTTAGCCTTTCATAGTGTGATAGATGGACTTGATAGTCCCTTTGCTAGTCACTAGCGGGCAAAGTTGATTCATATTTTTTATGATTGATTATTTTAGCAAGTGGGTCTAAGCAAAATCACTCACCAAGATAATCACCCACATAGTTAAAAATTTTATTTCTCTGACATTATCTATATGTATAGATTATATATGATGATCATCATAGACAATAGCTTAGTTTTCACACCACTATAGGAGTTTTGTAAATCTTAAGAAATCCAACTTGAACTTACTTCAAGACATCATCCATAGACCATTGTCTAAGTATATATGCGTGAATAAGAAGATCCTCAATTTATTGAAGAAAATGGTTGAATGTGTCAAAACCAAAATGGGTTGATGCCCGCCCATTGTACTTTAGGCTCTTAGGATGACTCCATGATAAGTAACTAAGCCCTATCACATCCACAAAAGCAGATTATAGTCTAACATGAGTTAAATAGCCAAAGGGTCATGATGACTATTGAGCTTGATCAAGACACTCCAAAGTGTGAGAAATCTAATGTAAAAGCCATGAAAAATGTACTCATCATTATGATGAAATTGCACATCAAAGCATAACTATGGTAAGAAGAATAGGAGACAAATGGCCAAGTATTATAATAGCAACATCAAGGAGAAGTATTTCAAACTTATAATTTGGTGTTGGTAGATGTAGTTGTTCAATAAAATGTACTTAGTAAACTCATTGACACTTGGGATGGACCTTACATTATCAAGAAGTAGGTTGGACTAGGTGCTTACCAATTGCAAACACACTAATGAAAATATGTATAATGGACATGGAGTGTGATGGATCTATAGAAATTCTACTCCTAAGGGAAGTCCTATCCTTGTATTTGTTTTCATTATAATGAACCGCTATCTCAAAATCCTTGTCGAGAAAATTTTAATATAATGAATTCTTGTCCATCCACTAATTTATTTTTATTTTCACTCATCAAAAGATATGTAAAACTTTATATGCACATTGCTTATTAAATTTATTTACTCACCTATATTAAGCATTGCTTGAAAAAAATCAATCGACTCAAAAGTTTTAATCAATTAAGTTGACATAAGTTTAAAAAGTTACAAGCTTGCATTCAATGTACATATTGGATTGGCCCATGTGTATAACCTTACTCGTGAGCTACACTAGCCCAAGTAACATGGTGAGCTACATTGGCTCGAATGGCTTGGTGAGCTACACTAGCTTGAGTAACATCACAGCTATGTTTTGGCCCAAGTCACTTAATGAGCTACATTGGCTTAGTTACTCGAGAGCTACTTTGGGTTTGAGTTTAATAAAGCTTAGGGAATTGCATGTTGACTAAAGTGACTTGGAGAACTACATTTATCTTAAGCAAATAGGTTCATTCAATGAGCTATACTTGGCTTGAGCATAAAGCCTAACTCAACAAGTTATGTATTGCCCGAGTGTAAGGCCTAACTTAGTGAGTATTTCTTAGCTCGAATAAAACCTAAACTTGGTGAGCTACTTTTATTCGTGCATAGAATTCAACTTCACAAACTATTGTAGAAGTGATAGGACTACTTAACATCGAGCTATGGTCCCAACGAGAAAAGGTTACACTTATAAACATTCAAACTTACTCACCTTTAACTAACTAGCATAAAGTAATCGTGCCACACCAATGTGTTAAGGTGACTAAAGAGTGCACCTTATAAAGCACCCAAAGGTATATGAGGTGGATAAGAATAAGTCAACACCCTAATACTTAGAAATCTAAAGACACTTTGCATGGTAGATGACTAAGACCAATACTTAATAATTCATTACAAACTAAAGGCCAACACACCATGTGATTGTAACTATAAATTAAAAATTAAGCTTTGTATGGTAAGTGACTACCAATTAAAGACTAATATTCTATGGTTGGAGACTATAAACTAAAGACTAAAACTCCATGTTTTGGAGAATGCAAACTAAAGCTAACATCGTGTGATTGGCATCATAATATCTCCCCTAAAAGTATTATCCTTATAGGCTAGTCAAGTTGGCTAAAAGTATTAAGCTAAACTTTTCATTATCAAGTGAGTGTAATTTAACAAGTAAGGTGAGTATATTTGCATAAAGTAAATAACCAATCACAATTCAAAAGAAAATTCAATATTAAGGCAGGTAAAAGAAAAAGACTTTATTTCATTGAAAAGTATTAAGTACAAATGTTAAGTGGAGTACAAAGGATAATATATTGTTACTCTTTTATCACTAGCAAAAAAAAAATGGAAAAATTAAAATAGCAAAAAAAATCTAACCTATGCTTTCCTCCTCATCACACTCTTTAGACTCGAGTTGAGAAATCCAACCAATTTTGACTCTCTTTTGTTGAAAGCCTATAGTGTGATGAGAGATTTTAGCCTTTAGATTCTTATTTAACTCAAAGAGGTGAGTTGGCTCCAACACACTTACTCTATTATTTTTTCTTGGTGATGCACCTCCTCTTTAGACTCTATCACTTTTGACTCAATGGCTACCGCCAATTCCTTGTCAAGTCACACTCCTCCATTGTGGTAGCCAATGCCTTTAACTAAAACACATACTCTCTATTAAGCCCTTAGGTCAATTTCCATCCCATCACTACATTAGTCATGCATAGTGAAGTTTCCTCATAGGAGCTCCTCAAGGATGGTGTCCAACACCCGGTAAATGAGATGCCCTACATAATTCTAACTTGTTAGATCAATGACATCAATAGTGTAATTAGCTTTGACATAAAGATATCAAAGATCAATCGTCAACTTCGTTTCCATTTTCACTCCTTTTATAGATGGGCTTTGATGAGCTTGCATAGCCTTTTCACTTATCGGTCTCTTCATAGATTATTTTGGAGTAGCAAAGTTTCTCAAGTCGACTATACTCACTTCCTTGACCAGTCTTTAGATATAACATTGATGTGTATGGGTTTGCCTCTACTCCTCTCTCTAACTTGCTAAGAAGTTGAAGCACCTTGAGGTTTGGTAAGGATCAAAATGTCATAGCATAAAAGAATAGACAAAATAAATAAATCACATTAGAGAAAATAGAATGAAAATTTCCAATAAAATGAGCACTTATGATATACTTGCTCATGGATATTGACAAAATTAAAAAAAATGAACTTAATGTTTAACAATTTCTTTGCCAACTTGATCAACATATCCTCTTTAAGGGATTTTCCTTAGAAACCATTATGTTAGTATTGCACTACCTAGTCAATAAAACACTTGATGAAATAAAATTTAAAGTGCTAATTCAGCCTTATTGGTTAAGCTAATTATTTTCAAGTAGATTGAACTGTCGTCCATCTTTATGCCTTTTATATAGTGAAATGAGGCAAAAAATATTAAAACTCCATGAAAATCCCTCTTATCCCAAGTATAAAAAAATATAGGTTAAGACACTCACTATAGATTTCGACAAAACTTAAGTGAGCATCATAACATATAAGTTCAATATTTCCCCAACTTGGCAAAGAAGGGGAAACATAGGCTACATTAGAATTGGTCGAGGATGCAAAGTTCATCCTCATTCACTTTATTAACTCAATTATCACTTCAAGCAACTAACACGATTAGTTTGTTACTATGGTTGTACCCATAACAAATAAAATTCTCCATTGTGTTGAGTTAATATAGTGGTAGAATGGGTTGAGAATAGACTACAAGGTGATCACACCGATAAGAAGTTGGTAGAACTCTTCTTTAATTCCACCATGAGCATTCTTGCAGCAAGAAACAACTCACAAAAAATAAAGAAGATAATTCACACAAGAAAGAAACTACTCACCCAAATTAAAAATTATAACAATAAAAGATCACCAAATTGAGGAAAAGTATTTATAAGTGGAGTAAAATTTTTGAAGATGCATGCACATCATATTAAAGATTTAATGTAAAATTTCAGGAAATCATTACAAAATGTAATGAGAAAATAATGGTATGATTACTCACATATAAGCAAACACATAACTCGACATGAAAGCAACCATTTGAATTACAAAATAAATATAATCGATAAGTATACCAAAACCATTTTCTTTATTCAATAGTAGATTTTTATTACAACAAAAGGGCTTATATACACTTTACCTTACTCTTTCACATTATTTTTAATTTCTCTAAATATTGGATCCAAAAGCAACTTGGTAGGAAGTGCTTCATAGATCGATGTAATCAAACATAAAGCTAGCATCGACGATTAAGTGAGATAACCATCAACTTATTGTGATTCAAGAGAGACCAAATAAACTTACATGAACACTAGCCTCATTTGTAGTTAGGTAACTATTTCTTTTATAGAGCTCGTGCCTTCTTCAAGGAGAGTCATCCTCTTTGTAAAGAGACAAACTCAATAAAAGAAACAAAAGTAAAGATTCTTCTATGGTACCTCCTCCTCTTTGAGGGTAACGACTCATTCTTCTTTGATTGTCATTCTCATGAATAGTCAAAGAAGTGAATACTACCAAAATCTCATTCAAATCCATTGAAATGAAACTTGCAGTTCAATGGTAGAAAGGTTTGCTATGAAGTCCTTTCTCGACAAGTGGAATTCTACCCTAATGAAAACTTAGGACTATTAAGTCATCACCTAGAAAGCGACATGATAATAGTTGCAATAATAATCATTTCCAAGTTTCCCTTATACAATCAAAATAATATAATGATTTGAGAATTAGAAAACTTTTATAAAGTGGCTACTTAAAGGTGTCATCCTTTGGAAAGGAAGCCACTAATGAAGCAATTGTACTTCCTCTTCACTTGAAGGATGTCCTATTAACTCACCTATAGTAAGATAAACACTCATTATTATTCTACTTATAGGCTTAAGAGATCCACCGCACAAGCTAGCAAGTGCCCATTACCCCTCTCGGTAGACTCACAAACACTTACCATGTTAAGCTATAAAAATAAAAGAAACTCTATCAATTTTTTAATTGATAAAATCATAGATTTTATTCAAAGTAAAATATTATGATAAAGCAATCCTCCACCAACTTTTGTTGGTTAGAGTCATCACTAACCTAATCACTAAATTCTTTAGCCATCAAATAAGGGGAGGAAAGTCCTTTTCTTTCTCATCCTCCTAGAAACATTCATCTCCCTAGGGTTTCCTTTTAGTGGTAATTGGAGGCACAATAGTGAGTTCAGTCTTCTCTCTTGTTGTACTTTCCCTAGCTACATTATAGGCACTCAATTCAATCTAGTGATTTATACCATTTCTCCTATTTAGTGTGGCATCTAGCCATAGTCATCATTAGTGGAACCAAAGATCATGCTTTAACAAAAGGCATCATAAAACTCTCTTTTAACACACTTTCTTAGTCATCTTCTTTTCAAAAGCTTGACTAGAGTTTTGACATCAATGTCACCTCATGCTCTTTAGATGCCATCTGTACTTCATTTATCAATAAGAAAACTTAATGAGAAATAAAAAGAACTTGATAAGAATGCAATAAAGATATAATTGAATTTTAGAGTTCAACCACCCTTTTGTATAACCACAATGAATAGAAAACACCAAAAAGGGGTCAAATTAGAGGTGATAGGACATCAATATCTACAAAATTTATCAAACTTTTTAATGACACGATGATTGATTTTGTTTACATTATTTTATTATTTTGTTAGTTGCCTCTACAAGGAGCATAAGAATCGAGAAGTTAAATGTACTCATAATAAGGGCACAAGGATCTTGTGGATGGAGGATTATGAAGAACACTTAGTGGCATTAGCCTAAGGTAAGAACTCACTTGACTATCTAGGAGGCTCACCTTTGCATGGGAAATTTGTGAAGGAATTCACTTTGGCCAAGTGGTTGAAACCTAACATCTTGACTCAATGGCCAACTACATTTGAATACTTGTCACCGACATAAACCACTCACCAAACCACAAGAGCACAAGTAACTTAGTAATTATTTATAGACAATTGTCATATGTACTATAACCAATATATAGCTTCTAAAAAATCAACATGTAATTTAATTTTTTAATCAACCCTTATATCCTTTAAAAGATGAATCTGAAATGAAAATTTTCTCCTCACATTTTCACAGTTTCTAGGAAGAAGAGAATGAATTCTTGTACTCTAATCTTCATCTTATACTTATACTATGATATATGAATTTTTTTTTCGACATTTTTTTTATCTAGTCATGTTTGATATTACTTTACTCTCCGTGCTTAAGTAAAGTCTTGCATCACTCCATAGATAAATTTGGATTCAATAAAGACTTTAAGTTAGCTACACATAAGGGATTGTAGCCCTAGTGGAAAAATCCTATAAAAATAGGGATTGTCCCCTTAGGTTCCTTCTTTTCCTACTCTTAATTCCTTCGCTCTCTTACTAGAACTATAAAAGACTTCCAATAGTAGATGGTTGGTGATTGTTCAAGGATGCTTTCCTTCTACAAAAGATTGAAGCCAATTCCATGGCTACATACCCCAAGTAAAATTTTGGAAATGTAGTTTTATATGGATTTCTCTTATATATATTTTGCAAGTTTTCACCATTAATCTTAGATCTAGTGACAAATCAAATGACATATCTTCATCAAGCTTCGATCCAAAGTAAAAGAACACCTCCATACCCCTAAAATCCTAGAATTGAGAAAGAACCTTGCCATTGACCTTAGTTCTAGAGTGAAGAAAAGAGAAACCTCCTTCCATTGAATTTAGATCCAAAAAAGGGAGAATTGCATTAAAAACATGAGAACCTAGCATTGCCAAAGTGTTACTCTTCCAAAATTTCATGAAAATTTCAAAATACTACTCAAGAATTCTCGTTCGATATGTGCATTTCTATCTTACATTGCACCAAGATCTAATGTCGATGTGCTAAGCTCGAGAATGAAGTCCTTGGTGCTCTACCTCATATCGTCAAGCATTGGATACTAGTCTTTGAAGTGCTCTCTCTCACGTTTCATCTACTTAACATAGCACAATGCCATTACAACAACATCAAGGCACCATGCCTAGAAGTCTATTCTACCATCAAACTTAGTTATGATGTCAAACAAAACTCTCTCGATTGATCTTAGATTCAAAACAAGGGAGAAGAGTGCTAATGTACTAAAAAAATTATAAAAATCATATTCTAAGGAGTTATCTTTGTCAAAATTTTTAAATTGTTTCAAAAAAGGTTGTTAATGATATACAAAATGGCTAATATTCCGACAGACTACATCTTCAAAAAAATGAACATCCCATAGTATTGTAGAGTGATACCCAACACGAGGTGTTGTATCCTTGAAATAGGCATTTAATGGATAATATTAAGACATTTATATTCTTTTTTAAATTGAACCCATAGCATAGCATCACTTACTCAACGCTGCCAAGCACTCAGTGTTAAGCTTATGTAATGGAAACACCTAAGTTTAGCACGACACTAAAATACCGACATCAAGGTGCCAACCTCTTGGGTTCTGAAAAGTAAAACTAGTCTAAGGCACTAGTTAGCAAGTGAGGTTGTTACTATGCCGTCAAGATGGAGCATTCATTACAATTAATTTTATAACTAAGAAGATATGTTGCATTGATGAAGTGTAGCGGCACCGACTAGCAGGTCTGGTCAAAAGTTGTCTCATACTCTTATAATGCTTATATGCCTGGTTATCTTGAATCAACTTTTAACCATCGCACGGTTCTAAACCATCGGTACGCTATTCAAGCGATCAACATGATTGATAATTATAAATCCATGACACTAACCATATGGTGCTAAGGTATGATACAACACCTACGCCATATTTTTTCAGAGGCACTTAGCATAAAATAAACTTAAATTACCCACAAGGGCCCCAACACAATAACAATTGCCTAAGTCCATTGCCCAAGGATGCTTCACAAGTTAATATAAAAAGAAATGGATGAATGAATCTAAATCACTCATGTTATGCATAAAAATCTAAATTAAATGTATGAGGATGCTTCACCGTTAATATAAAAGAAAGAAAGAATGAATCTAAATCACTGTTATGTGCCCGACATATGCATAAAATCTAAATTAAATGTCTAAAGATACTTTGTGAGTTAATATAAAAAATGGATGAATGAATCTAAATCACTCCAATGTGCCACATATGCATAAAAATCCAAATTAAATTTCTAAGGATGCTTCATGGGTTAATATAAAAAATTGGATGAATGAATCCAAATCACTCATATGTACCTTGGCATATGCATAAAAATCTAAAGTAAATGTGAGGAGGCCTTGTGAGTTAATATAAAAATGGATGAAATGAATCCAAATCACTCATAAGTGCCCCAACATATCATAAAAATCCAAATTAAATGTCTAAGAATCGCAGTTAATATAAAAAATGGATGAATGAATCTAAATCACCGTATGTGCCCAACATATGCATAAAAATTCAAATTAATGGTCCGAGGATTCTATGCGAGGTTAAACTTTTTGTGTGTGTCTTATGATTGGGTTGGGTTAACAAAACCTAATAATTCTCAGATGATTGTTGTGTTGATTAAATATTCAACTTGTGGGGATATGTTTAAATTAAATGAAGTTCATCATTCAAAATAAATTAAAACAAATAATCATCCATCCATCCATCATTTCTCAAGGATGATAAGCTAAGAAAATATTTGCTCACAAAAGAGCCAATAGCAATTTAAAAATATCATTATATTCATAAAATAATCTCATACCAATTAGGATGTGGCACTGTCTTCTATCTACATGATTTTTTTTGCTAAATAATATGACATGAAATATGGATACGATCGAGCCCTCATTGGGTGGCTTGACATTCATATAGCTTCACTATATTTTGGTCACGTAAATAGCTCGTATATTCCCAAATAGCTCTTCCTTAGAATATATTTAATAAGCAAAAGCCTTATATTAGCTAAAGTTGACTTAAAGTTGTCACCTTAAACAAATGTCACCGCCTATAAGAACACACAGGATGATGCAACCCATACTTGTCGACAAAGATTCTTTAGTCAAGAATTATTTTCTTTGGCTAAGTAGCTAGGTACCACGACAACCCGTGATGATGGAACCATGGGATCTTGATCGGGCATCATCATTCCCTCCAACATATGTTTGAAGTTAAAGAGAATGATAACTCCATTCTATTTGGCATTCAAAGCGGTGGTAGCCCAATCTCCTTATTCACCATTCTACCCAAGCAATCATTCACGTCATACGATAGACATCATTATATATATATATATATATATATATATATATATATATATATATATATATATATATATATAGATATGTTTATTTTCCAACCTTAATCGAGTACCTTGTAGATGGTGACCTCAAGGATTTGGGCCAATAGCTTCATGGTATACTTGTGATAATGATGAAGCTTAGGTTTTAGAACCTTGTAGGATCGACAATGGTTGATGACCACTAAGAATCCACGTAGATGTTAATGCTCTTCACACACACTATAATAGCTAACTCCATATCGGTAATCAAAGCCTCATAATTGCTTTGTTATTGGTGCATGGGTTTGAGAGATAGTATGAGAATTTCATCATATTATGGTTGAGTTAAGAGAACTATTCCTACCCCTTTTTTTTGAAAAGTAGATGTGATGCTTCTCCTTTGTGAAAGGAAGCCACCCAATCAAAATACATCTCCCAATGGTGATTTTCAATGTCCCCTAAGTTCATGATTTGTTCATCAAGGAGATCATCACTAAGCGAGGAATCAACGAAGTGGGTGTTATGCTAAAAAATCTATTAGTGCGACCTTTCACCGCATGGAGGGGTACAAATGTAATATCAAATTGTGAGCAAATCATTGACCAACACGCTAACCATCGGATAACGCTGGCCATGTCATGAGATACCGCGGTGGATTGATTCTTGAAATTAAGTTACCTTATGAAAGCATATTATGTTGTAGCTTTTGGGATGCAAAGATTAAAGCTAGGCAATGTTTCTCAATAGATGGGTAGTTTGCTTTAGAGATCAAACAATGGCGAGGTAGTAGAGAGCAATCTCCTTCCCCGTCATTGGCTTGGGCCAACAAAGCATCAGTCAGTTGATGACTGCTGATCAATGGCCTACTCAAGATAGGGGCCGTTATAATTGGCGGCTTCTTCAAATATTTCTTAATATCTTCAAAAGCATGTCGACACTTATCATCCCACTTAAACTTGGCATCCTTTTGATAAGTCTGAAAGTGGCTTGCATCTCCCGATGGGTTGGAGATAAAGCATCATAGATATGCCAACCGCCCTTGGAATGATCTAAGTTGAGTTAAAATTTTAGGAGGTGATATTTATAATTTAGCTTTGATCTTTTTGGGTCTATCTCTATTCCCAGGTGTCGGACAACAAACCCAAGGAACTTCCGAAGCTACTCAATGCACACTTCACGGGGCTCATTTTGAGGTTGTATTATTTTAACCGTTCCAAAACTACTCTCAAGTCAAAGAGGTGGTCTTCCTTTTCTTTGCTTTTGACCACTAGATCATCAACATAGCACTCAACGATATATGAGTTCATTGAAGATTTGAGTCATGGCCCATTGGTATGTAATCGACATTTTTAAAAGAAAGGCATGACCTTATAATAATAGATTTCGATGGATTTGAAAAGTAGTGTTTCTTTTCCTCGGGGCCATCTTGATTTGGTTTTAGCTAGATGACCCATCCATGAAGGAGAAGACGCATAAGATGGAGCAATGTCCACCATTAATTCTAGTATAGTAAGAGAAAATTCATCCTTAGGACATGCCTTGTTTAAGTCCCTAAAATTGATGCATATGTGAATTTGGTCATTCTTTTTTAATTGGGATGACAATAGCTAACTAAGCGGTATTTTTCTTCCTTCATAAAACCAACATCGATCAATTTCTTGATTTGAAATAACCTTTTGTTCAATTTTAATCATGCATCTAGGAGCTTGCTTGATAGGGTTAGCGTTAGGGTCTATTGCTAGCTTGTGGACGCTATGTCAATAGATAATCAGGCATCTCTTCATATCTCCATGCAAAGTAGTCTTTAAACTCAATCAATAGCCTACCTAAGTCATTGGTTTCTTCTTCATTCAAGAGTGAACTGTTGTATGTTGGGCATGGATCTTCTTCTATCACGAGGTTGATTTCTTTGAGCTTTTCAATTGTTGAATGGATTTTCTCTTCAAAGTTTGGAGGTGCATCCTTAATTTGAAGATCATCTGATCATCTAAAGTTTCTAAACACACATCCTCATAAGATTTAGTGTGGTGTGATAAGAACCTATCGACTCTAGATGATTGATGACAACTAAGTAATCATCATCATCGACTCAAACTCTTGAATCTTAGTCCCGATCTTGATTGTGCATCCTTGCCTCGTTATTTCCAACTTCTCAAAATACTCTAACCTATGCTTGGACCATGTATAAGGAATCAAACCTTTCTTTGCAAAATTAAGAAAATAAGGTGATTACCAATCAAAAGGTAATTCCATTAATTCTTTGTATGAATTTTCCTTAAGTTCTACATCGACTCGGACTTGAGGATGATGGTCCCAGAGGAATCTCTTTGGCTTAACATTCATGGAAGACGAGAGGCTTCCTTAACTACTAAAACTTCAACTTTTGAGAGAAAATTGAGGTTATACCTAATATTTCTAACTATTGCTTGATAGTTTTAGATAAACTGATTGAATATATTAGTGCTTTGCTTGGAGGCCGGTCTTCATCATCTGCGCTCTAGTGTCACATCTAATGAAACTCAGAGGGGTTAGGCGGTGTGCTAATCACATGAGACTCTTCCTCCAGCTAGATTCCAAGTCAATGTGAATAGCATGGGTACTCGTGAACTAGAACATAACCCCTGTTGGTTGGTCGCCAACGGGGGTCTTCCACCCTAAACTACCTCTGTATGCCTCACCTGTGTGGAAGTTGAGTCATTCTACCCATATGTCCATATGATGGAACAGTGGGTGAAATGTAGCATGCGCTCTACTTCTCCCTTGTTATCTCTTTCTGCCGCTTGTATTTTCCTTTTTATTTTCTTTTCTTTTTCTTCTTTTTCTTTTATATTTGAATTTTGTCCAAGTTCACGAGAATAGACATTCGATTTTGAGAAAGATAGTAGGTTGCATCCTCATATATCTCAACCTCTCGACCAAAATTGCTTTTCATCTCTTTTGACATCGCATTCGATTCCATCTCTTCAACTTGATGCAGCGATGAAGGAGGATGGAATCATCTTATTGTGTATCCAAGGCCTACCAAAAAGTGAACAGTATTTCAATGATATAGAACTTGGCTTTAGTCTTCCAGTCACTATTTCTCCAAAGGTAACACTATGGAACCTAAGCCCTCTGCCTTGTTCATTGAATCCTCTCTCATCATCATCCGATCTCCTCGGAGTGTAGAGATGTCAATCTCAAGTAAGCAAGGGTCTTTAGACTCATAATATTCACCGATGCACACGGATCAACAAGACCCTAAAGTCTAAATTTGCTCATATTAATGTGTAGGGGGCGGTTGTGCTCCATGTATAGAAGAAGGTCTTTCATTGAATGTGACTCCTTGGGCTTCTCTTGAATAATGTGCCTCCTCTCATGGTGATTGGGTTAAGCATATCTAGATCAAGAAGAGCCTTGATTAATGATTCCCTCATCTCTTTGGATAAGAAAGGGCATCATATATGCTTAGTTTAGCGGCAACTTTCTTAGGTGAGAGGACATTGTAATCAATTGGGCTATCCTCCATAAGCATATCCATGGGTGGAGCATCTGTGGAGGGCTTCTTGTTAACCAATGACTTATTTTCCTATCTTGAGGTGCTACAGGAGGTAGAAATTGCCACTCTGAGGTTAACTTGATGATCTCTTGTGGAGTGGAAGATTCTACCTTCATGCTCACATACGCTTCTCCTATGGGACCCTCAGAATCAGATGATTCCAAGTCTATCTCAAGAGGTGAACCCATAGTATTAGAAAAGGAAAGTCCATTCGAATCAAAAGAGGAAGATCAGAGTTGTTATAATTATTTTAGACTTGAAGAGTTTTGATAGAGTAGAATTAGACAACCCATTAGAAGTGACACATGTAATTCAAACTAGCTTTATTCCTCAATTTCTTAGATTTAGAAGGAGGTACATAGTAGAAATCTAGTAAAGTAAGTGGGGTGAGGGATTTGATGCCCTCATCTACGATATAAGATGTCTACTAGAAGAAGAGCTAGTGAAGTAGAAGTCTTTGGAAGTAGTAAACAATGGTGGAATGGAGGCGGCTGTCGATTGGTTTTGTGCCTTGGCTATCAGAGTGTGGACTACTTCTGCTTCTTTGAGCTCCCACTTTTCCCTAAGTTATCTTTGGCAACTTACAAACCTTCCTTGATGTTGGAGGTTCAGCTACTCACTGGAAAGTTTCTTGATTTTTGAAATAATCTTTTAGAGGTTTGGGATAAAGAGAGCAACCTTCTTTGGTTTGAGAGGATCATGTATCCCCAAGGATTACCCTAACTGGATGGTTGTTCCACTAGGTATTCCTTTGGGATAACTATGGCACGTCTTGTCTTATGCTCAAGCCGGTCCTTGAATGTAAAGCAATCCTCCAAAATATGGCTAGCATGCGTGGTAGGGAAAAGTTAGGATCATTGCTCCCCACTTCCTCGACTTCTAGGCTGGGTAGCTAAAATCAAGTTTCTTTAAGAGGTTCTTAAATATTTTTTGATTACCTCCCTCTTAAATGAATAAGGTTTGTTTAGTTTATCCAAAAGAGTAGGTGGATGGTAGCTACTAGCGGTATGTGTATGTGAATATGGTAAGGAGGCGGTGAAGGCCATGAGGAATGGCCTGGTGGTGGTAGAGGAGGTCAAAGTGATGGAGCTCAAGTCTCTCAAAATCTATCCCGTTGCTTCCCTCATACTACTTCCCTTGGCTTCTTCTCATAAGTTTTGGCTTTGGCTTTGATGATTGATCTGAAAAGGCAAATTTGGCCTCTCCTTGTAGACTAGCCTTGTTGATTAGCTTCTCAAATATCTTGATGGTAAAACCTTTGAGCATGAAGGAGACCATGAATATTCTTTAGTATAATTTCAATGGCATCTTGTTGACATGTAGTTTGCATTTCATACTCAAATTGTGTCATATGAGAATATAATCAAGAGGGACTCAGGGTATTGTTGTCCTACAACGAGATCACCTCTGAGTCACCCTTTCTTTGAGCTCCAAGAAACCTCTTAATGAAGAGTTGCTCCAACTCAACAAAAGTCTTCACTATTGGGAGTTCAATATACCAATCAAAGGAAATGCTTACTGCTAATAAAAAAGTGGAATAGTAATGCATCACTACCAATGTTGCAACACCTAGCCACGAAGTGTGTATATCGTGGGTTCCCTGCATCAAAGCTCTTGAAAGAAAGTGGCACAAAACCCTTAGGATATTGGATGATATCAAATTCCTCAGGTAGGGTCTACCCTTTGGAATTGATGATCCTCTCGGGGCTTGCTAACACTTTTCTCACTTCGCTCAACCATGAGTTTAATCATTTTTTTTTATAGGTATTATCCATTACCTTCTTATACAAGCTAGTGTGCCCTCTAATGGAGGTGAAGTCTTGGCTTGATACATGCAACAACTTCACTAGGTCTCCAAGTAGGATGCACTACTAGGGCTTGATTACAGTGCTACTAGCAAATCTTCAAGCCTCTTTCCCATTTTATCAATTTATTCATCCTTCTATTTAAGTTGTTGAAGGAGGTGTTGGGTTGAATAGGCCGTATCATCCTTCGGCCCACCTTCCAAACTCGATCTAAAGATGGGAACCCTGCCTACCATATGCACTCTTTGAATCCTTCGATAAATCATCTTCATTGGGAACAAAATGACCTTGTCCTCCTAGGTTAGTCCAGTCATACCATAGGATCTCCTTCTTCTCAACTAGATCTATGCATATCATCAAGGAGCGATCCAACTAGCGGTACAAAAGCTCATGGTTGACGTGATGGGATCACTCATGAGCAGAGATACATAACCTCTCCCTTCTGAAGAGTTGATCTTGTGAGACTGCTCACTTGGAGGATAGATGCTCATAATTATCACTCGATTTGGGTGGAGTGGTACTCCTAGGAGGATCTATGGGAGAGTGGTATTGTCTCTTTCTCCCTCTCTTTGCTACTATCTCCATGCTCTTGGTGGTGGTGGTGATGGAAAAACTACTATGCTTTGAGGTCACCACTCCCTCTTCACTACAACTATGGTGGGAGGTCGGCGGGAGCTCGCCTCACCTCGTCGGCGGTGTAGATGAAATGATCTCTTGGCCATAGATCACCGGTGGGCTCTCTTTTCCTCAGTGCCTTCATGGCCTTTGATGGAACTGGAAGATGGGACTTGATTGGAGAGATGGTGGATGTGGAGTGGAGTGGTGTGTGGAGATAACACCACTCTCTCTCAGAGCTCTCCTCCCATGGTGGTAGTACCCCACATGTTATTAGTATGACTAGCGGCGGGTAATGCACGGGGAAAATCCATGAGGGCTGGCTTGCTTGTTATACCTCTACTCTCTTTGCTGGTCACATGTATTAAAACCCGCCTTCCTTGGCCCTTTCTCTGATCTACTCTATCTGAGGAATGGTGAATTAGATCAAATTGGGCTTCGATCATCCAAAACCCACCAACGGCCCGACTAATCTAAGGCCACATGACCTCCTCATCTCTGGTAGCCTATGTGAACTACAGTGGAGGTGAAAATAGATCCTCTAATCTTCCTCTCCATTGAAACCATGAGGATGAAACTTATTCTCTGTGTGATTGGGGGAAACTATCGGTGTCTCCTCTAAAACCGATAAATTGGCTATGCACATGATGTGATCTTGATTCTTGTGACATTTGAGTTAGTGGGATGAGATGGGACTAGACCCTATCTCAAAGGTGGGAGACTATCCTAAAATTGGAGAGCCTTCCCTTGGAAGAAGCCAACAGTGGTGTTAGCGTCTTGGGGAAAAATGGGAACCAATGCACTAGTCTTTGGCTGCAACTTGTGGGAATTGCCATAGTCTTCCTCTTGTGAGGGAATCTCCAAATTAGATGGAAACTCAACATGGATGACTAGCTTTTGCCCGGTCACCACACTCCTCGATGGTGGTGGTCCCCTCACAAGTGATCCCGCCCCTTCAAACCCTCGGCAAAGTGAATGAGATGGGAAAAAGTCACATGGGAGGTTGGCCCGATCCAAGGCCAAATCCATCCCAAAGAAAAAGTAAACACATACCAGTATCCATGGAAGGCGAACTCACTAAAAAATTGATTGAAATTGAGTTGAAATTCTACAATTTGAAAACAAACTCAAATCGATTTATGTTTTGTTTGACTTTTTTTTTTAATTTAGAATTTGAACCCACACTCAACAAATTTGAAGTGGGGCTCAAATGATTTAGGAGAGATTTGAATTTAGAATTGGAGAAGATTTATAATACATTTTCAACAAATTTGTGTATGTTGAAAATGGGTTCAAATATTTTCAATAAATTTTTATGCTTCCATTGGTTCATATTTGAATTTGATTTTTTTGTTTGGGACCCTTCATTTAACAAATTTGAGTATGTTAAAATAAAGGGTCATTTGATTTTCTTCATTTAGCAAATTTAGTTATGCTAAATGAGTTATTGAAAATAATTTTCATCTTCTTTTTTACTTGTTGCTATGATGTGAATCATGTGTGATTTTGAAATGGATCTTTACTTAGAAAATTTGGGTATGCTAAATAAAGTCCAAATGTTTTTTTTTTGTTTTGATTTTTTTTAAAGAGGATCTTTACTTAGCAAATTTAGGTATGCTAAATAAAGAATCTAAATATGTTTGAATTTTTTGATTTTGAAAAGTGGATATTTACTTAAAAATTTGGGTATGCTAAATAAAGAATCCAAATGTGTTTAATTTTATGATTTTGAAAAGAGGATCTTCACTTAGCAAATTTGGTATGCTAAATGAAGGATCCAAATGTGTTTAATTTTTTATGATTTTGAAAAGAGGATCTTCACTTAGCAAATTTGGTATGCTAAATAAAGAATCCAAATGTGATTGATTTTGTGATTTTTTTTTAAAGAGGATCTTCACTTAGCAAATTTGGGTATGCTAAATGAAGGATCCAAATGTATTTGAGTTTTGATTTTGAAAGGAGGATCTTCACTTAGCAAATTTGGGTATGCTAAATGAAGGATCCAAAGTGTTTGATTTTGATTTTTGAAAAGGATTTTCACTTAGGAAATTTGGGTATGCTAAATGAAGGATCCAAATGTGTTTTGATTTTTTGTTTTTTTTTTTAAAGATGATCTTCTCTTAGAAAATTTGGGTATGCAAAATGAAAGATCCAAATGTGTTTGATTTTGATTTTGAAAAGAGGATCTTCACTTAGCAAATTTGGGTATGCTAAATGAAGGATCCAAATGTGTTTGATTTTTTTTGATTTTGAAAAGAAGATCTTCACTTAGCAAATTTGGGTATGCTAAATGAGATCCAAATGTGTTTTGATTTTTTGATTTTTCAAAAGAGGATCTCTTAGCAAATTTGGGTATGCTAAATGAAGAAAATGTTTTTGATTTTATGATTTTGAAAGGAGGATCTTATTAGCAAATTTGGGTATGCTAAATGAAGGATCTAAATGTGTTTGAATTTTATGAATTTGGAAAAGAGGATCTTCACTTAGAAAATTTGGGTATGCTAATGAAAGATCCAATTGTGTTTAATTTTATGATTTTGAAAAGAGGATCTCACTTAGAAAATTTGGGTATGCTAAATGAAGAATCCAAATGTGTTTTGATTTTTATGATTTTGAAAGAGGATCTTCACTTAGCAAATTTTGGTATGCTAAATGAAGGATCCAAATGTGTTTGATTTTGATTTTTGAAAGATGGATCTTTACTTAGAAAATTTGGGTATGCTAAATAAAGAATCCAAATGTGTTTTTGTTTTGATTTTGAAAAGTGGATCTTTACTTAGAAAATTTGAGTATGCTAAATAAAGGATCCAAATGTGTGTTTTGATTTTGTAATTTTTGAAGAACTTTACTTAGCAAATTTGGGTATCTAAATAAAGTTCAAATGTGTTTTTTTAAATTTTGATTTTGAAATGTGGGAACTTTACTTAGCAAATTTGGGGTATGCTAAATAAAGTTCAAATGTGTTGAATTTTTTTTATTTTGAAAAATGAGAACTTTACTTAACAAATTTGGGTATGCTAAATAAAGTTCAAATGTGTGCTTTTAAAAGATAATGTTTTTATTTGAAAATTAAATCTTCATTCAATAAATTTGGGTATATTGAATGAAGATGTTCATTTAATGATTTTTTTTAAAAGATGGTGTTGATTTTTGATTTTAGAAATGAAATCTTCATTCAATAAATTTAGGTATATTGAGAAGATGTTCATATGTGCTTTTGAAAAGATGATTTTGATTTTTTACGAAATCTTCATTCAATAAATTGAATGAAGATGTTTATTTTGCTTTTTTTTTTTTAAAGATGATTTTTATTTTATTTTTTGAAATGAAATCTTCATTCAATAAATTTGGGTATATTGAATGAATATGTTTATTTGTGATTTTTGATAGATGACTTTTTATTTTGATTTTTGAAATGAAATCTTCATTCAATAAATTTGGGTATATTGAATGAAGATGTTCATATGTACTTTTTTTAAAGAAGATTTTGATTTTATTTTTGAAATGAAATCTTCATCAAATAAATTGAGTGAGGATGGTTATTTGTGCTTTTTTGAAAAGATGATTATTGAATTTATTGAAATGAAATCTTCATCAAATAAATTGAGTGAAGATGTTCATTTGTGCCCTTTGAAAAGATAATTTTTGATTTTGTTTGAAAAATGATCCTACATGTAACAATATTAAAGATTCTTAGATGAAGTGCAAATATTTTATTGTGTGCATTTTGAAAAGTACTTTTGGAAAGCAAGATTTTCATTAAGGATTTATTTTTTTATTTTTGGAATGAACCTTTCCATACCATAGAAATGGTAAAGAGGAAGTCTTTAGTTATATTCTTTTATTATTAAGTTTTTATTTTCACCTGAGGAACCTAATAGGGATTTTAAGAGCTACAGAGTGCGTCCTAAACCTAAAGGATGTTGGATAGCTTAGCTTAAGAATGAAATAAGTGCTAATGGAAAAGCGGATAGTCTGATTCATATAAAATACAAATTCACTATCGATACTTGAAGACAACAATCATTTACCAAAGGTGGAGGCCTTCTCAGGTCAAAAATTTATGGGTGTTAAAAAATTATTCTCATTTTCATCTATCTTTTGTGGAAAAATAAATGAACAAAAAAAATTAATGTTGGACACCACATAGATCCACATGTTATTAAGGTGATCGGTATGACATTGAGGAATGATATACTATCTCGAAAGATAAAAGTTACCATCCTTCAATGAACCTAATCACCTAATAAGGACTTCTAAGGATAATGGGTCTTCATAGAGATTCTTCCCTACTTTACATGGAAAAGTAAGGTTTATTTTAAACCAGTTAACTTTCCTATGGAGGTAAGCCCCATAGTTAATTACATCTTAAGGAATGAGATTTCTTAAGAATACTCTTGATTAAGATAAATGATCGTTGTCTTCAAATATTTTGAAGGTAGGACTATCAACAAATTGGTTTATTTTTGGAAGATCAAATGAGATTGATCAAAAGAGGGAGTTATTATCAAAAACTAAATGGAGATGAGCGGGGTTGCTTATGATACTAGAAATTAGTAAGCACCCCAAACTATTCTATGGTTGGGCTTTATATTTTTGAAATTGAAGAGAATTATTTGTTTGAGTTGAATTTTTATTTAGAGATTTAGGGATTATAATTCCACAACACAAGATCATGGAAATGCCTAAGAGATGATGATTTATGCTCAAAGGCAGAAAGAAAAAAACAACCTTAGAACCTATATTTGGGGAGCTTTGGCAAAAGCACCTAAAATCTAAAATGAAAATGGGTATATGGTTTACCTCCACAAGAGAGGATAAATCATCCATTTGGACTTACAACCACTTAGGGGTGGCGTCAACTAACTCCTACGATTTTAAATACATGTAGGCAAGTCTTATTCTTTTGCAAGAGAGCTAGTTGTTGTTTATTTGAAAGAGATTAAGTCCTTAAACACACTAAGAGACTAGATCATGTAGGGCATGATTAATGACTTAAATCTAATGCAAATTTTATTTTTATTTTTGGATAGTTCATTTGACACGAGATTCATATACCTAATGCATGAGAAGTTTGATTATGGGCTAAAATTAGCAAGAGGGAGGTGTGTTTTCACCATGGCTCTCAAAGGTGAAGTTCCCCTAGCAATGGTGGATGCCCTCCATAAGCAAGAGTGAAGAAAGATGCTTTTATGCATGATGTGAGACATACAACATCCAACTAAGGGTTGCTAAATCTTTTATCTTGATTTATAACCTAGGCTTTAGGTGAGGTTATGAGTTGTTTATTTTTATTTTGAGTTGATTAATTGGATAGAAGAGCCTAATGCCTCCGTGACATTCATCAAATAATGAAGAAATTAGAGAAAATTTGCCATCTTAATGCATAAGCTAAACAAACACCAAACAACCTATAAGCTAGTGCAAAAGAATAAGAGGTCATATGGTCCCATTAACCTCACAAACCCAAAGAAAAATGGGTAGCTCTACCCTTATACAACCCGATTACAAATGAATAATTATAATTATAATGAATTCATGTTATGGGGTCTTCATTCTTCATTCTCCTTTCTTCTTTCTTCTTTCTCCATTTCTTTCTTTCTTTCCTTCTTTTGGTTGGTTTGGATGTAGTTTGCTCCAAGGCTTTACATAGTATATAATACTTAGTTTTATAACCAATGTTCATCCTAATCCTCCATAACATTCATTCCAAATCTTAATTGCAAAATTACATGAAAATGGGAAAGTAACTAAATCCAAAACCCGCAAAAGATTAGCTACCATACAATCCCAAGCATGTATATGAATAAGTTGGACTTAGCACCCACACAAGGGTAACCAAGTCCACTGTCCTAATTTGGACTATGCTTAGGGTATAAGTAACCTACAAGAAAAGCAATTATAATTTTATTTTAAGCACAATCCCCTGTAAGATAATGATTAGACTAAGGTCATCCTATCATCTAGTCTACATACACACCCTAACATTCGCCTAAAAATATTACATCATAAAATAAAATTAGGCATCAAACCATGCACGCCCCTAACATAGGACTAGAAATTGTGACTTATTTTAATGTGTGTGTCATTTGTGGCATGTCTTAGCTAGGCTTTAAGGTTGAAGTTTTCTAAGTGTGAAGGATTAAATCTTAGAGGGTGGTTTCATTTAAGTGATTTAGTTGATTTGTTAAGTGTTTTATTTGATGATTTGATTTAGTTTGAATGAACCTACATTTAATTATTAAAGTTGTAAAGAGAGGAAAAGAGAAGATAACTTCTCTTTCCTCCCACCTTAAGTAATTTCTAAGGTAGATTCATTAGTGATTTTTCTTTAGTGAATCTTTTATTATGTGTTTTAATTAATCATAAGTTTAGATTTTCTCTAAATAAACCTATTCAATAAGAGAGGCATTTTAGGATTAATTAAGGTGAATTACTACAAAACACACAACCATTTATATCTTTCCAACATGTGTATCATGCACATAAATGAATCCTAAACATATCTATACATGCAATGCAAGTCTTTAGCACACCTTAATGATGAATGCAAAGAGATATTACTTAAGAAAATTTAGATGTTTTATGATGCATGATTTTGTTAAGAGACTCTTTTATCCATTAATCAAATGCACATTTACATGTATGAAAGACATAAGTGAGTACGATGCCATTATTTTCTACACCAAGGGTATAAGGTACAATACCTTCTTAGGGCTAGTTAAAGCCTAATCTGGATTTCCAAGCTAATATACCACTTTTCTTAAATCCATGTGCATGTACAAAAGCAAATAAATGGAAGAAGGGTCATGCAAAAGATTTTGTGTTGTTTGTTTGATTTGGTTATGTTTTATTTACATATGTGAATGTGAAGTTCCTTCATAAGTCATAACATAGAAGTGGATAAGAATGTATTTAAATAAGTGTTGTGTTCTTTTCAAATGAACTATACACTTTGCAAATCCTATTCAAATCTATGTTAAGAAAAGATAAGAAAATCTCATAACACATTTTAAGCTATAATCACATGCAAGCTTATAAGTACTTATAAGTAGCACACCTTCACTTATGATCTTTGATTTATTAGTTTTCAAAATAATTTTGATTTAATATTGATAATAGCTCATTTTCTTACTTTAGCCAAAACATGCAATTTGACATAAAGAAAATATTTCATTTATTTTGATTTTTGAAAGATATGAATGCATGATTTTCATATGTCACACAACATTTAGCATGCTTGAAAAGAAATAAAGTGACATAAGCATGTAGCTTCATTCACCTAATTAATTCCAAAATATAATCTTATGAAATGAGATCATTTAAAGAGAATCAACATTTCTTAAAGAGATTTTCATTTTTTTTTTGAATTTGATTTAGGAAATGTAAAAGAGTGTTTGCTGATCCTAACCCATTTCCCCATGGAATTAATTTAGTTTGATTTTTAGAACAATTAAGTTAATTTTATGTTTTGTTTAGGTTAAGGTGTGAATTAAGTCCATTAATTATCCCTTACCTACACCACTTTAACATAACTAACAAAATAATTATGAGCCAACATATAATATGCTACCACATGGAATTTAAATCAACAATGCACTTAAGAAAGAAAGGGGCTTAATGCAATTGGCTCACAAGTATTGATTAATTAAGCTAAAGGGTTTAATTAAGTACTTTTACAACCTTCCCACATATGGGTTGGAAATGATTTTCTTAAATTTACCTTAGGCTTTTGAATACTTAAGGATCTACCCAGAAAGGATTGATTAAGTTCATATTGATTTTGAAAATTTTATTAAGTTAATTAATTAAATCATTAGTGGATTAGTCCTTAATTAGGTTTGGATTAAGGAAGGAAAGGGGTTTAGTGAATAGCTTGAGGAAAATATGCCAAACCCATTCAATAAACCTCATACTTGCTTAAAAATGTTTAATTATCTCAATTGATGAATTAGATCACTGTTCATGTGCTTAATTACTTAATTACATTAAAGAGTGATTAGGGAGTTCATTAATTGGTTTCACTAATTAACTCATTAATAAATTCTAAGAAAATTAGGGGAGGGAGAAGTCATCCCACTAAATGTATCGAGAAATTTGGAATTAATTAATGAAGTAATAGGAGTAATTAAAATTATTATATTTTTAATTAAATTTTAAAGGAAAATTCACTGCTCAAAATCAATTAGAAATAATTTTATTGGATTCCCTCAATTATCTTTAAAATAAAGTTAGGTTTGTTTTTTTGATTTTTTACATTTAATTATGATTTTAAGAAGTTTCAATGATTAAGGGATAATTAAATAGCCTAATTAACTAATCGCTTCACCATGTGGCTACATGTGACACGCGCTGGCGTGATGGGATTAGTTATTAAAGTTGTCAAATTGGTTGTCGGATCAACCGGTGGCACGCCTTTAAATCAAGGATCGGATGGTCGTAATCAAACCCACGCTTGTAAAGTATTTAATTAATGTATCTAGCATTTAATCAGATCGCCCATCTAAAACATGCGGATAGCGGTCCATGATTCATCATTGTCTTTGCATGCTAAAGATGGAGACCATCCATCCTCCATGGCTTGATCCGAGCTCACTTGAGCTCGGATATGGCTAAGATTCAACCCACACCATCTAGAAGCAAGGAGAAGACATCCACGGAATTTCAATGGGATTAAAATTCCTTCATAAAGGAGCAAGGATTGTTTTTACTTAAGCTCTGAGGTATACCAGAGGCTATCATCGATGCTTCCAATCATTGAGGTAGCTTTGTCTAATAGAGATGAAGCCTGTGAAGGTTTCAAGATTCAATTTATAGTGGATCTTCCAATTGACCAAAGCTTGCTTCAATGGCTTACCCTTGGTCTAGTCCCCTTCCCATGGCTTGGATGATTGGAAAACACCTTTGGTGAGCTTGACTTGGCTTCTGATTGTGCTTGCAAGAGCAATTGAACTTTGGTGGAGTGATGAGTGAGTTGGAATTTTCCTTAGCCTCCCTATTTTCGGCTTAAGCAAAATCGAGAGAAGGAAATTGGGGAAGCTTGGAAAATGCCTAGGGAACTTAGTGAATGCTTTCTTTCGATCCTTTGAGCTCAATCAAATGCAAGAGAGATGAATTAAGTGGAAATGTGGGGAGTATATCTCCCTACTTGGATCGGACGTCAAGCTTGCATTATCATTTTGATCAAATTGATGGGATTGAATTTGTTGTGTTAAGAGCTCCATGTGGAGGTAGAGGAGGAAATGTGGAGGTGCTCATGGGTTAAAATGAGTGTGGGAGGTGATCCAAGTGGAGAACATTGATTAGAGTGGTTGGCCTTGGGTTGGGTTTTGACCCAAACCCATTGGGTCATGTGCACCACCCCTTGGTGTCCATTTGGTCCATTAGGAAGATGACATGTGACCTTGAGTTAGAATATGATCAAATTCCAAGTGAATTTGATCATAGCTTACCCTTTGTCCCAAGGATTAAATGGTCATTTGGCTATGGTTTTGATTTAGGCAGATTTGAAATGTTTCAAAATAGGTTGGGACAAATTTCAAGAAATTTAGAGTTGATTTGATATGATTTGGCTCAAGTTGACCTATTTAGGTCAAAATGGGCGAGGTCAATTTGACCAATTGGTCAAATTAGGTCAAACCAAGGTTGGGTCAAGTTCATATGACCATTTGAAATATTTTGGTATCATTGGTTTTGGTTCAATTTGGTTTTGTATTTAGTTTTGGTTCATTTGAGTTCACTTAGGTCAAATGGGTCAAGTTGAGCAATTTGACCCATTTGACCATTGTAGGTCATGGGTTGGCTTGCTTGGTTGATCATTTGAAATGTGTTGCAAGCTTTGGTTTCAATCAATTTTGATTTAGTTAAGTTTCAAGTTGGTTTGACCTTTTAGGTCAAGTTGGGTTCATGGTCAATTGGGCTGGGTTGGGTCTAGTTGGCCAATTGAGGCTTTGGTTAAGTTCAATAAGTGATTTAGAATGAGCTTAACCCATCGGTTGCAATCAATTTGGTTTAGATCAAGATTTGACCCATTTTGGCTTTTAAGTCAACTTGGGTCAAGAATGATTGGCAAGTTTGGCCCAAATGATGACTTGGTCAAGTTCAAATATTGATTTAGAATGGGTCTAGATCAATGGTTTCAATCAATTTATCCTATGGTGAATTTTGGATAGTTTAGGTTTTATTCAGTCAAATGTTGACTTCATCAAAGGCTAGGTTTGACTAGGTTTAATTTGAGTGATTGATTATCTTAATTGATTGTTGCTCACAATATGTGGCTTAGATGGGCTTAGTTCAATCCAATTTGTGTAGGATTAGAATTTGGTGCAAAAGGTGCTTTAGGTCACTTTGGGTTAAGTGAGCCTAAATGGATCAATTGGCTTGATCAAGGCCTGATTTGAGTTTGATTGAACTCACATATGAACCTATGATTGAAATATAAATCCAATTGCAAGTGATTTTGAGTCAAATGGGTTTTGATTCATTTAACAATTTCAAGTTCAAAAGATGAACATGGGTTTGATTTGGGTTTGAGTTTGAATTTAGTTTTGGTTAGAGATTGAAGTTTATGATTGATTGTTTGAGAGAAAATCAAAAGGTTTGAATTGATTTGAGATTGATTTGGTTAAGTTCAAGAATTTTACTTGAAAGAGCTTAAGTTGGATTTTGGTTGGATTTAGACTTGAATTTTGATTTAGGTTTTGGTTATTTGAATTTATATTTCATTTATATTGATAAATATAAATGATAATATAAATGGATCATGAGAAAATCTTTTGAATTTGAAGTGTGTTGAATTTGATTTGGGCTAAGTCCATAAGATAAAATCAAAGGGCTTAGGAAAGATTTTGGATTTGAATTTGATCAAGGGTTTCAATCATTTGAGATTTGAGAAAATTAATTAAGTTCAAATTGATTTAAGGTTTGGTTTGGATTTGAAGTTGATTTGAGAAAATAAATTGGGTAGGAATTGATTTAAGGTTTGATTTGGATTTGAAGTTGATTTGAGTTTGAAGTTTGATTTGAATTTGAAGTTTGACTTGAAAGAAGGAAGTAAGGATTTGGTTCAAGCTATAGGGGTAGGCAAGTTTTATTAATATCCCTAAGGCACAATCTCTTCTTATGGCTAACTCTTCTAAGTCTCTAAGGTTAGGTTAAGTGTTCACCTAATCACTAGAAGTGCCTTAAGACTAAGGAACTCTTAGTGCCTAAGAGGAGTCCTATGCCTAAGATGGAGAAGTTGAGAGCTCACTCTAAAATGAGGTCAACACCACCTAATAAGGGCAAGAACATTGAAGGGTATAATGAGTGGGTGGTGCTTATTAGGGTTGAACCTGTATTCCCTCTCTTCCCTTTGGTTTTGTATGTAGAGTCTCTCCTTCAAGCTGTCACTCAAATTGGGACTTCTTGGGTGAGCTACCCTTAAAAATTACCTTAGAGGGATTGGGTGACTTCATTATGCTCCCCAACATTCATGTGACAATTGGTGAATTCCAACATCAATGCTAATGTCCTTAGTTATTGAAGATTAAGGGTATATCTAAATGGACCTTCCCTAATGCTTTGGGCTAGTACAACTTGTACTAACACTGGATGCATGTTTTTTACTTCTAACTTCTCCCTTTGAGTGAGTAATAGACTTTCAAGAATTATCTAGGCTTTTATCTCATCGCAATAAAGCTTGAACTCTTTAGTGGCTTTAGACACTAGAAAATTGAGTAATAAACCCCTTTATTGAAATAAAAATTGAGTAGTAAATCACTTATTAGATTCACATGCAACCACCTTTGTATTAACCTTTGGGTTTGTAATAGTTCTCCCACTATAAATCAAATTGTCTTCACTATGTATAGTTGTTATCACAAAATTTAAAGACCATTAGAGCGTTCAACTTCAATTTGAAGTGCTACATAACTTTGATGAACTTTAACTATAAGCTTAATAAAGTTTCTAGCTATATTTTTCTTAGATAATATTTGTGAATGATAAACTTGTTAGGTCTATAAATTTTATAATCAGAGAACTGGTGTTAATCCAAAAAAATACATTGTCACACTATGGTGATTAGCTAGCAAATTTGAACTTGGACTATGACCCATTTTTTATTGAAGTAGTATGTAAAGGAGGGGCACATCTTCTCATAGATAAAGATGCCACTTATCTCCCACCTCTTATAAATGATCACTTTTGAAAAAAAAATATTATTAAATTTTTACTCTTAGTTTGATTATCAATTCAAAGATAAAGTTTATATATGCTTTCATGTTAATAAATTATTATTATATGATTTTTTCTTTAAAAAATGAGTGTAGGAGCTCCTAGTTATATTCGTTAACACATTCCCTAATCAAGAGCCTTTACAAGACATTCTTAGTTGGTTTTCTTATATTATACAATTATTAAATGATGAACTAACATACTCTATTGGTGATGACTTCATTATAGTGCCATATTCTCTTGAAACAATTGATGTCTTAGTTCCTTTAAAATAATCACAAGAGGTAACTACATATTGTCAAGTGGGATCTCCTCCAATCATTCCACCTTTCATTTTGCCTTCCACATATTTTATTACATATCATTTACTATATGATGAATACCCATCAACGATACTATTATAGAACATGAATTATAATTATAAGATGCAATGATATATCAAGTAATGAATGAAATACTTGGTAATCTTATCTGGGTAAAAGTTTAGGGACCAATCATAAAAACTAGTTAATAGATAAGCTATACTTTGTGGGCATTCCCGTGACAAATATGTAGATAGTAGGTCTAGATTAGTGATAAACCATATAAAAGAAGTTGTATTTGCTGATTCCATTTTAATTCCTCATTCTCAAATAGTCCCTCCTCTGGTAAACAAGGGAAAGAGAGTCTATTGTGCTAATCCTTCAATGGTTCTAGTTGATTTAGTTAATAATTGAATAGCATTGTATCTGTATCTACTTTGCAACTTATAAAATGTTTATGATGTAGACTTTTGAAAATAAGTAGTTGTAAAATATATCTCTTTATATTGAATAATATATAGAATACTATTTTCTCTATGCACTATCATTTCTATACATGTTTAATGTTCCTTCAATTATATTGTGTGATTAATGCATGAAAGTTGTGCTTTAGATTCTTCGTTAAATATAGGTTGGGGTAAAACCTAATTTAAGAAATAAATTATTTAATCATGTCTCCTCTTTCTTTGTAATACAAAGCAATAAATAATGTGGTTATATCTTTTGGTTTCAAGAAAATATTGACTACATCACGACTAATATGCAATCTTTCTATAAACATTTGACCTATGTCCACCAAATGAATAACAACACGATGTGACAAACATCCAAAGCCTCGATGAACTCTTTCCTATCATTTAGGTAAGTAAGAAAGGAAGATAAATGTCTTCAACATGCAACTAGCTATTTTTCAAGTATCCTTCCATAAGATGCTCATGTATACAAAAAATCAATATTGAAATAGCCTTTTCTCGATGATATCAATTTAACCTAAATGGGCAATTATTTAATGACATTATTTTTGAAAAATTTATCTTACATCTTTTTTTAAAAAAAGACTTTTGCATGTACTTAGGAAAAAAACCATTCTTGATATTTTTTATCTTTTAGGATTCATTATCTAACTCTTAATTTTTATTCTTCATCCTTAAAATTGTAAAGTCATTTAAAATTAAATTATATAAGGTTTTATAAAGTCCTTCGAGTGTGCAATGTTACCTAATTTTGTTTCAATTCTTAAGATTAAATCTAAGTCACCACAACTCACCCCATTTCACTCTCCTCTAAACTAGAATCACAATAAATTTGTAACTTTCTTTAAAGTTGAATGATATTTGAGTCCGGTCATCAAAACTCATTCACTCCTCTATAATTTATGTTAAATGAAGCTACCATAACATCCTTGATGGTGAGTAACTTTATTTTCCTATTATAATCTAGGATTATGGATGGGTCATCAAAACCCATCAAAGTGATTGATTAATGTCACTTCATGGTTTTTTACGTTACCTTCCTATTTGGTCTTAGGATTAGGCCCAAGTCACCAAAACCTAAGGGAGGGCTATTGTAAAATTCCTAGTAGTGAATTACCTAATATATAACATTTCACTTTACCATATGTATGCTTTCCATGTGAGTTGTCAATGAATATCCTCGATTCTAGTCATATGTACATACACATCCATAAAATTAAGATACACCCTCAACATGCTCTAATCTATGTACACATATAAAATTATGAGATCGATTGTAAAAAATGACTCATAAGTCTAACTCTCTGAATCACTAGACATCCCATAATATTATAATGCATCTTCAATTTTAGGTGTACTTCATGTCCATTTGATTCATTTTACTAGAACATTCTTCTTAAATTTTTTTTAAAAAATGCTTTTATAGGAAGTTTTAAACTACTTAGATATGTTAATATATGCTCTACTTGTAGTGAATAACCTTAATATAATTTATATTTGCATTGGTGACTTATATTTAATTATAGGTTTTAAATCGTATCAATAACTAGTTATGTGAATAGAGATAGATTATTAAAATCTATCCTCAAATTTGGCAAACATCCAAGACCAAGGAGGTTCAGGTAAAAGCATTGATCACCTTTATTAAAGAGGCAAAAGTAGATACTTGGGCTAGAAAGCTACTTGTCATACTTGAAGATTGACTATCAATGTGTTAGTCATTTTAGTTTGATTGAGACTCACACATTTAGGGACCCACTTTAACATCTCTAAGTATGATTGACCATATTCATGGATGTTCTTAAGATCAAGCTTGCAACTCAAGATTGAACAAATACCACTGGAATGAAAATGTGATATGGTTACCTATCAACTTTAAGAACTACATTGAATACTCGTATGTGCTCATCCAAAAGTTTCCATACTAAGAGATGGTAGTGACAAGGTTCTCCCATATACTTTCTTAGTAAGGTTCTTATTAGTTATTAAGTCTATCAAGAGTAAAACTAGAATTAGCATAACTTGGCCTCTAAAGGATTGTGAGCTCAAACAATTAGTTATTATAATCTTTTGTAGTTTTAAGGGGCCAAATCAAAAGGTTTAAGCATAACCTTTTCTCCCGAGAAGTCCTTACTTTGAGCTACTTTTTTCTACCATTTTTGTTACCAATATAAAAAAATGAAGTGGAATAATCTTCATTAAATTTAGCATAATAATCATAAGGTTATTTTTTTTTGGTCCAACACACCTTTAGATACTTCTTAGATGGTTTAATTATCAAGGCCCGTTCTAGGGATCATCTAACTTATAGAATGAAATCTTGAGCCCTAATAAGTTGGGATTCGTTCGGTCATCGCTAATGACCATAAGAACACTTAGTCCTATATTAGATGATTATTTGACTAAGAAGTTTGCAATTCATTAGCGATTTCTAGATATGAATCAATCAATTGGAATATTATAAGTATATATATACTCTTGGATATTCCACAACTAGAGGGTTCTTAGTTATGAACTTATCGAGATTGACCATCAAAACTCAAAATTTAATAATTAAAATATCTTTCCAACATTTATGTAATATCTCACTAATATACTATAAATATTGGAGGTCCTTTATTGAAATAAAAAATATTAGTGGTACCTAACCTTATATCCTCATCAACTACTAATTCTATAACCCAAACTATTCTATTATGTTAGCCTTAGTAAACTCTTAATAGAAATCCATGTGTGATGATCACTTCTAAACTTTTTCTAAATTATAAACTTGACTCTAGCCAACCATCGGTTGACCTCTTTCATCATTTGGCTTCACCATTCCCTAGTAATTTAAGTGTTGGTTTTAAGCAATGAATTCCTCTATTAATCTAATTATTTGAATAATTGATTATGAGACTCTAATGATTAGCTTGACCATCCTTAAAATTAATCTAGGAAATTTGATGATGGTAGAGTCAAAAGTACCACCTATCCTTACATGACTTGGGTCTCAATGCGACTATCCCAATTAGCCAAACCGTCAATAAATAAATATTCAAGGTTAGGATGTTTCAAATCAAATAACCACTAAAATCATTAGATAGGTGCTTGGTTTATAAAAGGCTTGCAAACTAAAACTTAGCCTAATATAGTCAATCTTAAATCAAAATTTGTTGGATTTCTCATTGACCACTCCATATTACCCAATAAATGTGTCCATGTGATAAAATACTTTAATATGCATACTTGGTCCATCAATTAGGCTAATTGTACCCAAGACAACCCAATTGAAACCAAATTGAGCCAATTTGACAAAATTATCCTTAACCTTTAAATTAATTAAGCTAATTGGACATGCAAATTTTTTAAATGTCCTAAATAAGGTCCAAGAAATAAGCTTAATTTTTTAAATAAAGGGTTTATACCCATTAAATTTTATATTTAGTTTTAATGGTTGGTTAAACCAATTTAAACATTATATTTAATAAAACCCTTAGGGTGATTATAGCTAAGGTTGTCATTAAAAGTATTAGTTTAAACTAACTTAGATTGACAACTTAACATGGGCCAATTTGGTGGAATATACTAACATACCTAATTTTGGCCCAAAGTTTATACTCCTCAAAATGGGCCAATATCAAGAAGCCATTCTAAGCCTCCATAAGCACTATTTTTTAGTCCTCAATATCATACAATCGTCCTTATGGCTCTACCCAGCCTTTATGCTAGGATAACCCCATTCCAACCATGGTAATCCATGGTTGAGCTTAGACTCATGGCATTACAAACAGGAAGCTTCCCTTGGGAGGTAGAAGATATTAACACACACCCTAAACTTGAAGAGCTCACTCTAGCATTCCCCATTCTCTTTAGCCCATTGAGTTAGCTCAAGCACCAAGCTCACATTAAAGGTAGTTGGAGCTTATTCATGATGGATTTGTTGCATAACAATCCAATTTCCATGGGAATTTAGTGTTATAGTTTAAAAAGCTCATCAAATTAAGTTTTGTTTAATTGATACCCTAAACTAGCACTATTAAACCTTCCACATTTACTTCACTTGGTCTTCTCATGAGTCAAGGCAATGCCATGGCTTGCTTAGTCATGCCTTTTTTTTCCCTTAGCCTTTCCAAACCAATATAGTGAGTATTCCACTTGGAGAGGCTTGAAAAGGGAGAACTTCAATAAAGTTAGGCATAGGTCACATGAACCTTAGCCTAAGCCAAATTTTTAGCATGACTTAGCAAGATGTTGAGGATGATCTTATGGCGTGGTACCTACTTTAAATAGATTCAACGCCATATCGAGGGAGGACCACAATTTGATCAAAGTTATGTCAATTTATTATTTCTTTTAGTTTTAATAATCCACTAAACAAAATGACTAGAAAATATAACCATAAGTACTTTTGTGTATGAATATAATGATAATGTTGATGTTAAATCATCAAAATTATTTATAATTTTAAAAATTATTTTTTTATATTTTAGCTAATCAAACTAGTTAATGGATTCAAAATTATTCCATATTTCTTTTGAGAGTTTCTATTAACATTATGTACTACCCATAAAATTTGGGAATCATTTGAATTATGATTTAAAAGTTCTAAAATTTTGAAAGCAATTATTAACTATTTAAAATTAATAATAATTATTAAAATATAACTTCAAAAATATGTGATACCTTTAAAGGATGTTTCTAATATGAATTCTCTGCCATTAAAATTCTCATAATTTTACAAGGCAATTTAAATTATTAAAATTAAATATTATTGAAATTGATGAGAAAATTACAATGTATTTCTAATGTGAACATCACTTATTATAAGATTACACTAATTTTCCTACATATTTTTTTTTAAAAAAATTTGATAATTTATAAAGGTAAATCTAACTATTTTTAAAATTTTTAAAATAAGTATAAATTCCAAATAATCTAAGAAAATTTTAGCAAGGTTTTAATTGAGCACTCAAGAAATCTTCTATAATAATTGTTGCATCAAGATAATTTTTGGTAAATTAAACATAGGGAAATTTAATAAAATTAAACAATGATCTTTAGTTCATCCCATAATTAAGTAACAATATTTAAATTATAGTTTAAGTTTAATAATTTTTTTTGATTTATTATGAAGAATTTTGGCATATATAATCATATTCAAAACATTATAAAATTAAATAATGAAGTAAACCTAAAATTATGATATAAGTTTAAATCACATGTTCATTGTAGCCATTTTAGAAGTGAATTCTAACCACATATATTTTTTATAACTCCCATGAAACACAAATTCCATGCTAATGTGTTAAGGGTTATTCAAAACATAAGTAGTAGAACACGGGAGAATAATCCTTTTGAACATACAAATGCATATCACATTGTAAGGTACAACTATTTATATTGTTCACTCACACTACAATTTTAGATATGATTACATTTAATTTCAAACTTATTCCTAGTAATGGAGTTAGCTATTTAAATTAACTTTATTTAAACTAATATTTGTGTGAATTTGACTACTTGAATTGATAATGGAATCAATAGGTAATACACGTTTAGGATCACCTCATTGATTGCCTCTAAAATTATTTTCATAGTCTAATTCATTAATCACATGCATATCATCCCTCCTACTTAACTTAGTTATATAAACTATATTACACTTTATCTAGTTTATGATACTTAGTAAATTTGTCCGGTACTTAGGGATGTTTGGTTGGATGTATTTTGGATGCAAAGTAAATCAAATGTAGAGATTTTAACTTTTGGAGTGTTTGGTATGGTGCCAAGTAAAATTACAAGGCATTCAAGCATATTTGAAATACATCGGTGTACTTGTGGTGTATTTAAAATTCACCCAAATTCCAAATACACTAATTAGTGCAAAGTGGTAAATTCCAAATACATTGATTAGTGTAAAGTGAGAAGTGCCACCCACCATCGTTGTCACGCCGCCGCCCACCGTTGATCACCCCATCGCCTCCTACCATCATTCTAGCCATTGCCAGCCGTAGCCACCTTAGGCCAAGCCAATGTCGAAGGCCACCAGAGGTGATAATCTCTTCTACTAGTCGCCACCACTACCATCACCCTTAAAAAAAAATACTTTACATTGTATTCATTCTACCAAACAAGAAAAAACAAACCTATGTATTTGTAAAGTTTCCAAAAAAAAACTTTAAAGTAATTTAAATACATTACATTCACTTTACAATTCATTTCTTTTGCAATGCACTCCTTTTAGGCAACCAAACAACCCCTTAGTTAATTCCAATGTTGTTTTGTTTCTCTTGACCAACCCTCTTTTCATCATCAGGTCATGTTTATTTGATTGAACAAAATCTTATAGACTAATTATATGATATTGCTAGTTCCCTTTTATGAAAATGATCATCTTTCAAACTAAGTTCAATTTGAGTTTGATCAATGCCACTTTGGCAAGATTCTTACTCAATTAATCATACTAGTTTGATAAGGTCATTTTATACCATCGTTCGTATACAACTATACTTGATCTCCTTCCTTTCTTTTATGAATAGATAATTTCTATTTAACCTTACCTTGCACTCTAAATGATTAGGATATTTTTTTCTCTTATCTAACATCTATCCATCCTCAAGTGTTCATACCGGCATAATACATATTAATACATTTGAACACTTAAACCATACTGATAGTTGATGGTTTAAATTATTATATTTTATATTAATACATATACAAAGTGATGTCATTACTTTAGGTTAGAGTACGTCCCAATAGATCAAAGACTTGATCGTGATTATGATTAATTAGTTATTATTATTGGATGATAGTTTATTTGATAATAATAACCTTTTAATTATAATCACATATGACCAATTAATAAGATTAATTAGCCTAAAGCCGTAACTTTGATTCAATATAAAGTAATAAGCCTTATGATAATTGAGTTATGATAAATAGCTTACCTTGGTAAATCATCAAATTATATGAGATAATCTTTAGATACACTAACTTTTATACATGCTTAAGTGTTATGATAGTTCACAACCATATGACATTAGTATATAGAAGATGTAATTAAATCATTTTGATATGTAAACCCTTTTGTTTCTTGGGATGAGGTTACTTTAGTGTGATTAAATTTTTTTATTCTTTATTATATTTTGTGATGTTTTGCACCACTTAAGTTTTATGCCAAAATATGGTAGAGCTATTTTTCTAGTTTCGATTATTTTTACATTTATAATGGCGGCATCAAAACATAAATGTTGCTAATATTCTATGATATTATATTTTTTGCTCTATGATGTAATATTTTCTATTGTGTTTTGATATCCATTTTTCCTAAGACATTTTCAATAATACATTTCTTTTTAAAATTTTATATGTAAAATAAAGCATAAATTAAGTTTCTCAACCCACTAGTCAATCCAAATAAACAAACATATAGTTTGAGATAGAAGTGGAACTAATAATAGAAGGAAATTTAAATGTTATTTTGCTACTTAATTTATTCAAGCTTGTCAACTAGAACTCAGTTGCCCCATTTTACTTTTTATTCTTGGTATATATAAGCATAATACCCAACAACACTGACTTATTACTTATTCTTTAAAGTCATCATAGCATAGTGATTTATTTATGGTTGCTCTATTTGCTTATTATTTTTCTTTATTATTACATTGTGGTTGTTAGGGACTATAGACAATTTCAAGCTAGATTTTTTTGGCAAAATATTTTCTACCAATTTTAATAAAATATTAAACAAACTTGAAATTGATTACAAACACAATTTAAATTTAAAATTAAGGCACTCTCTAGCCAAAAAAAATTTAAATTACTTTTACTCTTTTATAGCTTCTAGGGGTATAAGATAAAGTCAACAAGTGATCAAACCCCCAAGTGATGAAGCACGTTTTTTAATAACATAGACAAATCATGCATGCATTAGTAGTCTCCACTTAAGAATAGATAAATTGTATGGCAAGTCATATACCTTAGGATAGACCATCAAGTTGGTATGGTAGAGAGTTTTAGTGTGCCAAAGTAATTGCAACCTAGCCTGACAAGATTGTATGTCCATCAGGATATATTTAGTTGCTTATAACTAGAAATCTTATTTTTATTTTTATAGACTTGTCTCTACCTATGTAAAGATTATAAATCTTACATGTGTTCCAACTTTTTTATCTAAATTGTCTATCTTGAAAATCTTTGATTTTTTTTTCTTGGTTTGAGGTCATGAGACCAACTCTAGATGATGTAATTCATGGTTGTTAAAGAGCATCACCGACGGGTTGGGTAGACTATGTTCCTTATATAAATGACCTTGGACTTGATAACCCGGAATGATGGATCCATGAAATTTAGATCATGATTTTTTCCCTTTTCTTAATCTTTTCCCTTAACCACTTACCTTTTTGAACCCATCATACTTCTTATTAAGTCTTTAGTGGCTCAATAATTATTATCATATAGGCTTTTTTTGTATATTGGGTTGTAAACTTGCTTCTTTACAATGATTCACTCTCTACCTTGTATATTGACTTCTAACATATAGATGGTTCTATTGTGGTAATAATTATTGAATCACAATTTTTTCTTAAATAACTTAGAAAAATAAAATCAAAATAAAGACATATTTCTACTTTTCAAACGTTTTATGGAAGTGTCCTCAAGTGTAATTAACCATTATTGACCTCATTTTTGAATGAAGTTAGCATTAGGCCTAACCCGATAATTAGGAGCTTCTTGACTAGGCACTTAGGGCATTGTACTAAGCTATCCTAATAAACATTTCTAGAATTGACTTAACCTTATAGGATTTGGTGAACCTAAACTAAACTCAAATTTAAATAAATAATTAAATCAAACATATTCTAATTAAAATCTAGAATCTAATTGAGCTTAAATCAAGGCAAGGTAATTGGGATGGTCAACCCAATTAATCTACATAAATTTAAAATTACCTAAACCCAAAGAAATCCAAATAAATTTAAAACAAATCAAAATCAAACCAAACAAAAAGCATAAAATCAATGCAAGAACATAAATGAATCTAAAGATAAATACAAATGAGGTTCAAGATGGTTAATCATGCCATTCGCTTATGATTGAACTATGTGGGCCCCATCGAGTCAAAGGTCAACTCACTAAAATTTGACCAAATTAAATCATTCCAAAGGCTCAAAATCATAAAATAAACATGTTTAAACATAAATCTAAATTCAATAAGGTCTTAATTGAGTTGATTAGATTACTTGATCTAAACTAGTCTAAATGGACCTTATTGAACCCAAACCCAAATTAAACTGAAATCAATTCAAATTGAATGTCCAAAAATAGCAAAAAAATCATAATTAAACACAATCCAACTAATCATGTGATCAATTTGGTCATTTGATCCAAGTGAACCCATTAAACCCGATTTGGGTCAATTGGGCTAAAATCAAAATCAAATGAAATTGATTGATCATAAATATTACAAATGATCAATTAAACAAAATTGAACCTAAATTTAAATCTTAAAATGAATGTTTGAGCTAAGAGATTCAATTTGACTAATTTAGGTCAAAAGGTCAAGCCTAGCTTAAACCATATCAAACCCTCACATGCCACGATCAATTGAACCCCAAATTATCTATCGACAATTAACATTAATTGAAACGCAAATCTAAAACCAATTAATCAAAAGAAATATAAACAAACCACTCAAATGAATTTGAATTCAAATGGCATTAAACTAAGCTCAACCACCAAATCCAACTCAAGTTAACTTAAAGGTCACCCTAACCTAATTAGGATTGCCGGTAATCCGCCAAATGAGGTAAACACATCCCAAAACCATAGAGCTAGAGAAGATGTGGAGCAATGGAAGAAAGACATGCAAAATCAAACCCATCCTTCCTTCATCCATATTCTCTTATCTCTTGTTAATTGGATTAGATTTACTCAATCAACCCACTCCTTCCAAAGAAGAGTCCAAGGGTGATAATCACCAAGTCCAATTCCTACTTGACTTCTCCATGGGAGAAGCTCTCAACCATATATGGAAAGAGAGGAAGGATGCTTTCTAAGCAATCTAATCATTCACACACATTCACGAGGAGAAGAGAAGACACTCCCTTTTTTTGGTCGCCAACAAGTCGATTTTGACCAAACCCACCGGTGAACAAGTGAAGCTCAACCTCTATAGTGATTAGTTAGGAGGTAACTCAATTTCTCTTTCCCAGGTTCACTACAACCAAACAAAGGTGTTTGAACCAAAACCATTGTCGAGGATCGATGTTAGTGAGGTATGCATCAAAATCGGCCACCCTTTGTTTTGGTTTGGTCTTTTATGAAGAGAATTTGAGCTTAGGTGAGATCAAACTATTGATCATTTTGCAATAAAAAAACATGAAAATGCCCCTAGATCGCCAAATTTTATCACTTAATGGTGAACTGTTTGAAGTTCTCATCGATGAGAATAGGGACAAAATCGAGGTTCGTTACTTTTATTTGGAATGGATAGCTCGATATAGTCACACCACTTGATTTAATTCCCTTAAAGAATTGTAGGTGAAATGATGACTGATTGATATATGATCGAATGGCTCCCATCAATCCACGACCCGCCACTTGACATGGGATCCACATGGACCAATCTATCAAAATGCGTAAAGACTCTATCATGTTAGCCACATGGCAATGACTAGATTAAGTAGAAAATTAAAATTTTTTAAATTTAAAAAATATAGAAAAATATCAAAAGTTTCAAAAAATTAAAAATAAAATACTCAACCAAAAAATAAACATAAGGGCTCTATGGATTAATCTTAATGAGAGGAATCTATTAAATATAAAATTTCCAATTTGTATTGATAGACTAAGCATTTATGACACTCTTGTTCTATCTAAAAATGAGGGAATCATTAGGCATTATTGGACCCGAGATATGCGACATAGCTAAAAGAACTTTCTCGATGAGGCTTGTTATTTCAAAGAGATTCCTTGGAAAACTTTCTCCAATGAAAATTTACTTATGGGAATCACAGATCATAATCAATCCCTTTACATTTTTTTTCATAAAGGTGATTATATTATTGATTACTCAAGTACACTAATCCAAAAAGAAAAAAAATGTAAAAGGTGATTATAGAAAGTCGATCTAATGTATGGTAATCCCAACTTGTCACTTAGAATAAGTGAGTTTAGCTCTATCAATGTACTTGGAACAAGAGAAAGGTTGGAGATTTAAATATCTTCAAGCTAAGAGATTGGTTGGTTTATTCCTTTCCCTCCAAATATGGGAGCAAGATACTTTAAGATTTACCATGAGTTTTTGATAATTTTGAGTAGATTGATGATGAGCTAGATTCTGCCTCAAGGTCCGGATGAGTAGCAGAGTCAAATTCAATATAGTAATTTAGGTGAGGCTTCCTTGAAGCAAAAGTGCAGCATAAAATAATGAAACAATTTTGGGAAGAAGTGCGAAGAAAGATATGGCATAGAAAAAGAATATCAATCTTTCTTACGGTTTTTGAATTTGCCTCCAATTCCAGCTTTCTTGGTGTTAGTGTTGAAGTTTTCATCAATGCTAATTTTGATAATGTTTTGGGCTAGTTTGTTCCGAATACAAGGCTCCATTTTAGTGGTGTATAGGTGGTTGAAAAGTTGTTATTGCGTTCAACTCCTAATTTTTCCATTATTCATCAACTACAAGTGTGATCTAATTTTAAGTGCAAAGTGAGCCTATGGTGTTAGAGTCATTATGTTTGATATTATTTCTTGCACCAGTTGAACCAAAGTATGATAAAGATGGCATTCAATGATTTGGTGGAAAGTTTGATACTTTCTAAGAATCATCCAATAGGGAGTAAGGTAGAGACCATCTCCATTTGCCCATTTGTCTAAAGATACTTGTTCCAAATTGATTTGCTGAATTTTCATTAGATGATGGTATGAAGGAGTCCTTCTTCTTCTTGTTTGCATAAAGAACACCTTAAGAGAAGTCTAAGACCCTTGAGTTTGAGGATGTCATCAAGAGGTAGGAAATGATAGAAGAGTCTCCAATGTAAGAATCGATGGTTTGATGTTCGATTCCAGATATTGTTCTCAGGGGACGTATGGTGATTTTCCACCGTGAGATATAGTATCTTATGTAGGGGCTTGTAAAGAGTTTTCCCTTTCACTACCAACTTGTCTTTTCTAGCCATATCCATTGGAAGATTGCATATCGACTGATATGGAAAAGAAAAATCAAATGCTTCTAATTATCCTAATGAGTTTCTTTCTAGAATTCTTTGATGTGGCAAGTTTGTAGGGGTTTGATTCCAACAAATTCTAGATAGAGGGTTCACCCCAAACCAATGGTCATTTCAAATATCAATATGGCCATCACCCAGTCCCAAAGATCGATCTTCAACAACCTCCCTATGTTGAAGCGCCTTTTCTAGATTGCATAATCATTCGGTTTGCTATTCACATTCATTGGGTGTGAGGCTTTGTAGTATTTCCCGTAATATAATTAGACCAAAGTGAGTTTTTCTCTCGGTTTTATCTAGAACTTGTAGGTTTTGCATTTTAAGCTCTCCTGGTTTTGGTTTTTCTTTATTGGTCGGTTTGCACAACTTTTTCCAACTAGTCCATTGAATGGACTTGTGGTTGTGGATCTAAATGAATCAGCTTAACATTCTTTCAATCCTCAATTGAATAATTTTGGGATGCATTGTACTTAACCGGCATATAATGGGATTGAATTAAGGATGATTTTAACTATGGTTATCCACCCACCAAAAGAGAGAGTTCTCCTATCAAGGTGGAAAACATAAGACTATAAAGAGTTTTTATTGATCCTAATGCTTCACAATATCATGAATTGCAAAACATTGTCATTTTTTATAATTGATACAAGAAGGCTTAGTTTTGATAAAATATTATTGAGTTGGTTTAATGAAATGGGAGAGAAGGCTTTGGATTCAACCACTATATTATTGGAGATAGATGGGTTGAAAATTAAAGAAAAATTCTTTATTATTGACTTAGAGATATCCTTCAATGGTCTCTTAGGCATGCCATGAATACATGAGTATAAAATGGTTCCTTCATCACTCCACCAATGTTAGGTACACAAAAGATGGAGTAGAATATACTATAAATGGTGAAATACAACCATTCTTTATTCATGAGATTAAATTTTATGAAGATTCTACCTATTATATGCCTTAAAGGCAAATACATGTTTCTATGAAATCTAGCATTATTGTGGCACCAAAGAAAATCAAAGAAGATATCACTACAAATAAAAAAGAAGAAATGAAAGAAAAGGAGAGGAATACAAAAGAAAAAAAAAAGAATCTCCAATAATTCAAATTGATTTGGAATCTAGATCTAACAAAAGATTCCACTCAAAAGATGCATAAATAAAGTTTGAGAACTCGTTAGAATTAGATAATGATGAAGAATAAATACAACCATCAAAGGATGAACCTAAATTATCCTCTTAGAAAAATGAAAAGGTGTATGTACCTTTGACTCCTTTATCTCAAAATAAAATTTCATAATTAAAAGTCAAAGTAGCCCTTAACCTTTCAAGAGAGGTTGAGAAATTTTCAAAGTTTTATTCTCAGATTCAATCTTCAAGTTCAAAAGTAGATGTAAATCTTGAAGATCCATCTTCTAATAAAATAATAAAACTTTTGTTTGACTAGTATCTTGACTGAAGTTAAGAATGCTATAAAACATGGTTTTATTCCTTTGTCCCAAAGATATAGCTTAAAGCATGAAAAGTTTATGAAATAAAAAAATAAAAACTTGAAATCCAAAGCTTTGGGTTTACACTAGACCTTTAGATAATGATGAACACTACTTAATGATAAGCAATCATATAGAATCTAATCAACTTTTGGAATTCTATCTAACCCTTTAAAAGAGTTATGTCTTAAAATATCGATAATTTAGATGATTGCTTAATTCAAAGTTTGCCCCTGAAATTTGAAGAAGAAATAAAATCCACTTGATGAATTAAAGGAGATCAACTCGGGAACTCTGGAAGACCCAATGCCAACTTTAATTAGTTCATTATTGAGTCCAAAAGATTCTAAAGAGTTGATTAATTTACTTTTGAATATAAAGATTGCTTTGCATGAAATTATAATGAAATTCTAGGTTTATCTTTGGATGTGTAGATCACAAACTAAAGATTAAACATGATACAATTCTAGTAAAGTAAGCTCTAAATGCATGCATCTAGAAATTGAACAACAAGTTATTATTGATGTTAAAATATTAATTAAGGTCAATTTTAAATGAAAAGAATAGTACCCTTCTTAGTTAGCAAGCATTATCTTGGTAAAGAAAAGAACGGTCAAATATGCATTTATGTAGATTTAGAGACTTCAATAAGGCTTGTCCCAAAGATGAGCTTCCATTATCGATACTAGAACTTATGGTGGATATAGCCTCCTCACATGAAATCTTTTATTCATAGATGGATCATCTGGATATAACCAAATAAAGATGAACCTAGATGATAAAAACATACAAAGATTCAAAACTCCTATTTGGATATTCTATTACACGATTATGTCATTCAATCTCAAAATGGTGGAGATACCTATTAAAGAGCAATAACTAGAATATTCAATGATTTAATTCATAATTAAGTTGAATGTTATAATGATGATCTAGTCATTAAAAGTAAAGAAAGATAAAATCATTTGTGATCTATGGATTATTTCTAAACTATTATGCCATTATAATCTTAAAATGAACCACTTAAAGCGTACTTTTAAAGTAACTTCAATGAAGTTTCTAGAATTCATAAGGAACTGTGGGATCAAAATTGAACATGGAAAGATAAAAGCTATCATGGAAATGCCACCACCTAAAAGTCTTACAGTTAAGATCATTCCGGGAAAGGTTGCATATTTAAAAGATTTATATCAAACTTATTCAAGACACCAACCATTTATGACATTGATGAAGAAGGATTCTAAATTTATTTGGGATGAAAAATGTGAGAGTGCATTTGAGAGTTTAAAATAATATATGATGAATCCTCTTATTTTGCCCATCCCAAGGAAACCTTTAATTTTGTATCCGTAGCTTTAGATGAATCACTTGGAGCTTTATTAACTCAAGTTAATAAAAGAAAGGTAAAGAAATGCCCTTTATTATATAAGTCATAGACTCCAAATAATAGAATGATGCGATAATCCTATCATTTGTCTAAATCCTACATGAATAATGAAGTTGAATATAAGGCTCTTATAACTGCAAGAGTTAGCAATCCTTATGGATATTAAAAATACTAAAATCTTTGGAGATTCCCAACTAATTATTAACCAAGTGAGCAAAATCTATAAGGTTTTGAGCCCAAAGCTTTTCGTTATTACTAGTATACAATGAAATTGCTTAAAATGATTCTTTTGTGACTTTGTATAGAATATCACACAAAGATAATTCTATAGCGTAAACTTTAGCTTAGCTCACTAAGGAAATTGTATGTCCATAAAAGAGTCTATATCTATAAAATTTTAAAACAACAAATTGATCTCTTATAGATTTAGATTACATGAATAGAAAAATAGAAATACAACAGATAGCCAATCTTACTAAAGGTCAAGAAGAATGTGATTAGAGACAACCATTCATTAATTATTTAAGTGAGAGGCTTCAAGATAAGTCATTAGCAAATCAAATTAAGAAACATGCCTTATCTTATGCATTAATTAATAATATGTTGTATTGTAGGTCATTTGATCAAATGTGGCAATGTTGTTTAGGTAAACAAGAAACCCATTAGATTGTGATCGAGGTATATTCGGATTGTGTGGCACTCACCAATCTAGACTTAAAATGAAATTGAAAATTAAAAGACTTGGATATTATTAGTCTTTAGTGTTAAATGATTTCATAGAAACTACATGTTATTGTCATAAATGCAAAATATATGGAGTACTATTATATCACCTAGTGTACTATAGCCAATGATTACCTCTTGGCCCTTTGAGAGTTGGGGTACTAAAATTATAGGGCTTATTAACCCTCTTTCATCAAAAAAAGGTGTCATATTATATTAGTCAATTGTTTACTATGGTGTTTTAATTTGGAGTCATAGGGACACCACAGATCTTATGGGGTACTTATTGAAGTGATCGGGTATGATATTAAGGTATGTTATATCATCTCGTGGAGATGGAGACACCTATAATTGACCTAATCACCTAATAAAGACTCCTAAGGCGATGGGTCTATATATATACCAAAGATCTTTCCCTACCTTACTTGGAGAAATAAAGGTGGTTTATTTTATGATGGGTTCTTTAGTTCCCTATGGAAGCAAGCCTACATAGTTAATTACATCTTAGGAAATCAATTTTCTAAGAACACTCTCGATTAAAGTAGTTAATATATATCGTCAAAGATTTTAAATCCATACTATAAAAGGATTAGGTATCTATGGAAACCAAAGGGAAGGAGTTCAAATGGGAAGACTTATTTATAGATTCCAAAGGAGGATAAGTAAGGAGTACCCATGATACTAGTGTGAGTGCTCCAATCAACCTTATTGTGAGGCTTTACATATTTGGAAAATAGAAAATTTTTTTTGTTTAAGTTGGAATCTTATTAGAATGCTTATAGTCCATTAATATAAGATAGTGAAAATGCCTAGGAGGTGAGGACTTATACTCATAGCTCAAGGAAATAAGTAGCCTTGGAACCTAAATCTAAGATGGTTTAGCATAAGCCAAAAGCACGACCTAAGTCCAATTAGAAAAATGAGACATAATAGTTTACCTCCATAAGAGGATATACCCATCCCTGGCTTACAACCGCCTAGAGTGGCCTCCAGCCTAACACCTCCTCACGCTTTAAAATCATGTAGGTCTCTTATGTAGATGCAAGATAGCTAGACCGTTATTTAATTAAGAAGGAAGCTAGAGTCCCAAACCGACTCCCTAAGAGACTAAATCATGATTATGAAAACATAACTTAGATTAATGCAAAAATTACAATCTCTTACACCATTTTGACACATTCATTTTGGACTAAAGCTTGGGACAATATGCCTATATGCATGATGAAATAAAATTATGGGCTAAATCAGAAGGAGGTGTTCTCCACTACAAGGGATGCACTCAAAGGTCAAGCATATCCCTTATCATGAAAGAGTGGAAACCCTCCCTATTCAAGAGTGACACAAGATGATATGCATGGTGTGATAACATACAACATTCGATAAGAGGTTGCTAAATCTTTTATTCATCTTGATTATGAATCTAGATAAGAGGTTGTGAGTTATATTAAAATTTAGTTATGAATTATTTAGTGAGGATAAATAATTTAATTTTATCCTAAAGACCCTACCATCCAAGACACATATCAAATAATCGCATTCTTTAAGAAACCTATAAAAACATGCCATTTCTATTGTACAATCTAAACACAATAATCAAACATATGAATTTCATAAAAGAATAAAAGGCTAGTGCGACGGCAGCCATACACTAAAAGGAAAGAAATTAGGTAAGCTTTTATACAACCCATTACAATAGAATATTATAATTACAATGAATGCTATGAGGGACTTCAAGTTCTGTCTTTCTTTCCTTCCATTCTTTTAGATTGGTGTTACTCAGGCTTCATAGGGCCTCCCATGCCTTTGCCTTCTAGCCACTTCTCATCTTATAACCCTATAGCATTAATCCTAATCCTATTATAAAATTACATTCTTGTGAAAAAAATGAAATCAAACTACACTGCAAAATAAACGTTAGCTAAACAAACATATAAGCCAAGCAATTATATTACATATGTTTAGACTTAGCACTCGCATATGGATAACCAAACCCACATGTCTTAACTAAATTATGCTTAGAGGAATAAGCAACATGAAAGCAAGAACATTTATATTTACTTATTATTATAGCGCCTTTAGCATAATCCCATGTAGAAAACATCATCATTTAACGACCTAACATCCAATCTACGCATAAACAATCCTAACATCTAGTCTAAAATATTACATCATAAAATAAAAGATATCACCATAACATACTAACCTAAAGGCTAGAATTAGTGACTTAGTATTCTAGTGTGTGCTAAGGTTTAGTGTGGTATATCTTAGTTGGGCCTTAGAAGTATATATACACATGTATTAGAGATTTTAACAAGTATGTGCCATTGTTAAACCGGGAAGTGAGATTATCTAAGACCTCTTTGGGGCTACTTAAAGCCTCATATTCGTGATGTCTAGACTATATACTTGCTAACGTAAATACATGTTAACCTATACACAAGCATGAAAATCAAGATTGTATTTTTCATTATGGGGTGGTTTCGCTCTTAACCATTCCCTTGCTCCCCTATGCAATTATTGCTACTAGGGTGGGAGCGGTGATTTTTCTTGATTTTAAAACTAAAGGTCATCTTGACAGTTCATTGGCATCACACATGTCATGTGTAACATTAAAGTAGGAAACCATTGGGGTGATTTGAGCTTCTAGATTTTATAAGGCAACAACACCTAGGCTACGACTCCAACACCTCAAGTGGAAAGTTAAATTTATTTCATTTTCATCATTTTTTTTAGATGGGAACATAATAACTTGAGCTAGTGCATGTTCAATGCCACCTATTAATGGACATTACTTACAAAAATACTATGTATAAATTATACTCCAATTTCAAAGATGATGATTAATAAAGTTATGTATATCCTATTTTGCAATTTATTTAGGTCCAAACATTATCTCTTTTAAATTTAAATTTTATCTATAAATTTTGTGTAATGTCTTTTAGACCTTTATAAATTTCTTCAAGCCATTTTGGACATAATTTCTACTTTCCATAGGTTGGGAACAAACCCATTTGTGACACCTTCCAATAAATCTCTTGGGTTTGAAGTGAGCTTTTGTGCACCATTCCCATAAGTTTGAAGTAAGCCCTTCATGGCATGATTCCTACTTTCTATGTCAAATGGACTATCTAGGTTAGGATTAAGTCCCTAAGACCCCTTTCATAATAGTCAAAAAATTTGAGGATTAGGATTAAGTCATCTAGACCATTTTCTTCACTTTAGTTATTTAAGTTGGAATGAAGCCATCAACCTTCTTAATAGCTAACTAAATAGAGTAAGTCACTTAGTAGGAATCCTTTCTAAAAGACAAGAACAAGATTAAGTCACTAAGACCTCTTCCTATTAAATGGGGTATCTAAGTTAGGATTAAATTATCATTACCCATTTCTAATAATCAAAATTTAAGGATTAGGATTAATTCATCAAGATCTCTTTCTTTAGTTTAGCTATTTGAGTTGGATTTAAGTCATGGCCCATTTAATATCTACTAAAATTGGATTTAGTCCCTTAGTAGGCATCCTTTGAAGAAAATTAGGATATGATTAAGCTCTTGAAATTCCCTTTTCTTTCTAGCTATTTAGGTTGGAACCAAGCCACTAAAGGCCCTTCTTAGCTTTCACTAGATTAAGATTTAAGTCCTTGTGACCCCTTTTTAGTTCAAAATAAAAGAAATTAAGTGATGTAAATAAGCCACTCTAAAGCCCCATTCCTATAGACTACTTAGGATAAAAACTAAGTTCATGTGACCCCTACCTATTAGTCAAAATCTTGAGGATTAGGAACCAAGAAGTTGAAAGCCCCTTTTCTTTCAACTATTTAGGTTGGAATTAAGTCATTAAAGACCCCTTCCTAATAGCTAACTAGAGTAGTAAGTCCATTAGTGACATCCCTTTTGGTTAAAATTCATGTAATTTGGAGTTGAGTGGGTATTTATAATGGCATCTTTTCTAGGAAAAGAAAAGTTTAAGGTCTACCTATAGATCCTTTTTTTAAAATTGACTAGTCATTTAGACTACCTTTTGCTAATCCCACTTAAAAGATGTTAGTCCTAGTTTTTTTTTTCCTTGATTAGCTATTGAAAATCTATTGTAGTCAAAATAAGAATAAGTCCCTTGAAGGCATCCTTTTAAGGTGTGTTTTCATGTTAAGATTAGATTTTTTATTGAGTCTTTTCCTAATAATATTTCTATTCTTCTTAAAGACTAGTGAACTTAAGTTCCCTAAGAATGAATCATTTTAAATCAAAAACAACTTAAGGCAATTTTATGCCATATTTTAGAATCAATTTTAAAATAAAATTTGAAACCAAAATCAAAACTAAATCTAAATTCTAAAGTTTAAAACAAAATTTAAACCCCTATAAGCATTTGTTGCTTATAGTTTTCTTAACTAATTCAATGAGAATATTTTGAGTGTAGTCTTATTAGTCCACTACACATATTATGGGTCCATTTGTTGACCTCATTTTTTTGAATAAGATTAGCATCAGCCCCTAGCCCTAATAATTAGGAAACATAATCCTAAATTAGAAGCTTCCCGACTAGCACTTAGGGCACAATACTAGCTATCAGTGAATCTTTCTAGGTACTTAGGACATAATACTAGCTATCCTAGAATCTTTCTAAGATTTGACTTAACCCAATGGATTAGGCCAACCTAAACAAAACTCAAATTTAAATAAATAATTAAATCAAATATATTTTAATTGAAATCTAAAATCTAATTGAGCTTGAACCAAGTCAATTGGGATGGTCAATTAAGCTCAAAATTACCTAAACCCATAGAAATTAAAATAAAATCAAAATCAAATTGAAATCAAACCAAACAAAAGCGTAGAATCAATGCATGAAGATAAATGAATCTAAAAGTAAATACAAATGAGGTTCAAGATGATTGATCATGCCATTTGACTTATGATTGAACCATGTGGACCCCATCAAGTCAAAGGCCACTCACAAAATTTGATAAAATAAAATCATTCCAAAAGGTCAAAATCATAAAATGAACATGTTTAAACCTGAATCTAAATAAATATAAATTCAATGAGGTCTTAATTGAGTTGATTAAATCACTTAATCCAAATGGGCGAAATGACCTTGTTAAACCTAAACCCAAATTAAACAAATCAACACAAATTGAATGTCCAAAATATCTAAAATTAAAATTAAATATAATCCAACTAAATATTGAGTTTAGTTTGATCAATTTGGTCATTTGACCTAAGAGAACCCATTTTAGCCCATTAAACCCAATTTGGTTCAATCGGGCCAAAATAAAAAATCAATTGAAATTGATTGATAATAATTAGTACAAATGGTCAATTAAAATAATTTAACCTAAATTTAAATTATAAAATGACTATTTGAGCATGGAGATTATATTTGACAAATTTAGGTCAAAAGGGCTATCAACCTAGCTTAAACCATATCAAGCCCTCACATGCCATAGATCAATTGAACTCCAAATTATCTATTGGATAATTAACATTGAAACTCAAATCTAAAATCGAGTTAATCAAAAGAAATGTAATCAAACCACTCAAATGAACTTGAAAAATGGTATTAACTTAAGCTCAATTAACAAATCCAACTCATGTAAACTCAAGCTAAATTGAAGGTCACCCTAACTTGATTAGAACTGATCATAATTCAATTCAAATGAGGTGAACACAATCCAAAACCATAAAGCTAGAGATGTAGAGCAATGGAAGAAAGACATATAAATCAAAGAAATGAAGTCAAACCCATCCATCCCTCCTTCATATTCTCTCATCTCTTAAGTTATTTGTATTGAATTTACTCCAATCAACCCACCACCCCTTCCGCATTAGTCCTGTGGTGCTAATCACCATGGCTCACCATATATAGAAAGAGAGGAAAGAGGCTTCCTAGGTAATCTAATCATTCACACATATTCCCGGATCACTATATTTTACCCCTTAAAGGCAAACGCCTATAGTTCTAGAGAGAATAGGCACAAAATCTTAGCCATCCATTCCTTCTATTTGGAATGGAAAAATCTAATCCAGCCTCACCGCTTAATTTAATTATCTTAAAAAATCACGGTGAAATCGCGGACCTCGATCTATGAATGTCTAGCTCAATCGTATTCTACATCTGTGTCCATTTAAAATATATAAAATAGAGTAATTACCAATGCAAATGCTCATAAATTTATCTCAATGAGAAGAATCTATTAAACTTAAAATCCTCAACTTTTATTATGTATTTTTGAGTTAATTTAAGTTTAAAAAAAATCAAACTTAAATTTAGCTCAAAATATTTATCCAATTAATTTGAAATTTTAGGGAAGTAAAATTGAACCTAAAGCACAACTTGGATAAATGCCTTAGGGATTAGTAAATCCAAAGATATGAAAGTTTCGACCTAAACCCTTAAATTAATGAAATAAATTAATAGTAAATTATGAAATTTAGAAAATATTATAAAATCAGTTTAAAACATCATAATTTACATTAGTAGACCTTAAGAAAATATAAAATCTCAAACCGTATAATCTCCAAAATAACCTAGTTAAGAAATTAAATGTATTAATTAATTGATCTAATTGATCTAAACTTTGAAAATCATAATAAATCAATCTAAACTCCAAAATTGTAAATAAACCCTCTATGGATTCATCTTCCTAAGAGGAATTAAAGAAAATTAAAATCCTAGTTAATTTTTTTTACTAATTTAGGCTTAATTTAGGTTTATAAAAATAATTTAAATCTTTTTAAATTTAAAATATACATATGATTAAGTTGAAATTTTAGGGAGATTAAATTGGCAAGGAACCCACTTACAAAAAAAAGTATAAACAAAAAATGACCTTTAGATTAGAAATTGTAGAATTTTTAATCTCTTGTCAATTCTAAATCAAATAATAAATTAAGAAATTATAGATATTATAAAATTTTATGGAATTAACTTAAGATATTTTTATTAACATCATAATACTTAAGTTAAATTTTCTAATTCCTAAGTTAAGGAATCTAATTAGTTATGCATTTAAGATTTACGAAATGACTAAGAATACAAGTTAATCAAATCTTAAATCATTAAATTGATGGTAAATTAATTAATCAATTATAAATCAAAGTTAATTAACCTGTAAATTTCATATCCAAATAAAAGATTTATTAATATAAAATTACTTTAAATCCATTTGACATTAATGAATACTATAATTTCAAATAAGAATGAAAATGATTAATCAAATCAACTAAATCTAAATAACCTATAAGTTTAAAATAGCCTAGATTAGGTTTTGGTACCTTAAGTAGTTCATTGACTAAGCTTTTAGGTTATGATTGATAAGCAAAACATCACCTTAATAGATTTAATTCAATAATATAATGTTAATAATTAATATTTTATTAAAACCAAACTAAATGATGAATCAAAATGCATAAGTTAATGAATTCTCCTAAGTTATGACATTGAAATATAATGGATCACTTAAATGATGAATGATGAAATCAAAACTTCTACACTAAGTTTGAATTAAAGATTAACTTAAATTAACAAAGTTAACTTATTCAAGCTAATAAACATAAACAATAATGAAACAAATGAATGGAATCAATTCAATTGCAATCTAATAGATTAAATAATTATAACATATGAGATTAAATGAATATTTAATAAAATATCTAAGTCTTGAAACTATACACATCCCGCATAATATAAAATTTAAATAACATAAAACATAAGTGAATGAAACCATTTGAAACTAAATAAGTCAAACTAAAAGGAAAATTAAATTAAACCTTATCATGATAAATGATTTAACTCTTAGTTAAGATTTAAAGAAATATTTTAAATTTTAATTAAAGGTCATAAATCAAACTAAAAGACATTAATCAAATCAAAAGAAATAAGAGAAGACTAAATCCTAATCATATTTAAAATCAAATTTTAAAAGAAGAATTGAACATTAATCATCTCAAACCTAACTTAAAATAAACCATTTCAAAAGAGGTTAATTATGATACTTAGGTTCTTTGTTGGACCCTTTGATTTAACTTTGATCTTCGATGAAAATCTCATTCTCGTGGATTTAGGATACAATAGAATGGGCTCCACACAAAATAAAATTTACTTTATTCTTCATTCTTTAAAACCTAAATTCAACATTTGCATATAAAATAAACTTAAAATTAGAATAAAATCTTAAATCGATTAAATCATATAAATTGAAACCACCCAATGGTAAATTAGACAAACCTTGAAACTTAAATCAAAATTGAATTTAAAAGGCCTACCCATACCACACAAGTCTATTTCTCACACACTAGATTATTAAGTCACCACCTAAACTTAGGTTAGTCAATGATCCGTGGATGTCCATGATGAAATGATATGGTACATTTTCTTATTTTATGGTGTAATATTTAAGATTGGATAGCTATAATTATTTGCCCTGTTAGTCCGATCTTAAGATGTTCTATTAGGCTAACGCTATTTTCTACAAGGGAATTGTGCTTAAAGAGATCACTATAATAAAAATAAAATAAATATTATTTACTTATAGATAATGTTTAAGTTCCTAACCATAGCCAAATAAAATAGGTGGGCTTGACAAACAATTAATGTTAAGCTTGTATGTTTGAAATATAAATTATTGGTGTGTTGTATGTATTTCCGATATTTATTTTGCAAGAATTAAAAATTTATTTTAAAATTTTAAAATATAAATTGAGCATGAAATTAAGTTGGGATTTATGGGGTATAGTAGGAGCTAACTTTACCAACTAGTGGTCCCCTATGAAGCCCCATAGATCAAAACTTTTAGTTATAGTGGGTTGTATAAAAGTAAAGCTTGATTTCCTATTTTCTCTTTCTTCTTGGGTGTGCTTATAGCTAGCCACACCAACCTATTTGATTAATATAATTTAACTTGATTTATTTTGACTGTAATAGAAATGCATGCTTTTTCTAAGTTTCTATCTATGATGTGCTTGCCATGCTAGACTCTTAGGAAAATTAAATTTTCTACCCCACTAGAACTTAAACAACTCAAACATGAAATATTAATTCATAACCTCACTTTAAAAAAAGCCCTAAGCATAACTTAAAAGTAATTAAAATAATTATCTTTACATTCAAAGAGCATATTGTATGTTCTTCTTGAATTGGGTTCTTCACCCATTGCACATAAAGGGGTATCTAACCTTTGAGGATAGCCATCCTTCTTGGGAAGTGTGCCTTCTTATATTGATTTTGTCCATGATCATTTCTAACTGCATCTTATGGTAGGCATGAATTACAAACCCAAGGATTTTAAAATGAATTGTGAGTCAAAATATATAAAAGACAAAAATTTTTGCATTAGTTAGGTGCATAACATGCCAAATATTATCTTAGGGTTTGGGAGTGAGGTAGGTTATTAGCTTCCTTCCTAAATATTATAGCCTATCCATCTTGCATACATAAGATCTGGACTCATGGTTTTCAAAATTACTTAGGTGGTCTTAGTTGGCAACCCTTCCGTGAGCTATAAGTTAGAAGAGTGAATTGGTTCATTTTTCCTGGTAGGAAAATAATCGATAATTCTCAAAAAAATTTGCATTAGATCAGCCTCTTACTTATGTTAGAAGCATTTGTAGACTTAGGATTTGAAACATCCTAATGGAATAAGTTTTCAACCACTAGGTATTTTTATAGTCTTGTGCTACTAGAATCTAAATCATAGATTTTAATAAAATGCCAATTCAAAATTTTATTAAATTTGGTCTCAAAATATAAAGCCCAATGATAGGATAGTTGAAATGCTTATCAAGCATCTTATTATCTACAAGCATTTCCTACCCAATCTCGATTGGCTTCAAAAAAAAAAAAACTCATTCCCTTTGAAGCATTCCCTATTGAAATTCCAAATTAAACATCCTTTTAGGATAAACTTTGAAATCCATAGAAATAAAAGTCTATTTATTTAATTGAGAGTATCTATAGGAAGAGATTCTTCATTCCTAGGATGTAATTAACTATAGAGGCTTGCTCTTATAGGGAACTACAAACCTAGTATAAAATAAATCTTGTCTTACTTTTCCATGTAGTTCAAGAAAAAAAATCTCTAGATTATTAAAAGATCCATTAGCATTAGAAGTCATTATTAAGTAATTGAATCCATCATGGATAACATGCTTATCTTTAGAGATAATATATTTATTCCTTAATGACATATTTGATTACTTAAATAAGAAATTCTCAAAATCTATGTGGTGGCATAAATTTTCCCCACAACTATAAAGAGCCTAGTCCCTTTAGGATAGTGGATAACCTACATTCTCCTCATTCCTTTAATTGGCTTGATGACATATCTATGAATGAATATTTACCATGACTTTAGATAAAAGATGGAAAATCTCATCTAGATCCTCTTCTTATCACTTGTGAAATATTTCATTCAAAGACAATGTCATCATATTAATACATTTTTCCCACACCAAAAACAAATTGGCACACTAGGTAAGACCTGGTTTCTCTCTCCATATTTGAAGACATATTTGAGGTTTATATTGTTTCCATACCAAATCTTTCATTCTAATGAGTCCGACTTAGTAGTTATAATTCTTGTTACCTATTTATAATTTTCTTTTGTGGCAAAAGATTGATGTATTACTAAATGGATGAGTTGCAAGACTTTGAAAGTCCAAAAAAATCACAATAAAATAAAAATAAGAGGGGTTATAGAAAAAGAGTATAAGCAAGTAAAGTTCATGGTGGACAAGCACCATCATGATGTAAGGAAGATTAAGTGTGTCACATTTGATGAGCTCAAAGAAATTTATGATCTAGCTAGGAACCAATAGCTATGTGATCAAATTTAGTGTCATTTTGTCTAGTAGTTGATAGCTTGATTTCCTTTACCGCAAATGTTAGAAAATGTGGAGGTTGGACTCTTCAAGAAGAGTCTAATTTTGTTAAATACATTAATTAGATACTAAAGAATTTGATGTCAAGTTTCCATCAGTTGTAGAAGATATGAGAGTTTATTATGAACCACAACTAAATAATAGTGAAGTAATGCATGAGTCTAACAACAACAAGCAAAGAAAGTGATTCAATTTACAAGGCTAATCGAGCAATACATGGTATTAAGAAGTCATTTCTAAGTGTAGTACTTAATATACCACCAATAATGGTAGCAATAGTCCATAGGCAAAAGCTACCATCAATTTTTATCTTAGTGCGATTGATGATTGGTTTCTTTCAATTGACCAAGGTCCGCCTGAGGCTAAAGTTGAGAAAGAATTTAAACCCAAGTCGAGGGATGCGTAAGACTCAACTTGGATGTGTTAGTGAATAGTGTAATTAAGAGATCATGTTGTGTATAAAAAATTTTGGTATGCCTCATAATATCTACAATAAAGAGTTTGAATGATCATGAGCATGTTTATTATTGGTCTGTCCATCTAGCGTAATTAAAGAGTAATGGTTATGATAAGAGTTTTGATGTGGGTGCCGAGATTATGATGTCTACTGGTTTCCAAGCAATTCCACATGGTTGGATATGTTGATCCTAGAATTAGAGGTTTGGATGATGTTTTAAAATGAGCCCACATAGCACTACTATAAGAGCATGTAAGAAAAAAGATGATGGACGCTTTCTTCTTCAACACCACATAAGTAACATTTGGATGGTAATCTCAAGAATTTGAGCTCAGGGATATCATCAAGTAGGAAGTATTCTATTGAAAAAATCTCTATAAGAAGAAAGGCAAAATGGTTTGAGAATTGGATTCTAATAAATCTTCCCCACACAATAGACAATATGGGTTTAAACTTCAAGTAAATAGTTTTGGTTAGTGAGGATTACTTATTTTTATCCTAAATAATTAATTGATCTTTCTAATGTTCATGTAAGGGAATCTTCATTAGATCCTAATTGTGTCATTAAGTAAAGAGCAAGTATATTAATGTTCCATCCAACCAAATGCCAAAATCAAATACATTGGAAAGGGTTCAATGTAGAAATTAGAGAGGGAGTTTTCAAAATATTAGTTATCTCACCTAAAGCTGATGTTCCCTTCGATAATATCCCAATATATAAAACATTAAGTAGTTTTCTAATGTGATAGAGAGTCTTCCAAGTGCTAGAATCATCTTTGTGAGCTAAGACTTGAGTAAGGGTAAGCTTGATTACATTATTATTGTATAAGTAGCCCAAAGATTTTATTTTCTCTAAATCTAATCTATAATGTAATGAAGTTTCACTTAATAATATATGCTAATGACTTAATGCCCAAGCCATGATCTTCTTTTGATTTTTTCTCCAATGAAGGGTATTGTCATTTCTTTCTCAAATGAACTTATTAAATATCTACTCCAATTGGTCTTGAACCTTAATAAGCATGTTGAGGGCTTGAGTATAGTGTAGAATATTTCAGCTAATAATATTTTGAACAAGAGTTAGACAACCTCCAAATGAAAAAAGTTATTTTCTTAACATTAATCCCTTTTGGATTTTTTTGAATAAGATCATCAAAATGGGAAGCTTGGTCTTTCATTATGTAGATAAACACCCAAGTACTTTATTGGGAAGTTGGATTCAAAACATTTGGTAAATCTTTGATCCAATTGATCTTTTGGCATTAATGCTTTTGCATGTAAAGAAAAGACATTTGTTTTAGTTGAAATGCAAATAGGTGATGTTTTCAAATTGTTGGATCATATAAATGTTCATTTTATAAAATTTTGGTACCATTATAGAATAAAAAATGTGTCATTTGCAAAGATTAAATAAGAAATAAGAATAATTCCTTTAACATCAAAGGAAATGGAGTTATATTCCTTGATGGTTTCATTCAACACCCTTGAGAGGTTGCCCATGGCTTTGATGAAAAGTGTAAAAGAAAGTGGGTCTCCTTGCTTGATGGATCACTTTATTTGATGCCATTTTAGTTAGAAAAATTCATGGGCTTCCCATTAAGAAAGATGGATTGATCATTGTTGCATATGATTCTCATCACAAGATTGTAGAAGTCAACATAAAAGACTTTAACATGAGTAATTTGGATGTTGAAGTCCAACTTAATGTTATCAAACGCCTTTTGATGTCCACTTTGATGACCGATTACCACCTCTACATTTCCTACCTAAATCCTTGATGAGTTACTTGGTTTTCTAATATAATGTGAGGAAGATCAGATTGAAGTTTTGTTGCTATAATTTTGCTAATAATCAAGTAAGGCCAATAGGTCTAATGTTGTCCCACATCATGTTATCTTGGTTTGGGGTATGAGAACTATACTAGAATAAGCAATGTATTTGTGCATATGTGCTCCTTTGAAATTGAATTGCATTAATAATGTTAGTTTTATTTATGTCCCATCGTTGATAGAAAAATGGAGTGAAGCCATTGGACCTACAGCCTTGTAGTCATACATGGAGAATATAATATCTTTAATTTCATTTTCAGAAGGAATATTGATAAGCTTAAGGGATTGCATGTACATTCTTTTATCTTCAAACAACTTACAATTAAGATGAAGGTCCAAGCAATCTACATGGGTGTCATGTTTAGATCAAAGTAAATTTTGAAAGTAGCTTAAACAACTCTATAATGTCAAATTTGTTCTCAAGACATCCTCTTGAGTAAACTTTAATGTATAAAATGGTATTACCGTCCTCTTCTTCTTAAAACAAGCATGGAAGAATCTAGAGTTTTGGTCTCCTTCTAATTAAATTTTGTAGTAGCTTTTCATCTCCAAAATGTTTCTTCTTTATTGATGCATTCTTATAATATTAATTGTTCATGGTTCAACTTATTTTCAATAGTTTCTTAATTTTCATCCTCAAATTACTTCTCTAATAAGCAAACCATTGCTTTAGCTTCTTGAACTTGTTTATGAACATCACCAAAGACATTCCAATCCCATTGTTTAAGTCTAGTGCTTGAATTTTATGCAATTTTTTGAGTTTGATATAGGAATTATTGGTGTCATTAGTGGACCATGCTTCTTTAACAGTTATTGAAGTTAGAGTGTGAAATTCACATGTTTTGAAATCTAAAAAAAAGTGTATTTTGTTTGAGGGATTTAGTTAATTGTGAGTATCAAGGGAGAGTGGTCGATGTTGTTCTCGCTAAGGTGTTTGACACTAGTAAACCTAAAAAATGGCAAACATTATTAATGAGGATGTAGTCTAGTCTTTCCATTATTTTGCCTCTAGCCCAAGTGAAGTTGTAGGCATGATACCCTACATCAATTAAATCATATGAAGCTAAAATTTAGTCATAGCATGTGTTTGGCCTTAAACCACCTTTTTTTTACAATAGCATTGATGATCATATTTAAGTCTCCACGAACAAACCGGGGACCTATCATAGTATTGCCACATAATATGATTTTGCTTCATAAACCTCTTATCAATTCTCTGGTACAAATAGTATAGACCAATGTTCATGGATGCAAAAATTATTACAAGTATAACATGTAGAAATTGGGAGTCACCATTAAGATATTGACTTACACAAAACAAAAAACTAGATTTTAATTGTTGCAATTGCTATTCCATCTAAAACTACTAAATCTTCACAAATTTTGGGGTGTTAGTGCTAACCATAGGCTCAAGCATAGAAAAGTAATCCAATTTGTATTTTTTAATGATGTTAAAATCCTTGGAAGGCATTGGCTTTTGTAATGCCTTATGTACAAAATAAAGAAATTAATCATGTTGTTTGAGGTGGTTTCGCTAGGAATTTTTCATCCAAAGAAGCTAAAATTCCAATAGTTTAGTGGTTTTATGAGTTTCAACAATATGTGGATTGATGTGTGCTTCAAATCTCTAAATCGTTTAGGTTTGGTTCTCTATAATTTTGAATGGTCCATTCTTCTTAGGTTTTACTATTGTTTACAAGCATGTCGCTCATCTGTGTTGATGGTGATGTGAGTCCCTTAGGGGTTGTCATGTGATTATGCATTATCTTATGGGTGTGGAGATTCTTCTTATTTATTAAGAGTTTAATTTCCCCAATTGATTAAGTGAAACCTTGATTCATGTAATTCTTATTTATTAGAGGCTCTTTCTAAGTTACATTAAGCATTGGGTCCTCTTCTTATAATGCATCTTCACTATTATGAACAAACTCAAATTGAGGGTATGATCAACAATTCGGCTTATTTGTCTTTCTTTGGAGCTTTACTTTTCTCCATGATCATTTATGAGTACTTTTAAGTTGCTCCTTTAATATCCTTTTGAGATATTTTAGTCCCCATAATCACCTATGGGTGAACTAGTACTCCAATGATTACATAATCTATTTTATATAAATTATTTTTGACATATTATTTTAACATGAACTAATTAATCATTGGTCCTTCATAGATTATTATTATGAACATCTTGCATCATTTGCAAAGAAAATAAATGTTTTGCACCAACTAAACTTTTATGATGGAACTAGTACTTAAGTTTCATTAATTTTGTTCAATAAACTATGATCATTATTAGTGATCCTACTCTTATGGAGGCTACCTACTCCTCAAAAAAAAGTGGAGTAAAGAATATGGTAAAGCCTTGAATTAAGTTTTAACCTTATCCCCAAGAAGAGACTATTTATAATATTTCACCGACTATTATACCCTAAATTTCCACAAGGTTGTCTCTGCACACCATCTATGTTTTCTTATTTGTTTTTAGATGGATCTTAAAGGGCCCCATAAACCCATGTAATAATCATTTTGAATCTATTATAACATAGTTCTAAATCCTTAGGGTGAGTAAGAGAGCTCATCATACTAGGAATGAGAAATTATATCAAAAGTAAAGGCAAAACTAAGTTTGTTTCTAGTATCCTTATTTCTATAAACAATTTGAAGCTCTTTCTAAGATGGTAATCTAGATAAAATAATTTCTTAACTCACACATCTTGTTGTTTGTGTTACTCAATATATCTCTCAAGATTTAACCAAAGAATTTAAGAAATAGTTGATTCCATGATTAGTGAAGAACCAATCACTATACAAAAAAATTGGTTACTCAAATAACTTCAAATAGTTGCCAAGCACTTCAAGATTTCTCTTACTACCCATCATAGAAGAAATATCATACTGAGTTGTCCAAAAAAATAAAAATTATAGACCCTCAAAAATTCTTCATTAATGTGCCAATTCAGATTTTCTCTATGGTTAATTATACTCAACTTCTAATCTTAGTTGACAATTACTTTACTCTTTTATTTTCCATAAAAAAAAATAAAAGATAACTTTAACATATTTTCTTCTACATTATCTAGAAAACTAGTGGAAATTTCATATAGTAAAGGAAAAGATCATGTGATCTTCCAAACTCTTGTCCAAATGATTTATAAAGAGAATGTATCCTTTTTTTAAGGAGTTAAGAAAACCTTAGAAAATAATATTAACCTCTTTTTCTACTTTACCCTAGAAAAGGAACACTCCTCTTTGATTTTAGTTGATAGCAATATCTTAATGAACAATCCTAATGAGTGAGATATGAAGAGGCTATAATTAAGTTTCTTTTCCTCCTATCTTTTATATTTAAAAAAAGAATAAAAGAGGAACTCTTAGAGTGGAGTCAAAGACGATGTTGCATAAATCAAATGGAGAGATCTTGCCAACTCTTCCTTTTGGTAAAATGTACTTTATGATAGTTCTTTTGATAATTTAGATGAAGAATCCCACAATTCTAGAAGTACCGCCCTTCAAAATGATTTATAATTCAAGACTTGAAAGTCTTTTGATTTAAATCAAATAATACTTCCAATGTCATGCCTTAATAAATGATAGTTGTCAAGTCAAACATTTGAAATTACTCCAACTCTAAGGTATCTTTATTGAGATCTTTTAAAGTCATTATGACTCCTTTCCTTTTCAAGTTACCGTGGGATTAAGCTATTGAAAGCCCCTCTTATTAATTGAGTTTCATTAGATTAGGATTTAAGTCTTTGTGCCTCCTTTCCTAGTGTAATATATATATATATATATATATATATATATATATATATATATATATATATATATATATATATATATATATATATATATATAATTAAGGAGTGGAATTAAGTCATTGTAGGCCCCATTTGTCAAAATATTGAGGTTTAGGATTAAACTATTAAAGCCCTCTCCCTAGCTTAGCTATTTAGGTTAGAATTAAGTCTTTAAAGACCCATTCCTAGTAGCTAACCGATAAGAGTAAATTCCCTAATGGTATCTTTCCTTAGTTAAAATGTCATGTAGTTTGGATGAGTAAGTGTCCATATTGGCATCCTCTCCAACTACTATTCCTAGATAAGAGTAAGTCCCTTCAAGGCATCTTCTCTAACTATAATGGTTGTGTTAGGATTAGACCCTTCTTTGAGTCTACTTCTAATAATATCTCTATTCTTCTTAGAATTTAGTGAATTTAATTTCTCAGAATGAATCATTCTAATTTAAAACAAATTTAGGCATGTTAATGCCTATCTTTCACAATCAAATTTAAAATACAATTTGAAATCAAAATTCTAAAGTTGAACTCCTTCATGTCTATGCTTGTAGTGTTAACTAATTGGTCAACACTAACATGTGCAATGTATTCTAGCCAATTCACTATACATATTAGGGTCTATTTGTTGACTTTATTTTGGTTGAGGTTAACATTATTTCTAAAATTAATAATTAGGACACAAAATCCTAGATTATGAGCCTCCTAATTAAGCACTTAAAATATTACACCTAGTGACCTAGTGCATCTTCTTTGGGTTTGATCTAACCTAATGGGTTTAAGTAGACTCAACCGAGAATCCAGAAAAAAAAAAAATTAAAATAAAATTAGATCAAATCAAATGAAAGAAATCCAAATCCAAATCAAGGTAAAAATGGTAAACCCTTTTACGATATGTTTGACTTATGTGGATCCCACCAAGTCAAAGATCAACCCACCAAAATTTGACCAAATGAAATCATTTCATAAGTCTAAATGATAGAGTAAACATGTTTTAACTTGAATTTAAAATAAAATTAAATTTATTTTGACCTTAAATGGGCTAATTAGACCACTTGCTATAAATGGGCCTAAATGAGTTTTATTAGGTTCAAACCCAAATCAAAATAAAATCAACTCAATTTGATTATTTAAAATCATTTAGAAATGATAATCAAACATAATTCAATCAATCATTGGGTCTAATTTGATCAAATTGGTCATTTGATTTAAATGAACCCAAGCTTAACCCATTAAGCCTAATTTGAGCCAAATGAGTCAAAATTGAAATTAACTTCAAACCAATAGAAATTAATCATTCTAAATCACTCCATATATGTAATTAAGCATGATTAAAGTCCAAAAAAAATTCAATTAAGCCAAATGAGTCATTTGAATCCAATTGAAATCAACTTAACTCTTTTAAGCCTAAATGGGTTAAATTGAAATAAAATGGAAAATCAAATCAAAACCTAAAAGAATTAATTAAATTAAAATTTAATAAATCATCAATTAATGATAATTAAACCAAAATTTAAATCAATTAATTAAAATACTTTGAATCTAAATAGCATGAATTGGGTTCAAACCTCCATTATAACTCAAATGGACTAAGGTTCAACCTAAAGTTCACATTGAGTTTAGTTTGACCAATCACTAGCCTAAGGGCTATGGTCATGAGGCTAAAAGCCATAAAATGAAAAGTCAATGGAATGAGGTGGAAACCATGTAAAGGGAGAGAGAGTAAAAAAATCAATGAAGGAAAATCTTACTTCCCTCCTCCATATCTAATCCACCTCTTGGCTTCAATTATTTTTGGCTTCTTTCTAATTAAGTTATAGTCACCAAAAGGAGATCAATGGGATAAGGTGGCTTCCTCCATGGGATATCAAGAAAAAAAGCAAGAGAGAATCCAAGAAAGAAAACTCTCAATCAAGGAGGGAAAGGGGAGGAAAAGGTTTCCTCCCTCAAACCTTTCATCCAAACACATTCACAAGGTCAAGAGGAACCCAATCAACCCTTTGGTTGAGCCTCTCACTGGTGCTTGAATTTTGGCCACCTAAAGCTCTCCATATATAGCTTTTCCATATATGTAAAAAAGAGGAGAGAGGCCCTCTCCTCTCCATTTTTATTCCAATACATCCACAAGACAAAGAGAAGTTAATTTAAAGCCTCCCCAAGGCTTTAGCCTCGACAAGCTAGAAATCCACCATGGCTAGTGGCAAACCTCTTGGCCTATAATGGCAAAATGAGAGGGAGAGCATTTAATGCTAAATTGACTCTCCTTACATGTATTAGAGGTCAAGGTGAGTTCAATTGAATTTTCCCCAATCCCTAAGCCGTGGGCTGAGAACGACTAAAATAGGCGCAAACTACCACAAGGTGGTCTCCACAACATTTGGGAGGCAAGCCACCAAATCATATCCATGGCTTTGTCCTATCGAGGTGAAGGTGCTCTGAGCATGGCAACCACCGAGGATCACTATCGATGAGGTATGCTTCAAAGCGATGCCTTGAACAAATCTTTTGGTCATTTATGAAAGAATTTGATCTCCAAGGAGATCAAACCATATGGATTTATTACAAATCGATCATTGATCATTTTGCAATTAAAATCATGCTAAATTATCCTTTGGATCATCGATGTCGACGAATTGATGAATGGTCTTGGGTTCTCCGGTTGAAAGAGTGGAAGATAATCCGCCATTCATTCTTTCTATTTAGAATGGACGACCACGATCTAGCCAAACAATCGATTTAATCCCTTAAGGAAATTATGAGAGAAATCTTGGCGTCCGATCAAAGATTGGAAGGAACCAATCCCACATCGCCATGACTTTTGAATGTGATCTATGTGGATCTTGTGTGGCTCAATGACGCCACGCCATGTGACAATTACGCCTCATTGGTTACGCCATTTAAAACTAGATTTTCTTATTTTTTGAATTAAATAGATATTAAAAATGCCAAAAACTTCAAAAAAATTATGCAAAATAAAATATATATAAAATGCAAATAAATACTACTCTATGAATTCATCTTAGTGAGTAGAATCCATTAAACTTAAAATCTCCAATTAATTTTAGATAATTTTGAATTAATTTAATTTAAAATAAAACAAACAAACTCAAATTAATCATAAACCATTAATCCATCAATGTGAAACTTTGGGGAACTGAAATTAGGGTTAAAATACACATTAAAAACTTTTCATGAATTACAAAGTAAATCAAAAGATATTAAATTTCAAAATTCAAACCTTAATTTAGATGAAATGAATTAATATTAAGTGAAATAAATCATGAAAAATGATCAAATCACTTTAAATTATCATAATAAACTATAATAAACTTAAACTCACAAATGAAACCCGAAATTTAATAAATTATAAAATGACCTAATTTGGAAATTAATTGAATACTTAATCTAATTAATTAACTTAAACTTAGAAAAATCATAATAAATCAACTAAAACTTCAAAAATTACAAATGAACCTTCTATGAATGCATTTTAGAGAGGAATTTAAAAAAAAATAAAACTTTTAATTAATTCATCTTAATTTAGGCTTAATTTTAGTTTTATTAAAATAATTAAAACATTAGCTAATTCTAAATTACACATTTGATTAAAATGAAATTTTAGGAAAATTAAATTAGAATGGAACCCCACTTGCTATAAAAAAGTTTAAACTTAGTTGACCTCAATTGGGATTTATTGAATTTTCAAGTCTCTACGTCAATATAAATGAAGTAATAAATTAAAAATATAACTAAATCATAAAATTCATAAAAGTAACTTGAAATACTTCCATGAACTTCAAAACACTCAAAGAAAAGTCTCCAACACTCTAAGTCATAGAATTTAATCAATTACAAACTTAGGGTTTAATAGAAATCATTAAAAATGCAAAACCTAATTAAACCTTAAGGCTATTAAATTCATAATAAATAAATCAATAAGACTTCAACACATAGTTAATTTAATCTAAGAATGAATTATAAGACTAACCTAAATAAATTAGGTTAACATAATTCAACCAAATGAATTCCATGAACATAAACATTAATGAAACAAATAATAAAATCAAAATAAATCAAATAAATTAAATCAAATTGAAAAATAAATTAAACCAAAAGATTTAATCAAATCAAAGAAATGAAAAGAAGAATTAAATTTCAAAATGAAATTAAAATATTAATCTAAATTAAATTCAAATCAAATCATCCAAATGAATTTCAAAGAGGTTAATTAAGATACTTAGGATCTTAGTTAGATCTTTAGGATGAATCATCATCTTAGGGTGAATATTTTAATCTATTAAGATTTAGGGTGTTATATGAAATGGGTTCCACCCAAAAGTGGAATCTATTTTAATCTTCATTCTTGAAAACCTAAACTTCACTTTAACATAAAAAATAAATTTAAAAAATAAAAATAAAATTATAAATCATTAAATCATTTGAATTGAAATCATTCAAAGATAAATCAAACTAACTTCAAAACTTAAAGCTTAAATCTAAAAGGCCTAGCAAAGTCTCGCCACACAAGCCTATTTCTTTTACATACTAGATCATTAGGTCACGGACCCTAGACTTAAGTTGGGTTGATTTATGATATTTTTTGATGTGATGTGATAGATTTTTTTATTTTGTGATGCACTATTTTAGCATGTGTAAGATTGTTTGCTCATTAGACTAGATGGTAGGACATTTTTTTAAAACTAATACTCTCTTCTATAGGGTGATGCGTTAAAGGGATAGTTGTAAAATAAATTATAAAATTATTGTTTGCTTATAAGTGCTGAAAAGTTCCTTAGCATGACCTAATAGGGCGTGGCAGCAACAACTAATATCCGTATGTTTGTACAATATAATTATTGTATGTTGTTTGTATTTTTATTGACATCTATTTTGCAGGGCTTAGGCTTTTTTTGAATTTAAAATGTAAATTTGATCTTAAAATTAGGTTAAGATCTATGGGGTCTAGGTACTAGAGGTGCAGATGTCCCTTATGAAAACCAATAGAGGTCCATGAAGAAGGAGCTTGACTACTCATTTTCTCTTTCTTTTGAGGGTGTACGTCACCCAACTACATTGGCCTACTATTAATTTAAGTTAGCTTTATTATTTTGGGTGCATAATAGAATCAATATCTAGGTTTCTTTCTATATTATATTTTTTTTGGTGATGGATGCCTAGATGATTAGATTCTTAGGAAAACTAAATTTTCTCACCCAACTTAAATTTAAATAACTTAAATAAAAATAAATAAAGAAACTCAAAACTTCACATTAACTAAAGCCCTAGGAATAACTTAAAATCAACTAGAATAATTAGCTTTTGTGAACCATGTTAACATATTATTATAACTCCATGAATTGGGCACTTCACTCATTGCACATTAGGCATCGACCTTTAAGGATGACCCTTTTTTGAGGAAGTTTGTCTTCTCTTATTGATTTGACCCATGACCACTTCTAATTGCATGTCATTTAGGCATAAAATGAATACCCCAAAGCCTTAAATGAATCATGAGTCAAAACATCTAAAAGCTAAAAATGTGCATTATTTAGGTGCATATCATACCCTATATGATCTCGTGGATTAGGGAGTGAGTCTAGGTTCTTAGATTATTTCATAAAATAAAATAGCCTAGCTATCTTGCATACAGACTTGACATCATGGATTTAAAATACACTTAGGTTATGTTAGTTAGCCCTTCAAAGTGGGTTATAAGTCTAGAAGAGTCAAGGATATGTTTCCTTTCTTAAGAAAGAGAAAGAGCCAATAATTCCTAAAAGTGAAACTAGATCAAGCCTCTCATTTGTGTCATAGTACTTATAGACTTAGGTTTTGAAGCATCCTATTAGAGTGAGCTTTCAACTATAGGCATTTTATAGTCTTGTCTGTTAGAATCTAAGACCTAGATTTCTAATAAAATTTCAACTGAAATTTAAATTAAATTCCCAAAATTTAAAGCCCAATAGGAGGATAGTTGAAATGCATATTGGACATCCTAGTATTAACAAACATTTCCTACTTAATCCCGATTGACTTCCAAAAATAAGTCTTTCCACTTTATAGCTTTGCCCAATTGAAATTCCAAAATATCATTTCCTTTGGAAACCAAATTAGAAATCCATAGAAATAATAGCTTATTTCTTTAATCGAGTATTCTTAGGAAGTGATTTTTATTCCTAAGATATAATTAATTTTGAGGGTTTACCCTTATAGGGAACCATAAATTCAGTTTAAAATAAACCATGTTCTACTTCCCATATAGTTCATGGAAAAACTCTTTGGTACATTAAAGACCCATTAGCCTTAAGAGATTTTTTTTATTAAATGATCAAATTAATTATATGATAACATGTTTATCTCTAAGATAATATGTTTATTCTATAATGATGTATTTGATTATCCAAATAATAAATTTTTAAAATCTATGTGGTGTCATAAATTTGTTCCACCTCACCATGATAAGCGAGATAGTTCAAAACTTTATTTAGACTAATATTATTTGCAAGTATCCTATGTCGATTATCATGGATTATTGCCCACAATTCATAGATCAACAAATAAGAGAATTTCATGAGTCATAAGAAATTCAACTCAAGTGTACTTCAATACATCATTCTTTAAGTAACTATCAGCGAGCGATGTATAAAAAAGTTCTCAACTTGCTAATGAAAAGATAGAAATAAATGCAGGGCACTCTCGGCTCCGGCTCCTCATCCTTCACCTCCACCACCACCTCCTCCGTCTAGATTCTCTCTTCTTTTTTTGTTGCCTTGCACCCTTTCTGGGTATTTGCCCCTCCCTCCTTCATCTTCGGCCTCAGTCTGGGTCAGTCCATGACCTCGAATGGTCGATCCCAAATGGTTCTTTTCCCCTTAACATCATCCTCCCACTGCATCCTCCCATTTCTCCTAAACCGGTAAGATCTCTTTCATGGAAAGATCTCTTCTAGCGCATTGAAAATACCCAAACCGTCTTGCTTTGGTTCCAATGAAGTGGACTTTTGAGGAAGATCTCTCTGAAAAGCAAGAATGGCATCTCTCTTTAATAGGTCACTCGATTGGTAAGCGTCCATACTACGGATCTTTGTTAGCCATTAAAAGAAATAGAGCTTTAAAGTGATCTCCTTACATTGAAGGTGATTATTTCTGTTTAAGTTTAATTGCCAAGAGGATTATGATTTGGTGTGGAATCACTTGTTTTCTCACGGTTGGCCTTTTGTTTTCCAAAATGGACATGGGATTTCCGCCTTGAATGATCCTATTTCGAGATTCCGATTTGGATTAAACTCCCCAATTTCCTCGTCTTTGTTGGAGCGATGTTGGAGATTCTGCGTTGCTAGTAAAATTGGTATTCCCTTGGCGTGGACCATCTTCTGCTAGATCTCGATAACGCTTATGCGTATTTGTGTCCAAATAACTACTTCTTCTCCTCTACGACACGATATCAATTTAAATGGGAAGAAATTCATGCGAGTGTCGTTTATGATTGGAAGCCTTCGTTTGCTCGAATGTAATACATTTTCACATGATTCAAGGTACTGTCACTTAATCCACGCCTCTTCCTCCCAGAGGGCAGTAGTCGCTCCTCCTAAAGCTCCCATAAGAGTGGCCAATCATTACAAAGGAGTACATTCCCATTCAGCCTCTTCCTTCTCATTCACCTATTACTATTATGTCTTCCCTCCTCCTATTACTAATTCCATATCTCTGATAAGACCATGGAGGCTTCTACCAGCCTTCCCTCTTCCACAATCGATTTAAATCTCATTCTCCCTGAGGATCCTTCTGCATAAGCTTCGCTTTTCAAGGATCCAAAGACCAAACCCACATAGATTCCTCTATTGATCGACTTTCAAAGAAGAGACGCCGTGGTTACCCCTCGGCTTCTCTCGCATTGGTATTGATAAAGGTACTAAAGATGTAAGTACACTCATGGAAGGAGGGAGCCTCTTCTTCTTCTCAAACTCTTCCCACTCCTCTAAAAGGCAACAAGAAAAGGGTAAAACCCACTTCTTCCTCCTCCCAATGAATCAAATCTCTATTAGTAATGTTAGGGGTTTATCTCATTGTTGGAAGACTTTCCATAAAAGCTTATTAAAGACTCTCATCTAGATCTTCTTTGTCTTCTTGAGACCAAAGTTCATCTAAATCCTATGCATATCAATCGTTTCTTCCTAATCTATTTACTAATCCGGTAAATAATTTTGATTGCTCTAATGGTGGTCGATATGGATTAAATGGCAACTGATAGGCTGAATTTTGAGTTATTATGCAAGTCCGAGCAATTTATCCATGGCCGAAGTTTCGCTGGGTTAATAGCTTTCTCTTAACAAGTATCTATGAAAAATGATTCTACCGTGATCCTCCTTGTGGTCTTCCTAAAGGTTTTGTCTGATGTTAATGCTCTTCCTTGGATTATTTTAGGTGATTTCAATTGTCCTTTAAGTGCTAAGGATAAACAAGGGGTAATCTGGTTTCTTTCAACTCTTCTTTGGAATTTAAAGATTGTGTTAATGATTATGGTGGATGGAGCTTCCTAGCAGCTTACATTTTACGGTTTAATCAGCTTGGAACATCCCATTTACTCTAAGATTGATCGGGTTTTTTGTAATTCCAACCTGGATTGAGATGTTTCCATCTTCCTTTATAAAGTCCTCCTCCAAGATCATCGGATCATTCTCCTTTGGTAATTCTTCTTCAATCTCCTTCTTTGGCATCTCATCGTTTCCTTTTCGTGAATTATTGGACCTTAAAGCACGGGTTTAAGGATGATATAATGGAGGTTTGGAACAACTTCATTCAAGGAGACCCTTTTATGTCCTTTCTATCAAGCTAAAACTTGTTAGAAATATGATGAAAGTAGATAGATATCTCTCCCTTACAAAGAAATCAATATTGTTAAAGCGAACAAAGTGAGGTTCTTAGGAATCGGAGAAAGATCCTTTTAACATTCATTTCATTCAAGATGCCAAGGAGATCAAAATAGATATTCGAGCTTCTTATAAAAGAAATGCTATGGATTAAACAGAGCTAATTGGCTTATTCACTCGATGATGATTTAAAATTCCTCTACCTTTCAATTAAAGAAAGGAAAAGCTCCAATCTGATTAGAGAAGTGCAAACCGATTTGGGTGTCTTCTCGATCAAAAGGATATCACTGAAATTTTTTGTAGGTATTATGAGGATCTTTTCAATCGTGATGACTCTCTTGTTATTCGTGCAAAATTTTCTCGGGATTTGTCTATCATTAGATCATGTCACGATCTTGAAGTCGATGTTTCGAACAGAAATTATTGCTACCTTGAAAAGTATCGGTGAAAACAAATCTCCGGTCACGATGGTTTTAATTCTAAGTTCTACATTGACTCTTGGAGTATTACCGGCAAATCTTTTGTTAATGGTTCTTTTCTTTTCAAGAATTCTAGATTGCCCAACCTGTTTCAAGCATACTCTTTTAACTTTCATACCAAAGGTGAAACACTCTAATAGAATTGAAGATTATCGTCCTATCTCTTTATGCAATACATTCTATAAAGTGGTGGCCAAAATTCGCCAATCGTATGAAGAGATTTCTCCCCTCATTATCAACAATTCTCAATCGCCTTTATTAAAGGAAGAGATATATATGATAATCGGCAATGGCCTTTGAGATATGTAATGAGTTCTCCACCTCCAATTGCTCTTACTTACTTTAGCTAAAATGATTTGAAAAAAGCTTTTGATAAAATCAATAGAAAAGCCTTGATCCATCGACTTACGGATAAAGGTTTTCCCATGAGATTTACTACTTGGGTGGAAGCTTGCATTGATGTGCCTTTCTCTATTGTGTTAAATGGGAATATTTGGTTACTTCTCTTCCTCCAATGGCCTCAGGGGCTGCCCATTGTCTCCTTTCCTCTTTACGGTGGCCATGGACACATTCTCATGCATGTTAGAAAATGAAATTAATAAAGGATTATATAACCCTATTACTTTGGTTGGACAATTCTCTTCTCATCTCTTATATGTGATGATCTCCTTGTGATGGGTAATGTTGATTCCTCTACATTTACTTCACTCAAGTCCATTCTTTAATCTCTTAAGTATTACTTGGGACTTGATGTGAATTATTCTAAATCATCCTGCCTCTCTTCAAGGAAAATGGATAATTCACATACTATTTTGGGTATTCAATTGGGCTCTTTCCCTTTCAAATATTTGGGTCTTCCTCTTATTAAAGGTACAATTAAGATGGCTCATTTCACTCCTCTTTGATAGACTTCATGTATGGTTGGCTGGAAAAGTAAATTCCTCTCATTAGGGGAAGTGCTTATCGATTCTATAAATAGTTACTTATCATACTAATTTTGCTCTATGGCTATTCCAGATGGTATTATCAAAAAAATCTGCTCTTTACGAAATTTTTCTATCATTCGTGGGAGGCAAAAGTTGCACACTATTTCTTGGGAACGTACTACTTTACCCAAAGAAAAGGTGGAGTTGGGTTACCGCTTCCTCTATCAACTGACGCAAACTGAAATTAATGTGGAAAATTTGTAAGAGAGATTCTCCTTTTGCTAATTGGTGTTTAGCTAAATATACCTCACTATGGAATCCTTGCATTTATAGAGTTTCTCCACTTTGGAAATCGATTGTGAAAGTTCTGAAAAAATTTAGGAACAATCGAAATTTCAAGTTGGGGAAGGTAATGCTTTTCTTTATATTATGATCCTTGGTGTAATGGGCATTCTCTTTGTTATTGGTTGGGAGTTAATGGGCTGAAACATTTGAACCTCACGGATGATTTAAAGGTCCACACTCTTATACATAATGGGCATTGGAACCTTCCTTCTTTACTTGAGACCTCTCATCCTTGGTTGTCCATAAAGATCTTGGAAACTACTATAAAGAATGGCGATTACGTAAGTTGGCTTAACTCTTACTCTCCTTCTACCAAGGATTTTAGAGAAGCTATCTTTGATTCTCACCCCTCTTTAGATTGGACCAAGGGAATATGGTTTAAAGGCTATTCTATTAATTATGCTCTCTATTGTTGGATGGCTTTTATATGGGTCTCAAATTATCTCGATAAGTTAGCAAACAAAGGGATTGGAACTCAACTCCCTTCTGCTTTTTTTGTCATTCTGTTTTAGAATCTCATAACCATTTGTTTTTTGAATGTCCTTTGGCTATGAAATTGGTGAGAGCTCTTATCCCAAACATTCCTATTGCCATCTACTCTTCCAGGTTCAATTTTATTAATGAAGGGGAGCATAAAATGTTACAAAGATTACACTATTTGATTATTTCGTTCTTGTTTATACCTGTGGAGAGAAAGGAATAATCGCTCTTTTCTTTTACCTATCTCCCATTTGTCGCCTTATCAAATCGTTAAAGAAAGGGTTTCGCTAAAATGCAAAGTTGGAAATTGAAAGTTGCTTGGCCCAAGAATGTGCGGATTTAAGCAATTGGAGGAACTATCACCCTCCTTAACTCTCTCTCATTATCTCATCCGCTTCTTATTTCTTCGGATGTTATTATGTTTTCTGCCTCATTCCCTGTTGTCATATTCCGTTTCAGGTCAGATGTCAAGAGGGCTATCTGGATGTCTTACGCCGTGCTTTTTTTCTCTTGGCCGATCCAATCTAAATGGGCTTTCTGGATGTTTTCTTGTTCTCTTCTGTTTCATCCGAGTTCCTCGGGTGGTCGTGGGTTTTATGGCTTTTCTCACGCTTTACCATGGATGTTGGGGTTGTTCTTGCGGTTCTTCGTTTAACTCTTTTGTGATGGCATTCCGGAGAGGATGGATTGCCTTGATCTTCTTCTGTTTCGATATTCTATGTGGGTTTTGGTGGTGCTCTGTTGCTTTTGGAATGGGCGATGATGAGGATATCCTTGCACAACTTTTGATTTCTCGAATTGCTCCTCCTCGGATGGTCTCCAACCACGATCCCTCTTTGATGTGAATGATTCTGGCTGGGACGATTTTTGGGATTGTTTGGAGGCGCTAGACAACCGTGAGGGACTTTCATGTCACACCTACATGATTGTTTTGTCTTGTGCTAGTTTTGGGCATCTCGATGTATTTTGTATCCCCGAGTCCATTGTGCTATCGTAGCTCTTTTCTCGGGATTTTCTTTTCGAAGTGTTATGATCATGTTTCTAGAATTATTGTTATAGTTTAGTCTTTTCCTTTTGCTTTAGTCCTGTAAGGATTAGTTTCTTTTGTAACCTTACTTTGGAATACAATTGGCTTCGACCCTTAAATTTTTCCAAAAAAAATGAAAAAGATAGAAAACGTGAAAGCAAAATGGGCAGATAACTTACCCACAATACTTTGGGCCTTTATAACGACTCCAATATCAGCTACAGGACAAAAGCCAATCGACTTATCACACGGGATAAAACTGTACTACTAATCAAATATATACTTCATAGTCAAAGATTTATAATGACTCTTCAATTAGAAGCTAGTGAGTGGGAAATGTCAAATACAAAAGTAATAGAAATAATATTCAACCTATTATAGGAGTTGAGAATTAAAGAATCACTAAATTGTTAACAATTTAATATTAAAGAATAAATTAGTTAATTAAAGAATGAATATTAAACTTAATATTTAGTAAATTAGTGTATTTATATATGCTATGAATATATTGTTAACAATTTGATAAAAATAAAATAAAATATTTTAAAATTATTAACTGAGCAATAATTTTAAAAATAGAGATAAAAAGATGTTAACTTTATAAATAATTAAATTTAAATATTATAGAAGTAATTGTCTCAAAATATTATATATATATATATATATATATATATATATATATATACGTGCTCGCCTTCAACTTATGTGACAACAGCGCAACAAATCCATCTATGTGGCCGCTGGAGGAACACCATGCATCAACGGCCTTGCTTTACCAAAAGCTCGCCTTTTTCCTTTACGAGCAGAGCCATACCATTTTTCCAATTCCAACCGCAAGATATCTCTTCGATATCTCCGATGCAGATAGACTCCAACACTATACTTTCCTGGTTGCTGCATTTCTGCACCACTAGCAAATCCCGGCATTGCATTTCACGTTTCCATTGACGTCCTGCACTTAACTCCCGATGGACGCAAAGCCAAACGAAGAAAATCAACCCAGCCCACTGACGGATATTGATGAAGGTGGCAACAGTACTGCTGAGGATATGGAAACAGCGAACCGGAAGGGAAACAACTCGGTTCCCCGGGCGGAAGCTTGGTGGCGTTGGTTTTGCCGAGGGAGGAAGCGATGCGGCTCGCCATCTACATTGCGATGGCGCATGGAGGACTAGCCATATCGTTTGCCCTGATATATAGCTCGGATGCTTCAAGACTATCGGCAACCGATTCAGTGGGCATTACTCTGCTCGATGCTCCGCGAGCTCCATACAGCCCTCGTCTCCTTCTGGTCCCATCTGCCTGGTCTCCTGAGACCTCCTCGCTGTCCCCTTGTTTTCGCTCAGCGACTCCACGCTGCTCTCCACTGCCTCCTCCGTCGTTAGAATCTGTGCCGCCTCCACGTCGGCCAGCTCATGTGGATGGCTGTCTGCCTTCTTTGTCCTTCCTCCACGAGCGCTGGCTCCCTCTCTCTTTGCTCCTCTTTTTGCTGCTCGCACCTGGCCTCCTCCTCTCTCCGCCACTCTCCATCTGTTCCGCCGCATCGCAACCGGCACTCTTCTGAACCCCGTGCACGCCTTAGCTGCTTTAGCCGTTTCCTCACCACGCATTCTTCACTGTCTCAACACCCTCATCGCCATCAACCTCATCCTCGCCATGATCTCCGCCTCCCTCTCTGGCTCCTCCTTTTCTCCTACAAGATCGCCATTGAGGGCCGCGACGCCGTCGTCGCCCTCAAGACCACTTCCAAGATCACAACTACACGGAAAAGATCGGTCTTCAGCGCTGGATGGACGATCACGATGTTCCCGAGCTCATCGAGTCTGGCGCTTCCAAACTATACGACAGCGTCGTCCACTACGTCGATTCCCTCGCCCTCCATTACAATGCCACCGAGCTCGCCGACGGGTTCAAGCAGTATCTCATTAAGCCCTTGGAAGAATCCTCCAATTCCTCGTCTTTCATCACCAAAAAATCCTCCCTCCACCCTTTCTCCATTAAACTCCGCAACATAGTACATCACATCCGTAACCAAGAATGGAGGCAAACCTATGCAGTTTCCGAATGTATGCTAAAGGAATTCCTCTCTGTGATCACCAGAGAAGAGTTGGTGGAGAAGATAAAAGGTTTTGCTCTTCAGAGTATTGATATCTCCAAACAGGTCTTGGCAAGCAGCACCGTGGTTATGTCTGGGAGTGCCAATTTGCTCTTCTCCATTTCTCTTTCCATAGTCTCTGGTGCTGTTGGGTTGCTGAATTTCGTATCACAACTCTTCATTTTCTTCTGGCTCCTCTACTCCCTGATCACTTCTGAATCAGGTGTCATGGATCATGTTCTTGGCATGCTTCCCATATCCAAGGCTAAAAGAGTTCGTTGTGCAGTGGTTCTTGATCATGCTGTTAGTAGTGTGATGTTGGCTTCTGTGAAAGTCGCTCTGTTTCAGGGTGCTTCACATATCTCTTGTTTCGATTCTACCATATACATTTTCTTTATGTATCCACTTTCATTGCTGGGACAAGTGCCATCCTGCCAATTACACCATTCTGGCTTTCTTCCATTCCAGCAACTGTTCAGTTGACTGTGGAGGCTAGATATGTTGAAGCTGTGGTGCTCACATTGATCCATCTCATAATTTTGGACTATGGGACGCCAATTCAAGAAGAAATACCAGGGCAAAATGCTTACTTGACAGGGCTTAGCATTCTTGGTGGAATGGCATTGTTCCCATCTATTTTGGAGGTATTCTCACTGATTTGTTACTTAATGAGAAGCAGGCTTTTCCTCCATTAAATGTATTAAAATTTATCAGCTAACAAGTAAGCAGGCTTTTACAGATAAGTAAATCCATACAAATTCAATACCTAACATACCCTCATGGGTGATATACACTGAATTTCTTGCTTATGATCACTATAATTATATTGTACTTCTTTGTGTTCCATTAATATATTTCATTAGGTTTGTTAATGAATAACTCTTAAACAATGTATATGATGTAGGGAGTTCTAACGGTATGTTATAAATTAATGAAAATTGCTTGAACATAGTTTTTTGCTTTGATGCTATCATCCTTGTGAAGTAATTCCCATACATTGTTGGTTTACCTTACTTGTATTTTGAAGACTTCTGCATTAATATTCCATAAATAGGGTTTACTTGCGTTATCCTTTTTTGTAATATTATCATATGGTATGCATACAAGTGCTTTTACAGTTGTTTGGGCGTAGAACATATAATAAATGAAGAACAACAAGCAGATCTTTTAATATTGGGTCCAATTAAAAATTAGCTCGTTTCAATTATTAGAATATTATTCTGGCATCTGATATACTATATCATGCAAAGATTAAAGTATCTTTCTAGGTTTTCCACTGTTGTTAGACTTGTTTGACTGCATCGTATTGGACAAACACAACAATAATTGTCACTTAAAGCATAAAGCTTGAATTACTAGAACCTTAAAGAGAAATATAGCCAATGGTATCAATTATATCTTAAATCTAATCTGAAGAGTTTCTGCATTTAATTTCATTAATTAATGTTCATTCTATTTGGAAAAGCATGTATATTATGCATTTAGTTATAGAATGGTTGAGGAATACCATGCATTTGGAGCATAAAAGGCATTGAGAATTGATAAAATAATTTGCAAGAATAAATTTCAGAAAAATCATGATAACATATGTGATATTTGATGAGATTTTCCTTGATTCATGGCCGCATGCTTCAGTTCATTAGTATTGGAGATGTCTACATTTTATAATATTTACTCATTGAAATATTTTCACTTTATATCATTAGTTATTTTTCTCCAATTTCTTCATTATTTCTCTTTTCCATAACTATTTTTAGGTATATATATATACAACAACAACAAGCCTTTATCCCACTATGTGGGTCACATGAATCCTTATCCTCCATTGTGCCCTATTTTGTGTCAAATTTTCATTTAATTCAAGTATACTAAGGTCATTTTTTATACATCTTAACCAAGTCTTTTAGGTCTACCTCAACCTTTCTTAACATATGGCAAATCTAATGCATCTACTCTCCTAACCGGTCTTGAATGACCCGCTTTTATGTGGCCAAACCATCTAAGCTCTCTCTAATCTTATCACAGCAACTCCAACTTTTTCCCTAACATACTCATTTCATTTTATCTCTAAGAGTAAAGCCACTCATCCACGAGGATCCTCATCTCAAGCACTTAACTTAGTCTTATGTTTCTCTTTTATTGACCAACATTCTCATAAATCATTGCAGGTCTTACCACTATCTTATAAAATTTTCCTTAAGTTTAAGCGGTACTTTTCTATCGCACAATAGGCCGATGTCATTCCTCCACTTCAACCATCCAACTTGAATTCTAATAATAATATCTCCATCTATTTCACCATCATTTTGAACAATAGAGCCTAGATATCCAATCGCTCACTCTTTTTTAATGACTTGTTCACTCAATGTCATATATATATATATATATATATATATATATATATATAGTACAAAGGCTAATTATAGAATTTTTAATATAGAACATTTAATTTATAAGAAATCAAAAATGCATGCCCGAAGTTTGTGATCTATACCATTTCAAACTAGAGAACATATTACTTGAGCTAGGGCTCTTTGGTATATATCCTATGAAACATAACTTATTGATTATGTCGGGGTTTTCCACCTCTGAACTGCCTCTTCGTCTCGCTTGGTGGAGCGAAGTCATCCTATCCATACTATGATGGAATGAACGTGGGTGGAATGTGATATGCGACTATTTCTTCTCCAATTTTCCTTTCTTGTTCACTTGGATTTTATTTTTCTTTTCTTTTTCTTTTGCTTTTGCTTTTTCTTCATTTTCTTTTCTTTTGAATTTGAATTTTGTCCAAGTTCACGAGAAAGGATGTTTTGGGAAGATAGTAAATTAGCATCCTCATATATCTCAACCTCTACCGAAAATAATTTTTCATCTCTTTTGACACGATCAATCCCATCTTTCCGAATTTGATGCACTTATCGAGGAAGGATAGAATCATCTTGTTCATGTATCCAAGGCCTATCGAAAGCAAAGCGGTGAACTAAGTATTCAATAAATGATATAAAACTTTGCTTCAGTCTTCCCACCTATCTCCAAAGGTAACACTATAAAACCTAAAGACATCTCGCCTTGTTCATTGAATCCTCCATCATCCAATCTCCTTGGAGTGTGGAGATGTCAATCCTCAAAAAGGGTCTTTAAACTCATAATATTCGATGCACTGAATCGACGAGAACTTTGACAAGTTTGAATCATGTCATGTATTGTAAAGGGGCCGGTTGTGCTCCATGTCCCCAACAAGAAGGTCTTCATCTGTGAAAGTGATAATGTGCCTCCTCTCCAATATCGGTGAGCATATCTCGTGATCAAGGAGAGTCTTGATTAATGATTCCCTCATCTCTTTAGATAAGACAATGACATCTTATATGCTTAGCTTAGATGGTAACTTTTAGGTGAGAGAGGACATTGTCTCTGATCCTCCACAAGCATATCCAAAGGTGGAGCATCCTGGAAGTGCTTCTCGATCCTCCAACTAATGACTTGTTTCCCTCTATCTTGAGGTCTTAGGAGGTAGAAACACCACGGAGGTTGACTTGATGATCTCTTGTGACGGTAATGGAAGATTACCGCATGTACTCACCAACAGCTTCTCCTATGGGACCCTGAATCGGATGATTCCAAGTCTATCTCAAGAGAACCCAGTATTGAGTAGGAAAATCCAACCTATGAATTAGAAGAGGAAGATCGAATTATTATAGTTGTTGTTTAGACTTGAAGAGTTATCATTAGGAATGATTTAGACAACCCATCGGAAGTCACGATATAATTCAAGCTAGCTTTATTCTTCAATTTTTTGGATTTGATAGGAGGTACATAGTAGAAATCAAGTAGAGTAAGAGGGGTAAGGGATTTGATGCCTTCATGCGATGATGTTTACTAGAAGAAGAATTAGCTAAAGTAGAGGAGGTCATGCATGCAATGGTGGATTGGAGGTCGAACTCGGTCGATGGTTGCCATCTTGGGCTATCCCGGGCGACACATCTTCGCCTGAACTCCCCTTTCTCGAGTTGGCTCTAAGACTTGCAAACTTTCCTTGATGTTGGAGGTTTGAGCTATCTCGCACCGCAAGGAAAGTTTATTGATTTTGGAGATAATTTTTCTTAGAGGTTTTGGATAAGGAGATATCCCACCTTCTTTGGTTTTGGAAGGATCGCAAGTATCCCCAAGGATTATCCTAATGGGGGATGGTTATTCCAATTATTCTGGGATGACTATAACACCGTCTTGATGTTATGTTCAAGCCCTTAAATGTGAAGCAATCTTCCAAAACATGACCAAGATACGGTGATAGGGGCAAAAGTTAGGATCATTGCTTATGCTTTGCAAGTGTATAAGTACACAGCACGCTTTCTTGGCATGACGGAAAATATATGTTTCATGTACTTTATACATGTCTTTCTTGGCATGGTGGGATGACACATTCAGGTGATTTATACCACCCATACACGCCTTTTTTTGGCGTGGTGGCGACCCATACCGACCCTGCGTGGACGACGTCGGGATGATGCCAAATCGCTAAACTTCACACCGATAGGGCTTAAACAACATAAATTCAACCATAATTACAAAATTCTTAAACCGACATTGCAGATGTATAAGTGCACACCTTTCTTGGCGTGAGAATCTGTTTGACACAAGAACCCCATACATGTCTTGCTTGGTATGGTGGAAGGCAAATTCGCGTGGTTTATACCACTCATACATGTCTTTTGGTGGTGGGCGTGCTTAAAGTGAGTATCACAGACGACGTCGAGATGTTGTCGAAGTCTTTGTCAAACTTCTAATAGAGAGACATAAACAACTTAATAAAAATTCAACTACAAAGTTAAAATTTATGTTTTAACTTGACATCAGAATATATAAGTACATGCCACCTTTCTTGGCGTTGGAAAATCTGTTACATCAGTGTTCATACATGCCTTTCTTGGCATGGTGGGATGACACGTTCGTAGTATTTACACCCATCTATACGGCATGTGGTGCCCCATAGCCCATGTGAGGGGCGATGCGGAGGTTGTCGAAATGCTATCAAAATTTAATCTAAAATATTAAACTTGCAATGAAGACTCAATCAAAATAAATAATACTATTCAAATCCCAATATTAAATCAATATTAAATTGAATAACTTCGCAATTAATACTATCTTTGAATGCTTAAACTTAATGTCCGAGGATCGCGTTGATTTCGGTTGGGTCTTGGGCAGTTAACAAAACCTAAAAATCAAATAATAATATTATAAGAATACTAACTCAATAAGACATAAGAAATTACGTCATATGGCGGTAGATCATTCTTATTAAATTAAGTCGGAGGATCAAGCAATAAACTACTCGATGATGGCTGTTGAATGAAGATTTCAACCGAGAGGATACTTCCATTAAAGTTGGTATGGTATGCAGCCTGTAGCCCTTATGTGACAATGCGGGAGGCTGTCAAAATGCTATCAAAATTTAATCTAAAATCTTAAACTTGCAATGAAGACTCAATCAAAATAAATAATATTATTCAAATCCCCTAATATTAAATCAATATTAAATTGAATAACTCACATGGACCCCGACTATGTTGAATGCTTAAACTTAGTGTTTGAGGATGTTCTTGTGGGTTGATTCTCGGTTGGGTCTTCTGGGTTATAAAACCTAAAAATCAAATAATAATATTATAAAAATGTCAACTCAATAAGACATAGAAATTAATTCATGTAACGTAGATCGATCATATATTATTAAATTAATAGAGTTGATAGGATAAGCAATAAACCACTCATGATGGCTATGTTGAATGAAGATTTCAATGGATACTTCCATTAAAGTGTAATCAATCTCATATCAAATTAAATTAAATCAAATATTAACTAAAATGCAAAATCGGACAAATCACTACGTTATAAATGACCAAATGAAAATCATTAATCTAAAACTTTAAGCTAAAACTCAATCCCGACAATTGTTTCAAGGTGATAAATTAAAACTCTAGCTTATAAAGGAGCAAAAGTCAAATCAAGTATATTTTTATATTCACTCTCAATCTCATGCCAAGGGCGTGACCCATGTCCTGATAGTTTGGCCAGTCCACATATGATGCTTGAAGTCCTCTAACCGGGTGGTTGTTCTAATAACACCATTATATTACGATCAATGATCAGAATTGATGCTCTCTAATGTCTCTGCTATTTGAGATGTGAACCATAGCACTTGATAGGTAAAACCCATCACCAAGGTATACTTGAACTTGTCTCCATGACAAACACCACCCTAGTCTACAAAGATTTTTTGACGATGCCCATGGCTAATGATAAGGATCCTTCGCCGTTTTACTACCTCCCGTGACTAAGTAGTGGACCACGATACCGGGATGATGGAACCATGAGATCTAGACGCGTGTCATCGCTCCCCAACCATCCGCTTTAAGTTAATATAATGAATTTCATAAATCTATATTTCAAAACTTCATATGATGTTATTATATGCTATGTATTTAGAATCTAATAACTAGCTTAATCGAAAGTTCTCTCAAAGATTGAGAGGTAATTAAGGTGTTTTTGCTTATAAGAAACTCAAACCGGATCTAAAGTTCTCACAAATCGAGGGTAGAATCTTGCAAGGTCTTATATACTATTCCCCGCCTCAAAGTTTGACCGACATTAAATAACTCTCTTAATCGAGAGGTCTATGAATTTTCTGCAGATTTGACTCCAGTGGACAGTTTTCTTTCCATATCTACTAGTCAAATCAAAGATACGATAAGAACGAGTATAACTAAATCAAAATTTAAAGTTATTTATAAAATAAATTTGGTTGAAATTTAAAAGTATTTTTTAATTAACATAATTATGAACTTTTCAACATTTTATTTATATATAACTTGTTTTAATCGTATGTTTCATATATCTCGAAATCAGATGATATATCACTCGAATTTTCATTTCATTTCACATCTTCAATGTTCTGCGGAGCGCTACAACATCCGTGGACGGAGCTATACAATTTGATAGGATTTCAAAGATCGCCGCCCCAGATACAATCATGCTTTTGCATCAACCCTGCCAAGTCTACCAAAGCCGCTGCTCATGCTGAGGTTCATCGAAAGAAAGCCTCAGATGAAAGGGACATGTTTCGGAGAATCGGCGAAAACTGAAGCCACTCATTTCTCAGGCCGACATGATGCTAAAACTTTCTCATTTGAGGAAAGCTAACTATAAGGGAGGAAAGAGGAATGAGATGCAAGCCCATTTGCTCTCACCCCTCTATTACACAGCCTTACAATCGGCGAGTGTTCCCACTCGCTTAAAAATTTTAAGGGTTAAATGGAACATTTCTACCGTTGATATTAAGCAATCATTCGGAGTAACGATACCAAGCTCCAACCCTACAAAAGAGGTATCCCGAGACTCTATCAGAGTACACATGGTGTCAAAAGTTATAAAAAACAAGGCCTTATGAAGAAGAGATATCAAAGGTCGATTATTGGAGAAATAATGTTTCATTACGTAAGCTACCATCGGTAGTAAGAACTTAGAGCGCTACAACAAGTCATGCACGGTGAACAACGGCGTGACACCTAAACCACACGCTCGGGAATCGGTTGGCGAAAGGTCCCTAGATGAGAAAGCATGGAGGCCAAGAAGTCGCCACGAAAGGCAAAAGGCGACATCCGGTTTGCATATTCGAGATTCGATGATAGGCTCAACAGAATGGGTTCCTAGAAAGAATGTTATAGTTAATGAGGCTTATGGTGGTGACACCCAGAGAATCCTCCGTGGAATCCCATCACCAACTTAAATGATCTTCTCTTAATTTTGATCGTAACCTCCAATTGAGACGCTCGTTCACACTCGAGCCCGAAATCGATGGAGACCTCCATCAAAGATAAGGTTGCAAGAAGAAGAGGATGAAGAAGATATCATGGGGGTAGATGTGGTGTATATGATACAACACGCCTAAAACCAACAGTATACGACAATATTGATCCCGTGTCATGGAGCCGCACCTCCTATTCATATTGATGAACCAACGCAATGTCAAAGAGAAGTAGAACTTTTAGTTCTTCCTCGTGTGATGAGCAAGAAGAGGAACAAGAAGAAGAAGATAAGACGCTATTCGCGACACTTACACTTGCCCGTGTGCAAAGGCAAATGCAAATAAAAGATGAATGTAAATGATGAATCAAATGATGACGTAGATGAATCTCATGATATAAATGATGCAAAGGAACTGTCGCAGATCGCCACCGCTTCTTCCAGAATCATCAAACAACCGACACGCATCATTCCACCAGCGCCATAGACCTCCGGAGCACAAAGTGCTCGTGACGGTAGAAATGAAGTCAATCAATTGACCGCTCAACATACTCCTCAACATATATTGGCACATCCGAGCCGGTGACAACCGTATAACCAAAACCATCATAAGTGAAAAATTAAAGCGCATAGCCATAGAATAGTTGGAAAAACTAGTGAACGAGACGCCTATATCCCGTAGAATATGATCGTGTCATATCCTAAAGGTTACTCGATACAAATTCCACTCATTTGATGGCAACGGTAACGTGCAACAAGACAATTTAAAGCAACTTATGGTAACATGGGGCAATGACGAATCGTTGTTTCGCTTCATTAGTTTTAACTTCAACCGCTGAGTGATACGCAGAGTTGCCAAATGATTCGCTTAAGACATTCAGCTAGACAATGTTTATCAAAATATTTTTCAAGATTAGAAAGTCTATTATAACCGACCTTGCCTTGGAGAAAAGGAAGAAGGATGAGTCGTTACAAAAATACATAACTCAGGCAAATGAGTATGAAGTGTGAGCAACAATTGGAAGAGGAACATGCAATTCACGTAATGGGCAACATTGATGATAAAATGACGCGTCCTATTTATGCATGGTTTCTATCACCACCTTCCAAGTACTTGATCGAGTAAATTTGAAAAGTTGAATCTTTCAAAGCTTGAAAGTCATCCGCAGAACAAAGAAAGGGAAGTTCTCGTAATCAAGGAGAAAGCGAATCTCACACTACATCATACTGATTTGAATAGAGGAAGGCGAGCAACCTATAATGCGATAAGGGGAAACAACCTATTTATTTTGAAGAAAAGGTCAAAACCCTTCAATTCTTAACCAAAGTTAGTTCTTGGAGGCAATGACAAACCCATAATTTTTTCCTGTAATGACGTCCCAAGACAATCATTAGGAGATGATGATCGAATGCATCCATTTCTTAAGAATAAATAAATAAATAATACACTTTAAAAGAGAAAGTGTAACTAAACTATTCGACAAGCACTCGGCGGGTTGAGTTGTCGAATATAAAAGTAAGAGTCAAGAATTGGCCCAAATTATATATCGCGTAGTTAGCCACCCCATAGAAGATTGCTATGTATTCAAAGATTGGAAAGGAAGTAAAGGAGAGGTAAATTCACGCCATCTAATAGTGTTCTTATTCACCCAAAGAAAGAATCTATAAGGATGGTTACATTCTCTCTTCGTGCCCTCGAAAAAACAAAGCAAAATAAAAGGTAGTTAGGATGATAAATGAGAGCGGTCTCAAAGAAAACTGAAGATGTTGAAGCAAAGAAGATGTTCCCGTAAAGTGGAAATCATCGTTTGAACCCATCGAACTAAAGGTGGTCCACATCAAAAGGTCATGCTCAAAAGCGCCCAAGGTGGTTGGTGTTCCTGACCTAAGAAGCCTATTTAGAACGCCAAAACTCCCAAAAGGCCAACCAAACTAAGAAGATGAAGAAATCTACTACCCAAAAGATTATTAATAATCTTGAAGAATATCAACAACCCAAGACAACTAATTCTTGTCGATTTAATGTTAGGACTCCAAATCATTAAAACAAATGATGAAGGAGATGATGACTAAGAATCTCTTTCTCAAAAGTCTCGAGTTATCTCGTCATTGGATACTCGACGAATTCATTTCTTCATGATAATCCAAGAAGAGGAACCACCAATGATGTGGCATTTAAGCCCGATGGTGAAACAAATAGATGATAGCTAAGAAGACTTGTGCTTTCCTGAGGAAGATGAGTCGAGTCTTCAATATCACCATTGATGAAGGGCATAAAATTGGGATGTGATTCAAGTCTCCATCCAATCCTCGCATAAACGGTGATTACGAAGGGGTGGCTTCCTCGAAGAATCGAGCGATAGAGTAGCCCTAGGCGCTTAAGAAGTGGCAAGATGTTGTCTTCATCGAAGAAAGGAATACTAAATAAAGGCAATGACAAGAATATAAAAGTTGATGAAAATATCATTCCTAAAGATCCAAAGAAGAAGTCTAACGTGGATAAAGGAATCGATTACAATATCCTATCGCACCTAAGGAAGATCCTGCATACCGAGTGTGTATGATGTCACTGGATCTCCGCGGAAACCTTAATTCGACTCTTAAGAATCCGTGAGAAATATGAAACGCATTTCACCGCGCGATCAAGTATTACAATCTCAAGACCTTCCAGTCACCTTCTCGAGGAGGATCTTATGCTTGGAACATCGTAACGCAATCGCCGCTATATATCTCTGTAGAGTGATGGTGTCATTGTCAATCAATTCTAATTGATCTAGGTTCATTTGTCAATCTTATAAGTCCGAGAGCATTGAAAGGTTGTCTCTTGACATTCAACATCCGTGGCAGACAAATTAATGATCCACGCTTCAATGAAAAGGGTAAAAGACTCTCGATTTTTTATCTTGCCACTAAGATTTGGGAACTTTACACTAAGACAAATTCCACATCATTGATGCCGACACCTTGTTCTTTGTTGGGTCATCCTTGGCTACATGAGTACAAAATAGTCTCGTACTTTGCACTATTGCATGAAATACATAAGAGATGAGGAAGAACACATTCTAGCAATCTTCAGCTATTTGTAGTCCATGAAGCTAAAATCTATGAAGATGCGAAATACTATTTTGTTGAAGGATGGATCCCAAGCCTTAACAATCCAAGACTTCTACTTCAAATGCCGCAAAACAATCCAAAGAAGTGAAGAAGAAAAAGGAAGAAAAAGGAAGAAAGAAGGTAATGACTCTTCCTAAAATAGTCAATGCATCACCTAAGTTGAAAAGGTTAGTCCCTCACCGGGAAGTGAAGAAGAAGAGGATGATCCTCTGTTAAAGAGAGTGAACAAGTCTCCAAAGGAAAGAAAAATATAGAATGCTCGACCCCGATTATGATTCTCAACCTACTTACGAAGTGAGTGTATCTTTTCAAGAATAGACTTGTTAATATCGGAAGATTCATTAGGCGTGCCGTTCCTTTTCAACACTTAAAGGAAGTTACTCCACATGAAGTCCACATTGTTGAAGAGTTAAAGACTATCTATATGTCTCCTTTGCACGGAAGGATGAACGCGGAATTTCATTTTATAAGTCAGGAGTGCTATCACCGGATTCTGATTGACTCATGCAATTTGATGAATCTAATGATATGGTTCTCAAAGAATGCCAAAATATTATCCTCCAAAGATTCAAGCAAGATGATGCACAAATTAGAGTCGATATTGGAGGATAAATGGTGAGCCCACTTCTTTGATACCCTCGGGTCTAAAAGTCCACATACCTCGCAAAAGTGTGATAATCATACATCTAAAGGTATTGTTATCCCACATAAACACCGTCAAGAAAAAATCTATTATGCGTAACAGAAGAAGAGATAATGAAGTCAACCTATCAAATAAGAAGATGATCCTTGATGATGGTAACTACCATGGATGAGTTGAAGGAAATCAACTTGGGAATAAATGATGAGCTCACTAACTTTCAATACTCTTTGCTTGATAAAAGGTTGAAGAAATGAAAGCTCGCTATGTGAATTCGGACGCTTTGCTTGGACATACTCAAATGTGCTTATCCTCGAGATGGTAGTTCATAAACTTGTCATTAAATCGATGCGATGGTAAGCTCTGGCGAAGATGAATTAGGGTGAAGAACGGTAATTGCGAAGAAGTGAGAAGGCGAGGGCTTCATTTGGGAGGAGAAGTATGTAGATTGGATAGCTAACATCGTCCAAGTTAAGAAGAAGAATGATCAAATTGTATTTGTATTGACTTCAAATTTGAACAAAGCATGCCCAAAAAATGATTTTTAAACACAATATCAAAACTACTAGTAGACAATACTTCCAACTACGATATATTTTCATTTACGGGCCGGGTCATCGATACAATTAAATCAAGATGGCTCACGAAGATGAGAAGCATACATCATTTAAGGCGCTAATTGGTATATCTCATGCCCTTCGATTGAAGAATCTGAAGTTACATATCGAGCCATGACATGCATCTTTGACGAATTAATTCATCATAAAGTGTAATGCTATGTGGATGACCTCTTCGCATAAATCGAGAAGATCATTTTGATAATCTAAGGATGGTCTTTGAAAGAATTAGCAAGATCGATCTCAAGATGAATCCTCTCAAATGTGTATTTGGGGTTTCATTTGGAAAGTTCCTCGCTACTGGTGCGTAGAAGAATTGAAATCGACTTTAATAAAATCGGCGATAGTGGATATGCCACAAGAATCTCGACGACTTTATTCCGCAGGGACATTTGGCATTCATTCGGCGCTTTCATATCAAATCTAGGGCGATGTCAACCATTTGCTAAATTGATGAAGAAGAACATGTCATTTAAATGGGACGATAAATGTCAAGAAGCATTCGATAACATCAAAAGATACCGTTAAATCCAATTCTAGTAGCTCCAATCTTAGGAAAACTTCTCATTTGGTACCGCACTAGAAGAATCAAAACATGCTTGACAAAGACAATGAAGAAGAAGGCAAAGAAAATGCTATATAATATCGAGATTGATAGAGTTGAGTCAAAAGTACTCATCGAGAAGCACTATCTTGCACCGATTTTCACGCCGAAGCTTCGACATTATATGTTGTCACATAAGATAACAAATTTGGTAAAATTTTATATATCGCTTCATTTATCCCCTTGTAGAAAAGAGGATAAATGAAAACAAAATATATAAACACCTTGTTGGGACACCACGCAGATCAGATATTCTTATTAGGGTGATCGAGTGCGACATCGGGAGAGGTGTACTATCTCAAATATAGAAGTCACCACCCTACAATGGACCTAATCACCTTAATAAGGACCATATGGGTCTGAATGTACCAAAGATTCTTCCCCTACTTTACATGAAAAGTAAAGCGGGTTTATTTTAAACCGTTCATTAAGTTCCTTACGCAAAGTCAATTAATTACATTCTAAGGAACGATTCCTAGGAATACTCGTTAAGATAAATGATGATTGTCCAAAGATTTTGAAAGGTAGGAATATCAATCAATTGATTTTTTTGAAAGTCAAGTGGGATCGATTAAGAGGTGGGAGTTTTATCAAGCAAATGAAGATAAGTAGGTGATGCTTAGGATATTAGGAAGCTAGTAAGCACCCCAAACTATCCTATGGTTGGGCTTTACATTTTGAAATTGAGTTGATTTATTTGAGTTGAATTTTATTAAAGAGTTACAATTCCATGATACTAAATCATGAAAATGCCCAAGAGGTGAGGATTTATGCTCATACCGAAAGGAAGTAACAACCAACCTAAATCTAAGAAGTTTTGGTGAGGGCCAAAAGTACGACCTAAATTTAAAGCGAAAATGGGTATTTGGTTTACCTTCACAAGAGAGGATAAACCATCCGACTATTTGGACTTACTTTGCAGGAACTAACTCATCCTACGATTTTAAAACATGTAGCAAATCAAATTCTTTTGCAAGATCTAAGTCATTATTTATTTTAGAAAGAGACTAAGTCCTTAAACACACTCCTTAAGAGATTAGATCATGTAGAGCATGATTTAATGACTTAAGTCTAATAATACAAATCTTATATTTTATTTTTATTTTGGACAATCAATTTGACACAGATTTAGGATTCATATGCCTAATACATGAGAAATTAGATTATAGCCAAATTAGCAAGAGATAAAGAGGTGTGTTTCCACCATGGCTCTCAAAGGTCAAGTCAAGTTCTCCAAGAAAAGCCTCCAATCAAGAGTGAAATAATATGTTTTTATGCATGTTGTAAGAAAAGTAATACAACATCCAGGTTGCTAATTCTTTTATCTTGATTTTAACTTAAGCTTTAGATGAGGTTGTGAGTTGTTTATTTTAGTTTGAATTATTTATGTTGGATAGAAAATTTATTTTCCTAAGAGCCTAATCGTCATCCAAGCCATACATCAAAGCAAGGAATAAATTAGGAAAAGATATGTCATCTTAATGCACAAGCTAAAAACAAACATCAATCAATAAAAAAAAAAAAAAGAGGTCATTTTGTGGTCAGCTCCACCACATAAACCGAAAACAAATTGGGTAAAGTTCTACCCTTATATAATCTGGATTACAAATGAATTAATTACAATTAAGCAAAAATTCATGTTATGGGGTCTTCATTCTTCATTTCTTCTTTCTTCTTTCTTTCTTTCTTCTTTCTTTCTTCTTCTCTTGGTTGGTTTGAATGTGGTTGCTCCAAAGGCTTCACATGATACATAAGATATAGTCTTATGACCAATATTCATCATAATATCCCATAACAATCATTCCAAAATTCTAATTGTAAAATTACATAAAAGGGAAAAATAAATTTAATCAGTAACTCAAAAAGAGATTAGCCAAAACCAATCTCAAGCATGTATATATATAAATTGGACTTAGTACACATGGTAATCAAGTCAACTGGCTTATTTCGATTATGCTTGGGTATAAGTACCTACACAAAGAAAAGCAATTTTATATTTTTATTATAAGCCCCTTAAGCACATTCCTTGCAAAAGACAATAGTTACCTAAGATCGCCTCTACCATTCGCCTACAACATGCACTAACATCTAAACAAAACATCACAAAACAAAAGCAAACATCAAACCATACACCCTAAACTAAAACTAAATGGTGACTTAGCTAATGTGTGCTATTTAATATGATGCTATACTTTTTTTGAAATTTTCTAAATATGAAAATGTTCAACTTAGAGTGGTTGTTTCATTTAGGTGATTTAGTTGCTTTAGTTGATTTTATTTTGTGATTAGGTTTGGTTTAAATGAACCTAAAATTAATTATTAAAAGTTGTAAAGGAAAAGACGAGAGAATTTCTTTTCCTCTCTACCTTAAGTAATTTCTATGGTAGATTTATATTTGATTTTGTTTAGTGAATGTTTTATTATGTGTTTTAATTAATCATAAGTTTAGATTTTTCCTAAACAAACCTATTTAAAAATAAAGATATTTTAAGATTAAGTGAAATACTATCATAAAATACACATTATTTCTTTCCCAAAGATATATAACATGCATATGAATGAATCCTAAGTATATCTATACATGCAAATGAAAATATTTAGCACACTTTATGATGAATGCTAAGAAATATTGCTTAAGGAAAATTTGGAATGTTTCATGTATGCATGTTTTTTTGTTAAGTGGAAAAGGGTGATTCTTTTATCCATTTTTTTATATGCACATTTACAAGTATAAAAGATATAAGTTAAACGACATCATTATTAGCACTGTGGTGTAAGATACAAGACCTATTTAGGACTACTTAAAACCTCACAACCCCTGGGTTGTCAGACTAATATACCACTTTTTTAAATACATGTGTACAAAAAAAAAATGTATAGAAAGAGAATCATGCAAAAAAGTTTATGTTTGTTTAAAGTTGGCTTGATTGTTTAGTTTATATGTGTGATGTGGAATTCTTTCTTAAGTCATGACATAGTGTATAGGAATGAGTTTGAGCAAGTATTATGTTATTTTCAAATGAACTATACACTTTACAAATCTTATACAATTTTATGTTAAGAAAGAGAGGAGAATCACATAACACATTTTATATTCACATACAAGCTTATAAATAATTATAAGTAGTATCCCTTTCGTTATGATATTTGATTTATAAGTTTTGAAAATAATTTTGGATTTAATAGTGATAATAGTCATTTATATTCTTATTTTAAAAACACGTAATTTGACATAAAGGAAATATTTCATTTTAATTTGATTTTTAAAAGATATGAATGTATGATTTTCATATGACATACACATTTAACATATTAGGAAAGAAATAAAATGATGAAAGCATATAAATTCATTCACCTTAATTAATTCTTAAAGATAATCCTATGTAATAAAATTATTTAAAGTAAATCAAATTTGGTTTAAGGAAAGCTTGATTTTGTTTTGAGTTTGATTTCAATTTGAGAAATGTGAGAAGGTTTGTTAGTCTACCACATTCCCATATATGTGTGTATTATTTTAGTTTAATTTTTAGGATGATTAGATTGATTTTATGTTTTGGTGTGTAGATTAAACTCATTAATTATTCCTTACCTACACTACTTTAACATATTTAATCAAATAATTATGAGCCAATATATGACATAAAATCACACAGGAATTTAAATCGAATGCACATAAGAAAGAAAGGACCTAATACAATTGGCTTACAATTAGTGATTAATTCCAAAGGGTTTAATTTAAGTACTTTCATAACCCTTCTCACACATGTGGGTTAGATTTTGATTTCCTTAAGTTACTTAGGTTATTGAATATCTAAGCATCTACCCAAGATGAATTGGTTAAGTTCGGAATGTTTTGAAATTTTTTATCAAGGTAATTAAGTAGATGATTAGTAGATTAGCCCTTAATTAAGTTTAGATTAAGGAAGGAAAGGGATTTAAGGAATGGCTTAAGGAAAATTCTCCCAAATCCATTTCATAAATCTCTTCTTCACTTAAGCAAAGCTTATTTAACTTAATAAAGGGATTAAACCACTATTCACATATTTAATTAAGCTTAATTATATTAAGAGGGTGATTAAGGATTCATTATATAATTTTCCTAATTATTTCATCAATAAATTCCAAAAAAATTATAGGAGGTCATTCCACTAAATACATCAAAAATTTGAAATAAATTAATAAAATAATTAGGAGTAATTAAGGTTATTAAGTTTTCATTAAAATCTAATTGAGGAAAATACACTGCTCAAAATCCATCAAATAATTTTAGATTATTCTCCTAAGAAATATCTTTATAGTGCATTTTACTTTATATTTTTATGATTTTTCTAGAATTAGTTATGTAATTATGAAGATTGACCATTAAGGATAATTAATTAAATCAATTAAATAACTAATCGTCGACGCCACGCGGATGTCGTATGGCGTTTTCCACGCATGCACGGATTGATCACTTAAGTTGTCACATCCCGATGCCGTTGTCGGGCGCTTTTCTCTTTGACGGAGATCGAGCCCGCGGTTCATAAGGGATGAATCAAGGATCTACGCCGCTTGATCATGGCCGCCCATCCAAGATGCAGATGGACGCCCATGATCCGTCTCGAGCTCGCTGGAGATGGCCACCGCCCATCTTCTAGGGCAAGATTCGAGCTCGATTGAGCTCGAACTCAAATTCAACCCACACCATCATCATGGGAGAAGACATCCAACGGCCAATTTTACTTGAGATGAAAATTTCTTTCACAAAAGACCACACACTCCCTATTCTAGGCTTTGATCCATACCTCCGGAGGCTATCCCCTGCACTCTAACTGTTGAGGTGCCTCAGAGACGAAGCTCTGGAAAGTTTCAAGCCTTGAGATGAAGTGGATCTTCCTATGGACCAAGCTCTTCTTCAATTGTCTGACCATGGTCCCCCTCCAGGCTCGAGAACTTGGATTAAGCTTGGAGGAAGTTGATGGAACTCCCAGCTTGAAGAAATCGAGAAGAGGAGAAATAAAATGGGTTTAGGAAGCTTGGAGGAACTGCTTTCCTAAGTTCAATCAGTATGAGTGTGTGTGAATCAAATGAAATTAGAGGAGTATATCTCCCACTTGAAGGATCTGACGCAAGCTTCCTTTCCGCTTTTGATCCAATTCACCCTATGCAATGGGTTAGGCCGTTTAGGGTGGCATGGCATTTGGCGAGAGGTAGTGGAGGAGCGCCATGTGCTTGAAATGGGTGGAGGAATGATTTCCATGTGCTCATGTCAAGTGAGGTGGTCCTTGACCATCAGGTTAGGTTTGGCGACCCAAACCCATTGGTCATGTGCACCATCCTCAGTGATCATTTGGTCCACTAAGAGGATGTCAAGTGTCCATGAAAAGAAATTGACCAAATTTCAATTGGTTTTGATTTTAGGTTACCCTATGGCCTGGGTAAAATGATCATTTGGCTTAGATATCAATTTGAATATCTTTGGTATGATTGAAAATTGAGTTGGGCCAAGTTTCAATGAATTTGGAGTTGGTTTAATATGATTTGGCTCATATTGACCCATTTAGGTCAAATTGGGTCAATCAAGACTAATTGGTCAAATTAGGTCAAACGGGTTGGGTCAAGTTCATATGACCATTTGAAATATTTTGGCATCATTGGTTTTGTTCAATTTGATTTATATTTGAATTTGATTCATTTGATTTCATTTAGGTCAAATGGGTCAAGTTTCCTATTTGACTCATTTGACCTTGTTAGGTCATGGGTTGGTTTAGGTTTCATTAGTCATATGAAATTATTGGTATCTTTGTTTCCAATCAATTTTGATTTAATTTGATTTTGACTCAATTTGACCTTTTAAGTCAAGTTAGGTTCAAGTCAATTGAGTTGGATATAGTTGGTCAATTGAGGCTTTGAAGTTCAACAAGTGATTTGGAATGAACTTGATCCATTGGTTTCAATCAATTTAGCTTAAATCAAGTTTTGACATTTTGACTTTTAGTCAAGTTGGATTAACTTGGGTCAAGTTGCCAATTGAGTTGGGACTTAAATGATGACTTGGTCAAGTTCAAATATTGGTCATGAATGAGTTTTGATTAATGATTTCAATCAATTTTGCCTATGGTGGATTTTAGCTATTTTGGTTTCATTTTGGCTAAGTGTTGACTTAGTCAACCCCAGTTTGACTTGGTTTGACCTAATTTGAGATTGATCATCTGATGATGCTTTACAATGCGATCATTAGTTCAATCCAATTTGGGTAAATTAAAAGGATACTTTAGGTCACATTGGGTCAAGTGAGCCTAAGTGAGTCAATTGACTTGATCGGCTTGAATCAAGTTTGATTGAACTCACATATGGACTTATGATTGAAATATAAATTCATTTGCAAGTGATTTGGAGTCAAATGAGTGATTTATTTGACAATTTCAAGTTCAAAAGGGTGAACATGAGTTTAATTTGGGTTTAATTTTTGATTTAGTTTTGATTTGATGATTGAAGTTTCTATTTATATTTGGCTTCATGATTGAGGATTGATTGAATCATGAAAAAATCAAGAGTTTGACGATTTGAATTTGATTTAAGTTCAAGAATTTGAAAAGGCTTAGGTTGAATTTTGATTGAATTTGGATTTGAGTTTATTTTTGATTTGATGATTGAAGTTTATGTTTATATTTAGATTCATGGTTGAACGATTGATTGAATCATGAAGAAAAATTAAGTTTGATTTGAAATTGATTTGACTAAGTTCAAGAATTTGACTTGAAAGGCTTAGGTTGAATTTTGGTTGAATTTGGATTTGAATTTTGAATTTATTTTAGATATTTAAATTTATATTTTATTTATGTTTGTAAATATAAATGAGAATATAGATTAGAAAAATTTTTGAATTTGAATTGCTTTGGATTTGATTTAAAGCTAAGTCCATAGATAAATCAAAATGACTTAGGAAAAATTTTTGAAATTGAAATTTCAATCATAAGCTTCAATCATTTGGAATTTTGAGTTTGGAAAAAAATCAATGAAGTTGGAATTGATTTAAGTTTTGATCGATTTGATTTGGAGTTTGGAGGTAGTTTAATTTGGAGTTTGACTTTGAAAGAAGAAAGTAAGGATTTGGTTCAAGCTGGATAGACAAATTTTCATAACACCCCTGCATGACCTATTCCTATGACTAACTCTTCTAAGTCTCAGGATTAGGTTGAGTGTCCACCTAATCACTAGATGTGTCTTGAGACTAAGGAACTCTTAAAGCCTAAGAGAAGTCCTGTCTAAGATGGAGGGTTGAGAGCTCATTCTAAAATGAGGTCAACAACAGCTTATCTCAAAGATCAATTCGAAGTTCTTGATAATATCCGGCGACAGTTGTTTGACAACGTACACTGTTACGTCAGACATATGTATTTCAAGTGTAAAATGGGCAAATACTAGCGATTTTCTGAACACATCTCGAGATTCGGTAACGATGATTTACGATGAATTGATACTTATCCATGAAAGGGAAAAGTTATAGATCCGGGAAATGTATTTCTGCATCATCTATTAAGCCCGCTCGAAATCTACCCAAAGCAAGAGCGGTGTTGGCCTCGCCTTCATAATATCGAATGTGGCATAATGAGTTCATACATGCCGACAAGCCAAGAACTAACAAGTGAATACGATGTATTGGTGGCGTGTCTCAAGAAGTTGTTATCGGCATCCAAAATTTAAGAATCTTTGGAGACTCTCAATTGGTGATCAACCAAGTATTGGGTCTTTATAAGATTAATAAACATGAATTGTACTATTAAAGGCTAGTGCTTGAGCAAATGAAGCAAATTCCAAACGCGTTAAACCGAAGTTTCTCGATCAAGAATAACAAAGCAGATTACGCTGCAAGCAAAAGAAATGGCAAACATGGACGCCGACAATGTGTTGATTAAAGTATCCACTCGTCGCAACTAGTAAGTCCATCCTCCCGCAAGTAGAAGACATCAAACTGCCGCCAGGAAGTAATTCAAATTGCTCACTTTCCCAAAGAACGACAAGTATGAGAGAGAAAAACTCCAAAATACTACAAGAAATCATGCTAAGCTTTCATAGTGGAAGAGCGATGATTGGAGACAACCTTTCATCAATTATTCCAAGGAAAGCAAATTGCCGAGCAATAAATCACTAACCACACAAATTACAAAAGGATCCTACGATATGCCTATGTTAATGATACATCATCGTAAATCCTTTGAACAAATGCATCAGGCGATGCTTATGGATATGAAGCCAACAGTTATATCCAAATTCATGAAGGACTTTGTGGGCGATCGTTAGTCATAAAATGGCAAAAATCAAAAGGATGAGATACTATTGGTCATCAATGGTGAAATATTGCATAAATCGTGTCGAAATGTTATGAATGCCAAGTCTATGGAGATCTCATTCATCAACCTCCGAATCTTCTTCATCTAACAATAGCCCCGGTCATTCAAAGTTCACACAAATATAATCGATTGATTCTCCATCATCACCGGACATCACTTCATTTTAAACTACGATTTCTCCAAGTAGTTGAAGTCGCCCGTAAGTCATCACGATCGAGTTGTTGACTTCTTCACCAACAATATTGTCTAGATTGGTGCCAGACAAATCATTTCGGATAACAATCCTTTTCAAGAGTGCTAAGATATACAAATTAATCAATCGATATAAAATTTATTGGCGATATTCATCAATCTACAATCTAAGGGCCAATGATTTAATAAGCTTCCAATAAAACTTTAGTAAAAGCCAAGAAGATTCTCACGAAGAATAAAAGAGAGTGACACACTAAAATGATGGAAGCACTCTGGCATATAAAACAACTTACAAAACCAAGGGCCACTCTTATGCTCTAACATTTGAGTTGAAGTTGTTCTACCATTAGAAGTTGAACTACCATCACTTCAAGTGTCCAATCCAATCTTACTCAAGATGATAACGCCGCAATGGAAGAGTTGGATGCGACAGAGTTAGACTCCAAGCTCAACAAAGTTTAGAAATTTACCAGCAAGGATGTCCAAAGCATTCAATAGTCAAGACGTCATGGACATTCTAGAAATGTGAGTTAGTTTTGGCCGAGAAGGTCAATCATCTCTCATTGCAAGATCGTGGTAAATTTAAAGCTAACTAGGAAGGTCCTTACGTTATAGAAAGTGTAAAGGAGGAGAGAGCTTTATTGACACGAATTGTCAATGATCGATGTCACCAATCAACGGTCGATATCTCAAGAAATATCACTCCGATTGTGGATAAGTATATAAATAATTAAATGAATCTTGCACGTAAGGCTTTCATGCCAAATACACACGTAATGTCACTTGAAGATTGTCTTGTAAAATGAGAATGCATTTTAAGTTATCGAAAACCTCCCCGTTGACAAGGATATTTTTATATATTTAGCTAAGTTAACATCATGCTTCAAGTCGAAATCCTCGATAAATATATATATATATATAATAATCGAATGAGCTCGTTTATTTATATTAAAGAAGTTCTATAATACATTTCAACTAGTCGAATCCCGCCGACAGAGGACATTTTTAATTTTTATAAATCAAAGTTGTTCAATCTTTTCTGTGAAATCTTCGTATATACATTCAAGTTGACATCGAGCTTTATTTCGAGATCCTCGAATATATATATAATCGCTATTGTTAAAGTTGCAGGTCCTACAAGAACAAAAGAATCTACTTCAACAACAACAACAAGCTTTTATCCTAAGTGGTCGCTACATGAATCCTTCGTCTATTGTTCTTATTACAAATTTTCATTTAATTCAAGTATACTAAAGTCATTTTTATACATCTTAACCAAGTCTTTTAAGTCTACCTTTACCTTTCTTAACATAAGGAAAATCTAATGCATCTACTCTCCTAACGAGGTCATCTGGACGACCGACATTTTATGTGGCCAAACCATCTGCAATTCTCTAATCTTATCTCGCCACCTGAGCTACTCCAACTTTTTCCCAAACATACTCATTTCAGATTTTATCTCTAAGAGTAAAGCCACTCATCCACTGAGCATCCTCATCTCTATAACACTTAACTTAGTCTTATGCTTCTCTTTATTATTAATATTCTCGCACCATAAGTCAATGGTCTTACCACCATCTTATAAAATTTCCCCTTAAGTTTAAGTTGAACTTTTCTATCATACAACGCCGCATTCCTCCACTCCAACCATCCAACTTGAATTCTACTAATAACATCTTCATCTATTTCACCATCATTTTGAATAATAGAGCCTAAATATCTCAATCGCCACTCTTATTAATGATTGTTCACCTAATGTCACAACACTACTACTAACTTCTACAACTAAAATTACACTCCATATATTCGCTTTAGATCTACTTAAACGAAAACTTTAAGACTCTAATGTTGACCTCCATAATTCAAGTTTCTCTTCTCTCTCTCTTATCAACAAGAAGAATGTTATCAAGAAAAAGCATAAACCAAGGTACATCTTCCTATAAATGCCTAGTAAGAACATCCATAACTAAAGCAAAAGATAAGGGCTTAAAGCTGATCCTGATGTAATCCAACCGGAAAATATTTTGTCAATCCTCCTTGTGTTTGGACACAAGTAGCAGCCTAGTATACATATCCTTAATTACTTGAATATAACCAATATTAACTCCTTTCGTGTTCTAGAACTCTCCAAAGAACATCTCTTGAAACTTTATCATTTTCTATAAATCAACAAATATCATATGTATCCTCCTTACTTTCTCTATACTTCTCCATCAAACTTCTTAACAAATGTATAGCATCCATAGTAAATCTACCAGCATTTAACCAAACTGATTGTGAAAACTTTTGTATCACATCGTAACTATGCTCAATTACTCTCTCCCATAATTTTAATGTATAACATTAACTTAATTCCTCTATAATTTGCACACTCTTGTGCATCACTTTATTCTTAAATATAGGAATCAACAAACTCTTTCTCCACTCATCCGGCATCTTTTAGTCTTTAAAATAATATTAAAAGATTTGTAAGCCAAGAAATTCCTTGATCTCCTAAACATTTCCACACTTCATTGGAATATCATCGAGTCCTTGTTTTTCCACATTTCATTTTCTTTAAAGTTTCTCAACTTCATTTACTATTACAACGATAAAAATAAAATTTTCTATTTATGTTTAAGGTATTTAGGTTGTTAAATTTAGTTGTACTTTCGATTGTTCATTGAAAAGTTTATCAAAATACCACATCCACCTATTTTTAATAATATTATTTTCTAAGAAAAGCATTTTATTATTTTCATCCTTAATACACTTCACTTGAATTAGGTCTTTACTTCTCCTATCTCTTGGTTGGCTAACTTATACATACATCTTTCACTTTCTTTGGTATCTAATCTATCGTATAAATCACTAAAAGCTAAATTTTTTACATCATATATTACTTTTTTAGAATCTCTACGTGCCATTTTATATCTTCCCCATCCGAAGTTTTACATCTAAACTAAGTTTTATAACAACGCTTCTTATTTCTTATCTTTTCACACTCGACTATCATCGCTATTTTTATTAAAAGAAGTTTTTCCTTTTGATTCTCCAAGCACATTTTAAGAACTTGCTTAATTTCACTTCTACTTTTCCACATAACATTACTTTCTTATGAACATCCCATATTCTAAGCTCAGCTTGCTCTTAAAAATATTTTTATTTATATTTTTAAATATCTCCATCTAATCCTAGGATAATAATTTGATATATTTTTCCAATGCACGAAAAGATAGCCCTAAATGTCAAAAGTTTTCCTCCAAGATTCGTCAAATGAAGATCAAGTCAAGAGCTACCAATTTCTAAGCTTCAATCAACTAAGTTGAAAAAACATCAATCTCTACATCTTCAAGTCTAGGACACGGATGGGGTCTAAAGGTCGAACTCAATAAGCCCACAAGTCGAAGTTCGATGCTCTTCTCACTCAACAAGCCACAAAGAGGTAGTGAAAGAACCCTTGTTCGCCCGATAAGACCGCCAAGCATCACGTCAAAGACTTCGAGTAGTTAAGGTCGAACTCAACAAGTCACAATAGTTGAGTTGTTGATGCTCTCCTCACTTAACAAGCCGCAAGAAAAGGCGCGGTGAAAGAGCTCCTACTACCCAATGATGATAACTATTCAATCTCAAACCGGATCCGCTTATGACTATAAGCAACCTAATCCAAGAGATCTTTCCACTCGAATGGACCAAGATAATGAGAAACTCTCAATTTAGAGTGCCTCAAATCAATCTATATATTGCGCAAGGTGATATTTCATTCCTTTTTCAAATGATCCGATCAAGCACAAAGCAGATCAAAGTCCATTTTCTCATCAAATTCGTAAAAAATACAGGACCCGTGAAGCAATTCCATAGTTCATACAAAGGCAATGGCCAAACTAAAGGAATTTCATGGTTATTCAAATCTGTTAAAGCTTGATAACTCAATATTGACTTAATATGAGTGAAAGGTTGGGTCATCTGTATGTACTCTTCAACAAGTCTCACAGCAAGCACAGATTTAGGCCATACATACACTTTCTCGATAAGTCAATATGTACAAATCGTTAATCCTTTATTAAGTCCATTAAGCTTAAAGCAGACGTAAGAATTTCAAATCTTAAAATAAGTAAACCATTTCCTCCATCAAATCCGATCAAGCACGGCTGGGTCTGAGAAAACCCATATTTGCAATAACACAAAGAAAGAGATCTTCGTGAAATCCATCAAGCGAGAGTGATGATAGAAAAAGCTTTTCAACTTGAAATTGAAACTCAAGTGATTTAAGATCCATGGTCCGCCAAGGTCAATACAAATATGACTCGCTCCATACGAATCACATTTATTGGGGCATTTGTTGACTCCATGCATGCGTCATAAATGAAGTCGAGCTCACGGGGTGAATTCGACAAGCTTCACCGCAAATTATAGTTAAAATACACTCGATGATTCCAAAATCGGAAATGATCTCCGATCGATGAAGCGGACTTTCATTATCACGCTTTAAAACATTGAAATTGATCAAAATATGCATATTGCCCAATTCGACGGCCAACCGATCAAGAAAGAAGTCCGTCCGACGCCACCGACGTTAGAGTCGGGAAGCTGCGACGACGCCCGAATGACCCTTGTTCTTGAAATTGATTGCGTCATTAGCGCCGAAACGTCAAACTTATCAAATGAGATTATACGCGTGCTTAATATGGACGAGTATGCGTGAATATCGAGTAACGGATACAACAACACGCAACGAAAATGCACTAGCATCGCCAAAATCACCGAAATGACCTTCGATCGATGAACGGACTCTACCATCGCATTTAGAATGTTGAAATTGATCGAATGTACATCTTGCATAATTCGACCTCGACCGATCAAGAAGGCGCCATCGTTGACACGCATCTCGGGGAAGCGTGATGATGCCCAAAACCTTCGCTCGCGAAATTGATTTTGTTGTTAGCGTCCAAAGCGTTGAAATCTATCAAATGTCGTTTGTGCTCAATTCGGACGATGAATATCGGCGATTTGAAATGACGACGCGTAATTTTGAACCAAATTGACTGATTCAACGCCGACTCTAACCAAACGACATCCGATCGCTAAAGCAGTTGCATCATGCGTTCAAAATATCGAATAACCTAAAATTGACATATATATTGTATATGTAACAATTGTACAAGAAAAAAAATCATAATTAAGGTTTATTCTCAATTAAATAAAAAAACCCTATAAATTTCTCATTTTATCCCAAAACCCTATTTTTACTCGAGGCCATAAAATTTCCTTTCGTCGTCGCGTTCTCCCAGACGAATCGAGCCATCCGTCTCAGTCCGCAGCACAAAGATCGGCCTTCCCCGACATCCCCAGTGAACACAAGACTCTCCATCCCATCTCCGCCCACGCAGCTTGCAATTGACGAGAGCTCACGACAGGCCGACTACAAGGTCTCAAGGCCTGCACCCATGAACCCTCAGGAAGGCGGCGCCCCTCCCACACCCATGCCTCGGGCTCAGGTTGAAATATAAGTACTCGTGACGTTTCTTTCTTGACACGATGAGGAAAGATGTGCTTGTTTGCATATGTTTAAGTAGACATGCTTTTCTTAGCGTGAGGAAATATGTGTTTCACATGTACCTAGAGCCTCATACATGCCTTTCTTCACATGGTGGGATGACGATTCAGTCGGATTTATACCACTCATACATGCCTCTTTGGCGTGCCCAAAGATACTGAGTGCTCTACACTGGGACAATGTCGAGATGTTGTCGAAATATTGTAAACTTCACCTGGGCCTAAATACTTAATATAAATTCAACCATAATTATAAAATTTATTTAAACCGACATTATAGTGTATAAGTACCAGACACGCCTTTTCTTGGTGGAAAATGTGTTTCACAGGTCCTTATAATACATGGCGACATGATGGGAAGGTGCATTCGTTATGGTTTATACTACCCATACACACTTTCTCATGCGAGTGGCACAACATACCCAAAGTGGCCCATACAGGACGTTGGAATCTTTAAAATGTCATAAACTTTTTAACGATAAGAGGCAACAACTTAATAAAAATTCAACTACAAAGCTAAAAATAATGTTTTAACTTAACAAGTATATAAGTACATGTACACACCTTTCTTGAAGTTGTAGAAAATATGTGTTACGTGTGCTTGAGACCCATACATGCTTTTCTTGGCATGAGATGACACATTCATCAGAAGTGTTTACACCACCTATACATGCCTTTCTTGGCATGCGAGGTGCCCACTTTGTAAGCCCCTTATGGGGATGACGCGAGGTTATCGAAATCTTTGTCAAAATTTAATCTAAAATCTTATACTGAATGAAGATTCAATCAAAATAAATAATACCATTCAAATCCTCTAATATTAAATTGAATAATCCCATGAGCCCGACATTACAATGCTTAAACTTATGGCGAGTTGAGATTCTACTTGGGTCTTAGACCGGGTTCAAGTTAACAAAACCTAAAAATTAAATAATAATATTATAAAAATACCAACTCAATAAGATATTTAAGAAACTAATTCTAAGATATAACAATAGATCCGATCCTCATTATTAAACTAATAAGAGATCGCAATAAACCACCCGATGATGGTTGTGTTGAATGTGAATTTCAACCGGAGGATACTTACATTAAAGTGTAATCACAATCTCGATCAAATTTACTTAAAAGGTGTCAACCCAAATGCAAAATCGAAAAAATCACTAAGTTATAAATAACTAAATGAAAATCATCAATCTAAAACTTAAAGCTAAAACTCAATCTACCTTCCACAATTATTTCAAGGTGATAAATCAAAAAACTCTAGCTTATAAAGGAGCCAAAGTCAAATCAGTGTATTTTATATTAACTCTCAATCAATCTCGTGGCTCATATCCTTTGATTATGTGGTTAGGCCACATATAATGCAATTACCGAGTTCTTCGACCGTTGCCGCCAAATGACACCATTATATTATGATCAATGATCAGAATTGATGCTCCCCACCTCTACCCTTTGAGAACCATGGGTGTGCACTGATAGGCAAAAGCTACGCACTAAGGTGGACTTAAATTTGTCTCTTTTGACAAACACCACCTAGTCTAAAGGATTTCTTGGACGACTAACACATACCGCTAACAAAATCCTTCTAGTTGGGATTACCTCCTCGACCAAAGTAGACTGGACCACGATGAGATGACTGGAACCATGGGATCTAGACGGGCGTCATCATTCCCCAACCATCCGTTTAAGCTAATATAATGAATTTCATAAATCTAAATTTCAAAACTCTACATGTCTTATATATGTTATGCATTTAGATCTAATGACTAAATTTTAATCAAAAGTTCTCTCTCATTAAGAGGGTAATTAACTATAGGTTTGTGCTTATAGTAACTATAACCAGATCTAAAGTCCTCACAAATTGAGGGTGAAATCTGGGTAGTGTCTTATCTACTATTCAATATGTCTTCTAAAAGTTTGACCGACATTAAATCATTCTTAATTGAGAGGTCGGTGGTGAATTTTCTGAGCCCACAATCGTATGCATTACTTTTCATTTGATAATTAAGACTTGTATTGAAACATTTTCAATATACATAGCTGTAATATAATTTCAAGGCATTTGCCCGGATGACATTCATTGTAAATTAGTAAACTATAGTTATAAGTTTTGCAAGTAATTATTTATATCAATAAAATATGATAGAAATGTCTATATGCAATATCTAAAACATTCAAAAAAAAGTAGAAATAGTGACAACCAAAAGTCATAGAGAAAATTAAATTTAAATTAGCAATTACATGTCTCTCCTGAATTAGGCCGATGCATCATGTCCTTGATGCTTTCTTGAATATACACCTAACATCATAATTCCCTTATCAATTAACAAAGTCCTTGAAAGAAACATATTTTAGTACAAGTATAATCCCAATTGTACCTTACTAGAAAGTGGTATGAGTGGGGTTGAAATGTGATTAGTAAGGGAAGCGTGATTAGATTAGAATTGAATTGATCAATATGAGCTATAGGACGAGTGAGGTTGGGTGCGAAATCCTCATATTTTACTAAATCATGTATGCATGATAATTTTTCTAATATATAATAAATATTAGTCAAATAAATAATTCATGTAAGTACAAATAAATATGCCCAAGAAATGCTGAGCGGTTAAATGGTCGATCCTAACTTATAGGCGTGTGGTAATTCTAACGGAGTATGGTACAACCCAAAGCAAATGAAGAAGGCTAATCCAATGAATTGCGTGGGAGGTCATTTGGGGTGTGACAAGAGTAGCTTCTTGAACCTCCTCGCCTCTATCGATTGGAATGATGCGGGGACCTTACCAAGACACGTTGGAAGTATAGTGGTGATCGACAAGATTAGGAAGAAAGAATACAAAAATATAAGAAATTTTATTTTATCAAAATATGAGTATAAGAATCGCTCTCTGTGTGTGTGTGTGTGTGTGTGTGTGTGTGTGGAATAGTAAAAAAGCTAGAAAATGCATTTATATCTTGAGATTCTTCCTTTTAAATGATTGGGTTGATCATAAAAGAAATTATATGTCAATTTTAGAAGCTTTATGTCGACATTACAATACAATATGACAACTGTCCATGTAAACCCTAAAGCTAAGAGACTGCACGCGGAAGTTGGGTAAGTGCTATATGCCGAGTGGTGAGTCTTCTAATCTTGTTGCCTGTGAATCAAGAAATTTGTCATCGGCCGCCTAGTTGAGGTGAATTCTTTCACACACTTGTTCGTATGGGAGAGTCCTCTGGATATTTGATGAGTAAGTTCTTGCCTTGGGTTTTGCTACTTGCTAGTGTTCTTCTGACTGGTTCGTCTAATTATTCATGTGCTCTTATTAGGGCTACACAAGCAATTCTGAAAACTCTTGAAAGAATTGTTTTATAGTATTAGGATGTTTATCGTGATTGTTCTATGTTTATTTGTTGTAAATATTAAAAGGATGAATAATGACTCATAAAATAATTGGAATGACATTTGCTGCATATGTATGGTATTTGAAATTTTACCAGGTTTGATTATTTACAATATAGAAGGATAGAAAATACCCCATTGAACAAATAGATAAATTTAGTGTCAATGGATTTGGAAAGAGAAGGGGCAAACTTAAGTTGTATGGATAAAATTTGTTCAAAATAATTTGTGGATAATAGATTTAATACGTCTCAGGAAGCACTCAACAAGAACAAATAAAAAAAGAACATTTATAGTAGTTGGGAGTCATGTCACATGATATTTATCGTGTAAACCAAATCAAATGTTTGGGAAAATTCTATTTTTTCAGCCAAAACTGAACAGTGTAATTCATATAAATAAGAATCATTCATACCATCTCAATTTTGTTTTCATTTTATTTTTTTTCTTTTAGATGTATTTATAGGACATTTCTATCCAGAAAAATCGAAGGGTTTGATAATTTTCTGGAAATCTCTCTCAATTTGGTTAAAATCACCAGATATTTTCAAATTATCAGGGAATCATGGTTTTACAAGCCTTGTTTCTCACCTGAAGCGTCCATACATCTATTTTATTTTCTTTTGATAATAAATTCTCGTATTGTTACATCATTATATAATTTTTTTTCCAATCACTGTTATTGTTTATTTTTGTATCATTTCCTATTGCATTCATATTGCTTGCATTGGGAAAAATTGAGCTAGGATATTTACCTATATAACACTTTTTTACACATTAAAAGTGCATTTTACTTTTAAAAGTTGGTGATAGTGATATCTTTGATGTGAGATTAATGATTTAAGTGTCATGTTTATAAATGTTAATGTTTAAATATTAGATGTATAAATACATATGAATTATGTGGTATATATGTAAACCCACGAAATCAATATATTTACACAAATTGCTCTTTTAACTTATTCTAAACCACGTGTTTTACATTTTAGACAACATCAGAATATGTATCTTTTAAGGTGGTATTCATGGGATAGAATCAGAATATCCATACTCAATTCATTACCTTCATTATACTTATCCTGCAATTCTAGCACTTCAATTATTTAGATGTCGAACAACGCCATGAAACCAAATTAAAATCGGCTTAACATGACTGAACATTTCATCATTGTTAATAGCATCAATGCTCTGCATTTATGCCGGTTTCTGATTTTAATAAAGTAGTTCTTTTTTTTTGGTCTTGCAAACGCATGTACTATTAGTCCAGTTATATTTAGTGCTACTATACAACAAATGCGTCCCTAATTATTTCTATTATATTTAGTTTTCTATACTATTTCAAATGCTTAAATAGCTACAGATACCTTCAATCCGGGTATTACACACTTTAACTGAAATTATATTTTGGTGCTTTAACTGAAGCTGCTGATCTTCTTTTCCTGGTTTGCCTTCTTATTCTATGCAGGGGCAATCATGGGACCTCTGTTGTTGACAGTCATGATTGCCGTGAAAATCTTTATGTAGAATTTGTTCTTGGAACTTCGAAGGAACGCAGTAGTTAACTCTCTCAAGGTGGTATATGATGCTGTCAATAAGAAGAGGCCTTGTTTTATCATTTATATATTTTTTATTTTTTCTGGTGTAGATGTTTTGACAGTTTTCCAATCTTTCAGTAGTTGGCATTATTGTTATTTGGCTTTGCTCGAGTGGTTTAAATTTTGAGAGATGTCTACAAGGAGAACATCATGCTGAAAGCAATATCATATTTTTTAGCACTTCATATTTTGTTGAAATCCACCAACCTGTGGCAAAGGGAAGCCTACTTGCATCCCATGCAGACATACAAAATGAGTAAATGTGTTTACTGTTGGTTGCTTGTTTGATAAGTTTTTATATTTATTTATAGACACCCATGCACGCACTCACCCATCCACACGCACACCTCACGGACACATGCACGCATTCACATAAAGAGGAGAATGTGGGTCATTGGTGATGTTACTAATTTTTCATTTCATTTTTTATTAGTGTGTTAGGGAATCGTTATTGAAAACTATACTTACATTTGAACTAAACATCAAATTGTGAAGTAAAATTATATACTCGATGTATGCCTTAAGTAGAAGGTACTCACCCAAGGAAGAACCAGGAACTCATCATGGGAACTTGTTTTCAGAAGATTGGTCATGAATTCCCAATGCAATGCAAGTGAACTCCTCGATGACATGCTAACTTGCCTAATGGAGATCAGCACTCGCCCATTGAACTCTCATCTAAAGACTAATTTTATGGCCCAGGAAATGAAATTCAGTCGTCCGAGTCATTGAGATTTAGACTTGAGGAATGGAGAGTCACTTCAGGACTATTTGTCAGGAGTCACTAGATTGATACCACAACATCAAACTTGCCCCACTCATTGAGCATGGGTGAGTACCAAGGATGATGAGTCTTTCAATTGCACACAGTAGTTATGTGACATAAATGTCTCTGTATATGATTTATTATAGAGCTTATATTTATTCTTTTTTATTCATCAAGTATTCTATAGTTGGATAGATATGTAGCCATTTGATCTAATAAATATGAGATCAAACAACATCTCTGTTATCCTTCTCCTGTTGCTCATACTCTAGATATATTAGCTCTATATTATCTTCTGGATTGTGATAGTAGATATTTTCTCACTGATTCTTTTGAGATTTCATAGACATAGTTGTGATTAGTTTGCTGATATAACTATTATGCTTCTTTCATCAATACTTTTAACCCTTCTTACTCTTAGGTAGACTTGCCAATAAGATTCGGCATCATTTATAAACAAATTTGAATCTAACATCTTAGATGTAGTGAGCTTGAAAGATGCCATAGATAAGATTTTGAGCTCTCTATGAAGTAGGACAACCAACATGAGACAACTTAATCACCATTGAGCCAATTGCACAACACTTCACTATTTATGAAGATTTAAAAGATATGAAAGATTGAATCACTTGTCTAATCTAAGGTGTCATGGAGAGAATAAAATGAGAAGTCCCACAGATTTGAGAATTAGAGGGATCCTCCAATCTAACAATGTTGCACATTTCACATTGTAGACAAGCATTAATCTCAACTCTTAGTATTAAAGATGACTCTTATCACACAAACGAGGAGAACACTATAGAGAGGTGTGGGTTAACCATTGAATTCTCTTGAGAAATCTCTGAAGCACATCCATTGCTTAAATTTAAAGTACCCCACTTGGAGTCCTATAATGGAAGGATTGATCCCATCAACCATGTTACCTATTTCAAACCACCACATCATAACTTGATCTCGGATGATGAGCTTAAGTGTCATATTTTCTTCACAACATTGAAGGAGTTAGCTTTGAGGTGATTTTCAGCTCATGGGAATCATCACATCCTTTGTTCAGTTCAAAAGGATGTTTACTATCCAATTCACTAGTGTACAAAAGCCCTTAATGAGCTTCCATGCCCTATTGTAGATGTGGTAAGAGCCTTGAGAATCACTATGGAGATTCATTATCCATTTCTAAAGGGAGATGATGGCGATCAAATACCTGGAACTTGGAGTTGCTCAAGTCACATTCTCCTAGATCTTAAAGAAGGACTATTCAGATATAAATTTGGCCTTCAACAATTAAGTACATTGGTTAAGTTATTATATCTCACAAACGTCCATGTAAATGCTGAGTGGTACAATGATATCGCCCAATTCTCTTAGATGACTCTTAAGGTGAATTTTATAAGGAAGTCACCACTCAAGCAACACTCCATGAAGAGTCTGTAAGTAAAGAGGATGGAGAAGAAATTAGGAACGCATCGCACTCGTCACCTGAAAATGCTATGTATAGACACGCTCATATGAATGTAGTGTTGGACCTTCAAATGACATAACCTACTCACTTATACCAAGAGGAGTATTGGTTGCACAACCTGCCAACTGTTACTCCTTTATAGCTGTTGGTGGAGTACTTCAAACACCCATTGCTTTTGAGGGCTGATGGGCCACCACATGGCCCAATTAGGTATTGTGCGTATCATAAAGATCACGATCATGATACATAAAAATGTCGACACTTAAGAAGCTTAGCCGAAGAACTTATAAAGGCGAGAAAGTTGAAGGAATTATTGAGAAGACCAAGAAAGGAGATAATGGGAGATCAAGACCAAGAGTCCACACTAACTAGAACAGTCCACATTGCAGTTGTTGTACCAACTATTCTTTGTGGAGAAAACATGTTCATGTAGGCTAGCCTCTATGACTAAGGTCGAGAGGTGGTGAACTCGAGTGGTAGTTGGGGCTCTACCATCGCTCGTTAGCTTTGTAGAAATAGGTCAACGAATAGTTTGTAATCCATATTTTAACATAGTAGTTGTAATAACGCTTGATCACCAATTATTAGATTAGAAGCGCACTCATAAACATTGGTAGCTCAATCAACATTATCTTTAAGCTAGTTTTTTAAAATGGTGTGAGATAATTACAAATAAAGTCTACCACATATTTAAGTGTCATGTTAAGCAAGTGAGAACCCCACTTTCCATACACCTAAGTGCCACATGAGATAAGAACATAACAATGCCTTTAACATACCCAAGTGTTCTATTAAGTCAGTTACTAAAGGACATCCTTGATGTACTGTGTTTCATTAGGTCATGTAAATTACCCCTCAAGTCCTTATTCTTCTATAGCCTAGCATAGTCAACTAATTGGTTAAATGAGTATGACATAATGAGCATCGATTAAGTAGTGAGTTCAGTTTAATAAATTGAGTACATTCAATTAAACCAATGAGCCGATTATTATCATTATTAAAAAGAGAATTCATTTTTTTTCAATATGGAAAGTACTATGGTCGCCATATTTTAAAAGCAAAAAAGTATAATTGTTGTTTACTTTCATGCAAGTACAAAAGTATATACATTAAAAGAGAAGCTAACTACCACTCCACATTGTTATGAAGTTATGACACCCAAGAGGGAGGAGTGAGTTGGGTTTTCAAAATATTTTCAGATTAAAATTAATTTTAATATTTTATAGGAAATTTAACTTCAAAAGATTTTATTTAAGAGAGCAAAGCAATAAATAATAGAAGTAAAGAAAAGTTAAGATACAAAAAAAGTAAACTAGAGACATAGAGATTTTATTTAGTAGGTTAGAATTCACTAAATTAAAGTTGAGATTACAAAGAAATCTCTTTACTCTCCTTCATATGACAAGTATAATCCAACACCATACTTTTTTATATGGGCAAGTACAACCCAACATTGTACTTTCCTACAAGGGCAAGCATAACCCAACATTGTACTTTTTACATAGACAAGCACAACCCAACAAAGTGCAAGAGAAAAGAGATGAAAAATATAAGGGATCTAACTCTCAATTTTAAAATATTTTACACTTACAACCCAACTAAGACAATATTAAGGCATATATTAAAGAGAGCTCAAAGTAAATTCTTTTCTTGTTAAATTAAAATTAAAAGCAATGGAATGATTTATATGAGAAATGATTTAAATAACAAAACCAAAAGAAAACAATTTACTTTGAAAAAGTTGAGAACTTAAAAGTAGGATAACTTGAAATGATATGTAGAATCAAACCACAAGAATGACTGAAATACTTGAATGAAAATATATGCAATCTATGTTATGATAAACAAGTTAATGTGAAAACCTATTTGAAAACTCACTTAAGAACTTTTTCACAAGAATTTTAATGTTTGCAAATGAATAAAAATTTGTGAAGCTTTGTAATCTTTTGAATATAACTTGAAATAAAATGAGAAGTACCTCCACTTAATGATTTAAGAAGATAGTAAAGAGGGAGGGACTTAAAGCACCAAGCCTTCAACAAACTTGTCTAGGGGCTTGACCAAGGAGAAATTTGAAAGGAGATGAAGACTTAAGCACCTTGGAAGACTTGAGATTAACTTGCAAGCTCTCGCCAACCAATCCAAGAGGTTGAAAGAGTGTTGCACTTTGATCACTAAGATCTTCAAGAGCAAATAGCTAGGGTTCACAAGATAGAGAGGAGCTAAGAAGAATTAGCCTAAGTCTAAACCATATTAAATAGAAGAATGAAAGAAGAAGGTCCAACCAAGAGAGAATTGGAGGGAAACATAATTAAGGAAATGATCCAATTTTGAATCAATCAATTAATTAGGAATCCTATGAAGAGGATTTCGCCAAGGAGAGATGGAATGAGAGAGAGATATATATATGAGAGAGAATAAAATCAATTATTCTAATCAAATAAAATCAAATTAATAAACCAAGGATTTTTTGGCCAAAGAGGAATAAATTGATTTGGCAACATCTTGAATTTAGAATTCAAGAGCCATTGAGAAATTCAATGGGTTTGGACAAGACATGAGGAAAAGAGAGGGAACTTTATTTGGTAAGTTAAAATTTTGAATTCAAAATCACATGGTGTAATTCCAAAATTCGGCCAAGGCATGAATGATGAACCTCCTTAACATATTAATCTCTCACGACCAAAGAAAGGAAGATTGAGAGGAAAGATATTTAGCACATGATAACCATTTGAATTAATTCCAAAAAAACATAAGAGGTCAGCCAAGGCAAGAGAGGGAAAAAGATTTACGCATTTAATATGATTGATTCAAATCCATTTAATGAAATAATCAAGGAGGGAAGGAATTTGAATAACTTCAAAATTGATTTAATTTGAACTTATCTAATGTATGGAACGGTCAAGAGGATTTCCAAGGATGGATTCAATCAAGAGATATTAATTTAATGCATATTAATTAAGATAAATTTAGATAAGTTAAATAAATGAAAAATAAATAAAATAAATTAATAATAATATGATGAATTTCGCCAATGCATTTCAAACATGGATTAACTTCAATTAATGCAATTAATCATGTGTAAATGATGATAAAATAATTTTAGAAATTTTTTGAATTAATTGAATAAATTTGTTTAATAAAAAAAACAATAAAGGCTAGCCAAGTTAATTCCAAAAATGAATTAATTAAAAAAAGAAAGTGCTTAAAATCAAGATTCAATTGAATTTGAATTTGAATTATCTTAGATTAATTCAGATTAATTCAATTATATTGAAAATATTAAACATAGGGTCGGCCAAATCATTCTATAAATGAATGAATCCAATTTTGATTAATATGGCAATGGTTAATTAATTAAGATTCAAAATTCAAATGAATGAATTTTCAAAATTTGAATAATGAGAAAAATATTATGGAAATGATTTGAGTAAATCTCTCATGATTTATCAGCTAAAATTCTGTAAAAAAAATTTGGCCAAAACATAATTAAGATGATAATGATGATATGAGAGAGAAAAATAAAAGGATAGAGAGAGAAAAAGAATAAATTGGATAATTCTAAAATAATTTTATTCTCATGCAAGAAATAAATGGATAATTAATGTAATTAAGCATGAAATGATTAACTGAAGTATGAAATTAATTCATTGAACTTGAAAGCACAATAAATGATGATTAACTTTATGTAAGTGATTTAGGCAATCTAAAAGGATAGTTCAAAGAGTAATTGAAGAATAATAGAATTTTAAATGTAACAAAATGTGGATAAATTTAAATAAAATATTTTGAAATAATTAAACTATTAATTTTATTTTATTGAGCTCTTATTTGCCTTAGTATTGTAAGTCCTAAAAAATTCCTAATCAATTCAAGTTCAACAACTTTAGTTTTTGCAGATTTGATGAAGAATTCTAGTTTGAGAAATTCTGATCACTTGAATTAAATCAATTAATAACATTTGAACATATGTTTGCTATCATCAAAATAAATCTCAAATTAGATAAGGCTCATGAAGTCAATGCACATTATTGCCTTTAGACTTCAACAATGCAAGGTTGTTATTGAAGTTAAGGAATTAGCAATCAAGTTGGTCGTGCTCAACCAACTTATACTAAACTTCACACTAACTAAAACTTGGATTATATCATTTCTTGATACTTAGTCTCAAAATAGCTAACCGCACTAATTATTTATTCTTTTAGTTTATCATCTTCTTGACAAAGTTCCTCACCACAATGGGCAAGTTCATCACTTTCTTTCTCCTCTTCTTAGTCAAGAAGTTTAGTAGTTAGCCTTTCTTCTTCCTCATCTCAACCAAGAATTTTAGTAGACAACTTCGATCTTTGCTTCAATAATAAATAGATCTTTGTCTATCATCAAATGATATTCAAACTCTTCCTAAAGCATCTACCAAGCGAGTTTCATTCCTCCCTCATTGTGGATAGTTCCCTCAATATGCAAGTGTATTCTTAGCATAGTTCAAAGGATGACTATAAACACGCTGCTTGTGCACACATGGTTGTGTTCAATTTAATTAGCCTCATGTTCAATTTTTAATTTTAATATAATTAAAACAAAATGCTGAAAATGAAGAAATAAATAAGATAAAAGCTCAAGATACAAAGGAATATATTCATATGAGTTCATTGGCATAAATTAATAAACTTAACATATTATTTTAATGAGGTTAATTTATATAAATCTTTATTTAATTAACATTAAATTATATGTACATAACATTAAAATTGTCAAAGTAATAAATGATAAAACTATTAAGTATAATTATTTTATTTACTTAATATAATTAAGTATTTTAATTTAATTTGTTGGTTATAAGACTAACATATTTATGATTATATATAAATTATATCATAATTTTAAATGTCAGTCAAAATTAACAAAAATATATAAAATTTTGTATTTTAGCCAAAGTCATTTTCTAATCAAAGAATTCATATCTGATTTCATCTCCAACGGATTCCTTGGATTTTTTCCTATAATTTAAGAGGTTACATGACCCACTTTTGAGTAAAATTGAATTTATTATGATTTTCTAAACATTATTTTTATGAATGCATGCTACATGCTTTGAATATATTAAGAATCATATTTGATTACTTTTGACTTACCCATGTGAATAGCCAAATTTTGGCTAAATTTAATATTTATTTAATATAAATTATATTTTTATTGAATATTAAATTATTAGATGATAACATGAGGTTTGCATGATATATTTTAAAATATGATCTTCTTGCCTATAAATAGCCCTCATTCTCTTCATGAAAGCATTCCTCATTCAAAATTCAAAATCCCTCCAGCAAATCTAAGAGAAAACTCTTGGATTTTTCTTCCAAGTGTTCTCCAAATATTGCAAGATCAAATCCTTAGTTTGGAAGCTTCAACATCTTCAACTAAGCAAGTCTTCTCAAATTACTTGAGTTTGTTTTCTTGATTTTAATCCTCTTTAGTTGTTCATGCTATTTTCACCATCTATTTATTCTTTCCAATTTATACTTTTTGGTGGATTAGTCTTTGGACATTATTTTCACATCAAAGTTTCTCAATCATTTTTTTGTGATAAACTCTTATGATAGTTTGTAGGATCTATTTCAACTTTGAAAATTTTAACTTCCTACAAATTTATTTTGGTTTCTTGAAATATTTCTTCATTAGTCTTATTTTGAAAGATCATTTATTCTTAGATCTATTTTAGAAGTATATTTTTAAGCATTTAAAATAAATTATTTGAAATTATTTTTATATTTACTAGATCTCTCTTTTTAATTAAAAGCTAGCATACTTAGATCTATCATATATACTTATTTTATTTAAGTACTTTGTGCTCATTAGCATTAATTGAAAGAATCTTTTGGAAAAATAAAATAAACTATTCTTTGCTAAAATTTATTTTATTGTGTAAAAGAATATTGTGAAATTATTTTGAAATCATTTTTAAACATCTTAGTAAGATCACTTTAAGATATTTATTTCAATATTAAGTGAGCATATTATCTTGCCAAAATTTTTAAGTTGTAAGTGATCATTTATAAGTTGTGAGATCATTGGACAGATGGTATATTTGTGAGAGATTTATTTTATCAAAATTTATTATTTTGTATTTTTCTTTTGTATTGTAAAATTTATTTTGGGGTTGTACCTTTCTAGGAGATTATATAGGGTTGTACTGCCTGTTATAGAGTACTATTTGTAAGCTATTTTTGTATTTAGTAGATTCAGGGTGGCTAGGCGTGGACGAGGCTTTTGGGGTTTGACCAACCACGTAAAATTTTATTGTCTCTCTCTCTCTTTACTTTACGCCTTTTATTTTCCGCATTAAGAATTGTATCCTATCATTATAAAATCAAAATTAATTTTCTACAAAAAATTATAATTTAAGATTTAAGTTTTAAAACTTTTAATATCACCCAATTCACCCTCTTCAGGTGCTATAGACGACAATTGGTATCAAAGCCTAGGCTCTTTTATTGGCTTAACATCCAAGAGATCTTTTCACTATGGCACAAGGTTTCCAAAAGCTTCACTACCGAGGGACAATCCACTCATAGACCTCCACTTTTAGATAGTGTACCATTTGACTATTGGAAAAATAGAATTAGTACATTTTGAGAGGTCAAGATGCACGCATGTGGTATATGTTGACATCAATATCATACACCCACAAGAAGTAAATGAATTAAAGTAGAAAACCTTTTGAGGAATGGTCAGAATAAAGAGAACTTGATGAATTAAATGCTAGGGCTTGTAATATTTTCCATTGTGCTTTATTACACGATGATTACATTAAAATTTCTATGTTAAGCAAAAGAAATATGGGATAAACTTATTATAACTTATGAAGGAACTAGTGAAGTTAAAGATGCTCATATAAATAGACTTGTTCATGAATATGAGTTATTCTCATACAAATCTATTTCCGATATATATATGATTCATGAAATAATTAACATTGCATTCTCTTGAAAACATATAAGAATCAAGACTTAGTCTATAAGATTCTTAGATGTCTTCTGAAAGAATAAGCTAAAGTAATAGCTATTAGTGAAGCTAAGGATTTATCTTCTTATCCACTTGATCAGCTTTTGGGTTCTTTGATAGCACATGAGCAGGTTATTGCTCAAAGGGATAAGATGGATAACTCGACAAAAGGGAGAAGGACAATGGAAAAGCCATTGCATTACAAGTTGATGACAAGGATGAGCATAACACCTCAAGCTGATGGTGATAGTGATGAGGTGGCCATGCTATCCAAACGGCTTGGGAACTTGCTAAGGAAGAAGAATCAAAGGTATAAAAATTCTAAAAACTATAAATTTCAAACTAAAAAAATTCTACAGTGAGGGGGGATCATTTGCTACCATTGTAAAAAGCCCGGACACATAAGAGGTGATTGTCTAGAACTTGTCAATCAAAGAAGAAAGAGATTGATGTGAAAAGAAGAAAAAATATGAAGGAGAAAAGTACCATAGGAAGAAGAAGACGACTTTATGGGCCAATCTAGATTCAAATGAATCAAGCACTTGCTCATCTCAGATGAAGAGGTCAACATATGTCTTATGGCAAATGGAGAATCAATTTTAGATTCTCAAGAGGTATGTAATGATATATCTTATGATGAATTAGATGATGCTTTCAATGATTTACTTATTGAATATAAAAATTAAAAAAAATACAAAACCTTAGAAAAAGAACATAAATATTTAGATATGCATTTTGTGATTTAAAAAATGAATGTGATAATTTAAAAGTAAAAATACTTCTTTATTAAATTGTTCCTTACTTGTATGTAAACTTGAAAGAGAATCTTGTTAAAAGCAAGATTAGAATTATGTTTGAAATCACAAGTTCATTATAATACTTCATCAAGAAAACATTTAATAGAAATTATTTGCATACATCACATCACTCATATATACCTTATAATTATCATGCTAAGTCATATGCAAACACTAATGTTTGGTGCAACTATTGTGATAGAAAAGGGCATATTTCATTTGATTGCTATGCACATAAATTACAAAATACTAAGCAATCATCTTATGTATGGGTACCAAAAGGTACAAGCACTACACAAACCACGCATGCTAGATATCTTGCTTCAAATGTAGAATGTGGACCCAAACATGTTTGGGTTTCCAAAAGTTAACATGTGAGTTTCTTTTGTAGGAATGCCTTCAAAGCAAAATCAAAGAAGGCATGTGGTACTTGGACAGGGATGTTCAAGACATACATATGAGATAAAGATAAATTACAATTTTAGAATCAAGTGATGGAGGATTTGTTACATATGGAGATAATGCAAAGGGAAAGATCATTGGCATTGGTTCTATTTGTAAGAATTCTATCACTTTAGATAAAGTTTTTCTAGTAGAAGGATTAAAATATAATTTAATTTCTATTAGTCAATTATGTGATAAAGGTTTGAATGTAATATTCCATGCATCATGTTGCATTATAAAAAACAATGAAAATGTTTTGTTGGTAGGACAAAGATATAAAAATATTTATGTCATTGATATAGATAGTGTGAATTTGAATTTACTTTGTTTTAAAAGCACTCATGATGATATATGGTTATGGCAGATATGTCATATTAACATGCACACACTTAATAAAATTGCCAAACTTGATTTAGTAGTTGAATTGCCTAAATTAAATTTTCATTCAAACTATGTTTGTGATGCATGTATTCATGGTAAGCATTCTAGAAGCTCATTTAAAAGTAAAATATTGTTTCTACTTCTAGACCTCTAGAATTATTGCACATGGATTTATTAGGTCCATTAGCACCACCAGCTTAGGTGGAAAAATTATGGTTTTGTGATTGTTGATGATTTCTCTATACTTGGGTTTTATTTATAACTTACAAGGATGATGTTTTGGTGAGTTTAGAAAGTTTTCTAAATATATTCAAAGAGAACAAGGCCTTTTGATTAATAGGGTTCAAACTAATCATGGTTAATTTGAAAATAAATTATTTGAGGATTATTGTAATGAACATGGGATTAGACATAATTTTTCTGCACCTAGAACTCCCCAACAAAATGGAGTAGTAAAGAGAAAAATAGAATATTAATTGAATTAAGTAGATCTATGCTTGATGAGTATAAATTGCCAAAATATTTTTAGCGTAAGAAATCATGTTATGTAAATGAATAGGATCTATTTTAGACCAATTTTGAAGAAGACACCCTATGAAATTTTTTTGGAAAGAAGCCTAAGATTGAACACTTTCATGTATTTGGATGTAAATGCTTTATTTTAAATAATGGAAAAGATCATTTAGGTAAGTTTGATTGCAAATCGATGATGGTATTTTCTTAGGATACTCTCTTTCTAGTAGAGCTTATAGAGTTTACAATAAAAGAAAATTGATTGTAGAAGAATCAATAAATATTATTTTTTGATGAAAATTTGATTGATCCTATTAGAAATGAAGTGATTGATGAAGAGATTGATAACTTTAAGAAAATATCTTTAGAAGATAATATAGATGATTCATTGCCTAAAGAATGGAAATATAATAAAAATCATCCAAAGGAACTAATTATAGGAGATCCTTCAAAAGGAGTTATGACCAAAAGACATAGTAGAAGTTATAGATCATTCATTTTATCGAGGTTGAACCTAAAAATTTAGAAGAAGCATTAAATGATAATTTTGGATTATTGCTATGGAAGAGGAGTTGAATCAATTTGTAAAATGATGTTTGGGAATTAGTCCCAAGACCCCAAGATCAGATGTCATTGGAGCAAAATGGATCTTTAGGAATAAGCTGGATGATTCAAAGTTGCATTGTTAGAAATAAAGCTAGGTTAGTTGCACAAGTGTACACACAAGTTGAAGGTATAGATTTTGAAGAATCTTTTGCACAGTAGCAAGACTAGAAGCTATCAGTTACCTTGCTTATGCTTGTTTTAGAAATTTTAAACTTTTCAAATGGATGTCAAAAGTGCATTTTGAATGGATTTATTGACCAAAATGTATTTGTAGAGCAACCACTGATTTGAGAGCCTTGATTTTCCAAATCATGTGTATAAATTAAAGAAAGCCTTATATGGTTTAAAATAGGCTCCTCGTGCTTGGTATGATAGGTTAAGTAACTTTTGATAGATCATGGATTTAGAAAGGGTAGAGTAGATACCACCTTATTCCTTAAGAGCATAGATGATAATTTGATTATGGTACAAGTGTATGTAGATGATATATTATTTAGAAGTACAAATGAATCTTTATGCCATGAGTTCTCATCTTTGATGTCTAAAGAGTTTGAAATGAGTATGATGGGAGAACTTAATTTTTTCTTAGGTCTTCAAGTGAAGCAATAAGAAAATACATTCATCTGTCAAACTAAGTATACAAATGAATTGCTTGAGAGGTTTGACATGAAAAGATTTAAATCTAGTAAAACTCCTATGAGCCCATCTATAAAATTGGATTTAGATGAATTAGGAAAATTTGTTGATCAAAACTTTATAGGAGTATGATAGGTTCACTTTTATACCTTCGCTAGTAGGCTGATATTATGTTTGATGTTTGTTTGTGTGCTCGTTTGCCAACCGAAAGAATCTTCATTTACTAGCAGTCAAGTATCTTCTGGTATTTGATAGGCTACTAGGTTAGGTTTATGGTATCCTAAAATTCTTTATCATGTGATTTGGTTGCTTATTCGATGCTAATTTTATAGGATGCAAAGTAGATAGAAAAGCACATCCGGCACATGTCATTTTTTAGGATCATCACTTGTGTCTTGGTCATCTAGAAACAAAATTTTGTAGCTTTATCCATCAGGTAGTACATACCGGTTGTGTTGTTCAGTCCTTTGGTTAAAGCAACAATTAGAAGATTTTGGTATTAAGAAAGATCACATTCTAGTTTAGTGTGACAATACTAGTGCTATTAGTTTGACTAAAATCCTATACAAAGACTCAACCAAACCAAGCATATAGAAATTGACATCATTTTATTAGGGATCATGTTTTGAAAGGTGATGTTAATATTAATTTTATTAGCACCGATTTACAAATTGCGATATTTTACAAAACCCTTACCGTAAGAACATTTTTGTACTTTAAGGCTTTTGGAATGTTAGATCCTAATATTTAAAATTGTATGTAGTTTGTTCTCACTTTTGATGTTGTCAAAAGGGGAGAAGAGTAAAATGTTGGTTAGTATTAAGTCTATTTCATGCATACATTTAGGGGAGCAACATTATTCATCTCTTATGCATAATTTTTTTAAGAGAATTTTTTCAAAAACTATGATGAATGGTCAATTTGCACCTTCATCAAAATCAATACCCAACATTAGTTTGTCATCATCAAAAGGGGAGATTGTTGGCTTAATTTGCCTCATGTTCAATTCGATTAATTTTGATGATAACAAATAAATGCTTGGATGTTCTAATAAATATTTTTATGTATTTTGATATATCAATTACTAATTACATATCCAATACATCTCATAATATGTTTGAGGAAATTGAGTAGAAGAATGAAAAGGATAATGTGAAGCTCAAGATATAATATTTTGGGTTATATGACTATTCATATGAGTTCATTGACATGAATCAATTTGGTCAAACTTAACATATTATTTTAATGAGGTTAATTTATATAAATCTTATTTAATTAACATTCAATAATATGTTTCATACATAGCATTAAAATTGTCAAAGTAATAAATGATAAAACTATTAAGTATAATTATTTTATTTACTTAATATAATTAAGTATTTTAATTTAATTTGCTGGTTATAAGATAACTAACATATTTATGATTATATATAAATTATATCATAATTTTAAATGTCACATGTCAAAATTAACAAAAATATATAAATTTTGTATTTTAGCCAAAGTCATTTTCTAATCAAAGAATTCATATCGATTTCATCTCCAACGGATTCCTTGGATTTTTTCCTATAATTTAAGAGGTTACATGACCCACATTTGAGTAAAATTGAATTTATTATGATTTTGTAAACATTAGCTGATTTTTATAATGAATGCATGCTACATGCTTTGAATATATTAAGAGCCATATTTGATTACTTTTGACTTACCCATGTGAATAGCCAAATTTTGGCTACTAAATTTAATATTTATTTAATATATATTTTTATTGAATATTAAATTATTAGTTGATTATGAGGTTTGCATGATATTTTTAAAATATGATCTTCTTGCCTATAAATAGCTCATGAAAGCATTCCTCATTCAAAATTCAAAATCCCCAGAAATCTAAGAGAATCTCCAAATATTGCAAGATCAAATTTTGGAAGCTTCAACATCTTCAACTAAGCAAGCCTTCTCAAATTACTTGAGTTTGTTTTCTTGATTTTAATCCTCTTTAGTTGTTCATGCTATTTTCACCATCTATTTATTCTTTCCAATTTATACTTTTGGTGGATTAGTCTTTGGACATTATTTTTCACATCAAAGTTTCTCAATCATTTTTTTGTGATAAACTCTTGTGATAGTTTGTATGATCTATTTCAACTTGCTGAAAATTTTAACTTCCTACAAATTTATTTTGGTTTCTTGAAATATTTCTTCATTAGTCTTATTTTGAAAGATCATTTATTCTTAGATCTATTTTAGAAGTATATTTTTAAGCATTTAAAAATAAACTATTGTGCTGAAATTATTTTAAATTTACTAGATCTCTCTTTTAATTAAATGCTTGCTAGCATACTTAGATCTATCATATACTTATTTTATTTAAGTACTTTGTGATCATTAGCATTAATTGAAAGAATCTTTTGGAAAAATAAAATAAACTATTTCTTGCTGAAATTTATTTTATTGTGTAAAAGAATATTGTGAAATTATTTTGAAATCATTTTTAAACATCTTAGTAAGATCACTTTAAGATATTTATTTCAATATTAAGTGAGCATATTATCTTGCCAAAATTTTTAAGTTTTAAGTGATCATTTATAAGTTGTGAGATCATTGCCTTGGTATATTTGTGAGAGATTTATTTTATCAAAATTTATTATTTTGTATTTTTCTTTTGTGTTGTAAAATTTATTTTGGGGTTGTACTACTTTCTAGGAGAGTACATATTATAGGGTTGTACTACCTGCTATAAGAGAGTACTATTTGTAAGCTATTTTACATTTAGTGGATTCCTAGCGGGTGGCTAGGCATGGACATAGCGGTTTTGAGTTTGGCGAACCACGTAAAAATTGTGTGCCTATTGTCTCGCTTTACTTTACCGCCTTTTATTTTTGCTGCATTAAGAATTGTATCCTGTCATTATAAAATCAAAAATTAATTTTTTACAAAAATTATATTTTAAGATTTAAGTTTTAAAACTTTTAATATCACCCACCCACCCCTCTTGGGTGCTATAGTGACTCAGTTGAGTAGTAGACTCGATCCTTGGGGATAAAATCAAGGCCCTCATTGATAATGTTAAAGAAGATGAGGACATAGAGTTTGAATGCCTCCCTAATAGCTTAACTGAGTATAGGATTAATGTTGTCCTCACACTTATTAGAAAAATCAACATCATCCACCTTAGCCTTTTACTTATACTTCACTTTCTTGAGTGGGACTTAAAGGACTCAAGCCATAGTCAAACTCATAGACCTCTTCTTTCTTAGTGACTTGGAAGAAGTAGTAGCGTACTAAGAGTTACAATAGAGTAGTAGTACTTATAACATCAACACTGAGTAGCAATTAGATTTGCAAGCATTTCTGACCTCACTTTTGGAGTGAAGATCCAATATTCGCCTTAGACCTAGAGTCTTCTAGACATTGTGATCTTCTTAATCATAGGACACTTCTTGTGACTGAATACTTAACCCAAACATAGAGACTTAGGAGGACTTGCCATAAGTTTAGGCAATGTCTTGGGATCTAAAGGTAACCTACCCACCCTATGGCCTAAACCAAGACTCATGTCTATTTCCTTAGCCAAATCCAATTTCAAATTAATCTAGCCAAAACCTAATTGAACCCCAATTCATATCCAAATTTCAAGCCAAATGATTTAAACCCAATCACATCTTAATCCCTTAAGCCAATCCTATGGACTTAACCAAAACCCCTTCAATCAAACCTAATTCAATTGATTTTTACAAAAGCACTCCAACCTTTCAAACCTTCATTCCAAACTCTACCAAATGCTACAATCAAGCCAATTGACCAAAATCAATTCAATGAACCCAGTTAGCCAGTCCATTTGAACCCAAAATGTCCAAATGAGCCAAAATCCAATTAAACCCAAATTAAGTGTAACCAAATTCATCCAATCAATCCTAAATCACTACCAAATCACCAATCTAATCAACCCAAAACCAATTGACCCATTAGGTTCATTTGATACAAAGTGACCTAAAGGACCCATTTGAACCAAACTCCAATCCAACCCAAATTTGATTGAACCAACCTATACAAACTTCCTATATTGATTGTTGATCATCCTTGATTAATCAATTACATTTAATTGGATCAAACCAAGCAAATTTGATCACTTAACCCAAGTTAACCCAATTAGCCTACATGAGCCAAATTGACCAAACTATTCCAAATCAAATTTATTGAAACCAATGATCCCGACCAACTCAAAATTGATCCTTGAATATGACTTAACCATCAATTAAGTCAAACCAAATCCAATTAGCCATTTGACTCAAGTTGACCCAATTTGACTTAGAAGGCCAAATTGGGCCAAATCAAATCCTACATCAATTGCAACCAATGACTCCAATTCATCACAAATTGATTATTGAGCATGATCAAACTCTTGGTTGAACCCAATATGACCAAGTCAACTCAATTGACCCATTTAACCCAAATTGACCTAAAGGGTCAAATTGGTCTAAATCATTCATAAATTCAAATTGATTGAAATCAAAATCTACAATCATATTCAAATGATCAATGAACCTAAACGAACACTGACCCAACTCAATTTGGTCAATTTTACCAAATTAGTCAACTTTGCACATTTGACCCATATGAACCCATATGGGTCAAATCCAAATCTAATCCAAATAAAATAAAATCAATTAAATTAAAATATCTTAAATCATCATTTGAACTTATCTCAACCCATGCTTTGACCTAATTTGACCAATTAGTTAACTTAATCCAACTAGTCCTAATTTGACTCAAAATTGAGCCAAACCCAACCAAACCAACTCCAAACCCATTCAAATTTGGCATGATCCTTCCCTAGGTCACCATGGGTCAACCCAAATCAAACCCAACCCAAATAAAACCTGAATTGACCCATTACCCATTGGGTAAAGCACTCCATATAGGACAAAAATCTATTTTGGGTGATCAAATCCTCTCCTTTGCAATTGAGGTCACCCTTAGATTAGTTTGGACCCTTGACTATGCAACGACCCAAGGCTAGTTGGGTCATCCATAGGTCAAGGGAGGTGACCTAACCCACCTCCTCCCATTAGCACACTTAAGAAAGCAAGGACACTCCACCTTAGCCCTTGGTATCCCATCTCACCCTCACCCACTAAAACTAAGCCACCTTGGCATTCTTCTATCATCCCCAACCATCCGAGCCACCAACATCTCCCCAAGGAAGGACCAATCCGAGCCACCATTGGTTTGAGGGGAGGAGGTATACTCTCCCATTCCACTTTAACTCAAGACCAGGAATTCTCAGGCATGAGTGGGTCAAGATGAGCCTCCAGAGCACTTCCCTTAGTTCCACAGAGCTTCCATCATGCCGATGCGGCAAACCTAAAATAGGAGAGCCTATCTCTATTCAATCTCACTCAACCTCCACCATTTTCCTTAATTAGTTTAGCTTAATTAATTACTTGAAAATTAATCCAAATTTGGCATCTGATTTAATGGGATGACCTCACTCAATGATTTTCTTGGGATTTATTAGCTATGTAATTAGCATTTAAAATTCAAACCTTAATTACTCTCTTAATTAATTTAATGATTATTTAAAGTTCTAAATAGTCAAAATTAATTAATTTAACTTCATTAATTATTGATTAACAATGAGATGATGAGGGAGAGTGATTAGAACCTCTTTCAAAATTACTTTTCTAAATTCATTTCATTAAAGAGGATTAATTAATGAGAGGGTTAATTAGGAGATTAATTAATCAATTAATAATCAAATTAAATTGATAATTACTTCAAATAATCTAATTTGAAATTAAGGGTTGCTCTTTATGTGTTCAATAACATAAAGACCCTTAAGGAAGTTATGATTAGCCCATAAGTGTGGAAAAATAGAAGTACTTAATTAGATTCTTTAATCTATTTAATCTCTAATCATGAACCAATTGCATTAGGTCCTTTAGGAGCATTGCAAATTTATTTTCCTCATGTGCATATCATTTGTGGCTCATGATTAAATGGTTAATTAAAATTAAAGAAGCATAAGGAAGGGTAATTAAATGGATTGTTTAATGATTCAACTAGATTAAATTATAAAAATCACTTAATTATCTTTCCTTAAACAAATTAAAATCACCAACATGGGAATGGAATGAAAAACAATAAATGATCTTTCATCTTTAAGTTCAATTTAAAATCCAAAATCAAAATTAATAAGAAGCTTTGGTTTTCCTTAAGTAATTTTATTTAATGTGATTGTCCTTATGAATTAGTGTAGTTGAATGAATTATGTGGAGATGTTTTACTATTCCTTTTCAATCACCATAAAGGCTATATGTTATGTGATATCATGCATTCATATTTTCAAAATTAAATGAAATTTACTTATGTAAAATTGCATGTGATGACTTAATCTTATTATATGTGTGGCTATTATCACTAATAAATTTAAAATTATTTTTCAAAAGTTACAAATTGATAATAACATTTGGAGTGATAGTAGTTATGAATATATGTATAGGATTTGCATATGTTTATAGCTTAAACATGTGAAGGTAATGCTTTCTTTCTTATGTTCATGTATGGATTTATATATGTTTGAATGATAATAAGTATATAGTCCGGACATCCGTGGGATATGAGGTTTTAAGTAGCACTAAGGAAGTCATTTTATTATCTTACTTCCCTTGTTAACAAAGGCACGCACTTATTTAAATTCATTCCTATGTCTATTTGTATTAGAATTTAGATAATGCTTTACTTTATATGGATAAATAATTCAATTAAAAATACAATCTTTTGCATAATTTTAATTCTTATAGTTGTATATATATTCATATGTATTTAAGATAGCAAATATATAATATGGACATCTGAATGCAAAATTTTTAAGTAGCCCCAAGGAGGTCATTTAATTATCTCACTTCTCGATTTAAACAATAGTATGTACTTTTTTACATCTTTTATACATGTGTGTGTGCATTTAATTAAAGAATGAGAATCCTCTTTTTACTAAAATGTATGCATCCATAATCATTTAAATATGCCAAAATATGTTGCATGTATAGGTATACTAAGTGTTAAATCGTATGCATGTTATGGGTGATGAAAAGGAATGGTTTAATATATTCTATGTGATGGTAATTTAATTACATTAATCTTAAGATGTCTTTCATGTTGAATAGGATTCTTTAAGGTTAACCTAAACTTAGGATTAATAAAACATTTAATAAATCATTCACTAAAAGAAACTAAATCATAAAAAAATGTGCTTTTAGAAATAACTTAGGATAGAGATAAAGGAGTTTAACCCTCTTTCTTCTCCTTATAACACTTAGATGCTAAGTGTAAATCAAATGAAATAAAATAAAATTCAAATTAAAACTTACAAACCTTTAAACAACTTAAAATGAAACCATCCCTCATGTTAACTTAAACAAATTTAAAACTTAGAAAATTATAATTTAAAAGCCTAGCTAAGACATACCATATAAAGTCTAAGCACACACATTAGAATGGTAAGTCACCACCTCTAGCTTTAGGTTAGGGGCGTATGTAATGATGATGTGCTTTATTTTATGATGTAATATTTTAGACCGGAAGTTAGAAATGCGGATCGTAGACTATATGTTAGGCCATTTGTAGTCTAATACTATTTTCTACATGGGATTGTGCTTAAAGGATGCTCAAAAATAAATATAAATGTTATATTTGTAGGTTTCTTATTTTCTTAAGCATAATATATGTTAGGGCAGTGAGCTTGGTTACCAATGTGTGTAGGGTGCTAAGTCCAAATTATGAAATAAAATTGCTTGGGTTTTGCATGTATGTTTAGCTAATATCTATTTTATAGGTATAGTTAGATTTATTTTTACATAAAATATCATTTTATAATAAAAATTAGGATTAGTGCTATGGGGATTAGGATGAGTGTGGCTAGAAGGCTTAGTCCTAGGATACCACAGTGATGCCTTGGAGCAAATCAAATCAAAAGAAGAAATGAAGAATGAAGACTCTCTTAGCATGTATTCAATTCTAAATTATAATATTATTTTGCAATTTTGGGTTGTATAAGGATAGCTTTTTTGGGGAGTATAACGGTTATTCTTTTACGATAGTCTATAAAAATGATTGTTGTTTTGTTTAGATCGTGCAATAGAACAACATGATTTTCATAGTTTCTTAATGATTGATGATTGAATGTGTGGCTTGATATGGTAGGCTCTTAGAATAAAATTAGTTTTCCTATCCAATTAAGAACTCATAACTAAATTTTAAATAACTTTCAACCTCACTTTAAAACTTAGGCTATAATCAAGAAAATTAAAAGATTTAGCAACCCTTAGATGTATGTTGAATGTCTAACATCATGCATGTCATACTATACCACTCTTGCAAAAATGAGGGCCTCCATTTTAGCACTTTAGGGGTCGCTTGACCTATGAGAGCGACCCTTTATGATAGATCTTCACCCTCTTTCTCTTTTGATTTGGCCAATGACCAAATTTTATCATGCATTTAGGCATAAGAAATCCCAAAGCCTTTGTCCAAAATATTGTGTCAAAATTACAAAAAAATTATAAAATGTTGCAATCTTAGACTAAGTCATATGCTTGTGCCAATCATGATCTAGTCTCTTAGGGAGTGAGTTTAGGACTCTAGTCTCTTTAAAATTAAATAATAGCTTAAGCCATCTTATAATTTTATAAGAGGTCTACATGGCTTTAAATCAGGAGGTGTTAGTGGCTTTCACTCAGGCGGTTGTATGTCTAGAAGAGTCCATGGTTTATTCTCTCTTGGAAGTAAACCATTATGTCCCCTTTTCACTTAGATTTAGGTCGCACTTTTAGGCTGTGCTAAAGCTCCTTAGACTTAGAATTTGAGGTTGCTTGTTTCCCTTGGGCTACAAGCATAAATCCTCACCTCTTAAGCATGTTCATAATCTTGTGTTGATGGATTATATGCCCAACAATCTAATAAAATTTCAACTCAAACAAAATAAATCCTCTCACTTTTAAAATATAAAGAATCACCATAAGGTAGATTAGAGTGCTCACTAGACTTCATAGTATCATGAGAATTTCTTACTCTCATCTTCCTTTGAATTCTAAAATAAGTCTCTTTAATCAAACAATCCCATTTGATTTTCCAAAATAATAAATTCATTGATAGTCATAACCTTGAAATATTTGGAGATAATTGATTGGCTACTTTAATCGAGAGTTTTCTTAGGAAATCATATTTCCTAAGATGTAATTATAGAGGTTTACCTCTCATAGGAACTAAAACGACATAAAATAAACCCTACTTTACTTTTCATGTAAAGTAAGGGAAGAATCTCTAGTACATACGAAGACTCATCATACTTTAGAAGTCTTTATTAGGTAATTTGATCCATTGTAAGGTGATGTTTCTATCTTTTGAGATAGTACATCATACCTTAATATCGCACTGATCACTTCAATAAGTATCCCCTAAGATCTGCGTGGTGTCCACGATGCAAATAAAACACCATAATTTCAATGATAGGATTCACCTCAATGGGCTTATCCCGTAGGGTTGGTCGTCAATGAATCACTCATGAAGGCAAGCATTACTAGATAAATTAGATAAGAAGTTGTAACATCATGGTCTACATAGAAAAATCTCATAAAAGCATGAAAATGTGAGAAAGAGAGTTGTAAACAATCATGATAGATAACTTCATAGATGTTGGAAAACTTTAGGGAAAAATGAGAAATTAATTGTTCTACCCACCACAAAAAAAAAATTTTTTTGAGGTCACCTCCCTTGAAAGAGATGCCTCAAAATCGCCACATTCATAGTAAATGGAATGGGCTTGGTATGATCTAGAATATTGAACATTTAATGAATACCAGCTTCAAATACAAGTTCCTCGCCTTAATTTGGGAAGGACATCCATAATTAGATTGTCAATAATTCAATTATTCTTTCATGGTAGCCCCAATAAAAATGATACAATGAAAAATATTCAAGCTCCAAAATAGATTTTCTTACCTCAACACCAAATTAAAGTAATAATACTCACCATAGAATTTGAAAATGAAAATCTTAGCAAGAAGAACCCCATAAAATATCTAAATTTCTATAAAATTTGTGCATAATGGAAACCGAGGCCAAACATGAAGTGGTAAAAGGGACATAGGGCTTGTCATTCTTCATCATATTAATTGATTGTCTTCATGTTGTACTCACACTAAATAATTGATGTTACTATAATAGTAGTTGAGAAACACTATGTTAGCCATCTTCAATGTTAAAGTTGAGGACTCGAATATGTCCCTCTTGAGAAAGTATAGTGCACACCTCATCACCATACTTATGAAGAAAGCGAGGATCATTATAAAAAAAAATGAATTACATTTCTTCATGCTTATTCTAAGTTTTGTTGATTATATATATTCTCATTTGACTATTTTCTTGTATTAATCAGTGTGTGCAACTTGTCATAAATTACAAATCTATATAGATATCACAAGTAAGCGACCCAATGTATATTGTTTAGGAAAGTATATCAATGGTAGTTTAACCAAGAGGTAGACCAAACATGAGTTTAAGAATACTATTAGAAGAAATTTTTTATTTGAAAAGACCTAAGTCAAGCTCAAGCTACATCATTTTTTTGTGTTTGTATTTTATTATTTTATGTACTAGGGATGTGAATGTTGGAAAATAACCTGAGACACACACACACAACACACACACACACACACACACACACTTAAGAGTGGGTAAATTGAAAAATATATTACTTTGGTGATCAATTTTAGAAATGGTTCAAAGTAATTTTTTTAGGACATCAAATTATATGATGATATATCATATTGTATGATTATCTATTTAGCTTAATTAATAGCCACCATAATTAAGTCCGTTAATTCCAATTTTGAATTAATTATATGATACAAATTGTATTATATATTATGAACATATATGTGGTAATTACCCAATTTAAATATTAAATTAATGAGATATTATGGCAAATTATTTTTTTAATCCAGGTTCATACAGAGTTAAGGGATACAAAGTTATGTTTCCCTATAGAGAAACATACTTACCCTTCTTATATAATGACTTCAAGTACTTTAGGACTACTCGATCTAAGTGGCAATCGACCATCCACTCAAATCAATACTCAAGAAGCCAAATCATTCTAGGAGGTTACTTAAATGGTTATTGAGTTAAGCAAGTTTGATACCTTATCGGTCTCAAATGATAATGAAGACACAAGAACTTATTGACTTCCTCATAGATTTTATGACTCACGGGATGTGCCAACTAGCTTAGTGTCATCATGGCATTTGTATGTGGATGAATACTTTAGAGAACAAGGAATGGGAGTTGGTACGTATTAAGTCAAATAGGGATTATAATCACCCATTTAGTCAAATTCAATTTTGAGTTACCAATAATCAATCAAGTTTAAAGTGCTACTTATGGGACTCTAATTGACAAGGACTTGGTGTCAAGCATGTCACAACATATTCAAATTCACATCTTATAGTGAATGAATTAATAAACAAGCCTTTGCAAAGATACTTACTCAAAGTAATGTAAAATATAGGAAACTAGAATATTTAAAAATAGATTACTCAGATCTACTTTTAAAGGAAGTGTGTATCAAAGCAATCCATCCTTGACCTCACCCTACCTAGCACCAAATAAACTCACCTAGTTGGGTTGATCCCATCAAAAAATACTTGTAGACTAGGGAGCTAAAAGAAGGCATCAAGAATTTGAGAAAATTCAAATTCATGTTCGCTCAATATGTTTTGATCAATATCGAAGTTGTTTCAAATATTACTCACCTTGTTGAACATAAAGTGCATTCATGAAGGATGCTAATAGAAAGTGCTTAGTAAAGTACACTCGTGAGAATGTAAGAGCCACTAAAAAGAAAGGACACTCACCAACTATATTTTACGATAAGGGTATTTTTAGCCAACCTTGAGGAAAGATGTCAAAGACTTTTCCAAAAGTTGTGAGTTTATAAACTAATGACTAAGTGGAAGTAGAGAGTAAAAAGAGACTCTACTAAAGAAAAGGTTGAAGACGCTAAGGCTTTGTGAGTCAATACCACTCACTATTCTTTGGGTCCTCGTGACTTGTATGCGTTATTAGCAAATAAATTGACCCCATTCGCCTTCTTTATGGCACGTAGATAGTTCTGTCTATAAAGTATGAGCTAGCCAAAGAGTCATGGTGATTTTAAGCTTGCTCAAGTCATTGCTAAGTGGGAGAGGTCAAATGTAGAAGCCATGGACACTATATTAGACATATTAGGAGAATTTCATATTGAAGCATCTTAACAAGAGAAAACCAAAAGTCATATGTTCAAGTACTATAATAGTAACATCGAGACGTATTTAAATTATCACAACCAAGAATTGAAGAAAGTGGACCTAACTACTCATTAAACATACTCAACAAACTCACCAACACTTAGGATAGACCCTTATATTATCCAAAGGCATGTTGGGCTAGGAGCGTATGAACTACAAATACACTCAAGACAAGAGATACCTTGGACTTGAAGTGCAATGGAATTGAAGAAGTTTTCCTTAAGGGAGTCCAACTTTTTTTCTATTCATCTTTTAAAAGCTATTAATTTTTGAAAAATTCATTTTTCAAATGTATGTAAGATAAATTACAATATCTATTAAATAAATATAAAATTCTATTCTCCAAAAAATTTCTATGCTTATTAACTTAAAGATTTGAAAATTCATATGCATGTTACTTGCAAAATTTGTTTGCTTGCTTATATTAAACATTTGCATGAATAAATCATTTAAGGTGATATGGGTTAAAACAATTATAAGGCTACACAATGAGCTATGTGTTAACCCAAGTGTAAGACTTCACTCAATAAAATATAGTCACTTGAGTAACTTGATGAGCTACATTGGCCTAATTGACTTGGCAATGATCCAAGTCACTCGACAAGCTACAATTGGCCAAAGACATTCAACAAGCTACATTGTCCTAGCTTACTTGCAAGCTACTTTTTTTAGGCCTAATAAGACTCGAGAAGCAACATGTTGACTTAGTTCACTCAATGAGCTACATTATCCTAGGTTATTTAGGGAGCTACTTTTGGCTAGTTTAATAAGACCGTGTTGGGTGTTGACTCAGTCACTCGTGAACTAAAATTATCCCAAGCAATATGCTTCATTCAACAAGCTACACTTGGTTCAAGCATAAAGCCTAACTCATCGAGCTCATAAAAACTCAAACACATGACCTAACTCATGAACTACACTTGGCCTAAATTGGAAAGCCTAAATTTGGTGGGCTACCTTTGGTCAAATTATATATAGCTCAACTCGGGGGTTATTAGGCCTAAAAGTGACAAGAATACATAAGTGGGTTGTGGCCATATAGAGGGAAGTTTTCACTTATAAACATATAAAATTGCCTTAAGTAAATTAACACAAAGTGTTGAGGTAATTTCAACACTTAAAAGAATTTATCAAGAAGTAACTATGAAGGTATCTCAAGGTGTGAAGGTACACAAGGCATATAAGAATAAGTTGACACTCTACAATGTCAACAATTTTAATACTTAGAATTTTTAAAACCAAAACTATATAGTTGGAAACTACATTTAGAAGACCGACATTATATTATTGGTGACTACATTCTAAAAGAGAAACACTATATGGGTTGGCGAATATGTTATAAAGACCAATATTAGGTGGATAAGTGTATTAATGCGTAGTAGCAAGTAACCATCTTTTAAGCATGTCAAGTTTAAATTAGTGAAGTCTACACACATTCTCTTTATCCATTTGCTTTCTACACCATTACTATATTGGAGATCCACTCCAAATACTAAACCTTCCTATTGAAATTAGCTTAAAGTAAATTATTCACCACTTTTAATTTGCTTAATGAGTAGAGCTAAGATCTTATGCATTTCTAGTGACAAAGCTAGTGTCCTTCATAACATTAAGCCTATGGTAGTTGACATTTATGTCAATTCCAAACATCTCTATAATTGTCCATGCAAATACATCCAAGTCATCTAACAACACGTGGACCAACACATCCTTATGCTCATTGTTGTAAAAGGAGCTGATCCTTAAGACTTGTTTTGAGTCACTATTTGTCACCTATTTCATCGATGGCTTTAGTGGCCTCCAATCTTATTTGGGCCTAATTTGACTTATAACACTTCTTTGATTGCTTTCCTAGAGTGATTGACTAACCCTCTAGTTTAAAATGATACTTAGAAACTATAACTTGAATGGTCTCAATAGTGAGTGAACAAAAGAGCACTATAGGTGAGTTGTGCATCTACAATAATAAAGTTTGCCATGTCGAATTATTTATTTCACTCTCCTAGTCACCGGGAGTGATCATCTCTTATGTCTTTCTCTTCTCTCCTAAAATCCATAGAGTAGTCTAGTTGTGTTTGAGTTTTGAACTCACCAAAATCATTTTATAAAATTGATTTGAAAATGATATTGATAAAAAAAATATTATCTATTACTATCCTTCTAATCTAGTAGTTGATGACTAACATTATAATGATTATTGCATCATTGAGTAGTTTATCATATATTTAATAATCGACCTTTATAAAATTGACTAAGATTATCTCCATATTAAGCCATAGCCATCAAGTTCATCTCTTTCAACTTTACTCACTTAAGACTATCTAATCATGTGGATTTGCCATTTCCTCTTAAGATTACGTATAACACCTTATAATATGGATTAGCTAGCATTAGCTTATTTCCTTAATATTCAATTGGATCTTTGTATGGTATGCTCATAAATTTTCTTAACTTCCTAGATTTAATGAGCTACTCAACTAAACTTCTTAAATACCAACACTTCTTATCATGGTTGTGATCTTTATGGTAGGCACTCAACCTTCTGGATCATTTGGAAGTCCATTGGTCCTTATTGATGTTGGGTGCTTAAAGTATTTTTTTTCTCTAAATGGTCTTAACTAATTCTCCCATTGACACCCTCAATAAGGTTATTATAAGTGGGTGGCATGGTTGTTCTCCTTAATATGAACAAGTAAGTACATTGGTGAATCTCTTGATGAGTGGGGTGGTCCTAACAATGGACCTCTTGACATTCTCCCATATCATGAGTGCATGACACACATCTTCTTTATATCCTTCTCACTTGCGACCTCTCCTCATAATAGTGAGTGAATGGTGATTTCTAAGTAATTTTTCCATAATGATGAGTTATCATTATACTTTTCCACATTTATGTGGTTGTTGGTGAGTTCTACAACTCGCTAATGTTCTCAATTGTTGAAGGCAAATGAGCCATCCTTATATTTTGGGTAAGTGCTTAGATTGCAAGTACTTGATCCTTAATATCTCGACATCTTCCTATAAGCAACTAATAAACTTTCTAAATAATTCTCTTGACTTTTTAATGGTCTCTATGCTTTAGAAAATTGCGTGATGAATATTTCTCTAAAGTTGGCATAGAATGTTGTTACATCTACTAGCAAGGATGAAAACCACATCAAGGAAATCTCATTAAAAGTTATGAAAAAGAAGACACTTAAGCACGTCATTGACATAAAGCAAAGATGTAGTGGACTTGAAGTAGGTAAAATGATCACTTGGGTCAATTCTCGATTGGCATGATTCTAAATGAGAAATTTTAAATTTTGGTGGTGGGCAAGATTTAGTAATTTTCCTAAAAAACATGTTTTCTCTCACTTCAAAGGTAAGGTCTCTTCATTACTTCTATGATAAGACTCATTGTTTAAGCTTGGGATCAAGATTAATGCATGTCTAATCCTTGGTACCATCAATTCAAAAGAACCTTTCAACTCACACCCACATGGGACCTCCTATTACATCTTATCCATGGCACCTTAGACCAAGCAAGTGATATAATCATCCAAATCTTTCAAATGCTAATGTGTGCCAAAGTGTTGGCTCCCATCCCTATCGAGGTATCTCTATCAAGTTGTTCTACTTCTTGAACAACTCGACTTTGCATTAGTGGCATCAATCGATGCTCATCACACCTAGGAGAATTTCAAATTCAAATATATTTATGGAATGGTACCAAACTTTACTGCAAATCTTTCTATATAAAGTAGTGGTAGTTAGAGAAGAGAAAATTGAAAGTTGCTATATTAAAATATGGGAGTACCACAATAATCTATATACAAGGCATATCAAATCTATAAAAATCTCTATAGATCATAAAGTAGGGTTAGATATTTAGAAAAATATTTCCCCTTTAAGATGCCTCAAGACCCTTTATTTATAAGATAAACGGGATTCATACATGGACATAAGGAATTGAAGAAATAAATAAAGAAAGACTACAAACACTAGGAACAATGATACACTAGTGTGTGCATAGTATTAAGGGTGCAACCGAGATGTGGCCTCTAAGTGATGTATCTACTGGTTCACCTTCACTCATCATTGTCTTAAGGTAGGGGAGTGTGGTACCTTGAATCCCCTATCGAGTAGGCAGTGATTGGTGAGTTGTCTTAAAGAAGTCATCCATTAATTCTATTAGGTGAATCTAATGGGGTTTATTAAATGGGATGACCGAATGGTGAGTTATTGACGTGGACGACGATGAGTTCCCTATTTGTTGAGTTGGTGGATGACAATTGAGTGATCCATGCACATATTGGGGGGGTAGGCGGTGACCATCATCAAAGAATCCTATTTGATGTAGGTTATCCTCATTTGATTGAGTCTACCCTAATATATAAGTAAGCATTGGCAAAAGCATGCCCTAAATAAATTTAATTATAAATTAATTTTATGGCATCCCTTCATTAGAGTTAATGTCTTGAAACAAAGATTTAAAATTGTGTATATGCTACTTAAGTTGAGTTTTTTTCTTAATGGTTAATTTCTTATGTTGAATTTTTTTCTTAATGGTTAATTTGTTATGCGAAAATTAATATGAGTTAACTTTGATCAATAGGGTTTGTGTAACCATTGTAGGATTCGAATGTGGGATATTGAACATTTATCTGAGGTGAGCCTCCACTCTTCTTGGAAAAGATGTTGGTGGGATTAGTATTCACCTATTCCTCTTGGTGTTCTCCTTTTCACTTACCCGATAAGACTCATCATCAATGCTAAGTGACATGGACAGTTCTCTTCTTTGACATTGATCTTAGTGAGACATTGAACTAGAAGATCCTTCATCTTCCCTAATCTTCAAGCTTTCATTCTTCACTTTCTCCATAATCATCTATATTCGAGAATGATCCTATCCTCTATGCTCTTTATATCTTGTTGCATGTCATGGCGAAGTTGTTTAGTATTGAATGGCCTACTTTATTAGGTTCCTAACTTCTAGTTCTCGACCTCCATGTTCACCATACCTAAAATGTTATTAAATCTACATATATCTATTAAGTAAAGTAGAACCTCTTAGGAGTCAAAACAAAGTTGAATGGGACAAAGTGAATGAAAGAAAGTAGGAAAGTACCAAAATATAAAAGATTCTACTATATAAGAAGATTATTGTACAAGAATCTATCTCTCATTCTGGGAATAGTATAAAAAAATAAAAGTATAAAAGTACAAAAAATCAACACAAGTAAAAAAATTCTCCTACTCCTTGAAAGTCACCCTTTTATATGATTAAGAGTTAGCTACATATAGAAAGTACACATTAGTGAAGTCTATTACCTAAGATATGACTCCCATGAGTGCATATGTTGCATGTCGACGCTTTAAAAGTGTGGTCATCAAGGTTGGTTGGATGAGTTATTTGTTGTGTATCGGTTGCACAATCATCTACATGTGATTAATTCTTCATGTATTAGGTAGGTTGTTGGATATTGAACACCTAGTTGAGATGATATCTTGACATGTTTACCCACCTAAAGTCATAAAGTGATTTATCTATACAAATTTTGGTCTTCATTGGTAAATATTCCTATGCATTCTTTATTACCTATGAGGATTTGCTAAGTCTCGTCCTTAAGTATACAATATGTTTACATGATTTACAAATTATTTTGTATATTACCTAATTAGTCTATTTCTGATATATACACATATTTTACAAAAATCATAACCTCTCTACATGCTTTAGGAAGAGAATTCACAATTGCTAAAAAAAGTTTCAAAAAAATTTGTGTTGTTTATCTAAATCTTGGGATGCTAAGGTTATGACAATTTATCAATCTAAAGATTTGTATATTTATTTTAAAAATAGAATGCTTGGTTCTCTTACTACTTATGAGCAAAAAAATTCTTAAAAGAAATAAACATGCAGAAGAAAATGATCACCATGAAGGAAAATACATTTTAAGCTGCGGTGAGGAGAAAAACATCACTAATGATGATGATATAACACTTATAACTAGAAAGTACAAAATCTTTCTAAAAGATTAAAAAAGAGTTAAGCGAAATAAAGATAAAGGTGAAATCAAAAGCGCTCAAATGTTATTGATCTCCTTTGTTAGGAATGCAAGAAAATAGTTCACATTAAATAGAGTGTCCTTCACTCAAGAACACCAAATCGATAGGACAAATAGAAGGAAAAGGTGATACAAAAAAAGGGCAAGAGAATGACTCAACGGCGATTAACTCAAATGTAGACTCCTCTAAAGAAAAAGTTGTAGAAGAAGCTACAGATATTTATTTAATGGAAAAAGGAGATTCTCATGGATCTAATGACTAATAGATAACTAATCTTAGTTATGACAAACTATTGAACTTTTATTATTATGAGTTGCATGTTCCATTCAAATCATTAAAATTATTTAACTCTAAAGAAAAATCTATCTTCTTTGGAAAAGAGTCTCAACATAATTTTTGCATGAACTTGAAAAATTAAAACTGATTACAAATAATTAGAAATTTAAAATTCAAAAAAGGAATATAACTTATATGAAAAGATTAGTTTTCTTGAATGTGTTAATGAAAAATAATAAAAAAGAAGTAGAAAATTGTAAGAAGAATACACGTAAAAAAGAAGCATAAAATTAAGAAGATCATGCATTCATTCTCGATATTTGATGGTTTTTCTATGGTATGTTTGGACACATTACTAATTTATACATACATCATTCACATATAAACACAGATACACATAGATTCTAAAAACTTCTAACATTTTGCACTACTCTTTTATTTCTAGATATATGAAATCCAAGTAAGTCTTAATTCTAAAAAAACTAACCTAAATATGTTTTGTAAATATGCCTTAGCTCGGGATCATTGGTGGTATGTGGTACTTAGATAATGGATGCTAGAGATACATGACAAGAGGCAAAAGCAAATTCATCTCATTAGAGCTAAAAAAGAGAAGGAAATATTACCCTTGGAGATAACATAACTTGTAAAGTACTTGGGTTAGCTACCATTGGTATAAATAAAATTTTATCCATAGAAAACTCCTTGTTGATGGTTTAAAATACAATTTTATAGCTTTGGTTAGTTTTGTGATAAAGGTTTTAACATAAAGTTTCTTTATGATAAATGTTTGTTTATTTTAAATGATAAAATTATTTTAAAAAGTATTAAGATTAATAATATTTATATGATTGATATTTATAATTTAGGTTGTTCCTTAGTTGTTTGTTTTAAATCCACATTAAATTTATCCAAGTTGTGGCATAAGAGACTCTCACAATAACATGCACACATTTAGGAAGATTACAAAGGATAACTTGATTAGAGGTATACATAGACTAGATTTCATTGATGGCCATTTATGTGATGCATGTCAACATGGTTAGTAAACTAAATCTTTTTTAGATCCACATTAGGCATATTCACTACATAACATTTAGAAAACTTTCACATGAACTTGTTTAGACCTATCAACAGTTAGTGGGATAATCATATGGATTTGATATTGTTAATGAATTATGGGTTGAGATAATACAAGAAAAATTGAATCAATTTATTTGGATTGATATTTTATAATTAATGCTTAGATCCTTATCTCAAAGTGTGATTGGAACAAAGTGGGTATTGAAAAATAAATTAAATGACTTGAAAGTTGTTGTCGAATAAAGTAAGACTTACTAAAGGCTTGAATCAAATAAAATGCATTAATTTTGAGAAAACGTTTGCACCCAATTACTCGTTTGGAATCCATATAATTAGTTCTTGCATTTGCTTATTTTAAAGGCTTTAAATTTTTTATTTTTCAAAGGGATGTTAAAAGTGCTTTTTTGAATGGTGTAATAGAAGATATATATGTAACTTTAAAAGGTCTTTTATGGTTTGAACCAAGTTCCTCATGCTTGGCATAATAGGAATAGTACTATTTTGTTGAAAAAAATATTTTGATAAAGGGTCGGTGAATATTATTTTATCTATCAAAAGAACAAATTTTGATATTCTTCATATATATATATATATATATATATATATATATATATATATATATATATATATATATATATATATATATATATATATATATATATATATATATATATTGTTTGGATCTACTAATTTTTTGAAGTGTGAAGATTTTTCAAGACTAATGAGCAAATAATTTGAGATGACCATAGTGGGTGAGTTTACTTCTTAAGATCTAATGTCAAGTAAGAACTAAAAGGTACATTATTAAGTTAATCTAAGTATACCACAGAGTTGATCAAAAGTTTTGACTAAAAGATGTAAAACATTAAAACCCCATGAGCCCTAGCACTTCACAAGACAATGATCCTACAAGGAGGTCTGACCCTAAGAAATGCCATAATATGATAGGCTCTTTATTTGATTGCTAGCACCAAATATCATGTTTTATGTATATCTCTATGCATAGTTTCATGTTTGATCTAAAAGAGTCTCATTTGAAAGCTATTAAAATGATTTTTTCCAGCATTTGATTTGTACACCTAATTTAGTAATTTGGTACTCTCATGAGAGTACATCTTCCGATATTATTGGATATTCTAATTTTGATTTTGCAAGGTGCAAATTTGATTAAAAAAGAACTTTACATGTCATTTTGTAGGTCACTAACTAGTTCCATTGCCTATTAGGAAACAAAATTATGTTGCTTTATCTACTATTGAAACCGAGTACTTTGATGTTTGGAAGTTATGTCATTCAAGTATTATAGTTTAATCAATAGCATCATGATCTTGGTCTACAAATATGTATGTTTTGATAATGTGTGACAAGACTAGTTTTATTTGCATAACTAAAAATCTAATTCAACAATCAAGTACCAAAGATACAAATGTCAAACATCATTTTATTAAAGATTGTATTTTGAAAGGAGATGTTAACATCCAATCTTTGTTATGAAGAATCATTTAGTAGACATTTTCAAAAAAAAGCCTTGAATTTTGATAGGTTTAACTCTCTTAGATCATGCTTAAGAGTATTAGACTTTAGACTTTTTTTTTTTTCTATTATTATCTAAATCTGTAATCATATTGTACAATTTATGATCCTATTGTATGATATATCGATTAGATCATCATAATAGGTTAGGATGAATGATTGTATGATATACATAAAACAAAGTATATTATATGGTACCCATCATACTATATGATATATTTAAAATAGCATGATTGACCTAGTCAACTAGCCACTTGAAATGACCGTCGGATGATAAATGCTATATAATCATACTATATGATTCCCGATCATATTGTATGATTGACTCAATTTGTGTAACCATTAAGATCCTTGTTGGGTTGATTTAAATTGTAATGTACAAACTCTATTTGCAATGTGTGATCTCACTAAATGAATGCTTTATAAGTAACCCATAATTTCAGCATTTTTACTCACAAGTTCTCTCCTTTTCTTCTCGACTTTCTTCAATTTTAATAGTGTGGATGATTCTTTCAATGGCTAACAAAAGACCACAAGGCACGCATGACAATCACTTTAGACAAATAATGAAGTAGGCGGCTACTTGAAGTACCAAGAGTGCAGATTATTGACTTAAAGCCCATCTTGCAAGATTAGTTATCTTATTTCATACTTGATCTTTTGCTAACACAACTTTTAGTTCTTAATTTCACTCTCCTACCCAATTCACTCTAACCATCTTTTAATTTTTTTGATAATCTTGCCATTAACTCCAATCATATATTTCTTCAATTTAGAGTTTGTGGTATGAAAAATTTTATCTCGACATTAGCCTTCATGAATATCTTCACATGTAAAACATTAGTTTATTCATAGTATATCTAATGATCACACTTATAATTGTTCATCCATTAATATGATCATTAGAGTCACACTTCACCAACATCAACCTCTAATCAATGTACTTGTGTTGAATGCTTGTGTTATCTAACACATGCTTAGGCACTATGTCATTCCTAAAGTTGATGATCATATAAAAATCACACCCAATCTTTCCATCATCACCTTCTTCTACATGCCTCAAACTCAATTCAATGTTTTCAAAAACTTCATTACATCAAAAACCCATCATAAAAAATCCCAAATATAAAAAAGTGAAATCTAGCCTTAGAATAATGCTTGCATTCCTTCAAGATGTCAAGCACCTTACTCTTTTTCAAGCACCGTGACACTTCTTACTTCACAAATCATTTCTTTCATGTCATATACAATGAGAAGTGGTATCCAACTTAGACCGCAAATGAGGTGGAAGAAAAGGAGGTAGTTAGCCTCTACATGCACTTCTCATGACTTGAGCTAAAAGTCAATAGCCACATTAAGGAGTAAGAAGATCACTATGAGGAGTACCATCAATAAGTGTAAAGGACGAGCTTAGTTATAAACTCACTTTGATTCACTACATCTTCTACCACCACCACCATGAGGATGAGGGACCACTAAATTTTAAGTTTTCTTTTATGCTTATTATAGTATATTCTATCTTTACTTTTCCATCAACATCTAATGTAGTCTACTTTGTCTTTTCTTTATTAGTTGTTAAGTTTTGTACTTGAAGTTATAGTAGTTGTTAGGTTTTGTATTAATTGCATTTTGTCGCATTTAGCATGATTATTCTCGCATAACTTTTCTAGTTAGTGCCTTTATGTGTTATATTCAATGAATTATAAGTTGAACAATGTTTTATTTAAGCTTGATTATATTATATATTTATGATTGAGTACAATTTAAAATACAAAATCTGTAGTAGAAGTATGACTCACTAACCTAACCAACACTCAAAAATTTATCTATCTATGATACACATAATTATTTAGTATAAATTTTTTATGTAATTCATATTTTTACTATATTTTTTTACATTTATAATAAATTAAGATATGCATAAATATTATTGTAGATATTTGATATTACCAATTGTAAAATGAATTGAGTAATAGCAACAATGCGATTAGGATGGCATTGATTGGTATAAAACTTGAATTAAAAAAAATTCCCATAGTGGGGTAAGAAATAAAAACAAGAAATAATTTGGCCTCCCAGCCTATCATTAAGTAGCCCTTTATAACAATTTTTAAACTACTAAATTATGCACTAACATCTCTAGTCATCCAACTAAAATTTAAGTTTTATTTTTTATTGTGAACTTGTTAAGAAAATTCAATAAGTTGAAATCTATGTGCATGGAAATATGACTCTACAAAGCTGAACAATTCTCAAATGGTAATTTGAAAATATCTAATAGTTTGCTCAAGATGCAACCACAGATAAAAACTCATAAAAATTCCATAATAACCAAAAGCGTGACTTGTTATGCTCAAATTTTACAAGCAAATGCTAATGGAAAAAGATTGTTGTTTGGGTCAACTCCAAGTGCACTAACCAATGTCCCTTGATCAAAAATGTACCATCAAAATTGAGTACTAACTTTCAAGAGTGCTTCAACCTTCTATGGAGTGTCCCAAAACCTAGAAAATACGCTGAAAATGATTTGTGTTGTTACTATATCTTATAAATAGATCTTTTCATGACACCACAAATAACATTCATCAACTTATGTAACAAATGGTACAATTCCTCCTAACTACTAAAGATAGTTATTATGACCTTTCATCTCACATTTCAAGTTTTCATGTACAAAATGTGTACATTAAATTTAACTTTCATAAGTTCCTCTCACCATGGTCGAACCTTGGTTCACCACTATGCCCATCCACTTCATGTCGGACCACCAAACTCCTCCAACCATTAGAAAAGGTTGAACAGATCTCATGCCATTTCTAGCCACCCTCCTTTCGAGGCCAAGTCTTGAATCTACCTCTTTGGTTGGTTCACCTAAGGAGGAGGGTATACACATCCTCCCCATTTCAAACTCACTAAACACACTCGACAACCCCATAGTCAATCCTCTAGGGTTCCCATAGCTCCTTGAACATTGACCACTAGATCAACTTCTCCTTGTCTCAATGCCTCTTGCTCCACTAAAATCTCATCAAACATAAATTAACTCTTCCCACACCTTCCCCTAACTCCGGTGAGTTGAAATGAATCAAAAATCATTCGATTCAAGCATGGGAAAGCAATTTTATACCAACTCGATAAGGTTCATGACATTTGATCTAGAGACCAACCGAGAGGAATACATGCATGGCTTCAGGCTCCATCTACTACGGAAGCTACCTGGTCGTTGGGCCATCTTAAGATTGAGCTAAATTTCTTCAAACCGTATAAAATCAAAGGATTGTTGGACTTTGTGAAGTGATTTGCATTTGATGTGAATCAAGCTATATAATCCCCTTTAAATTCATTCATTGATCTTTTAGAATAAAATTTAACATAAAACAAGCTTTGATGAACTCAAATCAGCGATGACAATCAAGGTTGATGATAGATCATTAGTCATCCATTCGTGTTATTAAAATGGATAGTTGTAATTAATTGCATTAAACTTTTTTTAGTTTATCCTATTCAAACGTGGATTAATCTTAATCATTCGATTCATGATTGAGACAAAATTGCATCTTATGCCACTATTATATTAGTGTGCCACGTTTTAAGTAATCGCAATGTTGCATGTAAAGCGTTGAAGTGATGCTAACTATGTAAATGGGTTAATTAAGTTTAAAAATCCAATTAACTAGCCAAAACTTGAAAAAAAAATTATAACTAATAGTAGAAAATTTTAAGAAATACAAATAAACCCTCTATGGAAAACTTTTGTGAAGAAGAATCTATGAAAAAAATAAAAGCCTTGAATTCATGTAATGACTAATTAGAGCTTGATAATTTTTCTAATTAGTAAAATTAAGCCTTAATTACTTGGCTAATTAATGTAAAACTTTGGGTGGTTATCCCATGAGATGATCTCTCTCGCTTATTTCAAATTAATTCGTTAATTTGGGAAATTCAAAATTTCAAATCCTAAAGGTCATTTTGTGCATTTAATAAGTTTATATAATTAAAAAGTTTTAAAAATTATTATGGGATGTTAATTACATTTTGAAATGTTAATGGGAATCATAAATATAAATTAGGGCACTATAATTATTTCTCAAAATCACCATTAAAGAGTTTTTATTAATTAATTTAATCATTAATTATCTTAGAATTAGGAAATTCATAATAAGTAGCTTAAGTCCTTAAAAAATTATGATTAATCTCTCTTTGTTCTTAGTTAGCAAGGAGGTTTTCAATGAAATCAAAATCTTCAATTAGTTTGGGGTATTTTGAGTATAATTGATGATTTTGGGATTTCCCATTCCTTCAATTAGCTCTTAAATATAAGCCTAAATGCATTAGAAATTCTAAGACATGTTTATTTCATGCTCATTTATGTTTGATAATTTTTCATAGTTTTTGAGCTTATGTTTAATGTATAATTAAACTTTCAAGCTTTTTTGGGTTTAATTTATTAAAATAATTAATTAATCTTAATTAATCTATAAAAATCACTTAAATCAATTTTAATTCATTTAATAATCATAAGTGGGTTATGAGATAACCTTTGAATATTTGTCTCCTCATTAGGTTTAAATAACTTAAATTTTAAAATTAATACTTAATGATTTTAATTAGGCTTTAGTGTGATTATATTCATATGAATAACCTTTAGACTTATGGCTTTAAATAGGTTGTTCGATGATGTTTAATTGCTTGCTTCAATCACCATATAAATGTGTCTCCCATGTGCCTCATGCATTCATATTTCAAAATAATAATAAAAGTGAAAGAGATTTTATTAATTCCATACCTTGAATTAATAGTGTGGTTATTATTTCTAATAAATTTTAAATTATTTTCTCTAATAAATTTATGTATTTATTTGTGTAAACCTAAATTAATTTTGATAGTTTAAACATTAATATGTACCTATATGTATGATTTATTGTCTTAAATGTATATAGTGTGGACATGAGCTTGAGACTTTGAATAGTCCCAAAGGGTCTTTGATTATCTCACTTCTCATGTTTAACAATGGCATGTATCTTAAAGTTTGTAGTGGAATACATAGTAAGGTTAAATTACTTTTAAATCTTTAAATACCTTAAAAGTTTTAATAATTCATTCTTATATATGCATATGTATGTGAATTAACAAGTATATATTCTAGACATCATACTTTAAGTAGTCCCAAGGGATTACTTCACTTTCCTGGTTTAATAAAGACATGTACTTATATAAATTCAACATACTAATGTGTGTAGTCATATATAAGGAATTATTAAATTATCTTTTCTACAAGACTCATACATGCATTACATACATATACGATTAATTCTAAATAAAAATCAACAAATAAAATATACCAACATATTCATGCATTAATGTATATATATATATATATATATATATATATATATATATATATATATATATATATATATATATTTTTTTTCAGAGGGGGCACAATAAAATAATGAATAATTTACTTTTATATAAAATTAAAAATCAAAGTATCTCATATAACAAAATAAAGAAATCAAACCTTGCAATAACATAAATTTTTTTACATTACATACCATTTATAACTTCTCCTTCGAAGTCTTCATATTTTGAAAGCTTGTACAATCAATTCCTTATCAACACTCTTAAATACATCTTTTCAATATATGTAATAAGACAATCATTCATCCAAGAATCTCATTCTATTATGAGTTTTTTGATCTTCATGCAATACTCTTTCAACGATTCTTGCGTTAAATATACAAGCTTTATTAGCAAATATACAAGATGATAAATATCATTTTTTCTTTGTCTCTACTAATTTTTGTACAAGTTCTCCAATTCCCTTCAACTTCAAAATGAATCATTGGATTTCATGTCAATAATATAATTCTCAAGTTGACTATCTAAAATAATAATATCAAAGCCCAGAAGTCTGGATAAAACTTTGTCAAACATATCAATTTTTTTTTTTCAAAAGTCGAAAAAATCACATGGATTCAAGCATGCCATATATAAAAGTAATTCAAGATTGGCCTCATCAAATCAGCTTGAGTTGCATATCAATAATGTAATAAAATAACTCAACTTGATAATAGTGTAAATTTGTGATTCCTTGAGCATATCTTCTTGATCTTCCACGCATAATAAATCTTTCTCATATTTGGCATAAGTATATCATTTTTCTCACAAAATGCATGAACTTCTTAAATAAAATGTTCCAACCATCATCCTTCATATTTTGTATTTTGTCTGGTAAACAAAGTCAGACATTTATAATATCTTGATCTTTTTTTGTAAAACTTGAGATAACTCATTTGTGATTCATAATATGGATTTCATCAAGTGTAGATTGAAAACTCAAAATATTGAAAATTGAATCAAGCGAGCATTTGCTTCACCTCTTTGTTCATTGTTTAAACCATCTTCTTATATCAAGAACATCTATAATAGATCCAAATAAAATAAGTATATTTATCAATGCAAAGATAATGTGATCCCCAATGCATATCTCCATTTCGTTGAAGAGTTATTTCTTGATTTAAGCCCCTCATCTTGTAGTTCTCCACTCCTTATTTGCTCAACAACTTTGTTTAATTATCTTTCAAATAAAACTTCTCTCCTTTGCAAGAACTTCCAACAATATTTATCAAATTAGATACATTATTAAAAAATGTAGCAATATGATTCTTAGCCACAATACTAGTGCTAATTGTAATTGATGAGTAAAATAATAAATGTAATAAGTCAATTATTTTCTTTCAAGATTAAAGCTTTTAATCCATGAAACTCACACGCATGTTGCTAGCCCCATCATAACTTTGACCACGATTCAGATATACTCAATCCATGCTTTGAGAAAAGTGTCTCAATAGCACATTTAAGTGTTGAGCGCTTGTTTCACCACATGTATAATACCAAGGAAACACTCAACAATGAAACCTCTCTTATCAACATAATGAATCGCATAGCCACTTTCATTGATACACTCATTAGCATTGCATGTATATCCTTCAATTTCGAGGCTAACTTATTATTTCCGGAGCATTTTCAAGGACAACCTTATTAATACTTTCATTATGCTCACCAAAAAGTCAAGTTCAAGAAAATTTCCTTGATTTTAAAATCCTCCGATTCATCATGACCGAAAAGCTAATCCTTAGCTTAAAAAGAAAGCATACACAATCAATTGTGGCACATAATCGTGTTCAGTAATCCCTTTGATTTTGATCAATGTCTTCCATAAGAAAATGCAATATGTTGATCCCCATTAAATCTTCACATTTTCTTCGAAAGCAATATTATGAGCACTATTAACTTGGCCAATATGAACTTCAAATCTTTCTTTTTTTTCCAATTTTAAATCCCTTATTATCAAAACTATAACCACTTGCTTGTTCACCGATATCAAGTCTATAAAGATAACAAAATAAATAATATCGCATCTTTTGCAATACGTACTCTAACCAACTTTTATATTCATTAAACCATTTTGGATTAAACCGTAATTATTTTCGATTTGTGTTTGAGAAAAATTCATGATCACGAGGTTGACATGGCCCTTTTGAAGATATGCTCTTCTAACTATATCACGTCATTGGGATGATACAAATTTTTTTTCTTAATCCGTGATCTATAATATTTTCTATGTTGAATTACTTGCATAAATTTTGCATTACTACTTTTACCAATAATAAGATGTGAATAACTGACTCATCTTGTTCAATCTTTCTTTAAAATATCGCTTTATATCTAATTAAAAAACGATTAAAATCGATGTAAAGTCTTAAAGATTAATATACATAAAAAAATGAGAAGACATGCTTTTGAACATATTTCAAAAAATAAAATAAAGGCACACTCTTTTCTCTAAAAAAATAATTTCAAAATAAACACAAATGTCTAAAAGATAAATCAATAGTATTTTTTAATAAAGACACATCTACCTTTATTAAGAAATAATAAATCAATAAATTTTCAAAAGGCACACTTTTCATTAAATAAAAAATATTCACATACCTTAATTAATTGTGAAGGCCGTTTCACGAGAAATATTTCTTCTAAATTCATAAAACATAAAGCATATAAGTAATGATTAAATATACAAAAAAAATAAATATTAGTATTGCAAGGTTTGTGTGTAATTTGTCCTTAAGACTCAACTTTCCAAAAAAAATATCATCGATTTAGATTCTCTAATCACTTTGCCACATAAGTAACGGATGTGGGAATACAAAATGATGTAATAGGGTTTTGAGTGCTTAACTATTAGTACCCATGAACTAATTGCATATATTTTAATTTTAAAATATAACAATTATCCAATTAAAATCCACCATTATACACTTGCGTAAGTTGAAAGAAACAATGAATGATAGTTAATATTTTCATAAACATAACACTAAATAAAACTTAAGTTGATTCATCTAAATAGAAATTTAACTTTAATTTTTCATATGCAATTCTTTGATAAACTAAATATTAACACATAAATCAAACAGAACAAATCAACTCAAACTCTCAATCCTAAAAGCAATTTCTCAATTATATGCAAGAAAGATAAGCACAAAAAATATCATTATCCACCACTTAATAGAAAAGCAAAAAAAAAAGAAGAATAAATATGTTGTGAAGCTTCTAGTTATCCATACTTGGTAATCCTACAATCATACAATTGGTAATCCTCCATTTTTTTGCTCGACTCCAATGGCGGTTCCTAAATATGTCGTGAAGCTTCAGTTATCCATACTTGTTTTTTTAATCTCATTTCACAAATCAATTTGTCATAATATGATCCGCTAATCCTTTGATTTCGATATAGTAAAAGAAATGGAAAGAGATAAGTATTAAAATTAATCGAAATAATCAAAATAGGATCTTCAAAATGCGTTTACCTAAAATCGTGGGGAAGAAAATGAAAACTATATATATCAAAATTTGAAATGAAAACAGAAGAAAAAAAAGAAAAAGGAGCACAAGGAATATAACTCACCGAATGTAACCCTTAGATAGTGAAACTTTCACCTGACGGGCAAATGGACAAATTCGGCGAAAAGAAGAGGCCAAGACCATGGCGTGATCTTGATTATCCTCTCAAACTCCTTCACGAATCACACCTCGAGTCACTATGGGATTGAAGAATAGAAAAAAGAAAAGAGAGAACGAATGGAGGGAGGAAAATGCGTGACGTCATGAGGGTTTGGAAATAGGTTTCCGTATCACGTTTGTTGGGCGTGGGGCACAGGTCTCCGCTCCCGATATATATATATACACTAAATCTAATCATTTCTTTAAATAAGTCATTCTCTAAATCTATATTAAGAAGTGATGAAGCAAAGTCAAGAATATATGATTAAATCAACTATAGTTTAAATCCATTTATCTTGAGATGACTTTCATATTATTATAATAACATTTAAGTCAAATCTAAACATTTAACTTAATAAAAAAGCATCTTAATGCTTCATTAAGATGATTAAAATATATAAAATCCATCTTTAGGTTTAACCCAAGGTTAAGGTTAGAAGTGGACTTCACTCTTCTTCTTGCTCTAAAACTCTAAATTGAAGTGAAATCAAAAGAAACTAAGTGAAGTCTAAAATCCATTCTAAGAAACCACTAATCACTTAAATTGCAACCATGGTAAGATTAAACTCCAAATTTCACACCATAATTCAAACTTCAAAACTTAGTTTTGTCATTCCACACTAACTCTAGTACACACAAGAATTCTAATCGATACTATAATTAAGTTGGGATGGTGCCTTATTGTGGATTTATGGTTTTTTTTTATGATGTGGTATTTTAGACTAAATATTAGGTGTATGTACATAGTTTGGATATTAGGATAGCATTAACCTAAAATTATTTTCTACATGGGATTGTGCTTAAATCTTATAATAAAATTTATAAATGTCTTTCCTTGTAAATCTTAAGTCACTAAACATAATCCATTAAGATTGGTGAGCTTGGTGACCCATGGTAGTGTATATATGGAATATAACCGCTTAATATGTATATATTTCATCTAATCTCTATTTTACAGAGTAGTTAGATTTTAATTTTCATAAAAATATAATTTTATAATAAGTTTATGATTAAAACTACGGATTTAAGATGAGATGGTAGAAGGCCTTGACTTGGGAGGCTTTATGATGCACAGTACCCAATTCATAAAAATATAGATGAATATTGAAGACTCCCATAATTTCATTTAATTGAAAATATAATCAAGAATGTATAAGTGTAAAGCACGACTACCCATCTTTTTTTTCTCTTTTCGGGATGTATAGCAATACCGGCCAACCTCTTATTCATTTAATTAAAGATGAATGTTTAGTTTATTTATATTGATTGTGCAATAGAAATGAAATGATTTTTTTTAAAGATTTTTTTTAAATTTTGAATGTTTTTTGTTTGTCTTAAATATGATAAGGCTCCTATGGACTTAAATTTTATACCTCATTTATCAACTCTAATTAAAATTTTAACAACTCAACCTCATATTAAAGCCTAGATATTTAATCAAGATAAAAGATTTAGCAATCCCTTACATGTTTGTTGTATAATATCATGCATGCATATTATTCCATTTCTTGAAATAGGGGCCTCCATTCTTTCATAATAAGGGACAAGGCTTGACCTATGAGAGCTTCTCTTGTAGTGAAAAACACTCATTCTTTTTATTTATCCCATAACTTTATTTCATCATGCATGTAGGTGTAAATGCCTCCCAAATCAATATAAAATGATGAGTCAAAATTGAATAAAATTTGTAAATTTTATTGCATTAGTTTAAGACATAATCTTTATACTAGTCATGATCTAGTCTTTAGAGTGTAAGTTTAGGATTCTAGATTCATTCATAATAAATAATAGTCTAATCATCTTACATTTACATAAGACTAGTCCTCATAAATTTAAATCGTAGGAAGTGTTAACTAGCAACCACTCCAAGTGGTTGTAAATCCAAAAGAGTCGAGATTAGCTTACTCTCTTTAATGGAAGTAAACCATCATAACTCAATTTTCACAGTAGATTTAAGTTGAGCTCTTAGCTTGTGCTAGAGCATTTTAGTTATAGGTTTGAGACTTGTTTCTTATTTTTCTAGTATAAGTCCTCGCCTTTTAGACATTTTATAATTTTGTGTTATTAGATTCAAAGTTCTAGCCTTCTAATGAAATATCAACTTAAATAATTATAATTCTCTACCCAAAAAATATAAAGCCTCTTCATAAGATAAAGTAAAATGTTCACTAAATTTTCTAGTATCATAAGTGTTTCCTTCTTATCCTTCTTCGATTTTTGTTATGAACTCTTCCTATTTGAGATTTCCCATTTGACTTTCCATCAATCATTTGTCCTTTGGCAATAAACTTTGAAAATCTTTACATACAATGATTCACTACTTTAATTGAGAGAATTTTTGAGATCCTCATTTCATAAGATGTAATTAACTATGAGGAACTTGCCCTTATAGAAAACTTAAGAACCCCTTAAAATAAACTATGTTTTATTTTATCAATGTAAAGTAGATGAAAAAATATATATATATATACCCATCTTAGAGAGTCTTTATTAGGCAATAGTCCATCATAGGGAGATATTTTTATCTTTCAAGATAGTATATCATTCCTTGGTCGTACTGATCAATTCAATAATTATCCCATAAGACATGGTGTTCATAATCATCAAATATAAAAAACACAGCCTTTCACGCAAAATAAGTTTAAATCATTTATTACACCATTAAAGCTAATATCCTCATCCAATTCCTCGATCATATGATATGCACAAACATATTTGTTATTAGATATCATTGCATCTAAAATATGTGTTGGCCTCTAAATGCCGCATATGTGGCCATGTTTTCATTTTCTTAATTGTGCTTATGTCTACTAGTGTGTCTACACTATTTTCGGATCGCTATGACTAGAACAATCACTTGTTTCACTATTAATCTAATTGTAGCCATCTTTAGGATGCATAACTATGCATCATCACTTGCATGATCAACCTTTTTAAACTGATACAATGAAATAGTTCAATACATGAATGTCAAACTGGGATGTAAAATAAATCAATTTAGTTTCAATAAAAAAAAAATTTAACTCATAAGTAAAAAATCTTAAATTTTAAAAATATACTTGTAACATAAGCTTGGAAATTCATGAGCTCTAATGTGGAAAAGTGGAAATTCATGAGCTCTAATGTGGAAAAGTTAATGTAATCATGTGCGGCATACTTAGAAGATGGTCCAATCGAGGACTCGGGCATTATTTAGACATAGCTCGGTGCAATCCTAGTAACAACCTCGAAGTTTGATTTAAACCACAAAGCTTTTCTTTAGAGCCTCTAACAAAACACATTTTGTGACCTCATCGATCAGTAAGCATTATAATGAATCCTTTTCCAAAGAAAACCTACATATCAAAGAGGCAGCTTATCTTAGGATCAATATTTATAGCATAGATAACTCTGTAGTTGATCAAAATTCATTTGTGTGGAAAGTGGCCGATGATGACCTCTAATATAACTTAGGGTAAAATCATCTACTAATACTAGTTCTCCATCATGAAATAATATTATGGTTATTATTTGTTGACTTATCGTGATTATGTTATCTGATAAAAAAGTATTAGTTAAATTAAAACTTGGTCAAATTACCTTAATGATGAAATATATATGAATTCAATGATTGATAATACAATGTAATACTGATCAACGAAGATAAATTTTGTTAAGCATTCAAACAAAAATAAATAAATATTTTAAATTCTTTTTTTTTTTCTTATATGATTGCTTGCATATAGAAAATATTTTGTGAAATTGTAATTTATTTTAAATATTTAAATTTAAAATTCAAATGGTAATGTAATTATAAGTTTAAATTTTTTTTTTTTTTAATCATATTCAATCAAATTTTAAAGTAGTACTTCTTAAAATTCATCTTAAAATTTATTTAAGCTTAGTTGTATTGTATTTTTAATTCATATTTTCAAAATTCTATATTATTTAACTAAAACATATCTAAACAGAAAAATAATATATAATTAGTAAAATGTTATTTATCTAGTTTAATAGTATATATAATAACTTATAATTGTAAAAAAACATATATATATATATATATATATATATATAATATAGTAAAGTTATTATAATATGTTCTTATTTTCTATTAGTCCTCGAAAATCATAATTCCAAATAAGCCCACCTAGGTTTCCTACCCTTCAACTTAAACCCTAAACGAAACTCTTTTATATTCACCATTCTTATCAAAATATAACAGAGGATTTCATTGAATAATTGCTTATCATAACCAACAAAATTGAGTTTCATTGTTTGCGAAAAATTTATCTCCTAATATACAATAAAAAAGTGCAAGATAATTTTTTCTCTAACCTAACAATCAAGATGACTTTAGTACAAACTAATTAATCGACACCAAATAACAACACAATTGCAAAACCTTTGTAGCCTGAAAAATGCATAAATGAATTTTGGAGAAATGAGCTTTGAAAATGGGTGCTCATTTCCACCCTAAATCTGCCCCTACTTGGCTTGCTATCTATTGAGGCACAGCCTTAAAATAAATAATTTAGCTACTTGAAATAAAACACTATGAGCATTCTAGAAAGGATCGAATATGATCCTAATCATTCTTCTCAGTACAATGGATCGAGGGTGCTACCACACCGTCGGAGGAAATGCAACACACACGATAGAAGAGTTTGCTCGCCGATCCTCAATCTACCACGGCCACCATCTTTTGCCTATTTTCATTCTTTTTCGAATAGTTGAAATGCGCTATATTGTCGCATTATCGACAGTTCAACCGATCACTAATGTTGAAAATACATAGTTGTTTCATGTTGTTATATTAAATAATTTTTTAAGAATGTCAATTTTAGAAGTTTCATTGGAAAAATATTGATCCCAAAATTGTTCATTAAAAAAACCAACTTTTGAACTATCAAATATTATTCTACAAGAAGCAAAGGCATAAATTAATTGGATCAAATTTTCACAAAGTTAGTCAGACTAAAAAAGACGGGGATTACGGCCCCGGATCGCATGATGGATACATGCAAACCAATATTCGATTCAACAAAATTCAGCTCCAGCTGAACTGCAACCCACATGCCAAATGAAAGTTGGTTTTCTTTTGGGATCGATAATGAAAAGTACCGTTGGTTCTGCTATATTTTTAAATATTTCAGGTCTGTTGGGTAGCCAAACAAGTACAATGCCCCTAAAGGAAGCCACCGCTATATCGCCGATACTATTATTAGTTACGAAGTATAGAAACAACAAAGCTGAAGCTTTCCATACATTTCTCTTGTTCACTAAAGTAAAACGATCGAAGAAGAGCCTTGTTATCTTCTGCATAGACGGTCAACCGAATCAACCTGATATTACAGAGAGAAGTTGATCGAGTGATAGACAAACGTGCACTTATTCCTCCTATTTTTTCTTTAACTTAGTGCCCCATGAATATTTTCTGCAGAAATAAGCCACTGACTCCTGCATCGAATCAGGTCCACAAACAAAACCCCAACCTTGTTTTCTTCCGTTTCAATAGTCTCCTTTGAAAGTACATCTGCCATGTTCATTATATTGATCATTCCATTTGACAAAGTGATAAGAAAATGATAGGATTGCTTTCATTTCTATTCAAATGGAGACAAAGGATGCAGAGTTTTACCTATCAGATTTGGCCGGCTTCCATAGTTTATGTCATAATCTTGTTGGAATCCTTGTGCAATCGAAGAGCCGGCTGATGGCTTCATAGTGCTTTTGTGATTCTTTCTCGAGAATCTAATAGAATTATCTTCAGATCTTCTCCATCTTGAAACAACTGTGGCCACGGTTATGCTTGTGGTGTTAATAACAAATGAGCATATAACAAGTAGATCATAAACCCACGAGGGGTTTTATCTTTAGTGGTTTTTTTCTTCATGGATAAAAGCCCTGGTCAAACATAAAATGGAAACAAGAAAACAATGAAAGCTAGTCCTGTGACTGTAACATTCCATAACAGTCCGTCGGGTACTGGCATACTGTCTGTTGAGGATATTGGTTCCAAAATCAAAGGCTTTGTCTGAGTCATTTCATTTATTAGTTCTCTTGCTGATAAGCTGGATCTCTGCTCTTCTGTTACATAAATCTTTACATTTAACTGTAGAGTCTGTGTTAGCTCGTGAGATTGGTCGAGTATTAGGGTCGAAATTGGAGTCAACATGCTGAGATCCAGTGATTTTCTCACTACATATATAAGATTAACTTTTGCAGCACAATGATTCAGGCTACAATCCCTCGAAGCTACATCTTGCAAAATGCTTATTAATGGAGTTATACCAGATCCTCCTGCAATTAAAATCAGCCTGTCATACCTGTTTCAAAAGATAGAGCAATGTTTTGGAGTCATGGCTAATATACATGTGTGTTTGGGTGCATTTTATTTAAAGTGACACTGACTTTACCTTTGAATGGGAATGGGAAATAAGGGCCATACGGCCCTTCTACTGAAACTAAGAGACTCCAGCATCTGTACCTTTGTTTTCCATGGATTCTATCATTTCATAGAGTGAATTAGTCCACTGTCCTTGGCATTTCACTAAGATTGAAAGCCGTTCATTGTCCATATTAGAACTTGAAATTATACTGAAAGGATGCCATTGAAACTTCGAAATGCTCGGTATCTTCACAAATAGAATGCTCGTCGGTGTGTATTGTAAGCCTGCCATTGAATTATAATAGATAGATTATTTTAACAGCAACAACAAATCAACACCAAACAAATAGATTTGGGGACTCACTGGGGGCTTTCTTAGAGTAAGCTCTACTGCTCTGCATGGTAGAATGCATGCAGAAAGAAGTCTGATAGCTCTTATTGACTGTATAATTCGCAGAATCTTGTCAATAGAGAGGAGAACTCCAGAGAAAACAAGGGAAAAATGGCGGTCCCCAGCATGAAGCAAGAAGAATAAGATGAACGCCAGGTACAAATGGTGAGCATAATAGAAAAACTCGAAGTACTTCCGTCTGATTGGGGTAATGCTGTTATCCATATGATTAGTCCTACAACTAAGGCAATTGCTCTGGGAGATATACACGACCAACTCTTTGCCACCTAGTTATCTGTACTTCGTCAGGTTTTAAGGACAACAAGTCTGGTCAGTTAGTGGTATTTAGAAGTGTAAACATTTGATTAGGGAAAATGTACCTTTCTATAACAAACTTATTGTTATACAAATAATTACCAACATCGCCAATCAATGAGCAAAGTAGAAGAGGCGTCTGAATATATTTTGGAAACTTTGATTGACATGTATTATTAATATTTGCTTATGGTCCCATGTTTAGTAAATCCTCCTAGTTTTGCTGCACTCTTCAACCAATATAGAAAATATTTAGTGAAATGAACCAATCAAATCTAACGGTCGATAAGCATGTCTAGCATCGAATGTGGCAACTACTTGCAACTTTGTCGCCAAATAGGGTATACGTGAGAAAGATTGCATTTGATAGGTTATGATACATAGAGTGAATTGATTGTCCAATTGTATGTTCTAAGCTCCCTGGATCTATACTGGACTAAACTAACGATAACCTATCTTACAGATTGTCTTTCATCACTTGGCTATATAAACAAATGATTTAGTGATGCAACACCATAGCATGTGCACAAACCTGTGATTAGCTCTCAAATCAAAACATGGCATCAAGATGGAAGAGCGCCATCATCATCATCATCAAAATAAATCATTTTGACACACCATACCTTCCTATTTTGCAATGGTCAGCCATTCTATCCCATAGTATTTGGAATAATTGGCGACCGACGACTGCTCGAAATTTATCAGCTAACATCAAAACCTATCAAATGAGACTATTCACGCTCAATTGATGAGTCCCAATATCGAAAGCAATCGAAGACGCAATTTTAAACCGAAATTTACCCGATTCGACGCCGACTCAAACCAAACAAGCTCGACAAACGAAGCTGCGTTACCTGGAACATCGAATAACATCGGATCAACATATATATTGCATATGTAATAATGTCACAAAAATCCTAATTAGGGTTAATTTTCACTTAAATAAAAAATTCTATAAATACCTACTTATCCCTAACCCTAACCCCAACTCCCACTACCAGTAGCCGGCTCTAACTTCCTCCTCCCGTTCTCCTGCACAAACGAAATCCGCAGCTCGCCTCCCATTCGCACACAAGCAAAGCCCGCCCATCTCGTTCCTGCAGGACCTTGCACGCCCTCCGTCCTTCTCACGTGCTGATAGCCCAGCGTCAGCCCTCCTTCCTACTGTAGAACGTGACCATCCTGCAATCGCGCGCAGACCCGCACGCGCAGCACCACTGCACACACCTGCGCCTGCCTGCATGCGCAAATGCGCGCCGCTAGAGCCTGTGCGCTCATGTACCCCTGCACGCACTCGTGCCTACAAGTCGTGTTGAAATATAAGTACTCATACATATTTTTTCGACGCGATGAGACGCCTGTTTATATATCTGCCACGCCTTTCTTGGCATGAAATATGCATGTCATACTGAGTCATACACGCCTTTCCGCGGCATGGATCCGCGTAGTTTATACCACTATATCTTTCGACGCGTCGCCCAAAGATACCCGGCGTCTCCTGATACAACGCGCGAGGCCAAAATATCGCCAAATTTTCACACCTCCGAAACCTAAATATTTAACATAAATTCAATTAATTATAAAATTGTGTTTATATCGGCAGTGTATAGATCAGACGCCTTTTGGCGTAAATCTGCTTCAAGTAGAACTTCATACACGCCTTTTCTGGCATGGTGGGAAGATTCGACCATGGTATTTATATCACCCATACATATCTTTCTTGATAGGGGGCCCATACAGGGTAGCTACACGGACGACGTCGATGTCAAAATCTCAACTTCACCGATAGAGGCTTAAGCAGCCTTAATATAAAATCAACTATAAATCAAAAATTGATATTTAAATTGACATCAAATTATATAAGTAGTTATACACGCTTTCTTGGCGTGGTGGAAAAATATGTGTTATATGAAGGTGCTTGTGAGACCCATACATGCCTTTCGGCGTGGTGGCCCATTTATATATGACACAATCTACCAAAATGCTATCAAAATTTTATCTAAAAATCTTAACTTGTAATGAAACTTAGTCAAAATAAGTAACATTATTCAAATCACATAAACTTAAATCAATATTGAATTAAATAACCGATGGGCCCCAACACTACGTTGAATGTTTAAACTTAATGTCGAGGATCTGCCGATTCTGAGTCTTGTGACCGTCCGAAGTTAACAAAACCTAAAAATCGAATAATATTATTATAAGAATTTCAACTTAATAAAATATCTAAGCTAATTCGATAAGATCCGATCTCTATTATTAAATTAATATAGTCTATAAGATATGAAATAAAAATAATACATCTACCTCGATGATGTTAAATGGAGATTTCAACCTAGGGATACCATTAAGTTATATTCAAAATTCAAATTCAAATCAAGATAAATTCAAATTTCATAATGATATAAAGCAAAAGAAATAAAGTATAAATGTCTAAATGAAAATCATCAACCTAAAACTTAAAGTAAAATTCAATTCATCCACCTTCCTGATTGTTTATCGTGGCAAAATAAGAAAACTCTCACAAAGGAGCCAATGTCAAGTCAAGTGTATTTATATTCACTCCCAATTAATCTCATGCTAAGGATGCCAGTATCCTCTCGACTATATGCTAAAGAGTCCACATATGATGCATACTAGAGTCCTCTAACCGTGGTCGCCAAATGACACCATTATATTATCATCCGTATATATGTTCTCAATGGCTCGCTTGAGATGTGAACCATGTGGTGCACGATAGGCAAAAGTCATTTATCAACTAAGGTGGACTTAAACTTATCTCCTAGAAACCACCCCAAGTCTACAAGCCCTTGAACGGCTAAACACATACACAAGGATCCTTTGGTCAAGTTGGGTCACTACCTCCTCTAACTAAGGACAGTAGGGATCACAAACCGATGATAACCATGGGATCTTGATCGGGCCATCATTCCCAACCATCCACCTAGTAAAGGATGATGAATTTCATGTACCAAAATTCATAACTCCACATCCGCTACTATAATGCTATGCATTTAGCAATCTAACGACAGCCTTAATCAAAGTTCTCTCTCATTGGGAGAGTAATTAACTCAGGTGCTTGCGCCATAGAAACCCGAATCGATCTAAAGTCCTCACAAAATGAGGGAGAAATCTCCTGGTAGTGTCTTATCTACTATTCCATCTATCTTCAAAATTTAACCATAAATCATACTCCAATCGAGTGGTCGTGGTGAATTTTGGATCCCATGATCATCCAGGAATACGTTGACTTGCACATACTTACATGATTTAATATTTTACGACCTTACCAAGATGGGAGTGAAGCAGTTATTTTACATTCGCTACAATTCGACAATCCGTAATGAGGCCGCAAGAGTAAGACTAGAATTCTCTACCGACATTACAACAACAACAACAAGCCTTAATCCCACTAGTGGGTCGTACATGAATCCTTCGCTCCATTGTGTCCTATTATGTGTCAAATTCTCATTTAATTCGTATACTAAGATCATTTTTTATACATCTTAACCAAGTCTTTTAGATCTACCTACCTTTCTTAACATAAGGAAAATCTAATGCATCTACTCTAATCGTCATCGGACGGCCGACGCTTTATGTGGCCAAACCATCTGCGACTCTCCCTAATCTTATCTACCACTGAGCTACTCCAACTTTTTCCAACATACTCATTTTGCATTCTATCTCTTGGGTAAAGCCACTCATCCACGAGCATCCTCATCTCTGTAACACTTAACTTAGTCTTATGTTTCTCTTTATTGGCCAACATTCGCACCATAAGTCGCGGGTCTTACCACCATCTTATAAAATTTTCCTTAAGTTTAAGGAACTTTTCTATCATATAATAGTAGATGCATTCCTCCACTTCAACCATCCAACTTGAATTCTACTAATAATATCTCCATCTATTTCACCATCATTTTGAACAATGGAGCCTAAATATCTCAATCGCCACTCTTATTAATGACTTGATCACCTAAAGTCACAACACTACCACTAAAACTTCTACAACTAAAATTACACTCCATATATTAAGTTTTAGATCTGCTTAAACGAAAACCTTAGACTCTAAAGTTGACCTCCATAATTCAAGTTTCGTTGGACTCCTCTAGTCTTATCAACAAGAAGAATGTCATCAAAAAAAGCATACACCGGGTACATCTTCTTGTAAATGCCTCGTAAGAACATCCATAACTAAAGTAAAAAGATAAGGGTTTAATGTTGATCCTTGATGTAATCCAACCGAAATAGGAAAATAGTTTGTCAATCCTCCTTGTGTTTGGACACAAGTGACTTCTAGTATACATATCCTTAATGACTTGAATATAACCAATATTAACTTCTTTCTCGTTCTAGAACTCCAAAGAACATCTCTTGAGACTTTATCATAAGCTTTCTCTAAATCAATAAATATCATATGTAGATCCTTTTATTTTCTATGCTTCTCCATCAAACCTCTTAACAAATGTATAGCATCCATAGTAGATCTACCGGCATGAAACCAAACTGATTGTGAGAAACTTCAGTATCACATCGTAACCTATGCTCAATTACTCTCTCCCATAATTTTAATGTATGGCACATTAACTTAATTCCTCTATAATTTGCACAATCTTGTGCATCACCTTTATTCTTAAATATAGAACCAACAAACTCTTTCTCCACTCATCGGCATCTTTTAGTCTTTAAAATAATATTAAAAGATTTGTAAGAAGTTCCTTGATCTCCTAAACATTTCCACACTTATTGGAATATTATCCCCTACTGCTTTTCCATATTTCATTTTCTTTAAAGCTTCACTAACTTCGTGATTTACTAATGACGATAAAAAATGAAATTCTCTATTTTGTTTAGGGTATTAAGGTTTCTAAAATCAATCGTACTTTCAGATCCTTCATTGAAAAGTTTATTAAAATACCTCATCCACCTATTTTCAATATTTTTCTAAGAAAAGCACTTTATTATTTTCATCCTTAATACTCCTCACTTGAACTATGTCTTTACTTCTCCTATCTCTTTGGTTAACTTATACATACATCTTTCACCTTCTTTGGTATCTAATCTATTGTATAAATCACTAAAAGCTAAATTTTTTGCATCATATATTTTCTTAGAATCTCTACGCGCCATTTTATATCTTTCCCAATTCTCAAGTTTTACATCTAAATCAAATTTTATAACAATGCTTCTTATTTCTTATCTTTTCTTGCACACTCGACTCTACCACCAACTATTCTTATTAAAAGAAGTTTTTCCTTTTGATTCGCCAAGCACATCTTTAGAACTTGTTTAATAGACATACTTTTTCCCACATAACGTTTCCTTATGAACATCCCAAACTTTAATTTCTTGTTTGCTCTTAAAATATTTTTATTTGTGTTCTTTAAGTCCCCATCTAATCCTAGACAATAATTAAGTTTATTTTTTCTTACAACCTTTCATCTTAAAATCTAAAACTAATAGTCGATGTTGGTACTTAAAATTTCACTTGTAATGACCTTACAATCTTTACAATCTAAACGATCTATTTTTCTTATCAAAAAAATAATCAACTGTGTTTTACTAGATCCATTTTTATAAGTAATAATGTTCATCTCTTTTCTTAAATAAAGTATTAGAACTACAAAATCATAAGGAAAATCTAATATACCTACCTTCTTCATTAGTCACTCCAAATCCATAACCATCAATACTTTTAAAATCTTCTACCACTCTACCAACATGTCCATTTAAATCTCCCCAATAAATACTTTTTTCTTCAAGAGGTATCTTTGTATTAATCCCTCTAATTCATTCCAAAATTTTTCTTTTGAGCTTACCTCCAAACCTACTTGAGGAGCATGACACTTATAACATTGATAATCTTAAGATCAACAATAATCTTTAAAGCTATAATTCTATCTCCACATCTATTAATACTTATAACATTATCCTTCAAACTTTTATCTATAATCACACCATTTCTAGTTCGACTTTTACCCAATACCAAAGTTTAAAACCTAAACTATCAATCTCCTTAGCCTTCTCCCAACCTATTTAGTTTGAATACATAAAATATTTATCTTTCTATGAACCATAATATTTATTAATTCGTATTGCTTTGTCGCAATATTGCTATGGAAATAAATAATAATTTTTGTAGGTGTCATATTATGGCTAATATTTTACTTTACTTTATAAGAGATCATTTGCCAAAGTAATATTTTGTGATATTTGCCTTGTGAAATGAATGTTTCATGTCGCTTATTGTACTACGATAACTCTACTGATTAAGTTTACTTATTATAGTCGTTTCAGACTTTTATGATATAAAAATAAAATATAAAGTATATTTCTTGACTCATTACTTGAAGACATCATACCTTGATGGATGAACGTTTAATTTATATTTTAGTTACCTAAATTTACTAGTTTGTATTAATAGTGAACTCACTTTTAAAATGTTTAACTAGAAATGTTGGTTTCATAAGCCCAATCTCATTTGAGATTGATTTTGATGATAACAAACATATATTCAAGTGCTACTAATTGATTTAAATTCAAGTGATGAGAAAATTTATCAAACCTAAATTTAGTCAAATTTGAAAAGCTAAAGTCAGTTTGAACTTATTCAAAATTTTCAGGATTTACAATACTAAGAAAAATAAAAGCTCAAAAAAAAAAATTTAATCATTTTAAAATATTTCATTTAGTTTTCTCCATATTTTTCCTACATTTTAAATTATATTATTTCACTATTATTCCTTGAATTATCCTTTTGGATAATCTAAATCACTTACATGTATTTAATTATCATAATTTTGTGCTTTCACATAAGTTGAATTTATTTCATACTTCATTTAACCATTTCCATGATTAATTACATTATTTATCCATTTATTTTGCATGAGAATAAAAAGATTCTGAATTATCCTAATTATTCTTTTTTTCTCTCTTATCCTTTTATCTTCTATCATATCATCATTATTTTCTTGATTGATTTTTTGGCCAAATTTTTTGTAGTTTTTGGAGTGATAAATCATGAGAGATTTATTCAAATTATTGTCATAATATTTCTCTCATTTATTTAGTTTTAAAAAAATCCCTTTAATTGAATTTTGAATTTAAATGATTTTGAGTTTTGAATAAATTATCATTGCTATATGCATGCTAAATTGAATTTATTCCTTTATGGCATGGTTTGGCCGACCCTATGCTTAATTTCATCATCTTAATTACATTAATCAAGGTTAAGTCAAATTCAAATTCAATTAAAAGTTGATTTTATATACTTTCCATTTATAGAATTCTAATTATGGAATCTATTTTGGCTGGCCCCTTATTATTCATTCAAAAGGCTTCTTAATTTGATTTATCATCATTTATATGTGATTAATTGCATTGAATTAAGATTGATATGCATTTGGAAATTATTTGGTAAAAATATGGTTTTAAGATAATAGATTTATTTTATTTTGAATTATTGGCTTTCATTCAATCAAATCTAGTTAATTGAATATCTTATATATTGTAACATTTAACATTGATTAAATCCCTATTTGGAATGTTTCTTACCACTTGCTTGGGAAATTAAATTCAAAGCAATTCAAATTAATTCCCTCTTGAATTTAATTTCCTTAATGAATTAAGCTTTATATGTTAATTTTATAATCCTTCCCTCTCTTTTTACCTTGACCCATTCATGTTTAAAATTTAGTTTGAATTTAATTTTAATCTTGTGTTGAATTATTCAAAGTTCAAATTCTTACTATAATAATTTTTCCCTCTCCTTGTCATACTTATAAAATCCTTAATTTGATTTAATTATATTTGAATTGGATTGATTGATATTCTTCCTCATATAAATCTCTCTCTCTCTCTCACTCACTCACTCACTCACTCATTCAATCTCCCTTGGCCGAAATCATTATAAGATTCTAATTATTTGATTAATTCAAAATTGAATCATTTCCTTATTAAATCTTTCCTCCAACTCTTCTCTTGCTTGGTCTTTCTATATAATGTGGTTTAGACTTAGGTTAATCTCTCTGGCTCCTCAACTTGGCCTAACCTTTGTAATTTTATTTCTTGAGATTCTTGTGATTCAAAGTGCTACACTACTCTCTTCTCTTATTTTCTCCTTTTAAAAGCTTTGCAAATCAATTAAAATTTTTTCAAGGTATCTAAGCTCTCATTCTCCTACACTTTCATCCTTGGTCAAGACCTATACTTGAAGCTTGCTTGAAGAATCTTGAAAGTTTGGTGAAGATTCATTGGCCGACCCCCATGGGGATTTGCTTGAAGCAAGTCAAAATACTCTCCATCCTCTCTTGCTTCTGTTGTGACTGAAACCCATCCTTGAAGTTTCTTGAAAGTTTGGTGTTAGAAGTCCCTCTTTCCTTATTATCTTCATCAATCATTAAATGGAGGTACTTCTTATTTCATTTCATGTTATTTTTAGAGATTACAAAGTTTGATTTCAATAATCTTCATTCATTTAGATACATCAAAAGTTTTTGAGAAAAGTTTCTTAAGTGATTTTTTGAATTAGGTATTCACATTAGATTGTGGATTTGAACTTATTCATTGCATAATATAATTTGGTTATACTTTCATGCAAGTGTTTTAATCATCCTTGTGTTTTGATTTCTTATATCTTTGCAAGTCTTTATTTCTTTTAAAGTAAAACATTTCTCTTGGTTTGATCATTTCATATAAAATCATATCATTATTTTAATTTTAATTTAATAAGATAAATATTTACCTTGGGCTCTCTTTTATTATTTGCCTTAATATTATTTAATTAGATTGTGTGTAAAAATATTTTAAATTTGAGAGTTAGATACTTTGTATCTTGCATTCTTCTTTTCTTGTACTTTATTAGGTTGTACTTGCCCTGTAGAAAAATATGGTGTTGGGTTGTACTTACTCATGAAGGAGTATACGAGATTTGTTATAATCTTATTCTTGATTTAGTGAATTCTAGCTTGGGTTGCTAGGCATGGATGTAGACCGATTTTGGGTTTGGCTAAAACATATAAAAATTTTGTGTTCTCTATTTTTTTCCTACAACTTTACTTTACTGTTTTTTATTACTTTTCTCTCTTAAATACAAGCTTTTGAAGATAAATTTTCTATAGCCTTTAAATTACCACTTGGGTGTCATAGCTTCATAACAAGAAATATATAAGTAGGATTCCTAGCACTAACTTGTTTACCTTTTTTCGCTTATTGCCATCACAAAACAATGATTATTTCGTATTCAACTTGCTATGTTCTTTTCTTTTCTTTTTTTTATAATGTGTATTGTTTGGGATCTAAATGATATAATTCCCCATGATGAAAGATTATATTTCTAATAACTTCAACAAATTAAAAAAACTTTAAAATGATTAGAACAATCTTTTAATCATTAATAGTATGACCTTTTCTAGCAAACTTTTCCTAAATTAAAACCCTTTGGCTCCATGTATATCTTTTGGAGGAGATACAATTGAGTCTTCCCACCACTAGCCACCATAACCTCATCCTAAGCATGCAGTAGAAATCACTTAAGGATAAATAGCTTGCATATCATGTACAAACCTCTTAAGATAAAGCTATAGGTAAGCATGATTTTAATGGCTTACTAAGTGAGTCTTAGCATATTAAGTAGGTGTAGTTTGACACAAATAGGTTCAGAAGTGTCCTCGATATTCTGGTCATATGACCGTAATATCATATATCACTTTTTTTGTTTTTTTTGTGGACAGATCTTATCCTATGTGAAGATTGTAAGTTCTACATCTTATTAGCATCTTCTCATAGAGCACCCTTAAGATTCTCTATTTTTCTTTTATAGTCCAAGTCTGAAGTTATCTCTAGATGACATAACTTATGCTTGATGACATAACACCTCTAACTAGGTTGGGTTGACTACCATCATCAGCTAAATGATTAGGGCTTAACAATTTGGAATAATTGATCCATGAGATTCAAACTAAGTCCATTTTACTTTTTCCTTAATCTTTTCTTTACCCCTAACCCCTTAAGCCCAACATACTCCTTATAGAGTCTTTGATGGTTTAGTAATAATTACCATGTAAGTATTTTTATATCAACCATCATCTTGTTTGGTTATGGTGATTCACTCTCTACCTTGCAAACTAATAATATATTAATATCATCTTTGTCGTAATTGCTCTAAATCACAAGTTTTTCTTTTGAAAATTCTAACAATAAATAAATCAAAATCAATCTTTATGCATTCACTAAGTGAGAGTATCTTATTAAGGTGTCAATAAGTGTAATTAACTAGGGTAGATATGTTTTCTTAGGAGAATGTGTAACCCACAATCCTCTTTTCTCCAGTGAAATGCTTACAAACATATTAATCACAATTTTAGATAAGGGATAGAATCTAATTCTAATTTTGTCTTTAATCACTTTTTTGTGAAATATCTTGTTTATAATTTATGTTACTTAGTTAACACATTTACATCTCAAATAGCCCTCTAATCCCTTATTTATGTTTTGTGTACAATAGGGAATACCACAGCCTAATTTTGTAGATAATGTAATAACACAAAATATGATTTGAGCGTTACAAGCAATTGAAAATCATGATCAAAACATAAACTAATACACATGGATAGCCTCTTAAATGAGTGACCACAAGTTGTTGATTGAGCAGATGAGTCTGTGGGTCTTCAAAGGGAATCTCAACTTGCTAATAATTCATTGGATCAAGTCAATTGGTGGTCCATTGGGCAAGTGTCCCATTGGCCTTTGGCTAGGGCAAATTCTCAATTCCTAGTGAGTGTACTGTGCATGCTTTTATATGGATGAATGCTTCCTTGTTGTTATATTAGTGACCCAATTTCTTCTTAGGTAAAGATATTTCATTTCTTGAGGAGCAAACTATTTTAGACATTTGGTTGCCCTTTTTCTTACAAGGATATATAGGTGAGCAACGGTATCATGATGACATCAATAGTAAAGCTTCAAATTTACCTCAAGATATCATAACATCTACATGTTATTAAGCATGCTGAGTAATCAAGAGAGGTACCTCTTCCAAAAGTCTTTTCTTTTCGCCCCATACATGCATTATAATTGCCCCATGCAAGAGAGAAAAAAGCATCATGCCATTAGCTATCCACATGTGGTACCTAACAGAAGCTTCAAACTGAATTCCCATTATCTTGAGCAATGCCATTCTCCTCAAAATTGGTAGAAACAGCAATGCAAGGCAGGCTTCACTCAGAGAACCGAATCGAACACCCAAAGACATCAACTTAATCTGCTTCCTGAATCATGTTGATTAAATTTACCACCACAAATGGAAAATATATATATATATATATATCCTCGCTAGTTATGCATTATTATCATATCTTCCCTACCCGTTTAGCTCTAGTATCTTTGAGCTTGTCAACTTCTTGAAGTCACTAGAAACATTAGAGTAATATGTCCATGCTAGGAAGATGATGAAGAAACCCATGGCAACTATCTCGCCAAGTGACAGGATACCAAAAGGGCCGCTAGTGATGATGGGTTGAAAGAAGTTTGTCATCAACTTAGCTCTTCTCTCTCTGCAAATATGGAATCCAAATAAATATTCACATCAATGGAGAAATTCTTGTTGCAATCTTAAAAAATAGTTCACTAAAACCTGGGCATCCCTTCGCTTGAACTGATTGAAAGGTAGGCATAAGCTAGTGCTGCTGCAGCTAGAACTGGGAAGCAGAAGACAACAACATTGAGACCTGAAAACATAAAGATCAGAAGATTTAGAACTGTGAGAACTGAACGATCCGATCAAGAATTCAATGCCCACTGCTTAAAATGGATTCAAAGCCATTCGGCCCAACTGAAGTGTAAAGTTCAATCAGATCTTTACCAAGTCAAATTTGCTTCTTAAATTTGAACCAAATAAAAATGTTTAGAAAATACTAATTCCATTATACATACACACATGACATAATTTATAATAAATCCTCTTATCCTGACCAATGCATTGAATAATTATTCTACAATCTGTATCATAATTAATGTTAATAAATTATTATCATATTTCAGAGTCAAGTTTTTAGCTATAGATATTTTATTTTAATTAAAACATTAGAGAGAATTTAGATTTTATCTTAAGCTGGTTAGTTTTAGATCGATTTCGTCATCTACATTCTGCATATTTCCTGTAATCAAACAATCAAGAGCTAGTTTGTTACATTCAAATTAGACTCCATTTGAGCCTAGTTCGTTTGTCACTCATTGATTTCAATATAAGCTTAATTTGTACCAGATATAAAGCTGATTTTAGCTACTTGTGATCTTCGTTATTTTAGAGTCAAATTCACTACAATAAGATCCATTGCAAGCACCATGCATGCAACATTACCAAGAAGAAATAATTACCAATTACTCCAAGGAAAGTCGGCCTAGTCCAGTCCTCAGCTACATGCCATGATCTCTTCCACAACTGGGTTGGCTTTAGAACCCAAACACATGTCCATGCCGCAAGGATTGCCGCCATTGAAAACTTGAGAAGCAAAAGAAGATGGCGCTTTGACACCATGATCGCTTTTTCTGCTATTCGATAGATAAGGCCAAGCAATCTCTTCCTCGATAAGGCCAAGCAATCTCTTCCAAATATAAATAGAGAACGTTACGAGCGAGAGGAGGAAGGCAAGTGGCCAAAAAAGCTAGGTGAACAGTAGAAGGGCCTTAGTGGGTTATCTTATTCCTGGCCACTTTTGGGGCAACAGCGAGTGAAGTGGATCACGTTGGGTCTGGCACTCACCCGCTTGCAATTATGAGAGATTCTAGATTTCGGATTTTGAGTGGGCGAGTGCGGCGGGTTGACGTCCTTTTCTCGTTTGAGGTGGCGTGCACATTTCGCATTCGTTGACTTATATTATTCCTTTCCATTTAATTGACATATGGGACTTATCCTATTTAACCTATGAGGCCTAGCATAGTCAACTAGGAAGCCTAGGCCTAAATTGACCTTCTAAACCATAAGGTCCTATTAAGTCAACTATAAATGTTAGTTCAATCAATAAGTCAAACACAACTATGTGATACTAATAATGCATTAGCCCTAATTACATTAACAAGTTTAATCATCCATCGTGTGGGTTAGAGGTTGAAGAAGGTGAAATTTTAGCTCAACAGAATGGTTTTGTTTTTAATGATTAAATTAATAATTACATAGAAGTTATTCTTAGAGTGATAATAGATGATGACCACGAGGCTTTCAAAGACTAAAAATATTAAAAAGATTGATCTTAAAATAACAGTTGAGATTGGTTTATGGCTTTATTTTATTTTATTTTGCTCATCCATGATAAACTCTTTTACATGAAGCAGTAAGGCATTAGGAACTATTCGTTAAAATGTAATTAAAATTTTTTATATGATTTCTAACAATATAATACAACAACAACAACAACAACAACAACAAGCCTTAATCCCACTAGTTCACATGAATCCTTCGTCTCCATTGTCTATTATGTGTCAAATTCTCATTTAATTCAGTATACTAAGATCATTTTTTATACATCTTAACCAAGTCTTTTTTAGGTCTACCTACCTTTCTTAACATAAGGAAAATCTAATGCATCTACTCTCCTAATGTCATCTGACTAGGCGCTTTATGTGGCCAAACCATCTAAGGCTCTCCCTAATCTTATCTACCCTGGAGCTACTCCAACTTTTCCGAACATACTCATTTTGCATTCTATCTCTAAGGGTAAAGCCACTCATCCACACGAGCATCCTCATCTCGTAACACTTAACTAACTTATGTTTCTCTTTTATTGGCCAACATATAAGTCATTGCGGTCTTACCACCATCTTATAAAATTTTCCTTAAGTTTAAGTGAAACTTTTCTATCACATAATAGGCATGCATTCCTCCACTTCAACCATCCAACTTGAATTCTACTAATAATATCTCCATCTATTTCACCATCATTTTGAACAATAGAGCCTAAATATCAATGCTCACTCTTATTAATGACTTGATCTAAAGTCACAACACTACCACTAAAATTTCTACAACTAAAATTACACTCCATATATTCAGTTTTAGATCCTTAAACGAAAACCTTTAGACTCTAAAGTTGACCTCCATAATTCAAGTTTATTTGGACTCCCTCTCTAGTCTTATCAACAAGAAGAATGTCATCGACAAAAGCATACACCAGGTACATCTTCTTGTAAATGCCTCGTAAGAACATCCATAACTAAAGTAAAAAAGATAAGGGCTTAATGTTGATCCTTGATGTAATCCAACGAAATAGGAAAATAGTTTGTCAATCCTCCTTGTGTTTGGACACAAGTGACTCTAGTATACATATCCTTAATGACTTGAATATAACCAATATTAACTTCTTTTTTGTTCTAGAACTCTCCAAAGAACATCTCTTGAGACTTTATCATAAGCTTTCTCTAAATCAATAAATATCATATGTAGATCCTTTTTATTTTCTCATGCTTCTCCATCAAACCTCTTAACAAATGTATAGCATCCATAGTAGATCTACACGGCATGAAACCAAAGCGATTGTGAGAAACTTACGTATCACATAAATCATGCTCAATTACTCTCTCCCATAATTTTAATGTATGGCACATTAACTTAATTCCTCATAATTTGCACAATCTTGTGCATCACCTTTATTCTTAAATATAGGAACCAACAAACTCTTTCTCCACTCATCGGCATCTTTTAGTCTTTAAAATAACATTAAAAGATTTGTAAGCCAAGAAATTCCTTGATCTCCTAAACATTTCCACTTCTATTGGAATATTATCCATCCTTGCTTTTCCACATTTCATTTTCTTTAAAGCTTCACTAACTTCAGTTACTAATCTGACGATAAAATGAAATTCTCTATTTTTGTTTAGGGTATTAAGGTTGCTAAAATCAATCGTACTTTCAGATCCTTCATTGAAAAGTTTATTAAAATACCTCATCCACCTATTTTCAATATCTTTTCTAAGAAAAGCACTTTATTATTTTCATCCTTAATACTCACTTGAACTATGTCTTTACTTCTCCTATCTCTTTGGTTGGCTAACTTATACATACATCTTTCACCTTCTTTAGTATATAATCTATTGTATAAATCACTAAAAGCTAAATTTTTTGCATCATATATTGCTTTCTTAGAATCTCTACCATTTTATATCTTTCCCAATTCTCGTTTTTACATATAAACCAAGTTTTATAACAATGCTTCTTATTTCTTATCTTTTCTGCACTCACCACCAACTATTCTTATTAAAGAAGCTTTTCCTTTTGATTCTAAGCACATTTTTAGCAACTTGTTTAATAGCACTTGATACTTTTTTCCACATAATGTTAGCTTCCTTATGAACATCCCAAACTTTAATTTCTTGTAGCTTGCTCTTAAAATTTTATTTGTGTTCTTTAACTGTAATCTAATCTAGGACAATAATTAAGTTTATTTTTCTCTTACAACCTTTCATCTTAAAATCTAAAACTAAATTCGATGTTGGGTACTTAAAATTTCACTTGGAATGACCTTACAATCTTTACAATCTAAACGATCTATTTTTCTTATAAAAAAAAATCAATCGTGTTTTACTAGATCCATTTTTATAAGTAATAATATGTTCATCTCTTTTCTTAAATAAAGTATTAGCAACTACAAAATCATAAGCTAAAGCAAAATCTAATATAGTCCTACCTTCTTCATTAGTCACTCCAAATCCATAACCACCATGAATACTTTTAAAATCTTCTACCACTCTACCAACATGTCCATTTAAATCTCCCCAATAAATACTTTTTCTTCAAGAGGTATCTTTTTTGTAATCCTCTAATTCATTCCAAAATTTTTCTTTTACCTCCAAACCTACTTGAGGAGCATAAACACTTATAACATTGATAATCTTAGTATCAACAATAATCTTTAAAGCTATAATTCTATCTCCACATCTATTAATACTTATAACATTATCCTTCAAACTTTTATCTATAATCACACCTACACCATTTCTAGTTCGACTTTTACACGAATACCAAAGTTTAAAACCTAAACTATCAATCTCCTTGCTTCTCCCAACCCATTTAGTTTCTTGAACACATAAAATATTTATCTTTCTATGAACCATAATATCTATTAATTCCATTAATTTACGTAAGAGTACCTATATTCCAAGATCTAACCTAATTCTAGTTTCATGGACTAACTTCTTTGCTCGCATCCGTCCATAATGTGGGAACCCTTGCTTATTTAACACACTGTCGTGACTCACATTTTTTGTATTCAAATATACATCGTAAACTTCCGGGGCTAAGCATTAACACAATGATTTAAAGGATTCATGTCATAATTATTTAACAATATAATAAAACCCTAAAAGATTTGGTGCTCATTGATTGAGGATAATGTTTCTAGTTTTAGTAATTTTAATCAAGACATTCATTCTTGATGTTTAGTCATAAATTAACATTTAATTTATGTAAATAATAATAAAACAAGTTAAGATTAATAGGTTAACCCTTCTAGATTATCATTGCCTCTCTTTTGGTTGAGGCTTCCATTTTTTTATCTTAATTAAATAAGTGGTGGAGCTCTTCTCAAACCTAAATGTATGGAAGACATTGTTAACAATATGCCACATAATGAATTTGTTGAAGCTTATTTATGATCAAGGGTGAAACTAGCTTTTTTTTTGGTAGTAAATTAATCATTTAGATAAACTAAAAGATCAAATTGTATAATATATAATTCAAAATAATTTATTATGAATCATTATGATCATTGCCTTAAATATTGACTACTAGCATGATAACTATTTTTTATATTTTTATAGAATCTAGTGAAACACTTCTTTCTCAATATAAAGAACTAGAAAGTTATTAAGCATACATTACTTATTATGATACATAATAGATGTTTGACAATCCTTATGCAAAAATAATTTTTAACTATTTTAATAGAAGCTATTTAAGTTAATGCCAAAGAGATACTCATGCAAACTAGGAAGTGTACATTATCCCTTTTTCCTTAACAATACTTTTACAAGATCGATAATCACTTATAAACATGAGGCATTATTAGTAAATATATATATATATATATATATATATATATATATATATATATATATATATATATATATATATATATATATATATATATATATATATATATATATATATATATATATATATATATATATATACACACACACACACACACACCAATATAATGGTTGATCTCAAACCACAAGTTCAATGAAAAAAAATGAAATGGATATTACTTTACAAGGTTTATTTTTTTCTCATTAAAAGTAGAAAATGTATCACTTTAGTTTAGGCATGTTATATAAAGAAGAAACTTAGTTGTAATTTTAGGGTAATGATTCTTCAACTCTTGAAGTTACATAAAATTACAATATAAGAAACATGATAATGATTCAAGTTTGTAGATTTTATATCTCCACATATTAATCTGAATATGCTTGAATGTAAGGTCTATATTCAACACAACAACATCAAAGGCACTTTAAGCAAATAGCACTTTGTCCAATAATAATTTCATCTATTCTTCCTTGTCAACTATAATTATTGCTTCAATATTTACTACAATCTTATTGTATTCTCAATTTCTTAATATTTTCTATGTAATTCTTGCAATAATTCATTTGTTATCCCCAAAATCTTACATCCATTAACATACCAACTTCAATTGATTATTGATCATAAACCCCATCCTCGTCAATAATTTCAAGCATTTCATGTATTAAAGCATTCATTTCCATGATATGATAATATGAAAAATATGATCCTCGTTATGTTTTATGAGCTTATTACCAACTAGTTCTTTGCATTAAGCTATGTAATTCTCACTTTCAAGATATAAAAAAATTGTAATGTTGGATGATTTAGAATATCACCACTCTTATAAGATGCTCTAATAGTGTTCACAAGCATTGAAGTAATCTCAAAGATGCTTCACTTACTAATTGTTCTTTGATAAACCTACCAACTTAAAGCTGATGTGTATAATTATGGACATAGAACCATTGATGATTACCATTAAAATGAGTGCCTTTAATTCATGAAACACTCCTTGCATATTAGATTCACCTTCATAGTCTTAATCCTATATTTTATGTAAGTTTAATGAATGTTTAACAAGATAAAATTTAAGAGTTTCCTTTAGTGTAATTATACTAATTGAGGATGCATGTCTATTACCAAAGAATTTTGTAATAATTTACTTGATATTATCATTATATCTCATTGCGATAATTAATTATTGATACATCACTAGATTCATCCATAATACTATAGAAGTAAGAACCACCAATATCAAATCATGATGGAAAGTAAGGTCATAGTAGCTATAACATGTTAAACACACGAGCCTTCACATGAATTCTAAAGTTTTGATAATCATAAATATTTTTTGGTTGAATATTAGTTTATATTAATCAACTATATGTGTTTAGGGTGATAAGCTATCATTGTAGATACTACAAATGAGTAGATCAATGAAGGTTTTTTAAAGAGCTTGAACAATGATTGTTTAAATCAAAGAGCTAGGACAAAGAATGGTTGATTCCGCCCATGACAAGTTGTATGAAGACAAAGAATGTTTGATGATAAAAGACCTAATTCAAGCCAAGTTATATATATATATATATATATATATGTATATATATATATATATATATATATATATATATATATATATATATATATATATATATATATATATATATATATATGTATGTAATTTGCATGTGAATATTGATAAACATCTATGCACACACACTCGAGAGAATAAAAAATAAAAAATTATCTTTATAATATTTTTTTTGTTGTGAAATCATAGTATACAATTCCAATCATGTTGTACGATCACTCATTTTGTTTTAACTATCATAATTAAGTCGATTAACTCCAAAATTATTTAAATTGAACTAATTGTATGCGATCTCAAATCATACTATACAATTATTAATTAATTAATTTCAGCCACTATGATTAAGATAGTTAATTACAAATTTGTATAATGTATATTATAGTGCAAATATATTTAATAATTACTCAATATGAGTTTAGAATTTATGAAAATTGTTGAAAGATTTTTTTTCTTTGTAGAGTTAGTATTGTATGATGTACATGACAAACAAACAAAGTGTTAAATTTTTTAGCTTATATTGTTTGTACAATATGACCCTTAGTTGTATATTATGATGGCTATTGGGATGATCATATTATTTAGTTTGAATAAGTAGAAGAAAATTATATTAATCTTATAGTATGATGGCTAATAATATAATACAATTGGAATTATTTTTTTTCTAAATTTTATTCAACTTCCTCCATATAAATAATCCCCTTGAGCCTAACCTTCGACTTAAGTGTGTGAGCTTAAGGAAGGCTTAGGAAAGGGTGTTTTCTTAGAAAAGTGGGGAGAATTCTCTTCTCCTCTTTTCCTTAAGAGCCCTTATACAAGTTTTATTTTTTACAAGGTTCACTTTGTTTTGATTTTTCTTTTCATCTACTTTGCAATTTTATGTGGAGCATTGAGAGTTTATTCTTGTAGAGAGAACTTGTATGAGATTTATTATTGAGAGAAGCTTTTGTACCTTGGAGAGTAACATCCCTCTTTCTTAAAAGTTAAGGAGATTGATGTAGGTTTTCTCCATTGTCGGTTAAGGAGAGAGGCACCTATCTTAGTTTTTTTAAAGGAGAGAATAGAATTTTGAGAAGAGTGGAAGTAGTCATTGGGTCAAACTATAAATCATTTTGTGGCCCTCTTTTTTTTTTTTTTTTTAAGTTTTCTACTATTTTTGTCTTTTGTGTTGGATCATTGGTTTTATTTTATTAAGTTTTGGCTTATTGAACTTACAAGCTTGATTTTATTTTTTTTTTTCTTTAGAATTTTTAAAGCATATCAATTCACCCCCCACCTTTCTTGGGTGTGTCATTCTTATAAGTGGTATCAAAGTGGATTTCTTGTTCAATGGTTTAATGTTTTAACATCTATAAGCATGTCGACAATGATATACCTAAGGAACCAAAACACCATGGATGGTACTCTATTACCCAACCTCATCTATTTGATAATATTCTTTTTTATTTTTGAAAAATTTGCATGTCCACTTTTATTTGATCAATTGATTTTGAATGTTGAGTGTGATTGAGGTAGGATATTCACCCCTATAAAATTATTAGTGGCAAACATATTGAAGCTCTTTTAATTTGTGGTTAGTCAAATATAGAGAATAACATAAATAAATTATAAATATGTTTAAATTACTTTTTTTGTGCATTAAAATTAAAGAATTATATGCAAGTTTTCATTTGCAAAACTAGTAAAGAAATTTGAAAGAAGTTGTATGTTACTTATGAAGAAACTAATGAGGTTAAAGAGTCATGTATTAACATGCTTTTACATGATTATGAATATTTCATATGTTACCTCATAAGTCTATTTCTGATATGTACATATGTTTTACCAAAATAATCACCTCATTGCATGCTTTAGGAAGAGAATTTATAAATGTTAAAAAATAAATAAAATTAGATTTACCTAAATCTTGGGATGCTAAAGTTGTGACTATTTTTTAATCTAATGATTTTTTGTTTATTCCATTGATCACTTGCTTAATTCTTGTAATACTTATGAATAAAAAAATTCTAGAATAAAAATATAAATGAGATAAGAAATGAGAAGGTGATTGCCCTAAAAGCAAATACATTTGATTACAATGAGGAAAGAAGCATTGATGATGATGATGATGATGATGATGTGTCACTTGTAACTAAGTTGTTTAAGAACATCCTAAAAATTTAAAAGAGAGATTTGACAAAAGAATGGAAAAGGTAAAACCAAAAACTTCTTACAAATTTTATTTGTTATGAATGTAAGAAATTAGGTCACAAAATGGGAGAGTCCTTCACAAAACACAAATCACAAGAACAACTAAGAGAAAAAAGTGATGCAAACAATGGCAAAAAGAGACTTAATGTGCTTTCTAAAAAATTAAATTCAAGCTCTATGAAGAAGTGTTTGTTGAAGAAGACATTAATCTCTTTTGATGGCAAAAGAGATTCTTATGACTTTGATGACTAACAAGTAAATAATCTCAATTATGACAAAATCATGAACTTTTATGATGAATTTTATGTTTGCATTCAAATCATTAAAATGAAAATATTTAACTTTTAACAAACAAATTTTCTACATTTTTATGAACATGAAAAATTTTAAATGATTACAAAGAATTAGAAATTAAAAAATGCCAAAATAGAACATGACTTATCTAAAAAATTAGTTTTGAATGTGTTAATGAAAACATAAAAAAAAAGTAAAAAAATTACATAAAGAATACATCTAGTCAAAAAAAAAAAAAATAAAGCTAACATGATCATACTTTTCTTATCTAATGTTTAATATTTTTTGTGGTGCGTTTGGACAAGTACCAAATCTATGGATATAACATTCACATACAAACCCAACATTGCATAAATTCTAAAAGCTTTTAACATTATTTATACCCTCTTTATTTCAAGATGTTTGGAACCCAAGCAAGTATAAATTCAAAAAAAAAAAACTAACCTAATTCAATTTTGTAGATATGTCTTCACTCGGGGACCATTAGAGACATGTGATACTTAGACAATGGGTGCATGAGACACATGATAGGAGATAAAAGCAAATTCATCTTATTAGAGCATAGATTACATGGGCTAACATGGTAGAGGTACACCTAGACTAAATCCCACTATGACCATTTGTGTGATGCATGTTAACTTATTAAGAAAACTAAATCTTTCTTTTAATTCCACTTTTATCTTAATCACTACAAAACCTTTAAAAAATTCTTCACATGGATTTTTTTTTTGGACTTATCAACAACACTAGTTTGGAAATAAAGTCATATGAATTTGTTTTGTTAATGATTTCATTAGATTTACTTGGGTTAGGCTCTTGGGACATAAAGTGAATCTTTAACAAAATTTAATATTTTCATGATTCATATTCAAAGAAAAATAGGTTATAGTATTGCATCTCTTCATAGTGATCATGGTGCAAAATTTGAAGTTTTAATAATGAAATAGGGATATAACACAACTTTTAGCCCCTAGGACACCACAATAGAATGAAGTAATTGAATGAAAGAATATAACATTTATTGAACCTGTTAGGTTCATACTTAGTTAGTAAAGCTTCTTAAGTACTTTTGGATTGAGATAATTAACATAAATTGTTTTGCTGAGTCAAGTAAAGATTAGATTCAAGTTGATAAAATTATTAATGAGCTTCTCAAAAGCAAGATTCCAAATCCATCTTGTTTGCATATTTTTGGGTGTAAATGTTTAGTGTGAAATGAAAAAAAAATAATTTGGGGAAGTTTGATTCTAAATCGATAATGCAATCTTTCTAGTTTACTATTTTATTGGAAAAGCTTATTTAATCTTAAATAGAAATTCTTTATTAGTAGAAGAGTTAGTGCATTATTTTTGATGAATCTGTTGTCTCTTCTTATTCTATAAAACTTGTAGATGAGGATAACATAGTGCCCAAAATTAAGAATCTAGGTTTAGAAGAAAATGAGGATGCCAATAAGAGACTACCTAGAGAGTGGAGATATGCTTGAGTTAGCCCCATGAATTAATTTTATGACACCTATCCATAAGTGCTAGAACTAGAATAGTCTTAGAGAAGATGTTAGACATATATCCTTCATTTTTATGATTGAACTCACGAATGTAAAAGAAGCGATATTTAATGAATTTTGGGTTGAGGCAATTTAGGAAAAATTGAATCAATTTGCCGAAATGATGTTTAGGAATCAATGCCTAAATCCTCATTTCAAAGTGTGAATGGAACTAAATGGGTATTTAAAAAAAATTAAATGACTTAGTAGTTATTGTTAAAACAAAGTAAGGCTTATGGTTAATGATTTTAATCAAATAGAAGGCATTAATTTTGAGAAAACTTTTGCACTAGTTACTCATAAAACCATACAATTATTACTTACATTTGCTTGTTTTAAAGGCTTAAAACATTTCGGATGCTAAGAGTGCTTTTTTTGAATGGTGTAATAGAAGAAGATGTGTATGTTGAACAACACTAGAATTTCAAAGCTTACTATACCTTGATTATGTATAAAAAATGAAATACACCTTATATGGTTTGAAATAAACGTCTCATGCTTGGTATTGATAGGCTTATTGCTTTTCTATTAGAAAATTATTTTGTTAATGAACCTATTGATACTACATTATTTATCAAAAAAATAAATTCTAATACTTTTATGCAAATTCATGTGGATGACATATTATTTGAATCTACTAATTCATTGATGTTTGAAGATTTTTTTCAAACTAATGAGCAAATAATTTAAGATGAGCATGATGGACAAGCTCACTTATTTCTTGGAATTCAATGTTAAGTAAGGACAAAAAGTACATTCTTATATCAATCTAAACAAAAAATAAGTTGATCAAAAAGTTTAGTCTAGAAGGTCATAAATGCCTCAAGACCCCATGGGCCCTATTACATAGTTAGACAAGGATCCTCCATGAAACTTTGTTGACCCTAAGAAATATCACGGGATAATAAATTTTTTACTTGATTTGACTACTAGTATACTTGATATCATATTTAGTGTCTAACTATGTGCATGGTTTTAAGCGATCTAAAAGTCTTTCATTTGATATCTATAAAAAGGATTTTATGGTATTTGATATGACTACCAAAATTAGATTTGTACCCATCCTTCATGAGAGCACATCTTTTGATTTTATTACATATCTATTTTTCCGGTACAAAGTTGATAGAAAAGCACTTCAAGTACATGTCGTTAGGACAAATCAAGACCAAAATATGAGATGGCACTTGATTGTGGTGTGGTGGAGTCAAGGGTTATTATTCCTTTATTTCCATCCTTTCCTCTTATGTGAGTTGACCTAAATTTATCATGGAGAAGAGTCTTATCTGCTACTCTAAATGGAATAAACTACCATTCCAAAGTTTTTTATAATGGCTGGTAACTACATCCCCTTCTTTCTTCTTGATGTTCTATAGAATCATTAGGTAAATGAATTACCTTTCAATGAGACATTATACTTAACGACATTGCTATAGTTCTTCCGCACCTTTTAAGTTTTTTTTTAATAAGTAAATGCATGAAAAATAAATTTCACTTGTTGATATTAAGAAGTTCTTTTGAGAACTTAAACATATGGGAGGTGGTTTATGGGTTATATCAACTCTAGGCACTTCCTCATTAGATTGGAAAATGAGGATGACAATGCTCGATTATTTTTCAAAAGGGATTTTTTACATAAATGAACTATCTTTGAGTATTCTTAAATGGATTTTGGATTTCACACCAAATGTTGAATTGCCTATAGTCCCTTTATGTGTGTAATTCGGTTTGAAGATGCATTACTTCAATAAGCAAATTTTATTTTCTCGGTTGTTGCCAATGGAAGGACTTGAGTGGACATCCCACTACCACCCTCTCAAGACCATCTATTGATTATGTTCTAGGAAATTGATATCACTACTACCTTTAATGAAAAGTATGAATTGACACTAATAGGTCGGTTATTGGAAAAAATTATCTTTGAAAGTAGACCAAAATAATGTTCTCACTATAAGTATGTTAACCATTTAATTGAAGAATAGTCAATGCTTCCCCCAACATTAGGAAATAGCTCCAAAACCTACCGGAGTGATTTTGAGTGTGCTTTTGTTTATCCAATTTTAGATCTCACCAATCATATAAATTAGTAGAATCTAACCAGTATGGTCAAATTATAAACAATGCTCTAAATGATACTATTTTGGTGATACAATAATCATGAAATACACCAAATTACACAACAAGTGGTACTTCAAGATGAGATGGTTATATCACCAAGAAAGACTAGATCCCATGATAGGATTAAGGGAAATAGATTTTGGTTGATGATGCCTTGATTAATTATCAAAACCAATCCTCATTGATAAAATAATAAGCTATATTTGGTAAGAATCATTTGATACCTCAAAAAATGAAATAAATGAGGGTTGGGTCGGCGAAAGGATTGAGAGAATTGAAGGGCTTGTTGAAAGACCAATCTATGGAAATTAGGAGATACAATAGTATAGTAAATATGTCTAACGCATGCAAATCAATATACTCCTCAATGAACAACTTCTTGATTTGGAATATAAAAGGGATAGTTAAACCCATTATAAATCTAGAATAAAACATCTTGTAAAAAAGAAATGTCTTTGGCATCCTAGGGCCTCTGGCGTCTTATAATATGAGTGATAAAAGCATCACATTTTGAGAATGCATAGAGTATACATAAATTGAAAATAATAAGATTTGGATATTTTGGAAGGATTTGTATAGTATTGATATAGTGGTTGTTCATCCATAATTTATCCATTTTAATGTCTATCTTGATGGTGTGACACAATTTGCTACTTTCGCACTCATGATAAAAAATGAACTCCAATCCTAACTTATCAACATTGGTAGTAGTATTTATGAACCGTGGGATGGGGGGGTTGATGTTAATAGTCTAGGAATGAAAAGGAGGAAGGGTCCATCCTAATCTTAAACCTCTTGCTAATTTTATTGATGTCTGCGAATCTATGTGAGATGCTTGCTTTATTGGCTCCAAGTTTACCTAAAAGAGAGGCAAGGTTCATGAAAGATTGGATAGGGTCATAGTTAATCTAAATATATATGTATAACACACTAGTCCACATATTAAGATTTTCTTGAGACCAAGCCCTAATTCCCATTTCAATATATTACAAAACATGGTAATGCCATATTCAAGTTTTTGAATATATGGTACCAACATAAGGACTAGCTACCCATTTTCAAAAGCACCTAGAATGTGGAGCATTTAACAGTTGGATGAAACTATGGAAACTATATAAAATCATTTCTAAATGTCTTAGAACATTGAATAAGGAGGTATTTGGTATAACATTTGTGACCTAATTGATGTTGAAGTCATAGTCTAGAACCTTGAGAATCAATTAGAAAATCATTACTCACTCAATATTGAATTGGAACTTAAAGAAGAACTAACAAATCTTGACACAAAGTTGAAGATGGAGGAAGCACTTGGACACAAAAATCTATTGGACTTAGTTTTCGGTGATGATAAAACACTAAATACTTCCATGTTTTTATAAGGAGAAGAAGAGAGCAAATCACCATTGAAGATTAAAATTAACAAGAATATTGGATTCAAGATCATAATCTCATCAAGAAAGATGCAATAAACTATTTTAGTAGATTGGTTTCTCATAGTGAAGTGGAACATACTAACATTATCCCCGATATCTTAACCCCATCCACTCACCATTAATCTCTACTTTATAATTGATTTGGAGGAAATTAAAGAAGCTATTTCTCTTTGGATAAGAATAAGACCGTTAGACCTAATGGGTTTTCAATTTTTATCAAGGCACTTAGGAAGTAATAAAGTATGATTTACGCAACCATTTAAATTTTTTTATAGGTCGAAATGCCAAACTACTTTAATTCAAACACAATCATCTTAATTCCTAAACTTGCTACACCAAAATCTGGAAAGCTTGTAGACATATTAGTTTACCTACCATTGTAAGTAAATAGATCTTATAATATCCATGCTACAACTCTTAAAAGGTCCACATATAGTTTAGATGGTGTGACCTTCCTTGCCCTAACTATTGTTGACTAGGATTCTTGCTCCATTGGATTATAGTGTGCAAGCTTCTTCATTCCTCCTTCCATGCACTGTGAAAAGTATTATTATGCTACTACACTACATGGAGAAGGTTCCAATCACTTAAAGATTTCACAACTTTTCCACCATCTTACTTAAATGGCTATACTTCTACTAGTAATGTCCCCACACTTCCCTTCATCAAGCATCATTCTAAGAAACATGGAAAACCAACCGTCTTCTTGAGTCAAGATGAGGTTGGACGACTTGCTAAGCCTTCTAAGTTCACATTGGTTGGTAAATGTGATACTAAATGGATAACTCTTGTTGAAGCCAAAACTTTCTTAGAGCTCAAATTAATTGGAAGCTTATTTATTAGATTTTTTGACCAAAACACTTATTAGGTTGTCTAATGAGGATGATTATGCTAGAGTATTTTCCAAATAGATTTCCACATCAAATGCCTCTAAGAATCTTGAAATGGACCATGATTTCAATCTTGAGTGAATCCCCATAACCTCAATTTGAATATAGCTACTAAGCTTAAAGATCCATTTTTTCAATAAGCAACTACTTTTCTCTATTGGGTTATCAATGGCGGGCTAGTGAGAATGGATATTCCAACCGCAAAGCCTTCAAATGCTTGGGTTCTTATTGAATTTGATGTTACATCTTATTCCAATGATGTTGTTTGGATTGGTACTCTCAAAATAGGCTAATGGAAAAAAATTATCTTAGAGAACTTGGACTAAATATTGTGTTCATTGTAGAAAATTTAACCACTCTAGAGGACTATCTCTAAGAAATCACAAATTGGCATGGAAAGCCCACTTGCGGAACAATAACCATCTGTTGAACTTAGCTAACAACCATCGATGGAACATGAACTACGATAACCACGCCTCCCACAGTTCAACCATATAGTATCCTTACTAGTCAAGCCAATGCTAGAACATCAACCTATGAAGAATCAACTCTTGAAGCGGTCCACCAAATTACACAACAACGGTACAATAGCTTCATCAACAACTTCAATAGCGACATTCACAAAACAAACAATAAGTGACACTACACTAAATGAAATCCACCAAATCACACAATAATTATAATACCATAATGAGCACACTCATGCCAAGGGATCTCAAGATATAGTTCTATCTTCTAGAATAACTAGCGAATTGAAAGGAAAAAATCTCTGAACCTATAGAAATTAAACTCCATCACACCCCTAGCTTAATTGTAGATACACACTTGCTTGGGAAATTCAAACGAAACAAATGAAGGCTAAATTCAAGTAAGGAGTTAGAGGATCAAAGGAGCTCAAGATATTACTCAAAGACCATCCAATCAAAATTACAAGATCCAATCAATCTATCAAATCTTAACAATAGAAATTTCATTAAACCACCCCATGAATTTTTTTGATCTAGGATGTCAAGGGTATTACTAATCCCTAATCCAAAGTAAGACTAAACCTTCTAATAATCATTAGTTGGGTATTATTTTCTAGAGCACATGATTCTCAATTGACATTTAAGTGGATTCAAGAGAAGATTAAATAGGGAATTCATATCAATTCCATCAACAAAATTTGGCTATTGTTGAAAGAACCATTTCACAAATAAATTATAATTGACCACCCTCAATTCATCCATGCAAAAGTGATTGTATATGTTGCATGCTCTCATAGTGGAAGGTGGGAACTTTTGAATCACTTGATTCAAATTGGAAGCTCAATTAACTCACCATGGCTTGTTGGAGGAGACTTCAATATGTTGGGTTCAGTAAGGGAAAGAGTGGAGGGTGATCACCTAATCCAAGACCAATGGCTGAATTAGATCAAATTCTCCAAGCTAACTTGTTTGATGTTACATTGGAAACAAATTTATATGGAGGAGAGGATGAAAACATGAGAAATTGGATAGAGTTCTTTTAACATTTTCTAGAAATTGCAAATGAAAAACACTTGCATTTATCATTTATCAAGAGCTACATATGATCATTCACCTTTGCTCATCTTGGTAGCAAGAACTTAACAAACTAAAGCACCATACTTCATGTTCTACAATATGTGGTCTCTTAGAAGACTACTTGGCATTCCTTATGGAATGCTAGAAATTTAAGGAGGAAGGAAGTAGATGGTCTAGTTCAAAGCTCATAAGAAGAAGTTATCATATGAGCATAGAAGATGAAATAGAGAGAGCTTCTTTAATCTTTATAATCAACTAAACCAAGTAGAGGAAATAATCAAAATCTTGGAGGAGTAATTGATATCTAATTATAGTGAGGTTATAAATAAAGCTCTCACAAATTCATTGGAGAACTTGGAATAGAAGCTAAAGATGGAAGAGCTACTATGGGCCCAAAATCAGCAAAGAAAGAGCTTTGTTGAAGGGAAATAAACACCAAATTTTCCATGCATTAATAAAAAAAAAAGAAAGGAGCAAGTCACCATCTCCAAGATCAAGAATGCCTAATAATAGATGGCTCTTAAATCAGATAGAAATTCAAGCAAATGGAGTGGAATTTTATAAGCAATTATTAGCACCTAATATCACAACAACTAATAAAATTAAGGAGAGCCTTCTTCCAAATGTTGGTCTCATCGATAAACAAAATTTTGGATGAAGAGGAGATTCAACAAGCTATCTTCTCCTTCTCCATTAATAAAGCCCCACCAAATGGATTTAGGGGATGTTTGGTTGCTTGAAAAGGAATGTAGTGTAAAAAAGAATGTAAAAGGAAGGCAATGTATTTGGATTACTTTAGATTGTTTTTGAGAAATTTACAAATTAATGAGTTTATTTTTTTGTTTGGTTAAAAAATTTTAATGTAAAGTATTTTGAAGGTTTTGGGTGACGTGGTGGCACTCAATGGCATTATCGATGAACATGATGGCGGCGTGGGTGGTTGGTGGTAGCCGTATGACCAATGATATGGCGGCACCTGATGGTGGTGTCCGGTGATGGGTGGTCCGCATCACTATACATTGGTGTATTTAGAATATTTTCAAATTTTGATAAATTCTAAATATACCAAAAATAGAACTATCGGTGAATTCAAATGCATTACATCACTTTGAAATTTTACTTTACATTGTGTCAAATGCCAAAAAATTTAAAGCCTCGCATTTTGTTTACTTTACTTTACTTTTGATTTCACCAAAGAGCTTTAATGCAAGCTTCTACCAAGCTTCATGGAATGTCATAAAAATGAGGTAATTCAAGCTATCCAAGAATTCTTCATAGGTAATTATGAGGCTAAATATTTCTTCTTCTACTATCATCCTAATCTCAAAACAAAACTTTCTTTCCAATTGAGATATGTTTAGACCCATTAGCCTCACTAGCACTACGAGATCATAAGGAAAACAATCTCCACGAGGTTGCAACCAATCTTGCTCAACATTATCTCTCTCAACCAAAGTGCATTCATTAAGGGAAGGAATATCGAGAACACTTTGCTTTCCCAAGAACTACTTTGGGATCTCCAAATCAAATGTAAGGGTCACAACCCAACCATTAAGCTAAACATCCACAAAACATTTGATACAATTCAATGGAGATTTATTCAACATGTTTTACATGCCAAAGGCTTCACAATTAATTCCATAAATCTTATTATGAAACCATCACAAATATCTACTATTCAATTTTAATCAATGACACCAAGTCGGTTTCTTTAAATCCAAAAGGAGACTCAAATAGGGGACCTCTACTCACCCACCATCTTCATAATTATAATGCATTATTTCTCCGAATCTTGAACAACATGATAAGTGTCAACCTCTCCACTTAATATCGCACTAAGGGAGGAATTATTATCTCCCATTTGATGTTTGCTAATGAAATTCTCATTTTTGCAATGTGGCTAAGGAATCCACACTTAGCATGAAATTCAACAAAGATAAATCAAATATTTACTTAGCAACTGTGGTGTTTATTTTCAATATGTATATGGGGGACACCACATTTGAGGGTACTTATTGAAGTGATTTATTAGTAGCACGACAAATTGAACGACTTAAGGGCAACCAGAATGTCGCCAAGACTTATATCAACTCAAGAGTAGTCGCGATTTCTATAGAGAGTTTTGGTGACACTTCCCAAAAGATAGGATGCTTAGAAAAGGTGCTATGGAAGCGTCCTCCTAACCCACAAGCAAATATATTTTTTTATTTATATGTTTGTGTGGACCTTGGTGTGGGAGGGACCACACTGAGAAGGAGATTATGTCGCCCTAGTCATATCTTAGACTTATTAGGCCAAGGGAGAATGCATATCTGCAAGACAAGTTCTCCAACCACGTGGGTGGCTACTGGAAATGGAGACTATCCAATCCAAGAGTAACTGGGTAGTGTCTAAATAAGGACGTGATCCAAATAGAGCCCATATGGGAGGTACGCTAAGGGCTTTATCACGGACTAAAAGAAAGCCTATAGACGTGATGACCAAGTCAAAGAGAAAGCTTGTGCTTACACGCCATGAGTGGTGTATCCACTGTATCGATAACAAGAACCAACCAAGGTGCCGGTGCAACAATTAATCGAGAAGAAGGCTTGTAGAATTACATCTTCATAAAATAATCAACGGGATAGTCTATCATCGATGGGACGGATGTTATCTAACCTAGACTACTAAGTGGGAGTCCCATATGAGGACTAGACCCAAACTTGAAATAATCAAGAGGAAAGAGCCATTGGGGATTTATCCTAAACCTCAAATATACTTGACACCCAAGCATGATGGCTAGTTCAAGAAGAAAGCATGTAGATATCCTCTTAAACAAAGTCAACATGAAGTAGCTTACCAAAAGTAGGCCTAAATTAACAAGTCATCAATTTGCAATGATCAAGTCGTAGAATGTAGACTTACATCCTCTAACAAGGAACCACTAGGATGACACACTAGCAAACATGTTATAATTCAAGAGCAAATAATGAGTGAGTGCCGAGGGCTTTATCTCACATTAAAGTAGCCCAAGACAAAAGATATGTGTTTTTTTATGTGTGATTATGTGTAGTTTGTGTTCATGTTGTGTTGATAAAGGATAGGACACCGCTTGGGTTCCTTACACCTACCTTAAACACATCGTGGATTTGCAAATAAAGATATTTCCCAACATAGAAGAGATGTAATTTGAGATAAAAAGAAGTTTTATTGATAATTATTTTCAAACAAGATTTATGGATAATATTTCTTTAGGTAGAGCCCATTGATTGGAAGCATCGAGCTCTCCTTATAGTTTATGAGTCGATAAGATCCTCCTTGGTAGGCCTTCTCTATGGCAAAAGGGTCTTCCCAAGTGGGTTAAAACATGCTTCCCATCTTGTGACGGGCAACAATTTTCTTAGAACTAAAATAAGCTCTCTACTTGAAAAGCTTTAGGATGAACCAACTTAGTGTGAGCTTGAATCTTTTGGATTTGTACAACTCGAGGTTTTGGGATGCTCGTAGGTGTCTCTTCTCCAAATCTTCAAGCTCTTCTAACCACAACTTGGTGTTAAGCTCCATTGCGATCTTGTTTCAGCTATCCTTAGTGATGGACTGGACTTCTAATGGTAGACTTAGACCCATACACTAAGGAGAATGGGATAAGTGAGTTAGATGTGGTGTAAGCCCACAAGGCTTCAACCAACTGCTCATGTCACCCGCTATTGTCAGTGAGTGTCTTCTTTAATATATGGATGAGAGTTTTGTTGAAGGCTTCTACTAAATTGTTTACCCTCAAGTAGTAGATGGTTGAATATCTCCAATCTATGTTATGTCTCCAGCAAAGCTATTGATTTTGATCTTGAATGTACCATTATCAAATATAATTTGTCAAAGGCACCCCAACCTATATAATATGGTTCTAAAAAATTGGAGCACATGAGATGTGACCTCTCTAAGTGGGATTGCTTCCATCTACTTGGAAAAGCGAAGTTAGATGAATCGATGACCCTTGGAAGAAGGAGGATCGATCGACCCACTATGTGGGTACCCCAACACTCAAATGGATGAGGTCAATGTGGGGTGTAGAATGTTGGGTGGTTGGTGTAAGACCACATGCACCCGACATTAGTTGCATCTCCTAGCTACATCCATGCCTATGATCATCAAAGGCAAGTAGTATCTTAGTCTCTTTCTCTTGGCTTTCATCTTCAAACCATTGATGTGCTCCACATAAACTTGAGTGTACCTCGGTCACAATCTTATGGGCTTCATGTTTGTCCAAACAACATAACCACATATGATCAAAGACTGTATAAGGTTTCATGAGAGCATAGGAAAGGGCTCTACTTCACGATGTGCTAATGACTCCTCTTGAGGTAGTTTGCCTATATTTAAATAATCCATGAATGGTTGCCTCAAATCAACTCATCGTCTTTTTGGCAATGGCAACCTTCCCTTCAAAGAGAGTCTTTCGATGAGTTTAGCAAGAACAAATGATAAAATTTGTCTATTTTGGATCTTTATTGGTATGAACTCATCTTCAACATGCCAACTCTTGGGCAAGCTTGGCTAAAATATCTACGTGTTCTCTCGAGGAATCTTATAAATAGTAACCTTTGGGATTTAGGCCAACAACTCTATAGTGTTGTGGTAGTGATGGAGCTTAGGCTTTAGAACTTTATAAGACCCGTGATTTGGTTGATGACTAATTGAGAATCCCAAAGATGTTGTAATTTTGGATGCATAATGGCTAACTATAGACCGAAATCATAGCCTCATATTGACTTCATTATTGGTGTATGGATTGGACAAATGATATGAGAATCTCATCACATCACGCCTAGAGTTAGAGAACTATTCCTACCCCTGTTCTGGAAGAGTAGATTGTGATTCTTCTCCTTTTGTAAAGAAGCCACACCATAAAAATATATCTCCGTGAATGCTAGTCCCTTAAGTTCATGATATGTTCATGGGAGGTCATCACTAAGCTGAGTCGAGGAAGTGGGTGTGTTAAGAAATGCTAGTGCTTATCCTTTCACGCACGAGGGGTACGAAAGTGATATCAAATTATGACAAAATCATGGACCAACGCACCAACCGTCCTGATAGCATTTATCATGAGATATTGTGATGGATTGTTCCTAGAGATCAAGTTCACCTTATGAAAGTATGTACTGTAGCTTTTGGGATGCAAAGATTAAATTAAAGCTAAATGTGGATAATTTGCCTGCATGGATTAGGTGATGAGTAGAGAGATAATAGTACATTCTCTTCCCTTTGTCATTGGTTTGGGCCAACAAAGTGCCAAGAGAATCATCTAATGCAACAATATATAGTATCAATGGCTTGCGAGATAGGGTGCTTGAACTTCGGCATCATCAAGTAGTGCTTGATGTCTTTGAAGGTATGCTAGCACTTATCATCCCACTTAAACTTGTTATCCTTTTGACAAGTGCTAAAATGGTTGGCATCTTCTTAACAGGTTGGAAATGAAGCATCTTAGATATGCCAACCCCTTGGAATGATCTAAGTTGAGTTATACTTTTTTAGTGTGGCATTTATATCTAAATCTTCTCTAGATTGATTCTATTCCATGTCGGACAACAAACCTAAATTTCCAAAGCTACTCGAATGCAAACTTCAAGGGATTCATTTTAAGGTTAAATTATCTTAACCATTGAAAACTACTCTCAAGTCAAAAGATGGTCTTTTTTCTTTTGACTAGATCATCGGCGTAACATTCGACTTGATGATGAATGAGTTCATCGAAGATCGAGTCATGGCTTAGTACGGCCTTTTAAGGCCTAAAGGCATGACCTATAACAAAAGATTCTAATAAGTTCAAAATACAATGTTTATTTCATCTTGAGGGCCATGAGCCATCCATGAAAATAAGACTACATGATATGAGAGACAATGTCCACCATCGATTCGGTATTGGTAGTGAAAATTCATCTTTTGGACATGCCTTATTTAGATCCCTAAAATTGACACATATGCAAATTTGGCATTCATTCTTTTCTTAAGTGGGATGACACGGCCAACCAGGGAAGGATATTTTTCTTCCCACGATGAAGCCAACTTTAATCAATTTCTTGACTTTAGAAATGACATGTTCAATGTCTAATGTACGCATCACAGCTTGCTTGATAGGGTTAGCACTAAGCTTTATTTATAGTTTATGGATGCTATCTTAAAAAATAAAGCATCTCTTCATAACTCCATGTGAAGTCCTTAAACTCTCAATAGCCTAACTAAGTCATTGGTTTATTCACAAAGAACGATGTATGTCGACGTGGATTGTCTTGATCCTAAGTTGATTTCTTTGAGCTCATCGATGGTTGATGATCTCCTCTTTGAACTCAAGTGATGCATCTTTGACTTCAAAATCATTTGGATCATCAAGTTTCTAAACACACCTCCTCATATGAGTTAGCATGATTTGAAAAGAATATCATATTTCAAATGATTGATGATTAGGCAATGATCATCGACTAGACCCACTTATCAAATCCTAGTCTTGGATTAAGGATGTCTACTTGGTTATCTTATAACCTTTCAAAGTAGTGTGACGTGTTTAGACCAAGTATGTGGGATTAATCCCTTCTTTTGCTGATTAAGAACACAAGGTACCAATCAAAAGGAAATTGCATTAAATCTTTATATGAATCATCCTCAAGTTCTCTACATTCCACGTAAGGATGATGCTCTCCTCTAAGTCTTCCTATCATCGATGACTTAGGGGCTTTAACTACTAAAACCCACAAATTTTATGAAGAAAATGGGATTAAAGCTAAGGTTCCTAACTAGTGTCTAACTGCTTTTATACAGACTTGGATACATTTATGCTTTGCTTTGGAGCCCGCCTTCATCATTATCCCGCCAAGTGTCACCTAAAAGGGATCTACCATCGAGAAGAGTGTAAGCTAACCACATAAGATGCATCCTCTAAACTATATTCTAAGTCTCTATGAATAGCAAGTGTACTCTGGCTGGGACATACCTCTTATTGGGTGGCCAAGAGAGGCTTTCCACCTCAAAGAATGCCTCAACCTGCCCCTACCTCCTCCGGGTGGAGGTCATCTACCCATATGTTCAAATGGAGTTACGAATGGGTGGAATCTAATGTCTCCCATATTATCCCCCTAATCCATGTCTTTCTCTTTTATATTCTTTTTTCTTTTTTTATTTTCTTTTCTTTCTTTTGTTCCTCATGGAATCTTGACTAGATTTATGAGAATGGACTTGTTGGTTTTGGGGAAAAAATAGGTTGCATCCTCATATATCACCTCATGAACTATGAAGGGTTTAAGATATCCTTGAACACAATACTCAATCCCACTCATGAACTTCATGCATTGATGTAAAGAGGATTGAACTATGTTGTTTTTATGTATCCACAGCCTCCCAAAGAACTTGAAACTTGGCTTCAGCCTTCCAATCATGTATCTCCAATGACAACACTATAGAGCCTAAGGCCCTCTCGCTTGTTCATTGAATCCTCTCAACATAATCCTCTCTTTTGGAGTTTGGAGATATCGATCCTAGGCAAGGGTTCTTAGACTTATAATATTGATTGATGCACCTTAGTCAACAAGAACTCTTGATAACATGTAGCCAATGTCCACTAATGTAAATAGGGTGGTTATGCTTGGTCATCCCTAGAAGCAAGTCTTCATCAAATATAACTCCTAAGATGTCCTTTGAGCTATGTGACTCCTCTTCAAGAGGCCGGCTAAGCTAAGCATATCTGGATCAAGAAGAGCCTTGATTAGAGATTCCTCATCTCTTTGGATAAGATAAGGGTGTCATATATGCTTAACTTAGTCGGAAGCATTCTAAAATGAGCTACATTGTAATCAACTTTGACTTGGTCCTCCACAAGCATATCCAGGTGCATCTAGGAGGTAGAACTTTGCCACTAAAATAAATGACTTATTTACCCTTATCCCAAGGTACTACCCTAGAACTAGAACTTTGCCACGCAAGTTGACTTCTGGACTTCATGGAATGATGAACTTATGAAAAGTTATACCTTCTCATCAAGATACCTACAGCTTCTCCCATGGGATCCTCTGAGTTGACTCCAAGTCAATCTCAAGAGATGAACGATTAATTAAAAGGAAAGTCCAAATCAAGAGGGGATCGAATGACTAAAGCTATTAGTATTTTCTAGACTTGGAGAGTTTTAAGAGGAATCTAGAGTATCATAAGTGGACAAGATGAAAGTAAAAGCTTTCTTTATTGATTTCTTTTGGGTGGAGATACATGATAGAAATCTAATAAAATAAGTAATTAAGGGATTTAATGCCCTTATACACCGATACAATGCTCGGTAGAAGAGGAGCTAGTAAGAAGTAGCATGAACTATGGATGGAGTCGGACCCATGGTGGTTGCACTATCTATCCTGCAAGTAGGGTGATCACTGGCCAGGTTGTCACCTTCTTCAAGTTGTCTTATAATTTGCAAACCTTCCTTGATGTTGAGGTTTGAGCTACCTCAAGCACCTATAAAGAGAGTTTCTTGATCTTAGAAACCACTTTTTTAGAGGTTCGTGATAAGGAAATATCCCAACCTTCTTTTATCTTAAGAGGATCACAATTATCCCAAGTATTATTTAATAGAATTGGATGGTTATTCTAATAAGTATTCCTTGGGGATAACTGCAAACGTAGCCAAGCCGCCTTTAAAAGTAACACAATCCTCTAAGAAATGGCTAATCATGTTGGAAGGGGCAATAGTTAGGATCATTACTCTTGCCCACTTCTTCCTCTCTTGTAATTGAAAGTCAAGCACATTTAAGAAATTTTTTCTAACTACTTCCCTTGAATGAATATGGCTTATTCAATCTATTGATAAGAGTGGGTAATATTACCGGGCGGTGGATGGAAGTATCGCTAGGTATGGCCGAGGTGGTGGAATGGCCATTGTGGTCGAGCATGATGGTAGAGATGGAAAAGGAGCCTTGAGCTGGGTCTCTCAATGGACTCGGTCGCTCTTCCACACAAATGTCCCCGGCTTCTTCTCAACACCTTCTATGCCGAGATGATTGGTCGAAAGGAAACTATTTGGCTTTTCTTACGCCGCCTTGTTGATTAGTTTCTTAAGTCTGATGGTAAAGCACTTAAGCATGAAAGAGACCGCCATGAATATTCTTGAGGAGAATCTCAATGGCATATTGTTCTGACTAAGGCTCGCATTTCATGCTCAAGTTGTGCCACGAGAATATAATCAACAAGGGACTCATTAGAAACTTACTGCTACAACAAGGTCACCTACATCACTCTTTCTTCCAACAAACCTCTTGATGAAGAGGTGCTCCAACTCAAAGAAAGTCTTAACTGAATCATGCTTGACATATCAATCAAATGCAACCCTTGTTAGTCATAAGTCTAAACAAGAGTGCATCACTATGCTGTTGCAACAAAAATGTGCAATATGCTAATGTGAGTTCCCACTACATCAAAGATCTTGAAGGAAGGCACAAAACCCTTGGGGTATTGAACCACATCAAATTCTTCCGGTATGGTCTACTTTGGAATGGATGAGCTCGCTTGCCATCACTTCCCTCACCTCGCTCTACCATATGCTTGATATCCTTTTCAAGCATGAGGTACCATCTATGACCTTCCTATGCAAGCTAGCATCGTCCTTCAGAGTGCACCTAACATGATCTATAGTATGTACAAACTTGATCTACCATGAAGGAAAGGGTGAGGGAAATATTAAAACTACTACCATCAACTCCTCTATTTTCCTTTCCATCTTGTCAATGTGATCATCCTTCTACTGGAGGTCGAGTGAGAAGTGTCATCTTTCGAGAATGACACCTTCTTGGCTAAACGATCCTTGTAAGGATCCCAGTGTCAACTATGTGGACCTCTCGCCCAACATGTCATCCATCAGATCAAGTCGACTCTATCCTCCTCGACCAATGGTCACTCCCAAGAATTCATCTTTTCTTGATAAAGTAGTCCACTAATACGTCATCAATCAATCCACTATGCCCGGACACTAACACCACCACTGCTAACCATGGGGACTATGCTCATCTATCTATATATAATGGATCGCCTACTAACAAGACTTTCTCTCTGGGAGGATCAACTATCATGGAAAATATGTCTTTTCCTCTCCTCTCCCCTACCAGTGGAGGTGGTGTGTGGTGACACTTGGGTCACCACTCCTTCCTAACCACAACTAAGGTAGAAGGGAGGTGGTGTTGATCTCACTTCCAGTGGATGGATGGAGTGGGATCCTGGTAGTGATCACTAGTGAGGATGATCCTTGGGGCTTAAGCGAATGATCAATGAGAAATGACAACACCGCCCTCAAAAAGATCCTCCCAACATGAGTATCAATTTGGCGATAAGGCTGAAAATCCACAGGAGGTCACTCTCTCTCTCTCTCTCTCTCTCTCTTATTTCAGCCTCGAGCCTAGACTCTCTCCTTGTGGATCACACCCTAACACTCCTAGGGATCAAATCTCAAGAATGCACCCAGACTTTAAGCATCTGTGCTATGAAGATGTCAAATTCTAGCAGAGTAGCTCCCCTGTCCCAGCTCCAATGGTCAGGGGTTAACCTCCACCAAGTGGATCTCGAGAACCTCCAAGTTTAATAAATGTTTGATTCCTGAGAACCTCTACTTTGCCAGTGTGGGTGAGTAGAACGAGAGAACCTATCTCAAAGTAGAGGAGACTATCCTAAGATAGCCTTTGGGATGACCAAAGAGGAGGTAGTAGATTTCTATACAAGGGCAACTAACTAAACCTATAAAGTAGCTAGCACTAGACAGAACCAGATCCCTTCCTCTCCAATGAGGAGTTAGATGGATGTCCAAAGCGATAAGGCCTATCCTACCACCTCCTCTACAAGGGAGGGCCATCCCATCACAAGTAACTGACTCTCTCAAAACCATAGCCAAAGTAATTCAAATATATGGCGGGAGATTGGCTGATCAAGGCCGAGTCTACACCAAAGGAGGAAAAAATAAACTTGTTGAAAGCTGATCATTGCACTAATCAAGGTTGAAAAGATTGATTGGCTGAAATCACTACATTTGTTGAAATGTAACTAAGTCGGACTTGCTTTAATATTTGTCTTCAATCATTGACTTCTAGATTGAATTTAGAATTTGAACCCACACTCAACAAAGTTAGGTATGCTAAGTGGGTTCATTGAATTTTGGAGAGATTTTGATAATTGGAAGAGAGATTTTGCCATATGATTTTGATTTAGAATCCATACTCAACAAATTTAAGTATGTTGAGGGTTCAAACATTTGGAGAGACTTTTGTAAATATATATGTTGTATGTCTAGTCTAAAAATTTGATTTGAAAAAAACTTTATTTAGTAAATTTAGGTATGCTAAAATGCTTTCAATTATATGTTTGAAAATTTTATGAAAACAACTTTTTGTGATGATTTGTTATGTGATTGATATATGTTGATTTGATTTGAAAGTGGGGCTTCTTAATTAACAATTTTGTATGTTAAGTAGAAACCAAATATGTTTGATGTATGTGTTGATTTGAAAATGACATTCTTAGTTAACAAATTTGGTATGTAAAGTAGGAGTCAAGTGTATACGATTTAAAATGAGGTTCTTACTTAACAAATTTGGTATGTTAAATTGGAGCTAAGTGTATTTATGATTTTGAAAATGAGGCTCCTACTTAATAAATTATGTATGAAGGAGTCAAGTGTATATGATTTGAAAATGAGGCTTTAACAAATTTGGTATATTAAGTAGGAGCAAAGTGTATTTATGATTTTGAAAATGAGGTTCTTACTTAACAAATTTGGTATGTTAAGTAGAGTCAAATGTATTATGATTTGAAAATGAGGCTCATACTTAACAAATTTGGTATGTTAAATAGGAGTCAAGTGTATTATGATTTGAAAATGAGGTTCTCACTTAAAAATTTGGTATGTTAAGTAGGAGCTAAGTGTATTTATGATTTTGAAAATGAGGCTCTTACTTAACAAATTTGGTATGTTAGGAGTCAAGTGTATTATAATTTAAAAATGAGGCTCTTACTTAACAAATTTATGTTAACTAGAGCCAAGTGTATTTATGATTTTTTTGAAATGAGGCTCTTAATTAATAAATTTGATATGTTAAGGAGTCAAGTGTATATGATTTGAAAATGAGGCTCTTACTTAACAAATTTGGTATATTAAGTGAGCAAAGTGTATTTATGATTTTGAAAATGAGGTTCTTACTTAACAAATTTAGTATGTTAAGTAGGAGTCAAATGTATTATGATTTAAAATGAAGCTCTTACTTAACAAATTTGGTATGTTAAGTAGAGTCAAGTATATTTATGATTTTGAAAGAGGGAATCTATTTAACATATTTAGGTATGTTTAATTTATTTTGGTGATTTTTGATATGGGACTCTCATTTGACAAATTTGGGTATGTCAAATGGATTCCAAAGGTGTTTTGATGCTCAAGACTTTGAAAGAGGAATTCTACTTAACAAATATAAGTGTGTTAAATAGAATTCAATTTATTTTTTAAAGAAAGGGAACTCTCATTTGATAAATTTGGGTATGTCAAATGGAGTTCAAATATGTCTTGATTTTGTGTGTGGTTTGTGCCTTTGAAAAGAGGAAACTTCAACTCTAGCACATATGAATATGCTAAGTGGAGTTTCAATTTTATGTCATGATTTTATTTGAAAATAGAATCTTCATTCAACAAATTTATGTATGTTGAATGGAGATAGCTATTTTCAAAAATGTGCTTTTGAAAAGGTTTTTTTTTTAAAAAAAATTATTGATTTTGATTTTGAAAAGAATCCCCATGTAACAATTGTGGGAATTGTTAAATGAGGTTTGGTTATTATTATGCTTCTCTTTTTTTTCTTTTTTGAAAACTTCTTATGAATTTTGTGCAAATCTTTTATCATGTGAATTTTGAAAAGTACTTTTGAAAAGAAATGTTATTTTGCAAAAGATATTTATTTTCTTAAATATAAGATGAACCTTGTCGCCAAGCTAGTGGTAAAGAGGTTATAAATATTTAGTCATCTCCTTTCATTAGTTAATCTTATCTTTCACTATTGGGGACCCAATAGGAGTTTCAAGACTACATGGAGTGATGTCAAAAATCTAAGAATGAAATAAGTTATGCTAATGGAAAGAAAGATAGTCTTGGGCTTATAAAGTCCACTATCGATGCTTGGAGACAATAATTATCTACTAGAGATGAAGAGAGAACCATCCTAGTGGAGTCACTAAAAATGTGGTGTTTATTTTGATATGTATATGGGGACACGCAGATCTAAAGGTGTACTTATTGAAGTGATCGTATGACATTGAGGTATGATGTACTATCTTGAAAGATAGAGGAATCACCCTTATGGACCTAATCACCTAATAAGGACTCTAAGGCATGATGGGTCTTGAAACTAGAGATTTTTCCCTACTTTACATAGATGAATAAAGTATTTTAGTTCTAAAGTTTATGAAAAGCCCCAAAGTTAATTACATCTTAAGGAAGGTGAGTTCCTTAGGAATACTCTCAATTAAAATAGAAAATGTATTTCCAAAATTTTCAAAAATAAGACTATCAATAAATTAGCTATGTTTAGAAAATCATGGAATAGATCAAAAGGAGAGACTTATTATCAAAGCTAAAGGAGATGAGTAGATGCTCATGATACTAGAAAATCTAGTGAGCTTCCCAAACTATCTATGGTTGAACTTTATATATTTGAAATTAAAGAGAATTATAAATTTGAGTTAAAATTTATTAAAAAGTTAGGACTTATAATCATAATTATGGAAATGCCTAAGTTTTGAGGATATATGCTTGTAGCCCAAGGAGAAACAACAACCTGATCTTAAATCTATGGAGTTTTAGCAGGCTAAAGCATATATTAAATCTAAGGCAAAAATGGGTATATTGTTTACCTCCACAAGAGAGTAAACCACTTCATGTTGGACTTATAAAGCTTGGAGTGGCGCCAACAACTCCTCCTATGTTTTAAAACCATGTAGTCAAATCATATGTTTTGCAAGATGGATGAATTTTATAAAGAGACTAAAGTCCTTAAACCCACTCCTTAGAGACTAAAGCATGAGTGGCATGAATAATGACTTAGTCTAATGCAAATTTTATTAAATTTTATTTAATTTTGGACTCTTTAAAATGACAGGATTTTATATATCTAAATGCATGATGAAATAGTGTTATTGGCTAAATCGAGAGAAAGAGGTTTTCCACTATAAGGGGAGACCCTTAAAGGTCAAGTCTTCCCTATCATGTGAGGATGAAAACCCTCTTAAGAAGAATGAAATATGATCATGATATTAAGCACACAACATTCAAATAAGGGGTTGCTAAATCTTTCATTTGTCTTGATTTAAAACCTAGGCTTTAAATGAGGTTATGAGCTATTTTAGAAAATTTAGTTAAGAGTTGTGATGGTAAAAGTTTATTTTTTCCTAAGAGCCTAAGATTCAAATTCCACACATTAAATCATCATATATGAAAAAATTTGGGAAAATATATACCATTTCTATTGCACAATACAAATAAATTATCAAATAATTTATAAACTCAACATGAAAGAATAAGTGTGGTCCCATCATTAAACAAAAAAAGAAGAATGGGTAGAGCTCTAACCTTATACATCCCAAGATATAAAAGAATAATTATAATTACAAATGAATAAAAGTTAAGGGGTCTTCATGTCTTCATATTTTCAAATCTTCATATCATCATGTCTTTTTCTATTTCTTTATTTGGATTTTCTTTAAAGGCATCACTCCTCTAAGATAAAGCCTTCTAAAGCTTGCTCATCCTTCCATAACACTAATCCTAATTCCTAATGCAAAATTACATCAAAAATAGGAAAAGTAAATCTAACTAAACCTTCAAAATAAGTGTTAGCTAAACACACCATACAACCCAAGCATATATATAATAATTTGACTTAGACTGCATGGGTAACCAAGTCCACCTATCAATATAGATCATGCTAGGGATCAAGCAACCTGTAAAAAAAGAGAGTATTTATATTTATTTTAAGTGCTCCTTAGCATCTCTGCAAAAATATGATTAGGCTAATCACCTATTATCCGCCTATAAAGTATACATCCTAACATATCTACACAATACATCAAAATAAACATACATCAAACCATGCACTATCCTAATATAAAGCTAGAATCGGTGACTTAATCTAATATTTATGTTAAGGCTTGTGTGGTATGTCCTAACTAGGATTTAGTTATCATTCTCTAAGTATGAAAAGATTCACCAACATCTCCTACCAAAATTATGAAGAAGAGTAAGAAGCTTCTTCCTCTTGCAAGAAAATGAGTGTTATAACTCCTTGAGATCAGTGAGAAGGAAGACAAAGGATCAAATTGCTTTGGTGGAGAGATGTGTTGTGACGATTATGAGTGCCATCCCCTTGGCGGTTGTTCTTCTCCTAATCGCTTTCCCCATGGCATTCAAGATGGATTTATTTATCTATGCCCTTGTTGCCTCAAGCATACAATCATGGTTGAGATAGATGCGATCAAGGCTCCTATACATGTTATCTGGTTCACTGCATCCCCATTAGAATTTATTATGTAGTCCATCTTATATTTGTTTGATCGGTTTATGGACACTTGTTAATTCGAGGACAATTTGATGTATCTGTAGTTTCTTTCTTTCTTTCTTTCTTCTTCTTCTTTTTTTTGGTAATGGATGGTGTTTGTGGTGTAATTTCTCGTAATAAGATGTTCGATGATTTTCTTAGAAAAAAAAAAGTATGAAGAGATTAAATTATGAAGGGTGCTTACAATTTAAATAGTTTAATCGATTTATAAATTTTACATAATATTTTCTTTTGTTTCACTTCTTACATCTAACAATTAAGTGTTATAAAGAGAGATCACTCTCTTTCATCCCTACCTTCACACATCTAAAAAAATGATTAATCAATTTCCTTTAGTGAATGACTTATTACATATTTTAATTAATCCTAGATTTTAGTTTGTTTTAAATAATCTCATTCAATAAGAAAGGCATCTTAAGATTAATTGAAATTAATTACTATCAAATAACACATATTTGGTCATTTCTTTCCATCATATATATGGCATGCATATGATTAAGCCTAAACATATATACATGCAATTTGGATCTTAGCATAGATGATGAATGTAAGAAAATGTACTTGAATTGATGTTTCATTTGGTTGAATCATTTTGTCATATTAATTTAAAGCTCTATCTAAATTCCTATGCAAAAGTATAAGAAAAGAACTCTAAATCATATGACTAATCAATCCAACCACTTGAACAAAAATATGAATGCATGTATTTTTTTTAATAGAAAAATGGGTTTTCATTCATTAGCTAAATACACATACAAATGTATAAAAAGTTTTAAGCAAGTATGAGCCATTGTTCTACACTGGAGTGAGGTAGGAACCTCCTTGGGGCTACTTAAAGCTATGCATCCCAAATGTCCACTAATATACCCGCTACTCTTAAATACATATGAATGTATAAGCAACTATAAGAATAGAAAATTATGCAAAAGTAGCATTTAATTGAATTGATTTATTTATGTAAATGAATTAATGATCTATTTCAATTCCAATGTTAAGATGCATAAGAATGAAATCAAATGAGTATGTAACCATTTTTGCACTAGGGGAGTGAGGTAGAACCTCTTTGGGGCTACTTAAAGTCGTGTGTCCCTAATGTCCACTAATATACCCATTAACATTCAAGCATATGCAAATCAACATGAATGTAATAAGAGACTTCACTTCACAAAGCTTATATTCACATGCATCTCCTATGTATATCTAATAGTCACAATATAAATATTATTCTTCATTAATAAGCTTTTGAAAATACATTTGAGATTTAATAGTGATAATAGCCACATTTTCTAATTAAGTCAACACATGTAAATTAACATAAAGGAAATCATTTTTATTTGATTAATTTGAAAGAAATGAATGCATGGATATAAGTGGCATACAATATTTTAACATGATTGAAAAGAAATAAAGAAACATAAGCATGCAATTTCATTCAATCCAACTAAGTCCTAAGGACAATCATATTAAACAAACTCATTTAAAATAAATCCAAAGTTTCTTAAAACTATTTTTGATATTTATGTTTGATTTGATTTAAGAAATGTGAAAGAGGTTTGCCAATCCTAATCTCATTCCCCATGTGTGAGTTAATTTGAGTTAATGAAAAGCAATTAGGTTGATTTTATGTCTTAATTAGGTTAAGGTATGAATTAAATCAATTAATTAACCCTTACATCATCACCTTAAGTTAATTAACTAAATAATGATGAGCCAACATGAGATGTAAACCATATGAAAAAATAAATTAGCAATGCTCCTAAGAAATGAAAGGAGCCTAATGCAATTGGCTTATAATTAATAGTTAATTTAAGGGACTCACTTAATTTTTTTATGATTTTCTCACACATGTGAGCTAACCATAATTTCATTTCTCTCTTTAGGTTATTGAACACCCAAAAAAGCTACCCAAGAGTTAAGGAAGGTAGGTTCAATCAAGTTAATTAAGTTCATAATTAATTAATTCCTAATTATCCTTAATCAACAACATGAAATGGACTTAGGGAAGAAAAGAAGCCTAGTCTCAATCCCTAAATCTTTCAATTAGTTAATTAAAGTTCATATATAATTTGGGTTTTGTTTGATTTGATTAATTAACTAAATTAGTATTAATTAATTAATTTTAAAGATGGAATGAAGAAGGCTTAAGGGAAAGATTGGAAGAGGGTCCCCCCATTTCCCAAGGCTATTAGCGAGGCTAATGAACTCAATTGATGGATTAATTATTTATTTGAATTATCACATTAGGCTAAGAGAGTAATTAAGGCTTAATCAAACAATTTTTCTAATTAATCATCCAATAAATTCTAAGAAAATAGAGAGGCAAAGGTCTTCCTTAAACATCTCTAAAAAGGTTTGAAATTAATTGGATAATTAATCGAGAGAAATTAGCTATTAAATTTTTTAAAACCTTAATTAGCAAAATTACTATTCAAAATTAATAATAATTTTCTTGGATTGTCCTCTAAAATACCTTTAAAAGATCCCTCATTTATATTTTTTTAGATTTTTTTAAGATTAGTTATGATTTTAGATGTTTCAACCTTTACATTAATTAAAATAGCCTACTAACCCTTAATCCCATCAACACCATGTAGCACGCATGCTTTCCATGTGGCGATGGGATAGGGTATTTTAGTTATCAATAAGTCAATTTGAGGGACGCTTTCGTGGACCGTCCGATCTAAGATCGATGACACCATCGATCCCACAGGAGGAAACAACGGTGGATCTAAAGCGATTAGACCATCCATTTCTATCACATAGAATGGATGATGATCTTTGCGAATGGCAAAAGATGGATCCGTCATCTTTTCTCCATTCGATCCAACTCACCGAGCTGATTGGGATCAAATTGATCCCACACCATCGGGAGAAGGCGAGCACATCTAACGGTCAAGATCGACACATGAAAATTCTTCACAAATGCCCACACAAAAAAATTCATTGAGGAATTATCTCACCGAGATAATGTCAAGGATTGACCGATAGATTTTTTTAGTTGAGGCAAAGCTAAGGAGAAGCAGACCATAATTTGAGATGAGCTTCAAGGACCAATCCACACACATAGGATCTTCACTGATCAACTTGGACCCCAGTGGCTTGGAAGCTTGGGAAATGGTTTGGTGTCCATGAAGGGTGGTGATGGTGTGTGTGAGTTTAATTAAAGTTTGATGGAGTGGATAAGAAGTATGAATAAGAAGCACCCTCCCTATTTCAATTTCTCATGGGAGAGGAATTATAAGGAGGCTTGGGGTGCTCAGGAAGCTCAGGGATTTCAAATCACTCAATGGACTGAGCATGTTTGTTACATTTGCTGTAATTGAGGCCCCAAAATTGAGTATGATGAATGAGGATCCGGCCTTAAAATTCCATTGATTTAACACCATCAGGTATTAGGGTGACTTTGTCGAGTGGAGGAAGCTATGGTAGGAGCTCACAAGTTATGGGAGGACTGAGTTGGGTTCCCTTGGGTATGATGGGAGGTGACTTGGTTCACCTCCCTTCCATGGCGATCCTAGTGGTTCTGGCTAAGAAGCTTGCCCCATTTGGCACTTGGATGGCTGCCCAAGTGATGGAAGAGTGGACTTGGCTTTTCAAAAGAATCCAATGTAAGGAGGCTTTTCCAATGGTTAACCTTTGGGTCTTCTCACTTGGATTTGGGCTAATTTATGATAGGGCTAGTTTGGGACAAATTTGGCCACTCTGGGTCCATAGGGTTTGAGGTAGTTTGGCTTTATATAGTCAAATGGGTTAAGTTGGGTTGGGTTGACCAATTGGTCAAATTTGACAACCATATACATCTGATATGAAAGAATAATTATAATTAGAAATGAATAAATATTATGGGCGGTCTTCATGTCTTCATATTCATGTCTTTTTCATTTCTTTATTTGATGGTTGCTTCAAAGGCATAGCTTCCACAACAAAGCCTTCTACTGTCATAATCTCTCATAACACTAATCATAATTCCTAATGCAAGATTACATCAAAAATAAGAAAAGTAAATCTAATTATATGCAAAACAAGTGTTAGCTAAACACACCATACAACCCAAGTTATATGAATAATTTGACTTAGCACTGCACATGGGTAACCAAGTCCACCTATCCTAATGTAGATTATGCTGGGGTTAAGCAACTGCAAAAGAGATATTTATATTTATTTTAAGCCTTAAGCACAATCTCCTACAGAAAATATGATTAGGTTAATCATGGCCTATCATCCGCCTACAAAGCATACACCCTAACATCCAGATATAATAATACATCACAAAATAAACACAAATCATGCACTCCCTAACATAAAGCTAGAAGTGGTGACTTAATCTAATGTGTGTGTTAAGGCTTGTGTGGTATGTCTAACTAGGTTTAGAGTTATCATTCTAAGTATGAAGAGATTTAATTATGGGTTTTCACTTTAAATGGTTTAATTGATTTGTAATTTTTTTTACTTAATGTTTTCTTTTGTTTCATTGGCTTACCTAACAACTAAGTGTTATAAAGAGAGAAAAAAAGAGGATCACTCTCTTTCATCCCTACCTTAAGTCACATCTAAAGCAAATTAATTAATCAATTTTCTTAGAATGGCTTATTACATGTTTTAATTAATCCTAAGTTTAGGTTCTTTAAATAATCTCATTCAATAAGAAAGGCATCTTAAGATTAATTGGAATTAATTACTATCACATAACACATGTTTGTTCATTTCTTTCCATCATATATATGGCATGCATATGATTAAGTCCTAAACATACCTATACATGCAATTTGTATCTTAGCACACTTAAATGATGAATGTAAGTAAATGTACTTGAATTGATGTTTCATTTGGTTGAATCATTTTGTCATATTAATTTAAAGCTCTATCTAAATTCTATACAAAAGCATAAGAAAAGAACTCTAAATCATATGACTAATCAACCAACCACTTAAATAAAAAATATGAATGCATGTCTTTTTTTAATAAAAAAGGGTTTTCATTCATTAGCTAAATACACATTCAAATGTATAAAAGTTTTAAGCAAGTACACGCCATGCACTAAGGAGGGAACCTCCTTGGGGCTACTTAAAGTCATGCATCCTCGAATGTCCACTAATATACCACTATCTTAAATACATATGGATGTATAAACAACTATAAGAATAAAAAAAACCATGCAAAAGTATATTTAATTGAATTGATTTATTTGTGTAAATGAATTAAAGCTCTATTTAAATTCTTAAATGCATAAGAATGAAATCAAAGTACGTGTCATTATTATTACACGTGAGTGAGGTAGGAACCTCCTTGGGCTACTTAAAGTGCATCCCTAATGTCTAGACTAATATACCCATTAACATTCTTATGCAAATCAACACATGAATGTAAGAAAGAGACTTTATTTCATACACTAAGCTTATATTTACATGCATCTCCTATGTATGTGTAACTAAAGTCACAATATACATATTATTATTCATTAATAAGCTTTTGAAAATATATTTGAGATTTAATAGTGATACACACATATTTATAATTAAGTCAACACATGCAAATTTGACATAAAGGAAATCATTTTTATTTGATTAATTTGAAAGAAATGAATGCATGAATACAAGTGGCATACACATTTTAACATGATTGGAAAGAAATAAAAAACACAAGCATGTAATTTCATTCAATCCAACTAAGTCCTAAGGACAATCAAATTAAACAAACTCATTTAAAATAAACCAAAGTTTCTTAAAGCCATTTTTGATCTCATGTTTGATTTGATTTAAGAAATGTGAAAGAGGTTTGCTAATCCTAATCTCCCCCATATATGTGAGTTAATTTGATTTAATGAAAAGCAATTAGGTTGATTTTATGTCTTAATTGTTAAGGTATGAATTAAATCAATTAATTAACCCTTACCTATATCACCTTAAGTTAATTAACTAAATAATGATGAGCCAATATGAGATGCAACCATATGAAAAGTAAATTAGTAATGCTCCTAAGAAATGAAAGGGCCTAATGTAAATTTCATAATTAATAGTTAATTAAGCTTAAGGGACTCACTTAATTACTTTTTATGTTTTCTCACACATGAGCTAACCATAATTTTATTAGCTCTCTTAGTTATTGAACACCCAAAAGCTACCCAAGAGTTATTAAGGAAGGTAGGTTCAATCAAGTTAATTAAATTCATTAATTATCTAATTAATCCTAATTATCCTTAATCAACAAATGAAATGGACTTGGAAAGAGATAAAGAAAGAAGCCAATCTTAATCCCTAAATCTTTCAATAGAAAATTAAAGTTAAGATATAATTTTATTTTGATTGAATTAATTAATTAATGAGTCTTAATTAATTTTAAAGAGAAATGAAGAAGGCTTAAGGGAAAGATAGGAGGGGTCCCAACCCATTTCTAAGTTTCTCCATTGTTAACAAAGGCTAATGAACTAATAATCAATTAATCGCTTCATTTGATTAATTATCAATTAAGCTAAGAGAGTAATTAAGGCTTAATCAATCAATTTCTTAATTAACCATCAAAAAATTCCAAGAAAAATAGGGTGGGCGAGGGTCATCCTAAATATCTTTAAAAGTTTGAAATTAATTGATAATTAATTAGGGTAATTAAGCTAATTAAATTTTAATTAAACCTTAATTAAGTAAAATTACTATTCAAAATTAATTAATAAAATATTTTAGATTCTCCTCTAAATATTTTTAAAAAAGATTTTTTTGGATTTTTTAGGATTAGTTATGATTTTAGAAGTTTCAACCTTAATTAATTAAAATAACCCTAATTAACTATTAATCCATCTAGCCATGTACTGACGCTGCTTTCCATGGATGATGATAGGTATTTAAGTTGCCAAATTGGGAAGCTAACTGGCGATAATGTGCTTTCCATGGATCCCAATCTAAGATCAAATGACCAATGATCGATCGTTAAGGAGGAAAAGAGGGATCTAATGTGATCGATCGACCATCCATTTCAATCATGTAATGGACAATTGCGTGATCTATCTCCTCTGAATGGAAAAGATAGATACCGTCATCGCCATTTGATCCAAGCTCACCATAGCTGATTGGGATCAAATTGATCCACACCTCAAGAGAAGGCGAGCACATCCAATGATCAAGATCGACCATTTTTCTTCACAAAGGACAAAAATTCACCTAAACTACAATTTTGATGGATTACCTCACCGAGCTAATGTCAGTGATCGACCGAGAAAGTTTCTCCTAGGAAATGAAGCTCTGAGAAGTTAGACCTTAATTTGGGTGAGATTGCCACCAATCCATCCATAGAGTTTTGATTTCAATCAACTTTGACTCGTGGCTTGGAAGCTTGGGAATGATTGTGTCACTCAACAAAGTGTGGTGTGGTGTGAGTTTAATTGAAGTTTGATGGAGTGGAGAAGAAGTATGAATTGTCCCTATTTTTTGCGAGAGGAATGATCGATGGAGGCTTGGGGCTCTAGGAAACTATGAGGATTTCAAATCACTCAAGGGACTTATGCCAATTACTATTGCTCAATTGAGGAGTATACCTCAAAAAGTGTGATGGATGGAATGGATCCATCCATGAAATCAATTTTCCACCATCGAGGTTGGAGGGTCGCCTCTCCATGTGGCTTGCTAAGAGTGGAGGAAGCTATGGAAGGAGCTCAAGGCAAGATATGGAAGGATTGAGTTGTTGGTCCTTTGGTGCTTGAGTATGAAAGGAGGACTTGGTTCACCCCTTGGTCCATGGCTGATCCTAATGGTTCTGGGGTGGGCTAAAGCTAGGTGCACCCCATTTGGCACTTGGATTTTCCCAAGTGATGGGAGAGTGGACTTGGCTTTTATGGAAAGAATTCAATGAGGCTTTCCAATGGTTAATTCAGTGTTGGGTCCCACTTAGATTTGGGGTTTGGGTGTGATCTAGGGGTTTGATTTTCCATGAGTTGATTTGGGATGTTTGGCTTCATATGGTCAAATGGGTTCAAATGGGTTAAGTTGGGTTGGACCAATTGGTCTTGTCAACCTTATACATGATATGAAAATTACAAATGAATAAATATTATGTCTTCATGTCTTCATATCACATGTCTTTGCTTTATTTCTTTATTTGGATTTGCTTGTTTCAAAGGCATCATGGTTAAGATAAATTCTTCTAGCCTACTCATCCTAATCATAACACTAATCGTAATTCATAATGCAAGATTACATCAAAAAATGAAAAGTAAATCTAACTACACCTACAAAATAAGTGTTAGCTAAACACACCATATAACCATAACAATATATGAATAATTTGGACTTTGCAGCACATGGGTAATCAAGTCCACCTATCTAATGTATACCATTTAAGCAACCTATAAAGAGAGTATTTATATTTATTTTAAGCCTTAAGCAATTTAGAACATGATTAAGCTAATCACCTATCATCTAGTCTATGAAGCATACACCATAACATCAAGTCTACACAATATCATCAAAAATAAATATACATCAAACAATGCACCATAACATAAAGCTTGGTTACTTTATCTAATGTGTGTGTTAAGGTTGGTATGTCCAACTAGGCTTTAGATCATTCTCAAGTATGAAGAAATCTAATTATAATGGGTGGTTACAATTTAAATGGTTTAACTAATTTGTAATTTTTTACTTAATATTTTCTTTTGTTTTACTTGACACCTAACAACTAAGTGTTATAAAGGGAGAAAAAGAGAGGGATCTTTCATCCCTACCAAGCCACATCTAAAGCAAATTAATTAATCAATTTTCTTTAGTGAATGGCTTAATTACATGTTTTAATTAATCTTAGATTTAGGTTTACTTTTAAATAATCTCATTCAATAAGAAAGATATCTTAAAATTAATTGGAATTAATTACTATCACATAACACATGTTTGTTCATATTTCCATTATATATATGACATGCATATGATTAAGTCCTAAACATACCTATACATTTAATTTGTATAGCACACTTAAATGATGAATGTAAGCAAAATGTACTTAAAATTGATGTTTCATTTGTTGAATCATTTTATCATATTAATTTAAAGTTTATCTAAATTCTTACAAAAGTATAAGAATGAACAATCAATCCAACCACTTGAATAAAAAATATGAATGCATGTCTTTTTAATTGAAAAAATGAGTTTTCATTCATACTAAATACACATTCAAATATATAAAGTTTTAAGCAAGTATATTATTATTGTTTGACTAGAGGGAGTGAGGTAGGTTTGGGGCTACTTAATGTCGAAAATGTGATTAATATATTTATTAAATACATATGGATGTATAAGCAACTATAAGAATAGAAAACCATGCAAAAGTAGCATTTAATTGAATTGATTTATTTGTGTAAATGAATTAATGCTCTATTTAAATTCCAATGTTAAGATGCATGGATGAAATCAAATGAGTATCGCCATTGTTTAAGTGAGATGAACCTTTGGGCTACTTAAAGTCGCATTAATGTCCATACTAATATACTCATTAACATTCAAGCTTATGCATCAACACATGAATGTAAGAAAGAGACTTCACAAACAAAGTTATATTCACATGCATCTTCTATATGTAACTAATAGTCACAATATACATATTATTCTTTCATTAATAAGCTTTTGAAAATACATTTGAGATTTAATAGTGAAATAGCCACACATATTTCTAATTAAAACAACACATGCAAATATTAAAAAGAAAGTATTTTTTTTTATTTGATTGATTTGAAATAAATGAATTCATGGATATAAGTGGCATACAATATTTTAACATGATTGGAAGGAAATAAAGAAACACAAGCATGTAATTTCATTCAATACAACTAAGTCCTAAGGACAATCATATTAAACAAACTCATTTAAAATAAACAAAGTTTCTTAAAGCCATTTTTTTGATCTTTATGTTTGATTTGATTTAAGAAATATGTAAGAGTTTTGCCAATCCTAATCTCATTCTCCATATGTGTGAGTTAATTTGATTTAATGAAAAGTAATTAGGTTGATTTTATATCTTAATTAGGTTAAGATATGAATTAAATCAATTAATTCACCCCTAACCTACATCACTAGTTAATTAACTAAATAATGATGAGCCAACATGAGATGCAAACCATATAAAAAAAAAGTAAATTAGCAATGCTTTAAGAAATGAAAGGGGCCTAATGTAATTACCATAATTAATAATTAAGCTTAAGGACTCACTTAATTACTTTTATGATTTTCTCACATGAGCTAACCATAATTTCATTAGCTCTCTTCTTTATTTGAACACCCAAAGAGCTACCCAAGAGTTAATTAAGGAAGGTTTCAATCAAGTTAATTAAGTTCATTAATTATCTAATTAATTCCTAATTATCCAATCAACAACATGAAATGGACTGGGAAGAGACAAAGAAAGAGCTAAGTCTCAATCCCTAAATATTTTCAGTTAATTAAAGCATATAATTTGAGTTTTGATTTGATTTGATTAATCAATTAATGAGTCTTAAATTAAGAAAAATGAAGAAGGCTTAAGGAAAGATTGGAGGAGGAGTCCCAACCCATTTCCCCAAGTTTTTCCACTATTAATAGGATAATGAACTTAATTGATCAATTCACTATTCATTTGATTAATTATCAAATTAAGCTAAGAGAGTAATTAAGACTTCAATCAATTTTCTAATTAATCATCCAATAAATTCTAAGAAAAATAGAGGTGAGGTCATCCCCTTAAACATCTCTAAAAAAGTTTAAAATTAATTGAATAATAATTAAGAGAGTAATTAAGCTAATTTAATTAATAAACTTTAATTAAGCAAAATTAATGTTCCAAATTAATTAATAATAATTTTCTTGGATTCTCCCCAAAATACCTTTAAAAGAGTCCTCATTTATTTTTAGATTTTTTTAGATTAGTTATGATTTTAGGAAGTTTCAAACTTTTAAAATTAATTAAAATACCTAATTAATCCCATCGACACCATGTTACCATGACCGCACTTTCCATGTGGTGCAACGGATAGAATATTTAAGTTATCAACGGAAGTAGACTGACAACGACGCTTTTCCATGGACCGTCGATCTAAGATTGAACGCCACCATGATCTCAATTGGGAGAAAGTATAATGTGATCATCCATCCATTTTGATCACTGAGAATGGATGGCTGATCCTCTTTCGCAAATGGTGAAAGACATATATCTTCCATCTTTCCATTCGATCCGAAGCTCACAAGAGCTCATTGATCAAATATCCCACATCATCGAAGAAGATCCAAATATCAACATTCAAGATCGAACATGAAAATTCCTTGAAAAGACTAAAAATTCACCTAAGCTAATTTTGAGGAATTACCTCACCGAGCTAATGTCCAAGTAGATTGACCAGATAGCTTCACCTAGTTGAGACGAAGCTTGAGAAGCTTGGACCTTAATTTGAGGTGAACCACTAGACCAAAAATAGCCTTTGACTTCATCTAACTTGATCTCCTGGCTTGAAAGCTAGAAATGATTTGGTGTTGCTCAAGGCGTGGTGATGGTGTGTGTGAGTTTAATTGAAGTTTGATGGAGTGGAAAAGAAGTATGAATCAAGCACTCTCCCATTTCTGCCATGAGAGAGAGAATTATGATTAAAGGAGGCTTGGGGTGCTTGAAGCTGAGGATTTCTAAATCACTAAGGGACTCAGCATGCAAATTATTACTATTGTCAATTGAGGGAGTATACCTCAATCAGGATGGACAAGTGGGAACCGTCCCTAAAATTTCACCCACCATCAGGTCCTAGGGGTCGATGTCACTCATGTGGCTTGTCGAGTGGAGGAAGCTATAAGTGGAGCTAAGGCTAGGGGAGATTTTGGTTGGTCCTTGGGTGCTTTATGAAGAGGTGACTGTTCACCTCCCTTTAGTCCATGGCCAATCCTATTCTGGGGTGGGCTGATTATCCCTATTTGGCACTTGGATGGTCCAAGTGATGAGAGTGGACTTTTTTTATGAAAAGAATCCAATGTGGGAGGTTGTCCAATGGTTAATTCCCTTCTGGGTCCCATTTGGATTTGGGCTTATTTGGTGATATGAGATTTGGGTCTTTGTCCAGCTCTGGGTCCCATGGGTTGGTTTTAGCTTCATATGGTCAAATGGGTTCAAATGGGTTGTTAGTTTGGGTTGACCAATTGGTCAAATTGAGTCAAACAAGGCTTGAGTTAGGTTCAAATGATGTTTTAAAGAGTTTTGGTTCAAGTGATTTTGATTTATTTTGGGTTAGATTTGATTTTGGCTCATTTAGATTCAAATAGGTCAAATGGGCTAATTGACCAAATTGTGTTGGGTTAAGTGTTGGTTCATGTTCAATTAGTTAATTGAAAATGATTGTGCTTTTGGTTTTGATTAGTTTAATTGTTTTTTGGCCAATTTGACCTTTAGGTCAATTTGGGTTAGGGTCAATTTGACCAATTGGTCAAATTGGGCTCAATCATGCTTTGGTCAAGTTCAATAAATGATTTGAAATGAACTTGAGCCATTGTAAATCAATTTGGATCAAATCATGATTTGACCCATTTTGGCTTTAGTCCAATTTCAACTTAGGTCAAATGACCAATTGGACTTTTTAGCTCGATTGAGGGTTTGGTCATGTTCAATCATTGATTAATGGTTTGAATCAATGATTTTAATCAATTTTGTATATGGTTTTGGCTAGTTTGGGTTTGATTTCTAAAGGTTGACTTGGTCAAAGGAGTTGACTTAATTTGACCCAATTCAAGGTAACATCACCTATGATTGTTGATCATGGTATGGGGTTTGATGGCTTAATTCATTCCAATTTGGGTGGATTAGAACTTGACTCAAAAGGTTTTTAGGTCATTTGGGTCAAGTGGACCTAAATGAGTCAATTGGCTGATTCAAGTTTAGTTGAACTCACATATGAGCCTGGATTGAAATATAAATCCAATTGCTATTGGTTTGGAGCCAAATGGATTTGTGAATATGACAATTTCAAGTCAAATCAACATGGGCTTGACTTGAGTTGACTTGGATTTGGTTTTATAATTGTAGTTTATGTATATATGGAACAATGATTGAAGGAATGATTGAATCATGAAGAAATCCATGGTTTTGATTGATTTGGGTATCATTTATTCACCAAGAAATTGGCCAAAATATTAAAATTTGAAATTTGATTTGAGAATTTGATTTTGCTATTTGGATTTATTTTCATTTGTATTTGTGAATCTAAATGAAAATAAATGATTCATGATAAAATCACTTGAGTTTGAAGTAATTTGGGCAAATTTGACCAAGCTTAAGGATGTAGGTCAAAAGGGCTTAAGTAGAATTGATTTAGTTTGATTTATTTTTGATCATTGAGGTTTCATTTATATTTGTGAATATAAATGAAGATGATTGATTTATAAAAAAATCAATTTGGTTGAAGATTTGATTAAGCTTATGGAGGTAAGTCCATATGGTTTAAGAAAGGTCATGATTTGGTTTGATTTAGTTTGATTTGATTTGAATGGTTTGAATTTAGATTTCATTTATATTTGTGAATATAAATGAAGGAATGATTGATTTTAAAGAAATCATTCAAGTTTGATTTGGTTTGAATTTTGGCTAAGCATATGAAGGGGTTCTATGGCTTAGGAATGGATTTTGGAATTTGATTTGATTTTGAGTTTCAATCATTTGATTTGGAATTTGATATAATTTGATTTGGAAGTTTGGTTGAAGAAGGAAGCATGGATTGGGTTTAATGTGATTGGGTAAAGTCTAAATCCCTAAGGCATGACCTTTCCTATGGCTAACTCTTGTCTCTAGGCTTAGTTAAGTGTTCACCTAATACTGATGTATTTGACTAAGAACTTTAGTATCTATAGAGTCCTAGATCTATGATGAGGAAGTTGAGAGCTCACCCAAAAGTGAGGTCAACAGCTAGTTAATTATTATTGGACTATGCCTTCACTTTGTTATAAAGGAAGTGGCTGAGTGTTACAAGATCTAGTCTTTTTTTTTGTACTTGTGTGTAAGGAGTGAGAGTTAATATACTTTTTTCTTCTTTGGGATATCTTTGTACTATTATAAAGTTCTATTACTTTGATGGTAACTTTGGTTATGTCTGCCTTAATCCACTTAGAACTACCATCAACAACAACAACAACAACAACAACAACAACAAGCCTTAATCCCACTAGTGGGGTCGGCTACATGAATCCTTTTCCATCAGGTCCTATTATGTGTCAAATTCTCATTTAATTCAAGTATACTAAGATCATTATTTATACATCTTAACCAAGTCTTTTAGGTCTACCTCTACCTTTCTTAACATAAGGCAAATCTAATGCATCTACTCTCCTAATGGTCATCTGGACGCCGACGCTTTATGTGGCCAAACCATCTAAGACTCTCCCTAATCTTATCTACCACCTGAGCTACTCCAACTTTTTCCTAACATACTATTTTGCATTCTATCTCTAAGAGTAAAGCCACTCATCCACCTAAGCATCCTCATCTAACACTTAACTTAATCTTATGCTTCTTTTTTATTGGCCAACATTCGCACTATAAGTCATTGGTCTTACCACCATCTTATAAAATTTTCCTTGAGTTTAAGTGAACTTTTCTATCACATAATAGCCGATGCATTCCTCCACTTCAACCATCCAACTTGAATTCTACTAATAACATCTCCATCTATTTCACCATCATTTTGGACAATAGAGCCTAAATATCAATCGCCACTCTTATTAATGACTTGATCACCTAAAGTCACAACACTATCACTAAAACTTCTACAACTAAAATTACACTCCATATATTCAGTTTTAGATCTACTTAAACGAAAACCTTTAGACTCTAAAGTTGACCTCCATAATTCAAGTTTCATTGGACTCCTCTAGTCTTATCAACAAGAAGAATGTCATCAAGAAAAGCATACACCAAGGTACATCTTCTTGTAAATGCCTGTAAGAACATCCATAACTAAAGTAAAAAAGATAAGGGCTTAATGTTGATCCTTGATGTAATCCAACCATATAGGAAAATATTTTGTCAATCCTCCTTGTGTTTGGACACAAGTAGCTCTAGTATACATATCCTTAATAACTTGAATATAACCAATATTAACTCTTTCTCGCTCTAGAACTCTCAAAGAACATCTCTTGAGACTTTATCATGCTTTCTCTAAATCAATAAATATCATATGAAACCAAACGATTGTCGAAACTTCAGATCACATCGTAACCTATGCTCACTATTTCTCCCATAATTTTAATGTATGGCATATTAACTTAATTCCTCTATAATTTGCACTTGTGTCACCATCAAAAAATAAAATTTTCTTATCATTTTGCAAGAGGCTGAGGATTAATAAGGTCTATCCCCATTCAACAAATGGCCAAGGGCTATTGATCAACCTCGCCTATTGAAATGCAACTTCATTGATGTGGATTGCTTTCACTTTTCTTTAAATTAGTAGAAGAATTATCATCTCTTCAATATATATTCATTCTCTAAAAATTTATAAAGTGGTCTACTAGTGGATGCAATTTTGAACTGGCTTGATTCTTCTCAAAGATAGATTAAAAATGATATTAACAAAATTATTAGTGTATATTAGTATACTACAAATATGGTAATTATTAATACTATGAAAATTATTGCATGGTTAAAAAGGGTACTAGTTGAGAGTTAATCCTTATCTATAAAGCTCGCTAACATTAGTTCCATGTTTGTGTTGACTCGATGCTATGTCCTCAAAATCATAGATATGACTTCAATTTGAATTGCACTAGGGCATGGTCTCATTCAGTTATTTAGTGGCTCTTAACCGATCTCTTTACAAAATCCATTAGTTTTTTCAGCTTTAATAAGCACTTTGTCCAAACTTTTAACTGGACCATCTTCTATGTCTTGGTCATGGTTTCATGGTAAGCACAAATACCTTGTCAAATTATGTGGTAGCCTATTGACCCTCATTGGCATTGGTGCTTCAAATACTCTTATTTTGGATAGCCCAAACAAATTCAATAGTTTTATTTTATTATATATTTTTATGTTAGTTCATCCTATCCATGGTATACTCTAATCCAAGTTTCAATCCCCTTGGGCAAGTATATCTTGCCTTGGGTATATAGTTTGAATCATATTTAATTTAGTTAGAACCCTATTCTTAATGTTTGAACTTTGTTCATACCGCTTCAAACCTTCATATATAATAGTCAATTCTAGGTTCAAAACAAATATTAAGTTGTTGTTCAAATAAGGATCAAACATTCATATGACATTTGAAGCTTGTTCATTTTTTGAACCTAAGGTTATCTTATTGCCTCCATCCTACTATAATTGTAGACCAATGAATGCATTTGGACTTACATAACTAAATAAGTGGGAGCAATAATATTTGCTAATTTGAAGGAGCTCACAATGAAGCTTTATGGTAAATGATTGCTCGATGGTGCAGAAAGATGCTTGAAAGACAATGATTGTATATAAAAATGAGATGCTTTAGCACCTTTTTTTTTAACATTTGCAGTATTCAAGATAATGTCATATATTATCATTGCAAGGAAATTTTATCTTTAAAGTGCTTTCTGATATATATATATATATATATATATATATATATATATATATATATATATATATATATATATATATATATATATATATATATATATATATATAATCAATTATATATATTATGAGGTATAAAATATACATTTTTTAAAATCTACTTCATTGATTTCTTTCTTTAAAAATATAAAAATACAAAATGCTTATTATTATTTCTTCATAATAAACATAAAAATTACAATGAAATTGATTAAAAGAGATTATTATATTTTAAAATTAAGAATTTAAATTACATATTTTATAATTTATCATGTGTTATTTAAAAAATAAAAATTAAACAATAAGAAAATTGGCTCAGCTCAACCTAGACCAATTGATTACATGGTCCCTTTCTCACTAGTGTTGTGGAAAGAACAAATGTCTGCGGGTGGAGCTCAACTCTGGGTTATCCCTAGCCATCCTTAATGACATCATTGGCTTGGGAACTGATCTGATTGGGATCCGCTAGGTCTAGATTTCTTCGGGAGAAGTGGGTTGACGCTGGACCGTCGAAGGTGCACTCTCTCTCTCTCTCTCTCTATCTCTCCCGTGCGCTCTCTCTCTCTCTCTCTCTCTGCCTCTCTATTCTATCTTCTATATGGGTTTGCATTCTTTCTTGATAAAATTTTAAATTAAGTATGTTTTAATTAGTAATTAACAGATTAAATAATGGTAAAAAAATTTATAGTAGTACGCCCAATAAGTGGGTGATCGCCACCCTCATGTCGAGAGAGTGGCCGTCACAGCCAGCGATCAAGACTAAAAGTCACCGATAATCGGTCGAGGCACTAAGTAAGTTAGTCGATCGATTATCGCGCTATGTACGCCCGATATAGTACGCTGCTTAATTTTTTTTAAAACACGTTGTCTTTTTTTTACCGAAATGCAAATAGATGTAAAATGAACTTGTAATACCAATGAACAAATGATACCGTAAAATGCAAATAGATCAAACAAATATAGATGTACTAGTAATCAAACGATACAAAAAAATTTCATCCATAAGCCAAAAATAAACTCAAGTACATGGATAAAAGTGAACAATAAAAATATCCAATAGCTATACAAAATAAATACACCTCTAAACACTGCCGACGACGCCCTATAGTTATCACAAGATTACTGGAGTATAGCTCTTTAAGACGATCGACAAATGATGAGCGCTGCATCATCTTACCTAAAGTCTGCGGTTCAGAGTAGAGATACCCAATCTCGGACGACCTATATGGTATGAGATTGGGTGCTCTCTAGAAAAGAAGATGGTCCCTGGATAAGCATAGGTGGATGGCCGCCCCATGTCCGTCCTGCGTGCTTGAGCGTAAGATATGTCATATCCTCGTGACATATGCTCACTGCTGATGCCCGGGACCGTAGTCTCTCGATATGTGTCAGCTCGATCCCGCATCATGCTCATATGCTCATATTTATTAACCGATAGTCCACGCCATCAACGTCCAAGAAAGGTCAAAAAGATCCTCCTTCGCCAAAATATGCTTCGCCAAGAAACTTTAAAATGTTACTACACGTAAATATGTGGAAATAATAACTAAGAAAATATGCAAATTATAGAGTTATCTTAACATATGCTCCGGGTGCTTTGGGATAGACGCCGTGGTGGGTTAAGAGCCTTCAACAAGTACAACGATGCCCACCACCTAAACCAGATCATGTATCGCTGCCGCAGGCATCGCTGTAAGTATCATCCACCAGAACGCGTGATCTTTGTGCCTCCCATGAAGCTTGCGATGGTGCGCACCCGCCAGACCGCTTTCCTCGCCATCGACTCTAATAAAATTGGTGTCCATCGGCTACATCCGTGTTGGGCAAGTGACCAAACCGATGAAGGACTTTGTTAAGGTGCCACTCCACCCCTCTTCCAACTAATCTGGAACCCGCTTAACAGATGTCCTCACCACCAAAAATATGGCGACCGACCTGAATGTCGTATGGCTCCCAAGTCACCGTGTGTGTCACATGTTAGACAATGGTTTTGACAAAGATTTTATGAATGATGTATAATAATAAAAGAAGTACGCTCAAGAGAATCTCATCTAACTCATCCCTAAAAAATGATATTGCGAACGATCGACGCACATATCTCTATATATTCCACCGATTAAAAAATATCATATACAAGTCGCTAGTTGCATGTCATTATGTTAAAGCAAGTTATAAAGATATTAATTTTCTTACCAAACCGAAGGCCAGCCCATCGAGATCTAGGGCATGTAGGCCTTATACCAATACGCAGGCCTCCCAAGACCATCTGAAGTAATCAAGACACCCACCATGCTGGTCTCCTCGGACTCATGCAACTCCCTCAGTATAAGTGGGCTAACACCGCACTGATAGAGGTTGAATGTGTCAAGATCCTCAAAGAATGGGAGATACCGCAAATGCACCTCTCACTACATATCCTAGTAAAAAACTCCCGAAGAACAAAACATAAAGCTCACACATGATGAAGTCCAACTCGTGGAGGTCTGTAGGACTTCTAAAATGTCCAACGTCCACCTGAGCATGTGTCTCTTCTCACGCCCATCCGAATGCCTCAAATGTGTCAATGGGTCATGACGTGATTGGAATTGATACCCACCTATAAGCTCGCAGCAGAGTCCAACTATCACCGCCACCATGTCATGTCCTACAACAATAGATCGACAACCGGTCCAACAATGCACAAACCTGTGATCATTGCAACGCCCCGTAATGTCACCATCTCTCCCACAACAAAATGAAATGTGTTGGTCTGGGAGACCAACGCCAACTAGTAGATGTGATGGTCAAGTCCTGATGTACCGCAAGCTAACACAATAAAGTCCGCGTTCTGAGGGCCGAGAACCGGCACGGATCGCCACTCTCATAAGAAGGTGAGATGTTGCCTCCAAAATAGTACCAGATGAAAAAGCTTAGGTCAAGTAACGTAACACGGTAAATGAAACACAATAAAACTAGCAAGCATATTCATATCAGATGATGTGCCGCCGGTTATGGCCATGGCTATTTTGATGAACCTTCAGTGGGTCCAAAAGGCCATCAACCGCTCAACATGCCTCCTCCTAACGTCTAAGGCTCTCACCATTGTACTATAACAAGAAATATAAATTTATTAGATCGATATAATTGAGATAAAGAAAAACTATGCATATTCATAGGAGAATAATTATGCAAAGAAAAAATGAACTACCAAATTACGATCCCAAAGATGTCGATACCCTAACCGAAATTTTAGAGAATAATTATGAAAATATGAAAAATTCTCTACATTATCGCTAATTCAAATAAGGAAGAAAAAAACAAACTTACTGGAGAGCCAAGCAACGATCACGACCGAAAGTTACTGACCGAAAATTGGAGCCAGCGACGAATGCCAAAAATCCAAAATGGTGGAGCCGATGGCGCTCATGCACGGTGGAAAATGAGGAGAACCGAGCGCTTTACAAAATGAAACAGAGAAAGAATGAAGGCTTCTCGTCATGAATCGCCATTAGTCGGCCCACTTACGATAAACGCCTGATAACTTAGACCGGCTTTACCAAACCAGAGTTAACTAATTGTCCATAAGAAGGACGGTCACGCCACCTCACGATGAGCCACCGCCACTTATCTGCACTCTAAAGTTATATTTTTTTTTATCACGCTTAATCTGTTAATTAAATTAAAACATATTTAATTTAAAATTTTATTCTTCTTTCTTTGCCTTTCCACTCTGGTCAATCATCGCCACGGAGCTTACTGGAGAACTAATCTTTGAGATTGTATTGATGCCTCTCGTTTTGTAGAATAATTTTATCTTGCGTGGATAATTTGAAATGTAGTTTAGAGTACTTAAGAATTTCATCTTACCGCTTTTATCCTGTTGTTTGGGCCATATAAGGTCCTAAGTGTTATTGCACGACAATTGTGTGCTCCTTTTATTAATTCTGGTGAATTTTAACTTTGGGTATTTCATTTATTAGCTTCTAAACTGAATTTAAGTTGCCATAATTCTTGCATGCGTCATTCTTTCAAACTGCAGTTTTCTTGAGTTGATTCATTAGAGTTTAGGTGATTCAGTTTTTCTTAATTCACACTTAAATTTGGAGATTTTGATCTGATTGATCCAATAAGTGCAAATTCACTAAATATGTGAGGAATTTAGAAGTGATCAAATGCTTGGAAATGAATCATTATTATTATTTTTTTGAAATTTCTCTTGAATTTAAGAGTTATAATGAAATTATTAATAATAAATAATTATTTAACTAATTTCCTATCAATTGCTCTTTTTTATTTTTGGGGAGTTGAGACTTGGGGTTACTGACCTTTTGGCTTCAGGTTGAAGTGGAAGCCTTCCATATTGTCTGGTTAAGTGGAGTGAGTTTCAATGCCATCAATTTTCGTATTGTGACAGCTATTTTATAAATATTAGTTGTTTGATTCCTAATAATTATATCATTCTTTATCACAATCTTCTCTTAATCTAGATTCATGTTAATGTACTTTGAAATTAAGTAATTTTTATTTCTTAATTAATCTTAACTTTCAGCTAACATATTTTAAACCTTTTATGTTATGACAAGCTTTTCTTCCAACTTCTTTTTTTGATTGTCCTTTAATACGCTTATTTTCAATTTTTATTCAATGACAACATTTGGTTTTGATGAATTCTGATTTTGAAACAATCAACTAAATATGTTGAAACCTGAATGTTTACTAAACAAATTTTTTAGTTATTACCTTGTCATGAACTAGAACTATGCTATCTTTTGTATTATGGTGAAGGGATTTGTTGCCCTCGGAGGCTTTGATTTGTTCTATATTAGAATCATCCAAGCATAGACCTTTGGACTGATTTTGTTGCTGATTCATTTGATATTTTACTTTTGATTAGTGCCAAGTAGTATTAGTGGTTATGAAGTGACTAATGAGTATTTAGGCATAGATAACATCAAAGGTTAACTTTGAGTCCATATCATTTTATATTGATTATAGAGTAAAATATATTCTTAGTGGATTCATTTGTATATGATTTTTTGCATATTACATAGCTTTAATTGACAAGATATTTGCTTGAATAAATGAAAATTACTAAATAAAGAAAATATTTAGAGATAGAGGACTTGGATTTTGTAAAATAAAGGTTGAGTTTATGAGATATAAAATTTTAATGGATGTGATATTTAAAATATTCAATCACTTCTAGTATAAGACAAAATGATTCCTAGGTATAATTTAAGTATCTTGGATTTATTTTACAAAAGAATGGAGATATAAATAAATTTTAAAACTATGACTAGATAGTTAAAATTATTTTAGGCAAATATGTGTGGCGCTACATCGATGCCTTGGTATAGTGTTAAATAAGTAAGAGTTCCTACATTATGGAGGCAAAATAAGTTAGTCCATGAAACTCAAATTAGATATAATCTTAGAATACAAGTACTCTTATAAATTTATGAAATTAATAGATATTATAGTTCATAGAAAGGTAAGTATCTTATATATTTAAGAAACAAAATGGGTTGGAAGAAAGCTTGAGATTGATAATTTAGATTTTAAACATGGTAGAATCAAAATTATTGGTATTAGATATAATTTGAATGATAATATTATGAAAATTAATAAGATTGGAGATACAGCTTTAAAAAATTATGATGAGATTATAAAAATTTATACTCTCAAATAGGTTGGATTGAAGAAATAATATTTGAAGTGATTTAAATAGACATGTATAGATTAGTAGAAGATTTTAAAAGCAATTTTAAAAATATATTTGGAGTGATTAATGAAGAAGGTATATATTGAGTTTTTTTTTTTTTTTTGCCTAATTTCTAATATTTATTCAAGAAAAGGGATGAGATATATTTTTATAAGAATGGATATGGAAAACATAAATTAATCATTTTGATAAGTGAGTTGTAAAATTGTAAGATCATTTCGTGAAAATTTAAGTAAGATTATTGGTCTTAGATTTTAAGACAAAGTTAGAAGTTTAATAAATCAAAATATTATTTTAGTATTATTTGGAGGTACTTAAACAACACTAATAAAATATTTTAAGAGTAAGCAAGATCTTAGAATTTGAGATGTTCATGAGGAAGCTAATATTATATGGAAAATGTAGAAAGTGAGATTAAGTAGCAAAAAATTGCTTGAATAATCAAAAGAAAAATCTCCTATTAGTAAAATAATTGGTGGGTGGAACTAAGTTGCAAGAAATAATAAAACATAAGAAAGTTTGCTAAAAATTGGTTTAGTTGTAAAAGCTCAAAGAACTTGGAAAGATATAGAGTAGCTGGGAGTCTAAGAATGCAATTTATGAAGCAAAAAAATTGACAATTTAATAATTTCTATAATAAATTGGATTCTAAAGAGGGCAAAAAAATGTATGCATAAGTTAGCTAAGCAAAGAGATTAGAGAAATATTTTGTTCAAATGAAGTACATCAAGGATGATGATCAAAAGTACTTTTTTTAAAGAGAATATTCACCATAGGTGGTTGAGATATTTTGATAAACTTTCGATGAAGATTATAATAATGTGATTGACTTTAATAGCCTTACTACCTTAAGTGAAAATAATGATTTTATTTGTATCATCTTATTAGTAAAATCAAAGTTAGAGAAGTTTTAAAGAAAATGTATGTAAAGTAAGGACTTGATGATATTCCAATAGAAGTGTTAACATACTTATGAGATTAAGGAATTTTTTTTTACTATTTTTTTTAATAGTATGCTAAAGTCTAAAACATTCTTGATGAGTGGAGAAAGGGTTTGTTATCACCTATTTTAAGAATAAAGGTGATGCTAAGTGTACAAATTACTGAGAATTAAGTTAATATGCCATACATTAAAATTAGAGAGAGAGAGAGAAGAGAGAGAAAGTAATTGAGTATAGGTTATGATATGATATAAAACTTTCTTAAAATTAGGGTTTTATGCTAGGTAGATCTACTATGGATGCTTTACATTTGTTGAGAGATTTGATGAAGAAGTTTAGAGAGAGTAAGGAGAATCTACATATGATATTTGTTGATCTAGAAAGTATATGGAAAGTTCCAAGAGAGTACTTAGAGTTCTAGAAAAGAAGGAGTTAATCTTGATTTTTTCAAGTCATTAAGGATATGTATATTGGAGCTATTACTTGTGTTCATACACAGGAGGCTTAACCAAGTATTTTCCTATTTGGTTACAAGACTTTAAGCTCATCTTTTGTTTTAGTTATGGATGTTCTTACTAAATATTTATAGGAGGATGTACCTTGGTGCATGCTTTTTGTTGATGATATTTTTCTTGTTGATAAGACTATAGTGAGCTCAAGAAAAAATTGAATTATAAAGGTCCAACCTTATAGTCTAAAGGCTTTCATTTGACTAGATCTAAAATCGAATACATGGAATGTAATTTTAGTTGTAGAAGATCTATTGGTGGAGTTGTGACAATGGGTGATTAAGTCATTGAAAAGAGTGAATGTTTTAGATATCTTGGGTCTATTGTTCAAAGTGATGGTGAAATAGATGGGGTTGTTATTAGTAAAATTCAAGATGGATTGTTGAAGTGGAGGAATGTCAGACTTATTGTGTGATAGAAAAGTACCACTTAAACTTAAAGAAAATTTTGTAAGATGATAGTCAGATTGCAAAAGCATGATGGTATAGAATGTTGGCTAGTAAAAGAAACATAAAATTAAGTTAAGTGTTGTAGAGATGAGAATGCTCGAGTGGATGAGTGGCTTTACACCTAGAGATAAAAGCGGCGAAATATATGAAAAGGTTGGTAGCTCCAATGGCAAAAAAGATTAGAGAGAATAGCCTTACATGGTTGGTCACATAAATGTCGCCATTTAATGACTCAATTAGGAGAGTAGATGTATTAGATTTGACTTATGTTAAGAAATGTAGAGATAGACCGGCGAAAACTTGGTTCAAAATATAAAAATGACATTCTTTTATTAAAATTAAACGAGAATTTGATACTAAAGGCTTGTTATTGTTGTTGTATGTTGTATAGATTTGAGCATTAGAATAAAACTATTGATAGTTACCTTGAGCATTGACAAAATGAGATGATCAAGATGAATGTTCGATAAAGTTAATAGGGAAAAAATAGTGAATGATTATATTAGAAGGATACCTAGTGTATCATTTTATTGATGATATGGTAAGTGAAAATGGACATGTGGTTTGGATATGTACTACAAATGGTTGAACTTGCACCTATTAAATTGGTAGATAAAATTAATTTTTGAAAGATTGGTAGGTAAAAGATATAAGGATAGAAGTTCTTGAAGGTTTTTATGAAGAGTAAGTTTAACACTTCATGCAACACTTGTGAAACATAGATATGGATACAATGACATGGGTTTGACATGATACATATATGATGACATGACATAATTAGAAAAGTAGGACATACATGTCATGGACACATTTTGATACTTAATAATTTATTGATAGAAAATGTATATTTTTCACTATTATCTATTAGATACATCACAAAATAAAGTATATTGTCATAAAAGAACTTTTAGAATAATAAAAGATGTTTTCCCAATATCAGTATTATAATTAGAATATCCAAAAAACTCAAGATCAATGTTATCCTCAAAATAATAAGAATAATATGAAATGTGTTCCATCACATATAGGAGTTCACACATTGAGTGGTATGATGATTATTAGTACTAGCTTCATTGCCATATTCAATGGCTCCTTCATCTTCACCCTGAAAAACACAACTTCTAAGCATGGCTTATCAAGAGAGAGACTAGCAACTTCAAGTATTATTATGTATCTATTGTAGTTAATCTATCTCACCAATATCTCATTAATTTTTTTCCTATTGAGTATATTATGGGCTCCTCCTTGATAAAAGATGTAGATTAGTATGCACAAATATTAAATATTCTTTTGGTTAAGGAGTGACTTATGTCTCTTTAGTACATTGATAAATGAGTATGTATTCCAATTTTTTTTACAACAAGAAGGTGAATATGGTTTGACCAACCATTTAAAACTAAAGTTTGCAGCCATGAGGAATTGGATCTATAAATCATCTACAAAGCCATTCCATCCATAGTACCTCTAGAACTTATGGAGTATCAACAAAAGAACCATTGAATTCATATAAATGGGTGGTTCACCTCAATCTGATGTCTTTTCTAATATTTAGTCGGTGAATTCAAGGGATTGTTCTCCCAATCCTTGGCCTTGGATAAGAGATCAACGAGTTGCTTCATCTCCTTATGTATTTGTACAATTTTAAAGTATTCAAGTTTTTCAATTTTGGTTTTGACCTTAAACAAGGATCTTTGTAGTATATCATTTTTTGAAGTTATTATTGACTTAGTTTACCATCGGTTGAGATTCTAAGTATGTCATCAAGTGTCTGTGTTTGGCACTGAGCCCTTAGCTAATCTCGTGAGTAATGGTTTAATCTTGGTTTGATTGTTGGTCACTTTAAACTTCATATTTTACTTATTGGGTAATGGTAATCCTGTTGGGATCTTTGATGATACTTCTTTTCCTTGTTCTTTGGAGGCCCCATCTACATATGGGTTTTGCAATTGCTTGGGATTGGCAACTTCACATTGTAAGCTGAAATCTACTAAAGTTGGCAAGGGTTTGCACCTTGATCGCCATATGGGCAAATAGATGTTGAATTTTCTTAGTTTGACCATTTTAATATTTAGCTAGAATGATCGAGCTTTATGAGTATAGCTTGAGTGAGTGATTGATGACTACTTGTATAGAGTGAGCTTCAAAATAGGTTGAAGCCATCATGTTAAGATGACAAGGGTGGCGTGAGCTTCGTAATAAGATATCATAACTCAAACCCCCTACTTGTTGATATAAGAAATATATCATTAAGTTTCCCTTCTTGTGAATTAACACCGAACTTTTAGCATTCTTCTTCTTCTCTCAAAATAGTAATATCTATCGGGCCTCGAGCTTTGTAGCGGGTTGTGAGGTGAGTAGAGACTTTAGTTTCTAGAAAGCATTTTGCACTTTGGTGTACACTCAAACTTCTTAGTGCTTCTGAATTTTGAAGAATAACGAGCATCACTCTCTTTTGAGACATTAAGCTATTTAATTCGATGACTCGTCCATTGAGTCCTTGCACTTCTTTTGACGTCTAAGGGATGACATGTCAAGAATGGCTTTGAATTTATCAAAATTCATCTTTATTCCATTCAAGTGAGAAGTTATCTCAAGAATTGTTTAGATTCACATCAAATGGACATTTTAGGAGATTGAGGCTCATATTATGTTTATTCAATATAGAGTCTCTTACAAGTCTAATATGTACTATTATGGGGATTTGCTCTTTATGAGCATATCATTAATACATACTTTTACATTCTTTTTTTTTTCTTTAAGGACTTGTTTCATCATTCTCGATGGGTCGCTTCTATATTTTTTAAGCCAAAAAACATGATCTTGCTCATAGTATGATCCTTCTCCAATTATACAGGCTATTTTTTCATAGTGGGTGTATTTTGATTTGATGGTATCCTAAGAAGGTGTCTAGAAAACTCATAACTATGTATCCCACTATTGAGTTGCAAGCGCGCATTAATTTAGGGGAGTGGATATCCTTTGGAAGCGTGAAATTCAGATTTTGAAATCTATGCACATTGCCATTTCTAGTTAGTGAGAGATTAGTGACTACTTGTATAGGCGGGCTTGAAAATAGGGCTAAATCCATCATGTTAAGATGACAAGGGTCAACTTCTTTATAATAAGATATCATAACTTGCCACCCCTTACCGCTTGTTGACATATGAAATCAATCATTACTTTTTCCCTTCTTGAATTAACATTGAACTTTTAGCATCCTTCTCCATCTCTCAAATAAAATAATATCTCTTTGGGCCTTGAACTTCATGGGGGCTATGAGGTGAGCGAGACTTTAGTTCTTAGAAAGTGTTTTTGCACTTTGGTGTACACTCGAACTTCTTAGTGCTTTTGTGAATTTTGAAGAATGACGAGCATTGCTCTCTGTTTGAGAGATTAAGCTATTTAATCGATGACTTGCCTAATGAGTCTTTGCACTTCTTTATTCATTCTAAGGGGCGACTTGTCAAGAATGTCTTTGAATTTATCAAAATTCATTTTATTCCATTGAGTGAGAAGTTATCTTCAAGAATAGTTAGATTTCACATTGAATGTACACTTAGTAGATTAGGGCACATATTATGCTTATTCAATATAGAGTAAGTCTCTTTCAAGTCCAATATGTGTACTAATATGGGGATTTTCTCTTATGAGCAGCTCATTCATATATACTTTCACATTCTTTCCTTTTACTCTTTATGGACATGTTTCATCATTCTCTAGATAGGTCGTATATTTCTTAAGCCAAAATGCATGATTTTGCAATAGTATGATCCTTCTCCAATTATAAAGGCTATTTTTTTTATAGGTAGGTGGGTGTATTTTGATTTGATGGTAGCCTAGGAAGGTTTTTGAAACTCATAATTATGCATCCTACTCTTGAGTTACCAGTGTATCAATTTAGGGAGTGGATATTTGTCCTTTGGGCACTTGAAAATCAGGTTTTGAAATCCATGCACATTTTCCATTTCTAGTTAGTATTTTGCACCATTATCAAATTGAAAATCTATTCGGTACTAAACTTAATGAAATTAGCTTTGGTACCTTGCCAACTTTTTCTTTAATTGGCTTGGTGAATAAAGCCACTATCTTCTGCATTTTATTTGATAGGAGCATCCTTCCTAACATTAAGGTAGCAGGCAATCTTAAAACCTATAAGTGTCTTCTTGCATTTATTTGTTGCCCATGTTAATATCTTTAGGACCTTGCATAATGCTTGTATAAATGCTTCTTTGTGCTCACCATTATATGAGGCTAATCCTCAAGACTTGCTTCCATTATTGGTATCTCTTCCACAGCTTGGGTTATCTCCAACCTCATTCTAGCGACTTCTAATTGTAGCACCTTGGTCTTTTTGGTCTCTAACTACTCTTGATTGATTAAGGTCGCTCGGATAGTGATCTCTTAAGCTTGTAGAAAACATCATTGCCACACGTAAGTGAAAACATTGCTCTAAAGGTATTCAATAATAGTTGACTAAAGATGGCGTTATAGGTAGGCGGTCGTCGATGATCAAGTCCACAATGACAGTGAATTGCATGTTCTTCTTTTTAAGTTACAAGGAGTGTAATCATTCTCTCGGTTTCTCTCTTTTCTCTAGAAGCCATAAAGTAGTTTGATAGTAGGTGCGAGCTTCAAATTTGCTAGATTATCTTTTGAAAATTGATGTTATGCTACTGATGATACTCAGGGCTACTGAATTGAAAGAGTATTCTAACTCAGCATCCAGGTGTGTGATCTGATTTTCTATGTCCTTCAAGTCTTGTTGTGTGGCTTTCTCCATAGTGACAAAGTTGTATTGGACAGGTTGCCCTACTTCGTGAAGAACTTGGCTTCTTTTGACATCAATCCATATTCACTACATCAAAATAGATGTGGATCCAATTCTGTCAGCAGAATTATACCAAAACTTACTACTAAAGAACTAGTAGTGAGTAGAAGGGTGATTGAGGGTAAGTATGCAAGCAGAAGGTATATGAAAATCAAAGTGAGAGATGAATATGAAGACTAGTGCTTTGAAGAATCAATAGCAAATGGGGACATAGTAAATGTTACTAGTAACTCAGAAGTATACTCCAAGTTTACAGCTCCAAGTATAGAAATCTAGAGAATTCAGAGTTTCAAAAGAGAAAGGTTCTAAGAATGTTTCTTGACTTGATATTTATTGTGTCAGAAGGCTATATATGTGGCTATAGGAAACTTAAAACTATATAAAATGTACATACTCTAGAGACTATTAACATGTAAACATGTGTGCATCATGTAGTTGAGTATAGTTCCATGGACTTGCTTGGTGAAAAGTCCTTGGCTAGTCGTCCTATGAAGATCATTTGTTTGTCAGTTGGGTGAGCCCGAATCACTTGAGTCTTTCATCTGGGCAAGTGTCAAGTTTCCTATTCTGAGTTCATGGGGTTGACCTTGTTGTCTACCAAGTTCGATGAGTTGGCATTGAGTTTTTGTTTAGTTGTGAGGGAAAATCATTAGATGGTTGGCATCTTCATGGATCAAGTTGAGGTTCTTGACCCATTTTCTTAGGACAAACCTGCATGCCTTGAGCTTGGTTTTCTTGGATGAGCTTATTTCGTTGAAAGGTTTACCCTTGGCATATTATCTTTTTTTAAGTGAATGTATTTTTTCATGCATAGGTAAATTGTTAAAAATATAAATATCAAACTTTAGGTGTTATATGCAAATACGTTGGAATTGTGTGGTATATATATATTGTTCAATACTTAAATGTAAATTCAATAAAATTAGTGTAAAGTTGACAATGTTATATGGATCTGAGTCTTGAGCAGTATAAAAGTCTTTGATATGTAAGTTGAGTGTGATAAAAATGATAATATTAAGAGATATATGTGACAAAATTATGAAGAATACACTATGGAATGATTTTATTAGAGTGGAAAGTGTTAAGAGGATTTAGAAGGTGAAGGTTTTGTACTAAGGTAACATAGATAAAGATTGTTCAATTGTGGAGAATAAGCTTTAAACTTCAGCAAACACTTAGTTTGAATGAATGAAAATGAGGATTCATAATGTTGATCTCAAATAATTGGGATAAAATGATGATGATGATGATGTAATTTAAAAATACCTAGGGAACTTGGATATGTATAATGAATGATATGAAATGCATTAATTTAAGTAGATAAAATTAGTATCAATGTTAAGTTAAAATTAAGAAGAAATGATAGATCTAAGTTAATATGGATAGAAATTATTCAAAATTATTTGCAAATATTAAGTTTTAACTCATCTCAAGCATCACACACATAGTAGGATAAAATTGAAAGTGAAGAAAACCAATCCCAAATGGTTTGGATAATACTAATGATGATGATGATTATAATACCAACTTAACACCAACCTAGATTTTAACATTACTTGTAAGAACTGGTAACTATTGTTGGTCAGTGACTTAACTTCTGTACAATACAACATATTTTTGTTAGTTTTGATTCTTTCTCTGAACGGTTAAATTATTTATTTTAAATTCGTCACTGCTTTCTAATTCTTCTTTTTTGTTCTAAAAAGAAGAAATTTTTAAATTAAGTATTTTAATTAATAATTAACAAATTAGGCATTGATAAAAAAAATTTAACTTTAGGTACGATTAGATAAGTGGGCGGTATCTCATCCCTCATGAGGTGGCGTGACCAATCGTCTACGGAAACTTAGGCGCTTAGTTGGACCGGCCAAACTTTCCAGATGAAGCCGGTAGCTAACTTATCGGTGTGGCATTAGTTTGGCCGATCGCCCGATAAGTAGCGGCATATTCTAATCTGGCCGACTGACCCCAGCTTCGCTTCCTTCTCATTTTGTAAAGCTCTCGGTTTAAAAGCTCTCGTCTCTCATTTCTTCTCCTTTGATTCTCCTCCATACGCCACGAGACCGGCTCCACCTTGGATTCTCCTCTCATTTCTTCTCCTTGATTCTCCTCGAGACGAGACTGGCTCCACCTCGATTTAGGAAAGCTTTCGTAAGTTTGTTTTTTCTTCTTGCTTATTTGAATTAGTAATAATGTGGAGGGAAGATTTGTATGTTTTCATAATTATTCTCTAAAATGCCATTGTTAGGGTATACAATATCTTTGGGATTTATGTAATTTGGTAGGTCATTTTTTTTGCATTGCTTAATTATTAAATGAACAATATGTATTTTGTAGCGATTTTGAGTGTATTGTTAGGTTTTGTTACAACATTGGTTCTTTAATAGTAGAATGAGTCGATCTCATTTCTTAATTTTGTTCTATGGACGGCGATCGTTGATGGTCGGTTCATTCCAAGTTATGATGGTGGAAAAATCGGCCCGGCGAGTGTCGCGTCATACAAGCTTAGGAGATTTAAAACTAAAGTGCTCGGGACTCTGCGTTATGGCGTTGATAACTTCGGTGGAGATTATATGTCATTTTCCTATAGGCGGGATACATAGCTTTGTTGATGATGATGTCGTCTTGTATTGAAGCTTCCATGACATTGATTCTTTCGTGAAAATAAAACCACAATATGCTGCGCCAAAATTGACATATTATGTGCCAAACACTCGGTTATGCTCACGAGTTCAATTATTGCAATCTTGAATCGATCTTATATCACGAGATAGTGTAAGCTTTCATCTCGACATCTTGTTGGTGTTTTTTTATTTTTGTTTTGTGTATCTTATTTTTTTAGGAAGATGATATATGTTTAAATCACGAGATGCCTATTCGCATGCGTCAACCTAGTTCATCTAGACAACTACGATGATGAGTATGAAAGCGATGAATAGTGAATCAAGCGCATCGATGATGAGTCATTGCTTGGTAATGCCAATTTATGCGGCATGATATGGTCATGATCTTATTCGATTCTCTCGAAATTTAGCGGATCACAATGTAATGAATTCCACTAATGATACGTTGGCTATGTGGACCACAAAAGGCGGGATGTGAATATTATGTTTGATGGTCCATCGATATCTCAAGTTTTTTGAGATGATGTCAAAGTTCGGTAGAGTTATATGAAGGTATGTGTTTCTCAAATAAGAAGGAGCTTCAATTAGATGGCTGGTCCATTAATAATAATGTCCATTCATTGACATCCAATCAAGCATTTCCTATTATATGCTGACATGTGACTAGTAGACGCGCTAATGGCATGCCGTAGCAAGCAAGAGGTTGGGAGGCGGAGGTTATCAACTTTAGGTTCGCCACATGCATTTCCACCATCGATTAGTTGAGGACATCGCCAATGCACTTCTAAGTTTATTAGTTACTTCATAATGCCGGTAATGATTTTAGATCGACAAACCCGGAGAGATCATAGGAAGGATGGAATCAAAATTTAACATCAAGGTCTCTCTTACATGAAGGCACGGGATGCGAGGCGTAGAGTATTAGAGCAATATTTAGCGGTTGGGAGGAGTCATATCACTCCAGCATTGTTTATGGATTCATTATGCTGCGTTGCGTCTTATTCTGAATTATGTCATCGGATACATGCGGGTTTTGAGGCATTGCAGGCTTTTGGACCACTATTCGGTTGGGGATTTTGTCAACCTTTTCTTAGCATGAGCGGATGTTCCTTTTGGGCAAGTATCGTTACATTGCTCCACATTATTGGTGTACTTAAAGCGTAACGGAATTCAAGCATTGATAATAACAATTTACTATAACATCGAGCATTCTATGTGTCAAGTTGAATTGATTGAGGGCAATTCACCTTCTCTCCGCGAACTCAAATAGTCAAAGCAAATTTGGCGGGGGTAGACATTTTCCAACGTCAATAAGCAAATGAGGTGCAAGTGTTGGACAAGAATTGTAGCTCCTTGAGTTGATTTCAAGGAAGATCAATTGACTCATGCGGTTATACAACAATGATTTATCATATATTGTAGTCATATTATAAGCTTAAATAGGAGAATCAATCATTTGGCGTAAGATACTACACCATGTCGATGCGGGTAGACATACTCTATCTTTCATGTGCTACATGATCAAACACGCGAGTACGGCGCAGAGTGCATCCTTTGATGCGTCAAAATCGGTCGGGTAAACCCGCGATCACATAGGTACAAGAACACAATGGATGAGCATCACGGCAATCGCATGTGTAGTGTAAATCAATCGGCCATTGGGACATCGTGCCCATAATCCTTCAGTGAGTTTAGTTTGTGTTTAGATATATCTGCGAATATGCATAGTTTTTCTTTGTCTCGCAATTATATCGATTTTAATAAATTTCCATTTCTTCTTGTGCATGGCCAGGAGCCTTGAGCGTTGAGGAGTATCGAGCCGGTTGATGATGCACTGGACCATAGAGGTTCATCCCATAATACCCTTGCACATCGGCACATGTGGTATGAATATACTTGCTTATTTTTTCTATGTGTTTCATTTATCTTTGTTACGTTACTTGACATAACCTTTTTTCATCTGGCCTATTTTGAGGCGACATCTCTTTCTTATGCTCAGTGGCCATCAGTGTTCTCGGTACCCTCGCCCTCGAACTTTATTGTGAGCGGTGCGGTACATCATACTTGACCATCATCATGGTAGTTGGCGTTGGTCTCCCCAGGATAACACATTTCATTGTTGGGAGATGTGGGTGACATTGCAGAAAGCAATGATCCAGGTTTGCAGGCGGACCAGTTGTCGGTCTATTGTTGTGTAACATGGTGGCGATTGCGAGTTTGAGCTATGCGATGAGCTTATAGAATAGATTCCAGACCTGTCATGACCATTGACCCCTGTACATTCGACATTGGGGATGGGCGCTGCCAGACACGCATGCCACTCAGGTGGTTACGTTGGACATTTTGAGTCCCACAGACCTAGTTGGACTTCATCGACATGCGAGCTATATTTCTTCTTGGGAGTTTTTATTACTATCGTGTGAGAGGTGCATTTGCGGTATCTCCCATTGCTAGAGGATCTTGACACATTCAACACTCTATCTATTGGCGGTCGTCTTGCCACTTCTGAGGAGTTGCATGAGTCTAGGGAGGACACATGGGTGTCTTGATTCTTTTATATTTGGTCTTGGGCCTGCATGTTGGTCGAAGCGTTACATGTCCCCACCCTAGAGATCTCGATGGGCTCATCATCGGTTTCAAGTAAGAAAATTAATATCTTTATAGTTGGCTTTAACATAATGACATGCAACTGCGACTTGTATATGATATTTTTTTTATCGTGGAGAATGAGAGATATGTCGTCAGATCTCGGAATATATTTTTTAGGGATGAGTTAGATGGGCTTCTCGAGCGGATACTTTTTTTTTAATTATTATATCATTCTCAACAAATCTTTGTCAAATATGTATTGCATTGACACAGTGACTTAGAGCCATCGACCTTGGATCGAGAGGTGATATTTCAGTTGGTGAGGACATCAGTTGCTGAGTTCCATTGATTAGTTGGAAGAGGGTGGAGTAACGCTTCGATAGAGTCATTCGGTTTGGTCACTTGCCCGGCAATGTGGCCGATGGACTCCGGTTTCATTAGAGTCGATGGCGGAGGCGGACATCTTGCGGTACCATCACGACATCACTCTGTGGGAGGCCCGCGAGATCCGTTATGGTGGAAGATACTGCGATATGCAGTCCCTGCGGCGATGATCTGGTTTATGTCGTGGGCATCGGTACGTGTACTGGCGGCGCTTGACCCACCAATGGCGTCTTATCCGAGCGAGCATATGTTAAGATAACTCTATAATTTGCATATTTTCTTAGTTATTATTTTCACATATTTACGTAGTAACATTTTAAACGGTTTGTAGCGAGCATATTTTGGCGGAGGATCTTTTTTGACCTTTCTTTGGGCGTTTAGATGATATGGACTATCGTTCTATCAATAAATCTGAGCATATGATGGATCGAGAGCGACACATGTCGAGACTTCGGGGTTGGCGTCATGAGAGCATATGTCACGGGATATAGCGGGCAGCGAACATGGGTGCGGGATCCACTATCTTGATCAGGACCATCTTCTTTTCGAGAGTACCCGGTCTCGTACCATATGGACGGGTATGACATCACAGATTGGGTATCTCTACGAGACTCCTTGGGACATTGGATCGATGATGCGAGCGAGCTCATCAACGTGATCGTCGCTGAGCACTTACTCCAGTAGTATTGCGATAGCCTATAGGCGTCGTCGGCGATAGTGTTTAGAGGTGTACTTATTTTGTATATATTCTTTGGATATTTTATTGTTCACTTTTATCTGCATCGTACTTGAGTTTATTTTTGGCATATGGATGAAATTTTTTTGTATCGTTTGATTACTAGTACATTTGTATTTTTGATCTATTTATATTTTGTATCATTTGTTCTTGGTATTACAAGTTCATGTTACATTTGTTTGCATTTCTGTACATTAAAAAAAAAAACATCTTGTTTTTTAAAAAAAAAATTGAAGCGAGCTTACGCTTGGCTTTTAGTCGATAGATAATCGGTTGATCGTTAACTTAGTTCCGATTACCGATTATCGAGAGACAAAGTGTAGGATCCCGATAAGTAGAGACTAGCTAGCCACCTCGGCGGTGTGTGGCCAGTCACTTATTATATCTATATTTAAATTTTTTTGGTTCCTGTTAATTAAATTTAAAACATACTTAATTTAAAATTTTCGTCTTTAAAAAATTCAGATTGAAGCTACCTATATTTAAATTTTAGTGTTGTTTCAAAAAATTCTAAGAAAATAGAAAATGTTAAAATTAGAATCAACATGTAGATGTTGCACAAGGAGATATGATGCTGAACATGAACTATTTTGGAGCAAAAAAATAGAAATGTTAGCCGTGGTCGTTAGAATAAGATCAAAATTGAGTCAAAGACAAAAGTGCTATCGCCTCAATGCTAGATTCTCAGCACCACAATGGTAAGGACAGAAAATTTTCTTAGGAGAATCGATTAGGGATGCACAGAGCCTAGATGCCACACCAAGGAGCTCAAGAATCAAGCAAAAGATAGAGCAACGCCATAACGCCATACTTAGTGCCTAGGCCACCCTTTGCAGCTGATGATGTGGACAAATGCAGTTTAAGTAGTTTCGACAAGCGGTTTGGGTGGTTTTCATGCCATATATGAGGGAGCAACCACCATGGTGAAGTGTAGGCTATGAAAAGAGATTAGTTGGCTACTTAAAGACATTTGGTGAGTATAAGTAAGAGTGAGAAGCACTTGGCACTCTAGGTGCAGTGTGTGTGTGTATTAGTGTTAGTGTTTTGTTCAGTATGTGGGTTGTGTGATAAAGTGTTGATCTTGCTAGAGGTATTGAGAAGATCTGTTTCAAGGATTTGCGGGTGAGGGTTTTCCACGGTAAGTAGAAAGAAGGCTGTCAAAAAGTGCTTTGATCTATTCGGTTCTCTCTTTCCTTATTCTCTGATTATCCTAGTATCTTATTTTACAAATTCAAATATATTTTTCTTCTTTAATATATGGAGCACTAAAACATAAAATGCTCTAGATTTATGTACTTATGTGTTGATGTTATTGTATCAAACTTAATGTTTGGAATTTTATAAGATAATTGTTCGTGCTTTATATGAAATTGTATTTTGTTTTTCCCTGCACTTAATTTATTTGGCCAATTGTGAAGTTAAAAGCAATTTATGATCTAGAAATATCTGAAGAGTTCTAGAAGAATAGTAGAAAAAATAAACAGATTTGCTAAATAGACATAGACATGTTATTTAATCTACAGTTGCTAATAGGGAAATTCAGTAAATACAATCACTTAAAATTTAATTAGATTAGTAGGAGAGCTTTTAAGTGATTTGGTTATATTGATTTAGGCATTGATGTCATAATACTTATATTTTTGACTGACACTATAAAATATTTAAAAGAATTCATTGTCATTTCAAACAAAATAAAACCAGAAATATGATAAAATCTAGAGTATTATCTTGAAACCATAAGGAACATCACGAAAATTTTCTATTAAAATCATAAAAAATTAATTATTTTTTAGTTTCTAATCATTAGGTGTAAGTTTAATTTTACCTTTCAAATTTAGTTGAATAAAAAATAAGTTTATTTGTAATTAACTAAATTTTAAAATTACACATTTTACTCAAATTCTTATGAAAATGATATTCTATTTAACTTTATATTACTTGATGGATATGTGCACTTGAAAATCCCAATCAATTACAAAAATTGGTCATACATGCTGAACTCGCTAAGCTGATTTCTCACTTTGGTGCCAAATAAATATTGTGCTTAATTGTTGCAGGCTTTTTAAAATGTTTGTTTTTTCAGGGATTGGTGGACACCCAGAAGCCGCCAGAAATGATATCTGGCAATATGACAGCAGGTCAGCAAAAATCGCCTTGCCTTGGAAAATCTTGAAATAATTCCTAATTCCCTAAGTAACTTTTTCGCTTGTATCGTTATTGCAGCTATGTGTATTTATTCTGGACTTTTCATGAGATTTGCGTGGATGGTTCAACCTAGAAACTACCTGCTTCTAGCATGCCATGCTTCTAATGAAGCAGTTCAGCTCTATCAGTTATCTCGTTGGGCAAAGGCTGAAGGGTATGAATATCAAGCTTTACTAGATAGAATGCTATTTTCTTTTATCTAGTTATATTTGTATAAATGGGAATGCTAATATAAATTTGTGGGAGAATGCTATGATTCCATGAAATCAATGTAACGGTTTTATTAAGATGGATATATTTGTAGAAATGGGAATGGTAGAATGAATTGGTGAACATAAAAAAATAGATAGATCATGCGATGAATTTATCATGAGATTCATATTCTAGTAATGGGATTGGCTAACAACAACAAAACAAGTTTTTATCTCACTATGTGTACATGAATCCTTCTCCTGTGTCCTATTAAGTGTCAAATTCTCATTTAATTCTAATAAATTAAAGTTATATATCCTAACCAAGTCTTTTTTAGGTCTAGCTTTATTTGTCTTAATATAAGGCAAATCTAATATATCTCTCTTCCCAGCCATTAGATGGATGATGTTTTATGTGACCAAACTATTTAAAGGCTACTCTCTCTAATCTTATTTTCCAATGGAGCTACTCCAACCTTTCAAACAAATATATTCATTTGGCATTTTATCTCTCTAATAAAGCCACTCATCCACGAGCATCCTCATCTCCAACACTTAACTTTATGCTTTTCTTTTATTGGCCAACATTTTGAACTATAAATCATTGCGGTCTTATCACCATCTTATAAAATTTTCTTTTAAATCTAAGCGGTATTTTCTATCATACAATAGGCCAAATGCATTCCTCCACTTTAACCATTCAACTTGAATTATATTAATAACATCCCCATCTATTTCGCCATCATTTTGAACAATAGACCCAAGATATCTAAAACTCTCTTTTAATGACTTGATCACCTAATGTCACAACTAAGGTTGTGAAAATCTGACATAGACCAGAAAAATAGAGGTTCAAGATTTAAAGGTTGAGCTGGGTGAATCGGGGTTGAAACAGATAATATAATAAATATTAAAATTATCTAAATGAAACTTAAATGATCAAATAATCATACAATATGTGCAATTTGAGAAAAATAAATTATAAAATACAAATCATATGCAAAAAAATCTCCTGTAATTTTAAAGTTAAATGCATTAATATATAAATACTAACATTTTTTTGTAGTCATGATAATTCTTTGAAATAACTAATTGTAGAGCTTCAAGAAATTGCTTATCTAAAAAAGTTGGAATTAAAATAAAATTAGTAATTTGACATCAACTATATAAAATATAGAAGAAAAATATAAACTAAACTAACTACAAAAGTTATTGTAAATTATGATGAAGAATAATTAATAATTAATACTAATAAATAACAAGTCATAACAAAATTGAGAGATTCATAATTCAATAAAATGATATATGACGATCAATAATTTTTTTGTTCTTTAGTCAAAAACTTCCTAAAACATCAAATGCTTATTAAAATTTATTTCTAAAATAAGTTTAAAAGAAATAGATTCTAATCAAATATATTAAAATTCATCTCTAAATGTTGTCTCTTCAAAGGATCCTGCATCAAAAGTGCCTCCCCAAAGTTTGTCTCCCAATCAACTCCAAAAGCTTCTAAAATATCATGTGTTCAAGTGTTTCATGTATTTCATTATTGCGCTTGCTTCGACCCTCATTAGTCTCTACAAATCACACATATAAAAAATTTATTTCATCATCTTTATAATCAACATAAGTATAATTTAATTAACTTACTATTAGTTGTCATATTGGATGATATATTTACTCATTCAATAAAGAATGACATCATCTGTATATATTTCATTCTAAAATCATCATAATTTAATTTAGACATTCTTCATCAATTATTCAAAATCTATTGTCTTAATACTTGAATAATCCATTGGATCATAATTTCTTTTTTAAGATGAAACCTATCAAATAAATATAAAATCTTAAATAAGTATCAATGTTAAGAACAATAGTATAATAATAGAAGACTTTTAAAACAATATATACTTGTTCCTCAAATTAAGATTATAATGAACATGTATGATCATTTAACCTATGGTGTTCTAAATTATTTCTTTTTTTATGTATTTATTCAAAACACTCCAATTTCTTTCACACATGATAGAAGAAGGCTTAGAATTCTAATAGCCAATTTTGTAAATTATGAGCACTAGAATCAAACATCTTCCACCATTCATCTACATATGAAATTTTAATTAACTTCAAAAAATAAAATATGCCAAAAGGATAGTGACAAACTATGAAAACTAAATAGAATTGTGAAAAACTCACTAACCAGTTGCATTTCTTTCATAGTAGTGAGTCTGATAAAACTTCAAACTTTTAAATTATCCCGATATATTCTAACTTCATTCATTGCTAATTTAGACTTGAGACATATCTTTATTTCCAATATGTTTAATTAATTCTTGCATAACTTGTTTTGACGAATTCTCTTAATCATATTGAAAATGTGGATTTAAGTAATATGCATTGAATGGATACTTTGGTAGAGTTGTTCATCTCATCTTTTCTTAATAATATAAGTATATGGTTTATACAATCTTTTAACACCTCTAAACATTCCTTTAAGTGTCTTTCTTGTTATACATGCTAATAAACATAACAAAGAGATAGTTTTTCGAATCAATAACTCATGATAATCTTATTAATGGTCATGTTATTTTTTTTTTACATGATTAAACAATCACTCCAAAATTTATTATATAATAGAAGATGCTTCTTTTTTCTTTTAGCAGTTTTGCTAACTTTGAATCCACATAATGCTTATTTGTAGCAAGAACACAAATCATGTTTATGATCATATACTCAAAGTAATAAAAGTTGTTGCAAAGCAGTAGCTCAACGTCTTATTTCAGTCCACCCTTGTCTTTTTCTCAACCAAGACAATAGCAAAATATGATTGTAAATTAATATTATTATCTTTAATACATTCTTAGCATCCACTACATGAAAGTTACTAATATTTTAGAATCTAATTCAAGCAATGTCTGGTGACCAATAAATATTTACGTACTTTTCATGCAATAACTCTCCAACTTTCTTATAATTTGTTGCATTATCGCAAGTTTACAATATTTTCTAGACCTAATTATCGGTCATTGTTGCATAATATTTTATTTCATTTAACTATTTGTTAAATAAGGAACAAAAGTTGTTGTAACATCTTTCTTAATGTCATAAGCATTAATGGATTTTAAAAAAGATTCTCTTGTGGACGATAAACTAAACAAGTTAATCAATGTTCTATTTCTAACATCTGCATTCATCAAATTAAAGTGCATATTCTATTTCAAACAAGCTTAAGATTCAAGAAACTTACATTCTTTTGCAATCCTCAATAGATTAATTCTCATCCTATGATATGATGGAAGTTCATAACCCGATCCAATAGCGAAATATTAAGTTTTAGTTATAAGAAATATTATGCATTAGATTACATTATATAAACCTGAAAAATATTAGCCATCGGATTACAAATCAATGACAAAATGAAATGTTTTGCATTATAAAGGTTTCATCCGGTTCTTTGTTGGGCCGATTTTTAAACAATGGATCATTGACCCGATTCACACGGTCGAGCCGGTTAGGTCGATTATAACAACCGTGGTCACGCACCTAATAGAACTTATAACTAAAATTACACTCCATATATTCAATTTTAGATCTACTCAAATGAAAACCTTTAAATTTTAAGGTAGATCTCCATAATTCAAATTTCTCTTGAACTCCCTCTTATCAATAAGAAGAATGTCATTTGCAAAAGCATACACCAAGGTACATCCTCCTCTAAATGCTTTAAAAGTACACTTAACTAAAGCAAAAGATATGAGCTTGAAGTCGATCCTTGAAGTAATCCAATTGAAATAGAAAAATATTTTGTCAATCCTCCTTCCGTTTGGGCACAACAATTATAGTATACATACCCTTAATGACCTGAATATAACTAATATTAACTTTTTTTCTAGTACTCTAAGTAATTCTCTTGAAACTTGATCATATGCTTTCTCAAATCAACAAATATCATGGGTAGATCCTCCTTACTTTCTATACTTCATCAAACCTCTCAACAAATGTATAACATTCATGGTAGATTTATTCGCATGAAATCAAACTAATTTTGAGAAATTTTTGTATCACATCATAGCTAAGCTAAATTACTCTCCCATAATTTTAATGTATGGGCATTAACTTAATTCCTCAATAATTTACACTTTTATCACCTTTATTCTTAAATATAGAACCAACAAACACTTTCTCCACTCATCGACATTCGTTTAATTTTTAAAATAATATTAAAAGATTAGTAAGCCAAAAAATTCTTAAGCATTTTCGACATTAGAATATCATGGTCATGTTCTTTCACAATTCATTTTCTTTAAAGTCTCTTCAACTTCAAATTACTAATCGATGATAAAACATAATTTTCTATTTTTTAGGATACTAAGTTGTTTAAATCATTATTCTCAAATACTTATTGAAAAGTTTATCAAAATATCTCATCCACTATGCTCAATATTTTTTTTTAAAAAATCTTTATGATTTTCATCATTAATGCTTATTTGAGTTAGATCTTTTTTCTCCATCTCTTGCTTGTTGCTTATACATCTTTCATCTTCTTTGGTATCCAATTTATTGTATTGAAAATTAAATTTTTTGTATCACATATTATTTTCTTAAAATCTCTAGCCACTTTATGTTTTCCCAATTCTTCAAGTTTTACATCTAAATCAAGTTTTATAATAAAGCTTTTTTTTTTATACATTTTGACTCCACCATTAACCATTTTACTAAAAGAAGCATTTCCTTTTGATACATGCTCATATTTTTCTGCTTAATTTTATTTGTTACTTTTTTCTACATAATATTAATTTTCTTATGAATATTTCAAATTCTAATATCTTGTAGTTTGCTCTTAAAAGATTTTTTTAGTGTCTGGGATAATAATTTGATTTATTTTTATTTTTAATCTTCATCTTAAAATATAAAATTAGTAGTTGATCTTTGGATACTTAAACTAATTAGTTGATCTTTGGATACTTAAACTTTCACTCGAAATGATCTTATAATCTTTATATTCTAAATGATCTATTTTCTTATTAGAAAATAATCAATCTATTTCTAGATATATTTTTATAAGTAATAATATGCTCATCTTTTTTTTTTAAAATAAAGTATTATTCTTAAATTATAAGAAATATCTAATATACTCATTTCTTCTTAGTTCAATTCTATGTAATGAATATTTTTAAAATCTTCTACATCGGCATGTTCATTTAAATCTCCTCCAACAAATATCTTATCTTCAAGAGCTAGTATTTATATTAATCTCTAAGTTATTCTAAAATCTTCTTTAAGCATACATTCAAACCTATTTGAAGCATAAATCTTATAACATTAATAATCCTAGTATCAATAATTTTTAAAGTTATAATTTTTCTCTAATCTTATTAATATCTACAACGTTATTCTTCAAATTTTTATCTATAATCACATATATATACTATTTTTAGTTTAATTTTACATGAATATTAAAGTTTAAAATCTAAACTATCGATCTCCCCAATGGGATTGGCCAAAAAGAAAAAAAAGGAAAACATTTTCAATCTAGCATTAGAAGCCATTTCAAGAAGAAATTAAGTTTTACAAGAAGAATGTAGCTTTATGCTACTTGTAAAACTTGGATCAAATAGTTGGCCATAGAATGATAAATGATTCTCGTATCATTGGCTGTTAGTTTTGGTACGTGGATTTAAAATATACTGCATCTTGTAGGCAAACTTCATGAATTTGTTCGTCTTGTGTGCTTACAGGAATCAATATTAGATGCAGATGACGTAGGTTTTCATCATCATTAGCTTTATTTTGGCTATTTGTGGTCGGCCTAGGTTTTCTCACACTCGTCTTATATATGTTGTTGTTAGATGCCCCACCACTAAAACATTTCGTCACAAACTTCTAATCTCATGTTAAATAGGAACATTTATAACTCATTTTATTATCGTCTTCTTTCAGAAGTTTTTGAGTTCTAACTGATATTCTCTTCCTCGTTAATAGGTATCTGGCCAACAAAGCACCAGAAGAACACAAGTAGCTGCCGCTTCTCCTCGAAATATACGTGATTTGAGAAATAAATGGTAGCTCCCTTGCATAGTTTCTTCTCTTCAGCTGGCTTTGCGTGTCATGTGCTATTTGGCTTTGGAGTTTATTATTGATATTGTTATGATTTATTTCAAACAGATGTGTGTAGCGCTGTAATGTGTCATGGAGCATCTCGTGATTCAAAACCACACAAAAAGAGAACATATCCAAACGAAAAGTCAAGTCAATATGAGAATTAATCACAATATGGTATGTGCAGTTATCATTTTGATTGGCTTGAAGGTCTAAATTGCACCATGCAGAAGCTACTTTGGTGGCTAGACATCTGTTAGGACCATATCCTCTTAGATCCATTTCACCCCAAGTTCCCTCAATATTTTTAATAGAATTATTTTAATTATCGGAGTAGTGTTGACCATGCGACCAGTTGTCCCCAAAGATGTTGCGTATTGGTGTAAGGCAAGATTTGGCCAAAATTTTAGAGACAAATTTTTTAAAATAAGTATTAAATAATAATTAATTAATATATTAAGTATTTAAAAAAATTAAAATATAGTACGATCGCATAAGTGGGCGATTACCACTCATCGAGGTGGCATAGATCGGTCGCCACTTATGGGCGTATATTGGTCGCGATAATCGGTCGGGGAAAGCCTCGACCAATTATAGGCGGCCAGCTACCATATATTCCGTGGTAGAATTACGACATTATTTTGACATCGACGCAAGACCGCAAGATCTCCTGCTCCATTTGTTCGACATCCCGCTTTGGGTCGAATCCTCCCCCTCCGCCACACACACTCTCACGGCTCCACCATAAAATTGCGGTATGGTCGCTCACCAAATTGTGTCGTCCTCCACCCGAATCGTGTGTCATCGCTCCACCATCGCATTTCATTCGGCTCCGCAAGCTCAGTCCGACTCCTCATGCTAGTTGAAAGTCAAGTGTTTTTTTTCTTTTAATTTTCTCATTCCAGTGCAACAATGGAAAGGAAAATTCGAGTAGGAAGAATTTTCTTCTATTCCTTAGTGATCGGTAACGAGGGTGATGATTATTAGGATTGTGAAGCTTATCATGTCTCTATTACTATTTTTGTCGTTCTTTCAAGATGTCTTTTGTGTCATGCTTATATAGTTTTTTCATCACAACTTTGGTGTTTGTTTTCTTCTAAAGATTGTAGTAGTATGCTCTCTTTTGTGATATATCTTTAGTCAAGTTCCGTGGTTTGTAGCGGCACACCTACCTTGACTGTCTCTTTGTGGTTTGTAGCATATAGTAGAATGAGTGAGCTCGTTTCCATAATTCTCTTCTGACGGTCCTCGTTGATGATCGATTCATTCTAAATTATGTATGGCAAAATCGTCCATGCTAGTTTATCATGCAAGCTTAGGAGATTTAAAACAGAAAGTGCTCGATCTCATTATGACATTGATAACCGTAGTGGAGATTACGTGTCATTTTTCTCCTCGGGATACATAGCTTACTACGATGATGAGTCTGATATTGGATAAAGCTTCCGTCGACATTAATTCTTTATGTGAAAATAAAGCCACAATGTCTTCGTAGCAAAAATTGATATTGATGTCATGCGGAATAATGTACATCGATTACGCTCATGAGTTCACTTATTACATAATCGCAAGATATCACGACCGTAAATTAGGTAATCATTTACCTCAACATTAGTGTTGGTGTCTTCTTTTTGTGTAAGTGTTTTTTAGAAGATTATAACTTTTAATACCGATCTTGAAGCATAAGCATGAGCAACCAAGTTCGTTTAGTAGTGCGATGATGAGTATAAACAACGAATAGCGAATCAAGCAATGCATATGATGATAACGATGTTGAGAATGATTCTTTCTTGAGTAATGCCAATTTATGTGACATCAATGTCGATCCACGAGCTTCTTGAGTCATTCAATCTAGAATTCATCAAATGACGATGTTATGATTTGCAACTATGTATGTCAAATAAAAAAGATTGGGATGCGAATATTGTGTTTGATGGTCCATCAATAGTTCAATTTTTTTTTGATGACATCAAGTTTCAATTGAATTATATGAAAGTATGTGTTCTCAAATAAGAAGGAGCTTGATTAAGCTGTTGGTCAATTCTTAATAATGTTTTACCGTCACATCATTGAATCAAGAATTTAACTGTTATATATTGTGCAACATAGTAAATCCAGATCTTGCCAATGGCGCGTATTAGCGAAGCAAGAGGTTGAGAGGTTCATGGAGGATACAACTTTAGGTGCACCGCACACATGCGTTACACTATCGTGGTTCAAGACATCGTCTTCTAAGTTCATCGGTTATTTCATAATGTCAATTATGTGATTTCAAATAGACTTGAAACCTAGAGATCAGTTACGTATTACTAGAATTTTTAATATAAAGTCTCTTACATGAAGGCCTAGGATGTGAGGTGTAAAGTACTCGAGCCATATTTGGCGGTTGGAGGAGTCATACTCTAGGCTTATTTATGGATTCATTATGCTTTCTCGCTGAACTATTCTGAAATTTTGTTATCATATACATGCAGTTTGAGGTTGTTTGCTTTTAGACCATCGATTTATGGTTGGAGATTTTTATGCCTTGTTCTCGCATGGGGCGGGGCGTTCTTACTAGGCAAGTATCGGTATGTTGCTCACGAATATTGGTGTTGATGAACAATGAACTATTTTTGCTTTTGCTATGGTTGAATTTGAGAATCGAATCCACTAGTTCATTATACATTTGCTATTGTTTGGCCGGGGATTTATGTATAATCTCAAATAAGCATTCATGGTTCGTGATACCGATATTTTTCTATGGGCTTTTCGTCATTGCTTAAGACATCTTAGGAAAACTTCAAGAAAGTAGTGAGGAAAGTGGGTATTGCGGATGTTGAGTTTATGTGTAAGAAAATGTACATGTCAACGACGGATGACATCAACATATTCAACCGTCAATAAAAAAATTAAACAAGCATACTAGTGGTTAGTAGGCGTGATGTGTCCAAGTGGTCATTGGTTCATGGTGGAAAACATATATTACTATGACAAATGCATCGAGTGTTTTAATGGGGTACTTGTGCGGAGACTACCAATTCAAGCATTGATCCGCTATAACATTGTGAGTTTATTTTATAAGAGCAAGTACCACTTGGGAGACTATGGAATTCATATTCTCCCACAGAACAAGCATTGCTCAATTTGAGCATGAGGCAAAACTATCTACAACAATTAATATTTGAAGTGCAAGTTCTTGAATTGTCGATCCTTGAGTTGACTTCACGGCGGTCATGCAATGCGGTTGTGCATGAAACGATTTATCATATGCCATGTAAACATATAGCAGCTTTAGTCCATAGATTGAATCATCTAGCTTATGTGTCAAAGTATTACACCATGTCAATGTATGGTCATACACTCTTAATTTTCACGTTCTATATGATCGAAATACGGTGAGTCGATGCATTGGGTATCCTTTAATGCCTCTGGTTAGAGTTATGTCGGAGGCCACGATCAAGTAGATGAAACACAATGGATGAGCGCAGCAAAGCAATCGATGCGGTATACAAATCATTTGGTCATTACCAACATCGTGTCCACATACTAGTAGGAGGTGAGTTTAGATTGTGTTGAAATATTTTAACGAAGCGCATAGATTTTCTTTATTTATCTCACGACTCTAATAAATTGTAATTTTGTTATTCTTGTCATAGTGATGGCTTAAAGCCGCTACGTCTGGAGGAGGTGTCTTTGAGATAGATGGCCCGCATCCCCGCACTGCAGAGGTTCATCCAACATAGCCTTACTTCAGCGGATACGCGCACATCCAGATCTGGTAAGAATTTACTTTCAAGTTTAATTTCTTTCTATTATATTTCAATTGTTCTAGCATGACAACAATTTCTTCATATTGCGGGGGGACTATTTTGGAGGCGGTTTCTTATCTTGATGCTTAGAGTGACTTTCGTGCCACGGTTCACGCCGCCCTCTGCACGGACTTCTGTTAGCTTGAGGTATATCGGACTTGACCATCACATGTTGATAGTTGAGCGTTGGCCCCGCACCAACACTTTCCATTTTGTAGGAGAGATATGACGCAGCGTTGCAATGATCTTGGTTTCTTAGGGTGTCTGACGTTGGAAGCGGTGGCGAGTTGGCGACTACTGATGAGCTTTTGGGTGGACATCCCATTCCGCATTGTATCATGACTCGACCACTCATTGACATTCCGGATTACACCTGAAACATCGCTTCAGTGGTTATGTTAGACATTTTTGAGTCTACAGACCTCTAGAGTTGGACTTTTACATATGTCGAGCATATGTTTTGTTCCTTAGTTTCTTACTACGAACATAGGTGAGGTGCACCATAGTATCTACCATTGTTAGAAGATCTACTATTGACTTTATCGGTAGAGGCATAGTCTTACTTATCTGAGGAGTTACAGTCTCAGTCAAGAGAGCCAACATGGTATGGTGTCTTGCTCAATCTATCTTGAGCGGTGTTAAAGACCAACACTACATGTTACCTATCCTGAGATTTCAAGATTAGTTTCGGTAAGAAAATTAAAATCTATTTAGTTTATTTTAACATCTTGAGTTGCAAGTAAATGATTTATACATGAAAATTGGTTTACTCGTGGACGAAGGGTATGTAGATGCCATTGATTATCGATTTTTTGAGATGAGTTAGAAGGATTCTTCTTGAGCGTGCTTCTTAATTGCTATAACTTATTCTCACTAAATGTTATCATACTACTGCCTAAAATCCACTAACAAATCTGGTGACTTTTGTGAGACATTATAGCACCCAAGAGGTGTATAATATTAAAATTTTAAAACTTTAATTTTAATTTTTAAATAGAAAATTAGATTTTGATTTTATAATGATAAGATATAATTCTAAATGCAGCAAAAATAAAAATACAATAAAGTAAATAGAGACAAGAGGCACATGATTTTTTGGTTCCAAACCCCAAAAATACGCCACTACCACTCTAGGAATCCACTAAATGAAAATGGTTTACAAAGTATTCTCTATAGGTACAACTACAATAATATGTACTCTCTAGGCTACAACCCCAAAATAAATTTTACAACAAAAAAATACAAAATAATAAATTTTGATAAAGTAAATCTCTCACAAATATACCAAGTTCAAATTCAAAAGTGATCTCACAACTTATAAATGATCACTTTACAACTTAAAAAATTTGGGCAAAATGCTCACTTAATAAAAATAAATATCTTAAAGTGATCTTACTAGATGTTTATGTTATTATAATTTGTAATAATACAAAATGATTTCAAAATAAATTCACAATATTCTTTTTTAATAAAATAAATTTCAGCAAGGAGTAATTTATTTTATCAAAGATTCTTTCAATTAATGCTAATGATCACAAAATAAAAATAAAAATATGATGGATCTAAGTTGGTTAGTAAGCTTTCAATTAAAAGAGAGATCTAGCAAATATGAAAATAATTTCAGCACAATAATTTATTTTAAAATGCTTAAAATATACTTCTAAAATAGATCTAAGAATAAATGATCTTTCAAAATAAGATCAAAGAAGAAATATTTCAAGAAACCAAAAGAAATTTGTAGGAAGCTAAAAATTTCAAGTTGAAATAGATCCTACAAATTATCACAAGAGTTTTTCACCAAAAAAATGATTGAGAAACTTTGATGTGAAAACCAATGTTCAAAGACTAATCCACCAAAAGTATAAATTAGAAAGAAGAAATAGATGGTGAAAATAGCATGAACAACTAAAGTATTAAAATCAAGAAAACAAACTCAAGTAATTTAAAAGGCTTGCTTCATTGAAGATGTTGAAGCTTCCAAACCAAGGATTTGATCTGCAATATTTGGAGAACACTTGGAAGGAACATTTAAGAGATTTTCTCTTAGATTTGCTGGAGATTTTGAATTTTGAATGAGGGATGCTTTCATGAAGAGAATGAGGGCTATTTATAGGCAAGAAGGTCATTTAAAAATTATTTCAAAGAAATATATTATACAAACCTCATGCTATCATGTGATAATTTAATATTCAATAAAAATATAATTTATATTAAACAAATATTAAATTTAGCAGCAAAAATTCGGCTATTCACATGGGAAAGTCAAAAGTAATCAAATGTAGCTCTTAATATATTCAAAGCATGTAGCATGCATCCATTATTAAAATGGTAATGTTTAAAAATCATAATAAATTCAATTTTAATGCAAAGTGGGTCATGTAACCACTTATTTTAAAGGAAAAAATCCAAGGAACTGATGGAGATAAAATCAGATATGAATTCTTTGATTAAACAATGACTTTGGCTAAAATACAAAATTTTATATATTTTGTTAATTTTGACATGTGACATTTAAAATTATGATATAATTTATATATAATCATAATATGTTAGTTATCATATAACCAACAAATTAAATTAAAATACCTAATTATATTAAGTAAATAAAATAATTATACTTAATAGTTATGATCATTTATTACTTTGACAATTTTATTGCTATGTAGAAAACATATAATTGAATGTTAATTAAATAAAGATTTATATAAATTAACCTCATTAAAATAGTATGTTAAGTTGTGAGCAAATTGATTCATGCCAAAGAACTCATATGAATAGTCATATAACCTAAAAATCATGAGCTTCACATTATCCCTTTCATTTTTTTTATTCTTGCAATTTCTTCAACAATTTGTGAGATGTATTGGATATGTAATTAGCAATTGATATATCTGAAACATATAAAAATATTCATTAGAACATCCAAGCATTTATTTGTTATCATCAAAATTAATCAAATTGAACATGAGGCTAATTAAGCCAACAATCTCTTTTGATGATGACAAACTAATGTTGGTATTGATTTTGATGAAGGTGCAAATTGACCTTTCATCATAGTTTTGAAAGAAATTATATTAAAAAAATTTATGCATATGAGATGAATAATGTTGCTCCCCTAAATGTATGCATTAAATAGACTTAATATTAACCAACATTTTACTCTTCTCCCCTTTTGACAACATCAAAAGTGAGAACAAACTACATACAATTTTAAATATTAGGATCTAACATTCCAAGCATGCATCTTAAAGTACAAAAATGTTCTTCCGTAAGGGTTTTGTAAAATATCTGCAATTTGTAAATCGGTTAATAAAATTAATATTAACATCACCTTTCAAAACATGATCCCTAATAAAATGATGTCTAATTTCTATATGCTTGGTTCTGAGTCTTTGGATAGGATTTTAGTCAAACTAATAGCACTAGTATTGTCATCTAAACTAGAATGTGATCTTGCTTAATACCAAAATCTTCTAATTGTTGCTTTAACCAAAGGACTGAGCAAAGTAACTACCACAGCTATGTACTCACCTCGAGTGGATAAAGCTACGAATTTTGTTTCTAGATGACCAAGACACAAGTGATGATCCTAAAATGACATGTGCCGATGTGCTTTTTTCTATCTACTTTGCATCCCGCAAAAATCAGATCGAATAAGCAACCAAATCACATGATAAAGAATTTTAGGATACCATAAACCTAACCTAGTAGTGCCTATCAAATACCGAAAGATACGCTTGACCGCTATTAAATGAGATTCTTTTGGCTAAATGAGCACACAAATAAACAAAGAAACATAATATCAGCCTACTAGCGAAGGTATAAAAGTGAACCTATCATACTCCTATAAAGTTTTGATCAACAGATTTTCCTAATTCATCTAAATCCAATTTTATAGATGGGCTCATAGGAGTTTTACTAGATTTAAATCTTTTCATGTCAAACCTCTCAAGCAATTCATTTATATACTTAGTTTGACAGATGAATGTGCCATTTTCTTGTTGCTTCACTTGAAGACCTAAGAAAAAATTAAGTTCTCCCATCATACTCATTTCAAACTCTTTAGACATCAAAGATGAGAACTCATGGCATAAAGATTCATTTGTACTTCCAAATAATATATCATCTACATACACTTGTACCACAATCAAATCATCATCTATGCTCTTAAGGAATAAGGTGGTATCTACTCTACCCTTTCTAAATCCATGATCTATCAAAAAGTTACTTAACCTATCATACCAAGCACAGGAGCCTTTTAAACCATATAAGGCTTTCTTTAATTTATACACATGATTTGGAAAATCAAGGCTCTCAAATAGGTGGTTGCTCTACAAATACATTTTGGTCAATAAATCCATTCAAAAATGCACTTTTGACATCCATTTGAAAAGTTTAAAATTTCTAAAACAAGCATAAGCAAGGAGTAACTGATAGCTTCTAGTCTTGCTACTGCAAAAGATTCTTCAAAATCTATACCTTCAACTTGTGTGTACCCTTGTGCAACTAACCTAGCTTTATTTCTAACAATACAACCTGAATCATCTAGCTTATTCCTAAAGATCCATTTTGTTCCAATGACATTTTGATCTTGGGGTCTTGGGACTAATTCCCAAACATCATTTCTTACAAATTGATTCAACTCCTCTTCCATAGCAATAATCCAAAATTATCATTTAATGCTTCTTCTAAATTTTAGGTTCAACCTCGGATAAAATGTTGAATGATCTACAACTTCTACTATGTCTTCTAGTCATAACTCCTTTTGAAGGATCTCCTATAATTAGTTCCTTTGGATGATTTTATTATATTTCCATTCTTTAGGCAATGAATCATCCATATTATCTTCTAAAGATATTTTCTTAAAGTTATCAATCTCTTCATCAATCACTTCATTTCTAATAGGATCAATTAAATTTTCATCAAAAATAACATGTATTGATTCTTCTACAATCATTTTTCTTTTATTGTAAAACTCTATAAGCTCTACTAGAAAGAGAGTATCCTAAGAAAATACCATCATCGATTTGCAATCAAACTTACCTAAATGATCTTTTCCATTATTCAAAATAAAGCATTTACATCCAAATACATGAAAGTGTTCAATCTTAGGCTTCTTTCCAAAAAACAATTCATAGGGTGTCTTCTTCAAAATTGGTCTAAAATAGATCCTATTCATTACATAACATGCATTTATCGCCCAAAAATATTTTGGCAATTTATACTCATCAAGCATAGATCTACTTAATTCAATTAATATTCTATTTTTCTCTCTACTACTCCATTTTGTTGGGGAGTTCTAGGTGCAGAAAAATTATGTCTAATCCCATGTTCATCACAATAATCCTCAAATAATTTATTTTCAAATTCCACCATGATAGTTTGAACCCTATTAATCAAAAGGCCTTGTTCTCTTTGAATATATTTAGAAAACTTTCTAAACTCACCAAAACATCATCCTTGTAAGTTACAAATAAAACCCAAGTATATCTAGAGAAATCATCAACAATCACAAAACCATAATTTTTTCCACCTTTGCTAGTGCTAATAGGACCAAATAAATCCATGTGCAATAATTCTAGAGGTCTAGAAGTAGAAACAATATTTTACTTTTAAATGAGCTTCTAGAATGTTTACCATGAATACATGCATCACAAACATAGTTTGAATGAAAATTTAATTTAGGCAAACCAACTACTAAATCAAGTTTAGCAATTTTATTAAGTGTGTGCATGTTAATATGACATAGTCTCCTATGCCATAACCATATATCATCATGAGTGCTTTAAACAAAGTAAGTTTAAATTTACATCATGAAAGCTATCTAAATCAATGACATAAATATTTTTGTATCTTTTCCTACTAGCAAAACATTTTCATTATTTTTATAATGCAATATGATGCATGGAATACTACATTCAAACCTTTATCACATAATTGACTAATAGAAATTAAATTATGTTTTAATCCTTCTACTAGAAAAACTTTATCTAAAGTGATAGAATTCTTACAAATAGAACCAATGCCAATGATTTTTTCCCTTTGCATTATCTCCATATGTAACAAATCCTCCATCACTTGATTCTAAAGTTGTGAATTTATCTTTATCTCCCATCATATGTCTTGAACATCCACTCCAAGTACCACATGCCTTCTTTGATTTTGCTTTGAAGGCATTCCTACAAAATAAACTCACATGTTAACTTTTGGAACCCAAACATGTTTGGGTCCACATTCTAAATTTGAAGTAAGATATTTAGCATGCATGGTTTGTGTAGTGCTTGTACCTTTTGGTACCCATACATAAGATGATTGCTTAGTATTTTATATTTTACATGCATAACAATCAAATGAAATATGCCCTTTTATTGCAATAGTTGCACCAAACATTAGTGTTTGCATATGATTTAGAATGATAATTATAAGGTATATGAGTGGGATGTGTATGATGCAAATAATTTTATCAAATATTTTTCTTGATGAAGTATTATAATGAACTTGTGATTTTAAACATAATTCTAATCTTGCTTTTAATAAGATATTCTCTCTTTCAAGTTTACCTACAACTAAGGAACAATTTAATAAAGAAGTATTTTTACTTTTAAATTATCACATTCATTTTTTAAATCACAAAAATGCATATCTAAATTTTTATGTTCTTTTCTAAGGTTTTGTATTTTCTTTTTTTTTTTATATTCAATAACTAAATCATTAAAAGCATCATCTAATTCATCATAAGATATATCATTACATACCTCTTGAGAATCTAAGTCGATTCTCCATTTGCCATAAGACATATGTTGACCTCTTCATCATGAGCTAGTACTTGATTCATTTGAATCTGGATTGGCCCATAAAGTCTTTTCTTCTTCTTATGGTACTTTTTCTCCTTCATATTTTTCTTTTGTTTACATCAATCTTTTTTTCTTTGATTCAACAAGTTCGGACAATCACCTCTTATGTGTCCGTTTTTTTACAATGATAGCAAATGATCCCTTCACATAGAAATTTCTAGTTTGAAATTTATAATTTTAGATTTTTATACCTTTGATTCTTCTTCCTTAGCAAGTTCCAAGCCTTTTGGAAAGCATGACCACCTCATCACAATCACCATCCGAGCTTGAGGTGTTATGCTCATTACTATCATCAACTTGTAATGCAATGGTTTTTCCTTTCTCCTTCCTTCTCCTTTTGAGTTATCCATCTTATCCCTTTGAGCAATAACTTCATGTGCTATCAAAGAACCCAAAAGCTGATCAAGTGGATAAGTAGATAAATCTTAGCTTCAAATATATGTTTTAGCTTCCCATTCTTTTGGAAGACATCTAAGAATCTTATAAACTAAGTCTTGATTCTATATGTTTTTCCAAGAGAATGTAATGTGTTAATTATTTTCATAAATCTAGTATACATATCGAAATAGATTCGAAGGAGACATATGAAATAACTCATAATCATGAACAAGTCTATTTATGTGAGCATCTCTAACTTCACTAGTTCCTTCATAAGTTATAATAAGTTTATCCCATATTTCTTTTGCTACTTAACATAGAAATTTTCATGTAATCATCGGTAATAAAGCACAATGTAAAGTATTACAAGCCCTAGCATTTAATTCATCAAGTTCTCTTTCACATGAGACCATTTCTCAAAAGGTTTTCTACTTTAATGCCATTTACTTCTATGTGGGTGTATGATATTGATGTGTCAACATATACCACATGCGTGCATCTTGACCTCTTAAGAATGTACTAATTCTATTTTTTCAATAATCAAATGGTACACTATCTAAAAGTGGAGGTCTATGAGTGGATTGTCCCTTAATGAACCCTTTGGAAACCTTGTGCTATGAAAAGATTTACTCTTGGATGTTAAGCCAATAAAAGAGCCTAGCTCGATACCAATCAGAGACACTATAGCACCCAAGAGGTGAATTGAATATTAAAATTTTCAAAACTTAAATTTTAATTTTTAAATAGAAAATTAGATTTTGATTTTATAATGATAAGATATAATTCTAAATGCAAAGAAAATAAAAATACAATAAAGTAAATAGAGACAAGAGGCACACATTTTACGGTTCGCCAAACCCAAAATCCCTACATCACTTAGCCACCCCTAGAATCCACTAAATGAAAATGGTTTACAAAAAGTACTATAACTGAGTAACCCCTACAAATAATATGTACTCCTACAAAGTAGTACAACCCCAAAATAAATTTTACAATACAAAAAATACAAAATAATAAATTTTGATAAAGTAAATCTCACAAATATACCAAGAATCAAATTCAAAAGTGATCTCACAACTTATAAATGATCACTTTACAACTTAAAAAAAATTTTGGCAAAATGCTCACTTAATAAAATAAATATCTTAAAGTGATCTTACTAGATGTTTATGTTATTATAATTTGTAGAATAATACAAAATGATTTCAAAATAAATTCACAATATTCTTTTCATAATAAAATAAATTTCAGCAAGGAGTAATTTATTTTAACCAAAAAAGATTCTTTCAATTAATGCTAATGAAAATAAAAAAAAATAAGTATATGATAGATCTAAGTTGGTAAGCTTTAATTAAAAAAAGAGAGATCTAGCAAATATGAAAATAATTTCAGCACAATAATTTATTTTAAAATGCTTAAAATATACTTCTAAAATAGATCTAAGAATAAATGATCTTTCAAAATAAGATCAAAGAAGAAATATTTCAAGAAACCAAAAGAAATTTGTAGAAGCTAAAAATTTCAGAAAGTTGAAATAGATCCTACAAATTATCACAAGAGTTTTCATAAAAAAAATGATTGAGAAACTTTGATGTGAAAATCAATGTTCAAAGACTAATCCACCAAAAGTATAAATTAGAAAGAAGAAATAGATGGTGAAAATAGCATGAACAACTAAGAAGTATTAAGATCAAGAAAACAAACTCAAGTAATTTAAAAAGGCTTACTTGAAGATGTTGAAGCTTCCAAACCAAGGATTTGATCTTGCAATATTTGGAGAACACTTGGAAGGAACATTTAAGAGATTTTCTTAGATTTCTGGAGAGATTTTGAATTTTGAATGAGGGATGCTTTCATGAAGAGAATGAGGCTATTTATAAGAAAGGTCATTTAAAATTATTTCAAAGAAATATATTATACAAACTCATGTTATCATGTGATAATTTAATATTCAATAAAAATATAATTTATATTAAACAAAATATTAAATTTAGCAGCAAAAAATTCTATTCACATGGGAAAGTCAAAAGTAATCAAATGTAGCTCTTAATATATTCAAAGCATGTAGCATGCATCCATTATTAAAATCGTAATGTTTAAAAAATCATAATAAATTAAATTTTAATGCAAAGTGGGTCATGTAACCACTTATTTTAAAGGAAAAAATCCAAGGAATCGATGGAGATAAAATCGATAAGAATTCTTTGATTAAACAATGACTTTGGCTAAAATACAAAATTTTTATATATTTTTGTTAATTTTGACATGTGACATTTAAAATTATGATATAATTTATATATAATCATAAATATGTTAGTTATCATATAACCAACAAATTAAATTAAAATACCTAATTACATTAAGTAAATAAAATAATTATACTTAATAGTTATGATCATTTATTACTTTGACAATTTTATTGCTATGTAGAAAAAATATATAATTGAATGTTAATTAAATAAAGATTTATATAAATTAACCTCATTAAAATAGTATGTTAGGTTGTGAGCAAATTGATTCATGCCAAAGAACTCATAATGTATATATAACCTAAAATCATGAGCTTCACATTATCCCTTTCATTCTTTTATTCTTGCAATTTCTTCTAACAATATGAGATGTATTGGATATGTAATTAGCAATTGATATAAAACACATAAAATATTCATTAGAACATCCAAGCATTTGTTTGTTATCATCAAAATTAATCAAATTGAACATGAGGCTAATTAAGCCAACAACTTTGGAGCCATATGACATTGATTAGAAGCCTCCCGATATTTGCCTACCCTGGATGCTATATGCTAAGACGAGTTCCATTGATCAAAGAGTGAGTGACACCTTGACAGAGTTCTTCATCGCTTGGTCACTTACCTAACACCGGCAATTCAATGGATCCCGCTTTAAGAGAGTGATGGCGAGGGAAAGCGATACCGACGGGTTCAAGCACATCAAGATCACATCGCTTTGTGGAGGCAGAGATCACATTTGAAGATAGTTACAGACGCATCCATACATGTCATGGTTTACGCATCATTGTAGTTGCTTAGGCCTACCATCCAAATGACACTTACTATGAGCTGAGCGAAATATATATTAAGATAACACTACAATTTGCAAATTTGCTTAGTAATTATTTCTCTGATTTTCATAGTAATATTTTAAACCGGTTTACAGTAATATCTTGGCGATGGAGGACGTTTCGCTTTCTTTGACGCCCGTGAGGACTTCAGGCTATAAATAAGTAATAAAGCATACGTTAATCCGAGTTCAGGACCCACATAAGAGACTATGCTCCAACGCTCCTCGAGTATATATGTTACATGTCCACGATTATCACTAGCCAAGAACGGGCCATCCACTTATCGATCCAGACTATCTTTTCCGAGAAACCCGCCGCACTATGGATATAAGCCACAAGATTGGTATCTCTAGAGACTAGTACATTTATGTTGCAAGTCGCTCGGGGATCACATGATGTCTCCCATCACCGCTGATCGTCCGTTCGATAAAGAAATATTCTTAGTGATAAATTTTATACGAATTTATGTGATCTAGACTGAAGTTTACTTTTTGCTTATGAATGAATTTTTTGTATCATTTGATTAGTAGTACATTTATATTTTGATGCTCCCGTTACATTTTATTATTTCTTTACTACCTGTTTGTATTTCAGGTAATAAAAAAGAAAACTTATTTTAAAAAAAAATCACATAGAGTATTAGATATATCTAAAATAATCACTGATAATCTAAACTTAAGGTGTGACCGATCATCGACGATCGGCTAATCACCATGTTTTACCTGGATCTAGCTATCTCTGAGATAGTAATGCAATTTATGTAACAGATCTATATTTAAAATTTTTTTAAATATTTCATATAATAATTAATTATTATTTAATAATTAATTTTAAAATTCTTCAATTTTAGAACAGGTACGATAAAATACGAAATTAACTGAAAGCATTGTGGCAAAAAATTTTTTGGGGTAGATATAGACTAGATATTTATGTCAATCCATGTAGATAGCCAGTTGGTCTTGATAGCCATGCCTTGTCGCATTTCCTCTCAGTCATCCTCGGCCTTTTTCCAGCTGCCCCCACCTCTATTTCGTGCTTTTGTCGTATTTCGTGGCATCCCTCCCTTTATTCTCATTTCTGCCTACGTGCCCGACAACCCTCGGTTTTCTCTCTTTGATGTATTTCGTTGCAATTGATTCCCTCTTTATATTTTTTTTTTTTTTTTTTCATTCTAAACAAAATTTTCTTACAACACCCACCGTCTCTTAGTTTTGTTGATAATGATAATATGACTAAACTCCTCAGCCGATTCATTTTCTCTAGGTATAAAGTGATCGACACGCTGAAATATGAATATAATAGTGTTTCACGTTTAGACTAACGATGATTCCACCCACAAGATAGATGAGTATTGATGGATATCTATTCCAAAAAAAAAGTTTCTTACATCTCTTAGCTTGAATATTAATCCTTACAAATAATCCTCCAAGGTGAAGGCGCCTATACCTAAGGTGGTAAAGAATGAGCATATGGCCATTTAATAGACGCTTGGAAATTAATCACAAATAATATCCCCATCTACAGATGAATGAGATTGATACTCATTACAAAAAAATAATAATAATAATAATAAAATACTGACCTGCAACTACTCTAGCCGAAGCTCGAAATAGTATTTTGGTTGGATGCTGTCAGTTGTTTGCAAAGAGGCCTGTTCAGGTTTTTTTCATCTTATTTAATTTATTTTATTTTGTTACTCAATTGCGAAATGTTATTGCTACTTACCTAAATACATGTAATAGTTTTATTTAAACATTTAGTGATAGAAGATAAACTATCATTTAAGTATATATATCACATTCTGAAAATCAAATCTTCATAAAATTATGAGAATCTAATGTTTCATATATCAAAATTAATTTTATCAAAAATAGGTGCATAAAAAATTTTATTATTAAAAGAGATTATTTGAATTGTCATCCATAAATTAAGTTGAAATTTTGACACCTAAGAAGGGTGGAGGGAGTTGAATTGAGTATCTTAATAATTTTTTGAAATTAAAATTTAATTTTATAAAAAAAGTTATAGATAATAAATATAAAAAGATAGAAGGCATATTCTTCTTTTTTTTTTTTTTTTTTCTTTTTCCTCTCCCAACAATATTAATTTATCTTTACTTTTATATTAATCTAATTATATAAAGAATTTTCAAATAAAATACTTAACTAAATAAAAGCCTAAAGATGTATTTATAGATTTAAAATATTATCAAGATACAATTGGATCATTGCTGTCTTATATTATGTTGATCTGACATCATCTTTAACATTTACTTATGTGCTCATTTTCAAATTGATCCAAACTATCACATTTAATAAAAAAGTAAAGAAATTTAAATAATTGTTGGGTACTCAAAATTTGGCATCCTAAAATTGCAGTTCATTTGACCTAATATGATATTTAAATCAAAATTGTATAGTCTATAAGGTTGATAGAAATCATGTTAAGTATAGGTCTACAAATGAATCATGCATTCAACAAGTTACAGTGGTTCGCTCGACAAAAAATATCGCTCATGATCATTTATTAACTAAAAAATAAGCTTAAACAATTTGTAGGTACTCAATTGTTAAATGAAGCATGAACAATTTATTACTCAACTTATTTATATTCATAAATAATATTATTTAAAACTCATGATCAAGCTTTTCAAGATGCACAAATAATGCTTGATTAATGCTTGATTAAAACTTTGAATGAGTCTTGATTAAACTCGATTTCATGTTTGATTAATGCTCATTATGAATCTCAATAAGAACTAATTATTATTTAATAAATTAAATCATTAATTAACCATTTTTAAAATAAAATAAAATTACATTAAAATAAATTAAATTTTAAACAACATTAATTAATTTATTTTAAAATCTTTATTACTATTTACCTTATATTCATATCTTATTGCTTTAGTTATGGATGTGCTTACTAGACATTTACATGAGGATGCACCTTAATGTATGTTTTTTTGGATTAGATACTCTTCTTCTTAATACAACTATGAGGGAGTTCAAGAAAAAACTTGAATTATGAAAGCCAATCTTAGAGTCTAAAGGCTATCATTTGAGTAGACCTAAAAAATGAATACATGGAATGTAAATTTAATTGCAAAAGATCCAATGGTGCTGTGACAATGAATCAAGTCATTAAAAAAAGTGAACATCTTAGATATCTGAATGTCCAAAGTAATGTTGAAATAGATGAGGATATTAGTAGAATTCAAGTTGGATGGTTGAAGTGGAGGAATGCATCAACTTGTGCTAGACCTACAATGCTTTATGGCATATATTATAAGTGAGAAAAGAGAAGCATAAAAGTAAGTATTGCAAAGATGAAGATACTTAGTGGATGAGTAGCTCTACACTTAGAGAATATTTGAAACTAATTTATAAAGATTGGAGTAATTTAATCTTAGAGAGAGTCGCCTTTGATATTTTTGGTCACATAACATCAATTATTTGATGACCCAATTAAGAGAGCAAATATATATTCTATCTATATTAACAAAGATAGAGGTAGACATAAAAAAGACTTCTTTAGAAACTTTAAATAAGGATATTGTTTTAGTAAAATTAAATAAGAAGGAAAAAGATTCATATAATCAACTCTATAGTGAAATAAAGACTTATTATTATCATAATGTGTAATTAACTTCATATTCTAAATCCCCAAAAAAAAAAATAAAACTTAAAACCTAGATCGGCTCATCCACAAAGCTCATTTATCAAGTTAATGAGCTACTCAATCGATAAGCTCATTTATAAACTTGACAAGACTCATTTGAGTAGCTAATAGAAGCTTAGTAATCACGATTTTGACTCATCAATGCTCAAATCGAGTTACTGCCTAAGGCTTAACAAACATGGCTCAATATGATTAAATGAGCTGCACATTTAAGACTCAATAATTATTTAATAAACTAAGCTCGCGAGCTCAAATCAATCTCAATAAGAAAAAATTTAAACAAACTAAGCATAAACACTATCTTAAATGCTCAAATTGAGCTGCCAAGCTTGAATAAATTTTAGTAAACAAATTCAAACTATAACAACCTCCTGCTCAACTCAACTAAATTTGCTTGCAACCCTGGACCAAAAACTTGCCAATTCATAAAGCATTCACTAATTTCATAGAGTAGAATAAAATTTACTTGTGTTGACTGCTAATATTGAGTACATGGTTGTATCTAATTACATTGCACAAGTTCAATGACTTAGACAACAGTTTTTTACTTTTGCAAGTTTAGTAGATATGATTCTTATTATGTGTGATAATATTAGTGCTATATATGTGATGAAAAATCCCATATATCACTCTAGAATAAAACATATAAACATTCATAAGCATTTTACTAAAAATCATGTCTAAAAGCAAATGAACATGTAATTTATTAATAATAAAATCAAATGCAAATATCATCACAAAACCATTGAAGCACAAAGTCTAATATTCTAAGGACAAAATTAAGTGTCGGACATAAGCAACAAAACCTTTTATGTCATGGATTTATGCTTCTCATTGTGTATATTTGATCCTCTGTTATGACATTAAAATATAATAAACATATTCTCATACCACATCAAATATATACTGACTTTAAAATAGAATAAAATTATCAAAACATCTCTCTCAAAATCTATCTTCTTTTTCTAACCATGCTTAATAGTTGAATCCAACAGATGTAATTTGCGCATACAAACAGGTGAAACATTAGGAAAAAAAACAAGCTGGGTTGATTCATCAACCTAATTACCCAACAACACAACATTTTTTTTTATTGAGTTTATCTTAGAATATCTTCATTTAACCTTATGATTCCTCATAAAAAAGCTAGTTAACTGGTTGCATAGTAAGTAGTAACAAATGTTCTCCAATAACAGTGACAAATGTAAAAAGATTAATAATAGTACTCAATTATTCTCATTTATCACATTTAAAACGCATGAACTGTTGAATAGCCAATCTATGAAGGATGAAGTAAACCCTCATTTATTATATAGCATATTAATGGCATCGCCTTGCTTTTGAATCTCTCATCAAATCTTCGCCAGTAAGCCATTCTGAATAGGCTTAGAAATTCCAGTCTCTTTGAGCTCAGTATCACTATTACTTGGTGGGACATCAACAGCAGGAGAGCAATTAAAAAAGCCGTGAGGCTGCAGAAGAAACAAATCCGTTTGATTATTGTCATAATTGCGTTTCTTTCGGAAATTTATATGTATAATGGGCTTAGTCAGAAATTTGATAGCTTAGATGGTTTTTCTATATTCAACAGTTTTAAACATAAAAAATCGTTAATAATTATCTAATCCGAAAACAACTTTTACTTGTTTTTTTTTTTTCTTTGAAAATAGTTACAGATTACATTATCAAACATAACGAAGTTAATATAGGACAACAACAATAATAAAATTAATCAGCATAGTAATTTGAATCTTCTCAATCAGATTTCCCTATTTTTTTTAAGAATCAACAACAAAACATTGCAATAATTATAAACAATTTGAATAATGTTACTTTCTATCTTCTAATACTTAGTGATTATAAAACAAAAAAAAAATCTTATTAGAATAACTATTTTAGCTTGTATACGTTAATTACTACAAATTATTTGGCAGCTTATTGAAACAAAAGGGCATTCAAATTGACATCAATTGACAATAAAGTACTTATAATATGATTTTTATGGCATCTCAAGCACGAGCTTTGAGAGCTCATCGGCTCAAAGATGCTTGAAAATATCAAACCACATTAAAATCCAACCATCTTTATGGCATTCCAACCACCATAACCTTTTGGGCACACTAAAATGATAATTGTTTGACAACAGCATTTCCCCGCTAACATGAATGCATAGTATTCCAACGGTAGCACCAAAAGAACCTAGATGTGAAAAATCATTACAATTGAGTACAATGCACAACATGATAAAATACTAAATAGAGGCACCAAACTTTGTGGTTGAACTTCAACTAAGTCTAATTCACAAGAGATGAGAGGATTTAATCCACTAAACACAAGTGATGAGCATGACTAACACAATAAAGGAAAATTCACCAACCTTCCTAAATAACAAGTACACTCAAGCTCCACAAAAAAGCTCAAAAGAAACTCTCAAATTGAAATGATGTAGATCAGAACCATAATTGGAGAAACTCTCAAATTGAGATGATGACGTTGATCGAACCATAATTGATGTTGTTTCTTACTACTAAAACTCTGCAATTATTATCAAAAGAGAATCCAAAGGGAGAGATTTGCACTCCCAAAAATAAAAATAAAAATCTGTTTGAGAAGACATTGATTGTTTCTTTAATCATGCACTAAACCTCAAGCTGAGAGTATTATAGAAGCCTTTAAAGTTTAGCTTATAAATCCTAATTGAGCCTACACAAAAAATCCCAAGAAAAGTAAAGGATTGTATTCTTATATGCATGCAAATCAAGGCTTCTCAGAATTCCTATGTCACATGAATCCCAAGGAACCTATATGACTAGCACCAATCTCAAATCTCAATTTGCAAAGTATGAGATAAAATCCTTGTCATGTGATTTCCATATGATCAAATAAAGAATACCAGAGTATAAACTTCCTAATATGCACCAAGTTGATGCCACACCTTCTCTTGGATCACCTCTAGATTAAAAGATATGATTGAGATAGGAGATAACGTGATTATTAAACATAGACATGATCATAATTACATTAAATTCAATTTATATAAAGTGCATAATTTACTACGTGACAAACCTCCCCAAGGAGAAATTGTTAAGCATGAACACCAAATATCTGTGAAGATGCTAATGACCAAGTGACACAAGTTTCTGCTTTCTTTTCTACTAAACTCTCACCCAGCTGAAGAAACCCATTAGGCATTGACGAGATTTTACCATGGCTTCCCATAAAGGACACTTTTAAATCCCCTTATGATGTCCTATTTCATTCAATGAGGGTTTATGGTTTCAAGGATTCTATGCCTTGCATTTTTCAAGTAGTTATAGGCATTACTCCTTTGATCACAATTCTTTATTTGACTTTGCATTTTTTTCTCTAATAGTTATAGGCTTTATCTCCTTCGATTACAATTGTTTATTGAACTATATTTCCTTTAGCTAGTTAATCTTCCATCACTAATTCATATATACATCATGTCGAGGAAGGCATTATTTTCTTTCCACTATCTTTAGTACTATCCTTCTACATTGTTTTAATTTAGAGCATCTTTTAGTTTCTTGTTAAGTGAGGCTGTTTCTATAATTTTCTGTTTAAATTTTGTGAAGAGGTGTGCAGCAATGAAAATACCCCTAACTCTTATAGTTGCCACAATTGTTTCCTCAAGAAATTAGCATTCCCCTCTTCTTCTCTCAATTTTATACTCTCATATGCTTTCCCAATACCTAGCAAGAGGGTTCTTCAATTTTTCCAAGAACCAATCGAATGTTAAAGACTGTTGGAGGCTTTATAAAAGCTGCAGGTAAAGAAAGTTGTTGAAGGCTGCTATCTGGTGGGAGTGTCCTGCCCTATTGTTAGATGCTTCCGCCCCTTACAAGACAGCTGCTAAGATGTTTCATCCATTGCAGGAGATGAGCCACAGCTGCTGGAGATCCCAATCTATGGTACTGAAATAGAAGTGGAGAGATGCAAGATCTGTTTTCTTGTTAAAACCAATGTTTGCATTTCTTGGTAAATTGAAAGGTTGTGATTTCTTGTTGAACTGAAAGGTATCTTCTAGTATATGCATGTGTGGTTTCTTGAAGACTTAAGAGTGAGCAAAAGCTACACTAAAATGAAAATTTGTAATATGTACACATAACCATAGAACCAATCATTCATTTGTGTGTATAAATATATTCAAACTACCTATCATTCCATAATATAATTTTTTTATGTATATTTTTCATGTATTAAGTTTTTCTCTCACATACACCAGTTACATATACTCCATAAGTTAATATTTCTTTATGATTGCACAAATAAGTTATTATCTAGCATGCATAAAATATATTACATTTTAAGTTACTTGTTTGCATAATATATCAAGAAGAGTTGTTCAAACTATTATAGAGGATATTTGATCAGTTCAATCTAAAATGCAATGTAAAAGAAATATAGTATAGAGTGAAAATATTATATTTGGTACACTTTTGTTATTTGGTTTATAACTCTATAAATACAAGAGTTTAGTTAATTTATTTGGTTAAGTAAAAAAATAATTATCGCGTGGTATGGTGGTTAATGTCAGCACGCTAGGGATTGACAAGCCAGAAGATCATAGGCGGGCAACAATTAGTGTACGGCCAGTGTGGTAGTGATGATGGTGAGTGGTGGAGGTAGCAGATGTAGCCAATTGTAAGGTGTCCGGGCAATAAGTCGCAGCATGGATGATGAGTAGCAACTAACTATGAGTTGGCGATCGACAATAACAATAGTCGGTGGTGGTGGGAGCCAATGACCAGAGATCAGATGTGGTTTCAATTTACAACCAATTGTGTATTTGGAATTCACCAATATTTAACAAATTCTATGTACACTAAACTTGAACTAAAAATATATTTCAAGTATACTCTATAAATATACTATATTTTGAATGTAATAAACAAAATTTTCAAAATGCAGGAATTTACTTTGCATTACACTTCAAATTCAACTGAATAGCCTTATATAATATTTGTATATAAAAATATACACATTATAATAAATACACAAATTATATATACATACACACACTTATCTTATAAACTAATTGCACTTAAATAGTCATTCTTATATAAATAAGATATTAAAACAATATCATATGAATTTTACACTTCATAATGTGTACAATAAATATTCTAACTAAATTCAACTTAAAAGTTATAATTTATATACATGGTTTATCAACTCTAATAAATTATACAATAATCTAACTCAAATAGTATACAATTTAATTCAACTTGGATGGGATATAATTTGGGTTAACTCAAACAATGTATCATGTAGATATTATAATTTAGGAATTGACACTATATATATATATATATATATATACAATGCACATACCATGATCCAACTCAGATGACAAATCTCTTCATCCAGCATTAATGAAGTATATTTCAATATATCCTAAACAATATTCTAATTCATCCTTGTGAAACATATCATATTAATCTAATTTAATGCCTTATTTTTTATTTGATATATTATAATCAATTTCATATACTCCTAGAACAAAAAATAATGTTAAATATTTATCAAAGATTTACACAAAGTTCAAAATAAAGGTACAATATGATCGCCAAACTTGTCAATGCTAACGATGCATAATGCAAAGCTCCATGTGGAGCCATGGCATGGCATGATACACACCATATTAAATATGGTGTAGCGCATGCCATTTTAATACATGTCGCGGTACGCCATTAACATGTATGATGATAGCATTAACTTTACATGATTGTATGGGTAAAATTTAAATGCAATGCACAAACAATTCATGGAGTTTAGGTTTATAAAGCTAACATTCCACCACAATAGCTTTCAAATTCATTGATGGTAGATGGCTAGCTATAAGGGTGAGAAAAGGGTCAAGGGATTAAGCAATAGAGAGAAAGAAAGAGAAAGAAGTGGTGCCTTAGAGAATGACCTAACTAGTATTTAAAAATAGGAAGCCGTCCATATAATAATTTCCTTTTGAGTTTCATGACTCATTGCATACAGATGGCCATCACATTTATTAGTGTTTTTTATGAGAAGATGCTTGTTGCATTAGTGAGGGTGACAATAAATAAATACTTGGATAAAAAAATATTGATATTGCATTTGTTGTTTATTTAACTTTTAAACTAGTTTAAACTTTCACACAAAAAAGTTATAATAATTCTAAATAGAAATTTTAATTTACCTTACTATGCTTTTATATTTTACATTCAAAATAAAATTATTTGATCAAAAATTACGATGAATAGATGATATCAAATGATGACTAATGGCTACACTACTTTTTTGAGCTAATTAACTTAACTCTTTAAAATATATTTTTTGAGAAAAGTACTATTTTTATTCAAAGAACATACAAAAATAAAAATATTATTATCTAACTAAACTCTTCATTTTGTATAAAAGAAGTCTCAAAATATTTTATAATTTACTAACTATTAAAAGTAATTTTATGATGATAACATGTTTGTTTAAAAGTTTTAAGGATAAAGTGTACAGAGAAGCATTCCAAAACTGTAACGAGCACAATATTATACAATCTATAAAGGCCTATGAGAGGCCACCAAAGCACCTATGTTGTACACAAAGATCCATCAATAGTAAAAGCCCACTGATCACAAAATTTTGTACCTCTAAAGTAGCCATCTTCTTATCTAAGATTTTGCAATGGTATGCCAACATCAGGAAAAGCTATGCAACATAAACATGATCCATCTGATCCAATGTTTTAAAGTACTAAGCGCAAGGCAATTACATGCACAAACACAAAGAAAAGTAATGCTTTGACTAACTAGTGTCATGATACATACAAATATTATGTGCATAAATAATTATTTAATTGATCAAATTTAAACCACATTAAGTAATAATTTTTCAGCAAATATAATAAAACCTTTAAAAACAATAATTCTAGAAATTATAATGCCAAAAAATTAGAATCAATAAAATAAATGATATAAATAATGAAAAGATGTAAAAAAAACTTAAAATCAAGAATATACTTGGGAGATTACGTGGTTACTTAGATATGAAGAGGTGGAGGCAATATGAAATGAGAGTGTGAAAATAAGGAATCAAGAAGTTACTAGAATAACAAAATAATGAAAAATGTATAACTAGCAGATGAATAAAAGTAAAGAGAATAACAACCAATAAGTAGGTCTAATAGTTGAAAATGAAAACCAAAACCAACTCAGTGACTATGATAAACAATAGGGATGGACAAATGGCTGTAGCTAATTATTGTAGCAATTGCTTTAACAAACCATGAAATCTAAACTAAAATTTTACTTTGAGTAAGAGTTGAGTTCAGAATACTACAATGCAGTGTGGCAAAACAATACAATATGTGATCTTTGTTGCAAAATTGCTCTTTATAGGTAAGCAATATGCAAGGCAGTTGAATTAAATCGCTTAGCTAAAGCATACTTTTAACAACATTGATCTAATCATCTCTAAAGTTTTCATATCTTGTCATACCTAATTTTATTGCTCCTTTTTCCTACAACCAAGAAGTTACCTTTTCTATTCACACAAGATGTAATGCTCCTAACCACTCCTTTGTTGTTTATGTTAGATCCTAATTTGTTCTCCTCTACGTTGGATGATCTACCTTGGATGATGTTGCTATTTGTTCTCCTCTAGGGTGAGTCCATTTTGTTCTTGGTATGCCTAAGTATACGCTTAATGATACTCTCCTCTTAGAGACAACTAGCAAAAGAATGAAAGAATTAGTGATAAACATGAAATTATATCAGCTATAGGAATCACAATTATTGATTCATTGATTCATTTATTATTCCATAGGAACATTTGAGAATCATATTACATCACCATTGGCTTTGATCACTAATGTGACAGCTTACGTGATTTGTACATAAAGTAAGTGTTGGTGGAGTGTTGAGCCATTCACCTCCCTCCTTTTTGTGCTAGTCCAGTACTTCTGTAAGAGATGGCTTCTAATGATGTGATAGGCGATGCCGACAACAAAGGCTTGTGGAGGGATCTCCATAAGACAAAATGACGAGAGTTGTTGCCGAGATTGAGCAATGATTACCAAGTCACCAAGGAGGGGCACCTGCTATTCCGACTAAGGAAGTTCTTGCAGTAGGAGAGACGCCAACTAAAGCGTTTAGAGTTGGTGTTGATATCCTGGTCGGCGTGCTTTGAGAAGAAAGGGAAGAGATTCCACTGGTAAAATGATAAGTGAAAAGGTGGATTGAGAGCAACTCTCCCAGGCTTGCCTGAGTTGGTTGATGTTTGTCTAGTCAAGTATCTCCTTGCTGCACTTTTCTACATTATTATTAAAGAATATATTGAAGTTTAATTACTTACAGGTTTGATTAACAAGCATTCTAAACTCATCAGCAACAAATAGTCAACTTCTCAGCACCATGGAAAGCAAGTCAATCAAAACAAGTTAACAAATTCCATCCTCCGTGAGTTAGCTTCCACCTCACTATAAGCGAGTTGCAAGGTCATGTGCCAAGTGCTAGAGCAATTTCTCTAATTTTAGCAGCTTCTTAAAACCAAGGCGATTGCTTTGGTGAGTCATAGTAGTGAATAAAATTTCTACCAACTTTGCTACTTTATTGGACAATAGGTTTGAACACATTTGGGGAGGTTCTCATCGTGGTGAGCCTTTAGCTCTTAGATCTTTCTGTGTGGCTACTCGTCAAGAAGAAGCAATTGACACAAGTGGAGAAGAGATGGGTTGCCCCTTTCTCCATTCAATTGGTGAGCTCTCCTTCTGAAGAAAAATGAAGATAAGTTGTAGTCTCTTAGGGCTCCATCTTTGGCTAGCAACAAGACAAGTGACAATTGCCAATAATGGGAGGCCGAAGTCTGTCGACTTGTTAGCTAAACTAGAGGCCTTATGCATGGCTCCTCGTCAAGAAGAAGCAATCGATTCAAGTGAAGAAGAGATGTGTGTGGCTCCTTGTCCGCTGCAAGAGGAGTTAAGAGTTATATATTAAGGTAGCCACTAGCAATCAAAACAAGTTAGTTGAGTCCACTTTATTTATCACGGACGACAACTTCATCTTGTAAAACTTAATAAGAAAAGGGGTTATATCCTCTGCCTTATTATTAGACTATATACTTAAGCAATTTCTTAAGATTTAATCCTTGTAATAAAATGTAATGATGGGTGTCGTGGTTGTAATGAATATTTATTATTAATAAAAATTCTTTGTTTATCAAATTCATTTGTTCTAAGTGTACATTTGCATTTTAATATACATGTTGATGAGTTAATTAATTTCTTTGTTTATGATGAGCTTATGATAAAGTTTCAAGAGATGTTCTTTGGAGAGTTCTAGAACAAAGAGTTAATATTGATTATATTCAAGTCATAAGGATATATATACTAGAGCTGTTACTTGTGTCCAAACACAAGGAGGATTGACAAAATATTTTCCCATTTCAATTGGATTATATCAAGGATCAGCTTTAAGCCCTTATCTTTTTTGCTTTAGTTATGGATGTTCTTACTAGGCATTTATAGGAAGATGTACCTTGGTGTATGCTTTTGCTGATGACATTCTTCTTGTTGATAAGACTAGAGAGAGAGTCCAAGAGAAACTTGAATTATGGAGGTCAACATTAGAGTCTAAAGGTTTTCATTTAAGTAGATCTAAGCGAATATATGGAGTGCAATTTTAGTTGTACAAGTTCTAGTAGTGTTGTGACATTAACAAGTCAATAAGAGTAAATGATTAGATATTTAGCTCTATTGTTCAAAATGATGGTGAAGTAGATGGAGATGTTATTAGTAGAATTCAAGTTGGATGGTTGAAGTAGAGGAATGCATCGCCTGTTTTGTGATAGAAAAGTTCCACTTAAACTTAGGAAAAATTATATAAGATGGTGGAAAGACTTGCAATGACTTATGGTGCAAAATGTTGGCCAATAAAAGAAGCATAAGAGTTAAGTGTTACTGAGATGAGGATGCTCGGTGGATGAGTGGCTTTACTCTTAGAGATAAAATGCAAAATGAGTATGTAAAAGAAAAAGTTGGAGTAGCTCCGATAAGATTAGAGAGTTGCCTTAGATGGTTTGGTCACATAAAAGCGTCGCTCGATGACCTAGTTAGATAGATGCATTAGATTTATCTTATGTTAAGAAAGATAGGTAGACCTAAAAAAACTTGGTTAAGATGTATAAAAATGACCTTAATATACTTGAATTAAATGAGAATTTGACACATGATAGGACACAATGGAGACGAAATATTCATATAGCCACTTAGTGGGATAAAGGCTTTGTTGTTGTTGTTGTTGTCTCATCATAGATTTTGGCATTGAAATTTGACAGGATTTTGTGATGATGGAATGAGATTTCACCATTTAATGATTGATTAGATATCACTTCTCAGATTGAGAATTTTTCCATTGATAAATACATGCCCTCCTGATAGTAGGTGGGACACATTGATTACAAAAACTTTTCTTTGGTTGAGTGTTCTTTGTTCTTCAAGTGCAAGCTCTCAATTTTTGAGTTTCCTTCCAACAAATTCTTTCATGGTAGCCATGAGGAAATGTGATCGCATTCTTGAATGCCGAGTACCATGAAACTTCAACTTCAAACATCATGCTAACTTATGACAACTCAAACTATATGATGCGAGTCCCAAACGACGATAGACAATTCAACATCGACTACTCATGAGTTATGCTTCCCATGATCGCTCGGTGGTTTCTTATCGACTCGAGTTGACGGATATCCTAAACTTGTATGGTTTAATGGCAACTAAATTATTGTTGAACTCAATGGCGAGCATAATCACCTGCCTCACTCTTAAAGGAGGAAATTCCTAGAAGCTTCGGTGTTGTTTAGCTATCTCTTCTTGTCAAGGCCCACAAAGACAAAATAGACTAGTCCTTTGGCATCCAAAAAAATAGTGTCCGATTTGACAGTAAGGTAAGGAATTAGGAGCTAGTTTCTATTTCTTAAGAGCTTCATTAGTTAGCTAGAGCCAACTAGGCCAATTCTATTTAGGAAAGTGGAGGCTAATGCCAAAGTTAGCCCGATGAAGAGGCATCCTTTCAAAAGTTAAAGGGAGGAAAATTAATGTCAACGCGTTTAAGAGGCAAGTAAATTTATGAATCTTTGTACCATAATAACTTATTTTCTTGCTGCTTAATTTTCTTTAGTTGACATGTATTATTAATACACTTGCCCCATTATTTATGTAGAAATCGCTCGACTCTTATCCAATCAATCTTAAGATACTTGCCTTCCTGGGTGGCTTGCCTCTAGAGCTCCCATGGGCAACAAACCTATTGTTGTTATTCTGATTTCTACTATAGTGTTGGCCCTCATGTTTGTCCCATAATTGATTTGATTAAAACACAATGAAGGACACTAACGAAGAACATGACATTACATTAATTGACATTACATCTCAATTATAATTAAGATCTATTAAAATGATGTTTTATTAAACAGATTGTGATGATATATTTGGAGCATTTAATTTATCAAAAAAGGGCAATCTTGATCAATTCAATAAAATCAATAGTCTCGAAGCAACATTGCGTATGTAGACCAAATTGCCTTGGTCATCATAGAAGTCACCCAAATATTGTCCAATCAAGAAACAAATTATGTTAATCCATCTAGAATACCAAAATCACTTAAAAAGACTCATATTGTTTGTACCTCCACATGTAAAATGCAGAATTTTCCTACGATACATGGCAATGTATTTTGTGAGAAGGAGATAAAAATATTATTATTAAATTATCATTATTTAAATAATTTTGATTAATATAAATTAAATTAACTTTATTATTTATTTGAATATATATATATATATATATATATATATATATATATATATATATATATATATATATATAATCATGGCTATTGTTATCATAATCAAACCAAATTAAATTAAAATTAGTATATAAGTTTAATCTTATATACATCAAATAAAACAATTCTATGAAACATATTAATTAATTAAACCTAAAACTACTCCCATCTCCACATCCCATCATTGAATCGCCATTTCCTGAAGTCACGCTCCTCACGAGCGACTCATACAAATCGACACATCCCTCCTCTTGTTCTCCCAACTTCATCCATCTTTTTGCCAAGAACAACACACAATCCTCCTTTACACGCAAAAGCCATAACAAAATTTTCACGTGATCTCCTCATCTTACTAGCTCAACTCGTCAATATCTCCTCATCTGCTCAGTATTGAAACCCATTCTTGAATAGGACAATCTCCCTCTTCCCTTGTTGACATACTCTCACTCACCCACACACACTCCTTTCTAAGAGTAGTCCTCTCTCTCTTGTCTCTCCCACGATCTCCTTAGTAAACTGTTGCCAGTAACCTTAATCGAGCCAAGCCTCCTTAGGCACACTGCTACTCCTCCTATCCAAGTCGATCCCATCATTCATTGTTCATCATTAATCACATCGAACCATCACCCTCACCTTCCTCCATCATAAGCCGCACAACCCAAACATCACCTCAACTCCCACAAACCAACCCACCAACCTCTACTACCAAGACCAAGACCAACCTAAATCACAAAAGAAAGAGTTTTATCCCTCATTCTTCTCTCAAAACAACAAACAAAATTTTTGCCTAGTATCTTTTAATCATTGTTTCATCATCTTAAAATCGTCGTCCTTGCAAAAAGATAAAATAGAAGGAAATTTGAGTTTCCTCTCTTGTTGTTCCAGACGACGAAATTTTTTTCTAAAATAATTACATTGCACGTTATTCTAATGTCGCAAGAAATACATTAAATTAAATATTCATACGTGTTGTTCCAATGTGCGAAAAAAAATTGTACTCTTCATGCATGTACCATTGAAAGCCTACATGGATTTTCTAGGCATGGTATGAAAACTACTCAGGCCTTGATGTCATAAGACATCTACCATAAACACCATTTTAGGCATAGAAAAGGCTAAGCACTCGATAATGCTCCTACGTGAGAAAGGCCCAAGAGGTTAAGGAAATTTTATCAAATTTTGAAAGAATAAACTTGCAAATAACAAGAGTAAAAGTGAAGCTATGGTTTTAATAATGACACATTATGAATAAATTATGTTTTTTGGGTGATGTAGATGTTGTGTTGAAAAGATTGAACATAATTCATATTGCACATAAAGTTAAATACAAAATTGGATGAAGATCGGATTATTCTCTAATGAACACAAATGGAAACTTAAATTAAACAAGTAGAAGATGTTATATGTTGTATGAATAAATTGAAAAAAAAGAAATTGAATGGAACTTACAATAAAATTGGAAACTCATTTACAAGTATAAATATGACCACTCATTGACTTAAAGAGTAATAGAAAACCATAGTTTGCGATTCTATTAAAAAAATACTTGAGAGCTTCCACTCAAAGGTTAAAAAAAGAGAGAACATCATTACTAGTTTATCCAAATACTAGTGTGAACTAAATGAAAATAAAAATTGTGAATCTACTCAATAAATGAAAATAATGATAATTTAAGTTGAATATAACCGCCACTAGGTCCGCACACATATACAAGCGTATGAAGGCTATTTTTCAGAAATTGTAGAGTGAAATTGTGAATCTATTCTAATGACAAAATATTTATGCAAACAATCAAAATTTAAGTATTATTTTAAGTCATTTGCACACATCACATGCAAGTTTTCAAGCTTAATCATATCGCTTTAGAAGTCCTACAAGTGCTTTTAGAAGTATGCGAATGCATTAGAATTCATGCAAGTATATGATGCATCAAAACTTAGCATAAGTGCATTATCTAACTATACAAAATTTATATAAATACATTATATGTCAAGCCCATATTAGCACAACAAAAATACAAAGTGCACCAAGATGTGCTCGACTTTTAGAATGTTTAAGCATACACAATATGAGAATATTGTGCAAGTTGAATATAAAATAATGGGTTTAAAATTCATCCTATTTTGATGAACATACAAATATTTTAAAAAAGAATTCATGATTATTATGAAAATTTTAAATATAACTTTATCAACTTATGCAAACTCTTAATCATGACATCTTACCACTGGACAAGGTTACAAGTATCTTCAAGCTTCCACATCTTAAAGACAGAATTGACAAGACTTGAACCTCATAAAAAATATCTTGACAAAACCTTTCAAACAAATTGTGATAAGATATAATCATAATTTTAAATTTAATTTATCAATGTCATGTTGACAAAAGAATATAATCATAAATTCTTTTATCTAAAACTTAACAAGAATGATGCTGAATAAAAGTTTAAATGAATCATCACCTGTAAATTATCACTAAGCTTATGAATGTAAAATATTTAAAGCTGAAAATCTAAATTTAAAATGTTTAAAACATTTACTCAAAAATTACAACAAAATTAAATGTGAAAAGGAAATTTAAGCTCACAAAAGAGCAAAATCATATGTTTACATTTATGGTTACAGAATGATGTTTATGTCCTTTGTCCACATAATTTGTCGTAGAATGCAAATTTATAATGGTTTTAAATATTTATTTTTATTGTCACCACAAGTTCTCAAGGACTTTATTCATTGAGTGAATCATAGAATACATTTAATAAGACACAAAATTCTATTAGCAAAGGTTGACATGTATTTGTCGCCTTTAAACAAACATCTATCACAAATGTACAAAGTCTCCTTAGATGATGCAACGCATGGATAAGGTCCTTCGATAAATTAGATCGACCTCCTCTAACAAAATAGACCAGGACCTCGAGACGATGGAACCATGTGATCTTGATTTGATGATCATCTTTTCCGTTCTTGAACATGAACAACATCCTCACCTTGTCGACTCCAAAGACAACAACAAAGCTAGTGCGACTCGGCTCTTTGTCTCTCTTTTTTTATAATTGTGAATAAGAAAGCCAATGTAATTTTTTTCTTTTAAATCATCACATTTAATGCCGACAATATAATAACAAAATGGTTTAACTTTAACTAACCATTGTCTCTCTCTCTCTCTCTCTTCTTTATGTTCACTGATCTGATCATTAAGAGAGTACTAATGGGTATCATGCAAATTTTGAGGTGAGCTCATTTTTGCTCAAGTCCTCAAGAGCTATTTTAGTGCTCATCTTTAACTAACCATTGCTTAAGTTGAAAGTCTATTAATCGCTTCCTAATGCACCTCACCCTTGTCAAACACTTGGATTAGCAATTAAGATTTATGAGATTTAGAGTAGTCACCGTGCCACCTCATACCAAGCACTTGGTTCTTCGTAGGGTACTCACCTAGACTCACCAAAATGTGAGACTCAAACACTATTCATTACTATGCTTATCACAAAGGAGGGAATCAACTTACTATGGCTATATATCACCTTTTGCCGACCTTCAGTCTTCATGGGGAACTCACCCAAACATGTATAGGAGAGACTCACAAGCTACTCATTACTGAGCTTGTCAAAAAGAGGGAGTCAACTTGCTAGTGCTTGGCTACATTCTCTTTCAACCTTATCTCTTCCTCGCCTTTTTTTTTTAATATTCAAGTATAATATTTTGAGAAATAGGCATTCACCCACTTGTTAGCTATTAGCAATTTGAATGTACTTGACAATTTAGAGCAGTATGCCCATAAGTAATGGTAATCATGCTAAAACAAACTTTTCTTCTTCCCAGGCTTTGGCTCACCTACAAATCTTTTGCCTATTTAACTCCCACAAGGAGTACTCTTGCCACTTTATAACATTATAAGGCCTAATTATAGTTAAAGGCTCTAATTAAGTTGATTCATCCTATTTGCATTTATCCCACTCAACTCGCTTAAAATCGACCAACTTTAAGAGCAGATTAGGTTTAAGTAATTCCCCATCAAATACATGCTTTGGTATGCAAGTTCCTCAAGTGTGGAGAAGCAAAATGAGTTCACATATAGATAAGGGGACTATGATAAAGCTCAGAGTCCACAAGGTGAGCTTCTTAAGTGTTCAAGAACCAGCCATTAATCTAACAAAAATATTTTTTTTAATTTGGTTGAATTAAAGTACAAAATAATGTCATAAGGGCAAATACTTCCCTGGGTATAGCTTATTGAGGTCATATGCACCCAAGTACTGATACTTCCTTTCAGTGAGTTTGTAGTTGATATGCCGGTTCCAACTTTTGATAAAATAAGGGTCATCGAATATTGATACAAGCTTGTCGAGTGTATTATGAAGTTTACGCATCTACCTTTCTCAACATCAAGTCGCCAAGATAGAAGTTCTTCTCATTGACATTTATATTATAGTGTTTCATCATTCTCCTCTTCATTTTCTCCATAATAAGGATTGTGTTCTAAGCTCTTCTAAAAGCTCAAGAGTTGTCTCCATACTCTATTTGTTTTATTGCTTTGACTCGTAAAAATTATGTCATGCGACAACCAAGACTTACTAGTTGTGCAACTTGTATTCGTGGGTGATAAGGCTTCTAGTTCATGAGATAGAATAAACTGTCCGGCCTATCAGAAAGGTGTTATTCTAAGTACTCATAAGACTGATGGAAACGCTTCTACCCATTTTGTCTTGTTGCCTTCAATTTTCTTCTTTAGTAGAATGATAATTTGTTTATTCATCACTTCTACCTAGTTGCAAATGTTGCACTAAAGTGAATTTGATCACCCGAGATTCAAAACCTCTTTTAAACATTTGTTGGCAAACTTAGGTCCATCATCAATCATAATGGTCAATGCCAAGTCATGCCTAAAGATAACCTTAAAACATATAAATTTTTCATTGTACATTGTGACATTGTTGAGTGCATTTCATCCGATAGAAAAATAATTAATCATCACTATGATAAATTTTGCTAATCACTTTGTAGATTTCTTAAATGGCCAAGGGTTGCTCAATACTCAATTAGAAATATCCCTACTTCAAAATAGGTGAGTATTTTTCCTCCCAGTAACTTCTATCCTCACGCTTAACACACTTAACATTAAGTGAGGTAACAACTCTCCTTCAAATGCGATGTAATCATGCCATTTTGAATCGCCTTGAATCCATGATACCGTGGTGACTTGTCCCGCCTTCAAGAATTGATGAATGGATCCACCCAGCTTCAATGAGAGGTTCTCTCTACATACAACGACTCACTCTCCTCGATGGGGTGTAACGAGATGCGTGGGTTGGTCTCCTAAGTCACTCAAGTTAAAAGGTAAATTGATGAGTTGAATTTCCTCTAATATGATCTTGAAGTGCACCAATTTATTAATCTCTACTTTCAATTTGAATAAATATGTTTGTAGAACCTTATCCCTAACCTCGTAATCATCATTAATTTGATTCATCATCACATGTGAGTCGAGTAAATAGACAAATACTTCACTCAAAGCCTTTGTGTAAATCATAAACCGCGAGTAATGGCTCATACTAGTCTTGATTATTAGTGATCTTGAGTTTTATTTTATAGATTGGGTGAGGTTCATTCCAACCGAGCTCTTCAAAATAATGCCTATTCTCATGCCTTGTTCTTTGGATGCGCCAACAACATAAAATGACCAATATTGTTCGTGATTGATAACCTCTCCACGTTGAGAATGTTGAAGTCTATCAAGAAGTCGTGAGTGTTTACGCCTTGATCATTATACATGTTGAGTATGATATGTCAAACTCACTCAACTCGATTAACCATTTGAACAACCTTCCTATAATTAAGCTTAAGTACAACTCTAAATGGGTGGTGGTGACAAATTATATTGAGTGGGTTTAAAAATAAGAACAAAGTCTTGAAGCTAAAAAATAATAGCGAGTGTGAGTTTTTCTTGATAAGGCACCACAACTCGACCCATCTTAGAGTCTTATTGACATAATAGATTAGCAACTCTTGCCTTTTCTCTAATAAGCATTGGAACTTACAATGTCTTATCCTACTCCCAAATATAAAAATAATCTCTCTCTAGTTGAAGACATAAAATCGATGGCAGGAGAATCTACAAAAAAAGCAATCTCACATTCTTCATCCCACTTAAACTTTTGGCATTCCGAGAACTTTGAAAAGGGCTAACATTCACTTTCCTTGGAGATACAAGAATTTGCCTAGCCTTTTGTTGAATGTGCACTCTAGGGGATTGAGAAGTATATTATAGCTTTTTAGGGTGGAATAAGTCTCCTTGAGATCTAAGATATGTTATTCCTTTCCATTATGGTCCTAACATTTGGACCATCATCCTTGGTATCTTGCTCCCATGTTCTTCAAGTAAAATTGTATTATCTTAAAGCAATAGAACCCTTGTACCGTGATAAAAATAATTTCCTTATAGTCAATCAAGTGCATCTTGATTTGATGGTAATAAAAAAATATGTTCAAAAGCTCATGACCGGGCACCCAACTACTGATTCATCAAGAGCATCAATACGCGGCAGTACCCATTCTTTGAGCATGTCAAGTTCAAATTAGTGAAATTGATGCACATGCTCCACTTCTTATTTGTCTTTCACACTATTACTACGTTGAAAATCTTAGAGATATTGAACTTCTCAAATGAAATAAGCTTTTAATAACTTATTTACTTTATCCTTGATCACTCGATAAGTAGTCATCTTCATCATCTTTTCTTTAATTGGCCTCGAGATCCTCATTTGAGCTAATGACAAGCTAAATTTATATATATCCTGATTATTTCCATTGATGTCCATGCAAGATCATCAAAGTCATCCCTAAAGGCTTGGACAACTATTGCTCTATGTCTAACTATAGGACAAGCTATTTCTTAGGACTTTGTTAGTCTCTATCGATTGCTTCTATAGTCTCTAGCACTTTTTTCTCTACATCTAGTTGCAATACTTCTTCAACCTCCCCGAGTCATTAATTAATGTAAGGTAGCATGTCCTTAAGTTGAGATCGCCCATAATTGTAAATTCCTATCCACCAACGTAAAAGTTCACCGGTACATGGAAGGTGGAAACCACCGCCTAAAGGAATTCAACAATAGTTGCCCAAAATGACATTATAAGTAGTTGGAGCATCTACAATAATTATGTCGGTCAATGTTATGAATTGCTTCACGGGAGTTGTTTAGTTTTCGCCGCTTCCCATAAATTAATAGAGGGTCCAACCGGGTTTTAAAGCGCCACGAAACGCTGGTTCATTTGTGAAGTGAATCGATCAAGGCTTCGCTTCCTAGTCGCTGCCGCCGATCGCAGCTACGCGCGCAAGCAATGTGTTTTGAAGCGCCATCGGCGCGAGGCGAGGCGGCTGGTTCATAAATACAATTAGAGTTTTCAATAGTTTGAATCGATAAGTCTTCTCTCGTGTTTCTATCTCGCCTCTCATATTACTCGAAGTCTCAGGCCCTCGACTTTGAGCAAGTCAACGCCATAGCTTATTGTGATTTGTGATTTTTCTTAGCATTGCTTCAAGTTCGAGTGAAGTGCTGAACCTTCTCTACCTCGAATCTTCTTTTCCTCGAACCTTCTATCTCAAACTTTCTCTTCTGGCATTGTTGTCATGCTCCATTACATGTCACGATATTTTTTCTTTCTTTAGATCAATTAAGTTGGTATGCTCATTTTCTTGTAGTTTTGCAATATGTTTATACTTTAAAAGCTAAATAAAGTGGTCATTTGGTATTGCTTATTCTATTAATGCGTTTATGATTTTAAAACCTAATTTCTTCTTGGATGATTTATTCGACTATAATGAGTATTTATATCAAAAGAGCAACTTTTGTGCTCATTGTTGATGGCTTGTTTAAAAAATGTAAAAGTAAAATCTTAGTCTCATTAGATAGCCATGGACAACATTGGGGATTATTGGTTAACCGAATGCTCTATTATTTTTTTGGTGTTTTACATATAGTTTTGCTTGGAATTCATATTTATATCGTAACTTTATTTGTCAACTTGTCTGACCTCGCATATGAGTCACAAATGATTGCGTAAAAGCATTTAAAATATTAAAATTAATCAAATGAAGCTCATTCCATTAATTAATAATCAATCAATCAATCAATCAAAATTAATTTTAATGAAATTACGCGCATATCGAGGTCGGAAGTCGGACGACGTCCGAACGACTGCTCACAAATTGATCGCGTAAACGCCGAAACCTATCAAATGACACCTTTAAGATCAATTCGAAAGTCTACGCCAACGCGCGATTGAATGCGCAACGCGCAATTTAAGCCTAATTTCACTTCGACCGCCGCCAACATGGTCCAAATGACCTCCGACGCGAAACGAACATCGCTGCAGATGGACACAAATGTAAATACTCAAATTGACACCCATAATGTTAGGGTTCATCGTATGAAATAATTTCATAAGGATTTGGCACAAATTATCAATAATAATATCATTATTATCTTAATTTATAATTAAAATGACTAATGGTCGCTTAAATCCCTTAATACCCCTAATCAACAACCCCAAGCCTCAAATTAGAATCGCCACCCAATTACCCAATTAGATTAGTCGTTGACCGACCAATTGAGCCAACCACCCAGTAAAGCCATTGGCTACCACATGGGCAGCCAATCGTGGCTTTCTGGTTCTAATACCTCACCCTCATTCATTTATTTCCTGAAGCTCCTCTCGCTCGATCTCCCTTCTCTGGTGTCCATCTCGAACGAAAGGACCCTCCGTCTCTGCCTTCTTGCATTTTGTTCGTAAGCCGACGAAAGATCCCTCCCTCTCGGTTCTTCCTCCCTTCCCATCATTTCGATAGCACTAGAATGCCTCCCTTCTCGGTCCATTCCTTCCTTCTAGCCACACAAGACCAAGGAAATCTCCCTCTTTCCTCTCTCGTCTGTCTCCAGTAGTGCATGAGAGCCGGATTCACTCCACATTCGCCCATCTCTTCCTCTACAAGACGACCGAGCTCTCTCTTGGCCAGCCTAACCACCAAGCTCGGCTCTTCTCTCCTTCCTCCTTCCAACCGGATTTGTGTTGTCTTTATTCAACCCTAAGTTGCATTTTCTCTTGAGGGAATGATTTTAGCAAATCCCTCTTTCATTTATGCTCTATGGTTTGATATTTCCTTATGGATTTGCAATAAGATGAAGTTAAGGTGTTGAATTTGTGGCATGATGTGAGTTGTTTGCAAGTTTGTTTGACCTCCTCTATTTTTGCTACTCAAAGCTTACTCATTTTCTCTACTATGAACATATGTTTGGATGCTTGAGTAAAATGAAAAGAAATTGATAGGATTATTGCTTGTATGAAGTTACCCTAGTTCTATTTTGGCTCTTTCTAATGTTCAACAACCTATTATCATACAAATGGTTAAATTTGAAAATTTCAAATTGTGGTATTGGGCTTGATATGATTGTTTGCCTCCTTACACTAGTTAATATTGAGCTTAGTTCTCACTTGGATATTATCACCATGTAAGTTTTTTTTTAGTTGAATCTGAAATTTCAGATATCTATTTTGTTGGATTTTGTGCGATTATGTACTTCATATGTTGAAACTTGAACCCAATGCAGATTTTTCTCTCTTTTATACATCAAGTTAGATGTCCTTGAAAGGAATTTATTTTGACGTCCATAATCCGACTTTGAAAATCATTGAAGTTTAACCCACTCTTATCTTTTGAGTAAATATGAAATAGGATGTGATGAGGTTTTCAGATTTGTGAGCTTTGATGTGTCACTTTCTGAAATTTATCTTGAGTTATTAGTTTGTCATTTCAATCATTCTAATTTGAGAAGATACATGAAAAAGAGAGCTTGTGTTTTCATGCTTAATTAATCAAAGCATTTTGGAAGCCCTTCTCTTATGCATAGTCTATGGTTGGATTATGTTTTCCTTTTGGAGTTACAAAGAAATGGGACTCAAGTTTTAGGATTTGGTTATCAAACATCCACTTGTGTTTCACCATTGCATATCTATGTGAATTGTTGGATAAAAATGAAGTGAAAAATTAGTAAAGTTACAATTCATGTAGAGTTACTTTGCTTCATCCTTGCCTTCCATCACTTGATTATTTATTATCATACAAATGACTGTTTAGCCAAAGTATAAAATTTCAGATTTGTGCCCTTTTGCCAAAATCTAATGTGGTTGATTGTCCTATGGAGTAGAGACTTGTTTTGACCATCATGCAAGTTATTACTTATTCAAAACAAAAATTTTCAGATCTTTTCAAAGAGAGCTTGGTGTGTGCTTGCTTCCTTGTTACTACTTGTTAATGGTAGGCCTTGTCCTTAATGGGTTTTATTAACATGCAAGCATTCCTCTTAGTTAAATCTAAAATCCTAAGCCTATGTATAAGAGCTTAGCATGATATTAGCTCTCTTGTATTATTTGTTAATGATGGACTTTGCTTTAACTTATTTTATTGGCATGCAAGCTTCCTCTTAGCTAAATCTGAAATTATAAGTCAATGCATATGAGTTTAGTATGGCATTGACTCTCTTGCATTTGTTGTTAATGATGGGTTTTACTTTATTTCATTGACATGTAAGTGCTATCTTAATCTAATCTGAAATTTCAGATTAGTATATACTGCCTCTTTGGGTTTCTAAGCAAGGTGGAAAAGAGGAATCCATAAGGGTTACTGCTTGTGTTGCTTTAGCTTTACATTCTTACCTCTTTATATTTGCTTGCTTTTGCTATCATGAAAGTGATTGTTTAGTTAAGATGAAATTTCAGCTCTATGTGGATTGAAATTTGACTAGATAACATGCAAACATCCCTTGGTTAAATCTGAAATCCTAAGCCTATGTATATGAGCTTAGCATTATTATTTGCTAATGGTGGGCTTGCTTCCATTTGATTTCATTGGCATACAAGTGTTTCCTTAGTCAAATCTGAAATTTTGAATGCCTATTCTATTGGATTTGACATGATTATGTGATTCAAGTGAGTAAAATTATAAAAGAAAAGAAAGAGAGAAGAATGAAATGAAATCCCTCTTTGGCTTTGCTTTTCTTTTTCCAATTATGATTGACTTCAAGTATTGAATCTATTTCTATGATGAAATTGGAAAGCTCACCATGGCTTGATGCGATTATCTTTAATGCTTCACATGTTGGGATTTGATTCCAATGCAAATTTTTCTGTTTTTATTTTTATTTTTATGCATCAAGTTGAATGTTCTCCTTGTGGCAAATAAAGTGGCTAAGTGTTTACTTTGTTGTCCATAATATGATTCCTTTGTCCTAATGCATATGTTAAGGTAAAATTGCAAAGAAATATTAAAGTTACTAAGTACCGCTCACATTGTTCTAATGTGACGGAAAACCTTGTAAGATAAATACCCATTCACATTGTTCTAATGACGGAAAACCTGAAATAAACAAGTTCGCTCACATTGTTCCAATGTAAGCAGACTGCAATATAAGCTCACATCGTTCCAACGTAGAAAAAATTAAAGTACTTGCTCACATGTCCAAAGCAGGAAATACGCTTTAAATTAAGACTGCTCACATCGTTTAATACGAGAGGTAAACTTGTGAATTAAGTATTCACGTTATTCCAACATAACAAGAAAATATGTTTTAAATTAAGCTCGCTCACATTGTTCCAATACTGGAAACTTGTGAATTAGTATTATTCACGCGCCAACGCGATAAGGAAATATGCTTTAAATTAAGATTCGCTCACATTGTTCTAATGTGAAAAAAATTAAATTAAGATTGTCACGCTTGTTCCAACGCAAAAAATATTTTAAATTAATTACCGTCGCATTGTTTCAATGTGCGGAAAAATTTGTGATATAAGATTGCATTATTGTTCCCAACGCGACAAGAAAATATACTTTAAATTAAGATCAGACGCATTGTTCCAATGCGCAAAAAAATACTTACGCTATGCAAACCCATGACGCTTTCTTGCAGGTAAATAATATTTCGCCACGTTTCAACGACACCTACCATGCACGCCTTTATTGGCGTTGTGGGAAAGCCCAATCTCCAAGCAATCCCTTACGCGTGATGATGAGGGAGGCCGAAATTTTCAAATCAAATCTATAAATAGCTTGAATTTGATATGTCAATCATACTTTTAAACATGACATGCCATGAAAGGAAAGTGAATCAAAATTCAAATTATTCACGAAAATATTAATTGATTGATTCAATCATAAAAGTTCAAGCTGAATGAAATCTAAATCATAAAGGATTTGATAATTTGTTCACAAGTAGAAGATATAATTTGATATCTTAATAATGAATATGATTGAACATTTTCAATCACCATTTGAAATACAACATGTGCTTCATTGAATGAATTAAAAAGGGGCTTAAGAGAAACTTGAACCATAAGCTTGAATGAACTTAAGTTTAATGATAAATGCAAGTTAAACTTTTCAACATATATTCAATGATATTATATTATGTGTTGAAAATCCAAAAAAGGCTTGAGTGTGACGAGTTCTTTTCTTATGAGGAGAATTAAAGGGCAACCCAAATTGAGATATAAGAGCTTGTAAAGAATAGCTCATTTATGAGCATAAGCAAAATTGGACAATTCATCAATGAATATGAAGGAGATGCCTTCATTAAATGTTGTATGAAAATGAATATTTGATTTAAAATTTATTTAAGCATTTTAAATGAATGAGATTTTGCATATGCTTATGATCAATCTTACATTTAAGTTTGATGTCTTATGATTTGTACAAGTATTCAAAGAAATTAAATCCAAGCATAAATCATGAACCATTCTTACATGTGAGTTCATAGTTTTAAACTTCATGCCAAATGTTTAATAGAATGATCCATTCAAATGGTTATTACATTTCATTCAATCAATGTATTTAATATACAAGTTAAATGAACTCTATGCTTACTTTATGAAACAATTTTTTACTTAACCATCTGATTCATACAAGTATTGAAAGAATCAAATTCATATCCCTCAAAGATAGATACACACACTCGACTTAACAAGTCTAGAAAGAATCAAGCTTGCATCTTTCAAAACAAATATGCACTTGATTTATAAATAAATGTTTTGTATCTCAGACATACATACTTGATTTATGACAAGTACTTGAGGAAACTAACCTCATATTTCATAGACGATTTTCATTTGATTTTAGCAAGTGTTTGAATGAGTCAAAATCCTCATATTTTACAAGACAAAGTTACACTTGATTTATGATTTTAGGTATCAAAACTTATGCTAATTTGACATATATGCCATGCCAAGCATAACTACTTCAACTTAGACATTTTAATATCCAGATAACAATTTGAACAATGAAGATGACTGCGTGTTGCTCAATAGTTTAAATGATTAAACATATATGTGCAATGAACCAAATGAAATAAACGAAGCGGATACCTACAAGTATCCATCAATCACTCATACTCATGGCTCCCACATACGTGCTACAAATCTATATCTGAGACGATGCATATGGGTCAAACCTCTACTGAAGTCTAAAGCACCAAGTCCAATTAACAAAATCTAAAAAATCAAATAATAATATTATGTTAATTTCACTTAATAAAACTGAGAAGTTAATCACATAATTATAAAAAAATAAATCCATCAACTTCTGCAAGTTCTCCAAGAAGAAAGTCTCAAACTCGATCCTCTACGCCAAGCTGAGTCGACAAGATTTGACTATAAATGTAAAAACAATAAATTGAATAAAGAGATAAAGAGTTGCATCTACCAACAACAACCAAAATATATGATCAAAAGCTATCATTATCAAGGTTTAAATGATTAATGATTATATATTCAATTCAAATTAATTACAAAATGATCATATGTTCAAATAAAAAAAATTAAAATATAAAGTAAATGAAATTAATTATTTAAATTTAAAGTTAAATCCCTTCACTCATATCCTTAACTCATTTGTCGCATACAAATTAAGTTTTACTCACAAAGCAGTCAAATCAAATCAAATACATATGTTTTTCACACTTAAATTATCTTGTTGGTAAGATCCCGCCCTATATCCGCATGAGCCTATTTGCCCAAAATGACACCACATATAACAAGCATCACCGTATTCTCCTGTGGTGTTTGCCACAAATGACCCTACTAAATTACTTGGCCATATCACAGAGTGTTCCTTAATTTGTTTTCGAGCATGAATTATGGAACGATCAAAATCCCATGTAGTTACTAGATTGTCCCTACAAACTTCACCCTGCCTATAAGGCACACCTTGGACGACGTAACTGACCGACAAAGATCCTTCTACGATCTCCTTCCTCTAACTAAGTGGATCAAAGACCACAACAACCCGACGATGACTGAACCATGGATTTTGACTGGCCATCGCTCCCCAAACAAAAAAGCTTTAAATTTAAATAATAAATCTCAATTATAAACTCCACTCATCATTATATATCTAAACCATTCATCGACCAAATTTTAATCAGACTATTTACCATAAGTTCTAAAACCGAAGCCAGTCTAAACCTCACAAATGAAGTGAAATCTCTCATGCCTACACTATTCTATCGCTTTGATCGAATTTTAATCACTCACGCTGAGGTCGATGATAAATTTCTGAGCCCACACTTGCCAGATCCTCTATTTGAAGGTCCCGCAACCTAAGAGGTTTTTTGCAAATGTTGGTGGCTTCTTCACATGCTCTTTTTACTCGAAGTTCATTTTATATTATAAAAGTTGAATTTTAGATGTTAAATATTAAATTATTTATATTTTCATTTTTTTCAATTCTTCTTTCTCCGAAGTCCAATTTGTTTCATTTATGTATATTAGAATGGCTAATCAATACAAAAAAGAAAGGATCCAACTAGAAAATATATAAAGTTGAAATATGAGATAAGTAATCTATGCCACATGTATTTATTATGGTAAAGAGACAAATAGGAATATCTGAAAGCAAAGGAACACCTCGCCTATGTAACAGCTCTAAAAGAAATAACATTATTAAATGTAAAAAAGACCCTTCACAAGTAAGAGAGGAATTGTTGGGTTTATCAAGAGTAAAGAAGTTCAAACATAACTATGGAACAAAAAATAACATGGTTGACATTTCCAGGAATCACTATATCAATCTCTCAAGAATTATAGTAAGAGAGAGAATTAATTATGGATCGAGAAGTATTACTTCTAAGTTGAAAGGTCCAATGGATCAACTCTTAATTAAAGAACTTGAAAAGAAGGTGGAAAAAGAAAATAAGAGAAGATACATCGATACCTACTCTTAATTAGAGAACCTGAAAAGGAGCTAGAAAAAAGAAAATAGAAGAGATATATAGAGAATGTAAATAAAAAAGAATTAGATAAAGAACAATTGAATATATTGCAAAGTGGTTCTATCAAATAGTTATACATTTTAATATAGTTAAATTAGAAAATTTTGATCATGGTGAAGGCAATTGCACAAAATAGTCCTGACTTCTACCACTTTCATATCATGAGTTGAGAGTTCATCTGCTTGAAATCAAATTATAAGCAATTACCCAATATGTGGAAGAACACAAAAGATTTGGCAAGAGGAGTTGCACTTTATTGTCCAATGGTTGGACATGAGAGCAATCAATAATTAATTTTGATAAACTTAGTGGGTACAAGAATCTTGGAGTCAATTGATGATGTCTAAATATTTAAAGACCGCCATTAAACTCTTTGAAATATTGGATGCACAAAATTGAAAAGATTGGAGAATAAAATATCCTTCAAGTGGTTACAAATAGCCACTTATGTCCTTGCAAATTAGTTATTAATGTTGTTTAGTATTGTATATCATAGCTTTATTTGAGTTTAAGGTGTAATATTTATAATAATATATTTCTTTATTTAGGTCAAATGATTATGAAAATGGACCCATATATACCGGACGCCATGTGTAGCTCATTATATTAACTTGATATTAGATATTAAAAAAATAAAGTAAAAGTGTTATCAAAAGTGCTTTACAATTAATTAATACATATACAATTATGAACTTCTTAAACATGATAAGAAACTATACCCGAGGTGCATAATTGATTAGACCGGTGTTACTGCTTTACAACTTCTTTCTTGACTTTAGCAAGCACACATAAGCAAAAGAGAATTTGAGATGTATTCTTAATGACTGAACCATAGTTTAAAAAATTGAGGCGCTTCTATGAGGTAGCTTAACGCTCTCAAAAGACGCTGAAACCCTGCTCGGCCCAAATACACCCCATTCCGCTTTCTCGCCAAAAAAGATAGGAGGCGCCGTGTAACCTTTGTCTTTCCTCCTCCCCTTCTCAGATTTCTTCTTCTCTAACTCCCAGAATCCACCTCTCCAAAGCCGCTTTGATGTTTGGAAAAGCTAATCTTGTTACCAAATAGCCTCTTGAACTTCTATTTTAGCTTGGCAAGATTTAGGTTAAATCATGCTACCATTTGTTATTTTTTTGTTGCTATTTAAGTTAATTTTGTTATCAAATAGCCCATTAAAGTATCGATTTTTATATTTGACAAGATTTAGGTTAAATTCTATCATCACAAACTCTAAACTTATTCTTTTGATGTTTGACAAGATTTAGGTTAAATCTTGCTACCAAACCTCCAAAAATTTTTTTTTTTTTTTTGCAATTTGATAAATTTAGGTCAATTCTTTTTTTCTTTGTTTATTAGGATGTGTGGTGGTGTTAGAAGAAAAGATCTTGCTTGGAATTACTGCACTCAAGTTGAAATGTAGAGAAGGTTGAAAGAAGGGATATGTTTATTTGAAGTACAAATACGGAATCGGGGTATTAAGAGACTTAAGGATCACTTGGCATGTTGGAGCATGTGAAAAGTTCCTGATGAAGTCAAGAAAGAATCAATAGAATACTTAAAAAAGATATGCTAGAGATACAAAGGAGATGATTGAGAATAATTTTATTTTGATTCAAGTTATGATGGTTCTAATAGTGGAAGTCATTTTCACTCATCCGATAGAGGAACTGAGTCCAATGGATTTGTTGTGAATTTCAATGAAAATGAGAATATTAATCTTAAACCAATTCCTCCAACATCAAGAAGAGAACAAAAATAGGGTATACTTAGATATTGCAAGATTTTTTTTATGAGAATGGGATTCCATTCAACGTGGCTAGAGTCTTTCATGGATTAATATGCTTCTCAACTACAAAAGCATGTATGAATGTAACATGGAAGTTAGATGAAGAAATTAGAACAACATCAAAAATGATGATGAAGCATACATGGGTTGAGATAGAGTTATAATAATGTCTAATAGCATTATATAGGTATTATTAATTTTCTTGTTAACAATAGCCATGGAACAATTTTTTTGAAATCTATAGATGCATCAACATTTATTAAAGATGCATAATTACTATTTAAAATACTTGATGATGTTGTTGATAAAGTTGGAGAGAGATTGGTTGTTCAAATAATTACTAATAATGCAAGTGCATATAAGCTGTAGGTAAAATGTTAATGGAGAAAAGAAAACATCCATATTGGACTCCATGTGTCGCTCATTGTCTTGATTTAATGCTTGAAAAGTTAGCAATTGCCAACATAGATTTGTTTTGCTCAAAGCAAAAGTTATTAGCAAGTTCATTTACAATCATTCGGTGTTGAGTTTAATGAGAAAATTTACAAATAAATAAATTATTTAGCTTGTAGTTATGAGATTTGCTACCTTATTTGACTTTGGAAAGATTTAAAAGAATAACCTTTGAGGTTATGTTTGCTTCAAGAATAGGATAAAAATTCTTGGGCAAAAAAAATTAGTAAAGTAAAAAAAGGCTATAATAAAAGATGATTCTTTTGATGCAATGTTAACTATACTTTGAAGATTATAACTCCATTAGTAAAATTTTGATGATGATCTCAATTATGAGTTTTATTTATGAGGCAATGAATAAGACAAAAGAGAAAATTGCAAAAAAATTTAGGATGATAAGAAATTGCTTATAAAGAAATATGAAACATTATTGATGAGAACTAGGATAGTCAATTACATCAATATTTACATGTTGTTGCACATTATTTAAACCCGCAATTTCATTATGATAAAGAATTTCATGTTGATAAGGAGGTAAAGACCGGTTTATATGCATGTATGGATAGACTTATCTCCTAAGAAGATTATCTTAAAGCTAATGATCAACTTGGTGATTTTAAAAAAGGAATGTTTGGAATTAGAGCAGCTCAAGCATACTACAAGACATGCTTTCCTAGTAAATTTACATTCATTCATTTTTCAAAAAAAATTTACCTTAACTTGTATTTTTTTAATTAATTTATTTGTCAAGTGTTGGTGGGCACAATTTGAGATGATGTGCTTGAACTTAAAGCATCCAGTGGAAAGTTCTTAATCTTATTCATCTTTTGCATGCATGAATGGGAGTACATTTAATTAAGTGCACACAAAGAGAAGAAATAGATTGGTTGCATAATGAATGAACAAATTAGTTTATGTTATGTTCAAAAAAAAACTCAAAAATAGACATATCAACTTGTAAGAGCAAAGAAGTTATGATGATGACAAAATCCTTTGATTATTGATGATATATTATTTGATAATGAATGGATAACTCCTAAAAATAGTGAAGGATTTCAAGTTAGGATGAAGGAATATCTATTATTGATGATGATAATAATATTATTAGCACTACTGTAAAAGTGTTACCGAATTGGGAGCAACTTCTACTTCACCTAAAAGAAAAAAAAAAAAGAAAAGAGGTAAGGCTGAAGTTTTAAAAAAATCAAAAGGTAAGTTAAGCATAAAAGAGTATTTGATTATGTTGTTAATGTATTATTATTTAAAAATTATGTTGAAGTTAATGTTCATTATTATAGGAGTAAGATGAAAGATCTACTAATAAAAGTAGTTGAAGATGATGAGATACAATCCAAAGATGATAATTCTTCTAAATATTTTGAAAATAATGATGCAATAATTATTCTAAACCGTCATATAAAATTTTTATTTAGAATTTTATGATCTATATCATTATGATGATCAACTTAGTAAGTAAATATATTTTGAAAATTTTTATTTTGAGTTTTATGATTTTAATGCCTTTTATTTCTTGTTTTGATGTTTCTAGTTAGCTCAAGAATCCAAGAAAATGCCTTAGTTCCCATTTTCACCTTTTTTAAACCTTGACTGAACAAATCTAGATTTGGTGTTGATTTTAAAAAAAGACTAAAGAGATTGTCCTCAATAGGTTTTGGAATGGTGTCTCTTAGACCTTAAAGGTGATTAACCCAATTAAGAAGATGTTAAAGTTGGTAGATGGAGATAAGCACCCAACAATTGTTATTATATTTATGATGCTATGGATGAGTGAAGGAGGCAATCATAGCATTTAGAGGATACAAGAAAAAATATGAGAAGGTATTCTTTATCATTGATGACAAATAGAGGTGTTCACATCCATTACATAAAGTTGAATATTACTTTAATCTAGAATTCTTTTACAAAAATAAATCAAAGATACAATTATGCTCGCTTGATGGAGGCAATGTATACAATCATCGAGATTAGTGACAAACCCTAATGAAAGAATAGTAATAGATCAAGAGCTATCTATTTATAATTATGATGGTGGCCTACTTTTAATTGAGTATGCTATTCATAATATAGATAAAAAATCTCTAGGTATGAATCATAATTTTAATTGCTTAATGAGTTCATTATGATTTTACAAATAAAATGTGTAAATTTTGATGTAGAGTAGTGGGAGATGTATGGTGCATCCGCTTTAACTTTACAAAAAATGGCAATCAAGATTTTACAGCTTAACAGTGTTGCTAGTTGTGAGAGAAATTGAGTGTGTTCGGGTATATATATTATATATGTTATAAAATCTATAATTTACACTTAAAATGATTTATTATTCATACTAATATTATTTTTTTCAGATCCATACAAAGAAAAGAAATCAATTAGACAAAAAAGTACTTAAATAATTTAGTTTACATCAAATATAATCACTTTAAAGAGAAAATTCAATTTAAGAGATATTATTGATCCAATTAGTTTGGATTTGATTGATGAAAGTCGGTGAGTGATGATTGGAGAACCTCAAGATGCTAATGAACAACATTTTGGAGATGAAGAATTCACTTAGAGGCAAATAGAAGAAATAACCGGAGAAATTGATCAAGGTAGTCAATAAGATTTAGTAAGCTAAAACAAAAAAGGGACTTCATCATCACGCATCCGCCTCATCACAAAACTGAATCCACTCTATCCCAAAGAAATAAGGTGACATTGATTCACAATCACAAGAAGCGAAGAAGAGAAAGAAGAAGAGGAAGAAGAGAAGAAGAAGAATTTAATGATGAGAAAATTTTACTTAAAAGGAAAAGAAATTATGTTAATAAAAGAAAGGATGATGAGTGAATATTTATATTTTGCTTTATAAAATTTTAGACTTTATTACTTGTTTTATGCTTGAGTTTATCTATTATTATTGATTTATTTAAGAGGTGATACTAATTTTATATTTATTTTGTTTATTTAAGTTTATTTTGATACTAATTTTATAAGTTCTAAATGCTTATCTTCATGTCTATGTGTTATACTTATAATTTTACTTTTATTTTAAAAATTATCATTAGTCGCATTCTCCTTCAAATGTTCATCTGACCAAAAGTCAAGAAAGAGAGACAACAAAAATAAATGTAAAATCCAACCGCTGATTGAAAAAGTCAAAAGGGGAAAGCTCACTACCAAATCAACCCCAAAATCAACTAAGGAGAACGAGAGGGAGAAAAGGGGGAGACTTTGCATGCATGCATGAGGAGCCCACGGAAGTCTGGGAGTGTGGGAGAGAGGGAAGGCCCTGCAGCCCAGCCAGTGAGCCTTTGCGTACCTCTGTGAGAGAGGCTTGCGTGGGAGGAAAAGAAGCATGCATCCATCCTGGGTCTTAGAGCAATCGAGAATGAAAAGGAAATAAAGGTAAGTGTATATATATATACATATATATATAAAAATCTGATTTTAGTATTATTTCAAGTTTAACTTAGGTCTATAGATTTCAAGGGCTTTAAATGAATGTAAAGTATAAATCAAATTCTGAATTAAGTATTAAATCTTTACAAATAAATTTAAAATTTAATAAAACCTTAAACCTACGCTTTTATATTATCATTAATTAATTTAGAATCATTTTAAGAAGATGATAAACATTAAATGAAAAAAATTTATCTATATCATCCGTTAATTAATTTAATCATTTATAAATATGATTAAATAAAATATATACGTATTTTAACACTTAATATTTTATACAAGAAAAATAATTAATATGATTTGAAGTATTATATAAAATTAAACATATCATTATATTAAATAAATTAAAGTTAATTTAACTCGATTTAGAAAAGATATTAAATATTAATGAACAGCATCAAATAATAAAGTTTATAAGATCGTATTAAAACGAATAAAATAAAATACATCGCTTTCTAATATCGATCCAATCAATATTTTATTATATAAAGAAAAGAAACATTAAAGAGCTGAGAAATTCAAAAAGAATTACGTTTCTTACATTGAAAAAAATTTTTAATTTCTCCTGACGAATCTACGTCAGATAATTGCTTTACGACTTTTTCCCGCTCAGAAATTATGATTATTTTCCCTGCTTTTTTCATAAATCAGCAGCTTTATCGTTTCTTGTTGAACCCTCGAATGCTAGATCATATTTTCACTTCGCCATTTTATAAAATTAACTGACATCAATTGAATTAATACGATAGATGACATGATGAAGAGAACTCAGCAGCTCACCCCCTGCACAGAACGCACAATGTACTCTACGCACGAAAAAAAATTGAATCAATAAACTAGACCGCCAATCATTCCTTTGGATGAGTATTGGTAAAATATTTTCTTTTGGTAAATGCTAGACTTGACTCCTAAAATGGATGATAAGTAAAAGTCACATAAAATATTCATATCTACATACCTCCACATGTGTTTCATTTGAGAATTTCTTTCTTTTACGATACGGATACAAAAAACTAATACATATACTTTCTCGTTTTACTATACAAAGATAACGACTCATCAATTTTATTCAATTAATTGTATTATTTTTTTTCGTGTAACCCGTAATTATCCAAATAATCCATGGGCTTTATTCCTAATTAATTTTGTTTACTAATTAACCCGTTGTTATCAGAAGACTCATCAGAAGACCTAAAAGTGAATGGCTCGGGATTAAAGTTCTCGATGCGCAGATGGCTGGATCGACCCGTTGCTCATCCATTTCGCTCTTCCATACCGCGCTCGCTCATTTCACATCGAGATCGCCCCTGCTCTTCGGCCGATCGACGGATTTCTTCCTTCCCTCTAAGACGGCTGACGGACCGCTTCCCGCGACACCTGAACGCGAACTGGCCGCTTCGCCGCTTGCCGCTTTGACAAGAATTGTCGCTTCCCTGCAGATCGCGACGCTCGAGCTCAGAACGCTTCGCCAGACCCGCCAGACGGAAGCTCAGACGTTTCGCTGCCGCTGGAAACGCCGAGACTCAAGTCCCGCGGAACCGACGGGTGGAAAATCCCGAAGTCGCTTGCCTGAAATCTGGAACCGACGGGCTCGGATTGCTCGCCGACGGGAAACTTGTAATTTTGTAAGTCGCTAATTTTTCTTCCCTATCCTTTTTCTTTCACGGCACTTTCCTCGCGGCTGAAATGCGATCGGAAGTTCAACTGCTACCGCATGAGTGCACTATCAACGGGGTTTAGATCGCATTGTCATTGTTTAATAATTTGGCCATTGATCAGTTATGTAATATATCGGTGACAGGATTACGGAAATGATCAAAGATTAAAAGCTTACGAGATATCAATTCCGTAAGACGGTAAGTACTTAAGTTTCATTTACGAAGTTATATGTAAGTAGCAATTATTTAACGACAGGCCGTGCATTGGAATCGCCGAGCACATCACGACACCGAATTTGACATACGCTGACATAATCGCTAATTTAAATTCGCCGCCCTACAGATGCCAACGTTTCTACCACTTCAGAGTAAATCAGATGAAACATATGATATTTCTCATTATATCAATACAAATACAAACGCTTATTACTGACTCAGATGATTATCGATTTACAACGATTATTTACCAAAGATACGATTTCATCGATATGAAACGTTTCAAAACACGTTAAAATGCGAATGCGATAAATGCGAAAAACGTCGTAAAATCGCGATAAGTTTATGCGTACGCGAATCCGCAGATAAATAAAAAAGTTCTCGAATGAGATGATGGGGATCTTAAGATTCCGACTCGACATTTATAGAGCGCTAGTCGTCAATCGGGCTATTAGTAAATAGATGCTCCCCGCTTACTTTCGCCTTTTAACGCCGACCACCCTTTTCATAAGTCAAAACCTACGCAATTATAAACGACATTTCTAAAAACGATATGGTTCCAGAACAAAACGATTTAATTAAAATTACTACTCTTTAACATCGATGAACGAACCACAAAGATATTACCTACAACACATTATTCAATTATATCATTACATTTCTACAAAGACATACAAAGATATCGTTTCGCTTACATCGTTATTATCATCCAGCATTGCTTTTACCGCTTTGAAATTTAAACGTATACACGATCGTTCCTACCGTCTTATAATCATTACTTTAAGATTCTTTGTCTCACAAAAGTTTCTTTAAATTTTACGACGCTACAAATGATAATTTCAAGAAAAGCACCCAAGTAGTTTAAATTTTTTAATCAGACAGCTGCAGATATACAAAGAGTAAAGAGCGATACGCAAAATTAAACGCCTTTACCGCTTCAGATTTATTTTACAAACTTAAAGATTTCACGCTTCCAAGAATGATATGAATTAAGCTAAGCCAAGATATTTAATCAAATATTCATTAGATGATTTAATTTCACTGCTTCGAAAGAAGACGTGTTAACGCACCTGGTGGAATCTGGTCCAACCGAAGTCATCCTATTCTCGTTAATCTCGACACCCTGATAAAGGTTAAGGCGTGACATAACCATCCTAACTAACTAATGATGGGATAATTAATGCTTTTATCGCCAGAGACTTCGTGAGATGATAATTATGCCGCATGCTGAATTATGTTTAAATTATACGCCATATAAACTTTGTTAATATATACGCTGACAAATCATAAATCATAAGCTTCTCATTTATTGAGATTTTATTTAAGATTGAAAGCATGTAATTTTTTCTTTTATCCGTCCACCTGCTCCTCATTGATATTCCAAAGTTCTGCCGGGTGACAAGAGTGGGATCGATGATTTTATATTTAGAGATATAAGACATCATAATCAAAGAAACATGAAGATGATAAATTTTATGTAGATTTGTATATGATTATATTGAGCAGAATCTGCTATAATTAATTTACGCTCGCCATAATCAATTCAGAAGATGAAAATAGAAAGACAAACCGGAGCACTAAAATTTGATGCAACCGCTTCACTAAAGAATGATGCATTTACTCAAATAATGAAAACAATGACTCAAATGATAAGAATCAAGATACACAAGCTAAGTAAGTGGGTAGTTCTATCTTGACAAATACCAAATTATTTCAGATACGACCACCTCTTTTCTCGTGGACAGAGGACCCATAGAATCGAAGTCACGATGCAGATAAAAAATTTTAAAAGTATGTCATGTCCTCCTAAAGAAGAATCAGACGGCTTTTGCTTTGAGCTGTCAGAGATGGTATAAGACAAGAAACAAGTTTGAAGGAATGCCTTACAATCTTATTTTTTTATGGATTTTAGAAGACTTTTAGAGATCGGTTTGAGAATCTTACTATGAGAGACAAATGTTCAGTTATCATCGGATGGAGATCGCTCTATAACGCAATAGTTCAGCTTTACACGCTTGCAAGGATAAAAAAATCGATACCAAAAAGAAATAGTAGTTTCTATCCTGATCAAGGATGTAATGACAACCCTCGATTCCTCCTGTTTAATGACTACGACCGCGACAGCTGGGCGATAGAATGACGCAAAGTTACTGAGGACAGATATTCGTAAGAGGAAGATGAATGTGCCAAAATCTTGCAAAATGTTCAAACCAAAATCAAACCTGAAGAAACCTAAGTCATATACGCAAGAAGTAGCAGATACCACATGCCCAAAATGTGGAAGAACACATAAAAGAGAGTGCCTCGCACAAACACTTGTTATTTACATACCAGACATATACATAAAAAATATTGCCCCTATCTGAGTCGAAATCTTCAATGGATACTAACAAAGTATTCAACCACCTGTGCTATAAAGACTAAATCGATCGACGCCTTTTCAAACTCAAAACCTGTAATACTCAAGTTTATGCAGACTCAGTTAGCAAAAAGACTACCGATATCATTAATGTATTCTTCATTTAAAATTAAGATTATTACGATTTTATATCAGGTTGATATAATTGTTTTATATGTCTACTCACTTATGATCATCTTTATCAAGTAAATTAGATAGCTTTTATTTGATACAACATCACATCTATTTATATCCATGAAAAAATTTGATTGCGTACGAAGTCAGAACAATAACGACCAACGAAGTCTCAAATGCTGTAAATATAACGCAGGAATAATAGCTTAAGTAACGTGGATTTAATAAGACCGCCAATATATGAATTTTGATGAATTTAATCACTATCTAAATATTACGCTACTATAAATTATTATTATATAAAATTCAATATTCCTCGAGAAGAAGAATTCAAATTTCATAGATAGGAGATACTATGATTGCTGCTTAAAAGTTCAAAAGATACTCAAAGAAAAGGCCATGCTTTCTCAGAAGTTACGATGTTACTAAAGAGAAAGAAGTTAGAGGATATACTAAGAAAGAGTATATCCGTAAATTTTTCCTGATTATTTACTGCAGTTTACCTCAATGTAGAGATTTTCTATCGATTTAATCTGCAAAAAACTAAAAAAATACATAGAATGTCGATCAAAGAATTACAAGAGTTGAAGAACTACAAGAATTGTTAGAAGAGATTTATCGTGCCCAAGACATCTCCTCGGGAGCTCATTATTTTAAGAAGAAAAGATGAGCAAGCATGCATGATTATGAGAGCTTAACAAACTCACATCAGAATAAATATCCTCAAGAAGAATTGATGATCTTTGACCAACTAAGGAGTTTCAGATTTTCAAAGATTGATTTAAGATCGATCATACCAGAATCAAAGAAGAAGATATACCAAAGACGATTCAAGAGGCTGCACTATGAAGTTATGGTGACGATTTTCTTAACAAATGCTCCAGATGAGGATCTTAATGTAATCTTTAAACCCTTTTAGATTCATTCAAGATCAGATTCATGATGATATTCTAATTTATTCCGTAGACAGTGAATGAAAACCATCTTCACATTATTTTACAAGCTCAAGGAAATGAATCAGTATGCAAAATTTTCAAAGTGTGAATTTTGGTTAAAAGATCATCATATTTCGAAATTATTGATAAGGAAGAGTCTGATCGTAGAAAGTAATAATATTGAATACCAACTCAACCACCGCCACAAAAGTCAAGTCAAGTGCGATATTACAGAGATTCGCTTGCATCATACATCATGCCACTATCGGGCTAACTCGAAAAGAAGTTTTGAATGCAATCAGGAAAAGATTTTTTCAAAATTGAAAATTTATTTAACGACCGCACCAAGATATTAACTATTCCATCGTATCAAGGATTTCAAAGAATGATCATTAAGAGGATGTGTACTTTACGCAGAATAAAGAAATCGATTACGCTTCGCCACAATTGAAAATCATAAAAAAGAATTATCCAACCCATGATCTAGAAAGAAGATTGAAAATTTGAGGCATTATTTATACGAGTGTGAAATTTTCACCGATCATCAAAGTTGAAATACATCTTTACTCGAATGAGCTAAATTTCAAAAGAGATTTAAACTCATTAAGGATTATGATTGATATTCAATATCATCCAAAATGTAGCTACGCTTTAAGTAAAAAATATCAGAAGTGCTTATCTGATCTTCAACAGAGGAGTTTAAAAGATTTAAAAAATTGAAAATTTCAATTATTAAATCTACAACGATCACGCTTATCATAAATCAAATGGCTATACAATCAAATTCCAAGACGTATCACATGAAAAATTTGGTAAAATATACAAGATTTTGAAATCGACAAGAGGGATTATCAAATATCACGTGTAGCCAGATTCCATTGGAGATTCGAAAGACATCTTACACGAAGACATCATTCTAATTAAAATTCATCCGCGAAGAATAAACGTATCAAGATCTTAAGAAAATATTTTGTGGCCGAATGAAAAGGAATAATTATCTATAAATGTCAATCATGTCGATGGTTAACCGAACATCGTCTGGAACATTTACGCAATACACCGGAAATGAGATGATATATCATGATTTTGTGACGGCTTACCCAGATCCGTAAGAGGACGCGACGCTATTTGTTATTATCGAGATTGACTAAATCAGACTTTATACCTATCAAACAACTGATGCGCTGAAAAGCGAAGATGTTGATAAATCACAAGTTATACATGCAAAATCTATAACGTCCGACGACATGACCGATTTACATCTGGGGATCAAAAAATTCAAGTTTTAGACGGTTTTACTTTCAAGATCGATTCCATTCTCAAACCGATACTAATAAAAACAATTCAAACACTTCAAGATTTGCTTAAACTTTCAGATATCGATTTTGGGAAATTAAATTCATTCGTTTTGATTGAAGCCACAATAATCAAGCAAGATTTGTATGACTCATGAAGATCAGATGGAAATACAAACACGCTTGGTGGCAGGAAAGAAGAAATCACGCAGATGAATGATCCAAAAGATCCGATTGATCCGCGATGATTAAAAGCCCAAAGATAAAGAGAAATACACGCTAAACATCTACCAAGAGTAAATGAGAATTTGTATTTCTTAAAGTCACCATGAAAGGATAAAACGATTTGATAAAAGTAAAAAGTCCCACGCTATATCGATCCATACAAAATCTTGGAAAGAATCGGGAAAGCATAGTTTTACCTTCACGCAGCGAGTGCATAATGTTTATATTTCTCTTCAAAATATATCACAAAGCCAACAAAATTATCATGATCCTATCGATATTCAATGATCTCACATTGAGCCAAAAGAATTATAACATGATGTTAAACATCTCAAGAATGTGAAATTCATTTGTCCGCATCAAAATGGATCGATCGGCTACGAGAAGAATCGTAAATGCGAATTTTATCCTCAATTAATTAATAAATGTTTATTTCTATTATCACATTTAATTTCGGCGACGAAATTTTTATAGAGAGATTGTAATAACCGTCGAAAAAAAGGAGAAATAAAAATAAAATGTAAAATCCAACGCTGATGGTTGGCAACCTGATTGGAAAAGTCAAAAGGGGAAAGCTCGATTTTAGTTTTACAAATCAAACCCCAAAATCAATGAAGGAGGAAACGAGAGGGAGAAAAGGTGGAGACACCGATAAGGCGCATGCAACCGAAGCCTTCCGGACACAACCGAGAGAGGAGTCCGAGAAAGGGAGAGGGAGAGAGGGAGAGAGAGGAGAAGGCTCTGCATTCGCGTCTGCCGAGTGAGCTCCGCCGACGTCGATGCCTGAGCTCTGCGCTACGATCGAGAGAGAGAGTTTGCATGCATGGGAGGAAAAGAAAAGGCATGCATGCATCCATTTGTTCAAGGTCCAAGAACTAGAATGAAAAATAGAAAAGGTAAGATGTATATATATATATATATATATATATATTATATATATATATATATATATATATATATATATATATTATTTAAATTAAAATATGATTTTAGTATTATTTCAAGTTTAACTTGTGATCTATGATTTCGATTTAAATTGAGAATGAAAGATAAATCAAATTTCAATAATTAAGTATTAAACTTTACATATGAAATATAATTGCAAATTTAATAAAATCTTAAACCTATGCTAAGTTATATTATCATTAATTAATTTAATCATTTTAAGTATGATAAACATTAAATGAAAATAAAATTTATCTATATCATGTTAATTAATTTAGAATCATTTTAATGATGATAAACATTAAATGAAATATATTATGTCATTTTAACACTTAATATTTTATATTAAGAAAAAAAATAATAGATTAATGATTTAAGATATATACAAATATATCATTATATTAAATAAATTAAAATTAATTTAACTCGATTTAGAAAATATATAATGAAATATATAACGTGAAAGATCAAATAATAAAAGTTATAAAGATCAGACAAAATAAACGAATAAAATAAAATACATTGCTTTTCTAATATCGATCCAATCAATATTTTATTATATAATTTCAATTAAAGAAAGAAACAGGGAAGAGATTCAAGAGAAAATCGCAAATTAAAGTAATTATGTTTCTTACATTTAAAAAATATTTTAATTTCTCAGACGAAATGCGTTTGTATAATTATGATTTTTCTCAGACCGCAGCCATGATTATTTTCCGCTTCATAAATTATGATACTATTTTCTTCAAGATAATAACCGAATGCAGATCATATCACACTTTATAATTTAATAAAATTAATTGATGATCGTTAACATGAATTACGATAACAGATAATTATATTATGAATGATATAGAAAATTCTTACAGAATGTACCAAATGCATACATCTAAATGACTAAAAAAACCAATGAAATCAAATGAATGACTTGTCCTTTGGAAGTATTGATAAATATTTTCTTTGGGCTAGAAGACTTTAAAATGACGATAAATGTAAAAGTAAAGCTCACAAAATATTCATTCAGACATACCTCCTATACGTTTGATTGTTCAACTTTCTTTTTACGTATATACGATAACAAAACCGACAAAGATACTAGTTCTACTTTCTCTTACTATTGTAATAACATAATAATCAATTTTATTCAATTGTTAGTGTTTTTTTTTTTCGCAGAACCATCCCAACTAAACGACCGATAAGGAGGGTTATGTTTATCGTAGTAAACCGCTTGATAATTACGCCGCTTATGAATTATATTTAAATCAGACATATACTTAACTGTTAATATATATATATGTGACAAATGTTAAATCATTGGATCGATGACTCATGATGAAAATTTTATTTAAGATTGAAAGTGTTACGCAGTTTTTTCTTTTATCCAGATCGTTCTGCTATTCTTTATTCCAGCTCGGGCACCTTGTGCTTCAACCTCATTAATTATATACTTCCAAGATTTACAATGTCATAAAATACAAATTTTATAATCTATCCAGCTTAATCTCAATTTATTTATGATTTATATTTTTAAGACAATTAGTCAATTAGTATGTGCTTCATCTTTTTAAAATGATTTTGTGCAAAACATTAGCAAGCCATAGCGATTTGCATTTTGAAGCAAAAATAAATGATCACATTACACCTTGCACTTTGAAAACATCGGGCCCAACTATTGTAAGTTTTGAACTCCAGGTTCATATTCTCAAATATTAACTTAAAAGTATAATGACAAAGCCACTAATGTATACTTCCAATCCAATAGTTGGTGATCAATATCGCGACCAACTACATTGTTAAATGGGTGCTAATTTATCCCCACAAAGCTGATTAGTACTACTTTTGTAACTGCTCAAGCTATCTACTTAGTTGACCTCTCTTAACCTTAGAATTGAGATTAGCTCATCATGATAACTCAAACTATTTACCCCAAGATTGCATGAACCACTTCTATAATAAAATTACCTTGACAAGCACGGTTTGTTCCCTTGGTCCCAAGGGTTCCTTGTCTAGTCACACAAACTTCAACTTGTTAGCCTAAGCTCTTCAACCAAGCTCCAAAATGTCGATTCTTCTGCTATGTCAATGATCTCGATGGCACATGTAGTGCCTAAATGAGTATCGCATTGATCTATGGCCTTCATCGACTAGGCACTCAAAATATTGTTTATTTTGAATAGACTACCTCGGCCATTGATACCCATAATGAGGTAATTGCAAGGACATAGTTATACTCACTCAAATGTAGAATCGCTATGGGATCTCGATGCATGGATGGTGGTTCTACTCTTAACATGGGCCTCAAATAGAGCAAGCACCCTTTGCGAATAATGATGAATGTGATGTGAGTTTGATCTCTTCTCTATTTTTTGCACTTGTAATCTTATCTCTAATGCCGGAGTGGGGATTTCCTTAGAAGCACCTCTTGGTAAGTCGCCAGAAGATTGAGAGACTTTATATTCTTCTATGTTAACATGGTTGTTGACAAGCTTTAATAACTCCACCAATATCTTTGGCTATTAGAGGCCAAAAGCATATCTAAACAGCCTTTCTCTCATGCGCGGTAACTTGAGCAACCGCAGTTCAATTTCTTTCACTTCCAACATCTCCTCTCAAAGTAAGTAATGATGTTCCTCAAAGATTTTTCATGCTCTACGTGCAGCAAGAAGAGCCTATGAGCTCTTGAGGATGCACTAACAAATTGCATTATGTACATTTGCCCATAGCATACATGAAACCATTTCATGGTTGACTCCATGAAAATTATAAAGAAATAATGGCACTTTCGCATCATCAAGATCAAGTAATGAAAATGTGTGACATTGAACTTCATTGGAGGTCGAGCTTTACAACCTCGATAGAAAAGTATTAATCAAAGCTCTATTAGCCTCTTACCTCGAGGCAGAATCTCCTCATCGCTAGTGTGAAAAGAGATGACATCCAAACGTGAGGTTGAAGTTAACAATCTATGACAATGCCTAGCTTGCAAGATCATGAGTCACACAAGCTTTCAAACTCGCATCCTCTCCCTCTATGATCATTCCATGACTACTTAGACAAGACAAGTTATATGTTCCTTTGTTTCCTTCGCCCGGTAGCAAAGTGTTGAGCAATCTGCTCTATATCAATCGAGTTATCTCTTGCAATTTAACCTACTGCTTGAAGAGCTCAGCTTCTCATGGCTCCCCACACTCACAACACCTAAGAGAATGTTAGATCATAATCTATCTGTGAGTTGACACCAAACCTTACAAGACTCGCTTAGAGAAATAAAGGGTGAAAATAGAGAGAGATGTTCCACCATGTATCATTGATAATAAAAAATAAAGCTATAACTGAATAAAATAAATTTGAGTCTCTAAACAGGTCCAAGTCTCAAGAGTCCTCAAAAGTCTCAAAGAAGTCCCAAAATAAGTTTTTTGATATGCCTTTACTCCTTTTATTTATAAGATTAGAGGGCCATATTAAAAGCTACAAAAATTTTAAAAAATATATAACAACAAAATACACAAACTCCAAAGACCACTCAAGTAGACACGTAGTAATGTAATGTACTTAAGATGTAGCCTGGTGATGTAGTCATATAAATATTTCACGGCTCAACACGGGTAGTCCTCTGCTGAGTCCCTACCGAGTCGTGAGTGGCTAACAAGATCTCCTATAGAATTCATCCTTCTATTATGTTGGGTGAGTCCTTTAGACAAGTTGGATATGTTGTCCAATTGGATGGCAGTCCATTACTAAGTTGACCTATGGTGTATGCTTTTGCTACCAAGTTGATTATGAAGTGTAGTAGGTACCATGTTGGTCCAACTTGGTTGATTTTATTGCTTGTTCTCCTCTAGGGTGAGTCCACTTTTACATGGTATACCTTGGGTATATAATTTTACTGATGATTTCCACCAAATATAAACAAGTTGCTAAAAGAATATTGGTTTTCCAAAGCACCAAAAGCAATAAGACTCCTCCATCTCAAACTTTATAGCCATCATAAACTATCTCTAGTATCAATTTACTATAATAGGAGGGCCAAAAGAATAAATATAGAAGTATCATCATGATCTAGTACAATGAGGCACAAAATTAAACACAAATGAGAATAAGAAAATACACAAAAAAAAGAAATATCAAGATTTATTTGATGCAAAACCAAGTATACATCCATATTTGAGAAGAGAATACAAATCCACTAAGCATATAGTAATAATAGTGATGTACACAATGAAAAAAAAAATTCACCAACCCTTCCCAAATTCCAAATACACCCAATCTCACCACCACCACCACCACAACAACAACAACAACACAAACCTTTATCCCACTAAGTAGGTCGCTACATGAATCTTTCGTCTATTGTATCCTATTATGTGTCAAATTCTCATTTAATTCGGGTATACTAAGGTCATTTTTATACATCTTAGCCAAGTCTTTTAGTCTACCTCTACCTTTCTTAACATAAGAAAATCTGATCTACTCTCCTAACTGGTCATCGACGACGACACTTTATGTGGCCAAACCATCTGGGCGACTCTCTAATCTTAAATACACCCAATCTCACCAAAAAAAGAAAATTAAAGGAAGCTCTCAAGCAGAAAATGATTATTTATCATCAATATATCAGCCGCTAAAACAAAACCTACCATAACCCCAATAGATGTGGCACATAAATGTAAAAGTCCAATTGTTATCATCAAAAGAGAATCAAACACAGATTTACAAAAAAGAAACTTCATCCCAGAGAATTTCTTCTTCAATTGCACATAAACTCCTAAGATGAGGGGTATGTCATGAAAGTCTCAAAAGTCTAGCTTGAAAACCTTAACCAATATATCACTTTTCAAAAAAAAAAAAAAAAAAGTTAGTTGATCCCTCACACAAATCCTCATACTAAATTTCATTGAACCAAGACTAGTACAAGCAAATCAAGGCTTCAGAGCATTCCCATTGCATAAGATCCCAATGTTGGTGTCCCTATGGCTGACACAAACCTAAAATCTTAAATATTCAAAATTATGAGAAATACTTAGTCATCCGATTTTCATCTGATTAAATTAAAAATATCTTAAGTTCAAACTTAAAAATAAATTCAATTTCAATCTACCTTATTCCACCAATTATTACTTGGCACAATGCTTCTAGTGCACACAAAATGAATAAATTCTAAACATATATTCAAAGTAGAACCAGATATACAGAGCAGTGCGTCAACATCACATTTTTTTATGACATTAGATAAAAATGATATTGAAATGTTTTAATTTAATGAATATAAGATAATTCTCCATCTCATGATCAACTGTTCAAATAAAGTCAAGATCATAAAAGAATGATTTATTTGTCCTTACAAAATTTTAATTTCGTTAGTTTCAATAATTTTATTAGTTTTGATATCATGTTCCAATTTTTCGAAATTACTATTTTTAAATATTAAAATTCATAAACTATACTGAAAATTTTTCCTGAAATTTAAAGTAAAATACAATGCCATAAAAGAACTCTTATTGTCATTTTTAAATAAAATATAATTAAAATACAAAAATGCAATCTGAACTCAGTAACAACATTACAAAAGTTAACGAAATTCATTATATAAAATCCTTACCAGTGTTATTATATAGCATTTGACGTCATGGTCAGATGTGGGATACGAGAACTTTTAAACGCTTTGCTTATATACATGGAAGGGGCTAGGGAGACAAATAGAGTCGTGCTTTGGAATAACAATTTTTTTCCTTTTGTCTACAAGCTTGCTAAATCAATACTAGTCGAGAATTCCCTATACTGTATCCTTACAACAGCCAACTTCTGCAAACCAGTAGAATCAGCAGAAATACCAAAACAGTAAATATAATTTTAAGTGCTAGAAAAGCGGGTTATCTTAGGCTACCACAAATCATATACAACAACAACAACAACAAGCCTTTATCCCACTAAGGGTTGGCTACATGAATTCTTCTTCTCCATATCTATTATGTGTCAAATTCTCATTTAATTCAAGTATACTAAGGTCATTTTTTACATCTTAACCAGTATTTTAGATGCCTCTATCTTTCTTAACATAAGGCAAATCTAATGCATCTACTCTCCTAACCGGTCATCGACTAGACGCTTTTATGTGGCCAAACCATCTAAGACAATCTCTCTAATCTTATCCGTCACTAGAGCTACTCAACTTTTTCCAACATACTCATTTTGCATTTTATCTCTAAGAGTAAAGCCACTCATCAACCTGAGCATCCTCTCGCAACACTTAACTTAGTCTTATGCTTCTCATTATTGCCAACATTTTGCACCATAAATCATTGCGTCTTACCACCATCTTATAAAATTTTTCTTAAGTTTATACTTTTCTATCACACAATAGGCCGATGCATTCCTACACTTCAACCATCCAACTTGAATTCTACTAATAACATCTCCATCTATTTCACTATCATTTTGAACAATAGAGTCTAGATTCAATCGCCACTTTTTTAATAACTTGTTCACCAAATGTCACAACACTACCATTAGAACTTCTACAACTAAAATTACACTCCATATATTCAATTTTAGATCTACTTAAACAAAACCTTTAGACTCTAAGGTTGACCTCCATAATTCAAGTTTCTCTTGAACTCCCTCTAGTCTTATCAACAAGAAGAATGTCATCAGCAAAGAGCATACACCAAGATACATCTTCTAAATGCTAGTAAGAACATCCATACTAAACAAAAGATAAGGGCTTAAAGCCAATCCTTGATATAATCCAATTGAAATAGGAAAATATTTTGTCAATCCTCCTTGTGTTTGGACACAAGTAACACTCTAGCATACATATCCTTAATGACTTGAATATAACCAACATTAACTCCTTTCTTTTCTAGAACTCTCCAAAGAACATCTCTTGAAACTTTATCAAAAGCTTTCTCTAAATCAGCAAATATTATATGTAGATCCTCCTTACTTTCTATACTTCCCATCAAACCTCTTAACAAATGTATAACATCCATAGTAGATCTACCCGACATGAAACCAAACTGACAGTGAGAAACTTTTGTATCACATCATAAACTATGCTCAATTACTCTCTCCCATAATTTTAATGTATGACACATTAACTTAATTCCTCTATAAGTTGCACACTCTTGTGTATCACCTTTATTCTTAAATATAGAACCAACAAACTCTTTCTCCACTCATCGAGATCTTTCTAATATTTAAAATAGCATTAAAAGATTTGTAAACCAATAAATTCCTTGATCTCCTAAACATTTTCACACTTCTATTGGAATATCATCGTCTATCGTTTTCAACATATCATTTTTTTAAAGTTTCTCTAACTTCAAATTTAATACATATAAAAAATAAAATTCTATTTTTGTTTAGTATTAAGGTTATTAAAAATCATATTTTCGATCCTTAATTAAAAGTTTATCAAAATACCTCATCCACCTATTTTCAATATCCTTTTTAAGAAAAAATACTTTATAATTTTCATCCTTAATACACACTTGAACTAGATCTTTCTCCTATCTCTTTGGTTGTTTAACTTATACTATATCTTTCACTCTTTAGTATCCAATCTATTATATATATATCAAAAGTAAATTTTTTTTATCATATATCGCTTTCTTAAAATCTTCGGCCATTTTATATCTTTCCAAATTCTCCGAAGTTTATACATCTAAACCATATTTTATAACAATGCTTCTTTATTTCTTATCTTTTCGCATTTGACTCCACTATCAACTATTTTAATTAAAAGAAGCTTTCTTTTGATTCTCTAAATACATTCAGAACTGCTTAATTTCACTTATTTTTTTTCTCACATAACATTTTCTTTATGAACATCCCAAATTCTAAACTCTTGTAGCTTTTAAAAATATTTTTTAAGATTCTCTAAGTCTCCATCTAATACTGATAATAATTTAATTTATTTTTCATCTTCTAATATTTCATCTTAAAATCTAAACTAAATGTTGAGTACATAAACTGCCAGAATGATCTTACAATCTTTACAATCTAAACGATATATTTTTCTTATCGAAAATAATCAATCTATGTTTTACTATATCCATTTTTATAAATAATAATACGCTCATCTCTTTTCTTAAATAAAGTATAAGAACTAAAAATCATAAGCTAAAGAAAATCTAATATAGCTACCTTCTTCATTACTCCAAATCCATAAATACCAATACTTTTAAAATTTTCTACCACTCTACCAATATGTCCATTTAAATCTCCTCCAATAAATATTTTTCTTCAAAAGATATCTTTTGTATTAATCTCAATAATTCATTCCAAAATTTTTCTTTTGCTACATCCAAACTTACAGAGCATAAACACTTATAACATTGATAATCTTAAGATCAATAATTTTTTTATAATTCTATCTCCAAATCTATTAATATTTATAACATTATCCTTCAAATTTTATCTATAATCACACCAATATTCTAATTCGACTTTTAATACTAAAGTTTAAAAGCTAAACTATTAATCTCCTTGGCCTTCTCCCCAACCCATTTAGTTTTAATACATAAAATATTTATCTTCATATGAACCATAATATCTATTAATTTCATTCTTTTACCTATAAGAGTACCTATATTCCAAGTTCTTAACCTAATTCTAGTTTCACTAACTTTCCGCATCCATCCATAATGTGAAATCCGCACACTAAACACTGCAGTCTGCCCTACACTTTTCATCAGATTCAAGCCATACAACGACGCTTCGAGACGCCAAGATTAACACAATATTTTAAAAAATTTATGTCATGATTATTTCGAAGTTTTATGTCTCGACCTTGCAACCTCCACTTTTCACATCGAATTGGACCACAAAAGTAGTGTTTTAAAGGGGCTTCGTGAGGTCATCCATCCATCTATTTCCTCGCCAAGCACGCTTAATCCATGAAGTTCACGATCCGCAGTGTTGGTGGTCGCACCTGGCTACCACAAATCATATAATTTTGACAATTTGAAATATCAATTATTCCAAGTCACTCTTGCAAACTACAAAGCACGTGGAAACCGTATTTCTACCGAAGTCAAAGACATTTCATTTAACACATTCTAGATATTTTATTATTATAGTAGCTAATCTAATTACTTTGGCTAAAAACTCATCTAACCCTTTTTCCAAGGTATGATGTAAATACTGACAGAATTCCACATTCAAAAGATTTAGGCATACATAAAAGGGAAAGAGATATAAATGCTCAATTTATAAGTATAAAACAAGTAATACCAAAAGAAATGAGACTAATAAAACGAGCAAATAATACCATGAGCATAAACCCTAACCGATCGACGGGCATGACAGGCCAATCTTCCAAGCGAGGAATATGCGTGAGTCCAAACACATACCTGCCATGAAAGCATTGAAAAAATAAAATTAAGGTTAAACTCAGACTTCAGTATGAAAATTAGCAATACTTTGATGACTACATAATAACAACAGGATTCAACAATCCCATAATATTGGAGAACAGAAACATAATTTTAAAGACTAATTTATTAAAATAGGGCAACACCCCAACAAACAAAATATGGGATAAGAAAATATCATAAAGGTTCAAAATAAAATTTGTAAAACTACAATGAAATTAATAATGCTATAAAATGTCATAATTGATATAAAGTTATTTATAGTTAAAATGAGTGCGTTAAAAATTTAACAGGTACAATCGAGTTAGAAGAAGCACAAATTTGATGGTCGGATAATACTAATAAAAAATAAAAAAGACAAAGGGATAGACCTAAAATAATAAAGAAAGAAAACCTGAAAAAGATTTATGCAAGGGTTAACACCTCATACCATAATAGAAACAAATTGAGAATGAGGATCCACCGCCCCAATTAGTATGAATAATGTTGACGATGATGAGATTGTAAATTTAGGTAACACTAATTAAATGATCTAGTCCTTTTGCATATTAAGCATAAACTAATTGCTTATTCACAAAGTTAAACTAAATAAGTGGCTTACTTAATGGATAATCAGATTATTGAATAATTGATATAATAAGAGGACTACCATAACCCAAAGGTTAATGTTTAATTCATACAGAATTTGTTTTCGTTTTGCCAAAAGAAAAAATAGGTTGCAAAATTTAATTTTTTTTTCCTACCAAACTTCAATTATGTTGTATATTTTTATTACCCTGCATGTAGCATAATTAAATCGTTCTATAAATAACCTTCATTGCAACAAGAAGCTAACCCAAAGATGCTTCAAAGGCAAAATCTAGGGCATTTTAAATGATTAATCAAACTTTGAAGAACAAGTAGCTCTTTAGGTTCAGCTCCATCCTATATTTTTTTTTCTTGATGTGAACTCTATAATTGAGATTGCTGCTTGAATTTACATGAAGTGGCTGAGTGTTAGGGACACTTCTTTTGCCAACTAAATTAACTTTGGCTAGGATGTAACTTCAAACCTAGTCACTCTAATGTTGCATATAATCTTCTAAATTTCACTTAATTCTTGTAATGCAACCTAGGAGATCAAGTACCTCAATTGTTGCACCACTTTAAATAGCCATTGTCTAAGGGCAATTTTGCTGAATACCTTTGCCTCATGCTAATGGGTGAAGGATGATGGGAGGATCAAGGAATGGATGTCACTAACAAGAATATGTGAGAACAGCATCAAGATCAAGGTTAATCTGATGAGGCAAAGGCAATCAACAGATCTGATAAAGCAAAGATTCAGAGACAGGCTAATTGAGCATCAATAGGTATCATCGAGGGCTTGTACATGATTTGAAAGGAGTGTAAATCTTAACTTAGGAAGGGATCAAACTCAACAGAGTAATCTCAAAATTGAAGATAGAAGTTAATAAATGAAGAAGCACAAAATCTGGTGTTGAGAGAGATACAAGAGACAAGAGACAACAGATCTATAGGATGTCAAATGACGATGAAAGGAGGCCAATAGTGGACCTAGGGTGATGAGCACACGGCCAAAAAAGCAAATAAGGTGAGCATAGCTAGAAATCTATTAGAGTAGCATGTAGTCATAGATGAAAATCATTTGACAAAGAGGAGGGATGGCTAGAATCTCTTGCAAATGCTGTGGATTGTTAAGAAAATGAAAGGATAAGATGGAAACTTTATTTTACTTTATTGAAGAGAAGGAGCGAACCCAAAAAGATAGAAGCATCAGTATTGAATTAGGTGGGAAAAAATTGGGCAATGAAACAAACAAATGTTGCTGTCAAAGGCAAAGAAGGATTGAAGCACGACAATGGTGAGGATAACTAGAGCACAATTTGATACCACCTAGTGGGACCAAGGGATAAACAGCATATTCAGTTTTGCTTGAATGTCAAGAATGGGGAATGAGAAAGGGGAAGAGAAGAATCTCTACCAAAGGGAGTTATTCATGATGCCTACTACTATCAAAGAGATATTTAAAACCTTACAATGACTCTTTGACTACCTAATAAGAATCAATTATCTATTGATTAACATGACTCAATGACATTAACTCAAACATAAACAACCCATTACAATTATTAATCATCATTATCCAATCTTTCAAATCTCACTGCTAACACGACTCAATTGACCATATCACAAATCCAAAAAAACTAAAATGTCCTAGATCACTTATCACTTCTATATTAATCTTATCACTTATAGGAATTAATGCCTATTTACTTATTTTGACATCTTGTAAGTCAAGAAAGGTAAAATGATTTGAAGTATAAAACAACAACAACAACAACAAGCCTTAATCCCACTAGTCGCTATGAATCCTTCGCTCCATTGGTCCTATTATATGTCAAATTCTCATTTAATTCAAGTATACTAAGATCATTTTTTATACATCTTAACCAAGTCTTTTGTACCTCTACCTTTCTAACATAAGAAATCTAATGATCTACTCTCCTAATCATGACCCGACGCTTTATGAAAACCATCTAAGACTCTCCCTAATCTTATCTACCACTAGAGCTAGTCCAACTTTTCCAACATACCATTTTGCATTCTATCTCTAAGGGTAAAGCCACTCATCCACAGCATCATCATCTAATAACACTTAACTTATTTACGCTTTTATCGGCCAACATTCTACACCATAAGTCATCGTGTCTTACCACCATCTTATAAAATTTTCCCTTAAGTTATTTTTCTATCACATAATCTGATATTCCTCCACTTCAACCATCCAACTTGAATTCTACTAATAACATCTCCATCTATTTCACCATCATTTTGAATAATAGAGCAAATATCTAATTGCTCATTCTTATTAATGACTTGATCACCTAAAGTTACAACACTACCAAAAAACTTCTACAACTAAAATTACACTAGGCAAATTAGATGTTTCAACATAAGGATTACAATCAGGGATTCTAATAGCAAAGTTGTTATTCATGTTCAATAAAATATGAGAATGTAAGTTCTCAGGCCTCGCTCTATTAGAGCTCAAATGAACCATATGAATGAAAAGTGATGCCACAAATTGCATATTGCATATGGCGTAAACTTAAGCAATTTATGTTACTTTAAAAAATACTTTTGGGTACAGTAGGCCAAATAATCCAAAATGGCAAGGGCTAGAATAAAAGAAATAGACAAGTGTAATCAAATCAATCATCGTTTGATGTTCCAAATAAAAAATTCAAATATGAGAGATCAAACACTTAATAGCAGCCCAACTGTTTCGTGAATCTGAGAATGCAAGAACATAACACATGACTAAGTTTATACAATTCCTTATATACAGAAGAGGTATAGAAGACAGTAATTAAAATAGGAAATGTAGGGTTCAATTTCAGTCAAGAAAGATTCTGCAAATTTTCAAAACGAAAGTAGTGTTAACGCTCTCTAAGTGAAACCAAGAAAACTTTAGTTAATGTAAAATTCTCAGTGTGTTGATGACATTATTTTTGCAACATGTACATCAGAACTCACAAGTCATGCCTGTACTGAAGACATTATATTATATATTCTTAATAAGCTACCACCACAGTATCAATTCTTCAAAATGGCCATTCGAATAACACTTCATTCTATTTCCTTCAATGATTTTATTCCTTAGTGTTGACCTCCATAGTCACTCCATAAACGAGTCAAGGGAACACTATAAAGTCAACAGTTGATGAATGCAGGGTTAAAATGGGTTCAATTATCTTGATCGCTATCAAAATTCATTGAAACTTTTTTTTTTAATAAGATGGACCACGTCACCACTTTATCATCAAAATTATTGCACGAGATAGAGCAGGAGAAAATGAAATTTTCAACCAACAAATGCTGGTCAAACATTAAATCAAGCAACTTTTCATTTGTTAAGGACAAGAACTGATGAAACAGCTAGATGACCAATCTAAAGCAATGACTCTGAAATGTAAGAGTAAATCTGCCACACAAAAAAAAGCCACAAATCCTACAATTTTAAAAGCCATGTGCAACAAATTGCTTAGTTTGACGCCTGACAAACCAGGGCCATTGAAGTAAAAAAAAAAAACTACACTCATGAGTACAGAAACAGCTGCAGCCCTTGGTTATATGTTTTGGATGATTTGAAGTAATTCAATACAGAAAACCAGCAGGAGGAGAGAGAGAGAGAGAGAGAGAGAGAAAGAGGAAGGGAACACTATAAAGTCAACAGTTGATGAATGCGGGTTACAAAATGGGTTTGAATTATCTTGATCGCTACCAAAATTCATTGAAACTTTGTTTTCTAATAAGAAGGAAGACCACATCACCACTTAATCATCAAAATTATTGCACGAGAGAGCAGGAGAAAATGAAAATTTCAAGCAACAAATGCTCCAGTCAAATGTTAAATCAAGCAACTTTTCATTTGTTAAGGACAGGAACTGATGAACAGCTAGATGACCAATCTAAAGCAATGTCTCTGAAATGTAAGAGTAAATCTGCCACCAAAAAACCACAAATCCTACAATTTTAAAAGCCATGTGCAACAAATTGCTTAGTTTGACGCTGACAAACCAGGGCCATTGAAGTAAAAAAAACTACACTCATGAGTATAGAAACGGCTACAGCCCTTGGTTATATGTGCTGAATGATTTGAAGTAATTCAATACAGAAAACCAGCAGGAGGAGAGAGAGAGAGAGAGAAGTGAAGAAAATCCTAAAATTATCATTAAAGAACAAATGGACTTTGCACTCAATTAAAATATTCTTCAAATATCATAAAAGCTCAAAGTTCTAGCTTTAGAAGAAACTACACTGAAAAATCACTGCTTCAGGAAAAGACAAAACACGAACTATAACATACACTTCAAAAGCCGAGGCATGTAATTGAATAGATCGGCAAGTGGTAATGACTTTCATGGATCAAGAAAATATGCTTTCTCAAATACATGGCTGTATCAGAAGATAAAAAACTTTATAGTTCAAAATATTACATTAAATTGATAAGAACAGTTTTAATGAGTTAAATGAAATCCCTGCATAATATTTATGGCCAAAAGGCAATTAAAATAAGCAATGCCTTCTAATCTCACTTGTTAAAGAAGAAATGCTAACAAGCATCAAAGCCGTGGGATTGTAAAGCAGCGCCATTTTCTTTTACTATGGAGGTAAATAAGGTAAATTCTATTTCAGCATAAAAATATAAATTTGCACAAGTAATGCATAGGATCAATCAAGTAAAATGAAAATAAAAGATGCTTTTGCATGAGGTTATCAACTGTTCTTGTAAAACAAAACCATATAAACTAACCAAAGAACAACGTCTGTTTCCTCAAGGGACCTATTCTTCTTAACCCAAGTAGCCAGTCCCTCATTCACACGTGGATTTTGATTGGGAAACTCCCTCCAGGGTACATTTCATCACGACTATACGGTGTGACCCAAAGATTATGCTTAAGAAAGGCAGCTCGTCTCAAAAACTTCGCCTCTTGCCCAGCTAACGGAAGACAATTTGAACCGGGTAAGAGTTTGTAGCCAGTGAATTGACCAGTTCGATTGACAGTTCTGGTGTTCCTCACCTAAGTAAAAAAAAGCACATGGTATGAAATATCATGGTTTAATCAAAATTATGACAGTATGCAATCAAGATCAAAAATAGTAACTCAGCACAAAAATATTAAGCCATGGAACTAATGTCATCACCTCAGAGAGCGAAAAGAAATAAACTGGCTAGTTAGAGGACAAAAGAAGAAAAAGAGCAATCATTTGGTATTACTTAAGTATAAAAAATATTTCTCCATTCTTTCGTAGCATGCATATTACAAATGAGACACCAACTATCTTCCTGTTTTAATTAAAGAACATTAGAGTTAAATAATGAATGGAATCTAAGAATGAAGGCTACAAGAACAAAATATACTTGACGTGAAATCTATAATGTTTGTAATGTTAATCAAGACTAGAGACAAAATCAAGAACTAGAAAGAGAAACCAGGAGAGAAAGCGAGGGATGAGTAAATAACAAGATTCAATTTCAATTCATTAATTAATTAATTCAATTACAAGCAATGAATACCCCATTTATAGAAATAAGATTATAAGACAAGATAATTAAATTTAGTATTAAAATCTAATTGTATACCCAAATATATGCACACAAACCAACTTATGAATAAGCATGAAAAGCTCTCAATCACAACTATCCGAGGTAAGAACTCACTCACCCGCCATCCAAAAGAACTCATCAAGATCATGGGAGAACTCAACAGCCAATCATAAAGAACTTGCCCTCCTATAGGCAACTGCACAAAGGAACTCACCTCAACCAAATGGTCAACATCAAACATCCAAACTCATCGGAAACCACATTAGAGGACTTATCACTGGCATACAACACTTGCCCAATCTATAAAACACGAAATGGTCTCTTAGCAATTACACAATAGCTGTAATATTACATTATAATTGACAAATAGCTCGAAACATAAAGTTTTCTTTTGTAATCAACCTTTAGATCCTTTAAAGAGGAATCTCGAGGATGAGGGACCTTATTTCTAGATTTTTTTTTATTATTCTTTGAGAGAAGAAGACAGATACTTAGATCCCTTGTACTTATATTCGACATAGTAATTTCTTTTACTTTCTTTTTGCCTAGTCTTATTTAATATTACCCTACTTTCACATGCATATGGTTATATCATCCCAAGATAGATTTGGATTCAATATCTTCTTTGGTAATGAGTGTCTATGGATTCTTACATTTTACATTTTTCTATCTAGTCATGTTTGATCTTACCTTACTATTCACGTGTTTGAATAATTTCATGCATCACTCCACCAATAGAGTTGGATTCAACATCTTCTTTGGTGAGGTGATAGAAATGCCGAGAAGAAGTTAGCTAATGGAGTAGCCAACCCATTACAACTGACTATGAGACTAATAATTTGCCACTCTACAAAATTTCAACGAAATGGAAGATCGCATTAGTTGCCTAGTCCATACGACCATGGAAAGAGTGCAGCGAGAGACCTAAAATCAATGGATTTGGAGCATCCTAAAGATTAGCTAATCGTCACGAGCAATTATTAGTGACAACACTAAGCCTTGATGAATCTAATCTTATCATGCTAGCAAGATGATGTCACCAAAGGCAAGTAGCAAACGCCACCCTTACCAACACATTTTCAAGGGAAATCAAGCTCTCCCACCACCAAAGTTTAAATTTCCACCCTTGGAATCTTATAATAATCCAACCGATCCTACCAATCATGTAACATATGGCATACTTTGAGTCCACTACATCTCTTGTTAGATTTGAGTGGTGCCTTGAAATGCTAACTCTTCTTTTCTTTCAAAAGTCGCTCTAAGATGGTTCTCATACCTCCCTGAGGAATCATTATCATTTGTCGACTTCAAAAGAATGTTTATCACTCAATTTGCTAATGCTAAAACTTTGAATAGTTTTCAAGCCTTGCTTCAAATGAGGGAACCGGAGAGTCACTAAGAAGTTTCATAACTCACTGAGAGAGGTGCTAAGTTAAAGACCTAGAGCCGAGTAGTAGCACAAGTCACACTCACATAAGACATGCAAAGGTTAGTTCAGATATGCCCACATTCAATAGGAACATTAGCAAAGCTACTGGAACTCACCAATTCATGCCAATGCCAAGGAATAGAACGGTGTCCATTCCTCCTAGCAATAGCCAAGAGAAGCTCAACAACAAAGCCGACACAAGAGCAAGAGGCAATAAGAACATCGACATCAATTGAAGCCATGAGTATAATTCAAAGTTGTCACTTGCCTTGCTATATATCGAGCTCACTCTAATCAAGATGATTGTCTGCATGAGCACTACCTAGCAACATCTTTGCAGAATCAATGATAGAGCTAGTGGAAACCATCCACAATAAGAAATATTTCAAACAAATAGCACCTTCAAGAATGTGCTACGAGATGCATTTATAATACCCAAAAATTAAAAAAAAGTAATTTAAATTTTGCATTATACAACAACAACAACAAGCCTTTATCCCACTATGTGGGTCGGCTACAAGAATCCTTCTTCTCCATTTGCCATATTATGTGTCAAATTCTCATTTAATTCTAATAAACTAAGGTCATTATTCATACATCTTAACCAAGTCTTTTAGGTCTACCTATACCTCAAATTTTGTGAATCAAATATATATATATATATATATATATATATATATATATATATATATATATAGTAATGATAAAGTTGATTTATAAAACAAATCAATTATTTAATTTAATTGATTAACATTCATATTCAATATAATTAATTAGGTAACTTTAATTATTCGGTTATTGTAGCTATTTCTGAATTCCACTAAAACAACATACATTGGTTTAATTGAAGTAATGGAAAAATTGAGGGCTATGATGATATGAATTCAAAAAGTAATTAATCTCATGTATATCCTAAATATAAGACCCTCTTATTTATTATCCCAAGACGAAACGGAAATAAATTCCGTGTGGGTGGATTGGAGAGAATTTAGCCAGCTGGAAGATATTTGGGAGGACAAACGTGGGTTTGAGGAGGTAAATAAAAGGAATTTCAAGAAAGGAGTTTAAACTTGTTTATGTTATAGGTATGTATGCATATTATAGATAGGAATAGGTTCATTTGATAAACAAAATCCTTATTTTATCATTATTTCTCCTTTCCTAATGTAGGGCAGCTGAGAGAGGAATTAAGGGAAAATTTATAAGTGTTATAACTGTATAATTATCTTGTAAGAGTTAATACTTAGATTAATATGATTAAATGATACTTTATCTTAAAGTAAATAGGAAGTAAAGAGAATAGGTTGTAACTGTAGAACGTTAGAATTGAAATAAATAACTAACAATTGATAAGTATGTGTATATGAGTAAGTTTATATGTAGGGACATGTATGTAAATAACCACATTCATGTACAACTTTGATTAAAATGTAATCATTCCTAAAAAAATTACTATAATAAGTTTAAAATTTTAAATTTCATAAACTCAGTGAGAGACAATTTATAAAATGAAATATAATTGATTTTATATATAGTGTGAAAATTTATTAATTAGATCAATATAAGATAGACATGTTAACATTTGATAGAAATGGGTAAACTTCAAAATGATAGGTTATATATTATATAGATATGTATGATTCAAACATCCATGTAACATTATCTTATTCACAAGATAAACAACAATTACCAACACTTGGAGTTGTTTGGTGATGTTTGATCGTAAATCAGAAAGCTTAGAAGAAGTCAATTCAAGTTTAAAAAAAATAAAATTATAAATGTATTAATTTAAGTGTATTGCAGGCATTTCATGACTTAAGAGAAAGTTTTATGTTAAGTTGTATACCGCATCATCGAGCATGTCATGATATTAGCCCAAACACCAAGATGTGACTTGTAACGCTAACTTAAATTTCAAAATTCTATATAACTACCTTGGTTGCCACTATTTCTACTACTTTTGTTGAACATATTATATATTGCATGTAGATTTTTGTCATATATTGTTCAAATATAAATGATAATTAGTCGCAGAAATTTAATTATTTAGAAATTATAATTTAATTAAATGTCCTTGATGGCATATTACTCAATTATGCATAAAAATATTTCAACACAAGTGTTGCTAATTATTGAATGAAATGTAATGCATATGCTAAGCGAGAAATGACATGAAGTTGTGGAAAGACTATTTTATGAGAACCCACGTATAGAAATATTCCAGATGGCTTGATAGGGGATCTTAGAATTCTAGTCTTGAGATTGGGTAGACCAATTGATGTCGAGAGCTGATAAGTAGGTACATCTTGTCTTATCTTCGCCAGTCAGGTGACGACTCTCATATTAAGAAAGTCAAAATGTATACAATTATAAACGACATTTCTAAAAAATGATTCATAAAGACTGAACTTTATTTCATTAAATAAATTATTTATATATATAGATATTTTACTATATATTATTTATATATAGATTTACAAATTTCTATTTAATTCTTACACTTTACGCCATACTCTACCATCTATTATATTTCGTAAGTTTCAAATGTATATGCATGTTGTTTCTTACTTGAGTTGAGTTTACTTTAATAGTACTTATCTTAGGGCTTTTAGTCTATGATATTATATGTTGACTTGTGCAATTATTATATTACATGTTGACTTTCGTAAGAATGGGGGTTGTGGCTAAACAATACTTTTGAATTGTACAATTTTAGTGTACGGGATCAGAAAAACTTTTGGGTAATGTAAAAATTTTATATTTTAATGTTTTAAATTATTTTGTATTTATATTGATATTCATGTTACATGCTTCTAAATATGTGATTTAAATATGACTTGATTAATAGAAATTCACAATATAAGAGATTGCTCGTGATGATTTGGTGAGATTTCGTTGTCACCCACTTGTCTGAATCCGCATATGTCGAGATGAGTTGGTGGAACGCATCGATGATCACCCATTCAATTAAATCTCGACTAACCTACATATAGGGGGGTTGTTTGGGGTATGACAACATCAAAGTATTACTCTATCATAAAGACTATATCCATAACAATGAAGAATGTCGAAACTTGAGCTTAGTCGAAGAATTCATCAAAGTGGAAAGCTTAGTGAATTCGCGAGAAGGCCAAGAGAAGGATAATTATAAAAGCAATAAAGAATTATTTTGTATTTATGTTGATATTCTGTTACATGCTTCTAAATATGTGATTTAAATATGACTTGATTATTAGAGAAATTCACAATATAAGAGATTGCTCGATGATTTGGTGAGATTCGTTGTCACCCACTTGTCCCGAATCCGCATATCGAGATGAGTTGGTGGAATCTGCATCCGAGCCACCCATTCAATTACATCTCGGACTAACCCTATGATAGGGGGGTTGTTTGGGGTATGACAACATCAAAGTATTACACCTATCATAAAGACTATATCCATAACAATGAAGAATGTCGAAACTTCGTGGAGCTTAGTGAAGAACTCATCAAAGTGGGAAAGCTTAGTGAATTCGTGAGAAGGCCAAGAGAAGGGATAATTATAGAGCAAAGCAATAAAAATACCACTCGTGGTTAGCATCATTGGAAAGCTTCCCTAAGGAAAGCAACATTTTGTATCCTCAATTTCATTACTTTGTTCTAGTGACAAAACTTACATTCTTGCTTACAAAATTTTCGAGTCAAAACTTTTATTACAATTTAAATATACTCTAGCTCTTTTATTATATTTGCTATAAAATACACTTGCCAAAAAAAGACTTTTGTAACGCTCATGAAATGAATGTGCTCGGAATTCAATCAAACTTAGGAGCTCATCGATCGATCACAATGACATAAGGCAATTATAGCTACTAATAAAAGGAAGGCTATCGATTTCAAATGAAAAATCGCTAACTTCACAAAGTGATCAAATTCAACTTGAGAGTCTCAAACTACTATTAATAAAAGATTTATGGTCCCTAAGAGAAAAATCTGCACCAACTAAAATCATTCAAATCTATTTTCTTCAATTCATTATGAATATCTTTAATTACAACACGTCATTTCCTCCCATGCATCCAAAAGTGCATTTGCTAAAACCAGTCGAACTCATGGAGCTCACTAAGTTTGGCTTGAGTAAATAAAAGTCTTGCGATTAAATGAAATTATCGATAAGCTAAAAGTTAATTGAGTTCTAAGTGGTTATTTACTCAACATGCTAACTAAGTTTGGCTCAAGCACAAACTACTCACTAGAAGATCTTGCCCTGAGAAGTCCACGCTAACCCCAATCACTCTTCTTGCGCTTTAAACTCACAATAATCTTTTAATTCCCTCATAAGTATGCATAAAGCGATTAAAAAATAAGACCTACCAAACACCAAAGGGTGCATAAGGCAAAATGAGGGAAGTGCCTTCAATGCCCCAAGAGCTTTGGCCGACAAGTAGGGCCTTGATGCACCGTGGAGGGCATAAGGCATATTCAGCAACAAACATAAAGCCAACATTGAGTAGTTAGCGACATCAATGTCGTAATACTAATAATGAGTGATTGACAACTACAAAGACCAACACTCCATATAATTGACAACTACAAAAAACAACACTATGTATGGTTGACTATAAAGAATAGTATTATATGTGGTTGGCAACTACAAAGGCCAACACTCAGTTAGTTAATAAAGAACAACACTTTATATTATTGGCAACTATAAAGACTAATACTTTGTGTGGTTAGTGACACATTTTCCCAACTATTGACAAACTCATCAAACTGATTACTCAATAAATCAAATATAAAATAGTGAGACATTCATAACAAACGAATACTTTTACACAAAATTACAAGCACAACAACAACAACAAAAAATTACAAGCACAATAGAAAAATTAATGGTGAATTATAAATATTGTTATAAACAAATATCATACATGTGATGAGTAAAAAAAAATTTCATTCCAATAAAAAAGCCAAAATACATAATTCAAAATGCAGTATTAAGAAAAATATACAAATACTTTTTTTCTTTTCTCACTGTAAGAATGAAAGGAAAATTTTATAAAATGAAAAGACAAAAGGCCTTGATGAGCTAAAGCTTAGCTGAAAGGAGATTACATTATTGCAACCCAAAACTAAGGGTAGGCAGCCATGATCAACCATTTTCTGAATTATGTGCTTGACATCCCATCTCATCTTCACCTCCAATATATCTTTAGACTCAAAATGATCTCCCACTTGGTGTAGGAAGACTCATCCCTGAAGAAAAGCTAGGGGCAACCAAGCTAGGAGCTACGCCAATGCCATCTGAAAGGAGAACCAAAGTGCCATCTGAAGATGTATGTCACACAAAAAAAAATGAAATATGTATAGGTTGGGTTGAAGTAAATCGAGGGGGGGGGGGCTGTTTGGTTTGGAAACCGAACTCAAAGCAACGTGAGAGAGAGAGAAAAAAGAGAGAAAGGTCGGGAGGAGGAAGTGTGCCCTAGCTGAGCCCTCGAACCTCACCAGGCGTGCATGAGCCGTCGCCGCCATCAAACCTTATCTCGTGCGTGAGCCTTCCGTGCGCTGACAACCGAGAGAGGAGGGAGCCCTTGCGAGCGACAGGAGGAGGAAGCGCGTGCATGCGCGCGTCCCAAGCAATGGGCTTGTTGAATTTTAGGGCAAAACCGAGAGGTATTTATTTTAATTTCTTTTGATTTTCATAGAATTGAGGAAATACCTTTATATATATAAGGATTTTCTATTTTCTTAGTTTAAAATTTGGAATTGATTTAGGTTATTATTAAATCAGTAAACAATTTATTTTGAGCATCGTAAGCAACGATTTGACATAATTTTATCTCTAATTTGATGAAAATACATCTATATATAATTTTAAATTTCAAAATTTATACAACCCTAATTCTATTGTATTACCTAAATCCTTAAATAGCCATGATTGATTATAGGATACTAGTGAAAGTAATTTCAAGAAAAGAAAATTTTAAATAAATTAGTGAATGAAAGAGTTTAAGCCTGGATTATTTAATGATTCTTGAATATTTGGGGTTAATGATGTTATAAAGAAAAATACAATCATGAGAATTATAATGATTATATATTATTATTTTTAAATTGAAATAATTGAAGAGAAAGATAAAATTCTTAAATCAAATTAAATTAGAAAAATTAAACTTTGAAAGAGAAAATAGAGAATATTGTGTATGATAAATAAATTAAATGATTAAATCAAAAGAATATGGTAATCAACATTATTAATAATTAAATTAACTTAATTTGGAAAATAAATAATAAAATTTTGATGAATGTGAGTGTTAAATAACAAAAGATATACATTAATATCATAGACAAAAAATGAATAAAATAAATAAATTTGTTTTCAAATGTTGATCAAATAAATATATTTATTCATGGACTCAGTAAAGAAAGAAAGTTTTAAAGGAAGGAGATTGAGAAAAGTTTTTTAAAAGCGTAATTATGTTTTTATAGTAAAGCGTATCTTATTATTCATGTGATGGAATGTTTGTTCATAATTATAAATTGTCAATATACTTGAGTGTGATTTATTTTTAGGTTTTTTTCATTGAATGAGCATTTGAATGTTAGATCGCTTTACTTTATGTCATTCATAAATAAGCGATTCTTGTTTTGAGCGGATATGTGTATGTATGAAAGTGGAGTTCACTCCCTTATGTGCTTGGAGGGGATCGTATGCATGCGAAAAGATAAATGAAAATGATTACTTGTCCTTTGGGCGTTATGGAAAATATTTCTTATAGAAAATATTTCTTATGGAAAAGGTTTTAGGCGGTGACTCTTGAAATGGTTGATAAATTAGAAAATAAAATTTATAAGAAATATTCATCTATATATATGTTGGATTGTTGAATCGCTTACTCAAAGTTTATGTTTATATTTATAATTCTACTTTCTTGTTTTCTTATGGGATAAAAACATAACTTACGAAAATTTATTGCAATTGAGTTGTTTATATTTTTGTAACCTTCTAGATGGAGGATAGAAGGAGGATTATGTCATCGTAGAGACTTGAGATAGGTATTTACGGTTTATGTTTTAGGCGTGTTTTATATGATTTTTTTGTGGATATTTTTTATGTGTGGACAAATTTATTAATTATGGTTTGGATTTGTAGTGGCTCTTATATGACTTGAAAAAATATTGTGTAATTTTTATTTCTATTAGTGATGTTAAGTAAAATTTTTTTTTTCCATGTCAGTTCTACTTTGGTATTCCAAACTTACGGGCGGTCGTGACACCGATCTTGAAAAAACACCTTCTAGTAAAACTCCCTCAACGAGACACTATTATCAAGCATAAGCCCAGATCATTTCAAAGGATTTTGAACACTCGGCTCCACCAATACATCAAACTAACGAGTTGAAAGCTTTAAATTCACAAGCTTCTCTTGCCGCCACCTCAACAATATTTGTCACAACAATCTTTGAGGCACTTGTATCAACCAAGAGAACAATATCATTTCCCTCTACCGTGGCCTCGATAACAACAAATACTGATTGTATTAGAAGCACTAGCCTTAGAGGCCATAAAACACCCTCTTCTTTGGGTGTTATCTTGGTGTTCTTCTTCACAGCTCGACCAAAGTACACAATATCAATGTTAGATGAGGTCTTTTGGATTTCATGTAAATGCTTGAACACATCAAGAACTTATGACCAACTCAGCTCGGCAACCCCTTATAGCTATGAAATGTGGATAAAGATCAAATCAAAGGTGATGTAACATAACCACTCATTAGATTATGGTCGATTAATGGTCAAGCAACATAATAATTACCTATAATATTGACTTTATAATAATATTTTCCTCTTTATCCTTTTACGAGTCATAAATCAAAGAGAAGAGAAGTCGAGGCTAAATGTATACTCAAATATGCATACATGAGCTGACATACCAACATGAAAAGATTTAATAATGAGTAACCAAGCCAAGGAAAGAACTCTCATCATCTAGAAGACCTCTCATGAAAGGCTTGAACTCACCGACCAATTGAAGATCTCGCCCTCATGTGGGTGATTTGCAAAGGAACTCACCACCTCAAACAAATTCCAACTTCATGGTAGGTCACCTGAGAGTTAGGTCACTGAGCATACAACACTCAACCAACCTCCAAAATAAGGGGAGTCACTTAGCATTTACACATGGAATGCTATCATTTTGCATATATACATATAGCTTCTAGAAACCGATACATAATTTTCTTTTATAATCAATCCTCAAATATGATAAAAGGGGAATCTTGAAGGATGAGATATCTTTTTTAGCTTTTTTATTGTTCCTTAAGAGGAGAGCAAATTATGTACATGGATCCCTTACTTGTACTTATATTCTAATATAGCGAATTCTTTTACTTTCTTTTTAATCTTGTATGATATTATCCTACTTCTCACATGCCTAAGCAAGATCATGCATCAAATAGATTTAAATGCAACACTAATCCTATCTAAATCCTAAAGTAATTCAAATTTCACATAATCCAAAATAACATTTCATTCTAATTTCAAATTAAAATAAATCTAAAATTACAATAAATCAAAATAAACTATAAATCTAATTTCTTAAACTGCATCAATTCCCCTAAGCTCCTGAAAAATGATTTTCTTGTAAATTTGCATGGAAAAGCCTTTGCTAAAAGTCTAATCTCCATGGACATCGTTCCATGCATATTCTAAGAATATTTACAAGAACAAAACTACAGGCATCAAATCAATCAATACACATGCAGAATTATTGCCTCAAGTCTGGAATGTAAGACTTGAGTTCTTAATCACTTTTGCAATAGAAGTAGAAGAAAAAAACTCAATATCAAGAACTAATACAGATGATTGAAGCTATAATACCATGAATTATCCTACTATAACAATTAAACTAACTAAAAACCATAGTTATCTCTGGAAATGGTTTAGACTCAGCCTTAATCTCAGGTTCATCATTCATTGTAGATAACTTTTTCTCAAGCTTAGGCATGATATCAATCATTTATTTGTTTGACTTTAGACTACAACATCATGTGGGCTCGAAAATTCATATCCAACCTCTCTATGAAGAGGTTCAATTTGTCGAATAAATTTTCGAAGGTAGATACAATAGTAGTAGATAAGGCTACCGGTACTTTCTCATTTTGAGGACTTTAGATATAATTTCAGATTTTTATAGGCAGCATAAATAATTACCCCTCCTTGAGAGAGAACTTTCGATTAAAGCTAGTTGTTAGATCACTAATTGCATAGCATATATAGCAACAACATGTGGAGTTTTGGAGTTTAATTTATAACATTCATCGTTATATACTTAAAGTGCATGGATGGCGGAATGATGATCAAGATCTATGATTACGTATCACGTGTCGATCTATAATCTACTTAATCGGAGGATATAGTTGATCCAACAAAAGATCCTGTCAGAACTACGGATTGCATTGTCTAAGTAATCTTTGTAGAACTTTTATCTAGGAGACAAGTTAAAATCCACCTTACCTAACAAAGGACTTTTGCCCTATAAAATGCACAATATGATTCACATTTTGAGAGAAAAGCCATTGAGAACATATGAGCAACAATCATGGTAATATAATGATGTCATTTGGCTCCAAACCACTGATCGGATGACTCTTGTCATAATCACATCATATGTGAGCTCTCAGCACAACATTCTTACTAGCATTGAGAGTGAACAAGTTATACATGACATTGTTATGAGCTAAAATTTTCTTATCTTGTCACCTCTAACAAATAAATGCTACTGGTGATTGAGTGGATTTGCTTTTAAGTTTTAAATAGTGAATTATTTCATTTGAGTATTATGGGCTTAATAATGTATTAAAATATTGCATTTTTATTTATATATGATTTAGGCTAATTTGAATGAAAATTTTAAGCACACTTTGATTATAACAACCCGGATGAAATCTACATCACCGTCATCACTAAGATACTTAATCGAGCTAGCTATCTCTCGATATGAACAAATTAGCTTCTCGAATATTTTCTCGAGTAGAAAACTATAAGAACATCAATGGATTTTTATTAACCCAACTCGTCTAAACCCAACCGAGAATCAACTCAACATTCTTATAATTTTGACATTTAATCTATATGTAGAGTACATGCGAGTGTGTTAATTGAATATTTATATGAATTTTATTCAATTTTCTTACAACATTTGGACATATTTTGATGTGATAATTTTGAATGTAGATTTTCTTTGATATGAAAGTACTTCAATCATTCAAGTTATTTACATGTATCTCAATGCGATATATTTGAATGCAAGGTGATATGAGATGCATGTTTCACCTCATTCAAATATTTGCTTGAATTACATAGTATTTGAATTGAATACAAGATTGTCATTTAATGCATACAAATTTTCATTTAAGAATTTCAATCACCTCAAATGACACTCAGTTGCCTTTAGCCGTATTTTATTGAATTCTCAAGTTCCAATGAAGCTCATTTCATGATTATGGATGAGCTTTCATTTTCAGCATGAGTTAGATTCTTTTTTGGGTTGCTTTCAATTGGTTTAGTGCAATTGTAAACACTACCTGAGCGTTCATTAAAGAGTCATGTTTATGACTATTGGCAAGTTACTTCATCTCTTAATGAACAATTAATTTGAAAATAAATTCACTTCAAGTTTGACTTGGATTCATGATGCCACTTGAAAGTTAAATATTTCTAGCTCAATCTATTTGACTTGAATACTATGATAGCTTAAATACACGAGATAGAACAATCCAAGTATTTATTAGAGAATCATTTGTATTTATTTGGGAGCTACTAAATTCAGTGCAAGTTCTTTACAGGTCCTATTTGGATAGCATTTATAATTAAAGGTTATGTTTGTTTCATATTGCAATCCTCTAATAATCCAATCACATATTCAATCAAATTTGTCATTCAAATCATCTAAGTGATATTATCAGGGTCATATTTATGGTCATTGATAGGGCATTCAATTCACTTTAATTATTTTGTAATCAAGCATCCAAGTTATGGATGCTGAAATGGCGTTCAACAAGCTACTGTGACTCGGCTCGATTAGAGCTCATTTATGTTCGTTCGATTAACTAATTGAGCGAGCTTGAACACTTATGTAACTACTTGATTGCTAAATGAATGAGTTGACCAACTTGTTTAGCTCATTTATGTTCATGAACAATATCATTTAAAGCTCATGAACAAGCTTGTTAAGGAGCTCGACTAAGGCTTGTTAATTAATTCACTAAAATTTTATTTTTTGGCTTAATAAACTTTAATTGATACAACTTGTATGTATTTATCAACAAATTGCTCATGAACAAGCTCGATTAAAGCTCGTTTATTTCATTAAATGGCTCATTAATAGGCTCGATAAGCTCTGAACCGAGCTTCATGAACAAACTCGAGAGCTTGAACAAGATTTTTTTAATGAGCTCAAGCACGAACACCATTCTAAAACTTGAATTGAGCTCGAGCTCGAAGCTCGATACAAACGAGCTTGAACTCGAACAAGCACATACTCAACTCATTTCGGTTCATTTGCACCTAATCCAAGTATCCCAAAACCCTTTGTGCCTTGATTAAGAAGCCAATTGAAGCCTCTTTTAACTATTTCAAAGTGAATTGCAAAATAATCCAAATGTTTAATAAATTGTTTTGTCCACATTCACTAGTAGTCATCAACCTATTTCAATTTAAATTAAATCCAAATTATGCAAATATATGTATTTTGAAATTTGGAGTTCAAATTAAATTGAGAAATCATTTTAATGTTCAATTTAGGCTTAAAATTTCTGATTTAAGTTGGTTCATTTAATTCTTTCATGAATACAAATTTTTGGTGAAATTTCAACACTCTTGGCATCATCCCTTCATATAGGCAAGCATTAGGAGTCTAGGCCTACCCACCACGATCATAAGAAGCACATATAGTTGGTGTCTTGCTACACCACCGTCGTCTCTTTACATACCGCTTATAAGAAGCGACACATAGGCCTTCAAACACTTGCATAAGTAAGACATACAATTTTCCTCACCACTTTGGAATAACAAATCTGAGATACTTCACTTGCAAGTTTACATACGTTAGAACAAGCGTGCACAAGTATATGTGCTTTTAAACATTTTACCTTAGCATGAAAATCAAGGCGTGTCAACACAGATTTCAAGAAACAAAATGTGAGGCGAGGGGAGGAAATTATCTTCTCTCTACTATTTTTTGTGCTGATTTTCTAAAGAGAGAGTGTTAGAGAGGGGCTTGAAAGAGAGAGAGAGTATGTGAGAAAGAAAGATTGGCTTGGTTTGGAGGTGAGTGGCCGAACAGGAAGTGAAGACTATTTAGGCTCAAGTAGGGAGGAGAGAGAAGGCAGCAAAGACTTATGCAAGAATAGTGCTTTGAGGAGGTAGTTTCAACAACAACAAAGTCGATGAGGAGTGAATAGAGCTGTTGGGTTGTGCAGCCCTGGAAAAGGAAGATCACGGGATATGCATCAAATGACACTATTGTGTCACATCGCGAGAAGTGCCAAGCTACTAGGTTGTGTGGTTTGGGTTGTGCAATGGGTTGGCCGTGGAAGCGGCGAAAGGTTGCTCATGTAAAATGGAGAGGCAGGAAATGAAAGAGAGGAAGGAGGAATCGAGACAAGAGAGAGGAGAGTGGCTTCAACTCAGGAAGCGAGACTTGAGCAAGATCGATAAAGAAGAGGGAGATCAGCTTCTTATGCATGTAATGGGGGGTGACGAGTTGGGGAAGATATGGGAGGGTTGTTGCACATGATGTGGGTAAGCATGGTGACATCTTTGATGAGACAAGATAGAAGAGGTGTGGGTTGACCTTGTGAGAGATTTCAATGGAATTAAGTAGGGATTAAGTAAATTTGAAATTCTTGTCGATTATGAAATTCATTATCGGACCCTAACCAATATGAGTGTCAATTTAATTTGGCATTCGGCAATGGTGCTATCGTTTCTGAATCGATTAAATGATTTCAAAGTCGAATCGGATAAATTTCAACTTGTAACATGAGTTTGCGCATTCCTCAGCTTCGCCAACTTCGTCAAAATAAAGCGACAATCTCATTTGATGGCTTCAATGTTTTATAATCATCGATTTCGAATGAAAATCATTTGGATGATGAGCCTCCGAATTTAATATGCGAAACATTGACTCGTCTTCTCCATCGATCCTTGATGGATAATGTGAAATGTATATTTTAACCAATTTTGATGTTACGAATCGTGCTTTATGATGGAGGTTGTTTTGATTAATTTTGTTAATAATCGGGGTATTTTGGCTTCATTTACGCAACATCACATCCTTAGTTCATCAAACTCATCATATTTGCCTGTTTCAAATTGTGGGATGTATGTGGAGGTCAACACATCATCAACATATGATAATTCATCAATAGAACACACACATAATAATCAAATATTAATTAATAATAATTAAAATTTTAAATTTAAGGAGATGGCAAATATGTATTAACTATTAAGAGTTTGAGAAATTAGTTTAGAATAATTAATTAGGTTAACAACTCATCCCTAACCATTCCCATTATTATAAACATATTTTTAATCCCCTATCTTAAGTACAAATAATATTCCTAATTATGAGTACTCTTAGGTATCATGAGGCATCATGATTAAGATATAACAGGCCATGCACATGCACTCAAAGCAAATCACAACACTCTATAAAATAATCCTCTATCAATCTCATTAGTTGTGAAGGAAAATCCAAGGTACCTTTGAAACTCCATATTGCTCTACAATTCTTTCATGAAACTCCAAAAGTAAAGAAATCAAATCATATTAGCTTATGAGTGCCTTTAGAACCCACACTCACACAAGTTTGACTATTTTATGAGTGCTTTTAGAACACACACCAAGATTAGATATTAGGAAAACATGTTCAACAAATATGAAGTAGTTGGCTATCACCCATAGGCTTAACCTTTTAGGTTGAATATGGATTTGAAAACTAGTATCAAGCCTACTTTTATCACTTTGGTTTATGCCCCCAATAGATAAAATCTTCTCCTCAACTACCTCAAAGTTCTTGAAATCCTCAACAAGTTTCCTCCTCCCTCAATTATTCTAAGAGGATATGTAATGTCTTAGAACTTGCTAGAACTTTAATTATTTATTCATCATTAATAAAATCAAGCTAAAGCTAGCATGACATAAAGTGGTCTAAGCATAACTAGGTCTATAAGTTAATCTTAATTTTATTTAAAATGTAGCACAGCCCTAATTAGGCATAAACAAACTAACCTAACAGATCAACATGACTAAAACCTAGGTTAGGTCAACATGGATAAACCCTAATTAAATATGCATGACTGAGTCATCATAAACAAATTGATTCAGGTGTTGGAGAGTTCCATGCTAGAATATTAAATGATAGAAATAGAGTTTATCATCTTAACATTGAAAAAAAATCTTACAAACACATAGAGATAAATTATGAGCAGCTCATAGTGGACATAAAATCTTTTAAGCAAAAAACTCAAGAAAATTGTTGCGATTGACATAGTTGAAAAAACAAATTCACTAGTGTTTCTTGTATAACAAATGATACAAGAGAAAACTATTAACAAAATGTAATAGACATAAGGTATCAAAAATCCCTTCAATAGTAGATGTAGGAGCCTTCAAATCTCGACATAGTCCTGTGATTTGTTCAAGGCATTATTGCAAATGTTGGTTTCATTGAGATACTCATTTAAGAAGCTCAAGGCGGGCACAAACTAAGTGATTCCCCTTATAGCACCTCTACTTAATTGTCAACATTGTTGGAATCAACAATCATCGGTTGAAGCGAGCATGGTGAAGATGGCAAGCATGGTGGCAATAGTGAACATAGACCTTGATTGACTTTAGTCAATTAGTAGCGATAAGCGTCAAAATATTAGTGGTGGTGGTGAGCATGGGCCTGGTGGCAATGGTAAGCATCAATGTTGATGGCGGCAATGACACTAGAGAAGGTGACAATAGCAATTGCCAATTATGGTGGCAAAGATAGGCACAACAATGGTAAGGAGGAGAAGAGTTGTCGTTTCAGCACTACAAGCTTTCATAGCGATAATGAGCCCAATGTTGTTGGCGATGAGCATTAGCTTGGTAACAAAACTTTGAAACTCTCGATTACCATAACTCTCTCCTCTAGAATCATTTTAGTGGCTTCTTTGGAGACTCCATAATATATGTAACAATACCTATTTGATGATTTCTATAGGGGATATTCAAAGTATTTTAATCGAAACTAGAATACCCCATCAAACAATTAAAGCTAAACCAAAGTTTGAAATTATACAATTATGTATTGAGTCATTTTTCATCCAATGAGGTGAGATGTAAGCCTCGAGTCAACAAATTGTGCAAAGCAAAAGTTGTACATGCATCAAAGTACAAACAAGAAGTTATATACTAATACTCTAATCTATCTACATATTAAAATATAATACATTAACATCTTAATATAATAGAAAGTAATAAATTGTGCAATGTATCAAGTAACATTAATATTTTGACATCAAATTATGAAATATTATACAAATAGTAAAATAATAAAAGATATTAAAGTAAGAACTAATAGCATAACAATTCAAAATAAATTTAATATAATAAGCTTTTTTCTTCCAAATTATCGGTCAAAGTAAGAACATCAAAATTCAAAGTAATGATGTGGCAATGGTGGTCAGCACTATGTACAAGAAGAAAAGAAAGCACAAGAGGAGTAGCTCTTAGGTAATGTCTATGCTAAAATCAACCGTGTGTTAACTAAATATAAAATGTATGCCTCACAAAAGTTAAGAAAAGGGAGCCTTATGGTTGTGCCTCATATCATGAAAAGCATAAGCCTCACATAACACCAATTGCACTTTTTTCAAAAAAAATGTTGAGACGGGTTTTTTGTTGTGCAATTTCAAATAATGAGTTAAACCCCATTAATTATACATTATTTTTAGATATTTTGATGCTTCAATGATATGCAAAATAAGTAATTTTAGGATATTGAATTCGACTCACCAAGGCATGCATTCTGTATAAACATAAAATTAAAGGTGCCTAGTCCCTTAAATAATTCATAAAGTCTTCAACTACACTTTCAATGAATAATCTAACCCATTTAAAGTCAGATTAGGAAATTCTTTGCATCACTGAATTCATCTCAATAAGATGCTCACTTGGACAATAAACTTGCTGGAAAAAATAAGTTTGGATGGTCCAGATACAATTTCAAAGTTTATAGGTCAAATATTTTGGCTCTTGGAGAACTTCAAATTACGAGAAGATCCATGCTTGATCGAATGGACTTTTACGATGACATATCAAGAACAATATTGAATCGAAAAAAAAAGAAAAATTAAGCAAGAAACCTATAAATGAATAAAATTTACCAATTCAATAAGTAAAAGAAGCTAATAGGTCTTGATGTGGCATAAGGTGCTAATATATGAAGAAATGGCCACACTATAAAAAAGCTGAAGCAAGGAAAGCTCATGCTCAGTATGGAGGATGAATTAAATGAAACAAATTAAAGATGGGAGATGAAATTTGGACATTTTATGTTATGTTCATTATATGTGGATTTTACATTGTTTTAAGTGTAATTGTGTTGTTAAAGAACCTATATAGTATTTTTGTATTGTGTACAGTCACTAAGAATGGGGATAAGTGATTTATTCAATACAATAATAATTGCTTATAAGAGTGCCTAGCCATAGAGTGGGAGTAATTATGGAAGTTATTTGTTTGTCAGCTCCTCTCCCTCCCACTTTCTCCCTTCTTTATTTGAATTTTCAAAGTACTCTTGGATGGTAGGTTGTATTTGCAGTGGAATAAAGGTTTTAGTGACTTCGATTAAAGAAAATCTTAAAGAAATCCATTTATTGGGGCTGGTCAGCCAACCCAAAAGAGATTGAGTGATCTCTATTGTAAATCACTTGGTTAGTGATTCTTAACATTATGAGTTCATTTTTCTAGTGTATTCTTGTTGTAGGATCTTACTTCCATCTCCCCTCAATCTAATAAAATTAATTGCACCTCAAAATTTCCACATATTATACTTCAATTCCATCTTTGGGGTAATTGAAAGAGTAAACCTAGTATAGTTATAAATTATGTCTTGTGGCTTTAAACCTAACCAAAACCCTCGATAAACTCTAGATCCACAATAGATACATTGAACTTCCACTTACAAGTGTTTCCAATAATTTTCCTTCAGTTTAAATCCACTTTCTAAAACCTTAAACCTCTTTTAGGCTATCAGCCAAGATAGGGTTTAACCAAACCCAATCTTAGAAAAAAATCTGGAACTTTGACGATTTGAAGTAGACACATTCTTCTATCATCTCCAATTTATTTCAAAACTTAGGATGGCCCATTTTTGTTGTACAATATCTTGGAAGGGTACATTACAAATTTTGGACAATGCAATTTTTTGTATTGGTCAACCACTCTTATGATCCAAACATTAAATTCACTTAAAATTTTACGCTCCTTATCATATATCACTTTCCTAAGCCTCTTGAGAAAAACCTCTAACCAATTTTAGGACACTCCAAGTGATCCAACTCCAAGCCTCATCATTTCCATTAAGCTCATAACTATTGGCAACATAAAATTTTTACCAAAACAAATTTCCTTTAAGTTCAGATCATATGTCCACGCCTTCATGACTTATAAATTCCAATGTGTTTCAACCTACCAAAGCTTATGTTGATCAATAGCAGTGATTAAATTAAGTAAACACCAGCTATATTTCTGTGAGTCTCAGTAAAAAATTATGGAAACTAAACAACTTAGACATTCAAAACATGGGTATTTTTCATACTTGCAGATGATAAACTAATCTAAATTTTATTTTATTAATAAAATCAAAGACATTTGAAGAACATTCAAAAAAAGAGATCATATGCTAAATAAGCACCAAGTAATAGTGTACTTACAATCCAGTGTCGTGTTGATGTAGGATCACAATCACGCATTGCTTGTAATTCATTCTTAAGAATTGTTTCTTCCGCATAGAAAGCATTATTGTGGATATTATTGTTTCCTGGTTCTTCAACTTTAACATTCACTTCCACAACCTATATAATAGAAAATATATCATAAACAAAACAAGTCAATACTTAAAAAAGTCCACAAATATAAACAGTCAAACAAATGCACCCAACCAGAATTCTTTTCATAATGAACTCCTAGAGAAGTTATGCTTAGAATAAGTTTATTCTTCCCTCAAATTGTACTTGAGATTCCACTAGATAAACAGTGAATATTTTTTGGGACCAATAAGAAACCTGGTCCGCAAGAAGCCAAGTATATATCAAGAAGCATCTTACTTCCATCAAAAGTATGTTCTTACCAATTTATCAAATGTCATATTAATAAAGGCATGATTTGCTAATTTCAACGAGTTAAAACAGTGACATCAAGTGTATATGTTCCAACAAGAGACAGTATGATGTTCTTATTCTTGTTACCAGGATAAAACAGATGACTACAATATATATATATATATATATTTATCAAGAAAAAGGCTTGTTTATCATAGATTTCTGTAGCCTCACTACTGGATTGAAAGGTGATAAACCAACACGTTTTAATCACAATGTCATTGCGTTCTGAAGTTTGAATGATACCCTTGAAAATTAGTTTGAATGTCACTAGGGTACATAAAACAAGATAAGATAATGGTTTTTTTTACGCAATTTTACCTAGAAGAAATCTATAGATGAGTAAAACACTATAAAGTACTTTTTCGAGGGGTAACAGTTTAAAAAGGAATAAATTATACAGCATAGCATTCAACTCTACAAATACATTTAGAGCACACCTGATTGAAAGCTTCATTGGGCTTGCAATCAACATATCATCTGAGCAACAAAGAAATGTTGATGAACTGGTGCATATAATCCAGGAGCAATTGTTGTACCATATTTTCTTGACTCGCCAGGTTGCAAGGCTCCCAAGCTAAGAATTCCAGTTAATTTTACTTCAGCTTCAATTTTACCATCCTGCAGAAAGATGTAATGGTCATTTTATAATGAACAAGACACCAAGCAATAGCCGGCCATACACAAAGTAAGCATCATGAAGTCAAGAACACATTCATTAATATGTATTATATAATTTAAATATATAACTACTAGCATTTCTATCCATGGCTATATTTGCATGATTATGTTTTAAGTCTTCATAACTAAATGTTGAATGATTACAACAATTAACAAATTGGTATGCTTATTGTTTATATGGTCTCAGTGAAAACTTCAAGCGGGTCATTTCACATAAATATTTTATAAACCTTATCCTTATTAAAAAAAAAAAAAATAGCCATTTATCTGTTTAAAACCAGATTTCTGGCTCAACAAATTTAGTAATGTTTGTCTAATAGGAATCGGATTGGTTTAGGCCTTACAGAATGATTATATTTCTACATGGTTTGGATACCAAAGAGGGTGAATAATGTATGTATAAGTTAGCTAAGTAAAGAGATAGGAGAAGTAAAGATTTAGTTCAAATGAGATGCATTAAGGTGAAAATCATTAAGTATTTTTCTTAAAAAAGGATATTAAACATAGGTGGATGAAATATCTTGATAAACTTTTTTAATGAATGTTAGAGTATGATTGACTTTCGATCTTAGTATCTAAATGAAAGTAGAAAAATCAATTTTATCATTAGTAAAGTTAAAGTTAAAAGGCTTAAAGAAAATAAAGTGTGGAAAAGCGATGGACGATGATATTCTAATATAAGTGTGAAAATGCTTAGGAGATCGAAGAATTTATTGGCTTACTAATCTTTTAATATTATTTTAAAGACTAAAAGATGTTAGGCAGTGGAGAAAAGTTTGTTGGTTCTTATTTTTAAGAATAAAGGTGATGCACAGAGAGTGCAAATTATAGAGGAATCAATCTAATTTGTAATACATTAAAATTATGGGAGAGAGTAATTGAACATAGGTTACAACGTGATACAAAAAATAATCAAAATCAATTTGGTTTCTTGCCAAGAAGGTCCACTATGGATGTTATACATTTGTTTAGAGGTTTGATGGAGAAGTATAAAGAGAGTAAGGAGGATCTTATATGATACTTATTGATTTAGAGAAAGCATATGATTAAGTTTCAAGAGAAGTGTTTTGGAGAGTTCTAGAAAAAAAAGAGTTAATTTTGCTTATATTCAAGTCATTAAGGATATGTATAATGAAGTTGTTCAAACTTAAGGAGGATTGATCAAGTATTTTACCATTTTAGTTCGATTACAATAGGGATCAGCTTCCGGTCCATATCTTTTTGCTTTAGTTATGGATTCCCATACTAGACATTTATAAGAAGATATACCTTGGTATATGCTTTTCGATGATATTCTTCTTGTTGATAAGACTAGAGAGAGTGTTCAAGAGAAATTTGAATTATAAAGATCAACCTTAGAGTCTAAAGGCTTTTATTTGGGTAGATCTAAAACTGAATACATAGAGTATAATTTTAGTTGTAGTAAGACTTAATGATGGGATTGTGATAATGGGTGATCAAGTCATTAAAAAGTGAGCGTTTTAGATATCTCAAGCTATTTGTTCAAAGTGATGGTGAAAGGAAGGGAGATGTTATTAATAAAAATCAAGTTTGATGGTTGAAGTAGAGGAATGCATCAAGTTTATTCTGTGATAGAAAAGTATGTAAACTTAATTTCTACATTAGCAATGTTATAATTATCTATAAATTTATAGCCGAAAGATTAGTTTCCTCTAAAAATCGATCACATATTTCTTTTGAAATGATAAACTTATTTTGTTGTAGGCAAACTCAATTCCAAAAGTATTTTAGATTATCAATTCTCAGGTTAGAAATCAATTTTATGACCAATGTTTTGCTTCAATAACTTCTTTTTATAATTCCTAATCTGAATGCCATTCAACTCAGATGGGATAATATAATGTGTTATTATGAAGGCCAACCTTACCAAAGACTATAAACCCAAGATAAAAAAGGCTTTGCTTATAAATGCCCTTGTTGAGCTTACTAACTTTGATCTCCACCCATGAAACTCACCCTAGTGGTTGGTCCTTACAAACAACTTCAATGAGGTCCCTATAGAAGAAGGCATTACACACATTCATTTGCAAAATGGCTAACTTGATTGATGGTGATAGACAAAATAATCCATACTAAATTGAGTCTGGCAACTGAGTAGAATATGTTAATGTAATCAATGTCACAAACTTAAGTAAATAAAACCTTTGGTGATCAGGCATGGTATCAATATGAAGGTGTAAACCCATTGACATGAGACTAGTTTAATATCAGGAGTAATTAATCTCATGCAAATTGATTTAACAAATCAATAATTTCAACACGCATAACATGTTTCTATCAGTGATCCTGAAATGTCTCTTTGTATGTCTTATGAATAGAGAGAAAACACAATAACAAGAAAAAGTAGTGAAAATCAAATAAAATATAGTCGAACAACATATAAGATAGAATTGAATGGTTTGTTTATCTTTCCAAATTATAATGGGAAATTTGAGACCAAATATTTCTTCAGAATAAGAATGCATAATGGATTGCATAATGTGAATAAAGATGTTGCAGAAGAATTAAGTCATCAGCGTGTAAACTTGTGAAGGTGGAGAGGAGTATAAATGTGTTTGCAAGTGAAAAAAGAGAGAAAAAAAGAGAAGAAGAGAAACCAAAGATTCAGCTTGACATACCTTACAACGGCTCGACCACATCTTGATCAGCCCATGACCCTCACAACTTCAGCCTCAACCCATGACCCCCATGGCTTCAGCATAACATGAACATGCCTTCAAACACAAGTCAAGCTCCCTCCACTCTGCACTCCACAACCTCCAAAACGTGGGATTAAGTTGAGGAGAGGCTGATCCTCTAAAGAGGAGCCAAGGGGATCAACCTAGCACCTACCTTGGGCATCAGAGAAAAAAATGAGAGAGAGAGAGGAGAGAGAGAGAGAGAGAGAGAGAGAGAGACCTAGAAGGGAAGATTGAGCAAGAGAGAGGGGAGACCAGAGTTTGGCGTGAAGAGACTGAAATCAAGCCCAGCTCGCATGAAAGAAAGACCACATGGTTCATGCAATTTAAGCCTAATTCGAGAACTTTAAAGCAATTTGGGGATGTTATGAGAATTTTTTAATTCTTCCCCAAGTATTACAGCTTTAATCTTATGAAAGTTGAACAAATTTTATATTTACATGATCAAAAAAAAATTTAGAAGACACGTGCACATCGACCTTGGGTCCGGTGAAAATTTTACGAAGATCTTTGTCGATCTTGAGCTTGGCAAGAGATGAAATCCTCCTCCATCAATCTTGAGTTGAAGTAAGAGAAAAGTGTGCAATCACACTAAATTTCACAAATGCAACACTACTAAGAGTTATACTACCAAAATTTTATTAAAATCCTAGCAAATTTAATATTTTTTATAAAATTCATAAAAATGAGAGAAATGACAAGATAATTCATATAAAAATCAAATATTAAATATTAGATGTAAATGGTCTATAATCTTTAACAAATTAAGTTAAAGGACCTCCTTGCCTCTCACATTAAAATAATATAATTTAACCAAATTATAAATTGAGGATTTAAACATAAATAATTAGTCCTCGATGAATTTAAACATATTAACAAATTTGAAGTTTATTCACTTTCGTGTGACAAATTCATTTGTGTGATGAATTTTACAAAATTCAAGAATTATCAATTAAGAATGAATTCACTCATGATGAGTTTTATAAAATTCAATATTGTTAGTTATTAAATATAGTTCAATAATTATTAATTGTTCAATCTATCAAATATAATGTATCAAAGATCTAAATGCAATCCGGTCATTCACTAAAATCACCAAATAACCTAACAATCTTAAGTTATTTCAATTATAAAGAGATTACAAAACTAGCATTGACCTTCCAATGGATGCAAGCATAATATGTCTTCATAAAATGAAATACCCATATTTAATACAAGCTTCCTAATAGATGTAAGTCCAATCGTGTTTGCAAGACAAACTCACATCTATCGCATTTCAATGGATGTAAGTCCGGTTTATGTTCATAAAATAAATTCTATATTTAAACTTGATTTTACAATGGATGTAAATCCAAATTTTGTTTGTAAAATAGGCGTAACTTTAAACAATGGTATTCTAATGGATGTAAGCCCAAAATATATTTGCAAGGCAAACTTCAAACATCGTATTTCAATGGATGTAAGCCCAACATATGTTTGCAAGACAAACTTCAAACATCACATTCTAATGGATGTATGCCCAACATACGTTTGCAAAGTAAATTTCAAACATTAGAAATCCAATGGATGTAAGTCCAACATATGTTTGCAAGGCAACTCCATTCTAAAGCCTAGTTTATGTTCATAAATGAACTCTATATTTAAATTTGATTTTACAATAAGTATAAACACAAACTTTGTCGTAAAATAGAATTCATTTTAAACACCAACATTCCAATGGATATAAGCCAAAATGGATCTCACAAATCCACTTTCCAATAGACAAGAGTATAACCGTGTCCATAAGATAGATTTCACTCATATTTGAATATGTACACAACACCCTCACATAACAAGCTATCTACTCAAAATTCCTAGGATGAGGTAACATGACTACTAATCAAGTTTCCTAGATGGTATGGATAATAGCCCTCGATGTTGGTAGAATGGAATAGATAGTCACGAGAGGATGGAATCATGGGATCTTATCTACTCCTTTACCCCAAATAGTCATCTACATAATATCACTAAGCACCGATTCACAGTCAATACTTAAATACAACCTTAATCGAGTGCCCTTCTATGATAAGAGGTAATTAACTATGGATGATTGCATCCATAGAAAGTAAAACCAGATCTAAATAAACCCCCATAATATTAGGAAAAATTTAATTGAATAAAATCAATCTCTTACGAAGAGACTCTCTAACATCCTAGATGACGGAGATTTTGAGTCAATTTTCCTAAGCAATCAAAATGCTTCTAAAGGAAGAGGAATGAGTGGAGATCATGGTTCAAAAAAACAATGAAGAATAGTAGGGTGGGTGAGGACTTATAAAAGATAACATCTACTAAAGTTTACATGTATTTGGTAATCAACTCATAATAGACCTAGACTTTCTAAGGAGAGTATTCTAGAAACATGGCTAAGAAAACAATTGTCATCAGCATAAAAAAAAAAGTGCACAAAGCAGACTCCAACACTGTAAGTTGGAAGACAAAGGGGACAAACCTGGATAGAAAATGGAGGGTGGCATCATCAGGAATTGACAAAATATGCTTATTAAGGTAGCACGCAAAAATAATATCACCCCAGCATGGACAAGTAACATTTATATCGAACATAAAGGTACAAGTAATGTTGAATATAAGGTATTGCTTGTGTTCGACAGCCCAATATTGTTGAAACGTACCAGAATATGAAGTCAAATAAATAGGTATACTGTCAGCATAAAATGAGCAAAATTAATATTGGAGATATTTCATAGCATTATCAATATGAAGAGTTTCAATAATAAAAAAACTGTATTTTTGTTTCTTGATAGAAATTGTAGAAGATAGATAATCTTCAAATTTGCACATTAGCAAATGTGTTTAAAACTCAAGAATGATCTTCAACAAAAGTAGCAAAGCATCTAAACCGTAAATTGGTAAAAATAAGACTAAGACCATAAATATCAGTATGCGCTAAGTCAAAAGAGACATTATTAGAGGACTTGATATAGATAAAGAAAAGACAAATTTTTAATAAGCTCGTAAGCATTACATATAACCATGGATAAAAATTAAGGAATAGAAATAAAATCCTAATTACTTGGTAGTGGTGCATGACCCCTTGTTTAAAAAAGGCATTCAAGGCATATGCCTCGAGGTGTCATTGAGATGCATGAAGAATGCCTCAAGACTTAAGCCTCACTCGGTCCAATGAGGCTTACGCCTTTTTCAAGTGAGGCATACACCTCGAGGCACTTTAAGGCGGTGCCTTACTTCATTTTTTATAAATAATAATTATAATTAATTTTTTATCATATTAATTTATTTTATAAATTATGATACATATTTATCTATTTATCTTACTATCTTAAGTTAGAGTTCTTAATTTTGGGATCTACCTCTCTCAAATTATAAATCGGTGTTACTTTTCTTTTCCAAGTAACATGAGCTAGAATCTTTGGGAAATGACCGTCTCCAAAAGCACGAGCTAAATTAATGCTTCTATTTTCTTCCTTATTTTTAATCTATTATTTTATTTAAAATTATATTAAATACATTGTTAATTGTTATAGAGAATAAGAAGAAAGCTATAGTAATTTAATAAGATTTTGAATATGAAATATATTCGAGGATGATTATTACATATAGTAAATTTTTTTTAAAATAATAAAGTGCTAATGATATTCGTAGATCTTGATTCTCATGATGCATTTAAATTTTAAGCAAGTGTTTACATGAAATCTTATTTCAATTTATATTTTATATTAACATTTGATATTATGATTTGTGATATGTGTTTTTTATGATAATGAGTTAAGTGAATATATTAATAGTTTGATATTTTTTTTTTTTTTTTTTTTTGTTTTGAGGCTTAAATTCAATCCTTGAGGCTTACGCCTCACCTCACTATAACAAGATGCCTTAATTCCTAATTTCACCATTTTAAACATTGGCATGACCTAAATAGCAATGCCACTAACATGTATAATGGCAAAACAAATCTGAAAAGAACCTCATTCTTCAAGTAGTAAACTCTACCAAGTTTAAAACCTTCATCAATTAACTTTCTCATACTAAGAGCCTAAAAAAATATATAACATGAAAAGTTACATAACAACTGTGACTACAAATTGATAGGAAATTTGAAAACTATGACACATCTAGGATAGGAGGCATAAGTCCTTGCAGAGAAAGACAAAATTAAAAGAAAAATCATTAACAAAAGGACAAATGGTAGAGAAGGTATGTCAAAAAAGAGAACTGTCGATTATCTGCTATGGGAATATGCACCAAAATCTAAAATTCATGACTTGTTAAAAGCAGATTGAGGTATGGGATGCACACACAAATGCTTGTTAGTGTTGAACTAGGTGATCATAATTCTCATGGAAAAAATGTGATAGTTCAAAAGAGATGTAGTGGAAGTGACATCAACACTCAAAAGGGTCTAGAGATATGCTAGACTATGAAGAATAATTGTCCTAATATTGTTTTAAAAGATAATTACCATAAACATAATGAGCAAGGAGAAAAATACTTACCCCATGGCCAAAACCACGACAATGCCCCACATGATCACCAAAATATCCCATTCTAAGGCAAACTAACCATAACTGATCATGAGGGAGTCAAAAGCTTAATGATCAAAACATCTCATAAGAGAGCATTAAGAATATTATGATTGTCAAATATACTATCATCTAAGATTGTATATATTGGAGTCAAAAGTAAACTATAGAGAAATCTTAACAACGAGAAACTCCTTACTCTATTTTTGGTTAAAATATCGGATGACCAGAAAAGTGTTTGTATCATAAAATATCATCTCACTTTTTTTTTTATGAAAATAAAATATCATCTCACTTATCAAGTGGGATGTTGTAATTTTATTGGATGGATTGGAGAAAATATTTCATAATATAGGGTGATAGATATAATTTTTGCATTAATATGAAGAACGAAGAAAGGCTCCCATCTTCTTTGTAGTGTCTTAAAACATGAAAGTTGAAATAACCGAAGATTCATAACCATCAAGTAACCAGATAAAATGACAAATCTAAATGTTTTCCATTTGAAAAACTTGGCAATTATACAAGCAGAAAGATATGCATCAAGATGATAAAATTTGTTGTCAGAACTGACCCATGAGATCATTGGTATTAATGAATTAGATGATTGCACAAATAGTATGAGAGAATTTCAAGATATTAGAAGGAGTTTAAGAGCAAAGACACCATTAAGAAAAGAGTCTCAAAATAAAGTTTAGATCACTAAGAATGAGTAATGTATGAAATGTTGTGCCAAAGATAGTGTGGTAGAATGATGACACTACAATGGTTGCAACAGTAAGATGCAACTAAAGAGCAGAATACATTGCAGACTTGGACAATGTGGTGCAAGTGAATCTATTGTTATGGAAAGAGCAACTGGGGTTGTGAACAGGTCAGGGATGGTGGTAAGATGCGAATGAGTGTATAGGACAAGGTGGAGCACAAGGGGCAATCACAGAGCCAAGCAAGTCAAGCATAAAAATGCAATTTCAAGTTGATGTAGGGTGACAATCATGAGCGAGCTATAGAGGGCGAGCAAGTCAATCGTATGAATGAGATTGAGAGTTGACCAAGGTGATTGCAAGTAATAACAAAGCATGGAGATGGTTTGAGTTGAGAATAAAGGTTGATAGAAAGATGAGAAAGGGTTGGATATAGGTTATGATGTCAAAAAAAAGAAAAGATAATTCAATGTCTTATTTAGTAGAGGGCTGCTCATCTATAATATTGGAACAACTATAATATCCTAAAGAACACCTAATTAAACATGATTCACTTATTATAAATTGAAATTTTTCTTAAACAGTTGCTTTAAGCTGATAAAGCTCAAGTTAATTTTAGAAAGTGAAGAATCTTGTCATGATGGATTTGTGCTAGAATAACTAGATTAACTCATACATTTCACTTCAAGCGAGCACAAAAACCTATTTGGTGTGCAAATACTTAACAACCAAACAAATTCTAAAAAAGATGGTGGTTTCATAATTATTGTGAACACAACTAAGTAATTTATTGGTTATATAAAAACAATGATAACAGAAGTAAGAAATGTGCATTTTGCAAATGTATAATTAACATAAGCTAGAGAAAATAAAACACCCAAAAGGTCAGGCCTAACTGTAATAGATGAGATATATTGAAGTTAGAGTTACTTATAAAGTATGCCTACCTGATAGAAATGCCAGAAAAATCCATACTCATAGTTAGCCACAGTACATATAAATGACACAGTAAGTCTTCTTGAGCGTACTTCTGCAAGGCCAGTCCTCCAATCCTGATGCTTCCATAAAATTCCATGGTCCTCTTCATGCAAGCAAACACAATTTTCAATAGTCTCAACTCCGCATTATAATTTGGAAAATGTGCATCAAGTATTTGATGTAACCCAAACAATCACAACCCTGTAAATCAAAAGTACATAGATAATGTAAAGAGAGCATATTGGAAAAGAAATTTTATAAACAAAAGGGACGAGGCTAGTAATTTACCTTCTTTAGAGAATGTGCATTCTTTCCCAACCCATCCTCACCAGCATCAAATGCATTTTTTTTACGGTAGTGAGGCTCATTGGGATCTCCATATGGAACAACCATTTCAACAAAACTCAACCTATGAGCTATAGGTCTCGCCCGACTATCATCAACATAAGCAACTGAATGAATTATCAAACCCTCCCGAGGAGTAAAACCAATTCGGAAGTTCCACTGCTTGATAGAAGATTAGTATTCAGTACAACTAAAACAGAAAAACTTCAACAGCTTGAGAGCATAACATAACACTGTATTTGGTTCAAGTAACTAAAAGGAAAATCAAAAGCAAACACTTACTGGTACACATACCTTCTGCCACTGAACAAAATGACCATCAACACGAAAACTTGGGCCCTCTGGCTGAAGAATATGCAGAGGTTTCACATCACTTCTGTCAACACCTCCTCTTGTTTCCCCTGGAGTGTAGTTTCTTAGTGGATCTGCTGGAGGTAGAGGAACAAGCTTTCTATCCTCGTATTCAATAACAACCATATTCTGAATATCAACAAGCACATGGATGCCTTCAACAGGACGAGCATAACCATTTTCCATGGGGCAATCACTCTCAGTTCTACAAAAGATCAAAGGTTTAGCAAGTCTGCGACTAGGAGCATCAGCATTGCTGTAGTAACCAACACACCTGCATCAAACTGATCCATATTAAAAATATAGAAGACCGCAAAAATCCATGTTAGACAGGTTTGGAAGGATGGAAACAACCAATCTGTTAACATTGACTTCACACAACAACCATCACCAGAATCCATAGTTAACAGGAGTCTGGTGCCCTGGAAACCAATTTATACTCAATAAAGTACTAAAAACTCTATGGAAGGAAAATGAAGGTGAAACCGACAAGCAAGCTTACCATGCATCTACCATCACAAGATCCATATCCTCAATACCTCTCTTTCTCATTGCTTCTATGAACGGTGGAAAATCCTTAACAGTAGCTTCACATTCGGCATATTCCATAGCATCCTGCAATTGAAAACAACATTAGATTAAATTAAAACTATCTGAACAAAATATGTATGCTTGCAATGTGATATCAAACAAAACTAAGCCCAACTAAATCTAGTCAAAACAAAGATATAATGACCTGAAGTAGAGATGGAAGTGGAGAGAGATCTACAAAAATAGGTATTAAGGTACGTAAGTCCATTTTCAAAGATTTCATAACTTGGGAGTTGAGTTTTAACATATAAAATTAACACTCACCAGAAACAAACAACAGCAAAAGTTGTAGATAAATTTAGACACTTCCTTCACACCAAGATACAAGTAACACTTCGCCAAGATGGCATTCCTATTCTACAGCAAATGTTAAAATTTTAATTAAACCGTGCAAAAGCAACAAGGAACTGGAATTATGATAGGTTTTCACCATGCTACACAGGAAGGAAACAAATAGATAATCTAATGCCAATATAACAAGAACTCCCATTGAATGGAATGATACTTTCAAACAAACAATGAAAAAAATTGTTTGAAACAACCACTGATGCAGTAGACAACTTACACAGAAGGGAAAAATTACCAAGTTTAAAGTTTCATTTCAAGTAAAATTTGAGGTCACCAGCACAAGCTTAACCATTAAGTTTAAGAAGTTAATACTTGGTATGAGACCGAGATATCAAAAGTTCAATTCCTATGGTTCACCTTTCTCTATCAGCATCAGCACATGATATAAATGTGTTTCTCCATTGTTCTAACAATAAACATCATTGAGCTTTGTTGAAACACATAAAACTGGCCTTGCATGTACACAAACATGTCCAATATAAAATTTATTCACAAATATAAGCTTAAGCATTTAAGTCATGCATTTGCATATAAATTTCACACAAATATTGATCTCAGTGGTAAAACATCCAATCTTCATACTCCTTTGTTTTTCCCTACTAAAATTATATGGCTTTGGTATGTCATTAGTTTGTTGGCTGACATTGATTCATAGGATTATTAAGGATTTTGAGATGTTTATTTTTAATTCATACTTAGAGCACATTCTCAAGCCTTTAAACCTAAGCCCTTGGTTGATAGCCTAAGCTCTCAACCCACTAGGGTAAGATGATTTACATACTAATGGACACTTTTCCTCCATTTTATTTCCTAACTCCACATTTATAAAAAATTATATGTTAAACCAACTCAATCATTAGTATTCCCAAAATACCCCAAAGCAATTTATGGAAATTTGACTAGTTATGGATTGACAAAATATTTTCCTATTTCGGTTGGATTACATCAAAGATCAGCTTTAAGCCCTTATCTTTTGCTTTAGTTATGGATGTTCTTACTAGGCATTTACAAGAAGATGTACCTTAGTGTATGCTTTTTCTGATGACATCTTCTTGTTGATAAGACTAGAGAGAGTCCAAGAGAAACTTGAATTATGGAGTTCAACCTTAGAGTCTAAAGGTTTTTTTGTTTAAGTAGATCAAACTGAATATATGGAGTGTAATTTTAGTTGTAGAAGTTCTAGTGGTAGTGTTGTGACATTAGGTGAACAAGTCATTAAAAGAGTGAGATTGAGATATTTAGGCTTATTTATCAAAATGATGGTGAAATAGATGGAGATGTTATTAGTAGAATTCAAGTTGCATGGTTGAAGTGGAGGAATGCATCGGCTTTTTGTGATGAAAATCCAGCTTAAACTTAAGAAAAATTTTATAAGATGGTGATAAGACGCAATGATTTATGATGCAGAATGTTGGCCAATAAAGAAGCATAAGACTAAGTTAAGTGTTGCGAGATGAGGATGCTCGGTGAATGAGTGGCTTTACTCTTAGAGATAAAATCTGAAATGAGTATGTTGGAAAAAAGTTGGAGTAGCTGATGGCAGATAAGATTAGAGAATCGCTTAGATGGTTTGACCACACATAAAGTTGGTATCCATGCATTAGATTTTTTTTATGTTAGAGAGGTAGAGGTAGACCTAAAACTTGGTTAACATGTATAAAAAATGACCTTAGTATATACTTGAATTAAATGAGAATTTGACACATAATAGGACACAATGGAGACAAAGGATTCATGTAGCCGACCACCAGTGGGATAAAGGCTTGTTGTTGTTGACCAATTCAAATTGCAGAAATTGAGATTTCCTTCAAGGTTCACATGTAAGCTACTTGATGGTTGTATTTTGGATGCATTTATTTAGGGTTTTGAGTGGCATGATATTTAAAATTTGAATAGCTCCTCATATGTCCACTTGGTGTCTAAGATTCTTGGAGGTTATGGAACATTGTGCTTGCAAAGAAAAAAGTTCCCTATGAGGCAATCTATTGTTGCAAGATTCTTAGAATCTTATTCTTCTTCTTGGTACACGGGTGCACTTGTAATTTGGGAAAAGGGTTGCAAGTGCTTTTATTTTGTCCTCCTTGACTATGGCTTATGTTTTTATTCTAAGATCAGACCCTCGTCACTCTGGTAGATGTAGGTTTGGCTCGAAAACCATATAGATCACGGTGTTAGTGTGACTATGTTACGCATGTTTTATGTATTTCTTTGTACTACATTTTCAATCATGGTGATGATTTTCTATTAGTGAAATTTGGCACGCCTATACAACAAACTCGTATTTGATAATGATTTTAGATATTAATGTTCATGAAGTCCTAAATCAAAATAATTGATGGGCAAACAAGTTTGTCTCGAGAAAATCAAGATGTGTGACATTCTTATCAAACAAGATATTCAAAATACTCATGGACATTTGAAGATGCTTTAGCTTATGTGTAAACACAAAATGAAAGTAATCAATGAAAAAATATCTAGAGTAATGTAGCATTTGGTTAATGAAGTCTTGGTTGATGTCTTCAAAGAGACAAATGCAAAAGAATTATAGCTATAGTTGGAGTAATTATTCATGACCAAAACTATTGAAATAAACCCTACCAAAACAAGAATTTTATTTATTGTGCATGTGTGGTATTCCAATCAATAAAATCATATCTAAATTAGTTGTCCAAAACAAACTCCTTTCAAAACCCAGCAATCAGGCATTATTAGAGCATAAAATTGAACATCATTGAATGTTCAAGACCAATCTATTTTACTTTCCAAGAGATTTCACTTGACCTAATTTTTATCTACCTATGATTTATATCAAATATTAAGAATCAAGATTCCCTGTAGGTATAAACCCTCATGATTAATGAATGCTCTCATTTATAAATATCATTATGCTCAAGATTAGTGGTTGGAATTAATGTTTTATAAATTATGTGGACATTAATGGAGACAGGCAATCAACTCAATTAAAATCTCATGTTTTCATTGTCCAAATTTGAGGATCAAGAGGTTGACTTTTCCTGATTGGTGTGATTGCATTAATAAGTTGCTTCCTCTCAAATATCTAAAGCAGACCATGTTGATGATAAGCATAGGATTATTAGTCTTCCACTATTTAGATAGAGTTTCAAATATAAATGTCCCAAATAAACCCAATGGTTGTCAGTTTTAGAGGTCATATACAGCACAATGGACTTGACATAAAGGTATAGAATGTAGGCAATTCAATACTTCCTTATTGTCTTTCATATTTTCACTACTTCATCATCTAAAATGGGTAAATAAGAATCTTATTCAATCAGAAATCCCTTTAAGTACATTGATATGACATATGACACTTTATAACATCCAGCGCAAGTGAAGTCACTATTCAACTTCCACGTAGGAGACTTTCCTTTAGAATTTACAATAGCTTAAGTTGTGATTGTATTTGATTGCTTTCTTCACTTAACTGTTATTTGGATATGACACTTTTGTAGCTTCTAGCGCAGGTTAAGTCACTATTTAACTTGCACATAGGAGAGTTTCCTTTAGCAGAACTTACAGTGGCTTAAGTTGTCATTGTATTTGGTGGCTTTATAAATTTTCACTTAAGCAAATTGTTATTAAGTTTCAAGAGATCCACTTTATTGTGTTCATGTGGGTTTCTATTTTCATAGCAGTAACGTAATATTGATGACACTAAATTTCCAAAGCTCCGTGATCTGAATTATCTAAAGATTAAAACATACAAATGGACTTCCATTTACCTTAGGCTTTAATCCATTAATGATCTAGATATAACTACTCAAACCTCCTTAGAGAAAACTATGGTAAGTGATGAGTTTCTCAAGCTCATTTAAATATTCAGTTATAATTTGATGGCCTTATTTGAGGTTGATAAATTACTCAACTATCTTAATTTTATAATATATTGGTAGGTATTTTTGTTGGTGTCAATGGTTCATTTAATCCCAAGCAATAATGATTGGTTAACCTTCAAGCAGTCTTGATCAGTTCACCTTGGGATCAAATTTAGCTTGAACTACTCGTCTTGTCATTTACTACCATTTAAAACAACCACAAATCGAACTCTTTGACAAGTTGCTATACAATGCCTAGTTAAAAGTTCTCCATCTCCAAGAACTAATATAAAAGTCATTAAGACTATGCTTTCCATCCATTAGAAGTGGGAACTTCAACCTTAAATCATTTAATTATAGTATAAAGTTATTTATATAATTTCCATAATGATTTTGTTAAAGTAGGTAGCGCTCAAAAATATCTTCTTCTAAATCTTCCTCCACAAAAGTAGTATTGACCTATTTTCATGGCTATTCAGAATAATCCTCTAAAATAATCTTAAAGGCAATTATATGTTTACCTAAAAGCAATTATATGTGTACCTAGTATTTCTATCATTATTATGGTGCTAGTAATGCTATAATAGAAATGAGAATGCATGATTTAACTTGCACTCCAGCTGTTTCAAGATTTATTTTAACAGTAGGTTGCGGCCTTTGGGTAACTCCTTTCTAACCCAAATTTCTATGGTTGCCACTGCATGTAAAGGATACCTCTAGAAGTTCATTCACCGAAGTTCCCTTAAGTTTCAATTGGATTTAGTGGTAATTGAATTTGACTCTAGTAAGAGGTGTGTTCACCAGGATCCTATGCATAATGAAAGGAACCCTAGAGTTACAAGTCAATAAAGAAATAGAAAATTAAGGCAGAAAACAACTACTAATAAAATATATGAGAAACATATCCAAACATTTCATAAATACAAATCTCTAAATAAAGTAGTATTTGAACTTAAAGCTTAAACATTTACCACGAGTCTGCTCAAGCCACTGGCAGCAAGACTAAGCTGATATAAATTGATTAAATTATGCTAAAATTAATTAATGCTGTGCAATTTTCTACATATTTTTTTCACAACCCAGACAGCAAACTAGAGTTCCTACATCACTTTCAGCTTGTATTCAATGAAAATTGCTGTAAGGCTGTCAGTTTTAAAATCCAGAGGAATGATTTTAGAGAGAGAGAAAAATCATCTTAGAAGTAGTTTTAACAATATAATGAACTGCATATATGAAACTAACACAAAATTATTTCTCTCAGGATATAAATGTTCATTTTGTCTGTGATGCAACTCTAAGAAAATTAGATGAAAATTATAACATTTGCATTCAAAATGTCAGTAGAAGCAGAATGAATAGACTTCCTCACACCATCAGGACAAGAAGACAAACGTGATTAAGGTCTCCTAGCATGCACATTTCATCTTTGCAATTTAAACACTTGTCAAGCCAATTCACAAATATTCAAACATAACAAATATATTTCAGAAGTAAACTGACTAATAGAGAAGGATCCTACATTGGAAAACAGAATCTTCAATTGAATCATTGGAATCTTTTTTAAAAGGCATATACCATTGGAGGTTGGACATCTGGAACCACTCCCGAAGAGATGACTTTTCCCCTATGATGGCCACCTCTAGTTGCCACTTTTGTCAGCTCAACAATGCAGATGCTGGTCTCATTTGATTTCTTGTTATAGACAACAAGTCTAGCTCTCCTAGGAGGTAGCTTACTGGGAATGACTGGACCACCTTTTGTTCTAGGGAGCAGTGATGGTTGGAATGGTGGGAAAAAATAGGCATCAGCTAGCCACAACGCTTTTCTCCGGCTCTAGTAGAACAACTTCAACAAATGCATGCTATCTCACCTAAATATTATAGTTTTAAACGGTACTCCATCAGGAAAATATACCTAAGCCACAATAGCATAATGAATTTACAAAGAAAGGCAGTGGTCCTAACCTCAGGCGTCCCAGCAGCCCTGACTGTTGCAACTGCAACAGAAATCTCAGCAACAGACAAGGGGTCTAAAGGGTGGCTTGCCTGAGATCAGACCATCACCTGGATGCCTGCAAAACATAAAAGAAAAAACCATTAATACCTGGACAACTAAAAGCCTGTTTGGCAACATTTTTGCTTTCTATTCTTCATATTTTTAAAAATATGTTCATATATTGCGTTTTATAATAGTTTTACTTTTGGTTTTAAAACAAATCATGTTATTTTTAAAATACTTTAAATAATTCTTTAGATTTTTTAAGTGTTTTAAAAGCAATCACCACTACCACCAGTATAATCCATCATTAGCCGCTAGCGACCATTGACACCAATGTTTACCACTTCCAACCATCCACTTCCACCATTGATGTTGGTCACTACTATAACATCGTCACCCGCCATCATCATCAATGATCATCATTATCACTCCACTAACATCGCCACCGCAACATCGCCCATCCACTCCCCGATCAACTATCGTTGCTACCACCACCACACAAATCAACTTATTTGATATTCAATCATAACATAAACATCTTATATCTATGATACTAAATATGTTTTAATTCATGTCAAAACAAAAAAAAAACACTTAAAAATCAAAACAAATAAATGATCACAAACAACCTCTAAGAAAAAAATGTAATAATGGTAAATCAATCAACAATGTTGAATTTTTGGTACTATAACTACTGTGCTACAGTAACCTCTCTCTCTCTCTCTCTCATGATGAGGCTCACTCATTCTCCAATCATCGAAAGAGCTTAAGGCACATGCATCAAAATTGTGTTATTAGATTAATTACTTCATAACTCTAGAATTGCAATCTGCCTGACAATCCTTATTATTTTACTCCTTTTTTTTTATTCTTATTTTTTAATCCCTCTTGAAGTTGTATATATACCTCCGTTTTGTGCAAAGTACAAGCAATAAAATTTTTAAGTTTTTTCATGTTTTATTTTCTACATGGCATCAAAGCAATGATAAATTTTCCTTCAAACATTAATTTTATTTTTCTAAGAATAGAATTTCTCACTTCCAATCTTACTTCTCTTGTTGAATTCTTTTGCTATTCATTATGTATGGGTTCTTTGACTTTCCTTCAAATGAATCAAACATGATTAATGATGAGAACCAAACAAACAAAGAACTCTAAGGATTTCAAGTATATTATCACTTGAATAAAAAAATTTATCTTAAATTATCTAAAATAGTAAAACTTTTCTGAAATAAAAGGAAGGGATCCAACACATTGTGAATCTACTTCTAGAGTCAAAGACTTAGTTTACATTTTAGGATATTTATTAAGAGATGGAAGATTTTCTCAACTTAAGATTTGAACCAAATTTTGATTTGAATCATTATCAGTCATGGCAAGAACTCAATGATTCTCTCTCAATAAATTGTTTGAGGATTGCTGCATCCTCACAATTTGACATATCAAGATCTTGATAGTAGTCAACTTCAATCAGTAAACATTAGTAAAATTAAAGTATTCAATAACAATAAGGCTACCTTATTTTATAGTGTTGAGCTTTGTTTTGATTTCATATATGAGTCGAGAATCATTCACCTTTGAGTAGGTTTGTTTAACCGTATCCTAAATCTCCTTCACAATGGAGAGAAACATAAAAGTCTCTTGATCTTCAATAATTTGATGTTCTATAACCATTTCATGATCATAGAATTAACTTAACTGTATTCTCTCTCATGCGGGTTGAAGAAAAATGTTGATGATCAATGGTACAACCCTTAAGATATTTATCACAACAACTTCTAAATCCCATGATAAGGGACTTTCTATCATAAAATTTTCTCCAAAAGTAAGACAATAATTGTGTTCCAAAAGTAATCTCTAGTGAAATTATTGGAAAAAAATTAGCATACCAAAGATAAATGTTAGAAACTCTATGAAAATTTCTAGGTTATGCTGATAAAAAATGACAGGTCTGCTTAGTGGAGCCAAGACTTAACTTAGAATAAATTAACAATTTAAAGAGTATTCTTAATTCCTTGAAAAGTCATCTAAAATTTGCTCTCTTGCTCAAAATATTATAACTTCTAATTCTTATGTTTTAAGTGATTCAAATAATTCTCCCTTCTTAGATCCTCAACTATAGGCCACTAGCTACATGACAAACCTCACTAATGTATTTAAAACTTACAAATCCTATCCCAATAATAAAAAAATAAAACTTGAAAATAAATCTTTAACAACTGCTATGAGACAAGAAAATATCTCAAAATTTTCAACTTAACCCTCAATAAAGTATGCCATGTTTCACACTTTGTAGTGAACCTTTTATCTATTTCTAAATTAAACAAAGATCACAACTGTAAAGTCATTTTCTTTACAAATCACTATTTTTTCAAGACCTCACTATGAGAAAAATGATTAAGCTAGAGAAAATGATAAGGTTATACCTTTTGAGAATCAAGGTCAACTTTCATGCAATATCACCTCTTGTATGATTGACATCATCTAAACACACCATTATAGATTCTTTTAAAATCCTTAGTGTATGTTTCATCACTTTTATAAATGCAGATACTAAAGTTTTCATTTGAAATTTATGAAATTGCTAGACATCATTTGTATTTATTCATTCTAATATCTAAGAACCTCTAACATCCCCAATATCACTAGAGCTACTAGTTTTGTTATCTTTATTAATGATTACAATTAAATGACATAGATATATATAATTAAACATAAATTTGATGTTAGCACTATGTCCAATATCAAAAAATAGAATCAATTTAAATCTAACATTAATTTTTTTTTGAACTAATAATACTTGTGATTATTTGAGTAACACATTATCATCTTTCTTTTAAAAGAAGATATTAGAAAGAGGATACTATCCACCATTCTTTATACCTAACAATTAATAAAATAGAGTAAAAAATTCACCACATTGTGAGAGGTCATTTGGACACTTCACCACAATCAAATTCCAAAATGATATTTAAAAGAAGATGTTCGACACCTACCTAATTATTAAATAAAATAACCTTTCGGTAATTGATTTCAAAAGTCTCATAGATTATTTGACAAGAATTTTTCCCAAATTATTTGACAAAGAATTTTTCCCAAAACAGATTCTCAAAGATCCGTCTTAAATTTTTTGGATGAATGCCCATATCAACATAGAAGAAAATTTTGATTAACGTTCGTTCAAGTGTGTATTCATCGAATATTCCACTACACACAAAAGAATACAAGTGCTATCATCTACCCACAAAAAAGTTCCTCACTTCAATGGATGTTAGTTTAGATAAAACTCATAGTTTATTTACTCAAACACAACTTCAAGGAGAGAATTCTCAACTTTAAGATAAATGTGATGATATTTTTCATCTTAATATTTTCATAGCCTAAAATCCCACAAACCTAAACCTTGTACCAATTGTACCCTATAGGTCTAGATAAGAAGAAACAAGCCAGCAATGATCTCCAACAAGTCTAAGACTCAAAACCATTACCAAGTAACATTGATTAACCCATTACTACTAATCTATATCATGCCTCTTAGTATACCTCCTTCCCTAAATTCTCTCCCTCTCATAAGCTTTCTAAGTAACATCAAGATCTTATTTATATTTCACAAACTCTATTTTAGGGTGAGAAATTAGCTCGAGTCGACTGGAACTTGGGCTGAATCGAGATCGACTCAGCGAGCCGATTTTCGAGCGAAATGTGGCTCGAATTTCGAGCCGACTTAGTCGAACCGTGGCTCGCTTCAGCGGAGCGGATCGAAGCAGGCGGGGCTGGCAGCGTGAGCCAACAGTCGCCGTCAGATTAATTCGGGGCGAGATTAATTCCTAACGAGCGAGCGACGACCAGCGGCTCATTTGCATTTCGAGCGAGCAATGCCGTTTGCATTCGAGCGGTTCGTTTGGATTTGAGCCATTGGATTCGAGCTCGTTTCCGATCGGCGGATCGAGCTCGCTTCGATTCATCACTCGGCTCGAACTCGAAACTTTCGAGCCACGACTTCGAGCTCGAGCGAATTACCCATTTTCGAGCCGATTTGACTATGGCTCGGCTCAAATCGCTCGAACACCTCCTACTCTATTTGAGACACTTGAAAATAAGAATTAGAAAAAGGCCATGAGATAAATGCTTAAAAAATCAAACATAGAGAATTGAATTAACAAAGGGGAAAAAAGACAATAAGAAACAAACAAATCTTATAATTAAATACCAAATAGATGGGATCCTAAAAGATATAAAACAAGATTGATAGGAAAAGGATATACTCAATCATATGAGATTAATTATAAGAAATCTTTGTTCCTATTGTAAAATGAAAATTATTAGCATTTTGATATCCCTAATAGCAAATTATGGTTGTGGCCTATACAACAATATATTTGTAAACAATATTTTCTTGCATGAGTATGTTGAAGAAGAGGATTATATGGATCCACCACAAAGATTTGATAGTTCCTTCAAAACAAACCAGGTATGTAGGTTAAAAAAAGTCATATACAAACTGAAATAATCACCAAAAGCATATTTTGGGCATATTTACAAAAGCTATATTGAGAGTTAAAAACAAAGAACGTTAAGAAGACAATACACTCTTCATAAAGCAATCTCATAATGATAAAGCATTAATCCTTATTGTATATGTTGATAATATGAATATTACAAAAAATACAATAAAAAAGCTATCAAGAAAAGGCTCATTGATTAATTAGAAATCAAAGAACTAGAAAAACTCAAATACTTCTTATGCATAGAAGTATCTCAATCTCCAAAGATATTTTTCTCCCAATAAAAAATATATGAGCTAAAAAATTCAAATAACAAAGTGAAGCTATATGAAACTCCAATTAAGCGAAGACAAAAATTGGACCTTGATGAAGAAGGAACTGATGTAGATACTAGGCAATATTAAAAGTTCAAAGGAAAAACTAATAAATTAAACTCACACCGATCTTGACATTACATTCACTATAAAACTAGTCAAGCTAATTTAAGCATAAACCCAAAGAGGCACCTCAAAGAGTAACCTATTAAATTCTGGATATCTTTAAGCCCAAGAAAAAAATTCTACACAAATAAATAATATCCTACAAATTGAAGGATACGATGCAAATTATCTTTGGACCACCAATGGATGGAAGGTTCACCTCAAGATATTGTACATTCTTAGGAGAAAATCTCATACCTTGGAGGCAAGACATAGCTAATAGTTTCTAGATTGAGTGCCAAGTGAAGTTCGAATCATTTCCCAAGAGATCTATGAGCTTCTAAAGATCGATAATCATACTAAAGGATTTTAAAATCAAGTATGAAGAGCATATCAAAATATAATGTGACAACAAATGCCATCAATATTTACACATAATTTAATACAACATGATTAAACCAAGCACTTCATAAAAGATAAAATTAGAAAGTGACCTAATTTGTACTCCATATGTATTTACAAGAAATCAACTAGTGAACATATTCACCAAAAAACATGGTAGCCCGCATTCAAAATACTATTGAAAAACTTGAAATGATAATCTCATGCATCAAGATTGAGGGGTAGTGTTGAATTTTAGCATTGTAATGTGCTACAATACTATACTACAAAAGATCTCCTCTATGGTGGAGTCCACTCACTCTCCAATCATAATAAAGAGCTTAGCACATAAATCAAAGCCTTTGTACTATTGGATCAATTACTTTATATCCCTCATATCACAATATGCACCTCCCTATAAGGGATAGACCATTCTTATTCCGCTCCTTTTTTTATTTATTTTTATTTTATAACACATCTTAGAGATGTATATATACATTCCTTTTGTACAAAGTAGGAGCGTAACAATTCTTAAGAGTATTTTTATTGTTTTAAGTTCTATAATATCTATTACACTAATAGAGGCACCAATAGATTTATGGGTGATTTGGTTATTAAAAAAGAAATGGAGAGTAAAAGGAATGCCATGTATCTAAAATGTAGTATATTAGGAATGTTTTAGAATTACTTTGTTGGATATAAAATAAATATAAGAGATTATTTTCTACATATTTGATTTGATGAAAAATAAATTTAATATCATTATCGAGTTTGAACGCTATTGGCGAAGCAACAACCAAAGAATGCGTCAATCAATTGCAATGGTGACTATGGCGTTGGTCAATATTGATGGCAACGGAGGTTGTGGGTGGTGATAGCTAAGGGTGAATTCCAAATTGATTACATTACACTACATTTGAAATTCACCCATCCAAGCACTCCAATTCTTAATATATGCACATTTGGAATGTATTACAACACAAACTCACCAAACCAAATAATCCCTTAAGAATTAAGCATTAGCAAAATAAGAAACACCATACTACTTAATTTAAAGATGACAAATGTAAATGGCGCTTGTGTTAACCTACACGCATACAAGTCATGAAGCAACACAAATTCAATCAAATTGAATGGGATAACAATCAATCTATTGTTGTGTAGAATTAACTTATAATATCTCAAATGCAAGAAATTTTATCTAATGTTGCTTGTCTTACAAGCCAAATCATGTCAACATGTTCAAAACATTGAAATCATACAACGTGAACCCAGTAACCAAAATCACCATATAACAAAATAAGAAAAAAAGCAGCACATAAGTGCAAGGAGAGAACAAAAATTAAAATTGCTCTAAAATGAGAAATTTTATTACAGAAAAAAATTTGCAAGCAATATTATCATATGTTTGAAAAAATGTATTTGGCTTTTGATTTTTCTAATATATATATATATATGCATTAATTAATATAATCATAATAAAGTTTATATATATATATATATATACATACATGAATAATATAACATAAATTAATAAATATTAAAACTTTATTTTTTTATAATAAAATTAAAAATCATATATATACATAATCTCTTTAACTATTTATAGATAATTATTTATATGAACAAATTTGACTTTATATGACCCATAATAGCAATAATTAGGTAAATATCTCAATATTTTATTATTTAGAGAAATATGCCTAAAAAATTCTTATCAAAACAAAATGCCACAATCATATTTACAAATTAGTTATTAAATTCTACTAAGAAAGAAAATTTATTAAGGATTGAATAAGCTTGCAACTAAATTATAAATAAATTTCAAACAAGTTTAATTCTAGCCTATTTGAACAAGGTTAAAAAAATTTAAATAAAATTAGCATAGTTCAATTAAAATTCAAATTTATTTAATAAAAATTTTAACATGATTTGAACAAGGTTAAAATATAACATAGAAGATCATATCTATGATGCATTAAATTGTAATCATCAACTATATAGATTAGTCGAGTTAACAATCACGAGCAAAATAATTCAAAGCAAGCTTGAAAGTTAATTTACAATAATAATTAGCATAACTATCATTTAAAATATAATTTGCATAAAATTTAATTTTTCCAATAATAATGGCACAATATGTTTACCCATAAGTATTTTGTTGCTCTTTTAGCTCAACATTAGTAGTACTCTTCAAGATATTCCGCATATTTCATCCCAAATTTTAAGGCTACTTGAAAACCCAATCGTAATATTATGACTTATTTAGTTATTGTGCACTAAGCTAGGGCATCCAACTTGGGTAATAGCATAGTGTATTATATCACTTAGCCCTTTTGAAGTCCTCTCCCATGATAACCTATAATGATGGGCATCCAAGAAAGTTCTATTATCTTCAACCAAGATAAGCATTGTAGAGTTATGCTTATTATGATTCAACGAGCACTATCCTCAAGATAACATAAACTTAGAATCCATACATCTTCCCTCTTAATGCATAGGAAGAAAGACTTTGGTGAAGATGAGTTGAAGAGTAGGATCTAGAACTGGATAGTAGAGAAGAGATACTCCAATGTTCCTCCACTCATCAAAATGAAAAAAAAATGCTCTAAGGATCTTCCACTCACCGAAGTGGAAGAAAAATCTAAAGTTCTACTCACCAAAATAGAGCGATAGCGAGATCACCGAATCTCTTGGGCCGGCCACCACCATACTCCAACCAAAGAATTTTCACTCCAAATTTCACACAAAAGCCAAAAGTCTTTCATTAGGTCGAAATAGGCGTTTCAATAAATACAATACTCCAAGGGAAGCATCCTTGGAAAGAAAACTATCAAAACTTGAAAAAGTCGAAACAATCATTTAGACTTCATGGCGCATAACCAGACAACACACCAGTCCGCACTAATGAGCTATAAACCAATGTCAAGGTGCTAGCTTCTCGTCCCCAAACACTAAAATCACGGAATGTAGTCTTTGTGGTCCCGACCCACACCTATGAAATTTAACGCATGAACTCACATGTTTTCAACCACAATTCTAATACAACACTTACACATAATTAAATACACCTATTACTATATAATATAACACATGAAACATAAATCCACAATACATAAAGTCTACTAAAAGTCCTCCAAAGTTCAAACTTTAGTTTAGGACCTTGTGACAAGTCACCCTACTTCAATGCCAAGTATCCTCAAAAGGGAGATATGAATTGATTGCGACTTCATTCCTTCAGAGAAGGAATCCTCCTAAAGCTATAGGAGTAGGAATGTCCTTCCTTCTTACAACCAATTCAAAGGGAAGATAGTCAGGAGAAATAAGGCTCCATAGTCAAGGCTAAGGCTAAGACAGACCAATTGTTCCCTGTCGAGCCTTTCATTTAGAAAGGCTTAGCAAACCTTATTTGAACGTCGGGACATTCCTAGCCTTTGTGGGCCACGGAATTCTCTTGTTGAGACCCTACTAATCAATAGATACCTCATTCATACTATAACCACGATGATTTAAGAAAATCAAAGCTAAACTCAAAGGATTTTAGAGTAAAACCATTTGATCATCACTTCTTCAATGAATGTAATAACTCAATAAAATTTAGAGAAAGAGGTTTCTTTCAAAGTATAAAGGAAAAAATTGTTTGATTTAGAAAAGACTTATTTCCATTTTTTAGGGTCTTCCTTTCGGGAGTGACCTTCTCGAGCTCTCCATGTGCTCCATGACCAACTACTTGAATTTCAAAGATCTATTTCCTCAATAGATTGGATCCTACACTCAACGATCTTTTCGATCCTCTAACGAGCCAAGATCAATTCAAGTAGAAAAAAAGGCGAGAAGGGCCTGCTGGACATTTTGAAAGTTAGGCATTATTTCAAGAAAACTCAACTTTTGCTCAACCTCTTTTTCAAGCCACTTTGGAGCTCACTTTGCGTGTCGAACTATCGGAAGATGAAAACTTTTTCTATTTAGACGAAGAGACTCCTTCAAGGAATGTTTTGTTCAAAAGAATCTAGCTCTAAGTGAGCTTCTATAACGCATATCGACCATTATAGTTCAAAAAACCGTTCTTTGATCGAAAGACCGAATGCATATCACGGAATGTTGCCGTAAGACAAGAAAGACTCGATTTTCTTTATCTTAATAGTTGCACTCGACCTCTATCTACGCTATTGTACATTAGGTGCTTTGAAGGTTTAGGATCACAAACCAATATGGATTAAGAAGATTGACTCAAAATCTTAGCGAAAAGGATGAATCATGGTAGATTGAGTCCTAGGTGAAACTACTCTTTTCATTTTGCGCAACTTCAATGTGTTCTTTTCCCGTGACCCGGGTAGGAGGGTGAACAATGAAAGTTGTGGCCTTACACGAGAATGCTGGTCTTTAGCTAGTTTCTAATCTTTTACCCTTCCGTGGTAAATAATTATAGGAAGTATTCTGACCGATCAAGGTTATACCGCTTTAATTTGAATCCCCTCGCATGAGTAGATTGCGCTACGCCCTTGGAAGAATGAAGCATAGATAGCCCATATCGTTAGAATTTTCAAAGGTAACTATCTCGCTTCATATTTCATCTATGGTATATGATATTTGTATTTATATAGAATCTTTGAAAAGACTTTCCTCTTAAGAAAAAAATGACTTACTATCTTTGGGATATGATGCTACACCGCTTTTCAATACTTTAGTAAATCGATTCTATTACATAAGTTGATTTATCACTTTTTTTATCCCATATAATGACATAAGTAAGCGCTCAACTATATTTACCAAAGAATAGCTTACTAATGGATCTTTATGGTGCTTTCCTCAATTCGAGGCAATGTCGATATTTCATTTTGCAGCTTCTACTAATCTTCCCCTCTAACGCAGTCGGGCTAAGCTAAGCGGAGGAAGATGCTCTTCACCCTATAAAGACTATCATCTTTTTTACGGGTTTCTCCTATGTAGAATAATAAGAAGTGGTCTTAGCTTAGTGAAATAGGTTGTTTGGTCATGAATCGCATCACTTGACTTTCTTTTCTTTCAAGTTTTTAGAAGCTATGAGCAAAAAGAATTTAGGATCATATATTCTTAGGTCTATTTTGGATGTACAATGCAATTTCGTAGTGATGGATGATCGATACCAATAATCGTGTCTTGACAACCGGTGGAATACATCGCATTAACACGGGAAACTATGGGGATGGTGAGAAGAGATATATTTGACATCTGCTATAATTGGAGATAACATTGTTTACGGTAGAGAAGTTCCTATATTAATAGGAAATGCCCTAGCGAAAAATGGAGTATGCTTATGGCCTTAGGGCTATCCTTCTATAGCGACAATGTAGCCTCGATCATTAGAAAGGAAATGGTACTAAAAGCGAATCACTTATTTTGGCTTTTCAACCCCATATTGTAAGGTGAATTTCAAAAGATAATAGTCTTTTAGAAAGGGTTTACCCTTTGTCCATAAAACCATTCACCAGATACTATACAAAGGCAAAGATCTATTTTCTCTATAGTTAGCGGAAGGAGGGGAATAAGAGAAAGCTATCTAGGGTTAGGTGGCTTTTAGACTTGACTCTCCCGCCTATCCAAGCCGCCTATCGATGGCCTTTCTTCGTTCATGGTTTGATATTACGGTGTCCTGTGTAAAAGAACCACACCAATCTATCCGAACTTGGTGGTTAAACTCTCTGCGATCGTAGGGGTCCTACAAAAAATAGCTCGACGCCATTACGCATTCAAGCAATATCCTTGATAAGGCGTAGCAGCGGTTCTTGATTGAATGCAACCTCTCGATATGCTTGAGAAAACGTGGAAATCGACTATTTCCCGGTGTCTCTCATTTAATATGCTACATCAACTCCTTCGAGCTTCAAAGAACTCTTCTCAAGAGCTAAGATTACGAAGATCTTTAGGAAGTTTGGAGGCTAAGCTTTGTATTTCTTCTAAAATCGTATGTATCCTCACTTGATGGCTTGTCTTTCCACCTTATAAAATCTCTAACTAGTAATGACATCCGTGGTTGCTCATTTGTGATTATATTCTCCATCTCAAAGAATGTTTGGATAAGTACCTACAAATAATTTATATCTCGTTTACAAAAGCATCATCCTACAAATTTGAAAGTTGGGTAACTCTTTTAAAAGATATTATATCTTTCACATTAAAAGCAGGACTAATAAATATGTGAAGGGGCAATTCAAGAACATAAGTATTAATACCAAGTTTCTAATAATTTAAAATGATCCACATGCTCTCATTTGTAACTTATTATATTTTGTGGAAAAAAATCTCTTAGGATGGATATGAACCCATACATAATCACCTACCTCATATTCCTTAAAAAAAAATTTTATTCTTTTGTTCAGATACTTGGCATTTTGTATTTCAATTGTTTCTTTATGTCTTCATGGAAACTATGAAAATCACATGCAAATGTATGTGTTAAATCGAAAATGTATGAGTAAGTGTATTAACTAAGTCAATAGGGATTTTAGGGTTATATCCATAAACTATCTCAAAATGTGATTCATAGATTGTCCTAAATAAACTATTGTATGCAAATTCAAATGTAGGTAATGTTAAATCTTAATGTCTTAAATTTTTCTCAACTAAGCACCTTAATAGATTTCCAAATATTCTATTGACTATTTTCGTCGTCATCTATTTGAGGATGACAGCCGAGGAGAATTTTATTTGTATTCCCACTAGTTTTCATAAGATTTTTAAGAAATAAGATATAAATTTGATGTCTCTATCGGAAACTATAGTGGACGACTCTATGCAACTTGACAATATCTTTAAAGAACAATCTTGCTATGTGAGATACAACATTTGATTTAACAAGATATGAAATGTGCCATCTTAAAAATTGATCGACTACGACGAAGATACTATCATGCCCACGAGGTGTTATAGGTAAAGCTAATGTAAAATTTATAGATAAGTCTTCCCATGATCTAGAAGGAATAAGTAATGATGTGTAACGATCCCCTTTATTTGACAGTTTTAGTTTAACGGCAATTGTAACATTGGCTACAATTCATTCAACATTCTTTCGTAGGAATGGCCAATAAAATATTTGCTCAACTAATATATGGGCTTTTAATTTCTTGAAATATCTAGATATATCTCTTGAATGTAATTAGATAAGGAATTCCCATAGAAATATTTTTAAAATATATAATTGCTTGCCTTTATAAAACATCCATCTGTAATGACAAAAGAGCTATCGAAAGCCAAGGGCTTATATTCATGTTCTAAGTATATCATATAAAAAATCGAGCAAATTTTATAATCTTCTTTCAAAGTTATAAATCCAAGAATTTGAAATTCAAAGGATAAAATCATTGGAGATACTTTAAATAGAGTGTATACTAATTTATTTTCTATCTCGGGATTATGTTTAAGCACAAAGAAAAGTCTTGAAAATATTTGACCTAATTAGCATGTTTATGATTTAGTTTCTTTTGGGAGTTAATAAACTTTAAAGCTTAATGATCGATCGAACAAACCTTTTATGTAACAAATAATATCTCAAATGCTTAAGAGTTTAAATAATCGAATAAAATTTTCGATCATATGTGAAACATTTTTACTTAGCATCATTTATGTTCTCATTGAAGAAAGCAATGAGATGATTTTCTTGACTTAATAATCTCCACCTATTAGATCGTAATGCATCACAAGTCACTTCAAAGATTTTATTTAAGTCAAAAGTCTTAAGACATGTGAAGAAATCATAAAAGTTTTAATTGCTTTGCATGGCTCTTTCGACATCTATGGTCCACATAAATTTATCTTTCTTTAAAATGTTCATGATAAGGGCTACAATAGTGCCAAAATTTCTTATAAATCTCATATAAAAGTTGTTAATCCATGAAAACTTCTAACATCCATAAAAGAATTGAGTTGGTCAATCTATAATAGACTTAATTTTTTGATTGGTCACCTTTAATACATCAACAGATACAATGAAACCTAAGAAAATAACATCACTTTGATGAAAAAAATATTTCTTAAAGTTTACAAATAATTTTTTTGCTCTTAATTTTTCTAAAACTATTCTTAAGTGATGTAAATATAATTTTCATCTAGACTATAGATAAAAATATCATCAAAATAGATCACAAAGAAATGACTAATAAGAAGTTCAACGCGGTTCATTAGTCTTATGAATATACTAGGTGCATTTAAAAGACCAAATAGCATGACTAACTATTCATAAAACTGAGTTTTGAACGCTATCTTCCATTCATCACCCGGTTGAATCCTTATCCGATGGTATCCACTTCTCAAATCAATTTTAGAGAATAATGATAAATCTAAAATAAGATCTAACATATCATCTAATCTAAGTATAGAAAACTTATATTTTATTGTGATCTTATTTACGCTCTACTATCAATACACATTCTCCAAGTTCCATCTTTCTTAAGAGTTAAAAGAGCAAGTACAAAGACAAAGACTAAGACTTTCTTGTATGCTAGGTATTTGTGTACTAGAAATCAAATCTATAGCATGTTATATATCCCTTAATAATGGTAGCTCATTAAGTCATCAAAGATTAAATCAATAAATTGATAATAAATCTAAACCCACAATAGGTATGTGATGATCTTTAATATCATCGGAGATTTTGAAGGTGCAAGATAAATAAAGCGGTCATTGAATTCTCTAACTAAGCGCCTAAACCCTACGGTTGTGATTTGAATCTTGGAGACTCACACATATTACCATATATATCGAGGTATCTTCCTTATCGCTAGATGACAATATCACTATCAACGGAATTTTGCATTCTTCCTTTGATTGGGTTTGAGTTATATTTCAAAATTGAGTTTGTGAGAATGTACAAAAAGAATTATATATGGGGTTGTAATTAATCTCTTTTATTAAGCTTTATGGGGAATAATTTTATTATTTTCTCATTATGTTTGAATACATACATATTTTCACATGCATAATGAATTACATTCAAATCATAAAGCCATAGTCTTCCTAATGGGATATGAATTATTTTAATTGGAAGAACATAACATAAAATTTGATCATTATAGCTACCTATTTTAATTAGAATAAGACATTTGTTAGTGATAGGTAGGGATGTGTGATTTACCTAATTGATTTGGAATGGATCTAGGTAAAGTTCAGGTTGTAAGATTGGCTCTAGTGATAACATCGATTAATACAACATTCATAGCACTTCCTCCATATATTACTAGTTTACACCTCTTTCTTTGCATAGGATATATATAGGAAAAATATTCCTCCTTTTTAGTGTTTTTCTTCTCTAGATGTAATCATACATCTCATAACTAATATTGGATCTATATTTGAATCTCTTGTTTCATCAAATAGGAATGTATCGTCAATGCATCTATTTAATATCATTTTCTTCTTTTAAATCCTCCAATTCATCCGGAAACATGATTTTTGCTCTACATTGAATTTACATATGACCTTTCTTTTGATATTCAAAGCAAACTATATCTTTTGCATTTTTAGAAATAGATTGTGGGATTCATTTTAGAGGGGTTGTTCGATGTAAAAGAATTAGGTCTAATGATAGACTTTTGAGATTAAGATATAGGATATTTAGAAGTTACTTGAGCTTTCATCTTGGATATGGATAATGCTTTCTTATGCTTTTCTAAGAGTAAAGTATAGTGAATGGCCCCTCTAAAGTATAGGAATTATGAAGCTCTACTTCATTATTAAAATTTCCTCTTAAACCAATGACAAATTTGTTAGTTATTTACCACTCTTGATCGTGCATTGAGTTCTAGCAATTAAATCCTCAAATGTGTTAATATATTCCACTACGACATAGCCCCTTGCTTAAGAGTAGTAAATTATTCATTGAACATTTTATCATGATTTCTCTGACGATTTTTACCCTTAGGATTTCTTTCATTTCTACCTATGTCATACGATATATATTGTGCCTCTCTTCTTTAGGTAAAATACTAATCCAATAAATTTTTTGCATGTTATTCTAATAAATTTTTGCATGACCTACTAGTTTTATTTTAGCAAGTATTGTCCATGATAATTAATCATATGATACCAATCAAAAGTCGTCCATTTTAGTTAACCAATCTAAAAATTTATTGGGGTCGTGAACTTCATCATATGTTGAAGCTTCTATTTTAACTTGTTTTGTAGGTTCTTGTGATATTTCACGGATCCTAAGATGATCTTATCTAAGGGTGTTCCTTAAGTTTGACCTTCTCACTAAACACTCATCTCTAGAAAGTTTAATATTCTCCCCTCCTATGAGTTCTAAGTCATCCGGATGTGGTATGGTTGGTGGAGTTTGAAGCCTAGTGCTCAAAATTTGAATTTATGCAATCAAGTTCATGTGAAGGCTTTCTACCCTAGTGAATTTCTCTTCATTTTTATAGATATTTTATCTACTCTCCTAATTAAGTCCTCTAGTTGGTCAAAAAAAAAATTTGAGTGGTATGATATAAACACAAAGATGCAATTTTTGACACTCTAAATAGAAATTTTAAATATATAATCTTGAACTAAACTTCACAAGTGAAATGAACAAATTTTAAAATGACTATTAGCCTTCAATAAACACAAAGTAACTTGTGGATACTACAAATCATTCAGCACATTTAAATAATAATAATAATAATAATAATAAGCATAAGACCTTTAAGGATATGATTTTAATTTTTTATATAAGGTTAGTATATAGGTTAGGCTATTTAGTGAACTCTCCTTTACTCAAGTTATCACTCAAATAAGATGGCTTACGGTGAGGTTAATGAGAAGGAAGGCTAAGCTTTATAAGTAGAAACAACTAATTGGTAATAATATAAAATTCATAGTTCACTAATTCTTTAAAAAAATTATACAAAATCCAAAATATAGAACAAACATTGCTTAAATTTGATATGGATTATCTACAAACACTTTCTCCACGCCTCAAACCTTGGTCTCGATATCAAAAAATTGGTGAAGATGGGTTGGAGAGTAGGATGCCACAAATGAAGAGTAGGATGTCACAATAGATAGTGAAGAATAGATGCTCTAATATTCTTCCACCCACCAAAGTGAAAAGAAATACTCCAAGAATCTTCCACTCACGAAATGGAAGAGAGATGAAGATCTTCTAGTCATCGAAGTGAAAAAATTTGAAATTCTACTCACCAAAGTAGAGCGATAGCAAGAGATCATCAAATCTCCCAGACGATCGACCACCAAACTCCAACCGAGTTTTACTCCAAATTTCACACAAAAGCCAAAAATGTTTCATCAGTCGAAATAAGCATTTAAATAAGTACAATACTCCAAGAGATGCATCCTTTAGAAAGAAAACTACTAAAAATTTGAGAAAAAGTATGAGCACAAGATTGTAACACCTAACTAGCCTGATGCCACAATTTAGCGAGGGAGCCATTGACAGCTAAGGCATTAGCTTCTTTGTCCCCAACACTAAAATCACGAGCAGACCATGCACTAGACCCACATCTATGAAATCTAACACATGAACTCACATGTTTCCAATCGAACTCTAATACAACAATTACACATGACTAAATACACTCATTACTACATAATACAATACATGAAATATAAATTCACAATATATAAAGTCTACTAAAGTCCTCCGAGTTCAAGTTTTGGTTTGGGACCTTGCGACAAGTCCTTTCCTTCTTTGATGCGTTACATCAAACTTTCTCCAAGTCGCATTCTTAAAGCTCTTATCTCCATCTAAATAGTTATTAATAAGCTTAATGCTCTACTTATCTTTTGAATTTCTGCTCAGATAGAAATTCCACAAATATTAACCCAATATAGTGTAACTTTAACTACTCCAAATCTTGCATTGTTCTCTCCAATGTTGAACATAAGAGAGCATCCTCCATTCACCTCATCATTGACCATCTGCAATAAAATTAATGAATTAAGACTTCAAAGAACTATAGCTAAGGAGCTTTGAAAAGTTGAATGAAGAAGATTCCTCCACACTTCTTATACAATCAAATGCCTCAAGTTAACAATTTCATGCATTACACCACTAGCTGCATGTGACCCAAGTAATGTAATGCACCTTTATAATTATAATTAGAATAGTCATCCACATACAACAACAACAACAACAACAAGCCTTTATCCCACTAAGTGGGCTACATGAATCTTTGCCTCCATTGTGTCCTATTATGTGTCAAATTCTCATTTAATTCAAGTATACTAAGATCATTTTTATACATCTTAACTAAGTCATCCACATACATGATAAAATATTTCAAATGAAATAAGTTCATATATGATAAAGAAAAGAAAAAGAAAGCTCAAATCATGTCTAATCAAGGTTCAAATAAAATTCAATTAATATTAGAACCTTGCTCAAATAAATTCTACCAAGATTGATCAATTCAATACAAGTTTGAACAAAATTTAAGTAATCTTAACTCAAAGTTGAATATTGCTCAAGCATAGTATGAATATGATTCAAAGTTATTATTTGCAATTGAGCATGAAGAAGAGGTGATAAAAAATATGATTTAGGAGATAATGATCATGTTGATGAAGGAAACAAGGCTTTTCTAGTACGTGATGATGATGATGATAATTCTCAAGATGACAATTTTAATTTCAAAACAAATTAGAAAACTATAATATTTTGAATTTTAAGTGGTTAAGATATTGAGAACTTGAACTTACATATCATTTTGGTTATTTTATTATCATAATGATTTATCTTCCTCTATAAAAGTCTCATATCTAGCTGTATTTTTATTCACAAATTATTAATATTCATGTTTAAAATAGATATATTATGTCCTACATCATGCATTATAGTTTCATAAGAACAATTGCGCTATGGAGCACTAATTGCAATTAAGAAATATGAAAAATACCATTTTAACACAATAAGCTGATTGATAATTGTGTAAGCAAGGAAGTATCACAAAGCATGATCAAAATGTGTGCCATGATAATAATATAGTGCATATTTACCTTTCAAATATTAACTTTCAAAATATATTATATGAAATAAACAAGTTTCAATTTTTTAACTGATATTTTAATTACTTATACTATGAATGCATTTATAAAAAGAAATATTAAATTCAGAATTAAACTGAATATAAAAGCCCAATTCATTGCTGCTTATATGTTTAAAGTAAAAAAACTAGACAAGCTCAAGCCTCAGGCAACATATGATTAAACTACTAGACCAATTCAAGTAAGAACAGATACGCATTCTGTTTAACTAGGTTGAAGGCTTATAGCATGTCCAAACATCACTTTAAAAGCGTGAGTGTTGGAGAAAGAAATCTTCCCCACATTCCACTAGTAACCATCTTCAATGTGCATTCCTTCACTCAATAATAAAATATATCAGAACAGAAGCATTTGCTTGACCATTGCTGGCTAGCGTTTCAAGCCACTTCCAGCTAGGACCGATTTAGATTTCAAGGAACATGAAGAACCCAAACCTCCCAATAGCAGGTTTGTTTCTCACAAGCTTATTAGAGCCGCCTTTTGTGCTAACTAAACATTTTAAAAATCTAATAGTTCACCAAAATGTTTCCAAAATTCTATAAAGACCTCCTCAACTACATTTCCACTCCAGTCTCACAGCTAATCACAGTGACTGGCTCAAAGATCACACTGCCTCCTTCCATCATTCATTAAGAACATTCCACAGACAGAAACCGATGATAGGAATGCTAAAAGAGTGGATAAGTCAGCAAACTCGCATTATATCTCAAACAAAATCTCCTAAGAAAAAAAGCAGATACAGAATATAAGAGAGGAAAGAACTGAAGCCTTATAAAGACATTTTCCAACAGCATTGAGAAACGATAAGAATTTCTGGGATTTCATTGGTAAAGTTGTCTTCAACCAAAAATAACAACAAACAGACTCAGAGACAAAACAAGAGCCTATCAGCCGAACAAAATGTCTATTTTACCTTTGAGGAAGGCTTAGCTGAGGGCTCAGGAAGATCATCGACGGTCGGATGAGAACTCTGGAAGTCATCGCCTTGGAACTGCCACCGACCTCTCCACGGCCCACGCAGCTCCATTGCTGACGTTTCCCTTCCCTCTGCTGGTGCCTCCAACGGTCGTAGTGCTAGGGCAGCAGGACGTCGCTTTTCCTCAGCTGCGGCCATTGCAAGGGGTTTGCGAGCTCACCGAATCCGCCGTAGTATCCGCAGTCACTACAATCTGACATACAGCAGATCTCCGTTACATTTATTCCCTATTTCCTCTCCCACGGTTGCAGTCTTCCGACAGAGCCCCTTCCCCGCCACTTCCGGCGCGGCCATGAAAGGAAAGCGAGGCTAACCCCTTCACGTGCGCTTAATACGAACGTCCAAGTTTTACTATTTATTTAAATAATATTTAAATTTTTAATATTATATAAAAATAACGTAAACATTAATTTTTTAAATAAAATATATTTTCAAATATAAAAATTTGAAAAATTTACATACATACATAATTCTAATTCATTTATATATCTAATATTTAAAATCAATATTTACATATTTATTCATAAAATTACGTGTATATCTTCCGTAAAAAAAATAAACATCTAAGCTTAAATTTTGAGGACCATTTTTAATTTATGAATATATCACAAAATTTTGTTTATTTATAAAAGACAATTTAATTTTATTCGCCTCATATTATCAATATTTGATAAATATATTATGAATTTCTTTGCTTAAGAAGAGAGCCTATAAGTTTATTTTTCAAAGAATAATATTTATGTCCATTATAAATGAGACTTAAATCTCTTACTGAATAGTTATACAACTAATTAATTATAAATGCTCCTCAATATTAGGTGATGGCAAAACATGTGAGTCAAGCTACAGCAAACTTTCATAAGGATGATCTCTCCATATCATCTATTAAATTTTAGTAATATTATATATTTAGTTATTTAACTTTGAATATATTATTCACACTCTAGAATTTTAAATCCAATTAGTTGTTAATCATCAGATGCTATTTAACTTGTTAGGATCATGATCAAATCATCTTTAAATTATTTTCAAATCATAATGGAATCATTTATGAATTATAACCAAATATTTTTGAACTATTTTTGAACCATTCTTAAACCATCTTTCAAGCTTGTTTGAATTTTCAAATAAGATTCAAACATGTTTTGTACAAGATTTTATTACGAATTAAAGATAGTTTGAAAGGTCAAAGATTGTTCAATTATATTCATAGATGGTTACATCATAATTTGATCACTATTTAATCATACTTTGGAGATGTTCAATCATGGTTTAATCATAATTTGCTCATGAATTTTTTTTTATCACTTTTTGGAAATATTTTAGTTGAGTTATTTTCCTTAAATGTTTGACCTAATCAAATATATAAATATTCATTATTCTACTTAAGTCATATATAGAGTTAGAAGTGTGAAAAAAAAGTTATTAGACAATTTGAAGTAAATAAACTAATTATCAAGTGAGAGATCTCTTATCAATTCTTTCAATGTCCTTGCCTATAGTTCTCTATGGTTATGATTCATCATCTAGTACTAAGCATAATAATATTCATATTCATGAATATTATTGGTAAGATATTACATTTAACATTATTGAATTTGCTTGATCATTTGACTAGAGTTTAAAGAATACTCACTTGAAGAAGAATATAATAAAATGAGTAGAGTATGCTATTAGATAACCGCTTGAGTAAGGATATACCATTAAGAATTTGGAGTTGGAGAACATTCTTGGAGTGTGTTGTGAGGGGTGATATTTAGAAACTTTATTTATATTTCCTTATACATGATGTCCTCCGTGACCATGATAATCATAATATTTATTTTATTGAGGGTTGAAGGGTTTTTTGGATACCCATATGATAGAATGTTATGGAAGAGAATATTAAGAGGGTTGAAGAGTATGATGCGACATAAGACTACTACCAAAAAAATAATATTTTATAATGTAACCGAATAAAATATATAATTATAATATTAAGCATATGAAGCCATTACATAAATGTTGAGGAGATATCAGAAATTGTGTATGTTGTAAATAATTATTATAAATTAGTTCTTATTTCTTTCAAACACTTGTTCATCCTATTTTAATAGATAAAGTTGATGATTTGGAGTTATATAAGTCCATTGTATATAGTTTTATTCAATTTATCTCAATGTTATAAGAAAAAGTAAGTATCATCATTTTTTAGAAGATCATTGTACTTCGTTCAGTTACGTATTGCTAATTAATTCCTTCTATTTAACGATAGATTATAGTAGTTTTTTTGTTATTATATAGGAGTTGAAGAGTGATTAGCTTTTGGTTAAAAAATAATGTGGGCTCTAGTGTCTTAATTAAAGAGAGTGATAGATTTGTGCTAAATAAAATTTTTTGAAAAGAAAATGATTTTTGTTTGTAAATAAATAAGGCACTATCCGAGATTTCATTCTCAATTGATGTGAACTTTATAGTTGATTATAGGTTTCCTATAAACACACACCTATAGTTAATTACTCATCCACACGGTAAGAGAACTTTCGATTAAGGCTAGTCATTTGATCACTAATTGCTTAGCATATAGTAACAACATATTTGATTTTAAATTTATGATTGTAATTCATCATTTTCAATTTTAAAGCATTTGTTAGGGGAATGATGATGTCAATCAAAATCTCATAGTTACATCTCTTGTTGTGATCCGTCCACTTAAAAGGAAGTATTTAACCCCTAATCTTCTTGTTAGTAGATGAGTTGCATCATCTAAGGAGACCTTATGGACTATGGTGATATTTGTCTGGGGACAAATTTGAGCCAACCCCTAATAGAGGGCTTTGTGTCATATTAGATATACTCATAATTCACAACTCAAAGTGATAGAAAATCATTTGGGAACATACAAACTATAATTGTGACTATAATATAGTTAAGTCTATTAGTTAAACCACATGATTAGAGGGTTTGGTCATAACCGGATATGGAGCTTATTGAATAAACCAGATAGAGAACTTGAGCCACATCTTTAATTGTATAGAACATTTTGAGTGTAAATGTTGTATATTTAATATGACATTAGTTTTATGAGGTTAGGTTAACATTAAAATTTTCACCCTTAATAAATAGTTCTAGAATGAATAAATTTTGAATGTTTAGATTTAGTTTCAATCTTTGAAATGATTGATTTTAATTTAGCAATCATATTTTATTAGGATTTAAATTTTAAATAATTTATTTTAGGACTTTGAAATATGTTGATGAAAATACTCCCCTCTTGTGTAGTCTTTTTTAGACATTAGGCATGTACTCTTAATCTAGGTCCAAGCACATGTAGGTGTTTTAATTTCAAGTAAATTTATGCAACAAAATTATTGATTTTGAACCATTTTGATTGAAAGTGAATTCACTTAATTTGGATTAAGGCCAACTCAAAATACATATAAATTGTTTATCTTGATCATTTGCATACATTTTGAATTTTAAAATTTGCTCTATAATGCATGTAAAATTTCATTTTGGAGTCATTTGTGCACACTTTAATGCACTTTAATTGGATTAAAGATTGCTCACTCTACATATGGGATTTTATTTTGAAGTTGCTCACATGCAGTTTAGTATAATTGGGTGATGTATTTTGCATAATTGTGCAATCTTAATGAACATTTATTGCACATTCATATGACTTCCACTACATATGCATAACACATTTATATAGATTTTGATATAATTTGAAAAGTGCATTAACACTCATTTCGATGCACTTATGTGATATAATTATATGCTAATATTTAGAATACCTACATGACCTTTAAAGCTTTATAATTAGCTTAAAAATATTTCATTAGGCATGCAAGTCTTAAAGTAACTTAAGACTTCAAGTATTTTTTCGTTAAATAATGAGCAAAATTTGCTTTTTTTACATTTAAACAATTTTCCTTTCACTTGTATTTTGTTGTTAATCCAATAATTATTAATTTAAGTTTACATTTCAATTCAAAATATTTCATCTTTGCTTAGCTTATTAACAAGCTTTAAATTTCTGTTGATCATCATATTCAACTTTTACTCTGCCGAGCATGCTATTATATTTCCTTCAAGCGCTTCAATGACTTCAAGCTCATCTCAATTGATGCAAACTGTAAGTTTGCTTACATGTTATTAAAAATCATGTTTAGGCTCATTAATGAGCTAGTTGAAATTTCCTATAAGCATAGTTTAAACTTCTAAAGATTAGCTTTCAAGCTTCTACAAATCTCTGGTTATCATCGGTACTTCAATTGAATTTTCTCTTGGATCATTTAAAGTGAGATGTTTCAAAGGTTGCATTTAGATTTATTGATGAGCTATCAAGTTCTTTATGCATCTCACCTAAATTTCTTTAACTCTCTTTCAACTTGATAGTATGAGTTAAATCTCAATGTATTTGCAAGGGTTGGAATGAGCAGACTAAGGAGGAGATGAGAGATGCCTTCCTAGTAGAAGAATTTGTAAGGTCTGAGGCCTTGAAAGATTCGAGATAAAACATTTGCTCTTAAGGTTTCACAAAGAGAAAGAAATTGGATTTTTCTTCCAATTCACTTGTCAATCTCAAACTCCCACTTACTAATAAGACTTGTGGGAGTAATAATAAACTTTCTTAACCATGGGATTTCCATCAAAGCCTTACTAGAAGGGTGTGCTTTCATGGTAGCATTGATGGAAAGCCATGTCATCATCAAGAATGCATCCAAAATTACCTTGAGTCTATTTACCCGAAACATCAAACATAATTTAAACTCCTCTTTGATGAAGTCTAAAATGGAAAATAAGTGATGTATCAACTATTCTTTGTGGAGGTTCTCCCATCCCTTCATTTCAACATAAACTGAAACACTAGTGGAAGAGGCTTATCCATTCTTTTGTCTTCTTTACTCTTGACTTCATTGTGGTCATCGTTTTCCGCTTGTTAAAGCTATCAGTTGCAATAAGGCTTCCTTTACAGAAACTTCATCTTATAGCCATTTATTATTTTTTTTTTTAAATTTCTGGTTTCTTCTTGACAAATAAGCAAGAGCTTGAAGTAATGATTCCTTTTGGGACTTGGAGACATCCTAGGATGGGAGATGATGGAATTCATGAAATAGAGGAGTGGATTGTTGCATGGAAGGAGGGACAAGATTTATTGTGTGGAGGTTTGAGGCTTGGTGGTTGAAGATGGGAGAGACTTATGTGAATGAGAACCATGGAAGAGAATGTTGTTGGCTTAATTAGCCTCATGTTCAATTTGATTAATTTTGATGATAACAAACAAATGCTTGGATGTTCTAATGAATATTTTTATGATACATCTCACAAATTGTTAGAAGAAATTGCAAGAATAAAAGAATGAAAGGGATAATGTGAAGCTCATGATTTTAGGTTATATGACTATTCATATGAGTTCTTTGGCATGAATCAATTTGCTCACAACCTAACATACTATTTTAATGAGGTTAATTTGTATAAATCTTTATTTAATTAACATTCAATTATATGTTTTTTCTACATAGCAATAAAATTGTCAAAGTAATAAATGATCATAACTATTAAGTATAATTATTTTATTTACTTAATATAATTAGGTATTTTAATTTAATTTGCTGGTTATATGATAACTAACATATTTATGATTATATATAAATTATATCATAATTTTTAAATGTCACATGTCAAAATTAACAAAAATATATAAAATTTTGTATTTTAGCCAAAGTCATTGTTTAATCAAAGAATTCATATCTGATTTTATCTCCATCAGATTCCTTGGATTTTTTCCTTTAAAATAAGTGGTTACATGACCCACTTTGCATTAAAATTGAATTTATTATGATTTTTAAACATTACTTGATTTTAATAATGGATGCATGCTACATGCTTTGAATATATTAAGAGCTACATTTGATTACTTTTGACTTTCCCATGTGAATAGCCGAATTTTTGCTGCTAAATTTAATATTTGTTTAATATAAATTATATTTTATTGAATATTAAATTATCACATGATAGCATGAGGTTGTATAATATATTTCTTTGAAATAATTTTTTAAATGACCTTCTTGCCTATAAATAGCCCTCATTCTCTTCATGAAAGCATCCCTCATTCAAAATTCAAAATCTCTCCAGCAAATCTAAGAGAAAATCTCTTAAATGTTCTTTCCAAGTGTTCTCCAAATATTGCAAGATCAAATCCTTGGTTTGGAAGCTTCAACATCTTCAACGAAAAACTTTTAAATTACTTGAGTTTGTTTTCTTGATCTTAATACTTCTTAGTTGTTCATGCTATTTTCACCATCTATTTCTTCTTTCTTATACTTTTGGTGGATTAGTCTTTGAACATTGGTTTTCACATCAAAGTTTCTCAATCATTTTTTTTGGTGAAAAACTCTTGTGATAATTTGTAGGATCTATTTCAACTTGCTGAAATTTTTAGCTTCCTACAAATTTCTTTTGGTTTCTTGAAATATTTCTTCTTTGGTCTTATTTTGAAAGATCATTTATTCTTAGATCTATTTTAAGCATTTTAAAATAAATTATTGTGCTGAAATTATTTTCATATTTTCTAGATCTCTCTTTTTAATTGAAAGCTTACTAGCCAACTTAGATCTATCATATACTTATTTTTTTTATTTTGTGATCATTAGCATTAATTGAAAGAATCTTTTGGTTAAAAAAAAATAAATTACTTGCTGAAATTTATCTTATGAAAAGAATATTGTGAATTTATTTTGAAATCATTTTGTATTATTCTACAAATTATAATAACATAAACATCCTAGTAAGATCACTTTAAGATATTTATTTTTATTAAGTGAGCATTTTGCTTGCCAAATTTTTTAAGTTGTAAAGTGATCATTTATAAGTTGTGAGATCACTTTTGATTTGATTTCTTGGTATATTTGTGAGAGATTTACTTTATCAAAATTTATTATTTTGTATTTTTTTTGTGTTGTAAAATTTATTTTGGGGTTGTACTCGCCCTTTGTAGGAGAGTACATATTGTTGTAGGGTTGTACTCCCGTTATAGAGAGTACTTTTGTAAACCATTTTTCATTTAGTGGATTCCTAGCCGTGGTGGCTGGGGCGGACGTAGTTTGGTGAACCACGTAAAAAAATCGTGTGCCTCTCTCTATTTACTTTATTGTATTTTTATTTTTGCTGCATTTAGAATTATATCTTATCATTATAAAATCAAAATCTAATTTTCTATTTAAAAATTAAAATTTAAGTTTTGAAAATTTTAATATTACCCAATTCACCCCTCTTGGGTGCTATAGTGTCTCACATTGGTATCGAGCTAGGCTCTTTTATTGGCTTAACATCCAAGAGTAAATCTTTTCACTATGGCACAAGGTTTCACAAAGGGTTCATTACAGGAGGGACAATCCACTCATAGACCTCCACTTTTAGATAGTGTACCATTTGATTATTGGAAAAATAGAATTAGTACATTCTTAAGAGGTCAAGATGCATGCATGTGGTATATGTTGACACATCAATATCATACACCCACAATAGAAGTAAATGGCATTAAAGTAGAAAAACCTTTTGAGGAATGGTCTATAAAAGAGAACTTGATGAATTAAATGCTAGGGCTTGTAATACTTTACATTGTGCTTTTATTACGATGATTACATGAAAATTTCTATGTTAAGTCGCAAAAGAAATATGGGATAAACTTATTATAACTTATGAAGGAACTAGTGAAGTTAGAGATGCTCACATAAATAGACTTGTTCATGATTATGAGTTATTTCATATGTCTCCTTCAATCTATTTCGATATGTATACTAGATTTATGAAAATAATTAACACATTACATTCTCTTGGAAAACATATAGGAATCAAGACTTAGTTTATAAGATTCTTAGATGTCTTCCAAAAGAATGGGAAGCTAAAGTAACGTATTAGTGAAGCTAAAGATTTATCTACTTATCCACTTGATCCTTTTGGGTTCTTTGATAGCACATGAACAGTTATTGCTCAAAGGGATAAGATGGATAACTCAAAAAAGGAGAAGGAGAAAGGAAAAGCCATTGCACTACAAGTTGATGATAGTGATGAGCATAACACCTCAAGCTCGGATGGTGATTGTGATGAGGTGGTCATGCTTTCCAAAAGGCTTGGGAACTTGCTAAGGAAGAAGAATCAAAGGTATAAAAATCTAAAATTATAAATTTCAAACTAAGAAATTTCCTACAGTGAAGGGATCATTTGCTATCATTGTAAAAGCACGGACACATAAGAGGTGATTGTCCAACTTATTGAATCAAAGAAAAAGAAATTGATGTAAACAAAAAGAAAAAAATATGAAGGAGAAAAAGTACCATAAGAAGAAGAAGACTTTTTATGGGCCAATCCAGATTCAAATGAATCAAGTACTAGCTCATCGATGAAGAGGTCAACATATGTCTTATGGCAAATGGAGAATTTGACTTAGATTCTCAAGAGGTATGTAATGATATATCTTATGATGAATTAGATGATGCTTTTAATGATTTAGTTATTGAATATAAAAATTAAAAAAAAAAATACAAAACCTTAGAAAAGAACATAAAAATTTAGATATGCATTTTTGTGATTTAAAAAATGAATGTGATAATTTAAAAGTAAAAATACTTCTTTATTAAATTGTTCCTTAGTTGTAGGTAAACTTGAAAGAGAGAATATCTTATTAAAAGCAAGATTAGAATTATGTTTAAAATCACAAGTTCATTATAATACTTCATCAAGAAAACATTTAATAAAAATTATTTGCATCATACACATCCCACTCATATACCTTATAATTATCATCTAAATCATATGCAAACACTAATGTTTGGTGCAACTATTGCAATAAAAAAGGGCATATTTCATTTGATTGCTATGCACGTAAAATACAAAATACTAAGCAATCATCTTATGTATGGGTACCAAAAGGTACAACACTACACAAACCATGCATGCTAAATATCTTACTTCAAATTTAGAATGTGGACCCAAACATGTTTGGGTTCCAAAAGTTAACATGTGAGTTTATTTTGTAGGAATGCCTTCAAAGCAAAATCAAAGAAGGCATGTGGTACTTGGACAAGTGGATGTTCAAGACATATGACGGAGATAAAGATAAATTCACAACTTTAGAATCAAGTGATGGAGGATTTGTTACATATGGAGATAATGCAAGGGAAAATCATTGGCATTGGTTCTATTTGTAAGAATTCTATCACTTTAGATAAAGTTTTTCTAGTAGAAGGATTAAAACATAATTTAATTTCTATTAGTCAATTATGTGATAAAGGTTTGAATGTAGTATTCCATGCATCATATTGCATTATAAAAATAATGAAAATGTTTTGCTAGTAGGAAAAAGATACAAAAATATTTATGTCATTGATTTAGATAGCTTTCATGATGTAAATTTAAACTTACTTTGTTTTAAAAGCACTCATGATGATATATGGTTATGGCATAGGAGACTATGTCATATTAACATGCACACACTTAATAAAATTGCTAAACTTGATTTAGTAGTTTGCCTAAATTAAATTTTCATTCAAACTATGTTTGTGATGCATGTATTCATGGTAAACATTCTAGAAGCTCATTTAAAAGTAAAATATTGTTTCTACTTCTAGACCTCTAGAATTATTGCACATGGATTTATTTGGTCCTATTAGCACACTAGCTTAGGTGGAAAAATTATGGTTTTGTGATTGTTGATGATTTCTCTAGATATACTTGGGTCTTATTTGTAACTTACAAGGATGATGTTTTGGTGAGTTTAGAAAGTTTTCTAAATATATTCAAAGAGAACAAGGCCTTTTGATTAATAGGGTTCAAACCGATCATGGTGGCGAATTTGAAAATAAATTATTTGAGGATTTTGTGATGAACATGGGATTAGACATAATTTTTCTGCACAAGAACTCCCCAACAAAATGGAGTAGTAGAGAGAAAAATAGAATATTAATTGAATTAAGTAGATCTATGCTTGATGAGTATAAATTGCCAAAATATTTTAAGCGAGTAAAGAATAGCATGTTATGTAATGAATAGGATCTATTTTAGACCAATTTTGAAGAAGACACCCTATGAATTATTTTTTTGGAAAGAAGCCTAAGATTGAACACTTTCATGTATTTGGATGTAAATGCTTTATTTTGAATAATGGAAAAGATCATTTAGGTAAGTTTGATTGCAAATCGGATGATGGTATTTTCTTAGGATACTCTCTTTCTAAGAACTTATAGAGTTTACAATAAAGAAAATGATTGTAGAAGAATCAATACATGTTATTTTTGATGAAAATTTGATTGATCCTATTAGAAATGAAGTGATTGATGAAGAGATTGATAACTTTAAGAAAATATCTTTAGAAGATAATGGATGATTCATTGCCTAAAGAATGGAAATATAATAAAAATCATCCAAAGGAACTAATTATAGGAGATCCTTCAAAAGGAGTTATGACTAAGACATAGTAGAGGTTGTAGATCATTCAACATTTTATCTGAGGTTGAACCTAAAAATTTAGAAGAAGCATTAAATGATAATTTTGGATTATTGCTATGGAAGAGGAGTTGAATCAATTTGTAAATGATGTTTGGGAATTAGTCCCAAGACCCCAAGATCAAAATGTCATTGGAACAAAATGGGTCTTTAGAATAAGCTAGATGATTTAGGTATTGTTAGAAATAAAGCTAGGTTAGTTGCACAAGGGTACACAAGTTGAAGGTATAGATTTTGAAGAAGATAGCAAGACTATTAGGTTACTCCTTGCTTATGCTTTTTTAGATTTTAAACTTTTTCAAATGGATGTCAAAAGTGCATTTTGAATGGATTTATTGACCAAGATGTATTTGTAGAGCAACCACGGATTTGAGAGCCTTGATTGTCCAAATCATGTGTATAAATTAAAGAAAGCCTTATATGGTTTAAAAGGCTCCTCGTGCTTGGTATGATAGGTTAAGTAACTTTTGATAGATCATGGATTTAGAAAGGTAGTAGATACCACTTTATTCCTTAAGAGCATAAATGATGATTTGATTATGGTACAAGTGTATGTAGATGATATATTATTTGAAGTACAAATGAATCTTTATGCCATGAGTTCTCATCTTTGATGTCTAAAGAGTTTGAAATGAGTATGATGGGAGAACTTAATTTTTCTTAGGTCTTCAAGAAAGCAACAAGAAAATGGCACATTCATCATCAAACTAAGTACAAATGAATTGATTGAGAGGTTTGACATGAAAAGATTTAAATCTAGTAAAACTCTCCCCATCTACAAAATTGGATTTAGATGAATTAGGAAAATCATTGATCAAAACTTTATAGGAGTATGATAGGTTCACTTTTATACCTTCGCTAGTTGATATTATGTTTGTTTATTTGTGTGCTCATTTCGGCCAACCCAAAAGAATCTCATTTAATAGCATCCGTATCTTTCGGTATTTGATAGCACTACTAGGTTAGGTTTATGGTATCCTAAAAATTCTTTATCATGTGATTTGGTTGCTTATTCGATTTTGCGGGATGCAAAGTAGAAAAAAGCACATCGGCACATGTCATTTTAGGATCATCACTTGTGTCTTGGTCATCTAGAAACAAAATTTGTAGCTTTATCCACCGCTGAAAAGTACATAGTTTGTTGCTCGTCCTTTGGTTAAAGCAACAATTAGAAGATTTTGGTATTAAGCAAGATCACATTCTAGTTCAATGTGACAATACTAGTGCTATTAGTTTAACTAAAATCCTATCCGACTCTCGAACCAAGCATATAGAAATTAGACATCATTTTATTAGGGATCATGTTTTGAAAGGTGATGTTAATATTAATTTTATTAGCACCGATTTACAAATTGCAGATATTTTACAAAACCCTTACCGTAAGAACGTTTTGTACTTTAAGATGCATGCTTGGAATGTTAGATCCTAATATTTAAAATTGTATGTAGTTCTCACTTTTGATGTCAAAAGGGGAGAAGAGTAAAATGTTGGTTAATATTAAGTCTATTTAATGCATACATTTAGGGGAGCAACATTATTCATCTCATATGCATAATTTTTTTTAATAGAATTTCTTTCAAAACTATGATGAAAGGTCAATTTGCACCTTCATCAAAATCAATACCAACATTAGTTTGTCATCATCAAAAGGGGAGATTGTTGGCTTAATTTCATGTTGTTCAATTTGATTAATTTTGATGATAACAAACAAATGCTTGGATGTTCTAATGAATATTTTTATGATACATCTCACAAATTGTTAAGAAATTGCAAGAATAAAAGAATGAAAGGATAATGTGAAGCTCATGATTTTAGGTTATATGACTATTCATATGAGTTCTTTGGCATGAATCAATTTGCTCACAACCTAACATACTATTTTAATGAGGTTAATTTGTATAAATCTTTATTTAATTAACATTCAATTATATGTTTTTCTACATAGCAATAAAATTGTCAAAGTAATAAATGATCATAACTATTAAGTATAATTATTTTATTTACTTAATATAATTAGGTATTTTAATTTAATTTGCTGGTTATATGATAACTAACATATTTATGATTATATATAAATTATATCATAATTTTTAAATATCACATGTCAAAATTAACAAAAATATATAAAATTTTGTATTTTAGCCAAAGTCATTTTTAATCAAGAATTAATATCTGATTTTATCTCCATCAGATTCCTTGGATTTTTCCTTTAAAATAAGTGGTTACATGACCCACTTTGCATTAAAATTGAATTTATTATGATTTTTTAAACATTACTTGATTTTAATAATGGAATGCATGCTACATGCTTTGAATATATTAAGAGCTACATGATTACTTTTGACTTTCCCATGTGAATAAATTTTGCTGCTAAATTTAATATTTGTTTAATATAAATTATATTTTTATTGAATATTAAATTATCACATGATAGCATGAGGTTGTATAATATATTTCTTTGAAATAATTTTTAAATGACCTTCTTGCCTATAAATAGCCCTCATTCTCTTCATGAAAGCATCCTCATTCAAAATTCAAAATCTCTCCAGCAAATCTAAGAGAAAATCTCTTAAATGTTCTTTTCCAAGTGTTCTCCAAATATTGCAAGATCAAATCCTTGGTTTGGAAGCTTCAACATCTTCAACAAGCAAGCCTTTTAAATTACTTGAGTTTTCTTGATCTTAATACTTAGTTGTTCATGCTATTTTCACCATTTATTTCTTCTTTCTAATTTATACTTTTGGTGGATTAGTCTTTGAACATTGGTTTTCACATCAAAGCTTCTCAATCATTTTTTTTGGTGAAAACTCTTGTGATAATTTGTAGGATCTATTTCAACTTAAAATTTTCTTCCTACAAATTTCTTTGGTTTCTTGAAATATTTCTTCTTGGTCTTATTTTGAAAGATCATTTATTCTTAGATCTATTTTAAGCATTTTAAAATAAATTATTGTGCTGAAATTATTTTCATATTTTCTAGATCTCTTTTTTTAATTGAAAGCTTACTAGCCAACTTAGATCTATCATATACTTATTTTTTTTATTTTGTGATCATTAGCATTATTTGAAAGAATCTTTTTGGTTAAAAAAAAAAAAAAAAATTACTCCTTGCTGAAATTTATCTTATCATGAAAAAGAATATTGTGAATTTATTTTAAAATCATTTTGTATTATTCTACAAATTATAATAACTTAAACATCTAATAAGATCACTTTAAGATATTTATTTTATTAAGTGAGCATTTTGCTTGCCAAATTTTTGAGTTGTAAAGTGATCATTTATAAGTTGTGAGATCACTTTTGAATTTGATTTGGTATATTTGTGAGAGATTTACTTTATCAAAATTTATTATTTTGTATTTTTTTGTGTTGTAAAATTTATTTTTGTACTACCTTTGTAGAGAGTACATATTGTATAGGGGTTGTACACCAAGATAGAGTACTTTTGTAAACCATTTTTCATTTAGTGGATTCCTAGGGGTGGCTAGGGACGTATTTTGGGGTTTAAACCACGTAAAATGTGTGCCTCTTGTCTCTATTTACTTTATTGTATTTTTATTTTGCTGATTTAGAATTATATCTTATCATTATAAAATCAAAATCTAATTTTCTATTTAAAATTAAAATTTAAGTTTTGAAAATTTTAATATTACCCAATTCACCCCCTCTTGGTGCTATAGTGTCTCTTAAATGTAAAGATGAGAGGCAAGGAGAGGGAAACCAAAGAATGGAATGGGATCTTTTAAGATACTTTTGACCTAGTGAAAGATGCATCTACATGAACAAGAAACTAAGAGAGCCTTTAACGAGAGAATTGAAATCCTCCATGAAAAGCTAAATAATATGTTATTATCTTTTAAGCAAGGAATGGAAGTAGTAATAATGATGGTAGATTGAGACCATGACAAGAGCGGGAGGATGTTAAGTTGTATATCTAATAAAAATAAAATTATTTTTATTGATTAATATTATTGATAATAATAGATATTATTATTGACATTTAACATTAATAATATTAATATTGAATATATATATATATATATATATATATATATATATATATATATATATATATATATATATATATATATATATATATATATATGTATTATATATGTGCATATATAATTCTCTCTCTGTTTAATTTATATTCATGCATCTTGAAATACACGTCATTGGGTCTCGCATTTAAGCACACATTTTGTATTCATGTGGGGACCCAAGTAATATATATGTTGCTTTCAAGCAAATTGGGCCTTTTGGATTCATCTATGATAATCATTTTGTGATTGGACATTGTTTAAGCAACTTCATCATCGATCATGATGATTTTAATTCAATTTTATGGAACTTCCTTCCATAGCTCGTTATTACTTCATGCTCAACAAATTAATCATTGGAGACTCCACTTTAACATATTTGGATAAATTGATGCATTTTATTTTATGAACAGACAATGTTTCATGTGTTGATGACAATTGAAGTAACTTGACTTTGATTGGTGATATCATATTCATCATTCATTGATTTCTTCATGTTTGCTCAACTTGACTTATATTGTTAACATATAGGTCAACAAATAATTAAATAAGATTAGAGTAAAGAATTTTTATTCCATCTTGTTCAATGTTTTATACACAAATGAGATTTAATTCTAATCCATTATTGGTTAGTCCATTATACATAATAAAGTGTAGATTGAAAATATATAGTAGAAATTAAGAACACAAAATAAATAATTACATTTAGAAAAATTCAACATACAATTCTCCAATTATGTATACTACTATAATGGTATTTAATTTATAATAGAAATGAAAAATACATAAAATGCATCACCAAAGCGAAATAACTTGTAGAGGAGAAATAAAACTTTGTTTCATAGAATCTTACTTTGGTTTACCATAATGATTGCTCTCCTCTTTACGCTATGTCAAAATCTTTAAAAGTCCCCATTTCTAAACTTTTTTCTCTAACACTATTGCCTCTTTTCTACAAAGATTCAACCAAAAATTATAAGTTGTGGTTCCTCAAAATGAAAAAATTAGGGATAGAACCTAGTTAGGCACATGAGCACTCAATTTAGGTCACTATGTTTGGCTCATATTTTTGTGGGGAACATACCTTTTCAACTTTGTGAAAAGGGTATTTTGGTACCTATCTAGTCGTAGATTGAGTTAAAAAAACTCCTTTTACACTCACCTACCGATCTTTGGGAATACTTATTGAAGTGATCGGTATGACATTAAGGTATGATGTGCCATCTCGAAGATAGAAATATCACCCTATAATAGACCTATTCACTTAATAAAGAATTCTAAGGCGATTGGTCTATATACCAAAGATCTTTTCCTACTTTATATGGAAAAGTAAAGCGGGGTTTATTTTATGTTTCTTTGGTTCCCTATGAAAGCAAGCTTTAGTTAATTACATCTTATGAAATAGAAATCTCTTAATAACACTCTCGATTAAAGTAGTCAATAAGTATCTCCAAAATTTTAAAGTTAGACTATCAAAGGATTAGGTATTCATGAAAATCAAATGGGAGAGTTCAAATAGAAAGACTTATTTGTAGATTCCAAAGAAGGATAAGTAGAGAGCACCTATGATACTAGGAAACCAAGTGAGTGCTCCAATCTACCCTAAGGTGAGACTTTACATATTTTAAAGAGAGAATTTACTCTCTTTCTTAAAGTTGGGATCTTATTAGAATTCCATACTTATAGTCCATCAACACAAGATTATGGAAATGTCTGAGGTGAGGACTTATACCGAAGAAAATAACTAGCCTCAAAACCTAAATCTAAGATGTTTTAGGATAAGCTAAGAGCATGACTTAAATCTAGTCGAGAAATGGGATATAATAGTTTACCTCCACAAGAAAGGATAAACCCACCACGATCTTAGGGCTTCCAACTACTTTTGGGTGGTGCCACTAACACTTCCTACACTTTAAAATCATGTAGGCTAGTCTTATGTAGATGCAAGGTAGCTATACTATTATTTAATTAGGAAGAAGCTAGAGTCCTAAACTCACTCCCTATGAGACTAGATCATGGTGGGATAAAATATGGCTTAGACTAATGCAAAATTTATAATCTTTTACATCATTTTGACACATTCATTCTAGACTAAGGCTTAGGACAATTATGCATATATGCATGATGAAATAGAGTTGTGGGCTAAATCGGGAGGTGTTCTCCACTACAAGGGATTACCCTCAAAGGTCATGTGTATCCCTTATCGTGTAAGAATGGAGACCCTCCCTATTCAAGATTGGTACAATATGATATGCATGGTGTGATAACATATAACATTTAAGGGTTACTAAATCTTTTATTTATCTTGATTATGAACCCAAACTTTAAGATGAGGTTTTGAGTTGTAATCATTCCATTATTATTACACAAACTAAACACTAATAATTTGAACATGTGAATTTAAGTAAAGCATAAAAGTATGTGACCGATACACCATACACCCTAGAAAAAAATGGGTAAATTTGAGTTTACCCTTATACAACAGATTATAATTGAATATTATAATTATAATGAATGTTATGGGGTCTTTAATCTTTGTCTTTCCTTTCCTTCTTTTGGATTGATTTGCTCCGCTTCATAGGGTCTCCTAGATCTTTGCCTTAGAGCCCGTCATCCTAAATCCCATAGCACTAATCTAATTTCTATTGCAAAATTACATATTTTTGAAAAGAAAATTTAACTACACCTATAAAATAGATGTTAGCTCAACAAGCATACAAGTCAAGCAATTATATTTCACATATTTGAACTTAGCACCTTGCACATGGGTAACCAAGTCCACTGTCTGATTATGCTTAGGGGCATAAGCAACAAGAAGAGCATTTATATTTATTTTTTATTATAGCATCCTCTTTAGCATAATCCCTTGCAAAAAATATCATTAGGCTATTAATGACCTAACATCCAGTCTACGCATAAACAATCCTAACATCTAGTCTAAAATATTAATCATAAAATAAAGCATAACACCACAACATACACACACTCTGAAGGTTAGAGAATTGGTGACTTAGTATTCTAATGTGCTAATATTTGGTATGGTATGTCTTTAACTAAGCCTTAGATGTATGATTGTCTAAAGTGTAGGATGTTTAAAGTTAAACATTAAAGGAGGTTTCACTTCAAGTCATTGAAAGGATTAATTAATTTTAATTTACATTTCTTTTATTTCATTTCATACTTACTTAACATCTAGTTATTATAAAGAGAGGAAGGAGGCTTGACCCCTTCATCTCTATTCTAAGTTATTCTTTAAAGGTATATTATTATGACTTTGGTTTCTTTAGTGAATGACTTATCAAATATTTTATTAATCTTAAGTTTGGGTTAATCTTAAGGAATCTTATTCAAACATGAAATGCATCCTAGGATTAAGAAAATTGAATTACTATCACATGGATAACATTCATTTATTCCTTTTATCATCAATAACATACACACTTCTTTATTTTTATTATTCAAGGTATTTGATTTAATACACATCTATACATGAAATATACTTTTATATTTTTGCACACTTGAATGATCGTTAATGCATGTATTTTAATAGAAAAGAAAGATTTTCTTCCTTAGTTAAGCATATATACACATGTATTAAAATTTTAAGCAAGTACGTGCCATTGTTAAACTAGGGAAGTGAGATTATCTATGACCTCCTTGGGGCTACTTAAAACCTTGTGTTCAGGGATGTTCATACTATATACTTTAACTTAAATACATATAAGCATATACACAAGCATGAGAATGAAAATTATGCAAAAATTGTATAATAATAAATTCTTTATTCATGTAAAGTAAAGTTCTATCCCAAATTAGCACATGCATACATATGATTGAAACTAAGTAAGATGCGTGGTTGTTAAACCAGGTAAGGTGAAGACCTTCTTGGGGCTACTTAAAGCCTCATGCTTGGGATGTCGGTATATACTTGCTAACTTCAAACATATGTAAACATACACATGAATCATAAAATTAGAACAATCATTTACCATATTTAAACCATAAGTAAACATAAATTTTATTGGATACTTATAGTCCACATTAACTTAGATTTTCATCATTAGCTTATAACTTAGAAAATAATTTAGGATTTATTAGTGATAGTAGTCACAACATAAAATAATATTTATCCAATACATGCAACTTAGATATAACCATATTCTTTTGATTCTTTTTAAAAATATAAATATATGACATAAATGGTATGCAATTTTATGATGATTGAGAAGGAATGACTAAACATTGCCACATAATACATTCAATTGTATTAATTCCTAAGGACAATCAAGCCAAATCAAATTCTTTAAGATCAACCAAAGTTTTTATGAAATCGATTTTTAGTGTTTGAATTATTAAAACCTAAAGAGGAGAAATGACATTTAGTGCTTTCCCATCCCACATTGGTGACTTAATATATTTAAGAATAGTGATTAAGTAGGTTTTATGGATTGATTAAGTTCAAGTTATTAAGCAACCAATTTAATTATCCTTCCATAAGCTTCTTTAATTTAATTAACTACTTAATCATGAGCCTCAAATGATATGCTTATGAGAAATTAAAATTTGCAATGCACCTAAAAGGACCTAATGTAATTAGGCTCATGCTTAAGAGTTAATTAGATTAAAGAGCGAAAGAATCTAAGTTAAGTACTCTTATGATTTTCCCACACCAATGGGTCAACCATAAATTCCTTAATGATTTTATGTTATTAAACACATAAAGGGAACCCATGAATTATGTTTTAATTATTTGAACCAATCATTAAAATTTTATTTTATTTTATCATTAATTTTCACTAATTAATCCTTAATTATTACATGTGTTAATTAACCCTCCTAAGGAAATGCATTTAGAAAAAAAATTAGGAAAGAGGTCCTAATTATTTCTCCTCACCATTCTCATTATTTACGGTGATTAATTATCGGTAACTATTTAGTAATTTTTACAAATATTAAATTGATTAATGAGGGTGATTAGGATTAAAATTTTAAATTCTTTAAATTGCATAGCCAATAATTCCAAGAAAATTATGCGAGGCGAGGACATCCCTAAAATCATCTAACCAAAATTAGGATTAATTAGTTAAGTAATTATGCCTTATTTAAGGTAATTAGCCTAAGCTTCAAACCTTAATTAAAAGCTAGAAATAAAAATTAAAGATTTTATTTTCTTAGAATCTCCTCTATCTAGCCTTTCCAAAATGAGTTCACTTGCATTTTTTGGATTTTTCCTACAAGTTATGATTTTTTTAATTTTTGGCCATTTAGTTATATTTTTAATGCATAATTAATCACTTAAACCATCGGCTACACACATATGTTGACATGATAGTGCTTTCCACATGGCATCGCGATTATTGGTTATTTAAACCATCCAAGTAGGCTATCAATGGCGGCGGATGTGATTTGATCGGTTGTTGAGATTAATCTGTGATTTTGAAAGGATTAAATAAAAAATTATTGCATAATTAATCAAAACGTCCATTCTAATCAGTGGAATGGATGGTCGATGATTCGTTGTCCCTAGATGCGAAGATGGACATTATTGCCTGCTCAATGAAGCTCACCAGCTCATTCAATGGTGAAATCGACTTCAAAATGATCAAGGAGAGAATCTAAAGGGTTCCTATGGTGGAAATTACAAGAAATCACATTTACTTCACAAAAGAATAACACACAGGGGAAAACTACGTTGTTGAATTTTTACCTTCTTTGGAGCTAGACGTGGTAGATGAGGTAGCTTCATCTTGAAGAGACCAAGCCCTGTTGAGAAGATCACAAGCTTCCCCTTATCAATTGCTGTGGACCAAACACCACCAGTAAAGCTGTTGGAGTTGGTCTAGGGACATCTTTTTTTCGAATCACTTAGGAAATAATTTGTTTCAACTCGTGAGTGAGGCAAGGTGTGGGAATAGTTAATTTTGTGGATATTTTAGAAGCTTGGGTGGTGGCTCTGGGTTCACTGAGGTTGGTCTTCGGTATGCAATGCAGAAGCTCGGAGCAGTCTCAGTTATGCAATGCTCTAAGGAAGGTGTGTAGTTTGAATCCTTGGGGAGGTATACTCTCCTCCCTAAATCATGGGCTAAGATTAGTTCAACCTTTGGCGGTATGCACCAGGGGTGGTGGCGGAGGGTGGCAGGAGCTAAGGTGGTTGAGGTGAGAGCAGAGAGAGGGGAATGGGTGACAAGGCACACCTTATTTAGGTGGACTAATGGGAGTGTCATGGTTGAATTCACCCTCTCATGGACGACATCATTGGGTTAGGTTGAGTCAGTGGTCTTCCTACACAAGAAGAGATCCAAAGGTGACTACCATGGGGTGGGAGTTGGAGAGCCCATCAAAATAAGAATTTGTCCCATTTAGAGGGTGGTTCAATGGGTTTGATCCAAATCGGGTTCACCATGGGTTGGGTCCACTTGGGAAACCCATGGTGACCCAAGGATAAGTCATGTCAAGTTTGGTTGGGTTTGGACTTAGTTTGGTTCAATTTGAGCCATATAAGTCAATTTAAATTCAATTGGTTAAGTTGACCAACGGTCAAATTGGGTCAAATCAATGGTTTGTAAGTTCAATTGATCATTTGAATGTATTGGTGCAATTAGTTTGATTCAATTTGGGTTGGATTTGGGTTTGGTTCATTGTGTTCATTTAGGCTAAATGGGTTAAGTTGACCAATTTGGTCAAATTGACCAAATTAGTTTGAATGGAGGGTTGGTCGATGTTTGATTGATCATTTGGGAATGATTATATGTGTTGGTTTGGATTTGGATTATATAGTATTTAGGTCAATTGGGTCAAGTAATTGGGTTTGGTTGACTAAATTAGGTTTAATTGATGATTTTAAGGTGTTCAATAATCAATTTATGATTTTGTTAAAAGCTGATTTACAATCAATTTAGTTTAGATTTGATTTGGTTCATTTTGACCTTTTAGGTCAAATTAGGTCAACTAGGGTCAAAGAGTCTAATTAGTTTGATTTGACCTAATTGATTACAATTGGGTAATCAAGGATGATCAATAATCATTATGGAAGAGATGGATGAGTTAATTTAATCCAATTTGGGTTTGATTGAAGTTTGAATCAAATTGGTTACTTGTCGCCTTGGGTCAAGTGAATTGGGATGATTGGGTTGGAGGTTGAGTTGGTGTCCATTAGGTGTTAAGAGATTCAATGATGGATTTAGTGTTGATTAGTGACCTTGGTTATAATTGATTTAGGATTGATTGGGCTTTAGCTCATTTAAACTTTTGGGTCAAATGGGCCAACTTGGGTTGATCAAATTTATTTGATTCAATTGATTTGATTGCAAGTGTTGGAGGAGTTTGAAATGATCTATTGAATTATTGGAGTGATTAAGAAAATCCAATTGGATTTAGTTTACTTGGGTTTGGGTTGGGTTCATAAGATCATGGTGGAGTTAACTTTGGTTAAGGTCTAAGTTAATTTGACTTGGGGCTTGGATTAGAAAATAAATTCAAATGAGGTTAATTGAATGGCTTGGTGATTGTGCTTCATTTGTATGAGTTTAGGTTTGGATGAGTGAACAAGCATGGGTCTTGGTTTAGGCATAGGTAAGTAGAACCTATTGTCCTAAGGCATATCACGGGCTTAGGGTATGCCTCATAAGTCTCTAAGCTTGGATTTAGTGTTCCCTTAGTCACTAGAAGTGTCATATTACTACTAAAGGAATCCAAGTTCCTAGAAGGTTCCTAAGTCTAAGATGAGAAGGTCAATCCTCACTCCAAAAGTGAGGTCAACACTTATGAATGTGAGACAAGTTGTAGTTAAGTTGAATTTGGAGTGGGATTTAATTTATGAGTCAATAGAGGTCTACTAGCCCCAAATAGACTATAAACCATATTCTAGAACACTAACTTCCCAAGGTTAGAACTCTCTTCATAAAATCTTAAATGGACTAAAATGAAATGCAAATTATAGGGATTGACATCTAGTTGTGGTTTAAAAAATTTATATTTTATAAACTTTTAAATTTGGAATTTCATCCATGACTAGTTTGGTGAAGCTCTCCTAGCATACTAACTATTTGGTGACTTAGGGTTATTATAATCTAGCATTACATTGAAGAGAAAAAAATCAAATAAATACTTGTAGATGAAAGTTTAGAATTTCTACTACAAGTCCAGCTTTTCAAGGAGTTTAAGCCAATCAAATCCTAATTGGAATAAGAATTGGTTAAGTTTGACCTATTTTGATCAAGCACTTCTAATGGAGTTTTAGATGCTTTTGAGTGGGTGATTTATATGGAAAACAATTTTCAAGAGACTTATAGATACAAAAAAAAAACACCATAGGATAGAACATGAATAAAACATCAACATAAATTTTAGGCCACTCACCAATCAGGTTCATCAAATCTCTCCATTATATTTGTCGACCACCATGCCTCCAACTCTTTAAAATCTTCAAGTTCTTGCATAAAAGTCATCAAGTCTTCATTAATCAGCATTCAAGAGTTCTATACATCTACATATGTTTTAAATAAAAAGAGAGGGAGTTGGAGAAGGGGCAACCATTTAAATTTGCAACTCCTCCTCATTGAGCCATTAGCCCCTCATTTATTTCCAATTAATTATAGTTAATTAATCTTATCCACATTTTATGACATCAAATCCACATCAAATTATGCAAGTTTCATAACCTAAGTCTTACATAAATATTAAAATAAAACATGCAATTGACATAAAATAAAGTGGTTAAAATCATCAATGTTACCAAGCTTCATTCTCCTCTAATGCTTTTCTACTTCTTTTAAAATGGGCATCCATGATTGGTTTTAATCTTTCTAGCTTGAGCTTTTGTGATTAGACCTTCTTGTTACACCATTTCCTTAGGTCCAAAATAGCTCATTTTGAAGAGACTTATATCCCAAGTATTTAAATTAGGTGGAAGGATATCTTAGTACAAATTCTTATCAATAAATGACCCCCATATTAAATTCTTTGAAAATTTTATTTTAATTTTAATTTTAGCATATTTTGTGTCAATAATTTTCAAACATTATTTAACATTTCATAAAGGCTCTCAAAATCCTTTGCAAATTTAAATATTAATTTTGGAATTTCATGTAAAAGTGATGCTAACAAGATTAATAGGTTTCTTTGGGTTAAAGTTATTGACTATTTCAAAGGGTATTTTATTTATTACTCTAGAATTAATATGCATAAAATGATGTGGAGTTTGAAAACTCCTTAAACATGGTGTTGAAGCCTACATTTTCTACTATTATGTATAAAGGTAAAATTAAATATAAGGGTAGGACTTGAAGTATAGATTAGAAGCAGCCTCCTTAGTAGTATGGGATGATATCTCAATCAAGAAATATTTTGTAATTTTTTCTAACTTGGATTTGGTTGGATCTTGAAGCTAAGCTTATGTGGAGTAAGTGTCTGTCTATTTGTTGGCTTTAGAAAAAAAATAATTTTATGATATTTTCACTATGTTTAAAAACATAAGTGTTTTTCAATGATAATTAATCACATTGATAAAGCTAAGGTATACTTAGTATGTTATATTTATGGACAGGACATCACACCAAATGTAGTCCTCATAACTACTTTACTTATTATATATTAATCATTTAGATATAATGGGATAAGAAGTGTGATTTTACCAACTTATATAAAATGGTTTAGGTTGAAGTTCTAGTTTTAAGTTAGCTCTTGAAAGTGTATGTGTAAATATGGCATTCATGACACTTCTACCATCTATAACCAACTTACACATTTTTTATTTATATATCACATACATGGTGAAGGAATTTCTTCTCCTCTATTATTTATCTCTAGCTAAAGTAATGCACTTCATAATACTAACTTGGTCTCCCACATGCTCTATGCCCTCATATAATAGTGGGTATTACTATGGACCTCCTCAACTTCATATTCTACTCCCTCTTCTTCTACTTCTTCAATCTCATCTAGAATATGAAGCTAGACTTACACTAATTCTACATGTGACTTTTCTTATGGTGCTTAAAACAAACTATGTCATTATTCTTTCAAGATGACTTAATGGCACTCTTATTGGGTTGGGTATTAAAAGATAAAGACCAGGTCTTATAGTAGACCTTTGACTAGAATAGGAGGAAGAGTGATAAGAGAAATTTGGACCCTTAGATATAAATGAAGAGGTCGCTTTCTTATATTTCTCAAAGATCAAAATATAATGAAAAGTATTCTCAAGAGTTTAAGGATCTTATAATTCTACTTCATTTCTAATATCACTCCTAAGACTAACAATAAATTTATTTGCTAATTACAAATCCTAATTTGTATAATTTATTCTAAGCATTATATATTCAATTGTATTCATGTATTCTATTACTTGCATATTCCCTTACCTTATGGTCATCAATTGTTTATGTAATTTTTTTATATTTTATAGGATAATATTTGGCCCTAAGCATTTCCTTTATATTTACTCATGTAAGAATTGTTCTATATAACTTCTCTTTCTTAACTAAAATGTTATTCCAATAAATCTTAGCATGGCCTAAAAATTTTATTTTAGCAAATGTGATTCTTTAATAGTCATCCATCTAGTACCAATCAAAGAGCTCATCCATATATGTAAACAAAATAACTTATTAAGAATATAGGCTCCATCATAGATGGGGACATCAACCTTTACCTTTTTTATTAGTTCATTCAAAATCTTATGGTGTATGTGGTGATCATTCTTTTGGAAATTCCTTAAAGGGCATCTCTTATAATGTAAGTGTTTCCTATAGTTTTTTGTGGACTCTTCCTTTAATGTGTTAACCTCAAGATTTTGGACTAAGGGTGATGGGTGTGCCCTATTATTTTAGATTTGGACTTAGGTAGCTAGTTCATGACTAAGTCTTGTATATTATTAAAAATTTCCTTAGTTTGCAAAGTTAATCCCGTAACTCTTCTATTTAGTTTGTCTATTTGATTTTGCTTGCAAATTTAGGATGCATGATCTTATAATAAGAAAAGTTAAGATGAAACTTATTTTGATTTTAAATTTTAAAATATATAATGAAATGCTTACTATAATTTTAGTAAAATTGATGCAAATAATAGGACTAAAATGATTTTTTTTTACATGCAACACTAAGTGAAAACATAATGTGAAGCAAATTAACATAAAATAACTTGACTAAAATTTAATTTAAACTATAAACACTTTATTTTTTTCTCTTATGCTAAATTAAATTAAGGTGATGATGTAAATTCTTTTGTGGAACACTCCTTATTGATTTGGAGACTCTCAAGTCAATTGATTTAGGCTAAAGTGTAAGTTAACTAATTAGCATTATAGTAGTTCATAGAATTGACTTGGACATACAAAAAAATTTGTAATAAAGAAAAATTATCATAAAATAATATTACACCAAAAGATTATAGTTGAACCTCTAGGATATCATCTCCATCATTACAAGCACCTTGTTAAACATTCCACTCCTCTTGGTGATCCTTCTAATATTATACATTAAACTTAAGCTCTAATACTAAATGATGATGTGGCCAATGGGTCACTTGAGGAAGGCAATTTGATAGATAGGGCATTTTTAAGATGCTTAAAAAAAGAAAGTAAGGTTGTAGTTAGTTTGAATTTGGAGTAGGGTTCAAGATATGAAGTCAATAAAGGTTAGTTGAGACAAATAAAATATAAACTTTATTATGGAACACCAATTTTCTAAAATTAGAAATCTTTCTACAAATGATATGAAATAAAAAAAATTGTAAGACTTGAAGTCTAGTTATAATCTAGAAAGTTCTACAATTTTGATGAACCAGATAATTATATTAGAAATTTCATTAGATTAGATTGGTAAAACACTCCTTGGTTGATTAGCTATTTAGTCATTTAGGGTTGTTAGAAGTAGACATTACATTGGAGGAATACTCAAATAAACACTTTTAGATTAAATTTTAGTATGCACATTGCAATTTTTTTTTAAGAAATTTGGAAAATTTTAGACAAAATAAACTCTAATTGAAATAAAACTAAGATAGGTTTGTGAGTCTTTGAGCACTTCTAATGAAGTTTTTGATGCTTTTAAATGGTGGGAGTTATATAAGAAACAATTTTTGTAGACTTAAGGGAACAAAAATAAAGTCTATAGGAGAGAACACCAACACAAACATCAATAGAAATTTATACTACTCACCTAAATGATTTTGGCTTAAAAGCATCAATCTCTCCACTATATTAGCCATTGCCAATCCCTAACACTTTAGAAATCTTCCAAGTTCTTTGCATAAAAGTCACCAAAGTTTACATAATAAATAAATTTTATACATACACATATGTTTCAAATAAAAGAGAGGAAGAGGTTGGAGATGGGACCATTCAATTTTATGACTCCTCTCCATCTACCAACTTTGGGGATTTTATTTGGAACACTATGTAGATCTTGGGGTTCTTATTTAAGTAATTATAAATATCATTAATAAATAAATATATTATCTCAAGAGATAAAAATATTACTCTATAATGGATTTAAATACTTAATAAAGACTTCTAAGGCTAATGAGTCTTTGATGTATTAGAGGTTTTCAATTACATGTATGAGATAAATCCTATCTTTGATTTAAATACTGAGTTTATTTTATGTAGGTTTTGTAGTTCCTTATCATTAAATCTTAGAGAGTAAATCCTCTTAAGAATACTCAGTAAAGAAATTGACTTTTATCTATATGGATTTCAAAGTTTATATTTAAGGATGATTATTTTGAAAATTGTGGGATTGATCAAAAGAAAGAGTTCTTGGATGCCAATCAAGGTCAAGTAGGAAATGCTTTAGAAATTATAAAGCTTAGTAAGCATTTCAACTTATAGTATTATAGGCTTTTATAGCTTTGAAAATGTAGTTATTAAGATTTCTAGTTTGACATTTTATTAGAAAGTTAGAACTTAAATTGATAGCACATGAATACACAAAATGCTTAGGAGGTGAAGACTTATTCTGGTAGAGAGAAACAAGATGCTTTAGACCCTAAATCTAAATAATGCTTCTAACATAAGTCTAATAATTTTAAATCCATGGTTACTAATTTTAAGAGTCAAAAGCTTGATTTAATCTAATTATAAGAATTTAGGAGTTATTGACTTCTCACTTGAGAATATAAATCTATCCCACTTTTGGACTTGTAATCCACTTGGAAGGGGTTGCTAGCTAATATGTTCTAATAATTTTAAATCCATTACTCTATTCTTATGAATGTAAGATAGTTTGGTTGTTATATTTATTAAAGGAGGCTAAGCACTTACACTCACTCTAATCATAAGATCATGATTAGCATGTTATGTTTTTTTAATAAATTTCAAATTTTAATAATTTTTAGACAACTTATTTTATTTTAAGGCTTTGGGTATGTAGATTATGCCTATAATAAAATGTATTTATAAATAATTATGGGCTAAATCAAAGGAGAAGGTTTGTCTTTCTCAAGAATGAAAATCATTCTCATAAGTTGGATGCCCCTTATGTGCAATGGGTGAAGGTCCCAATTCAAGAATTTTCAAGAAATATGCAAACATGGTTCATAGTTCTAGTGGTTTATTGTTGATTTTAATGTTTATCCCTAAGGCTTTAACGGTGAGGTTAAGTTAATTATTTTATGTTTGAGTTGATTTGATTAAGTTGGGTATAATAATTTTTTTTCTAAGAGTGTAACACATCAGGCTTTCATAGAATAACAATCATACAATAAACCTATTAAAGCATACAATTATAATGCACACCTAAAATAAATCAAACTAAACAAATTAAATTAAATAGGCCAGAATTTGGGTACCCTACACTTCCTTGAAGAAAAGAAAAATACATGAGCTTTGCCATACTACCCAACCTAGAACTATAAGTTCAATTTGTGGCATCTCTATTAACTTCATGATTGTCACTTTCTTGTGGATCTTCTTACTCTCCATAGAAGATCCACCAAAGCAATCCTCTACTAATCCTAAACCCCATGGATCATAACCTAATTCTAGAATCAAATCACATTTAAAATTAAAAAAAAAAATTCCAAGCCCTATAAAAGACATGTTAGGAAAAGTAAACATTAAACTAGTAGTTTAAATTACAAATATACAAGCTTAGGATTAGGGTTGCTAAGCCCAATTTTATTATGCTATGCTTAGGGACTTAAGCAAAGCACCAACAAGTGAACAATATTAATGATTTTATTTATTGCGTAGCCTCTTTAAGTGCCCTCCCTCGCAAAAAAATAGTGTTAGTCTAACTAGACATCATAACATTCACACTAAAATAATATACCACAAAATAAGAAAAGTATCACATTACAATCAACATATTGACCTAACCTAATTCTAGGGTTGGTGACCTAATATTCTAGTATGTGAAAGATGGCTAGTGTGACAAGTTTGTACTTTCTTTAAGTTTAAGTTTGATTCAAGTTTATGATTTGTTCAATTTACCATCAAGTGATTTCACTTTAAATATTTAACTTATTTAGAGTTATATTTATAATTTTAATTTTATATTAAGATTGATTTTAGGTTTTAAAGAGGAGATTAAACCCTGCATATGTCAAAACTTTATTCTAGTTACCATATTCTTAATAAGATTTTCACCAAAGGGTGAAAGATATCATTATGCTTGAACTTAATAATTTATATTTTAAATTTATAAACATTTTATTTTTTAATTTAATTTCTTTTCATAATTTAGGTTTCATAAGTATGTGTCATTCTTAAACTAGTGGTTCGAGATATCGAGACCTCTTTCGACCGAGCTATGACATCAAGTGTCCGGACTATATAACTTATGATCATTATTTTGAATAAATTTGATTTAAGTGAATAATTACTTGAGGAAGAATTTGAAGTTGTAATTTTATTTATGTTTGAGTTGAATTTAATATTTGAAAGAGTATGAGGAATAGTGGGCTCTATTTAGATATAGCCTATTCTTTCTTACACTTTGGTCCTAATGGAGTGATCACCCCAAAAAAAATGAAGTTTCACTCTAAAGGTGTTTAATTAAGCACTAAGTTATGATCTATCTTAAGCTCATATAGTTTCATAGCCTTATGAAGTACATTCTAGAATTAGAAATACCTTAAAAAACTCTATATGATATTTTGATTAATTTTAAATTAGCATTAATTTTAATATTATTTATTACTTTCCAAAAGTATGTAAATGTTCTCTAGAGTTGAAGGATTTCAAGGGAACAACTCATAAAAAATTTGGGTTTATTTGAATTAATTTTAATTTATTTATTAGTTATATTATTATATGGTATAAAAATATTTAAATTAAATATAACTCATAAAATCATGAAACTTTATAGAGTGTTAGGAATGAAGTCTTAATACTTTTGTAAAATCTCATGCCATTTAGAGCTTAATTAAATTTTTTTTGATTTATTAATTTATTTAATTATTCATATTTATAAAATATTTTAATATTCAAGATTTGTGGATTTTATTTTTCTTATGTCTTTTTTGTTAATATAAGCTTAGATGTGTTAGATTTGCCTTATGTTAAGAAAGGTGGAGGTAGATCTAAAATTACTTGGTTAGGATGTATAAAAGTGATCTTAGTTTATTAGAATTAAAAGAGAATTTGACATATAATACATAATGAAGAAGAATGATTCATTTAGCGGCCCCACATAGTGGAATAAAGGCTTGTTATTGTTGTTGTTGATTAATATAAGGTTACAATAAAAAATTTGTTGACTTTTTTGGTTTTGATTTCTTATTATGAATTTTCTAAGCTACATGGTAATTAACATATTTTTTGTATATTAAAGTAAATACAAGTTCATTTGAAATTAGATTTAATTAACTTAATATACTACAAACCTCATTAAAATATTCCTTAAAGTCAAGGGAGACTATGAGAACATTCCATAAGAGTTTGAGGAATTTTAAGAATTATTTAATATTTAATAATTAATCAATTTATTTGATTACTTCATTTGAAAAATATGAATAATATTAAATTAATTGTGAAATATGTAAAAATATTTCCTCACTTTAAAGAAAAAAAAATGGGCACTTTGAATGGTTTAAAAGTTAATTTCTTATAACTTTTAATTTATACTTTAAATACTATTTAAATAATTATTTATAAATATAATTTCAAATGATATAATTTTGTACTAAAATGCCACAAGGATATTCCCAAGGATTTTCACTAAACCTTAAGATCAATCATATGATAATTAATCCATTTCAACTTAGGCTTAATGAAAGTGATTAGTATAATTAAAGATGATTAAATATAGTTCTCACTATTCATTAAGTGATTTTTGAGCCCTCGAAGATAGAATTTATAATTTTAAAATTAATTAGCTAAATTATATTTTATATTAACCTGATAACATAATGAATCACAAAACACAAGCCTAAAATTTTTGAGAGAAATCATAGAATTAAATGATCACATGAAAAACTTACTAAAAAATTTCAAAGAATTTAGCTTATATTTTATGACTAATTATATCAATTAATGTTACAATAATGTGTCAATTACTCTCAAAATACCCAACACTTAAGGCTTTTGATTTCATTACATTTCTCTTATTATTTGAGCATAAAGAGGGGTTATTTACTTTTCTTAGAATTTTGTATGATTAGTTATAAATTTTATAAGTTCTAGGATGATTTAAATAATTATTAATGAAAAATTAACCTTAATTTTAAGGATTTAAAGTTTCAACTAAAACTAGATGGTTCAAATATTTTTCAAGTGCCTCTATGTTAAATAAGCGTTTGCTCATGAATATATATATATATATATATATATATATATATATATATATATATTTTTCTAATTTTTAATATGATTATTATGTTGATTTAATTATTAATGCATCAAAAATACATAATTTTAATTAATTCTCACCCAAATCACATGAAATTTTTATGAGATGTAAAGAACATAACTAGAGACTTTCCCTAAAATTTTTAGTATTTGGATGGATGTTTTAGGATTAATTTCAAAATTATAGTTTCCCATTAAACTCTAATTAAGCCTAAATTATGTATTGAATATTGAGAATTTTATTTTAGTTTATATTATGCTTATTCTATTGAAAACATTGAACATTTATTTGCTTTTTAGGATTTTATACAATTAGTTATAATTTTCAAAAGTTTTAGCTATTTAAACCCTATTAATCGATTTATGTGGCAATTAACTCGATGTGCTTTACACACAAGTTGCCGGGAATCATCATACATGGATGGCAATGGATGCGATTTTGATTTGGATCATTTGATTAAAGATGAATGGCTTGGATCTAACTTGTGGTTCTTAAAAATATTTAAATTTCATTATGTGATGAAATCATGATCATTTATTCTAATAAAAGAGAATGGATGGGAATCTCTTACCTTTAGCGAGATAGACAGCCCACCTTTCACTGATTTGAGGTATACAAGCTCAATTTTTTGTGTGTAACACATCTTAAAGGATCGAAAAGAAGTACATGGGTTTTATGATTGGATCCTATTGGGATGCACATCCACTTCATAAACTATGAGAACCCAAATGGGCTTTCAAAGTGTTTTGAATGATTATTATGGTTTTAATTTGGAGTCATAGGGACACCACACATCTTATTGGTGATTGGATGACATTAAGATATGTACCATCTTGATCACCTTACAATGGACCTAATCACCTAATAAGGACTCCTAAGGTAGATGGGCTTATGTATATACAAGAGATCTTTCCCACTTTACTTGGAGAAGTAAAGCAGGGGTTTATTTTATTTTTTATTAGTTACCTATGAAAGCAAGCATTTATAGTTAATTTCATCTTAGGAAATGAGAATTTCTTAAGAATACTCTCGATTAAAGTAGTTAATAAGCATCTCCAAAGATTTCAAAGATAAATTATCAAAGGAGTGGGTACTTTTGACAATCAAGTGAGAAAGTTCAAATAAGATGACTTATTTATCAATTCCAAAGGAAAATGAGTAGGAAGCACTCATACTAGGAAACCTAGTAAGTGCTTAATATACCCTATAATGAGGCTTTACATATTTGAAAGAGAGAATTTACTTTTATTTGAATTGAAATTTTATTAGAATGCTAAGGCTTATAGTCCAACAACACAAGATTATGGAAACCCTTAAGAGGTGAGGACTTATGCTCATAATCCGGAAAATAAGTAGACTAGAACCTAAATCTAAAATGCCTCATCATAAGCTAGAAGCATGACTATGTCTAATCGAATAATGGGAGACATTGGTTTACCTATAAGAGAGAATAAACACATCGACTCTTACGGACTTACAACCGCTTGGAGTGACCACTGCTAACACCTCCTATGCTTTAAAACTATGGATCTATGTAGATGTAAGATAAGATAATGTTTAATTAGGATGGAAGCTAGAATCCTAAACTCACCCCTAAGAGACTAGATCATGATTAGTATGAAGGCATGACTTAGACTAATAAAAATTTATAACTTTTAAATAATTTTGGCATTCATTTTAGACCAAGGTTTGAGACAATGCCTACATGCATGATGAAGTAGAGTTATGGGCCAAATCAATAAAAAGAGGTGTTCTCCACTACAAGGGTTCACCCTCAAAGGTCAAGCATATCCCATATCATGCAAGAGTGGAGACCCTCCCTATTTAAGAGAAAAATAATATGACATAGATGGTGTGATAACATACAATATTCAAATAAGGGATTCAATCTTTTATTTATTATGATTATGAACCTAGGCTTTAAGATGATGTTATGAGTTATATTAAAATTTAGTTATGTGTTTTAGTGAGGAAAAAAATAATTTTACCCTAAAGATACGCATTTATCACACATCAAATCATCACATTTTAAGAAACATATGAAAAACATGTCATATCTAATACACAAACTAAACATAATAATCAACATATGAATTTTGTAAAAGAATAAGAGATGTGGCGGTATGGTTTTATACCCCAAAAAAGAGAAATGTTGGGTAGTCGAGGTCTACCCTTATACAACTCGAATTACAATTTATTTTTTTACAAATGTAATAAATGCTATGGGGTCTTCAATCTTGGGCTCTTCTTTTCTTCTTTGGATTAATTTCGGGCTTCACAGAGGCCCCATGTCTTTGCATTCTAGTCACTACTTATCCTAAATCTCATTTCACCACTCCTAATCTTATTGAAAAATTACATATTTATGAAAAATGAAACCTAACTACACTTGCAAAATAGACATTTACTAAACAAACATATAAGACAAGCAATCATTTGACATATTTAAATTCAGACACCTGACTTGTGCCAAGCCCACTCATAATTGGATTATGCTTAGGGGCATAAGCACCACTTACAAGCAAGAATATTTATATTTACCATTATTACGATGGCGCCTTTAGCACAATCAGAAGACTTTATTAGGCTATTAGTGACCTAATATCTAGTCTACACAATCAATCCTAGCATTCAATCTAAAATATTACATCTTAAAACAAACACAACACCATAACATACACCGCCTTAACCTAAGAGTAGAATTTATGGCTTAGCATTCAAATGTGTGTGCTAAGGTTTAGTGTGGTGTGTTTTAACTAATATTTAAGAGTGTGATTATCTAAAGTTAAACATTAGGGAAATTTCACATTTGGAATAAATTGATTAATTTTAATTTACACTTTCTTATTTCATTTAATGTCTACCCAACATCTAATTATTATGAAGAGGAGAAAGGGATTTGACCCCTTCATCCTTACCCTAAGTTATTTTCTAAAGGCATATTATTATGACTTTAGTTTCTTTAGTAAACCTTTTATAAACATTTTATTAAGCTTAAGTTTTGGGTTAGTCTTAAAAAAATCTTATTCAAACATAAAAGGCATTTTAGGATTAATAAAATTGAATCATTATTACATGAATAACATTCCACAACTTCTTTCCATCATCAATAGCATACACACTTCTTCATTTTTTTGTTCATGGTATTTGATTTAATATACATATTTGTACATGCATATATATATTTATGTTTTGCAAATTTTGTTGATAATTAATGCTTGAATTTTGGTAGAAAATAAAGATTCCATTTCATAATTATGCATATGTAGACATGTATTAGAGATTTAAGCAAGTACGTGCCATTATTAAACCAAGGAAATGAGATTATCTAAGACCTCCTTAGGCTACTTAAAGTCTCATATTCTGAGATATCAGACTATATACTTGCCAACTTAAATACATGTAAACATATACATGAGTATAGAAATGAAAATCATGATGTTATATAAAAGTAAACCTTTTGTTCATGTAAAGCAAAGTTTTATCCCAAATTTTAGCACAACAATACACATGAATGAAATTAAGCAAGTTTGTGTCATTGTTAAACTGGAAGTGAGATTATCTAAAACCTCTTTGGGATACTTAAAGCCTCATGTTCGGGATGTCTAAACTATATATTTCCAACTCTAAACATATGTAAACATACACATGAACCATGAAAACAAAACAATCATTTACCATCTTTATGTTATAACTAAATGTAAACTTTATGAATATTTATAGCCAACATTAGTTTAAAGTTTACATCATTAGTTGTTTTGGAAGTAATTTGGGATTTATTAGTGATAATAGCTACACCATATAATAATATTTATCCAACACATGCAACTTAAATGAAACTATATTCTTTTGATTCTTTTATTTATTTTTTTAAAGAATATGAACATGTGAAACAAAATGCAAGCACATTTATAATGATTGAAAAGAAGTAATTAAACATTGCCACACATAACATGTTCAATTACATTAAGTCTAAGGACAAGCCAAATAAAAATTCTTTAAGACTAACCAAAGTTCTTATGGTTTGATTTTGATATTTAAGTTGTTAAAACATAAAGAAGAGATCAATACTTAGTATTTCCCCATCCCATGTTGGTGTCTTGATATATTTAAAGAAAACAATTAAATGGATTTTATGGATTGATTAGGTTCAAGCCATTTAAGCACATAACTTAATTACCCTTCCTATACTTTAATCTAATTAACTACTTGATCATGAGCCTTCAATGATTTTCTTTTTTGGAAAGTAAAATTTACAATGCACCTAAAGGAATCTAATGCAATTAGGCTCATGCTTAAGAGTTAATTAGATTAAAGAAAGAAACTAAGTTAAGTACTCTTATGATTTTCCTATACCAATGGGTTAATCATAATTTCTTTAATGACTTTATGTTATTAAACACACAAAAGGAAATTAATAGATTATGTTTGAATTATCTAAACCAATCATTAACTTTATTTGATTTCTATTTTATCATTAATTTTCTAATTATTTTCTAATTATTACATATGTTAATTAACCCTCTTAAGAAAATACATTTGGAAAAAATAGGAAGGGGTCCTATTTAATTCTCCTCACTATTCCCACTTCACAATGATTAATTATCATTAATTATTTAATTTTTTACTATTCATCAATTTTATTAATTATTTAATTAATTAAAGTGAGTAATTAGGATTGAAATTCCAAATTCTTAAATTACATGGTAGATAATTCCAAGAAAATGGGAGAGGTAAAGACATCCCATGGAATCATCCCACCAAATTTATAATTAATTAGAAATAATTTGGCCTTAATTAAGATAATTAGCCTAAGATTCAAAATCAATTAAGCACTTTCACTAGACATAAACTAGGATTTTATTTTTCTTAAATTCTCCTGTCAACCTTTCCAAATTATTATTTGCATTATTTGGATTTTTTTATAATTAGTTATGATTTGTTTTAAAATTTTGGCCATTTAATTGCATTTTTAAAGCCTAATTACACTTTTTTAAATCATCGCCACGTGGACATTGATGCGAATGCTTTCCATGTTGCTTGTGGTATTTATTACTTAAATCATCCGACGATAGTTGGTTCAATGGTAGGATGGTTTCATCTTGGCCTTTCAATCTCGATCGGAAGATCATGATTAATCTCGATTTCAAAGATTAAATAAAAAAATTCTAATGATTAATCACGCCCATTCTAATCACGCAAATGGAATGCTGTGATCCGTCATCTCATCTTTGGAGGAAGATGGACACCGCCCACCTTCCATCGCTATATTTGAGCTCCACGGAGCTTGTTTAACAATGAAATTGACTCCAAAATGAGTAGGGAATGAATCTAGGAAGATATTACAGTGGAGATCACATGAAAACATGATTCACTTCAAAAGACCAACACCTAGCCAAAGCTAAAGTTGCCGAGCTTTACTTTTTGGGTGCTATAAATTTGGTCCACCGATAGAGGTAGCTTCATCTTGGAGAGATGAATCCTTGTTGAGAAGATCATGATGCCTCCCAGTAGACGCTCATGGACCAAACGCTACCACAAAGCTCACCGAGGTTGGTATTGAGACATCTTCGTGGTGAATCTCTTAGGAAATGATTCATTTTGGTTTGTTTGAGTGAGGTGAAGGTGTGGGAAAAGTTAATTTGGGTTTAGTGGAGGTGTAAAAATTTGGACGAATGGAGCTCTCAGTGATTGGGAGCTAGTCTCACTGGTGGAGTACGAAGCTTGGGAGAAGGTATGGGATGCATAATGCTCTAGGGAAGGTCTTTAAACTATTTGAATCCATGGGGATGAGTTTACTCCCAGAACTAAACCAAGGGTTGGGATTGGCCTTTAGCCTGATTGGGGGTAGGTTGCCAAAGATAGAAATGGATTCCGAGGTGGCTAAGTGAGAGGTTGAGGGAGTGGGGCATGAGATGAACACTCTTAGGTGGACCAATGGGTTGTCTTTGGTGAACACACCTTCTCCCAGTTTGAGTCCAATAGCTTTGGGTTAGGTTGGTGGTTCTCTCTTGGAGCCAAAGGTGGCTATCATTAGGTAAATGGGTGGAGAACTCATCTAAATGGGGATTTTATCCCATATGGGTGGCTTGGTTCAATGGGTTTGACCCAATCTGAGTTCACCATGGGTTGGGCATAGTTAGGCCCATGGTGACCCAAGGGATGAGTCATACCAAGTTTGGTTGGGTTTGGATTGGTTTGAGTTTAGCTCAATTTGACCCATATGGGTCAAATGGGGTTCAATTGGGCTAAGTTGATAAATTTAACCAAATTGGGTGAAAATGATGATTTGGGTGAGTTCAATTGTTCATTTAGAGTGAATGAGTGCAATTTGTTTGATTCAATTTGGGTTAAATGAGTCATGTTGACCAATTTGACAAAATTGCCAAAATGACTTGAGCATGGGTTAGTCATGCTTAATTGATCATTAGTGATTGAGTAGAATATTGATTTAAAATTAATTTGGATTATGGAGTGAATTGGTTCAATTTGACCTTTTAGGTCAAATTGGGCGGGACTAATTGGTTAGTTTGACCAAATTGGATCCAATTAAAGGTTACTATGTTTAATATTGAATTAGTGATTGGTTGGAAGCATTGGTTTCAATCAATTTGGTTTAGAATTGATTTGGTTCAATTTGACCCTTTAGGCCAAATTGAGTCAATTCAAAGGGTCCAATTGGCTTGATCGAGTTCAATTGATTGTAGCGAATGTTCAATAATTAAAATTATTAATGAAGGGATTGGATGGCTTGATTTGATCTAATGAGAGTTTAATTAGAGTTCTACTCAATTACCCCTCTTATGTCACTTTGGGTCAAGTTATTTGGTCAACTTGGACCAATTGTTATGCATTGGTGTGTGTTCAATGATAAATTTGAAGTTGATTGGTGGCTTTGATTGCAATTGATTTGAGCCTAATTAGGTTTTGGCCCATTTAAAAATTTTAGGTCAAATGGGCTAACTTGAGTTGGTCACCTTCCTTTAGTTAGTTGGCTTGATTGCAAGTATTGAAGTTGCTTGAAATGATCTCATGAATAATTGGAGTGATTGAGAAATCAAGTTGGATTTAGTTTTGAATGAGTTTGGATTGAGTCATGGGGTCATGGTGGGGTTAACTTGGATTAAGGTCCAAGTTTGTTTGACTTAGATCTTGGATTAGAAAACCAAATTTAATTAAGATTAATTGAATATGTTTGAAGTTAGTTTAGCTCCATCAACATGAGCTTAAGTTTGGATTAATGGATAGGTATGAGTCTTGGTTTTGGCCATGGATAGTTGGAACCTATTTATCTTAAGGTCTATTCTAAGCTTAGGGTTATGCTAAGTCTTTAAGCTTATTTATTGTCCCCTTAACCACTAAGAGTTCCCTAGCACTAAAAAAAATCCAAGTGTCTACAAGGTTCCTAAATCTAAGATGGGAAGGCTTAATCCTCACTCTAAAGTGAGGTTAACACCTCACTAGAGATAATGCCGTGGATTTGCTAATTAAGCTAACTTTGCCTTGAAGAGGTGAAGCTTTTTTTAGGATCATCAGTTGACTCTCAACCAATTGCTCCCAAGACCAATGCACCATCGTAGGTCCTCAAAACCTAGTGTTTCTTTGCCTTCTGAGCTAAAATTGAGAGGGGCTTGATTCGTTTGAGTCACTTAAGGTTAGAAAAGGTGTGGAGTATAGTCTGTAAGGGATTAATTGCTAAAAGTGGGTAGGATTTTCAAGACATTTGACTTTGAGGGTGTTGATGGTGGCTAGGGCTCTAGTGCATGAAATTTTTTTGGAGCTCATGAGACTCTCTATATGGTTAGGGTGAGTGTGTTGAATGCTTAAAGCCACTTCAATTTGAATTGAATGGATTTGCCCATATGAACCATTAATTTGGCTTGCTTCAAATTTGGAGAGGTGGTGGATAAGTGAGCTAAGCTTAAAATGGTTAGGGGCAAATTGGAGGTATCCAATAGGCCAACCAAGTATAGATGTAGAGAGTGAGAGGGACAAGCCATGAGAGGTGAACCAAAGTTTTTCCTTTTATGGCCATATCTTATTTGGGTCAATGGCTGCAATCGCCTTTGGTGTGTTTTGGGTTAGTTGGGATGATCTTAAGAGGTTCTAAGGTGATTTCCCAAGGTGAAGGGAGGTTGGACATTGCCAATTTGGGATTTTTATTTTTACTCAAACCTTAGTTCATCTTGGGTGGCTTGAATTGGTTCCACTTGGGTTAAGCCCACTTGGGCGACTTGGGACCTAAGGAAGAATCGCTAAATTTGTTTAGGTTTAGACTAGATTTAATATGGTTTGGCTCAATGTGATTCATTTTCATCAATTTGTGTCAACTTTGTCAAGTGGCTAGATTGGCCAAATTAAGCCTAAGGGATAGTTAGGTTGTGTGCAATTGTCCCTTTGGATTGTGTTGAAGGAGTTTGTTTGGCCAAATTTTGATTTAAATTGAATTTGGGTCAATGTTGCTCAACCTCTATTTAGGTCAAGTGAACTAATTAGCTAATTTGGATCCAATTAAGCATGGTTGTGTTCAATTGTGTTTGTGTGATGATTCTAAAAGCTTTGGATTTGTCCAATTTTGCTTGGATTGGGTTTCATTTGATTTTAACCCTATAAGGCTCAATTAAGTTAACTTAGCTTAAATGGGCCCATAAATTGAACTTCCATAAACATATATTTGATTATGGTTTATAAGGCTTTAGATATGAGTAATTTCAAATGGTTTTGATTTATTTTTGAATTGGCCAATTAAAGCTAAAATGAGTTAGGGCTAAGTGAGCCAATTGACCAAATTGAGCTTAATTATGCATTATTTAGTGGTTAATGCTTTGGGAGTTTTGAGATTTTTTTATTTTAATTTGTGTTTGGCTCAAAGTGACTTAAATGGGAGAAATGGGTTAATTTGGGTTTAGTGATCTAATTAGCCCAATTGGCCAATTAGAGGCTAATTGGGATATGTTTGGTTTATGATTTATGTTTGGAATTCATTTTTTGTAGTTTAGTTTTAGCTTGGGGTGATTAAGTTTGTTTGGGAAATTAGGGGCCAAGTGGAGCTGCTAGTCTATTATGGTAGACTTAGGGTCCAATCTAGTCTAGTCTTGGGTTTTTAGTATTTTCTTAACCACTAAGAGTGTCTTAAAGCTCTAAGTGAGGATATCCTATTTTAAGATAGGATTCCTAAAGTTAATGTGTGCATGTTAACCTCACTTAAAGTAAGGTCAACAATTTTGCAAGGGGTTCTTTAAGGTTCTTTGAGAGGCTATTAAAGAGATCTCAAGGAAAGGAGACAAGGCAATGAAGAAATCATTCTCTACTTGCTTCACTGAGTTTTGTCTTTCTTCCTCTTTTTTCTTATATTGTAATCATTTTGTACCAAGATTTTATGTTTTCCTTTTCTTTTCCAGAACTAAACCTTTCTTTCTAAAGATTGGGTACAACCATGTTGTATTAATGTTGTTTTGATTTAATAAAAATTTAGTGTTTATTTATCTTAATTACAACATATTTTATTTTGAGATTTATAGCCTATTTGATTGATTGGCTATTACTTTCAATAGGTGAGGTACATTTAAATTGAGAAGTGGTAAACAAACTCATCTTACGAAAAATACCATAGTGGTTGTATGTTCGTGATAAATGGGACAAAACCATGTAAAGGCTTTAACAAATTTTTATTGCATTGAATTTATTACCAAGAGCTTAGTAGGTTATTCAAGAAAAATAAGGCTTTTGAAAGAAAGGCAACCTTGATTAGACTTTGGTAAAAGTTGACTCCTTTATTAAAATATTAATGACACAAAATAATATTGGTAAAATCAATATTTAGTCTTAATTATATTGAGATCACCCCATGAATTTTTGCTCTTATTAGTTTATTAGCCATTTTAATAAGCTTAGAGTAGTTTATAGTTTTTGCTTTAACACTTGTTTTTCATTATCCAATCAATAGATAATCAACCTAATTTTATCTTGACATGCAATCCTTAAGGAAATGATATTGTACTTTCTTCTTATTACTTGACACAACCATATACTTTTTTTACACTTGTCCCACACCACTTCAAGTTTTCATACCATTGTTGGGGATTATATTGGTAATATTAATGCCATTAATTTATATTACTTTGGGCACTTTTAATTTTTTTTGCCAATTTTGTTTTGTTCTCTTTTTTTGTTTACTCTATTTACCCATTTTGATTATTTTTAAGTGGAATGTTTATATTATGGACACCTTTCTATTCTTCGTATACATGGATACACACATCTTCAAGATTAAAATACAACTTTCTTTAATTTATGTACACATAAAGTACAATAAGAAAGAGTTGGCCACATTGACACACATATATCTAATCGACTAACATAATATATCCTAGAACTAGTCTTATATAATGAGATTTTTATTATGTGTCTTGTTTGTGTCCATTTGATCACTAGTTTAGAAGATCAAATCAAAACCCACTATCTTTGAACCATTAACTTCTTAAGAATTTACCATGTAGGCTTGCTTTAATAGAAAATTTTAAAGTACATAGAAATATTAATTTATCCTTGACCATGTAGTGACATGACCCCAATATAATTGTATATCTACAAAGGTATTTTGATAATCAATTTTGAGACTTAAATATGGCACCACAAACTAATTTATCATTGGAGTCATGTATTTGAATAAGAATTTATCCTCAATTATGAAAAATGCATGACCATGGAGATTTTGATCTTTGATTATTTTATTAAAAGATAAAAGTGGAATCGTGAGTGAAAAGCTTTGATTAGGGTGAATTTTTGGAGGAAAGACCACCTTGATTTAATTAAATACATACATCTAGAAACCTTTTTTTTAAAAATTTTTTTTTAGGTAAGATTAAATATTAGCATAGAAGTTCTCAAGGTTGCTTATAAATCAAGCTTGAATGGACACTCTTAGAATGATAAACTGCGAGGTGACCTATCAAGTCTACATACTTAGTGATGTTGTCGAGATAAACTATTTTAGCAAGAGTATATAATCACCTCAAGTAATAAAGAGTTAGTAGAGTATCACCCTTACAAGGATTGCATATCAAATACTAAAATCGGGTTGATTGTCTAATATTTAGATAATGAAAACTAGGTGCTATGGTAAATTCTAAGATCTATTCTTAATATACCTAAAAAACTCATAAATAACTAAAGCAAAATTCATGTGGATGATCACATTATAATTAGACTTAGGGATTGAACTTAACCAATGTTATTTTGTATAGTTAAAATTTTAATAAAATAAAAGTTGATTTGTGCTAAAGTCTAGTCATGATGGTCACTATCTTTAGCAGAAAACCTAAAGTCATTTTTTTTCTAACATAACCTACCTACCTCTTAGTGATAAATTTAATGTGAGAAAAACTCATTAACGTTTTTTTATCTTAAAATGAATATGTTTCATCATAATTTTCTCTAAATTATGACCCATCACATGATATTTAACCACAATGAGTATATTTTCACCTCTTGATTGAAAATGGACCTCTAATCTATTAAAATAAATTCCTATTAAATCAATAGATGATAAAACTTAGAAAAAGTATGTGTCATTAGAAAAAAAATTCAAGCATTTATTAAAATCTAAATAAACACAAAAGTAATATATGACTACACCCAACCTTTAGGGGAGTTTAGTTCATGGAGTAAAAAAGAAGCCATAAAAAATTAGCACTTAAATATTATTTCAAAAAAATAAGAAGAGAGAATAAAAGAAATTTTATGTGAAACAATTTGAGGTAGCCTTTTCATTATCTTTCCTTCTTTCCTTAAGATCTCCTTAATGGCTTCTCCAAGAAACTTAAAGAAGTGCATAAAGGTACTCCTGGACTACTCAAAATCGACATAAAATCTTAGAGTAATGACTAGAGAAGTCAGAATTTATTCACATGATTTACTTAAATAGGGTTGCATTAAATCTCTCCAAAAGAGCAAGAATTTGATGAAGATCTTGGAAATTCATAAAATTTCTAAGATAGTACCTAGGTGCATGCTTTTCAAATTTTAGCTCTATTTTCAATAAGTTTTGGTGCCTACACACCTAGAATTGGTGGCTACATGCCCAATTCTCTATTTTGATTTTAAAATGATTTATTTTAGGTGACCAAATTGGATGCCTAAGCTTTGGGTCTAGGGCTTAAGAGCCCCAAATTTATGCCTATGCACTCAAGACTCAATTACTTACTTAGATTGGAGCTTGGGCTCTAGGATAACACAAAACATCTCAATTCTTGTTGTTTTCTAAATGACACCTAATTGGCTTATTACTCTCATCAAACACTTGAAATTTACTAAAATAAAAGATTTTATACAATAATAAAATATTTTAGTTATTCTAACAAATTTATTTTAATAAAGCAAAAATACTATGCAAAAATCAAAGATCTAATAGGAGAAAGAGCTTCAAATTTGACACTTATCAACACCCCAACACATAGATCTTTGCTAGTCCTCAAGCAAAACCCAAATTCTTAACAATAATAAAAAAAAATATAAAAATAATAGATCCTTCAATCATTTCTAAAGATCGGTGTTATATAAAACCTATTATTTTCTTATTTGAAATGTATTATTAATTAACCTCAATCAACAATTGAAAACTACTCAAATTATTCACTATTTATATGTCACATATTAACTAGTTTTAAGGCATAGTACAATAATGAGCATTTGATATAGAGTTAGACATACTTTATAAAATCAAGTTTATTACTAAGGAAGAAGTCTTTCATTAAGATCTTTACAATCACTTTCATGCCATAAGAATTTTTTTCTTGGTGTACACACTTCAATAATTTTTTGTAAATGAAAAAATTGATATAAGGTGCAATATCATAAGAACTCAAGCAAGAAAATTGAAGGCTAGGTATGAAGGACCCATTATAAGAAGTAAGAAGGCTAATGGAGAAAGCGGTGTTTAGAGAAATGAAGATATTTGGAGATTTATTATTATGTTAATTTGCTTTTATTTTATGTTATGTACATGTTGTATTATTTGTATGAAATGGTGCAATTAATGCTATGTTTGATTGAATTAATTTCATGAAAAGAGAGAGCGTGTTTAATTGTAATTAAAATTAAATTATTAAAATTTAGAATAATTTTATGGAGGGGTATTGGTTTTCAAGAGAGGTAATAGTTAATCTTAAGTTGGCTAGAACCCCACCCTCCCCATTCCCTCCAATTCAAATTTTATATGTTTGAATTGTAAAAAAAAAAAAAACTCTTTTTCCTTGCATTAATGATATTTTGTTAAAGTTTGAATAATTTTAGAAGTAAATCTTTATCATGTTGGGTATGGTGCCCAACCAAACTGAAGAAGATTGGTGATCTTTGATACCAAGAATACTTTTATGAGTAGTTTAAAATTCAATTGTTATTCTTTTCTAAAATTTTCTCTTATGTTATGTTGTAGATAAAGTATATTATTTTATAGATTATTCTCCCAAAAATTCCCCAATTTAAAAATGTTTAATTTGTGCCTCTATTTGGTTGACCAAATAGAGTATAAGATTGTCCTAGTTTTGTTCTTACTTTGGTCTAGTGCACCTAAACCCCTTCAAATTGTGTGAATTTATTTTGATGTGTTGTAGTCATTGAATTTTATATACTATTTTTCTATGTTTAATTAGCTCTAAGTCCCACTCTTGTTGTTGGTATTGAGGATTCTTATGTGACCAATCTTGAGAAAATTTAAAATTAAATACCTACACCTTATGAGATTTAATGAATATTTTAAACCATAAACTGAATTAAGTATCTACATTTTCCTTTTATATGAAGTGATTTGGAGTTCTATAGAGGGAATTCTAATTATTTGAATTTAGGTATCTAGATTTAGTTCTATTCTTAGTTTAGTTCAAGTTAGTCAACCCTCTCTACTTGTATAGCTTGAACACCACTCCAAATTAAGCATTACCAATCCCTTCCTTGCTATATTAGGGACCACTACTCAAAATAAAACTTTACCAATCTCTTCCTCACTCCCTAGGCATTTTAGGAGAGCCCTCATCTACCAAATTAGTCACTCTAATGCACCTATCTCCATACCACATAGCAATTAGTATTAAAGCTCAAGTTTGATGGATAGATTTGGAAGGTGATCACCAAGAGATTGAGTACGTGAAGTGTTTTAAAAGGATAGAGTTGTCATCCTACGAGGTTCTTCTTCATGTTTTATACTTGCTAATTTTTTTAATGATATTTATCTTTTGTTTCAAAATCAATTGATAGATTACATGCCAAACTCAATTACTAGATTTACCATATTATATGATAAACCACATAATAGTTAAACTTAAAATACATGTAGATGATTTATTAAGAACAAGTTTCATTTAAAGAGTTTAAATTCTTGTGCAATTCGTACTATGTTCACCAAATAAAGATGGTACCAAGAGGATGTGCATTAATAATAAGAGTAAAATCACTTTTAAGTATAAATTTTCAATGGATGACTTGGTAGATCTTAATGAAATTTAAGTCACTTCTCAAAATAAACCTTGAAAGAGGATACCATCAAATCAATAAAATATGAGATAGCTTTAAAACACTAATAGTACCCTTTAGTTTAAATGCATCACATCCATTTGATGATTTAAACCTCATATTGGAATGTTCTTAGTGATCAATTTTAATGATATTCTTATCTACCATTAGTGAGAAAGATTATTTAGACCACTTACAATTAGTCGATAAAAAAAGTTAAGCTATATAGCAATATTAAGAAATACTTCTTTTCTCAATTAAAGGTCACCTTCGGGATTCTTAGTGACGCAAATGGCTTAAGATAGATCCTATAAAATCAAAGCCATATTATGTGAGCCAACTTTGAGAATTTTCCTAATGTCCATAGTTTTCATGGTGTAGTCACCTTCTATAATACATTCATTAGGAATTTCAACATGATTTACCTCTAATTATGAATATTTTGATGAGGGAAAAAAATTATTTGGACTACAATTGCATAGAAGGCCATGAAATAAATAAAAGTTTTATGACCTCATCATCAGTTCTTAAATTTCATGATTTTAATAAAATATTTGATGACACTTATGATGCATCTAGTGTTAATATATGAGATTTTGTAAAGTCAAGAAAATCATCTAGTATCCTTCTATAATAAAAAGATGAATGATAATAACAAAAGGGACCATACATATGATGAAGAATTTTAAGTCATTTTTAGACTTCAAAACACAAGAGGGTTTCTTATTATAAAAGAGTTCATTCTTAACATTGATCATCAAGCTCAAAATATATTAATACTTAAAGAAAGTTGAACTATAGGCATGGAAAATGAGTAGAATACCTTCAAACTTCACATGTTAAACATTAGCCTCGGTCAGAAATGCACTTTCTTGAGTTACTTTTATAATTTATTTTTTAGGCTTTCAAATTATAAGATTTGAGAGACTAAAGAATGATTATCAATTATGCCTGATTTTTTTATTTGATATATTTAGAGCATGCCCAAAAAAAGACTTATCTTTTAATAGTTTAACTAGTGACTATATAGTGATTGATGGATATTTATACATAGAAAGAGATTATGTATCTATGTTTGACATTCCTTATTATTGAGTTGCATTCAAGAGAAGTAATAGAAACTTCAAATAAATAAAATTAATAGACCTACATAAACATTGATTTTTCTAGCATGTTTAAAAGTGGTATTGAGAGAGTGGTAATATAGTAATATACATGTAGGAAAGTCAAATATTTTAAATTGAAAAATTGGGAAATATTATGCTTTACCTTTCATTCATATACATTTGAAGGATATTTCCATGGATTTTGTACTTAAGCTTTCAAGGGAACCTAGAAGACATGATAATATCTTTATTGTGGTATATTGTTTTTTTGAAGATTACTCATTACATTGCTCAAATTCCAATGATGAATCAAATTAACAAGGTTACTTTTTTAAGGAGATTGGTTAAATTGTGAAGACTCCTTCCACAATTATTTTTTATTAGGGATGCAAAGTTCATATCATACTTATGGAAGCTTATGAGCATAACACTACAATTCTCCTTAGCTTTTCACCTTTAAACTAATGGTCAAACTAAAGTAGTAAAAAATACTTTAGGAAACCTTTTTTATTTTTGGGTAAAAGTTTAGACAATTGAGACCTTCATCTTCCTATCATTGAGTTTGTAAATAATATTTTCTTTAGGACCACTAATAAGACACCATTTAAAATATTCTATGGCTACAAGCTTAATAAACCCATTAACCTTGGTAGCATCCCTTCATATACCTTTTAGATGTTATGAAGTTATGGCACCCAAGGGAGGGGGTGAATTGGATTTTAAACATATTTTCATATTTAAAACTAATTTTAATGCTTTGTAGAAAAGTTGATCTTAAATGATTATGCTTTAATGAATCACAACCATAATGATTAACAATAAAGAAAAATAAAGCAAAAAAAAACTAAAAAGAGAACTCAAAGATTTTTTACATGGTTTGGCCAAACCCCAAAATCGGCCTATGTCCACACCTAGCAATCCAAGCTAAGAATTCACTAAATGAAAGTTGAGATTTCTACAAATCTCTCATACTATCCTTCATGGAAAGTACAACCCAACACCATACTTTCCTACATGGGCAAGTACAACAACATTGTACTTTCCTACATGGGCAAGTACAACCAAAAAAAATTATAAGAAAGAGAAGAGAAAGTACAAATGATCAAACTCTTAATTTAAAATTATTTTGCACTCACAAACTAACTAAAGCAATGCTAAGATATACTAAAAGAGATCTCACTTTTTATTTATTTAAGATTAAGATTAATGCAAAAGTTTGTATGGAATGTTGGATGAAAATTTAGACTTTGAAGAAACTTGATTTATTTTAAAATAAGTGAAAGCTTAAAATGAAAGTAATTGAAATGATATAAGAAAGCACCACAAAATGATTTGAATATATGAATATAAAACAAAACAAATGATATGTAAAACTTGTGTGATATAATAAACAAGTTTTAATGAAAAATCAAATCAAACAAGTTCACTTAAGATATTTGTCATAAGAACTATATTGTATGCAAGTGATTAAAAATTTGTAAGTATAAGCTAACTAATCACTTGTATGCAATTTAAAATAAATAAAATATAACTTCCAATTAAAGATTTATGAAAGTGAGAAGAGAGGAAGAGATCTTTAAGCACAAATCTTAATCCAATCCAACCAAATAATAAACCAAGATAAAACTTCAATCAAGACTTAACTTTATTCATGCATACCTTGATTATATGTTTTGGCCAAGAAGAAAAGTAAGGTAAGATGAAGAGTTAAGCACCTTAGAAACTTGAGAACACTAAGCAAACTTTAGGGTAAGGATGTATTTCTTCTAATCCTTCAAATCTTTCAAGTATTCTTCAACATAGGCTAAGGGAGGAAGAAGGATAATGAAAGTGTAATAGGACTTGGATGACAAAAAAATCCCAACAATGATAACTTTTAACTTAAGACAAAGACACTTTAATTAGAAAAGAGGAGATGAAGGGGTTGACTAAGCATGATGGAGTTGGAGGAAAAATAGTTTTGGAAATAAATTCATTTAGATTACACAATCACATCAAATAAGCAAGGATTCCACTCTTATGATTTTCTAAGAGTGATAGAAGAGGGAAGATATATTAGGTAATAAATTAAATTTTGAAATCAAGAAAAATGTTTGATCGATCATCATGGCATGAGATGAGAGAGAGAGAGAGAGAGAGAGAGAGAGAGAGAGCAATTTATCAACCTAAAAGATCCATTAATGAAAATCGACCGGAGGGAAGATTGATTAAGGAAATGTTTTGAAATTCAAATACATTTGATCTTAAAAAAAAACTTAAATTGAATGAGATATTTATTTTAAGGGTAGACCTAAAGAAGATTAAGAAGAGGGAAAATAATAACAACTTAACAAATATGATTTAATTCAATTAAGACAAGTGATTTGAAATTTTGAAATTCAAAATAGAGTGGTCACCAAGAAAAAAATTCAAGTGGGGATTCAATTTAAATTTTTTGCATGATATGATAAATTAGAGCAAGATTAAAGATGGAAATAGAATGAATTATTTTAAATAAAATAATTACAAGAAAATCCATGAGATTTTACCAACAATATATTCCATAATTAAAAGTTCTAATTTATTGCGTTAATTAATTTAATTCTATATAATTAATTAAGATGATTTTTAAGTAATAATCATTATTTAAAATATTTTAATTTAATTTAATAAGGCCATCCAAAATACTTTCTAAAATTGAATTTAATTAAAATAGAAAATATTATTAAATCAAGGCCTATTTAAAATTAATTTTAAGTTAACTTAAAATAATTTAATTAAACTTAAATTTGATTAAATAAATCATGGCATGGTCGGCCAAATTATGTCATAAAAGCTAAAATCAATTTTACGTAAATATGACAATGAATATTGAAAATAATTGAAATAATTTAAATTCAAAAATTCAAATGAATGAATTTTAAAATTTAAAAAATGAAAGAATTATTATGAAAATAATTTGAATAAATCTCACATGATTTATCAGTCAAATACCTAATAAATAGTCAGCCAAAACATTATTTGGATGATAATGGTGATAAGAGAGGGAAAATAAAAGAATAAGAGAGAAAAGGATAGTTGGAATAATTCTATATTCTCATGCAAGAAATAAACTATAATAATTATGATTACAAAAAAATGATTTAATGAAGTGTAAAATTAATTTATCTTACTTGAAAGCACATTAAATGATACTTAACTTATGTACTTAGTTTATGTTATCCAAAATGGATAATTGAAGGAATAATTAAAGAATAATGTAATTTTAATATGTAAAAATGCATGGATAAGTTTAATAAAATACGTTGGAACAATTTAAGCATTAATTATATTTTATTTGAGCTCTTTATTTACCTTAGTATTGTAATTCCTAGAAAATTTCTAACTGGTAACAACTTTAGTTTTTAATTGAGAAGAATCGAGTTTGAAGAATTCTTGATCACTAAAATTTAAACCAATTAGTAGTATTTGAACATATATTTGTTATCATCAAAATCAATCTCAAATGAGATGGGGCTCATAAAGTTAATAATCTCCCTCTTTTGTTGATGATAAACCCATGTTAGTATTGAATAGGGATGAAGGTGAAAAATGACCTTACATCACCCTTTTGAAAAAAAATGCATTGAAAGAAAGTATGACAAGAATTTGCAATAAAAAAATAAATAAATGAGTAACCAAACAATTTGAAATAATTTTGCAAGCTCAAAACAAATACAAAAGGCCCCTAAATTTATGCAACATGAATGAAAAGACCATCATAATTCTTTCTCTTCTTTTGACAACATCAAAAGATTATAAAATATAAAAAATAATAAAATTCATAGATGGATCTAGCATACCCAACATGCATTTTAAAGTAAAAAAATGTTCTTCATTAAGAGCTTTTATAAAAATATCTTCAATTTTCTAATCCATACTAACAAAATCGATGTCAACATCACTTTTGCTATCATGATCCCTAATGAAAGATGTCTAATTTGTATATATTTAATTCGAGAATGTTGATAGGATTTTTTGGTTAAACTTATTTTGCACTAGTTATCACACTTAATAGGAATATGATCTAGTTTAAGTCCAAAATCTACTAATTGTTGCTTCAATTAAAGAACACGAGGAACATTTTTGACTATATACTTAGCTTCAAAGTGGGAAAGAGAAATGAAGTTTTGTTTCTTGAAGAATAACATACAAGAGATGATCCTAAAATTGACATGTTCGATATACTCTTCCTATCTACTCACAACCTACCAAAGTTAGCATCGAGAATAAGCCATCAAGTCACATGTAATTGAATTTTAGGATACCATAATCCCAACCTTAAATAGCTAATCAAATAATAAAAGATATGCTTTATTGTAGTTAAATGTGATTCCTTTGGAGGAACTTAAAAATAACACATAAATATACAATAGACATAATGTCGTCTACTAGCAACAAGATATAAAAGCGATCATACTTTTATAAAGCTTTTGATCAATTGTTTTTTGGATTCATCTAAATCAAGATCTTAGTAGGGGTTCATGAGAGTCTTACTAGATTTAAATCTTGTCATGTCAAACCTTTATATTAAGTCAATTGTATACTTGGTTTGATAAATGAACTTTCTTGTTGTTTCACTTGAAGACCAGAAAAAATTGAGTTCACCCATCATGCTAATTTCAAATTTTTGACATTAAAATGAAAACTCAATGCACAAAGATTTATTTGTACTTCCAAATAAAATATCATCCACATAAATTTGCATAATGATCAAGTCATCACCTAAATTTTTAGAAATAGGATGGTTTCTACTCTACCTTTTTAAATCCATGGTCATAAAAGCTACTCAATCTATCATACCATGATCAAGGATCTTGCTTCAATATGTATAAAGATTTATTTAATTTAAAAGCATGATGAGGAAACTCCAAACTTTCAAAACCATGGGGTTATTCTACAAAGACATCTTGATTTACTTATTTAAAATTGCACTTTTTTACAACAATTTAATAAAGTTTAAAGTATTTGTAATAGACATAGGCAAGGAGCAATCTAATAGCTTCTAATCTAGTTGTAGATGCAAAAGATTCCTCAAAATCTATCCCTTCAACCTAAGTGTATCCTTATGCAACCAATCTAGCTTTATTTCAAACAAAGTATCCCAGTCATCTAGCTTATTCCTAAACACCCATTTAGTTCTTATAGAATTCTGGTCTTAAGTTATAGGCACTTATTCCCAAACAACATTCTTTACAAACTAGTTTAATTCTTCTTCCATAGCCACAATCCAATAATGATCTTCCAAATCTTCATTTATTGATTTTGGCTCAATCTCGAATATAGAATGATTAATCACTTCCTTGGATTTCCTTCTTGTTCTAACTCTTTGGGAAGTATCTCCTATAATGAAGTCCTTGGGATGATTCTTAATAAATTTTCATTCTTTGGTTAAAGAATTATCTACATTTTCTTCCAAATTTATTTTCTTAAACTCATCTACCTCATCTTTAATCATCATCTCTAATAGAATCTACAGGTTTTTTTATCAAATACAACATGTATTGATTCTTCTATAATCATCTTTATTTTATTATAAATCCTATAAGATCTATCATTTATAGAATAACCTAAAAGATACCATCATAAGACTTATTATCAATTTTTCTAAATAATCTTTTCATTGTTCAAAATGAAGCATTTCCATCCAAAGATATGGAAATAAATAATCTTCAATTTTTTTTACTAAAGAAAAACTCATAGAGTCTTGTTTAATTAAGATAGGTCTCAAATAGGCACATTTCATCACATAACATATAGTGTTAATGGCTTTAGCCCAAAATACTTAGCAATATATAATCATCTAACATAGCTCTACTCAACTCAATTAAATTCTTATTTTTCCTTTATATAACAACATTTTGCTCAGATAAAAATCAAGTTTAATACCAAACCCATCACAAAATCTTTAAAATATTTATTTTCAACTTCACCACCATGATCATATTGAATTCAACTAACAAAGAGACTTCTATCCCTTTGAATATGCTTAACATATTTTCTAAAATGTTCAAAAGCATCATTTTTGTGAATTAAAAATATGACCTAAGTGAATCTCAAAAAATCATCAATAATAACAAAGCCATAGAATTTTCTTCTTAAGCTTATAGCACTAACAAGACCAAACTAATCCATATGGTAATTCAAAGGTCTAGTTGTAGAAATAATATTTTAGTTCTTAAAATAATGTTTAGAATGTTTTCCATAAATACATGCATCACAATATAATAAGAATGAAAATTCATTTTACATAAACTATATACCGAGATCAAGTTTTACAATTTTATTTAAAGAATGCATATTAGTGACAAAATTTTTTATGTCATAACTAGACATTGTCAAGTGAGCTTTTAAAACAAAGTTAATTTAAATTGGCATCACATGCATTTTCAAAATCAATAAGATAAATATTCTTATATCTATGACATACAAGTAAAACTTTTTCATTATCTCTAATAACACAAAATGAGGCATGAAATTTAACATTAAGTCCTTTATCATAATTGATTAATAGAAAAAATATTCCATAAACCTTCAACAAAATAAACTTTATCTAAAGTAATTGAATGTGTAGAAATGGAATCAATACCAATTATTTTTCTTTAGCATTATCACCATAAATTATGTACCCTTCTTCATAAGGTTCTAAAATAGGAAATTTTGATTTATCACCTAGCTTATGTCTTGAACATCTGTCCAAGTACCACATGCCTTCTTTGATTTCACTTTGAAGGTATTCCTACAAAAGAAAATTAGGGTCAATTTTGGAACCCAAACATGTTTGGGTTCACATCCCAAGGAAAAAGTATGTAATGAATGATGTGTTATGTGTATTGCTTTTGGATTTTTATTTATAGGTAGCCAAATAAAGTTTGATTTAGAAAATATTTGAGATTTACATGCATGATAATTAAAAGATACACAATCCTTTTCATTGCGAAATTACATGCAACTTTTGTATTTACATAAGGTCTATATTTAAATGATTTTGATGCACTAGAAGATTTATTTTAATAAATGCAATGTGTGAGTGTAAGCTACTAGTGGTATTGAATTTTGCATGAAGTAATAAATTTTCCTTTTAAGATTCTCTATAAGTTCATATTGATCTACTAAAGCAACATTCTTAAGTTTCAACTCAACATTCTTTTCCAAACATGAAACATGCAATTCTAAGTTTTTCTTTTCTTTTCTAAAGCATTGAATTTTCTTTTCAATTCTTTTATATTCATGAGCTAATTCATTGAATGCATCATATTATTCTTCATATGAAACTTCTTCACATACCTTATTTGTAGTATCCACATTTTCCATAAGACATAAGTTTGCTTCTTTCTCTAGTGTCATCCGATTCTTTTGGACTAGAGTTTGCCTAAAGTGCTCTTTTCTTTTCCTCTAAGACTTTTTTATTTTTCCAAGACTTCTTCCTTTTAGCTTATTTTTCTTTTTTTATGAGTAATCACCTCTTACGTGTCCTAGCTTTTAAAATTGTAGCATACTATTCTTTCTCTTGTATTTAACCTTTAGTAGGTTATTTATGTAATTTAAATTTTTTATACTTGTGATTTTTCTTTGATCATATTTACCAATTTCTTTGAAAATATGGCAATCTCATCCTTGTCCACATCAACGTGAGGTATTCTCTTGAAATGTCTTCCATCTTCAAAGAAATTAATTTTCTTTTCTCTTTCTTTTGAAATCATCATTTTAATCCCCTATGCTAAAACCTATTCATAAGCTATCAAGGAACCAAAAGTGATCAAGTGTATATGTAGTCAAATCCTTTGCTTCACTTTTTTTAACTTTTGCATCCCATTCTTTTGGAAGGCATCTTAAAATTTTATAAAACAAATCTTAATTTTATACTCTCTTCCAAGAGATTGCAATGTATTAATGATTTTCATGAAACAAGTATACATATAAATGCTTTCATTTGGAAACATGCTAAATAACTCATATTCATGTACTAATCTATTTATATGGCCATCTTTAACTTAGTTAGTACCTATATAAGGATTAATTTATCCAAAATTTCTTTGGTCATATTAAGCGAAATTCTTATATAGTCATCGAAGTAAAACACAATATAAGTTATTAGAAGCCTTAGCATTTAGTTAATCTAATTCTCTTTCATAAGAAGATGATTCATCTACTTTCAAGCCATTTGTTAATAATAGTGGTATTGATGAGTCAATATATGCCACATTAAAGAATCTTGGCCATGAATACAAGTAATAATATGGTTTTTTAATAATCAAATGGAACATTTTCAAGTAAAGGTGGCCTATGCATAGTCCTTTAGCTAGTGCACCCTTAGGAAATATTTGTATCATAGTGATCAAACTCAAGGATGTTAAGCCACAAAAGCCAAGCTCTAATACCAATTATTATGAAGCTATGGTTAATCTTAAATGATTATACTTTAATGAATCACAACAATAATGAGCAATAATAAAGAAAAATAAATGTGCATAAAAAGTAAAAGAGAACACAAATATTTTTATGGTTCGACAAAACCTCAAAATTGGCTATGTCCATGCCTAGCAACCCGTTAGAATTCACTAAATCAAAGTTGATATTACAACAAATCTCTTATACTCTCTTTCATAGGCAAATACAATCAAACTGTACCATAATGGGCAAGTACAACTCAACACCATATTTTTCTACACATACAAGTACAACCCAAATAATGTACAAGAAAGAGAAGAGAAAAGATACAAAAGGTCTAACTCTCAAATTAAGTTATTTTACACTCACAAACCAACTAAAGCAATAATAAGACAATTAATAAAAGAGTGCTCACTTCTAATTTTTTTAGGATAAAGGTTAATGCAATAGCTTGTATGGAATGTTGGATGCAAATTTAGTCTTTAAAGAAACTTTATTTATTTTAAAATAAGTGAAAGCTTAAAATCAATGTAATTTTAAATGATATAAGAAATCACCACAAAATGATTTGAATATATGAATGATAAAACAAAACAAATGATATATGAAAATTGTATGATATAGTAAGCAAGTTGATATGAAAAACCAAATCAAACAAGTTCACTTAAGATCTTTCTCACAAGAACTATATGTATGCAAGTGATTAAAGAATTTGTAAATATAAGCTAACTAATAATTTGTATGTAATTCTAAATATAATAAAATATGTCTTCCACTTAAAGATTTATGAAAGTAAGAGAGGAAGAGATCTTTAAACTGAAATCTTAATCCAAACCATCTAAATAATTTGGCCAAGATAAAACTTCAACTAAGACGTAACTTTATTCATGCATACCTTGATTTTATGTTTCAACCAAGAAGAAAAGTAAAGTAAGATGAAGCACTAAGCACTTAGAAACTTAAGAACACCAAGAAAACTTTATGCTAAGGATGTATGAAGTATGAAATTAATTTAATGATGGATTAAGCACGAAATGATTTAATGAAGTGTGAAATTAATTTATATTGCTTAAAAGCACATTAAATAATATTTGACTCATGCTCTTAGTTTATGTTATCAAAAATGGATAATTCAAGAAATAATTAAAGAATAATTCAATATTAATATGCAAAAATATGGATATATTTAAGTAAAACACTTTGGCATAATTTGACCGGAATTATATTTTATTTGAGCTCTTTATTTGTCTTAATATTGTAATTCCCAAAAATTTTCAACGAGTTCAAGTCCAACAACTTTAGCTTTTCAAATTGACAAGAATCAATTTGAAGAATTTTCCTACATTACTTGAATTTAAACCAATTAGTAGCATTTGAATATACATTTTCATCATCGAAATCAATCTCAAATGAGATGAGGCTCATAAATTCAATGTTAGACATTGCATTCACATTTGCAAAAGATTTTCAAAGCCTTCATCAAAATGTCAAATAAGAATTGGAAATCAATAATGCAAAATATATTAAAATTAATGATAAAAATAAAACATTTAAGGAATTTAATGTGTTAGATCATGTTTAAGTTATAATTTGTCCTAAGAAGTGTCCATTCACTTAATATAGAAATTTGCAAGTTATAACATGTGAGCTTTTGATATTATTAAAAATATTAGCACAAATTCATATGCTTTTTTTGCCAAAAACTTATTCATTAGCCTTATTTTACTGTAGGATATCACATATCATTTTAAGAGTTCGCCAATATGCAATTGTACAAGGTGATTCTCTTGTAGGAAATTAAAATCACTCATGTCAAATGCCAACCTAAAATTTATTCTTTGTGGTGATTCTTATTATTAGATGAAGTAAACCAAAGTAAGAGATCTCATGTATCTTATAAGATGGAGAGACAAGTACTTAAAGAAAAACTTGATTGACTAAAGATGATTTGGAGAAGCGGTCACTTGAGCTTACAATAGATTACTTGGACTTCAACTCCTTAGAGAAGAGTTCTTTGGGCCCTAGTAGAAATGGTGTAGCGAAGCATAAAGAGGTCTAATCACAAGAGCTCATGTAATGAAATTAGAGGTTAGGTATTAAAACCTATTATAAAAAGTAAGAAGGCCAATAGAAACTTAGTGCTAGAAGAAATAAAGATATTTGGAGAGTTAATGTTAAGTTAATTTATTTTATATTACATTATGTACATGTTGTGCTATTTGTATGAAATGGTGCAATTAATGTCAAGTATAATAGAATTAATGTCATGAAAGAAGAGAGATTTGTTTAATTGTATGTATAATTAATTAATCAATTATAATGCGACCATTTATAAGGAGAATTGGTGACTTACATAAGAGGGGTACTTACTCCTTGAGTTGGATGTTCTCCTAACTCTCCCCATTCCCTTCAATTGACATTTGAATATGTGCAGTCATATAAAACTATTATTCCTACTACTAGTGAAGTTTTATTGAAGTTTAAAACGAAAACTTGGAAGTGAATCTTAATGGTGTTGGGGATTGGTACAATCTAGAAGAGGATTTTGATCTTTGTTACCATGACTACTTTGGTGACCAGTCTAAAATTAATGTTTTATCACTTCTAGAATTTACTTTTGTGTTGTTGTGGCTGAAGTCTATTATCTTGTAAATTATTCTTTCTAAAATTTTCCCACTAAAAGTTTAAATTTGTGTCTTTGTTATTATTCCAAATCTAGTAAAATTGTCATTATCTACTTCTTATTCTTGTTTGATGCACCTAAACCCTATAAAATTATGTAAATTTTTTTAGATTTGTATTAGATATTCATATATTTCATATACAAGGTGTTAATTTTTGTTTAACCATTTTTTTTAAAGTTATCAACCTTAAATTTCAATCTAGCTTGTCACGAGGGATTCTCCGTGACAAGTCCTGAAAAAATTTTAGAAATAAATATATATGCCTTATAAAATTTAATAAAACTTTCAAGATTAAAAATACTTTATGATTTATATTTTACATTTTATTTGAAGTGATTTGGAACTTTGTAAAAGAAGTTCTAGTTGTTTGAAGTTAGGTATCCAAATTTAGTTTTATTCTTTATTTGGTTATGGTTGGTTGACCCTAATTTTATATATAACTTGAACACCACTTCAAATTAAACATAACTAATACCTTCCTCACTCTCTTAGGCATCATAGGAGAGCCCACATCCACAAAATTTGTCACTTTAAGCGTTCCATTACTAGGCCACATCATAAAAGTTTTATTATGAAGGGATTTTAAATCTACAAGCATTAGGCTCTATTTTTTGCTTTTACTGGATATAGATTAATGCACTTTTTCTATTATTTTTTCTTCTTCTTTCTATTATTTTAATATGTTTATTCATGCCCTTTTTTATGATGATGGTGATACCCAACTCATTTCCTATTTTTCTTTATCCATCCAATATTACTTATAATTATCCATATATACTAAATAAATAAAAATTTCAATTTAGGTGATAAATTCTAAAGCATTTCGCTACATAGCACTTAACAAGCACTTGGTTTAACATAAATAATACTTACTTTAGATTCATAAAGACTAACTCTATACTCATGTCCATGCCATGAAAATTTTTCTTTGGTGTACACATTTAAATAAATGTTTAAACATAACATAATAGATATAAGGGTTTCATCATGAAGAGATTTTAAGCCTCCAATCATCAAGCCTTACTTTCACTTTTACAAATGGCAATGAATGTCCATTTTACTTTTTTAAAATTTTTTTCAAATGTCAATTTACATCCTTTTTTTGGATGATTTAGAGTCACCCAACTCACTAGCCCTTTTTTTATCTATCCCTAGCTACTTATGATTGTCCATGTATATAAGCCAAAAGAATAAAATTTTTAATTCATATCATAAATTTTAGAGCATATTTTCTAATTAGTTTATCTTAATTTTATATGCATCATATAAAATCATAAATGAATGTGATTGACAACACTATATAATAAAAAATTATTAATTATGCAATATATAATCCAAGCAGACTATTTTATACAAATAATTAATCCAATAATATTGTAATAATAATTTTGTTTCATAACTTTACATTTATTTATAAATAAATAAATTTTATAACATAGATTACATTAAAATCAGATAATTTTTTTAAGTCTTACGCTTATTTTCTCCAAAAATTTTAATAATGACAATATAAGACAATAAACAAATACTATGATTCTAACATACTTTTGGAACAAACAAATAAGAAAAAACATAAAAATCAAACAAAACCTACCCAAGTGTTTACTAAAGTACATGTAAAAGTCTAAATTACTCCCCACACTTGAATATCGATTCACCCAATGCATGCGTAAAAAAGTAACAAAATAAAGAGTAATGGATAAAAACTTCCTTGTGGACCGAACTACTCATTGTCATCATCCTTTTTCATGCATCATTGTATTGCTTTCATCTTAATTATTTCTTCTTTACATAACATAATATAAAATATGATTAAATTTAATAAAATAATAAAAATAAATAAGTAACTACAATGATAAAAAATACTAGGTTGCCACCTAACAAGCACTTGATTTAACATTCTCCCAAACATAATTCATCTCTGTACATTTTATTCAATATTATCAAAAGTTGTTTTGGATGCTTTTCACTAATTGCTCCCTTTAAATAATCAGAATATGGATTTCACATCTAAACATGCATAAACTTCTTCAAACAAACTTATACCGTGGTCGATGCTTCATTTTCATTAAACTTTTTTGGGCCTTTCATTTTATTCTCTCCATGCCTATTTATTTAAACCTTATTTTTCCTAGCCTCTACTACTTTAGTTGTATGCTCTAGAACTACCCTATCTTGTTGGCTATTATTAGATTGTAATTCTTCTTCTTTCTTCTTTTGCTCATCATCTCAACGTTAGTTTATTTGGACTTCTATTAATCTATTAGCTCTTTACTATCAACTTCTATAGTTAAGGGCCACACTTGGAACACAAGTTCTTCTAACTACTTTCCACTACATAAAACATAGCTTTGACATGTTCTATTAGGTCAACTTTAGTGTTGGTAGGAAGAACATGAGGTTGTCCTTAAGATAATTATTATACTAATTGCCACAATTAAAACTTTGTATTCTTGATAGAAATCTTCTATCTTTGTAGCAAGGCATCATGCCTCAAAAGTGTAGCATTTTTCCTTATTATAAACTATGTAGTTGTCAAGGTTTGGTGTGTTAGTGTCTCCGGTGTTATTTTATCTATTTTTTATTGATGAAAGCTATTGAGAAAATCCAAAGTGCTAGTATCTTCTCATTTATTGAAATTAAGGTGGATATTGAAAACCATCGCTTTATTGATCTTCTTATGTAATTTTCATAAAATGGTAAGGTGAAACATCCACCATGGGTTGTAAGTGTTAGAGTAAGGCTTATTGGGTTGTTGAATCCACACAAAGTTTGCTTATTCCAAGTAAGGTTGTGCAAAGGATTTATTGGTCCATAATTCGTAATGTTATGATCTCCTTCATAGATTATAGGGGCATAGATGTATGTATTGCAAGTGTTATGAGGGTACCGGGTTGTTTCACCAATGAAGTTACTTTTTCTATAAACATTATAATAGAGTCCGACTATTGAACTACAACTATAACCTTCTTCAACATAATCCTTTCACTTGACCACTTGTAATTATTTATGGCTATCTCCTCTAGAATAGTCATAAGCTACTTTTGATTTTACTCATAAAAGTTTCACTAGATATAATTTAGACCCAACAAATCCATTGTAGAAGTTTGGCACTTGCATTTATTTGGAAAAGAAATAATGTGGGCAACTCCTTAAAAGGACCTTAAATTTCTCCCATGTGTCAAAAGTGCCTCACCTTCCATTTAGAAAAGTTTGTAATCTTTATGTGCATTCTCACTATTTTATCGGTAGAAAATACTTTGATAGAAAGATCATCCTATTTCATGATAGAGTCACTAGTAATGAATTGAGCTAGCATTTTTGCTCTCCCTAAATAAAAAATAAGATTTATCCAAGTTTGATTGCATCATTAGACACTATCCACAAGAAATCTATAATATACACATTTGGGGTCATTATTGGTAAGACCCCAAAGTGGGGTTTTGAATCATCTATTGTAGGAAAGGTTTGATAGCAAAGTTGTTTGCCTACACACCGCCTAACAATAGCTTCAAGGTTGCCATGTACATCTAGAAGTCCATAATATATTTATGTTTTTGATGATAAAAATTTATGACACCATATAGAGTTTAGGAATTTCTTATATATCTGATCAAATGCATCATTAAGGAATAAACATATTATCTCGAAAGATAAACATGCTATCCTATAATGGATTTGATCATTTAATAAAAGGCTATTAAAGCTAATGGATCTTTCATGTACTAGAGATTTCTTCGTTGAACTACATGGAATTTAGAATAGGGTTTATTTTAAACTTGGTTCATGGTTCCCTATAAGGTCAAGCCCTATAGTTAATTACATCCCAAGAAGGGTCTCTTCCTAAGAATACTCGATTAAAGAAATAAGTCATTATTTCAATGGATTTCTAAGATAGTTTTCAAAGGAATGATCTTTGGAATTTTAATTGGGAATGATCCAAAGTGGAAAGAGATATTTTAGGAGATCAAACGGGATGAAGTAAGAAATGCCTATTGATATTGGGATGCCTTGTAGGCTTTGGATTTTGAAATTTAATTTAAATTTTGGGTTGACATTTTCTTAGATGTCTAGTGCTTAGATTCTAAGACAAGACTACAAAATGTCTAAGGTTAAAACTTATTCCAAGGAGGATGCTTCAAAACTTAAGTCTACAAGTGTTTCTAACACAAGTTAGATGCTCGACCTAGTTCCATTTTGAGAATTATTTGCCATTACTCACTTAAGAGAATTAACCAATCCTTAACTCTTGAACTTATGACTTGTCTAGAGGGGCTACCGGCTTACACCATCTAAGCGCATTTTAAATTTGTGATGCTAAGTCCCATGTATGTGGATGACTAGGCGTTGTATTTTAGAAAGGAATAAAATCCTAGACTCACTCCCTAATCCCTAAGATCATGTAGGATATGAAATGCACTAACTAATGCATATTTTAAAACTTTTATACATTTTGACTCGATGATCATTTTAGGCCATGGGTATGTAATTTATGCCTACATGGCATGCAATTAAAATATGGTCATGAGCCAAATCAATAATAAGGTAGACTTCCCATGAAGGTAGTCATCCCGACATGTCGATTGCCTTTATGAGCAATGGTTGAAGTTGCCCAATTCAATGATTAGAGTAATATGATTGCATTTTTTAAAAAAGTTAATTTACTTCTAATTGATTTTAAGTTTTGCCTAAGACTTTAATTTATGTGAGATTTTAAGTTTCTTTATTTCTTTGTTTGAGTTATTTAGATTTATATTGAGTAGAAATTTTAATTTTTCAAACCTAATCATTTAGGCATCCATCACAAGAAAGTACAACAAAAGAAACTTTGAAAAGTAGGTTGATTCTATTACAAAATAAATCAAGTCAATTTAATTTAAAGAAAGGCCAATGTAGCCGTTCCACTATACACCCGGAAGAAAAGAGAAAATGGGTAACCAAGCTCTACCCTCATATAGCACTAGAACTAGAAATTTAAATCTATGGGTCTTCTTTTGATCATCTCTTTCTTAAGAGACCTCTATTATTTCATAGGGACCACTACACTATCTTCCAGTAGGGTCAACTCTTGCTAATCCTAAAACCCATAGATTTTAACCTAATTCTAAGCTTAAATTTTAAATTTTAAATTCAAAATGAATCCTAAGCCCTACAAAATAGATGTTAGAAAAATACAAACAACACATAATAATTATATTTCATAAACATACAGCTTGGCATTAGATGCTTATCAAGTCTACTGTTCTATTGCTAAAGGACTTAAGTAAGCTTGCAAGAAAAAATATTTTAATTTATTTATGATAGTAGTCCCTAGCATAGCCCCTGAACAATGTTAGTTCTAAAAGAATGTCCTATCATCCGTCTAACTAACAAATAATCCTAGACATAGTCTAAAATAGTACACCATAAAGACATGTGAAGCACATCACATCACAACATAGAGTATCATAAAAAAGAATCATAAAATGACCTAACCTAAGTTTAGGGTATGTGACCCAATGATCTAGTGTGTGAAGGAAATAGGTTTGTGTTGCAAGACTTTGCGGCCTTTTAGTTCAAGTTTCACTTTGGATTTTGATTTTATTTGATTTACCTTTTATATGGTTTCAATTCAAATAATTTAATTATTTGTTTTATTTTTATTTTCACTTTTATTTTGTTAAAGTAAAATTTAAGTTCTCAAGAATAAAGAGTAGAATAGATTCCATTTTAGGTGGATCCCATTCTATTCAACATCCTAACGAATGGAATGAAATCTTCATCATATAAAGATTCATCCAAAGGTCTAACTAAGTTGTTTAAGTATCTTAATTAATCCTTTAGTTTCATTTAGATGATTTGGGTTTGAATTCATTTTGAATTTTAGATTAATATTCAATTCTTGTCTTTGGAAGTTGATTCTTCATTTTATTTCTCATTTGATTTACTTTCATTCTTGATTTAGTTTATTTTCAATTTGGTTTGAATTATTTTATTTGAATTAAATTATTTCATTTGTTTCATTTGATTTTGTTTGAATTGGTTTAATATTTAGTTTTCATTAATGTTTTAATTTGAGTTATGTTTAGGTTTATTGGATTATGTTCATATCATTTGGTTTGATTTATGTTAACGACACTTTGGTTAATGTTTGAATTCATTCTTAAATTAGATTGATTATGGAATAAGGTTTCATTAAGTTATTTGATTATGAGTTTATTAGCTTAAGGATCAATTTATCTTAATATGCATTATTAATCTCATTAACCCTTAAGTATATAAGTGATCAATTTCTTTAATTAGATGTTGGAGAATTATTCTAAGTACTTCTAATTTTAATTATTATTTCATGTTCTTTTATGAGTTTTTAATTTATTATTTGATTTATATTGACCTAAAGATTTGGAAATTTAATAATTCCTAATCAAATGGTCAATTGGGTTGAAATTTTATGGCAAATAGAGTTTCATGCCAATTTCATATTTCTAAAATTTTATTTTGATCGATTCATAATTAGAGTATAATTGAAATTTTAATTATTTTATTAAAACTTAAATTTAAGCTAAGTTAATGAGGATTAGTTGGAGGTTTTATTTTTCTTTGATTCCTCTCTGAAGATGCTTTGAAAGAGGGTTCATTTATTGTTCTTGAAAATTTGGTTGATTTATTATGATATTCTTAAATTCTAGTTAATTATTTAAATTAATTAATTCAATTAATTTCCTAATGAAGTCATTTTGTTATTTATCTAGTTTCAATGACTTTCATTAGTATATTTAAGTTCATTAGGGTTTGTTAAGTTGATTTGAAGTTATTTGATCCATTTTTTATGCTTTATTTCATTTAATTTTAATTTATTTAATGAAAATTAAAGCTTAGGATTTAAAATTTAATATCTCTTGAATTACAGAAATAATTCATGAAAGTTTTCTTAAGGTGTGTTTTAACCTTAATTTCAATTCCCAAAGTTTCATTTTTAATTGGATTAATGGTTTGGAATTAATAGGGTTTGATTAATTTCATTCAAACTTAAATTAAGGCTAAAATATCCCACATAATTTGGGGATTTAAATTTTAATAAATTCCTCTCATCAAGAGGAATCCATAGAACCCAAGTTTCCTTTTTTCTAGATTTATTTATAATTTTCTATGATTTTTTAAAATTTTTTTGTATTTTTAATACTTTTTAATTAATTTAAAAGAAGATTTACCATTTTAAATCAACGGTGCCTATGTACCCGGCGTGGTGCCTACCATGTTGTGCCGGCCATTGGGCCCACCACCGAATTCCACTTGGTGGCCAGTCTGATAGATGGATCTCATGGTTCTATGATGGATGGTTGTCAAATGTCATCTTGAGAGACGCCGCCCTATATTTTTATGAATTTCTAGTGATCTTCGTGGATTTTGATACAATTTTGATTGCAAAATGATCAAGGATTGATTTGCAATCATTATATAGTTTGATCCTCATGGGAATCAAAATTTCCTTAAAGGACCAAATTCAAATGTTATAAAGGTAGGTGGTGGGAATACCTCAATTCGGTGATCTCGATGGTGGGATTGACACAAACACCTTCGTCTTGATGTGACAAAGTTGTAGATGTGATTTGGTGGCTTGCCTCCCTGCCAAATTCCTTGGAGACCAACTTAAGGTCATTTTCCATGGGTTTGGTTCTCAGCTCGTCGGTGAGGGGTCATGGTGGAGATTTGTTTGAGGTCACCTCAACCTCTAAAACATGTTGTAATGCTCAATTTAATGTGAAAGATTTCCTGCTTTTTCCATTAAGGAATGCTCGGTGGCCAGATTAAGTCATTCTCCAGTGGCGATGAGGGTGCTGGAATGTTCCAATTCTTCTTCTCCTTCCTTTGTGAGTGATTTGGGAAGAAAAGAGGAGGGAGGAGAGGCTCTCCCTCCTCTCTTTCCACATGGAATAAAGCCATGTATTTGGACTTCTAGGTGGCCAAATTGCCACCACGGTGAGAGGATTGGCCAAGGGTGGATTTTGTCCCCTTGGTCTTATGAGGATGTTTGGATAAGAGATTGGAAGGGAAGAGGGCATCTCCTCCCTTTTCTTCCTTGGCCAAGCACTTGGCTCCCACACTCTCTTCCTTCTCTCTTGCTTTGCCTCTTAGGAGAAGCCAATTATCCTTTTGCTTGAAGGTTGATCCCTTGAATTTTAGCCTTGGAACCATTCTCCTAGAGGCGGTCAAAGGTCAAAAGTCACTTGGTTAAAATCCAAGAAAATTGGATTATGGAAAGAGGAGGAATCTACCAAGCATCATTACATGGTCAAAATCTCTACTAATTTCCCTTTGGCTTTATTTATGGTTTAAATCACCCTTGATTGTCCATTGGATGATTAAGAATTGACTTAATGCATGCCACATGAGGGTTTAGTCCAATTCCAACTCAACTTGACCCATTTGGATTTAGGTGGCTTTAGGTTGAACCTAATTGAGTCAAATGATTTATTTTACTCAATTAGAGTGTCTTTAGATTTTAATTAAGGCAATCCAAGCACTTTGGAATGCATTGGATCAAATCATTTCTTTTATTTAAGGCTTAAAATTCAATTTTGCCCATGTTGGTCTTATGGGCCAAATTTGGGTTAAGTTTGATTTTAATTAGGTTCATATGACCTATTTGACTCAATTGAATTTTGTTTGGACTCTAATCATGTCTAATCACATGTGTGAGTTGATTTGGAGTGGTTAATTTCATCCGATTTAAATTTTATTTTAATTTAAACCCATTTGACACAAAATGGGCTTAATGGGTTAAGCTTGGTTTCATTTTGGGTCAAATGACCAATTTGATCAAATTAGACCCAATGATGAGTTGTATTGTGTTTGATTATCATTTCCAAATGATTTTGAGCAATCAAATTGAGTTGATTTCAATTTGATTTGGGTTGAACCAATAGGACCTATTTAAGTTCATTTAGACTAAGTAGTCTAATTAACCTAATTAAGGCCTAAATAAATTTAAATTTCTTTAGATTCATTATTAAACATGTTCTTTTGATCATTTGGGACATCTGGAATGAATTAATTTGGTCAAATTTTGGTTGGTTGACCTTTGACTTGGTGGGACAAACTTAAGTCAATCTTATGTTAAATGGGTTGACTAGATTTGACTTTATTTTAGTTTTGGATTCATTTGTTTTAATTTGATTTCATTTTAATTTATTTGGATTTGATCTAATCAAAATTTAGAATTTGGGTTGAGTCCATCTAAGTCCATTAGGTTAAATCAAACCTAAGGTGCATTAGGTCACTAAATGTAGTGTCTTAAGCACTTAATTAGGATGTTCCCAATCTAAGATTAAGTGTCCTAATTACTAATTTTAAAATGATATCAATCTCATTCAAAAATGAGGTCAACAATATTTGCTCCCATGGAGATGCCTCCTTTGTCTTCTATGTTGACCATCGATTTTGCTACATTCCCTTTCAGTTGTCTTCTCCCTGATCTTCTTAACAACATTCATTCAAATTTTGAATCTTCATGAAATAGTTGTTCGCCATCATAATGGTGCATACAGAATGCAACATGCAAAATAGAGTAGAAAAAAGAGTAAAAAAAACTTGTCCAAAATAACATAAATTATCTTAGTATCAATATTAGCATTATAATCCTTGCAATGATAACATAAAATTTATTAGTGTGGGATAAAGCATTCATGCAAGAATACATGGTCACCTCAAGTAATTAAGATTGAGTAGAGTATCATCCCCATCTAGATTGCATGTAAAGTATTAAAAATAGGTTGATTGTCTATTATATAGATGAAAAAATGTTGCATCAAAGTAAATTCTAAGATCTACTTAAATTTATTAATAATCCTAATAAATTCATTAGAGTATATATTCATGTGGATGATCTCAATATGATTATACCTAAGGATTGGGCTTAGAATATTATTTGGTGTAGTTAAGATTTTAATAAATAAGAATTTGATTTTATCAAGTATGATCAAAGTGGCCACTACCTTTCTTTTAAAGTTTACACTCCTCATTTTTCTCACACAACCAATCTCTTAGTAATAAATTCAAATTAAGAAAAATCTATTAAAGCTTTTAGATCTAAAAAAGGACTACATTATTTTATCATAGTCATCTCTAATATACTACCCATCACCATGATCTTGTATGCATAATAAATCTATTTTCCACCTCTTAGTCCAAATAGGCTCTAATTTTTTTAAATGATGGCCAATAAAATTAATAATGAAGAAAACTAAAAAAAAAATATGTAGTATTATGATGAGCAAAACTTTAAACTTTTGTTAAAGTCTAAATAAACACATTAGGAACATGGCTACCGAAGCTAGAAGGAAAGATAAGTTTATGAAGAAATAAAAGAAGCCATAAAAAACTGATACATGAACATTGTTAAAAAAATAAAAGAAAAAAAAAAACAAAGAAAACAATTTAGGTGAAACACATTGAGAACCTTTATTTGTGGTCTCATCTCCTTGCTTTCTTAATGGATTTTACAAGAATCTTCAAAACATTATTAAAAAATTTAAAATCCATATTATTAAAATACAACATTTAATTTATTTGTTAAATTCACTTATTACCCATATCTTTTTACATTTATTTTTTTTTAATTGGTTCCATTCATTGTTCAAATCTATCAATATAAAATAAAAAAGCTAACTTAATTCATAAGGATTCATATATTTTTCATATTTTTTATGGATTGGTCTGTTTAGTCTTTGAAGTATGGATAAAAAATCAAGCTATTCTTTTCCATTCTTTGAGATAAAAGCTTTGAATGCTTGAGCTACTCTTTTTTATCTTCAAGTTCAACATAATAATTAGAAGCTTATCTAATCCAACACACATCTAGAAGTGACATAGAGGGTTTAGAGATCAAGACCCATCTTTTAAGGATCATCCTACATATAAGATGAATCCTTGAACCCATATAAGTTGGGAATCAAAGCACTAGTCATTAAGCTAATAACTAGAAAGACACTTGATCTTAAGATAAATGATCATTTGACCAAGTTGTCTACTATAGATACACTCGATCTTTTGAACTACTTTAATAGATTGCATTACCAATATCATGCATATTGTGTTAAGAGGCTATGTTACACAAGATGTGTGTTGGGGTGGTGTGAATTGGGTTTGTTAATAGTTTATCAAATTTAAACTTAGTTTTAAAACTTTATAGAAAGTTTAATTGCAAATGATCAAAATTTAATAATAAATGAAAGAATGCAATAAATAATCAAAGTAAAGTAAAGTAAAGTGCGAGAAAAAAAGTAGATGATGTAATGATTTCCATTTGATTATTAGAAAAATCACATTAGTACTTTTATTCATGGACAAGATTCTTGAATGTTGCATATGTTAACTCATCAATACCACACACCTACTACTGAAATAAGTGGCTTGAAAGTTGATAAACCTTTTAACAAATGGTCTTCTTATGAAAGAGAATTAGATGAACTAAATACTAAGCTTGTAATATCTTTTATTGTGCTTTACTTCCTAATGACTATATGATAATTTCCATGCTTAATACAACCAAAGAAATTTTGGATAAATTAATCCTTACTTATGATGGTACTAATGAAGTTAAATATGCCCATAGAAATAGATTAGTACATGAATATGAGTTATTTCACATGTTTCCAAATGAATGCATTTTTGATATGTATGCTCATTTAATGAAAATCATTAATACATTATATTCTTTTGGAAGAAAGTATAAAAATAAAGATTTGATTTTTAAAATTTTAAGATTCCTTCTAAAAGAATGGGATGTAAATATTATTGTAAAAGGAAGCAAGGGATTTGACTACATATACACTTGATCAACTTCTTAGTTCCTTGATAGCTTATGAATAGGTTATAGCACAAAGGAATCAAAATGACTCTTTTCAAAGAAAGAGAAAGGAAAATTAATTGCTTTGAGATTGAAGATACTTGGAGAATACCTCAGTCCGTAGTGGATATTTATGAGATTTCTATGCTTTCAAGGAAATTGAGAAATATGATAAAAAAAAGCCATAGGTATGGGAAATCTAAATTACATGAATTGCCTACTAAAAGTTGAATGCAGAGAAGAAATAATATGCTACAATTATTAAAAATTGGGCCATGTAAGAGGTGATTGCCTAGATTTAGAAAAAAAGAAAAAAATCGAAAGGAAGAAGCCTTGGAAAAATAAAAAGTCTTAGAATAAAAGAAAAGAGCACTTTAGGCAAGCTCGGTTCAAAAGAATCTAGTGATAACACTATAGAAAGAAGTAAACTTATGTCTTATGGCTGATGTGGGTACTACAAGTGAGGTATGTGAAGAAGTTTCATATGAAGCATTAGATGTTGCATTCAATAAATTAACACATGAATACAAAAAATTGAAAGAAAATTCAATACTTTATAAAGGAAAAGAAAAACTTAGAGTTCCATGTTCCATGTTTGATATAGAATGTATTTGAAAGCTAAGAATGTTGCTTTAGTAGATTAATTTGTACTTATAAAAATCTAAAAGGATAATTTATTAATTCATGGAAAATTGAATACCTGTAGTAGCTTACACTCACATGTTGCATTTATTAAAATTAATTTCTATTGCATTAAAATCATTTAAATATAGACCTTATGAAAATACAAATGGTACATGACCGCAATAAAAGGGGCATGTATTTTTTGATTTTCTTATATATAGATCTCAAACATTTCTTAAATTAAACTTTATTTGAATACCTATAAATAAAAATCCAAAATAAACACACAAAACACAACATTCATTGCATACTTTTTCTTTGGGATGTGGACCCAAACATGTTTGGGTTCCAAAGTTGACTCGATTTTCTTTTGTAGGATTTTTTGAAATGCCTTTAAAGTAAAATCAAAGAAGACATGTGGTACTTGGACAACTGATGTTCAAGACATATGGCAAGTGATAAACCAAAAATTTATATTTTAGAACCTTTTGAAGAAGGGTTTGTAATTTATGGTGATAATGCTAAGTTAAAATAATTGTATTGACTCCATTTCTAAAAATTCAATTACTTTTTTTATTTTGTTGAAGGTTTAAAGCATAATCTTATTTCTATTAGACAATTATGCGATAAATGACTTAAATGTTGAATTTCATGCCTCATTCTGTTATTAGAGATAATGAAAAGATTTACTTGTATGTCATAGATATAAGAATATTTATCTTATTGATTTTGAAAATGCATGTGATGCCAATTTAAATTTATTATGTTTTAAAAGCTCACTTGACAATGTGTGGTTATGGCATAAAAGATTATGTCACATTAATATGCATTCTTTAAATAAAATTATAAAACTTGATCTTGTAGATGGTTTACCTAAAATGAATTTTCATTCGATTATACTATGATACATGTATTTATGGAAAACATTCTAAACATTCTCTTAAGAATAGAAATATTATTTCTACAACTAGATCTTTAGAATCACTACATATGGATTTGTTTGGTCTTGTTAGTACGTAAGCTTAGGAGAAAAATTCTATGGCTTTGTTATTATTGATGATTTTTTTAGATTCACTTAGGTCATATTTTTATTTCACAAAAATGATACTTTTGAACATTTTAGAAAATATGTTAAACATATTTAAAGGGATAGAAGTCTCTTAGTTAGTAGAATTCAATCAAATCATGATGGTGAAATTGAAAATAAATATTTTGAAGATTTTTGTGATGAGTTTGTTATTAAACATAATTTTTTTGCTTCTAGAACTCTTGAGAAAAATGGTGTTATAAGAAGGAAAAAAAGATTTTAATTGAGTTGAGTAGAGTTATGCTAAATGATTATACATTGCCTAGGTATTTTTGAGTGATGTTAACACTACTTGCTATATGATGAATTATGTCTATTTGAGACCTATCTTAAACAAGACCTTATGGGGATTTATATTTGAACACCACACAGATCTTAGAGGTTCTTATTTAGGTAATAAAATATGCCATTAAAAGATAATTATATCATCTCAAAAGATAAACATATTGCTCTATAATAGATTCTATTGAATAAAGACTCCCAAGGCTAATGGGTCTTCAATATATTAGAGATTTTTCCTCCGAACTACATGGAGAAGTAGAACAAGGTTTATTTTATTGTAGAATTTGTAGTTTCCTATAAGGAAAGCCCTTATAGTTAATTACATCTTAAAAAAGAAAATTTCTCCTAAGAATACTCTAAGCTAAAGAAACTAACTTTCATCTCTATGAATTTCAAAGCTCGTTTCAAAAGAATTATTTAATTTGGAAATTAAAATGGGAATGCTCCAAAGAAAAGAGTTCTTTTTGAAGCTAATTAGAAATAAATAGGAAATGCTTTTAGATACTAGGAAGCATAGTAAGCATTTCAACTATACTTCCATTGAAATTTATATTTTGAGGTTGAATTTATTAGAGTTGTGAGTTTGACATTTTATTAAAATCTAAGACTTAGATTCTAACATCGAAGTTTGTAAAATGCATAGTAGTTGATGACTTATTCCAATTGGATGCTTCAAAACCTAAGTTTAAAAGTGCTTTTGAAATAAGCCGAGACTCAACCTTGTCTAATTTTATGAATTTATGAATTATCAATTGTTCTTTTCACTCAAGAAAAATAAACCTATCCACAATCTTTTGGGTGATTTCCCATTTGGAAGGGTCACCTAACATAATCTAAATGATTTAAAATCATGATTTCAGTCTTATGTATGCAAGATGGCTAGGTTATTAATAGTTAGAAAAGAATCTAGAATCCTAAATTAACTCCCTAAGAAACTAGACCATGGGTGATAAGCATTCCATGACTTAGATTAATGTAATAAAATTTATAACTTTTATTTCATTTTGACTCATCAATTTTGGACTTGGGCTTGGGAGGATATATGCCTAAATGCATGATAAAAAATTGGTTATGGGCCAAATGATAGATAAGTTGTGTTCTCCATTACAAGGGATTGCCCTCACGTCAAACTTATTCCATATCATGGAAGAATGGAGACCCCTATTTAGAAGAGTGAAATAATATGTATGGATAATGTTAAAACCTACAACCATTCACTAAGGGGTTACTAAATCTTTTGTTCCTTGATTAAGATCATAAGCTTTAAAGTGAGGTTATGAGTTGATTAAAATTTGGTTAAAATTATTATTTGGGTTAAAAAATTAGTTTTCCAAGAGCCTAATGCATCTAGGCTTCATCACAACACATAGCAATCACATAAAGAAATCTATGAAAATCATGCAATTTAATTATGCACCCCAATATAAATCAAGCCAAATTTAAATAAATAAAATAGGCGTCTTTCAGCACAACTATACACCTCAAAAGAAAAAATGGGCAACCGAAGCTCTTATACAACCCGCTTAAAACTAAAAATTTGATCTATGGGGTATTTATTAATTTCAAGATCGTTGCCTTCTTTAGGGACCTCTTTAGGCTCACTGAGACCACTAGGCAAGTATAGCCATCTTATGATATTATTAAACCCAAAGATCCTAACATAATTCTATGCTCAAATTACTTTTAAAATTCTAAAATAGAACCCTAAACCTTGGGCAATAGATGCTAGGAAAAACATACACACCAATAATTTATATTTCAAACATATGAGCTTAGTATCGGTGATTACCAAGCTCACCCTTATTAGGCTATGCTTAAAGACTTAAGCAACACTTACAAGCAAATATTAATTATTTTATATTTGTTACTTGATCTCTTTAGGCACAACCCCTGAGAAAATAGTGTTAGCCTAAAAAGAATGCCCCTAATATTTATTTACTAGTGAGCAAACAATCCTAGCCATCTAGTCTAAAATAAATCACAAAAAATAAAAAAATATCACATCAAAATCAACACATTGGCTAACTTAATTCTAGGGTCTGACTAGTATTCTAGTGTGTGACAAGAAAGGGCTTGTGTGGTATGATTGCACTTTGTTTTAGTTTAAGTTTTAATTTGAATTAGTTTATTTAATTTTACCTTAGGATGGTTTAAGTTTAAATAATTTAATTGATTAATGATTTAATTCTAATATTAGATTTATTTTTGTGTTGAAGTTGAATTTAAGATTTAGATAATAAAAAAAATAATTCTGGATAAAACTAATTATATTCAACATCTTAATCATAGTAGAATGAAATCCCCACCGAGGTGAAAATTCATTCTAAGAGTTAAATTAAAACCACACATCTTAATTAACCCATTTGAATTTATTTGATGATTTAATTAAATTATATTTGATTTAATTAATATTTGCTTAATTTTGTTTGGATTTTAAGATTTTTTGGGTTTATTAAACTTCATGTGTTTTGATTGTACATTAGTTTTAGATTTATCTTATCGTTTGATTTAATTCAATTTTGATAGTTTGATTAATGTTTAATTTTGCTTCTTTGAATTGATGTTTAATTCTTCCTTTCAAGTTTCACTTTGAAGATTTAATTTCATATGATTTGTATTTTATTTGATCATTTCAATGTTATTTAGATTCAATAATTTTATCTTTTCATTGAATTTGGCTTGAATTTAATTGATCTTATGGTTGTTGTTTTAATTTGATTAGCTTGTGATTTGATTGAAGTTTAAAATAATCTTTTCATTTGGATTCTAATTAAGGGTCTAACTTATTAGATTTAGTCACTTAATTTATATGTTGATTTTTTATTTGGTGATTTAATTTAATTTAATTAATCCTCTTAGTTTAATAAATTTGTATGTTTTGTTTGAGTTTTTTTATGCGATTGGTTTATTTTGATGTTATTTGGAATTGATAGTAATTGGAAATGATTTGATGATTTGGAGTTTACATTTAAGTTTATGCTTCTTTAATTTGATTAAGGTTAAGACAAATTTATTGTAATTATTCAATTTCATATGTTTTTGGATTGATTAATTTTATTTATTTATTTAAAGTTCAATTTATAATTTATTCTTTCTATTGGATTTGATTTGAGTGTTTGTTAAATTTGACTATTTTAATTTGATTGATTTAATTTAATAATTATTTAATTTAGTTTAGTTATGTTTGATTTAGTTTGGATATATTGACTAGAATTTATTTGATTTAATTAGGTTCTCTCAATTTATAATTTCAATTTGAACAACGATTGATTAAATTGTTCTTTTCATTAATGAGTTAATGATTAGATTTATTGATTTTGTTAATTTGTATTGATTCTAGTTTAATGATTATTTAGTTTAATTTTATTGATCTTTTTTAATTTAATTTATTTGTTCAAATTGTTTAAGTTTTTATATTGATTAATGTATTTTTAATGTCATTTGAAATTGATAATAATTGAATATGATTTACTAGTTTGGAGTTTATTATTTAACTTTATACTTTTTTTAATTTGATTAGGATTCATTTATTTATTTATTTTTGGTTTGATTAGAATAAGTGAATTAATTGTTTGTTTGGCAATTAATTTTGATTATTTATAATTTGAGTTTCATTTGACTTCATTCATCTATTATGTTCATTAAATTTTGGTTAATAATTTAATTATGAGTTCATGTTTAATTAGTTATTAAATTTATATATTTAATGATTAATTAGTTATCTTGTTCAAATGGATTGAACTAGATCTAATTTGGTTATATATTGAACATTAAGTTTACCTTAATTTTATTAGATTTAATTCAATTAATATTCAATGATTAGCTAAGATGAGTTTAATTTATGATCAATTTAATTTAAAATGATTAATTAATATTCATTTTAGTTTAAGTGGTTTTATATAGTTAAGATTCAATGCTTGATGCGGGTTTAATTAGATTAGTTTGATTTGTATAGTTAAATAAGTTGACTATTCATAGTTGGAAGGTGAACTTTGTGTAGGATTTTGATTAGTTTCATTTCATACTAAATGATTTAATGATAAACCTAGTTAAAGTTTAGTTAAGATTTGATAAATGATTGTTGAATGTCCTTGATTAAAATTTTAATTTATTTTAAGTTTAGTTGATTATGTTGCATGGTCAATTTGATTAATCCATATTTATTTCAATTTAATACAAATAATTTAATTAAAGTATGATGAATGATTAATTTGATGTCCATGATTATATTGATTAATTGATCTAAGTCTATCTTGTTTGAATTATCTTATCCAAATTGAGTTTAATTTTCTTTTGTTAAGTCTTTGATTGACTTAATTAATTTAATTAAATTATGTTAAATAATAATTAACTAAATATAACGTTTAACTATCAATTTGATTAAAGATCTATCTTAGTTGAAAGTTGATGGATTAAGTTTAATTTGATTGGATAATTAATCCAATCAATGTATGATTGATTGGTGGCGATTATTTTATTAAGTGATTAATTTGATTGAATTTAGAAGGAGATTAATTTATTTATTGATCAATTAAATCATTCATAATTAAATGATCATTTATTAGGCTAATTAAATGATTATATTGATTAATTAATAACCTAAATACAACCTAATTAATAATTAGTCAATTTAGTATGATTTGATTAAACAATTGACTCATTTGAGTTAGGGGTTGTTTAGTTTTTTTTTCATTTGCTTGTCCAATGGTTGATTTTAATTAAAGTGTTAATTAACACAAATTTATTTGATTGTAATTGATTTAACTAGGTGTTTAGCTTATGTGATTATTTAATTAGAAAGTGATTATAGTCAATTTAATTTAGGTTAAATCAAAGCAATCTAATCTTAATCATATTTATTAAGGTTTTATATTTATCTTATTCTATTTTTAAATGATTTAAGTTAATTTGTTTGCTTTAATTGAAGCCTAATTTGATTTGATTTTACATAATTAATTTTGATTGTTGATCAATGATTTAATTTGATTTGGTTGAGTTTGAAATCTAATTGATACTTAATTTGGGTTTCACATAATCAATTTAGTTACATTCCAATTAATGATTAATTATGTTTATTAAGTTTAGTTTCGTGTAAATTAAAAATTAATTTACATTTTCCATATAACAATTTAGGTTCTAATCAATGAGGGTTTAGGTTTTAATTTGTTGATAATTTGACTTAATATTTGATTTATTATATATATCTTTGAATTTAACTCTTGTAAATTCCAATTGATTTTGATATTTTGACTTATTAAATTCTAAAATGTGATTTTGAATTTTAACAACTTCAGGACTAGAAATATTTCTAAGTCCTCGATGTTATTAAAATCTTGTATAATGGTTTTATAATTTTTTTTAAATTTTCATGATTTTATATTTATATTTAATTTAAATTATCCTAAGATTTCAAAATTTCATATATCTTGATTCATAAATCATTTCTCCTTGAAATTTTATGAGAAGTGGATTTCATTACCCATTTCACTTTCCCAAGATTTCACCCCAATCAAATATGTATTTTGAATGTAATTAAGGCATTAATGTTTCTAAAAAATTTAAATTAAACCTAAAATATTAATAATCAAATGGGGCTTTTAATTTTCTTAGAATATACGAAAGAGAAATTTAGTTAGGGTTTCTTTGAATTTTGGATTTTTATTTGATTTATTATGATTTTCTAAATTTAGCTTATTTAAGTGATTTAATTAATTCATTAAAGCCACTAATTAGGTGATTTTGTGGTTTAGTGAGTTCCAAGGAATTTTAATATTTTTATGAAATTTATTGGAGTTATTTGCATTTGTTTAAGCTATTTTAATAAATGTTGACAACTTTTAGTGTGGTTTATAACACTCTCTTGAAAGATTTATTCTAGGTACTAAGGTTATAACCTCAAGTGAGGTTAATAATTATCATAATCTCACTAAATTGGATCTTCAACCTTAGATCGAGCTTCCCCATTGACACTTAGGATCTAACTAGTGATTGAGGCACAATCAAATAAAGTAGAAATTAAATTAATAAATTAAAATGAAACCAAATTCAAATGAACTAGATTAAAGTAATTGAGTTTGATTAACTCAATGAAACCATTTGGGCTTAAAATTAGCTAAATTCAAGAAAATCCTATAAAAATCAAAACTAAACCAAATCAAAACCAAGCCAAAGGCACAAAATCAATGCATAAATATAAATGAACCCAAAAATAAATCTAGATGGTGTTGAGTGGTTAATCAGATTGTGATTTAGAGTTGACCCATGTGGCTCCACCAAGATAAAATCAAACTAATCAAACTTTGATCAATTTAAGTCATCATAAATGCCTATATTATCAAATTAATATAATAATATACTAAACTAATTAATTCTTAATCTAATGATGACTCAAATGGTCTAATTGGGTCACTTAGTCTAAATGAATCAGACCTTGTGAACCTAAACTCAAAATAAATTAAAATTAATTTAAATTAAATATTTAAAATACTTTAAAATTATATTTGAACATAATTTAAACTTTTCTATGATTTGATTTGACCAAATCGATCATTTGACTCAATAAACTCGATTTAGCCCATTAAGCCCAAATTAGCCCAAAATAGGTCTAAATCAAAATCAAAAAAATTAATAAAATCAATTAGTTCTAATCATTTCAAATACTTAATAAATCATAATTGAAGCATGAACACTTTTCAAATTGGGTCACATTAGTAATAATCCATGTGAACCCAATTTGACCCATAACAATTTGGATAAAAAATGGGTTTAAATGAAAAATTAACTCAACCTAAATTAAACCAAATCAATGCTTAAAATTATTTTCAAGTTGATTTTTAAATCTGAATCAACTCTCAATGGCACCCAATTTAACCAATTTGGTTAATTGATCAATCGATAATTTGATTAACAGTTGTCGACTTAAATTGACTTAACTTGAAATTGACTTATATGAGCCTATCCAGCCAAAAAATCAAAATAAATTAAAATAAAATAAGAATAAATTAAAATTATAATAAATTAATTACATTAAATTACTTTTAAAACTTAATTAAACTCAATATAACTTTCTTTTAGATCCAATTTATCTAATTTGGTCAATTTGGGCCGTGGACCCAATGAACCTAAATTGGCATGATTTGTTTAGGTTAAATTGAATTAATTTTTTGAGTTAAATAACATTAATTAATTATAGGTATTATAAATAATTTGTTTAATATAGCTTAAACTTAGCTAAATCAATTAGGAAAATTAGACTTATTTGACTCAACCTAACTCAATTTGGGTTAAGTTGAGTCAACTCAAATCATAACCAAAATGAGTTCACTCACCTCCCCATACACCAATTCCATTTAGAATTTTAGTTCTAATAAAGAAAAGGCATGACAAACACGTGGGAATAAAGAAAGAGGGATATGAGCATGAGGAAAAAAATAGTTTTTCTTCACATGAGACATGATGAAAAAAAGGGGTGTTTTCTACACCCCTTTTCTTTCCATCATATCATACCAAAATCACACACCTCATCCCAACTAGAAGAAAATCCTTCCCCACCTCTTGTGCTCTCTAAGTCCAAAAGCCATAAATTTATAGCATGGTGCATGATGGTGAGCATTCAATGGAGGCAAAGGAGAAGATCTAAGGAGATTTTCTAGTATCCACCGTGGGCTTTGATGAGGAGATCTCTGCATCTTTGACATCTATTCCAAAATTTCTAATTCCTAATATTAATTTTTAGTGAATCTATATAACAACTTCTATGGAATTTACTTACCTTTAGGCATGGTTTAAACACCTCTTTTGCCGTCATGTATCTAGTTGACTCTTCATCAATACATGTGGTGAGCCTTATTAGTTACACCACACCTATTGGGGTTTTTTTATTGATCTCACTTTACTAAGGTTGGCAACCCTCCTCTTGACCTAGATTTAATCAGGCACTAAGGTTCATAACCTCAAAAGGTTAATAATCATCATAATCTCAAATTAGGATCTTAGACCTTAGATTATGTGCTTCCTAATTAGACACTTGGAATCTGTGATTGGTGGCACAACCTCAACTAAATTAGAAATTAAAATAATAAATTAAAATGAAATCAATTCTGAACTGATTAAGGTAATTGAGTTTGATTAACTCAATTAAATCGTTTGGTCTCAAAATCACTAAATTTAGGAAAATCCTATAAAATTAAAATAAATTAAATCAAACCAAAATAATGGCATAAAATCAATACATAAGTATAAATGAACCCAAAAATAAATTCATGGGGTTGAGTGGTCATTAGATCATGTGACCTAGAGTTGACTCATGTGGGCCCCACCAAACTAAAAATCAAACTAATCAAACTTTGATCAATTTAAGTCACACTAAATACTTATATTTATCAAATTAATATAATAAAACACTAAACTATAATTCTTAAAATCTGATGACTCAAATGGCCTAATTGGGTCTTTGATTAACCAATTACAACCCTATTGAACCTAAACTCAAAATAAATTAAAATTAGTTTAAATTAATTATCCTAAAATACTTTAAAATTAAATTTGAACATAATTTAAACTTTTCTTAGGTTTTATTTTTCCAAATTGGTCATTTGACTCAATAAACTCATTTAACCCATTAAGCTCAAATTGGCCCTAAATAGGTCTAAATCAAAATCAAATCCAAATTAATCAAAATAAATTACTCTATATCATTCTAAATACTCAATAAAGAATAATCAAAGCTTGAACACGCTTGGTTTGGGCCACATTGGTCATGTAACTCATGTGAACTCAATTTGACCCATTAAACCCAATTTGGATCAAAATGGGTTTACACTCAACTCAAGCTAAATTAAACCAAATCAATGATTAAATTATTATAAATTTGATGAACATATTGAACTCTTAATGGCACCCAATTTAGTTAATTTGTTCAATTGATCAATCGATAATTTGATCAATTGTTAATGACCTTTTAAATTGACTTATATAAACTCAAAATAAAATAAAAAAATTAAAATGAAATAAAAATAAATTAAAATTAAAATTAAATTAATTACTTTAATCACTTTTAAAACTTAATTAAACTCAATTTAACTTTCATTTGGGTCCAATTTATCTAATTTGGCCTATGGACCCAAGTGAACCCATGATTTGACTTATTTAGGTTACATTGAGTTGATTTACTTAAGTTAAATCATTTTAATTAATCATAGGTATTATAAATAATTATTTTAATATAGTTTAAACTTAACCAAAAAATTAATTAAGCAAATAAGACTCATTTGACTCAACCTAACTCAATTTTGATTAAGTTGAGTCAACTCAAGTCATAACCCAAAATGAGTTCACTAACCTCCCCATACACCAAATCCATTCAAAATTTTAGATCTAATTAAGAAAAGGGCATGCTTTGACACAGGGAATAAAGAAATAGGGATGTGAGCATGAGTAGAAAAAATATTTTTTTTCACATGTTATGAAGAAAAAAAAAGTTTCTACACACCCTTTTCTTTCATCATATCATACCAAAATCACACACACCTCCTCCCAAATAGAAAAAAATCTCTCTCACCTCTTGTTCTTCTAAGTCCAAAGCCATAAATTTTTTAGCAATGTGTGGTGGTACAGACATTCCATAGGAGATAAAGGAAGAGATCTTCTATCCTAACATGGGCTTTGGTGAGTTACTTTTCTAAACTTTATATCAACCATAAGTGTTTGTATTTGGTGGAAAATTTGCATAAATCTAGTATTTTTATTTAGATCCCATTGAACTTTCTTTCTTTCAATTATGAAATATAATGATTTTCAACTTAGATCATAAGATCGTGAGATCCGATGATGTTTTGGGTAGATCTCATATATCTAACCTTTTTGGTCTACCTCTCTGAGGAACAACCTCCAACTTCATCTTACTTGGATAGAATGGATGCCCACAATTAGATCTCCTTTTGATTTATTTCATTAGATTTAACCTTAACTTCAAAAAAAATAATAAAAAATAAAATACTAGATATACAAATGCAAATAACTCAATGGATTCATCTTTTCAAGAAGAATCCAATTAATCTAAAACCCTAAATTTGAATATAAATTTTAAAATTTAAGTTTTAGTGAAATGTATATTTCTTTAATTACTATTAAAACACTAAACTAATCAACTTAAAATTTCACAAAAGAAACTTAATATTATTTCCTACTTATCATAAAATTTCAAGTTAATTAGCTTTCTAATTTAAGAGTTATTAATTTTTGAAGGTAATTAGCTATTTTTAAATAAATAATTTAGAATTATAAAATTTATGTAAATTCATTAAAATAATTTAACTCACTTTAATAAATATGAGATCTTAAAAAATTAATTAGACCTTCTAGATCATACTAAATTTGAAATTTAATTAAATTAGGGTTTAATTAAGCATTAATTAGTCACTTTAATTACACATAACTTTAAAAAATCATAACTAATTGTAGAAAAATAAAAAAAATATAAATAAACCCTCTATGGGAAGCATAGATAGAAGAATCCAAGAAAAATAAAATCCTATGTTTTATCTAATGACATGAATTATAGTTTGAAAGTTTAACTAATTACCTTACTTAAGCTTTAATCACTCGGTTAATTAACTTGAGATTTGACATGTTGAATTTATGGGATGACCACTACCTCATAATGTTCTTCAACTAATTTCTCAAGTGGATTAAAAGAATCAAAATTTTAAACCCAAATTATCTCTCTTATACAATTAAGTAATTTTTAAGATTTAGAAAATTATGAAATTGATTAAAGAGTGTTAATTAATCATTATAACAGTAAGGATAATAAAAAGAAAACATTAGGGCCCTCTTCCTAATTATTTTTTAAGATTACCCTTAAGGTGCTTAATTAATTAATTAAATGGTTAGATGAAATTTAAATATGAAACTGTCACAATTAACTCATTTAATAAAAATATGTTTAATTGACCCTCCTTATGTTCTTAGTTAGTATAAGAAACTTTAATGAAATTATGATTCTTCATTGGTGTGGGAATTATAAAAGTAATTAGCTTAATCTTCTTATTTCAATTATTTATTGACATGAGCTTGATTGTATTAGAATCCTTTAGGCAATGCAAATTTTATTTTTCAAGCATATCATCATGATTTGTGAGCTCTTGCTTAATAATTATTCAAATAAAAGGTTTTGAGGGGGTAATTAAATGGATTATTAATCAACCAAATTTAATTAATTCATAAAAAGCCACTTAAATTCTCTTTAAATTAATTAACAAATAAACATGGATATGGGTTGAACACTAACAATATCTAACTTGATTGTCCTTAGGTTCTAATGAAATCAAGTATGTTGTGTTGTGGTATTCAATTACTTCCTTTCAATTATCATAAATGGGCATGCCATGTACTTTATGTATTCATGTTTTAAAGTTAAAAGAATATGATTGCATTTAAATTGCATGAGTTAGACAAATGTTATCATATGGTGTCGCTATTATTATTAGTAAATTTCAAACTATTTTGACAATATATGCTAATTATGAATTTTAAATCAATGCTTATTATAAATAACCAATTATGTGAAAATGAAATGTTCATTTACTTGTAATCAAAAGATGGAAATTCATGATTTTATTCATTGTTACTTGCTATACCACCCAAGAGGGGGACAGGAGGGATGGTGAATAGAAATTTTATTTTATATTTTGTAGAAGATTTAAATATTTAATAATAATGCTTTAGTGAAATGAAGCAACAAAAAGTAAAGTGCTGAAAAGTAAAGAAAGAGAACACAGAGATTTTAGTTGCCAAAACCAAAATTTGGCCTACGTCCACTAGCCACCTAGGCTAGAATTCACTAAACCAAAGTTGAGATTATAATAAATTTCCCATCTCTCCTTCAGACAGTACAATAACACATACTTCCTTAAGCAAGCACAACTAACACATATTTTTCTTAATGAGCAAGTACAACCTAACAAGAAATCACAACAAACCAAAGAGAAAGATACAAGTCTAACTCTCAATTTTAAAATGTTTTTGCACTCACAACCCAATCTATACTAATACTAAAGCAATTGAATATTAATGAAAAAAGAGCTCACTTTAATTTTAAATGAAATTACAACAAGATCTTCAATCAAATATTTCATGCAATTAAGTAACTTAATGTTGCTTGAATGATCTTTAAAAGGTTTGAAATGATTTTCTTGAAAGACTTTGAAATGCAAACTAAAATGCAATCACCAAACACTTTACTTTGACATCTTTTTTACACAAGCTAACTTTTATTCAAATGATAAATATATGTGCAATTGGAACAACTCAACAATTACTTGAATAAGGATTTGAACCACATTGCATAAAGCTATCACATAACATATGCATAAACTAATTAAATACAAGTAACCAATAAGAACAAAATAATTTATGCAAGATGTGATGCTAATGTCCATATGGAAAAGAGAGGCAATAAGCTTTTAAGCACAATCAAATTTAACCAACTTATATGAAACTTTAAGCCAAAAGGATAAACAATGGATACTCAAATGATTATGCACTTAGGAAATTAATAACCTTTAAAAAGAGTTCAACCAAACAAGAAATAAAATGAATAATTAATGATTAAGCACAAAATAAATTGATTTCCTCATGTTAGCTTTAGGAAATAAAAATCAAATGATTATCAAGAAGGTAAAGTCCACATCATGAATAAACATAAGAAAATTTACATAACCTTGTAAACTTCAAAGCCAAGAAGAAATGAAAGAAGTTTAAGAACTTAGCACCTTAGAAAATAAACAACAAAGAGATGATGTTTTCAGTCAAAATACAAAATCTTCAATTTTCTCAATTAATATTCAAGCCAAATAAATGTCTAAGGGAAAGAAAAGAATGATGAGGATGCTTTCACTTGTATCAACAAAATCTTGAAATGATCTTGCATGAATGCCAAGGGTGAGCTAGAGAGTAAAGAGTTTTAAACTTTTGGAACCTTTTTTAAGTTGAAACAAGGCTCTTAAATAGATGAGGAGGAGTCCAGGGTTGGCCAAAAACTGATCCAATGAGAGGGAAATTTATTTGGCATCAATTTGAATTTTAAAATCAAAGGAGAGGATAGACCAAAGAGATCTTCCATAGGCTCCTTTATAAATTTGTTTAAACCCAATATAAAATGTGCTATGTGATTCATAGCCAAGGATGGAGAAATCCCATAGAAATTTCTACCAAGGAAGCTTAGATATGTAGGAGGAGTTTTGAATAGAATAAATCCATTAAAATCCACTTCAAATAATTGCCAAAGAGGTTTCCTAAAATGAAAAATTCTTAAAATAATGTATGGATTAATTTTAAATCAAAGAAAATTGTATTCTATACTTATTGAATGATTAAATAACATATAAATTTAATAAATTTAAAGCATAGTGGCTCCTAAACTTTCCTAAAAAAAGTCAAATTGGAAAAAGGAAATGAATTATTTTGAAAATAGGGCTGATTTGAATTTAAATGTAAAATAACTTGAAATAATTTAATTAGGCTCTTAATAATCATAATTAATCATTCTTTGGACGTTGAACATAATCCATAAAAAAATTTGATTTTATTTAGCAAGTACATGTCATGCATGAAGAAGTTTGAATTAAAGAATAATCAAAATAATTCAAATTTAAAATTGAAATAAATAAATTTGAAAATATGAAAAATGAGTGAAAATAATATGAAAATGTTTTGAATAAATTTTATACAATTTATTACACAAAATGCATTTAAAAATTTGGCCTAAACTTTGTTAAGATGAAAATGATAATAAGAGAGAGGCGAAAGAATAATCAGAGAGAGAATATGAGAAAAAAGGATAATTTTGAAATAATTCAATTTATATGCACTAAAATTGTGAATAAAATTTATTAATGACATGGAAATGATTTAATAAATTTTAAACATAATTTATCTTACTTTAACACACATTTAATAGAACTTATATCATGCATTTAGTTCATACTATCCAAAATGGATAACTTAATGAATAATTGTAATATTAAGATATAGAAAAATATAAATAATTGTAGAATGATGAATCTAAAATGAATGAAATATTTATTTTAATTTAGAAATATTTTAATTTTCTTTGATATAGTAATTCCTAAAAAAATTTCCACCCAATCCATGTCTAGTATCTTTAGCAATTTGATATAATTGAAGAACTAGAAGTCAAGAATTTTCTGTATGCTTGAATTTAACTTGATTATTAGCATTTGAACATGTTTTATTATCATAAAAATCAATCTCATATGAGATGTGGCTTATGAAGTCAACATTCATGTGTTTATACTTATAGATTAATGTATTTGAATTGATAAATATATAGTTTGGACATCCCAAAAATATGAGACTTTAAGTAGCCCTAAGGAGGTCTTAGATAATCTCACTTTCCTAGTTTAACAATGCCACGTGCTTAATTTCATTTATGTGCATGTATATATTAGAATATAAAGTAAAACCCTTTTTTCCATTAAGCTTTACATAAGTAAAATATATTAATACACAACCCTTTTCATGATTTTATTTCTATGTTTATGTATATGCATATGTGTATTTGAATTGGCAAGTATATAGTCTTGACATCCCGGAACACGAGACTTTGGGAAGCCCCAAGGTCTTAGATAATCTCACTTCCCTAGTTTAACAATGACATGTACTTTCTTAAATTTCTTATACATGCTTACATGCTTTAATATGAGATGAAATCTCTTTTGTATAAAATCCATGCATCAACATTCATTAACTGTGAAAAAATATGAATACATTGCAATTATATATATATATATATATATATATATATATATATATATATATATATATATATATATATATATATATATATATATATATATATATATATATATATATATATATATATATATATATATATAATATTAAATAAACTAAAAAGAAAGAATATGGATGTTATTGATAATGAAAGGAAGTATTGGAGTATTATTCATGTGATGATGGCTTAATTTCATTAGTTTTAAGATGCCTTTCATATCTAGATAAGATTCATTAAGATTAATCTAAACTTAGAATAAAATTCATAAACAATCTATTAAGAAAGTTAAAGAAATAATAATATATTTTGGAAATCAACTTAGGTTAGGGATGAGAGAGTTAAGTCTCTTTCTTCTCTTCATAATGATTAGATCTTAAGCAATAAGTGAACAAAATAAATACATAAGTTAAAATTCAATCAAGTTACTAAAAGACTTAAAGTGAAATAACCCTTAATGGGTAATTTAATTAATCTTATACTTTAGAAAATCCAAATTAAGCCCAATTTGGACATACCATAGTAAGCCTTAGTACACACATTAGAATAGTAAGTCACCGATCTTAGTAGGTTAGAGGTGTATGTTATGGTGATATATTTTATCCTGATGTAATATTTTAGAATGGATGTTAGGATTGTTTGTGCGTAGACTAGATGTCAAAATTATTAGCCTAATGTTTAATGTAGGATTGTGCTTGAGGGACCGTAGTAATAATAAATGAATTTAAAATGCTTTTGCTTGTAGGTGCGCTTATGTCCCTAAGAATAACCTAATGTAGAAGGTGGGCTTAATTGCCCAAGTGTAGGATGCTAAGTCCAAATATTTGAAATATAACTACTTGGTTTGTATGTTTGTTTAGCTAATATCTATTTTACTATTGTAGTTAGATTTTATTTTCATAAAGATGTAATTTTTGTAATAGGACTAGGATTAGTGCTATGGGGTTTAGGATGAGCAATGGTTAGAAGGAAAAGACCTAGGATGTGAAATATGGAGTATTCAAATATAAGAAGTGAGGATAGAGAATTGAAGGCCCTCAAAACTTTTTTATTATAATTCTAATCTAGATTATATAAGGGTAGAGCTCTACCTAATTTCAGAGGTACGGTGGTACCACCACAGACCTTTTATTCTTTTATGTAAATCTAAATATTTGATTGTTATGTTTAGATTATGCAATAGAAATGACATGTTTTTTATAGGTTTCTTAAAGTGTGTATGTTTGATATGTGGCCGCATTGGTAGGCTCTTTAGTAATATTAAAATTTTTATTCTCACTAAATAACTCATAACTAAACTCTAATGTAACTCACAATCTCACTCTAAAGCTTAGATATATAAACAAGATAATAAAAGATTTATAAATCACTTAAATTATTGTATGCTATAACAACATGCATGCCATATTCCTCATTCGATATGGGACAAGCTTGGCCTTTGAGAGTGGTCACTTGCTGGAGAACACCTCTTCTAGCGATTTAGCCCATAACCGAACTTCATCATGCATGTAGTCATAATTATCCTAAGCGTCCAAAGTAAATGTGTCAAAAATCCAAAGTAAATTTTTGCATTAGACTAAGTCATATTCACATACCAAACATTATTTAGTCTCTTATGTAGTGAGTTTAGGATTATAGATTCCTTTCTAATTCAATAATAGCATAACTATCTTGCATTTACATAAGACCACCTACATGGTTTTAAAGCATAGAAGGTGTTATGGTTCCTCTAGGTTTATAAGACTAGAAGAGTCGATGTGTTCAATCTCTCTTATGGAGGTGAACCACTATATTGCATTCTCCCCGATTTGATTTTAGGTCATAATTCTAGCTAGTGCTAAAGCATTTAGAATTAGGTTTTGAGGCGACTTGTTTCTTTTTTTGCTACAAGTATAAGTCCTCATTTCTTAGACATCTCCATAATCTTGTGTTGTTGGGTTATAAGTCATAGCACTCTAATAAAATTTCAATTTAAACAAAATAAATTTTCCTCTTTAAAATATAAAGTCTCATCATAGGGTATGAGCATTAACTAGGCTTCCTATTATCTTGGACGCTCCCACTTATCTTCATGTGGAATCTGTAAATAAATCTTCCAATTTGAGCTCTTCCCATTTGATTTCTAATAACATCCAATTCTTTGATAGTACAACCTTGAAATATTTGGAGATATTTATTAACTACTTGAGAGTGTTCTTAGAAAACTTTTATATTTTAGGATGTAATTAACTATGGGGCTTGCCTCTATAGAAAACTAAATAACCCATAAATTAAATCTCCTACTTTATCCATATAAAAGAGAGAAATATCTAGTATATATTAAGACCCATCTACCTTAGAGTCCTTATTTAGTGATTAAGTCTATTATAGAGTGATATTTATATCTTTCAAGATAGTATATCACACCTCAATGTCGACATCACTTCAATAAGTACCTAAGATTCAACTTATTATTTTCCTCAAAACCCAGCACGCTCCCTCTCATGCATTTTGGCGACTTTTGTGTTCCCCTCGGTGGATTGGCCGTTCTCGGGTGGCGCTTCTCACGTGGGGCTCTCCGTATGTGACATCCTTGGATTAGAGCAATGGCGGAGGCTCGGTCTCTGAATCGGCCCGTCGCCTCTGACTTGCATAGACTTTGCTCTCGACTACTACGGGTTTTACGGATTGATTGCTTTGTTAATGTAGCTGTATTAAATCATTCAAAGATGCTTTATCGGTAAGATCCCAAGCAATGCTTTAGTTAATCTCATTTTGACTTCTTATCATGGATTGTGCGTAATGTGTTCGTCGGGATGTTGAAACTTGCTAAGCCCTTGAGTTTTGCTTTGGTGGGTAAATTCTCCCTTAGGCGTAACTCTTGATAACATTCACACTTTCTTTCATAGTTTAAAATTATGGGTTCTTTCTCTATCTGATCGATCCCGTCACATTCTTATTCAACTTTCTAATGATTTAGATTACTCGCGGGTTTTGCTCGTCATTCTTATTTTGTGCATAATTGTCAAATCACTTGAAATGGTCGCCCTATTTGATGTCAAAGAAGAATCTCCCATTGTCCCTCTTTGGCTTGCTTTCCCTAACATGTGAATACATTATGTCACTCATCAAGTTTTGTTTCTTTGTTGGCGGCCTTTTGGTAGACCTCTCCAAATAGACCAAGCAACGACCAATAGATCTAGGCCATCTCGTATTCTCGTTGAGATAGACATCACAAGAAATATCCCAAAGAGGTTTGGATTGGCTCACGAAAAATTTGGATATAGTCAAAAGTCAATTCAAAATTTTCCTATTTTGCACTCACGCAAGATTCACACCGACCACTGGATGCTTTGTGCTTCATCCTAATCTCGGAAAAATTTACCACAGAATATGAGTACCATTAATGGAACTCAAAAAACTAATACTCTAGCATATGTGCCTAAAGATACTCAAAAGAACCTCCTCCTACACCTCCTCGCTCTATCTAGTGGAAAACAATCGACCTTGGTAAAACAACCAATGAGGGGTGTGATGTTACCAATGGCAATTTACCTAACTTCACCCACGCTTGTAATAATCGGTTTCCACGATAGCTCTTTGCTTCATTTAAATCCTCTCAATGGTAGCCTCATATTGGACACCCAATTAAACAATTTGAATGGGAATCATATAATGGACCAAATCAATAATGACCCTACGGTTTGAACATATTGAGAAAGATATTTGTATTACGAATGGTGCCAAAACTTCCACATCTATTTCCCTTGAGTGATATCAATTGATCCCAATTTCTCATACTCTATCGATATTAGAAGGTGAAATCCCTCTTCTAAATCATTGATAGATTCTTCTACTATTCGGAACCCATAAATCAATCTCTTTCGATGGAGATAATTTGGATTATGAGAGACCCTTTCAAATTGTTAAAACAAAAAAACCCTTCAAGCAAAATTTTCTAATAACCTCTCTAGAATCACCGCTCTTCTTCCACCCCACACAAGTAATGTGCCATCATTTCTCTCCTCTCTTTCCTTTCTCTTTTTCTTTTCCCTTTTGGTTGTCCCCTTATGATTAATTTTCTTATTTGGAATATCGGTTGTGGGTCTCTTCCGTCGCAATCGTGTTAGGAGTCTTTTATTGTGTTCATAATATCAAGTTACTTGTTCTTATTGAACCTTTCATTAATTCTTCTAAGATTGCTTTTGTCGCTAGATCCCTTGGCTTTCATAATTTCTTCTTCAATCTTAATAATAAAATTTGGTGCTTTTGGCACAACTCCATCACCATTTCCATCATTGATAATCTTGACCAATTGGTTAATGTCAAAATCTCCTTAGGTGACTTATCTTTTGGCTCTTTTATCTATGCTCTTGTAATAGAGCTGGTAGGAACATCCTTTGGAATCACTTATGCACCTTGCCTCCTCAACCTTCCCGTTGGTTGGAGGTGATTTCAATACTATCATAGCTAGTTGAAAGAAGGGAGGATGTTCTCCTAACCTTCATTCCATGGAGGACTTCTCAAATATGACCCTTGATTGCAATCGACGACATTGGTTTCCGGGTCTAACTTCACGCACAACTCTAGGCTTTGGCGCGTCTTGATAGGCCCTCTTTAATTCTCTTTGGATCAATAAATGGTCTTCTACCATTGTTGAGCATTTGGAGAACTTTGTCGACCATGCTCCTCTCTTGATTTCCTTCAATAATCCCCCCCCAAACCCGTCTACTCCCCTCCTTTCGATTTCAAAAATATGTGGACTAGTGACTTCACCAATGTCGCTATCACTAATTGGATGGCCCCTATTTTCTGGATAATTTTAAAGGTATGACTCGTCTTTGGCTTAAGCTCAAAGACTTAAACAAAATCTTAATTGGTGGAACAAACACATTTTTAAAATCTTTTCACAAATCTTAAAGCTATGGAACAAGAGGTTTGTTCTCTTGAAGATCTTGTCTCAAGTGATCCTAGTAAACTTGAGGAGTTGAACATTGCCAAGAATAACTTGCTTAATTATCAAAACATGGAAGAAATCTATTGCGTCAAAAGCCACAAACATATTCATGGTGTGAAACACCGGTATTTTCATGCCATTTGTAATAAAGCGGAAAGCCTTAAACTTGATTAAGAAAATTAAGAACTCTAATGGTGAATGGATAACCGATAACAATGATATTAAGGATTACTTTCATCATCATTTCCAAACTTTATTAAATTCTAAGCCGTTGCTAGATACTTTATCAAACACCCATCTTATTCCTTCTATGATTAACGGTGAATAATCATTTACTCACTATGTGTCCTTCAAGAGGAGATTAGTAATACTCTTAAGAACATGAACACGACTCATTGGCTACGATGGCTATCGACCCACTTCTTTCAGATTGTTGGCCATTTATTAAAATCGATTTGTTAATCTTATTGATTTCTTTGATGGCAATCCCATTCCCAAATACTTTTCAAGCACTTCTATCCTTATTCCCAAAACTAACAATCCACGAATCTTGGGGATTTTAGACCGATTAGTCTTTGCACCTTTTTCAAAAAACTCATTGCTAAATTAATAAATAATAGGCTTAGCCCTTTGCTTCCTAAAATCATCTCCCCTAATCAAACTGGTTTTATTAAACACAAAACAATATCGGATAATATTCTTCTCGCTCAAGAAATGGTTCATGACATTGATATCAATTCTAGAGGCAACATCTTATTCAAAGCTGGACATCGCTAAAGCCTTTGATAATCTCTCATGGGACTTTCTCTTTCAAATCCACAATTTGTTTGGTTTTTTGATAGTTTTATCCGGATTATAAAAAGATGTATCACAAATGTCGGTTTTGGTTATCATGAATGGTGAGTCCATATGTTTCTTTCCTTCTAGCCATGGTTTGAGGCAAGGTGACCCACTATCACCTTCTCTTTTATCATCGCTATTGAATACTTGTCGAGCCGAATGATCTTTTTTGCTAATAAGCCTAATATGTCTTTTAAAACTCATGGAGGTTTCCCTATTTCTCATCTTAGCTTTTTGATGATTTCATTATCTTGACAGTTCCATACACATGTTAAAACCATCAAGAACCTTCTAAATGATTTTGGTAAAGTTAGTGGTCTTTTCTTAATGAAGGAAAATGCTATTTTATTCCTTCAACTAAGATTCCTCCTAATAGACTTAACCAAATATCGAATTACTAATTTTAAGCAAAATCAACTCCTCTTAATTACCTTGGAGCTCCACTTTTCAAAGGCCATAAAAGATCACACCTTTTGATGATCTAATTCAAAAATTTCTAACAAAATTTTAGTTTGGGAATTTCATTTACTCTCTTTGGTGGTAGGCTTACCTTGATCAAGAGCACTCTAAATTCCATGCCCATATACCTTCTTCAAACCATTGTGCTTACCAACTCTACCATAAATAGAATTGAGCGTCTCTTAAACAAATTCTTAGGGAACCAATACATCCTCTAAAAGAATGCAGGTCATCGGTCTAATAGTTGTGGTACTCTTGAAGAGGGAGGTGGGATGTAAATCCATCAAAGAAGTTATCCATGCCTTCTCCTACAAAATTTGGTGGAACTTTAGGAGCAAAAATAGTCTTTGGGTGAATTTCATGACTTCTAAATATTGCCGGGGTAAACATCCTCTCATTTGTCCTTTTAAATGATTCTCTCCTGGAGAAGACTTTGTCAAATGGGATGCAAAATCCTTAATTTTTTGGGGCATAAACTCAGCAATTCTTTTTTTTTCAAGACAACTGAGTGGTTGGCTCCATTGATGACTTACTCTACACTCACTCCACCTCCGATATTAGAGTTAATTCATTCGCAAAACCACATGTGGAACACTAGTAAGATTACGATTCTATTCCTTCCACTTTCTTAAATATGATTACTAGTATTCCTATCACTCATAACAATCATGATCAGATTATCTTTAAGTTATCTCATAATGGGGATTTCAACCTTAAAATGTGTGGATTCACATTAAAGACAATCGATTCTTCTATTATGTTCTCCAAATTTGGAATAGTAATATCCCCTCTTCTTACTGTTCTTACTTGGCGTATCCTAAAAAACTTTATTCTGTTGACTCTTTGTTGTGGGGTAAAGGGTTTTATTTACCCTCTAAATGTCAATGTTGTTCCCATATTGAGAATGTTAACCATGTTTTTTGTTAATGGGACTATTGCCTCTAAAATTTGGATTTGGTATGACAATCTATTCAACACTATCAATTTTAATTGTTCTTTTACTTTATATCAACTTCTTGAAGTTTACTTTGACAATGCAATTAAAGGTCATATTAAAATCATAATCGCCATTACTCTTATTTGGTTCATATGGATGGACCGAAGCTAAACATAGTGGGATTCTATGAATCACATGAGGATTATTGCTAGAACTAAAAAAAAAATTTGTGACTTATTTAAAGCCAATTTAATCCATCACAAGCATTTTAAAGGCTATAAATCTATCGTAATAAACGGGCCTCAACCTTCCGGACCTTACTATCGAAATGATAGAATGGTTTTTTTGGAAAAACCTCTTGATCATATTATTAAAATTAATATCGATGGCTCTCTCTCATAATGGCTCGGTTGTGGAGGCATTTTGATTCTAAGGGTATTGTTCTATGTGCATTTGCTTATCCCCTTATTTCCGCCTGTTCTTTATCTTGAGCTTATGGTCCCACAAAGCTCTAGAAATTTGTCTTCAAAATGGCTCAATATTTGGATAGAGGTGGACGCTCTTCTTGATTGACCTTTTGACTTCTACCAATATGAGCAATGCTTGTTTGTACTCCTCAAGCAAACTAGGGCTCTTCTCTCTCAACTGAATTTTACCATCACTCATGTTTGGCGTGAAGGTAACGCATGTCTTGATTACCTTGTAAATCAGGTGCGAGATTAAAGTATCATCCTCTTTAATCAATTTACATTACCCAAATACCGTGGTGCGGTTAATTGGACATTTGCTTCCTTACCTCGAATCTAATTCTCTTCTCTCTTTTTTGGTTTTTGTTCCTTGTGTCTAACTCTCTCTCTCCTTGGCTTTTTTCTTTTACTTCGAGTTATATTTACTTCATTTTGTGCATGATGAGGACATTTGGTTTTTTGCGATACTTATCATCTCGATGTTGTTTTTTGGAACGGACCCCATTCATCATGCCATTTCTGTTGAAGGTTTCTTTGGTGGAATCTTGCTATGGTGCTTTCTTCCTTTCTTCCTCCACTATCGATGTTCTTTGAGCTTTCTCCTGAGATACTCTTTCTTACCTAATGGCTAACTTATGTTGCAATAGTTGCTCTAATGGGACTCTCGATTGCAATTATTTTTTGGGTTCTTTGCTCATTTGGTGGTTTGTGAATCATATCTACTTTGTTTATATTGTAATCGCATCTATTGGGTCATTTGTTACCTTCTTGGATTGAGTGCTATTTACGTTAGTGTGTACTTGTCGATGTTTCCTTCTTTAAGACTTTGGATATTTGTGGATTTGCTTTATCGATTAGTTTCGGGCTTGTCTTAACGCTATAATATCCCTTTTAGTCTTGTTAGTAGTGTGCATCACTATGTCTTATCAATTTGTTACTTGATCATAAACTATGGTTGGTATACTCTCTCAATACATTATTTTGCAAGCCGTATTTCTCCAAGTTGTGGGATGAGTAGGGATATTGTTCTTTGTTGTTATGAATGTTCTTTATGTCATAGTTTTGAGGCGATTTGGTTCCTTGAGGCTTACGTCAATCTTCTTGTCTTTGGTTTTGTTTTGGCAGCAAGCTTGGATTTTCTCAATGGATCATTATCCCATTTGCTGATTGTGGGTGTATTCGATTTTGGTTTTGTTTTCCTTGTCCAAGATGCCAACATCCTTGTTGTTTGTCCTTCTTTGTGGTCTTCTCTCCATTTGTTATGTTGTGAACATGCCTTTTTTAAATATCCTTTTTTGTTATCTTTGGAAGGGCATCAATGGTTTATCTTATAAGCATAATGGGATTATTGGCAATCTATTAGTTATTATTGTCACTATCCTTGGCTGTTGGATTATGGTGATTAAGCACCACATTCGATCTAATTTCTCCAATGTAATTTGCTTGGGGTGGGGTGCTATTCATTATCTATCCTTTCATTTACTTATATATATAATTTTGGGTGGCCTCTTGGCCTAGTTGTCTTATCCTATTTATTGGTCATCTTGGATTGTGTCCGGGGTTCGGTTTACCTTGTTCATCATGTTGTTGTTGATTGCTTGGTGGACTTTGCTTTGAACCACCTTTTGGTCTCTTAGTTGCTTATCATGGTTAATGTGATCTATCATATCTGCTGTTTCTTTCTTCCTTTTTCTAATAAACGCATCATTGCTGTTTTATATTGGATGGGAGGCATTATGACATGTAGCTAGTTTTGTTGTTTTGATTGTTTCATGTCCAAAATTTCACGGCTTGGTTTATCGGCCACCCTTGTTGGCTCCTTCTATGTTGGTCAAGATTTACGGGTCCATCGTTGCAAACAATTCTTGCTATGGATGCTCGATAGTGATGGTTTTGGAGATCTCTGCGTATTGCTTCAAGATAACCGCTTTTATGGCCTAATATCTACTATGATTGGGAGGTTTTATGGCCAATCAGTCCTTCCCCTCTTGAATGTTGTCGTCTTCATTGTTCTGTCTTGGCTATTTTTTGCTTTGGTTATCCATTATCCTATCTTTTTTTGCATTCTATTTTATATTGTTGCATTACTTGTTTCTTGTTGAGGTTGGCTTTTAGTATGCCCGTGTTGTTTTTACTTGCAGCTCATCTCCCAATCTTTGTAATTTGCATTAATTTGTTGTCTATTCTATCTCGGTCCATTTGGTTTGTGCTTTTTTGGTCTATTCGAAGAGTGGTGTTATGGGAAGTTCTTTGCCTTTTGTTGTCTTGTTCTCTCGGTTATCTTGTTTGGATTATCGAATTTTGACCCGGTATCGCCATGGGAGTCGTAGCTCAATGTCCTTACTTGTTGTTAGTTTTGGTTGGTTGCGACCCTTTTTCCGTCTTGAGCTATGCTCCCTTCCTTACAATTATCTTTCTCCAATTACTCATATGGACATGGGGTTGTTTCATACGAAAGTTTCAATTATATATCTTATGATGGGAAGGTGCTATAAGATCATTGACTTGATTAGCATGATCGCAAGTTATCTCATCGCTATTTTTTTTTTTTTGGTGGTGGGTTTATATCGGTTTCACTTGGATATGAGGCTCTAGCTAAGATGACTAATTCCCCTATGTTTATATACTCTCATGTCGATGACTATATTGTGATATCTTTCTTGAATGAGACAACTTACCATTTAGCTCTTTGCAATTCCTCTCTATTTTAGATATGATTGTGTTTAGGATTGCGTAATAAAGTTCATAAGACTATCAACAACCTGGGTGTTACCTCCTCAGTTTGTTAGCTATGATGGTGATGTTTTCACTCCCTTTTGGTATGGTAGTAGCTCATATGATGTAACCCTTCTAATGAAGTTTGGATGCTCAATTTTGCATCGCCAATTTGGTGTGATTGAGCCTAAGCCTTCTTTATCAACTTTCCTATTATCGCTCTCGGTTTTTTATTGTTTTCATTCATCTCTCTATTTGTATTATTTTACTAATCTCCTCTCTAGTGTCACTTTGCGTGATTCTCCCTTGTTCTCTTCTTGAGTTTGCTCCATATTACCAAGCTCTCTTATAACCATCGAGGATTGGCCTTAATCTTCCTTTAGATTATTATGTTAGCCATATTGTATCTTTTGATTGCTTTAATATTTTCTCTTGCTTTTGGATGTACTTAGATGGGGATTTACTCCTCGGTGATTGTAGCTCTTTGAGCGATGGGTCAAAGTTTATCCTCTTTAAGGATCTTGTAACCTTTTTTTGTGGCAATAAAATACCCTTATAATGAGGTTTCCTTAAAAAAAAAAAAAAAGCACCTGTAAGATTTGCATTTTTTTACAACTCCAAATTAAAATACCATAATAATAGTTTGTAATTTTCTTGATTTTGATTAATTATTTCTAAATTAGATATTTGAACTTCAATTAACTTTTCGATTTTGTCTTGAAAATTTTATGGTATGTGTGCCTTAGCATCAATTTCAATCCTTGAAAGTTTTAAATTAATTTGCCAAATATTTTGGGGTTAATTGAAGAAATTTTATTTTCATTCATACTCAAGTTAGTCTTAAACTATTTAATATAAATTAGAGATTTTAGGTTCATTACATTTAAAAAAGACTAATCAATGAGCCTTATTTGTATTTTTTGGTTAATATTTTATTTTGTTATGATTTTTTAAAATTTTACCTTTTAAATAAATTTTAAATCCAAAACACTAGATTTTTCTATTTTACTTATATCAATGGTACTAATTGGGCTCTCACTTTCATGTGTCAAATCGATTGGCTAGATGATCGAGTTTACTTTTGAGAGAAAATTGGTTTGATCAAAGATAATTATCTAATTTAAAACCTAATTACTAATGGGTTGAAATTAGATTTTTGGCGATCTAATCTCATCCATCCCAATCAATTGGGATGGATGGCTGATCACCGTTGTCTCTCTCCGGTTGGTGGCGACATATGAGCAATAGTTCTATCCAAACACAACTACGGACCACATTTTTTGGCAAACTCACAGAAATAAGTTTCCTGAGGCCTAGAGAGGATGTTTCTATTGATTCCTATGGGTTTTGATTGGCATTTCATGTTTTCATATCAAAATCAAAGTTTGTATTTCTCTCAAATGCTCAAGAGATTAACTTACTAAAGCACTTGTTGTGGAAATTTTATTTAATAATCGCTCCTCACTCAGACAAAGCTACCATAGTATTACGTTTCCTTTGCTACCCCTTAGAACATTATAGCCACCAATCTGTCGCACTTCAAAATCACAGTTTGAGTGATTTCCAATGAGAATGGAGGCAAAAACGATTTTGCTAAAACTCCATAAATATTTTTTAGTGTTTTTCATAAAGGCACACAACCTAGACTAGTAGATGAATTCAAGAGAGATCCGTCTGCGTAGAGGATCCTTACTGTAGTGATAACATATTATATGTCCCAATAGTCCCAAGCGGGTAAATGATCGATCTTTAGAAGACATCTTGGAAGGCTATTGTCAGATAAGATAATCAAGGATGATCACTCGATGCGTGGCAAGGTAGACTTAAATGCTAATGAGGATGATCTTCTATATGATACAACAGATACATATGTTTGTCACTCAAGGGTCCTTGCATAGAGAATAGTAACACCCCAGAATGTACAAAATGTTATAGTTGAGGAAGGCAAGATGCGGACTTGACCTAGAAACTATTGGACCAACTACAAGAAAAGATGACCCTTAGTCATATGGGGCGAAGGGAGGAAGAGTTGATGTTAATAGTCCTATCTCTTCAAGGACAAACTCCAGTCCCCAAGCCTCACATATGGAGGTAGATAAGCTTGAGCTAGTGCATATAATGGATAGAAATAAAAACACTATCCATTTAAATGAGAATGTATTGCATAGGAAGGGCATGGAAAGTGCGGTTCTTCATGGCGAGATATCAAATAGTTGGTGGAACAACAAGTTAATGAGGCATTGGTGCAAAGGGGCCTCATCATTTCTAAGACCTTACCTAGTGGAATTGACTGATCATATCCCAAGGGGTTTGTGCCACAACCCTTTAAAATTTAATAATGGTAAACCCATGACAACATGTTGCCCATCTTAGGTAGTTGTTGTAATCTAGAGTTATGCTCTTTTATTTAGATTATTTGTTGGTAGCCTAGAAAGTGTAGCATTTGATTGGTACACCAAAGCGCTTAATGGTTGGTGAAGACTTTTCTTGAGCTATAGTAACTATTCATCAAGAGGTTTACAATAGAAGGTGGTTTGGGGATCTAGTAGTTAAAATAAAACTCCAAGAGTCTCGATTAATTATATTCTTAGATGGAGGAACCTTAGTATGAAGTGTGAACCTCGCTTTAGAGCAACATGCCATTGAATTCTACTTAAGAATATCTATTAGTGGCATTCATGCTCAATGGTTTCAACATCAAAATTTTGAGAAATTGATCTAAGCACCAACCTTCAAAAAAGCTAAGCAATTATCATTTTAGACTAGTCCTATGAGCTAAAGCCATTGAAGGTGTAAGAGAAAAGACATGAGATGGTTTTGTAGTTGACAAAAGGAAACAACCCATGCGGGTCCAACCAGAGACCCTAGGTCCCAACCACCACTTGCACCTCCATGCACAATAACCCTAGTGAGTACCACTCAGGTAACTACATTTCACCTACTCTTACTAAAAGTTAAACAAGTCTTATTCATTTAAGGAGGCAATAAAAAAATTTCAAGAATCTCATCGAAGCCTAATTTTTAACTACCTAAACCCAAGAGGCAAAGAAGCAAGTGATGATCTTAATTTTGTGCCTACCACCGCATGCTTAGACATGTCTTAGATATTACCTTCAAATATTGGCTTGAGTGAAGCTATAAATCGCCATAGTGATACTCAAAGAATAATTAGTAAAATATACAACTAGTTCTATCAAAGTAATCTGGGAATCATTTGATCCTCTTAGAAGAAGGTTGTGATATTTCATTATCTCAAATCTCTCACAAAATTATTTCTAAAGTAACAAAACTCCCGTAGAACTAGCTCGGACATCTACACCAATCACGCAAGTTGTGAAGGCCAACTTAGAGATGAAATCGAGCACAAATAGCCCATCTGAGATGCCTAGACATCACCTATCACTCATCGACCTTTACTTTTTAAGCATAGTTCTACTGGATGGGAGCATAAAACCACTTATCGCATTATATGACTTTTATTTTGTACCTCGAGTCAAATAAAGTAATAAAAAGAATTTAGCTTATATCTTATCTCTTCATGGTGAAAATGAATCTTATAATCTCAATCCCATGATAACTCTCCAAATCTCAATAATCAAAATGATTACGATCAAATCTTTTCATATGATGACTTCAATTATGGTGGTGGCATCCCTATCTTAAATCTTTAAGGGGTCCTTATTGAGATAGAGTTGGAGTCCTCGACTCTAAAGATTGATTAGCCTGAGTGGCGGTTCTATCTCCAGGATGGCACCTCAAGATAAGGGAAAATAAGCCATTAGTTTTAGTGAATAAATAGAACTTCCACAAGATTCTCCACACAGGATATGCTTATGGATAATTAGCCCAATGTTGGTTACAATGTCCTAGTGCATCTTAAAAGTTGTAAGTTAGGTTAAGCATATATGGCCTCATCTTAAAAGAGATGAAGGAGTCTCATCAATACTCTTTTAGATCTTAAGATATGCTTAGCCATTGATCGCTTACATAGAAGAAGAGGCTTGCTACTTTAAATAGGTTTCATGAGTTACCTTCTCAAATGAAGATGTGCTTCTAGGGACTATTGATGACAACAACCAACTATATATATCGGTAAACATAATTTTATATTATCCAGTACTTGTTGACTTAGGTGCATCAATCAACATCATGAGTCTAAGAACCCTTGCTTACTTGAGGATTGAAATCACCAAGCTTAGCTCTAATAAGATGATGTTGAAAGGATTCAATGAACATGGCAAGAGAGCCTTAGGCTCAATCACACTATTACAAATTGGTGACTTGAAGACTAAGGCAAAGTTCCAAATTATAAATTTAGATACATCATTCAATGCTTTTCTAGGGAGACCCTAGGTACATGAGAACAACATGGTACCATCCTCACTCTATCGGCATTAAGTTCATGCAGAATAGCTTAGAATACTATATTAAAGGTGATTTGAAGCCATTCTTAGTGTACAATATAAGGATATATGAAGATGTAGCCTACTACCTCTCAAAAGGCAAAGTGTATACTCTTGTGATGTACAAAGTAATATCAATCAAAAGAAAGAAAAAGAGAAAGAAAAAGAAAAAGAAAGAAAAAGAAAAAAAAAAAAAAAAAGAAAAGGAAGAGAACATAAAAAGAAAAAGAAAGAGAATATAAAAAAAAATGAAGAAAAGTTGGAGAAGGAAATAGAGTTTGACATCACCTTCCATTCACATCTTACATCACCTTTCCAATGAGTAGGTGGGGTGTCTCGACCTCTCATGGGACAAGGAAGAGGTAGGCTCGAGGAGGAAAAGAGGAAGATCAATATACACACCCGCTCGAGATCCTCCACAACCATCTCAAGACTTTCCCACCATCTACATAGACTTAGAATCAGCTTAGAAGATGAGTTCTATGTAGTCAATGCACCGATGGCCTCCCACATCTACAAACTCGGTTAGAGGTAACAATAGAGCTAAATAGCAATGATGAAAGGGTGGTCCCAAAGTAGAGCGATGATGTATCTAAATTGTCATTATATGAGAAGATCACCAATATGTGAGTTCTCTAGCTTTAACCCCACTCTCTCAGAGACTATTGAGGGTTTAGTAGTTAAAGCTACACCAAAACTAGATGACATATCTAAGCCTCATAAGTTTTACCTAGGTATCATCCTTAGGTTCGAGTTGATATAGAACTTGAGGATGAATCTTGCAAAGAAATAATAGAATTATCTTTTGATTGGTATTCTCCTTGTGTTCAAACTTGTAAAATAAAGATTGATACCACATGCATGGTCGACATAAATTGGATTACTTCAAGATAATGTGGAGAAATAAATGTAAGAAAACACATTTAAGACCGGGCTAGGATTTGTAGTTGGCCTTATAGATGATGATGAATATTGTCTAAACACACCAATAATTTGGAGTCTAATAGGTTCTTTTAAACTATGCCAATTTATATGAAGAAGTTTAACTTCAAATGATCGGATAACCTCCAAGTTAGGGATGCACCCCATAACTAGAAGAAGAAATAAAGTCGATTATTGATGAGTTGAAAGAAATAAACTTAGGTATCGAAAATAATCCATGTCCAACATTTGTTAGTTCTTCCAGTGAATATGAAACCAATGACTTGATTAGGCTACTTTGAGTTTAGAATTGTTTCTCTTGGATTTATGAAGAAATGCTTGGATTAACTCTTGACATTATAGTTCATAAACTAAAAATTTAGTTTGCTATAATTTCCTTTAAGCAACCTCCTAGATGTATGCGATTATATATTGAAAAATAGGTTATTTTTGAAGTAAAGAAGTTAATCAATGATGGTTTTATCCAAGAGAAAAATATCCTACTTGGTTAGCTAGTGTCATCTAGTTAAGAAAAAAAGAAAATTTGCATGTGTCAATTTTAGGGATCTAAATAAGGCATGTCCTAAAGATGAGTTCTCATTACCCATATTGGAGTTGATGATTGACATAGCCTCCTCTCATGTGATCTTCTTATTCATGAATGGGTCATCGGTTATAACCAAATTAAGATGGCAAGATGAGAATATACATTTAAGACTCGATTGGAATCTTTTGCTATATGGTCATACCTTTTATCCTTAAGAATTCTTGTGCCATGTATCGTGAACTATGACTAGAATATTTGATGAACTTATCCATCATATGTTGAGTGTTATGTTGATGACCTCGTAGTCAAAAGTGAAGAAAAGGAAGACCACCTATATGATTTGAGAGTAGTCTTTGGCTATGATGCTATAACCTAAAATGAACCCTCAAGTGTGGCATTGGGGTAACCTCAATGAAGTTTCTAGGGTTTGTAGTATGATGTCATGGGGCGAGATAGATCTTGAAAAAAATCAAAGCAATATTAGATATGCCACCTCCTAAAAGCCTAACCCAACTTAGGTCATTTCAAGGAAGGTTGGTGTATCTAAGATGCTTTATATCAAAATTTATGTGGCGGTGTCAACCATTTCTGTACTTACAAAGATAGACACCAAGTTTTGATGGGATGATAAGTGCCAACATTCTTTCAAGAGCATTTAATAATACTTGATGATACCTCCGTACTACGCTCTATCCCAATAGTCCACTTATTTTGCATAGTTGCATTAGGTGATCCACTTAGTGATTTGTTAGCTCAAGCCAATGATGAAGAGAAAGAGAATGCACTCTATTTCTTGAGTCATTATCTAATTCTACGAAGCAAACTATCATCATGGAGAAGCATTGCATACCCCTCATATTTCAAAAGCTAAGGCTCAACATGATCACAAGCATAAGCTTGAAAGAGTTTGAGTTTGGTTTTGAAATTTAAAATTTAGATTTAGTTTTATTATTTTAGATTTTTTTTGAATTTGATTGTGAATGATGGGCATGATAAACATGTCTAAAATTCTTTTCATGTAGAGTGATTAATTCTTAGAGATTTAGATTCACTTGTTTCTAAGAAGAATTGAGATGTCACTAGAAAAAACTCAAGATGGAATCTAATCCTAACACTGTCATAATAGTCGAAGATTCCTTCAAAGGACTTATTTTACTATGGCTATAATAGATTTTCAATGGCTAACTTTGAAAGAAGACACTAGGGCTCATATTTTTCTAAGTGATACTAGTGAGGAGGTTATCTAAATGACTAACCAATTCTATAGGGAAGGACCTATAACTAGACCCTAAAGTTTTCTTTCCCAGAAAGGATGCCACTATGGATTCTCATTCCAATCTAGAGATAATAGTTGGGGTGGATGTCAATTTGGATAGTTGCTCTAACCAAACTATATGAATTTTAACTAAAGAAGATAACACTTAGGATTTACTCTTATCTAGTTAACTATTAAGAAGAGATCTTTAAAGACTTGATTCCAACCTAAATAGCCAATCTTGAAGAAAAGGAGTATTCAATGACTTAATTCCTAAACTCATGATTTTGACTAATAGGCAAGGGTCACATGAACATAATTCCTAACCCTAACTTGTCTATAAGAATGGGACATTTAATGACTTATTTTTACTCTTTAATTTCTTTTATTTTGAGCTAGAAAAGGGGTCACAAGGACTTAAATCCTAATCTAGTTAAATTTAGCTAACAAGAAGGGGCCTTTAATGGCTTAATTCCAACCCTGAATAGCTTGAAAAAAAGAAATCATAATAACTTAATCCAATCCTAATTTTCTTAGAAGGATGCCTACTAAGAGATTTACTCTTATATGATTAGTTATTAAAAGGGGCCTTCAATGGTTTAACTCCTTCTTGAATATCTATAATGAGGAGAAGGGTCCTTAATGACTTAATCCTGAACCTCAAGTTTTGACTAGTATGAAAGGGGTCTTGATGACTTTATCCTAACCATGTAGACTCTATTTAATAGGATGGGGTCTTGGTGACCTAATCTTACCCTTGTCTTTTAGAAAGGATGAAACACTTACTTCTATCTAATTAGCTATTAAAATGGACTTTAATGGATTAATCCTACTTAGCTTAGGATAAGAAAAGGTGTCTTGATGACTTAAGATAGTCTATTTAGTAGGAAAAGCTATCAAAGTGACTTAATCTTATCCTTGTCATTTGAAAGCATGCTTACTAAGAGACTTACTCCTATTTGGTTAACTATTGTGATGTGGCCTTTAATGGCTTGAAGTTGATGACATTTCATACATAATATTTCCTTAAATAACATCCATTAATAGGTGGCATTGGACATTAACCATTACATGTTATCAATTGATAAGAACCACCTTCATAGACTTTCTCCACAATGAATAGTCCTTCCCATGTTGACTCAAATTTACTACCAATCATGCAATGAGCTAAAATTGGCCATTTAAGAATGAAGAGAAAGTCTCCAACTTGGAAAGTTCTAAGATGAACCAATTTATCATGAGCTTGAATGATATGTGATTGGTATAGTTCGTGGTCTTGTTGGGAATTCATACATTTTCCATTAAAACACTCAAGTTTTTCTAGTTAAAGTTTATGATTACGATCTACGTAATGTTGTCATTAACTACAATCCTTAAAGAAGGTAGTTGTACTTCCAATAGAAGAATAACTTTAGTTTCATAAACTAAAGCCATGGTGTAGATTGAGTTAGTGTCCTATATGTGGTCCGATAGGTGTCCATAAGGCTTCAACCAACTTTTCATTTCATTAACATTTAGTTTCATTAAGTACATTTTTTCAGAATTTGTACAAGAGTCTAATTAAATGCTTGCTAATCCATTTATCCTAGAGTAATAGATGGTTGAATATCTCCAATTAATTTTATTTCTAGCCATAAAGTGATTTAATTTAGTGTACTTAAATGATAAATCATTATCGATATGATTCAGAGGAAGCCAAAATGATATACAATATTTTTCTGAAAGAATTTAAGTACAAGGTATTCTTTTACTTCTTTTAGTGGAATATGTTTGCATCTAAAAAATGAAATAAATAGAAAATCCAGCAGTACCATGCAATAATCATATTGCCTAGGTGTTGTTGCCCCTTTATAGAATCTAGAAACTCCAAGCCCCGACGATTGCCCACATAATTAATATAGCACTTTGATGCAATGATCCGATATCGAGGTGCTATCACGCAACATGCAATTTTAAAGTAAGAGAACTAATCCTTTCCTCCCTAATGGTGATAATGGCCCATAGGAGAGCAAAGAGAATAATTATGGGTGAAAAACCACCCCAAAGGTGAGAAACGGTTACTTAAAATCCTTTATAAAAGGAGGGGCGTACTACTTCTTTTTCCCTCATTCTCTCTCCATCCCACCTACCCCATTCTAGCTCCTAGTCTCACACTCTCAATAGCATGCTTTTCTGCTACATATGAGTGTTCTTCTTGTGTGCAGACAAGATCAAAGTTTTCTACCATCAAGGATAAAATTTTTTTGAAAATACTTTTCTTTATCAAATTTTCTCTCGAAAATAAACTTTAAAAGATTTTCACCATTGATCTTAGATCGTGAGAAATAAAGGTCTTATCTCCATTGATCTTGGATTGAGTAAATAATAATGCCTCAAAGACCCAAAATTTTTAGAATCTTGAAATTGAAGACCTCCACCGTTGAACTTGTTTTGGTGTGAGAAGAAAACCCTCCTTCCATCAATCTTAGATTGAACAAGGGATAGAGTATTTTTTACTAAATAAGTTAAAATATAACCAAAATCTTATTTCATTGAATTTTCATAAAAATTGCTAATTATGTTAGAATCTAGTTTAAAAATAGACTTCCCACTCCATGGCACCACGATGTAAAGGCCCATTCGAGGCATTGAGCTCTAAATAAATTTTTGGCTCTATCCCATAGCGTTGAGGTGCCAAATACTTGCTTGTTGCACTAAACTCTCGAGGTTGATATCATTCTTACGGGGACATAGCACTAAGCTTACGAGTATTCACCTCCTAAAATAGCAATGCTATTTTTCCAGTGAGGCACTACTTCCTAAAATATATTCCACCATCAAACTTGATTTTAGTGTGAAATAAAATCCCCTTTGTCGATCTTGGATCTAGAATAAGGGAGAAGAGTGCTTTGCATTATAAAATTATAAAACCTAGCTTTGCTAAGGTGTTATACTACAAAAATTTTAATCTTTCCTAAAACTACTAATCTTGGACATTGATGAAATAGCCATGGGGATGTGGGTCCAGTCTTTGAAGTGCTAAGTCCTCGAAAGGTTTGAAACTTAGACATGAATTATACGATGCCTTGATGTTAATATCCCGGCATTGATGCACTACACTCTCGAAAACTTAAACCATGATACTTATATGGCGGTGCCGAGTTGATATCTAGTGCCAAGGTGCGTCCTCGAGGAAAAGTTAAACCATGATACTCATATGACAATCACTAATATCCCAGTCAGGTGCTACATCCTCGTGAAGACTTAAAGTATAAATAGTCATCGATAGTGCTATGGGCGATATCCTAGAGGAATTACAACCACAAAAAAATTACACCATGATAGTCATTTGATAGCACCATGAAATTCATATCTTAGAACTAAGGTGTTGTGTCCTTGAAAATTTAAATCTTAAGCACCTATAGATTTCTTTACATATCTATAGTGTCGTGGTTCTACACATATAGAGTCAAGGTGAGCTCTCAAGTTCTAAACTTATATATCTTCAACTTAGGTCGAAGGTCTTTGGTTCAACAACACTTGAGCGAGCCTCAACTTGTTCATTTTAAACAAGACATCATTATTAAATTTTAGATCTTGGAGCATTCCACTAATAGAAAAATACAAAGCATTGAAATAAAATGTCTTTATTAATATAAAAATTCATTACGAAGTTTTACAAAAAAGAAGGGAAAAATATAAAATAAAATAGAAAAAGGGAAAACTAATAATTATATTCATTATTATCATTCTCCTCCTCCTCCTCCTCTTCTTCTTTCAACGGTGCTCACATAAGGATGATAATGAGATACCATAAGAAATGAAACGACCAACGCATGAAAGCCATAGTTTTCAAACATATGTACAAGTCGAGTTAATGCATCCATGTTTGAAAATTACTACTATTGTGGTCAATTTCCTCCTTAATTCTACCATCTGGTTTCATCAACCCTTTTCTTTAAATCGTGACTTTCCCTCCAATTTCTTAGAGTTGCTCATTTAAGGTCTTGGAGGATTTGGGTCTAGGCTGGGGCGGGTGAGCTTTCTCCCACCTCATTCCTGAGCAAAATCCTTCAATTATTCTCTTAATTAAGGGAGCTTTTTTGTATAAAGACATCTTCATCTGCCCTTTAGTGCCCACCATAACATATAAATCATAAATAAGAGTAGGATGACAAAACCCTATGGTAGTACTACCTTTTAAGCATATTACAAATTTAATTATAAATAATCCTCCCTACATCTATAGTATAGCCTTTTGAATTGCAAAATTCAAAATGACTCTATCCCTGTTACCTCGATATTGATAATGGACATTAACTTGGTAAACATGAAATAATGCCAATCTTTAGCCATAATAGTGAGGGGCGGTAGAAAGTTGATAGTTTTATCCTCTCGACATTTCCATTGGACATTAAAATTTATAACAATGAGAAAACTAAATATTTCATCAAAATTAGGATGATCATTATAATAGAAGAGATATTGATCGTATACTACATCTTGTAAATGGTAACATGGATTAATATTAGTACAATAAAAACTTACTAGTTTTTACCAAATGGAAACTCAATTATTCTAGTGCTCCTTTACATTGGTAAACAACAACGGGATGATGCAAATACATTGTAATAGGCGACTTCTCCCAACCTCGGTCATTGATAATCCTCTCCATGTGCCCACCTAGATTAAATAAACTCCTCTCTAGGATGAGATGTTTGTGTAGGAGAGCATAGTGGTACCTCTTCTCAACTTGTACACTAATGAAACTATTAGTGTCACTACCGCACCTTCTTCTTGCCCTTGTTGAGGTATTTCATCGACATGTTGGCTCTCCTAAAGCAAAAACACAAGAGTAAGGAAGAGAGCAAGAATTTCTAAAAAAAGGAACCAAAGATTTAGAATGAAAATTTTGCGTCAAAAGAGTCCTTAACATCGAAGCACTATTTTATCAACATTGAGGCATGACTCTCTCGGTTTCTAAGATAATGGACTAGCTGAGATTGAACATCGACACCAAGGTGTTGAAGACATAATAACCCCCGACCAAAAGAGCATTTATTACTATTATTTATGATAATTAATTTTATCACACCATACAAAAAGAGGCTAAAGATTGATGTAGCTCGATGCCTCAACATCGTAATAATGGTAAAAAAGTTTATTCTTTTTCATTTAAAGTGCTTGTCCATCTTCCAGTTCTTTGAATTGACTTTTGTGCCATAGGAAAATATAGGACCAAGGCAGGTCAACTAGTCAAACATGTTCAAATTATTCCAAACTGATGCATTTTAAGCACTATAGCATCGAGATGCCAAACCATTAAGTTTTGAAATACAAATTCCTACCTTATAATACTACAACACTAATCACTCAATGCCAATGCACCAATTTACTAGTTGAGGGCTACCATGATAACACTTAGATTTATTTCCATCATCGAGGCCTTGTCCCCTTAAATCACAAATTAATGTTTACCATGTAAACATCCTATAAATCTATAAATAATCTATACACAATAATTTTGGCATTCCAAGTGATGTAAGTCTAATCTATTCATTCATTTGCAAAACTTTATCGATTCCAAGGGATGTAAGTCCATTCTATGTGTTTATCATGTGAACTTCTATCCCATTCTAAAGGGATATAAGACCATTCTATGTGTTTGTCGAGCAAACATCCCTACACTAAACTTGTGGTCTACTGAGATATATGAGGCAGGCAACCCATGCTAATTAGACTTGCTAGACATTATGATTAGCCCTCGATTTTGGTAGACTAAAATAATGTAGTCTCGTGATGGAACCACAAGATCTTGTTGGGACTACCCTCCTATTTCTCTTAGGCGTCATCTAAATCATGCCACACCAGAAACCAATTCATATTAGAGATATGTTTATTTATTTCCAACTTTAATCAAGTGTGCTCTCTTACTATGGTAGAGAGGTAATTAACTATGAATGCTTGCATTCATATGAAGTAAATTGAAATCTAAATAAACCCTAACATAATGTTTGGGGAAATCACATTGAACATATATCAATTTGTCTCATAAAAAACATATCCTTATCCATCCCATAAAGATGGTGGAGAGTTTCCTCAAAACTATTTTTTTTTTGATCATCAGTTTTAACACTCTGGGGAATACTTCTCTCTCCAACTCTAATTGAAAAAAATTAAAATATATGATGTCATCATAGACTTAAATATCAAGTTTTATTCTTTTAAAAATTTAAGTTCTTAAAATCTAGAAGAACGACTTTAGATCTATGTCTAGATTCAAAACCTCCAATGGCAATGTTCATAAACATGAAGATCGTCAACTTAACATAGGGTCTACTATTATATTCCCTCAAGCTATAATCGGCGTTGGTACTACGGAGCTACTCTCCGGTTGAATGATTTATGAGGTTGTCTAGTTTCTACCATGGACTGGGAGCTATCATTATGGGCATTAGAATGCCAAAGGTATTCAATAAAGAAAGGATGTTGAATGTGATCATTCCCAATGAGCCTAATCCTAAGCTTTAATCTCAAAAGGGATTCTATTTTTTGATAGGCTATCAAAGGCAATTTTGATAATGCTTCTATGAATAAGACCTGTTATTAAGCCCAAGTTCAAGTCTATCATTATCAATCCACTTAGCCTTGCATTAGAGGAGCCTACTATCCCACAAAATACTACTTTTGCTCAGGCAAGCATAATCATGAAGCATCTTCCTCGGGTACTAAGATGACTAGGAGAGCAGAGAAAGGTATAATACTCTCATAGAGCTATTGGATTGCTTGTACAAACTAAATAACATCATCAACCACTAGTGGAAGTGAATATACCCACCAACAATAATTTTAAACTATTTGGGTCAAATAAAAGAGTTCAATATAATTATCAAGAAGTTTTTATGGGATGAACATACACATGCCATGTCACAAAATCAACCACGAAAAGAGGATATAGTCTCCTCCAAAATTTATAAAGTTTATAGGCTATTAAAAATAAAAATCTTCAAAGAAGAATAATGAAGTTAGTGAGCCAAAGTCGCCAACCCAACCAATTCCTACTATAATAGAGGTAGAAATGCTAGAAAATATCATGCTCACCTTGAGCGACTCAAGACCTAGGGGTTTAATGTTAGGTGATCACTAATAATGAGCCCTTAAGTATAAGGGTTTTAGGTGGTCAATTGTGGGATGGTTTGACAACCCCACAATAATAAATATCAGACTCATCCTAATATTTTCAATGAACACTAGGCGTGACATCTAGGATGCATTTGAGAGATCCACCCGGAAGGTCCCAATCAATTTAAGTATCTAAAGAGTCTTAAGTTTTCAAAGATGATATAACTCAATATGAACTAACTTCTACAATATGATAAAGAAATAAAATCTCCTATCATCAACTAGAAACATCTAAAAGAGTTAGCTAGTGGATGATAAACAATCAACTCTTCTAGGAGAGAGGAGGATTTCTCAATCAATAATGAGCAATGGATTTTGGACATCCAAAATAATGAAGATATTAATTGTATGGAAGTCAAAGTTGTTCACATGATCACTACATGTTTATAAAATAGAAATGTGGCACTCAGTAGTAAAATGATGAAGAACATCAAGAGAACCCAAATCATCAAGAACATGAGGTGAAGCTCAAGTAGAAGTTGAAGTAATGGCGAAGAGTTAACTATATTATAATATGGTTATAACGATAAATGGGTTCTCAACTATAAAGAAAAGACCAAGAAATCGGTAGCTCAACAATCATCTCAATGAAATGACAGTGATGAAAGAGCTATTTGGTCAACTTAACCCTCACAAGCTGATAGTAAGTACCTCCAAGGAATCCTTTGGAGATGATCAACACAATTAAAACTAGGGGCATGCAAAATGATACATCCAACTTGCCAACAACATAAACATAAAGGCAAGAACATCTAGAGAAGTTACATTAAATGCTTATCAAGAAGGCGATGTTATTACTAAGTCCTAAGTAGAAGATCTCATCAACTAGAAAGTTAAAGCGTCATTGCTTCAAAATTGTTGAATAGTTAATTAGAAAAGATCGACCATACATGGCCAAATATAACCAAATATAGTATCCCAAAGGGTATGTTGTACCAAATTTAACACATTTTTGGGCAAAAAAATTCACAATAACACTTAGCCCAATTTAAAGCCACTTATGAAAATACTATAGGGAATGATGTGCTACTATAATTTGTTAGAAGTCTTACCAACATAGCCTTTCAATGTTGAGTTACCTAAAACTCATTAAAACCTTCACGAAGTTAGAAACACTCCTCATTAAAAGATTTGTTCATGCAAACCAAGAAAGTAATGATAGCAAATCTTACCTTGAAAGAGATGGAAAGAAGAAAGTGTTACAAAATATAAGCATGAAATGATCAACATCTCACAAAGAAGCACTAGCAAAACTTCTTATGGCTATGATTAATACATTCCAAGCATTATTAGATCATGTAGCTAAGTTCGAAGGCTCCCCAAGAAAGAAGGCCTTAATACCAACTATAAGAAAAGCAATCTAACACATGATTCAAAAGAATGATGTGAATACAACATTCATATTCACAATTGACAAGAAGAAAAATGGAGCACGACAACTTCACGATCAACGGTAAGCCAATAGAGGATAAGAAAAAATGACTCTCTAAAAGATGACTAAGTAGTACTCATTCAAAAGAGAATGTACTACTAAGATCTTTAAACACACCCTAAAATTGGGATTATAATTTCCAGAGCGCGACTAAACCAAGTAGACAAAGTTGATGATCTCAACTATTATCCATTCCATAGACTTATAAGTCACCCAATTGAAGATTATTTTGTCTTCAAAGAATTGGGTAGAAAGGACTATCAAATTGGGGAACTCACCTTATCACACAATGTATTAGGACATCCTATAAGGAAAAGATGAATGTTGCTACAACACACCCAATTTAGAATGCAAAGATAAGGATCTTGAGCTGGAACTCATAATATAAATGATGATAAGGGTAAAGCTTTGTGAAATAAGAAGAAGAACAAGGTGGTTGGGAGACATTCATCTCAAAGAAAACTAAAAGGATGATTAATATTCTTTTAGCCATAGAAGGCATCCAATGGAAAAATTACTTAGAGCCGGAAATAGACCTAAGAAGGCTCTTCCCAATAGGGAGCAATTTGTATATAATACAAAGAAGCGGATGAAAATCAATCGGTCTTTTTTGTCAAAGCCCCATAAATTAAAGAAAAGAAGAAATCTAGAAAACCAAAGTCTAAAAAAAAAATGATTGACTCCTTAGAGGAGTAAGAACAACCTCTTCAAAGGCTAATTAAACTAGAAGAATATATGAATCACTTAAAGCTTGACACAAAATCTTGAAGAAGAGGTCTAGAAAGAAACATGTTGAGTCATAAAAATGCGTGAAAATTTTATTCTTCAAACCGAAGCATGTTATGTGATTGAAACTTTAACTAACTCTGGGATGAACTATGCTTTATGAAAAGAATATTAAATGTAAGGTTAAGTTAAAAAGAAATTATGTCCTAGATTAGGCAGAGTTCTAAGAGTCGAAAACTCTAAAAATGCTAAAGAGACATAGAATTTAGAGACTTCTTCGATAAAGAAGATCGATAGAAGAAGTAACTCAAGTCTAATTAAGGAGTTAAAAATGAATTTCTCCACCTCCACAATGGAAAGCCTGATAAATACAAAGAAATTCAAATTAGTAAAAATTCATTACCTCCACCATCAACTAAATCTCAAAAGTCTATCAAAATAGAGTAGACTATAATGTTCTAGCACATTTATGTAAGCTCACCTTTTACAATCTATGATGCTCTCATATTACCTAAGGATATACGTGAGACATTAATCCAAATCTTGCAAAATCCAAAACAATTTGAAGCATTCTTAGCTAAAGAGTGGATGAAACAAGACTTAATCTCTCAAAATCACTAATCATCATATTTAGTGATGACAACTTATTAAGGACAACCAGCATAATCGACCCCTTTATGTCATAGTTGAAAGTAATTCCACGCATAAAGGATATTGATCAACCCAAGTGCTTGTCAATCTATTAACTTAGAGCATTAGCTTTATATGCTCACTATGTGGAAAAAAAAAGTATATTCATACAAGGATTCAATGAATAAGGATAACAAACTTTAGGATATATATCACCCCTTATGCTTTAGGAAATTGTATGCATAAGCTAAATTCCATATGATCGAAGCCAAAGTTTGCTTATAAAGTGCTTCTTAGTTGGTCATGGATTCATGAATATGGTATATTACCTTGAACTCTTCATCAATGTATAAAGTATATTTAAAATGGTGAAGAGCATTGAATTAATGGTGACATGAATCTTTCTTTATACATGAGATCAAGATCTGATGATGCCAAGTACTTCATGCCTAAGAAATTAAGGGAAGTCATTTCCCAAAGTAAGTGGCTCCACTTATCAAAATAATATTGAAAGGAGATAATTTAAAGGGTAAAAGTGCCAATGAATCAAAGCAACTCAAGATAATTCCCCACCTTAGTAGCGATCGAGGATGATGAAGAGAAGTTAGTACTTTATCATCCTAAGAAAGTATCAACTAGCCAAAAGAAAGTAGAAGCTAGTACTAGTATTGTAGCAAAATAATTAGAGAAAACTCATGTTTCTCTAATAAGGGTATTTGATCCCAAATTTTCAAAAAATTTAAAATAACTATAATACCAATGGACACATATAAAATCTTTAACAACTTCAAGGAAAGAGGAAATAGAAAGTTAAAACTTTCTATGTCCCTCCTAGTAAGGGTTATAAAGAACAATGGATCCTCTTTTACAAAACTAAGAGCGAACTACAAATCCTATGCAAGAACTATTTGAAAAAGATGATTTTGAGGAATAATTCTCGTCCTAAAGGAGCTAGTTAAGAATAATGTTCAACTTACATAAACAAGTATACAAGCCTAATTGTTCAAAGGGTTTTGGCTAAGGGATGGTGTCCAAACTTTTATAGGATATAGAAAATTCACCACATGAGGATTGGGATATATTCCTTGACATTTGCCTAATGAGCTCATGCTATGCCATATCCTAAAGAAGAAGTCCCTTTAGAAACTACAGATGAGCGAAGAGACATTTCACATGATAAATGAGAATGTACCAAGATGAATTAATAATTGAACTCAAAAAAGCCCCAAAAGAATTTGAAGAAGGCAATCAAGCCACCATTGATGAACTCTCAAAATTAACATAGGTCAAGAAGAGTCTAGTATGACATTTATTCGCTAACCTCACATCAAAAGATTGGATAAATTAAAAGTACTACTCTATAAATACAAAGATTGTTTCACATAAAATTACAATGAAATGTCGACTATTACTAGACATAGCTATACATATGCTTACCATTAAACCTAATGTATAACCTATAAAGCAAGCATAATGATTAATGTGATTAGAAATTTAAGAGCAAGTAATCACTAAAACCCAAAAAAAATTGTAAAAGGACTCATCTAGGATGAAAAGTATGCTAACTAGATTGCCAATATTATTCTAGTAAGAGAAAAGAATGAACAAATCGTGTCTATATTGACTTTAGAATTTAAATAAAGCATACCTAAAATATGAATTTCTCTACCAAATACAAAGTCATGGTAGATAACACATCAAACTATGATATGTTTTGACATATATTGCTATAAAGTGATACCATTTGGCTTAGAAATACTAGCCCTACATACCAATGGACAATAACCCACATCTTTGACAACCTCATACATAGATATGTGGAATATTACATTGATGATTTGGTTTTCAAGAGAAAGAATCAAAGAGAACACATAAGTGACTTAAAAGTTATATTCAATAGAATTTGAAATTTCAACTTAAAGATGAATCAATTAAAATGTGACTTCCAAAATTTTTTTTTTAGCTTTATTATGCACCATAGAGGGATTGAAAATGATGCCTCTATAAAGTAAAAATAATAGAAATGCCATTGCCTAAGACCTTAAAGCAACTACGTTCACTAAAAGGTAATTTGGTTTATATTAGAAGATTCATTTTTAATCTTTTAGGAGATGTCGACCTTTCACTCGATTGAAGAAAAATAATGTACCTTTATATGGGATGATTCTTATCAAGAAGCATATGATAGCATAAAATAGTATTTATTACATCCCTAAATTTTGACAACACTAATAATAGGAAAGATATTAATATTGTATATAACACCCTTAGAAGAGTCATTAAGAGATTTATTATGTGGGGAAAAATTATGACACCACATAGATTTATGGAATTTCTTATTTAGGTAATCAAATTCATCATTAAAAGATAAGCATTATTATTTGAAAGATAATTATATTATCTTATAATGGATTTGATTTCTTAAACAAGGACTCCTAAAGATAAAGGGTCTTTTAATATTTAGAGATTCTTCCTTTGAACTATATGGAAAGTAGGACAATGTTTATTTTATCTTTGGGATTGTAGTTTCTTATAAGGTTAAGCCTCTATAGTTAATTACATCTTAGGAATGAGGATCTCTTCTAAGAATACTCTTGATTAAAGAAATAGGCTTTATTTTTATGGATTTCAAAGTTAGTTCCAAAGGATGGTTAAATTGAAATTTCAAAGGGAACACTTCAAAGGGGAAGAGTTCTTTTCGGTCAATTGGGATAAAGTAGGAAATGCCTATAGATATTGGGATGCTTAGTAGGCATTTCAACTATCCTACCATTATGCTTTATATTTTTTAAATTAAATTTATTAAGATTTAAATTAATATTTTATTATAAACTAGGATTTAGATTCTAATAACACAAGGCGCATAAATGGCTAAGGTTATAGACTTATTGCTAGAAGGATGCTTAATCTAAGTCTACAAGTTCTTGACACAAGTCGAAGCTCAATCTAAGTCAACTTTTGGGAATCATTGGCTCTTTCTCTCACTTGAGGAAGGGAACCAATTCTCGACTCCTATGGACTTATCATCTACACGGAAGGCCTTAACACCATACAAACAATTTTTAAATCCATCATACCGATCTTATGTATGCAATATGGCTGGGTTGTTACATTTTAAAACAAATCTAAGAACCTAAACTCACTCCCTAATCCCTAAGATCATGTTAGGTATAATATACTACCTAATAATAATGATTTTCAACTTTTAAACATTTTGACTCATAATTCATTTAAGAAATTTGGGGTATATAATTTATGCCTACAATGAGATGTAGTTAGAAATGGTCTTAGGACAAATTAAAATAAGAAGGTCCACACTAAAAGGTGGTCATCCTCAAAGGTCGGATGCCCCTTATTTGCGTGGGTGAAGTGCCTATTTTAAGAATTTTGAACAATATACTAGCATGGTTCCCAAACGCTAATTATTTTTAGTTGTTTTAAAATTGCACCTAAGACTTCAATTTATGTGTGAAGTTTCAAATTTTTTATTTTTTAGTTATTTAGATTTAAGTTGGGTAAAAATTTATTTTTCATAAGAGCCAAATTTCTAAGCATTCATCACCACACACAAAGAAATCTAGAAAAAGCATGAAATTTTTCTTATGCATTCAAAATAAATCACATCATTTTAATTAAAAGGATATGCCAGTGAGGCTAAATACCACTATACACCCTAGAAGAAAGAAAAAAAAAGGGTAGCCAAGCTCTACTTATATAACCTAAAACTAAAGTCTAGATCTATGGGTAATTCTCCAGATTGTCTTCTTCTTCAAGGACCTCCATGGGCTTCATGGGATTCTAGTAGGGTTAGCTCCTACTATTCCTAGACCCCATATATCCTAACCTAATTATAAGCTCAAATTACATTTAAAATCTAAAAATAAAATTTCTAAACCATGCAAAATAAATATTAGGAAATAAAAGTAGCACTCAATAGTTATATTTGCAAACATTCTTGACTTAGCATTAGTTACTTGCCAAGCCCACTATCTTATTAATCTATACTTAAGGACTTAAGCATACTTGCAAGCAAATATCATTTATATATATATATATATATATATATATATATATATATATATATCTGACCCTCTTCAACATAGCCTCCTTGCAAAAAATAATGTTAGGCCAAAAGAATGTACAAGCATTATTGACTAGTGGGCAAATAATCCTAGCCATCCAGTAAAATAATACACCACAAAATAAGAAAAAAAATATTTCACATCACATATTGACCTAAACTAAGTCTAGGGTTGATGACCTAATAATCTAGTGTGTGAATGAGGGGTTTATGTGGTATGACTTACTTGGCATTTTAATTTCAAGTTTTGGTTCAATTTCAAAATTTGTTAATTTTACCATTGGATGGTTTAAATTTAAATGATTTAATTAGTTTCTAATATTTTTATTTTTAAGTTCATTTTATATTAAAGTGAAGCTTAAGTTTTAAAGAATGAAGAATAAAATAAATTCCACTTTGGGCACTCAACTCAAACCTAGGCTATTTTAATTCCTTAGTTTTCCTACATCTAATTAACTTAATGAATCATTTTATTTATTTAATTCCTCATGTATTATATACTTACAATTATGTTATTCATAAGTTTAAAAGTTTCTTTATATTAATGAATTCTATGATTTATATAAAGTTTAGAGGTTGGTTAATGTTAAATTTCAATTATTTAATTGAATCTAGTGATTCAAGATTTAATTAAATTTTAGATCTTAATTTATTTCATTAAAGCTTAAACCCTAAATACTTTATTAATTGAGTTCTTTAACTTCATAGACTTAGAAATTTTTCTTAACTATTTAAATATTAGTGAAAGTGAGATAAAGTGATTTTATAAATTTTGTAATTTTTATAATTTTTCTCTTTTAAAATTTTCACTTAAATTAACCTAAAGATTAGAAATTTGATAACTTCCAATCCAGAGATCATTTGCCTCTTAAATTTTATGACAAGTGGGGTTCCTTGCTAATTTGGTTCTCTAAAATTTCATTTTGATCAAATGCAAAAATTAGGGCTAATTAAAGTTTTGATTATTTCACTAAAAATATAAATTAAGCCTAAATTAATCAAGATTAATTAGAGGTTTTAATTTATCTATATTCCTCTCTACAAGATGCATTGAGGATGTATTTGGATTTTTAGAAAATTTGGTTGATTTATTATTATTTTTTAAAGATCAGTTATTAATTTAATTAATTAATTCAATTATTACTTCATTAGGTCATTTTAGGGATTATAAAGTATTAGTGGGTTTTAAAGATATATTTAGATTTACTAGATTTATTATGATGATTTAACATAATTTTATAATATTTCCTATTTTTCCAAATCTAATATTATTTTTTTTTCATTAAATTAAGACCTATAGTTTGAATTTTTGTATTTTGAGATTTATTTGCCAATAAATATTGAAAATTTTATCTAAGGTGTGTTTTAACCTTAATTTCAATTCCTTAAAGTTTCAAATTAATTAGATTAATGGTTTGTGTTTAATTTTAGTTTAATTACTTTTAATTAAACATAAATTAAAAAATACCCAATAAAATTGGGGATTTTTGGTTTAATGGATTCTCCTCACTCAGATGAATCCATAGAGCCCTTATTTGTATTTTTTGATTGAATATTTTATTTTTTATGATTTGTTAAAGTTTATGGTATTTTAACAATTTTTTAGATCCAAAAAACCCTAGATTTCCTATTTACCCATGTCGGGCGCATTGGCATGAGTAGAAACTACTTTACACATGGCAATGCCCAACTTGACCACGGGAGCCACATGGATCTATTTGATGATGGTATGTGGTTTGATCTAGGCGTTTGATCGAATATCGATGGCTTGAATCATCCTATAATTTTTTATAAGGGATTCAATCCGTGGTCGACTAAATTGTGGTCATCCATTACTAATAGAAGGAATGGATGGTTGAGAATCATCTCCTTCAATGATAGTGAGAATGGAGCACCATCCACTTTTCACCTAATCAATGGTGTTCTACACAATGAAATATCAAGATTTTGATTGCAAAATGATCGGTATGGTTTGAATAGATCTATATGGCTTGATTGATCCTAGATCTACTTCACTTCATAGCAACCAATGCCAAATGCAAAGGAGGTCAATTTTAGGTGTACCTCACTACATGGGGTCTCAATGGTTATTTGCATTTCAAAAACACTCTAGGAAGTGAAAGCGAAGCCTTTGGAGGAACAACAAGCTTTATCTCCCTCTAGATCATTGTGGAGATGGATGTCCCACTCATAAGAGTTTGGTGTAGAGCAATCGAGGAACTTTGGGTGGAGAGGAAAGGTCTTGTTAGATTCAATTTTGGTTGGAAAAGGTGATGGTTCTTGGCTTGGTTTGTCCTTTTCCTCTATTATGGCATATTCCATTTCTTTGGATGGACTTTGACACTCTTAATATGCTTAATCTTGGCTGCCATTCACTTAAACTCATCTTAGAATGAGTTTAGATGTTTTAAGGTGATTAGTCTAGGTTCATGTTCAAATACTTTGAATTATGCCACTTAGGCATTTTCCCTTTTGACTTGGCATAGATTCTTCCATTTGATATATTATTGCTAGATTTAAGCTTCAATTATGTTCATTTAATCATTTATAATGTTCTTAATTAATGGGCTTCATGAAATTTGGAGGTGGTTGGTTGCTTATTTTAACTTAACCCATTATGGCTTAAATGGATTTTGTTGAATCTAATTGGGTCAAATGACCTTCTTGACTCAATCATAATGTATTTAGCTTTCAATTGTGTTAATCCAAGTATTTAGGATGACTTAGGTAAATTGAAACCATTTGATTTGGATTTAAAACCCACTTTAGCCCAATTTGGGCATAATGGGTTAAGATTGATCTAATGACAAATGACCATATTAATCAAATTAAATCTAATAATTAGTTAATCTATGTTTGATTATAATTTTCAAATGATTTTAGATAATTAATTTGAGTTGATTTCACTTTAATTTGCATTTGCATTCAATAAGGTTCATTTATGCCCATTTAGATCAAATTGTCTAATTAATCTAAGACCTTCTTAGATTTAGATTCATTTGATTCATGTATATACATGTTTATTTTATTATTTGGTCCCTTTGTAATGATTTAATTGGGTCAAATTATGGTTGACCTTTGACTTAGTGGGACCACATAAGCCAATCCTTTGTTCAATGGTTGACTTTCATTTCATTTATGTTTATATTATGGTTTCATGCTTTTATTTGATTTGGTTTGAATTTATTTTATTTGAATTTCTTTGAATTTTAGGTCCTCTTGAGCTTATAGGATGATCATGTTAATAATAAATTATCCTAGTTTAAGTTCAATTTATTATAGATTCCAATTTGAATATGTTTTCATTTTAGTTTTGGTTTGGGTCTACCCATTAATATTTGGTTAGGTCAAATCCTAGGTGGATGCACTAGATCACTAAGGCGGTGTCCTAAGTGTCTAATTAGGAGGCTTCTAATTTAGGATTAGATGTCTGGTTAGTAGTTTAGAGATGATGTTAACCTCATCAAAAAATGAGGTCCATATGTTTGCTTCGGATAATGATGAAGGGAAGGAAAATGTGTATACTATACAAGTCGATGCTTGATAGGAGCTAAAATAAGATATTCTCCTATTGAGAAGCAATGTCTAGCATTGATACTTGTTACTCATAATCTAAGACACTATATGATATCACATAAAATAACTTTGATATCTAAGTCGACCCACAAACTATGACCTACCCTAATTGGTCACTTAACTAAATGGGCAGTCCTATTACTTCAATTTGATATAACATATGTCCCACAAAAGGCAAGCTATAAATGGGCAAGCTTTCTATGCTCATCCATCCACAAGCAAACTCTCCACTCAATGATGAATTTCACGATGAACAAATCTTCAAAGTGGAAGAAGCTCAATAATCATTAGAATGGGAGCTCTACTTTGATAAGGCTTCATCAATAAACTATTGGGTTTATGTGCGGTACATATCAAAATTAGCTTAATATTTGTGAGTCCATAAGGTGGTATTCTCATATTCATATAGTTGAACCTCAAACCAATAATGAAGTTGAATACAAAGCATTAATCATGGGTATAAAGCTAGCAATTAACATGAAAATTAAGAAGCTTCATGTTTGCAAAGATTCTCGACTCATAATTTGATAAATAATTTGGACTTTCAAGATAAATAAATTATTGGCTTTCATAAGCATGCCTTTGAGCTTCTAAAACAAATCTCTAAAGAAATAATTACATGTGTGTCACATCAAGATAATAGCTAAATTGGACAAACCTTAAAGAGCCAATTATAGTAATAGTCCAAAGCAAGCTAGCACTAACCCTCGCAAGCCTTTAAAACTAAAGAAAATTGAGAGATTTCAACAATAATAGAAAAAAGATGACTGGAAAGAATTGTTCATCACCTATCTTAAAGGTAAATTACCAAAGGATAAATTCTCATCAAATTTTAGAAAGAGAATTATAATATACTCTTGTGAATGATACATTATATCGAACTCATTTGACCAAATGTGCTTGTGATGCCTAGGGATGAAAGATAGTAATGGCCAAAAGTCTATGAATGGTTATGTGATGCACACCAATTTGGTCCTAAAATGGAAATCAAAATCAAATAAATTGAATATTATTATCCCAATATAGTTCAAGGCTTCATTGAACATGCCAAAATATGTCATTAGTGTCAAATATATGCACATTGCATTGACCACCAAATAACTTATATCCAATAATGACATCTTGGCCATTTAAAAGTTGAAAAAACAATATAATTGTCCCAATAAACCCTCCATTTATGGGATTTATTTTCATTTTAGCTTCTACTGGTTATTTCTTCAAATAGGCATAAGTAATTCCATTAAAAGAAGTTAAAGTTGACAATATAGTAAAGTTTTTTGAGATCATATCATTTCTTGATTTGGAGTACCTCGAAGATTTATATCTAATATTGACACTACCTTTGAAATACCAAAATCTATCACTTCATTAAGAAACATAAGATAGATTGGCGATATTCTTTAATATACAATCCAAGAGACAATGGTCTCATAGAATCATTTAATAAAATATTAGTTAAACTTCTCAAGAAAATTATCTCTAAAAATAAAATAAAATGGCATGATATATTAATAAAATTCTTATGGTCATACCATACTACATATAAAATTGTTACACAAGCATTTTTTAGTCTTTAGATCATAAGAAATACTTCATCTTGAAATAGAGCTACCTTTACTCCATATAGTAGTTCAAAATGAACTTAATAAGAAGGAAAGTGTTTGAATACATCTAGAAGAGCTTGAAGCTCTAGATGAAACTAAATTATATAACTATTAAAGGCATGGTTCATAATAAAATTTAAAATATATAGAGGATGACTGAGCTCATGACCACATGGTTTGCATAAGAAGCTTCAAAGTGGTGAACTAGTCGGTACACGAAGGCCTATCATTCCACAAGTGCGGTGAAAAGTTGGACCCAAATTAGGAAGGACCATGTATCATTGAAAAGTATATGAATGGGAGCTTATCGACTCATTGATGCAAAAGAGATAAAACTTATGCCCCTATAAATGGATGATATCTCAAGAGATATTATGCAAAACTATTAAATGTGTTGTGCTTTACAAATGCAAGAATCAAAATCAACTCTAAATCAAACAACCAAAGGGATACTCTTTGCTTAAGTTTGAGAAGAATATCCTAATCTCAAAGAAAATTCTCTTATTAATAGGGAAATTTTATAAGCCTTGTAATTGCAAGAAAAAATTCTCCTTCAAATAGAAACTCTCTCCAATCAAGCTATCCTAAACTGGGATCCATCATGCCCAAAGGGATCGATCCATCATGACAAAAGGCTGGATCTAAAACCTAAATTTAGATTCCATCATGCCCAAAGGGTCGATCTAAATCCACAATTAGATTCCATCATGCCCAAAGGGGTTGGATTTAAATCTAAACTAAGATCTACCTCAGGACCGAACCTAACATAAATTTAGATTCCATCATGCCTAAAAGGGAGGATCTAAACCTAAATTTAGATTCCATCATGTACAAAGGCGAATCTAAACCCCAAATTTAGATTCCATCATGCCCAAAGAGCCTAGTTCTAAAACTTAAATTTAGAAGCCATCATGTTCAAAGAGGTAGAATTTAAACCTAAATTTAGATTTCATCATGAAAGGGTTTCAATATTTAGATTTCATCATACCTAAAAGTACCATATCTAAATGACAAATTTAGATTCCATCATGCCCAAAGGGGACGGATCTAAAACCTAAATTTAAAAGCCATCATGTTTACAAGGGCGATATAAATCTAAGATTAAGTCCAACATGTCCAAAGGAATAGGACTTAAGTTCAAAACACACCTAGTATGCCTAAAGGTTCAGGATCTAAATCTACCCCTTAGATTTATCATGCCAAAGGGGTCATATCTAAATCTAAACTTAAACCCAACATGTCCATGTGGATAGAATTTGAGTTTAAAATAACCAACATATCCAAAGGGATTGAATCTAAGTTCAAAATACACTTAATATGACCAAAAGGGTTGAGTCTAAATATAAGCAAAAGAAAGAAGCAATGAATGCACCATGTCTAATCATCATAACTCAATCATTTGAGGACAATTTGTTTATATCTAAAAAAATAAAATAAATGGAACATCTCAAATTCGGATGCTTACTACAAGCTCATATGCCACAGGAGCTATTGCGCCTTACGAACCTAGAAATGCAAACCACCCCTACTAGTTATGCAAAGCAATAAGCATCATGATGTTATAATCTGGTGCCTAGGCACTATCACAATGACCTTCAATTTAAAAAAGTAAGAGGCCTTCCCCTTCCATAGCTGTCTAGGGGAAGTGGGGAATGGTTAGGGGAAGAAAATCACCCAAGAAGTGGGAATGGTTACCCAAAACCTCTATGAAAAAGGGGTAACTACCCACACTAACTTCTTCTTCTTCCTCTTCTCCTCCTTCCCACTCTCCTTTTTTGCTCTCAACCCCCAACTCTATGTATTCAAGCACTCTCTTCTCTCCACAATGCAATTCTTATATGAGGGTATTCTCCTCTCGTACAAACCAAAATGTTAACTTGTTAAAGATTCTTGAAAATGTTCATTCACACAATGTTCTCTTATGAAAGAAAATTTTATAGACTATTGATCTTGATTGAAAAGAAATAAAAGGTCTATCTCTATTAATCATGGATCTAGAGTAAGAAAGAAAGCTTTAAAATTAGAAATTCCAAAATCTTGAAATCTAAAGATCCTCACTATTAAACTTGGTTCCGGCATGAGAAGACCCTCCTTCATAAATATTGGATTTGGAATGAAGAGTAGTGCTTTGCACTAAAAATAGAGAATCTATTGATATGCAATAGAAATTCTAAAAACTAAATTCCTCCAAGAAACCAGCTCAAGAGTTTACACAAGGTGTGCATCAGTTTAAACACTTTATCTGCGGTTTAGAACTCCAGCTCCCATAATCATCCTTAGTTCTGAGTGCTGCCCTCTTGGTAAGGTCAAATCTATTTATGGCATCCACCACATCTGTCTTTGAAGCACCAAATTTTATAACCTCTCTAACACTTAAAACACTAACTTTTTCAAATATGAAGTCTAACTCCTCTCTACAATGCCAAGGCTACCCATTGGGTCATATAATAAAAGAATCTCTATCTATTGCATCAAGGAACTATCATTACATTGCCAAGGTGTTAAATCTCAAGCACAAAAGTGGACTTTCCAATCGAGGTCTAACTCTCAAGCATCAAGCTGACTTTCCACCAAGTCTTTACTTTCAGTGCTAACTTCACAATTTTCAAAATTTTAAGTTAGAAACTTTATTTAAATAAATTTTGTTAACATAAAATAAAATTCATATATCTTGGGGATAGCCAAAACTATTTAAAAATGATAAATAATTAATATGATAGATATAGGCACAACCCTATATTAGAAATGTCTTCATCCGCATGAGACATGACATAATGAAAAAATGCCTAACTCAATGTTTGATGATACTTCATAGGTTAATATAAGATAGATATGAATTTCTTGCATGTGCTCGACCAATGCATTACATACTAAATTGTAAGGTCCAAGAATTACGCTCAAGTCAAAGATTTAGATCAATTGGTTAACTATACATATTCTTATATGGATTAAAAGGTAAATCTCATTTAATTAATCTGGTTATCTTTTTTATGAAAAGAAGAGTCAACAAGATTGATTTTAAACATTATAAACTTGATTCTATATAGTAAAAGAAGTAGAGTTGACAAAGTCTACCTCGTTGATTTCCATGATGATTGAATATTTCAATCGAGGGTTCTCACTATCAAATTTTTTTAAAAATTCTATTGTCAAATTATTATATATTAAAATCTAAATCAATAAAAAAATAATCATATGTATAAATTGAAGATATTAATTGAATGAAATTAATCATTTAAAATCTAAAGCTAAACTTATCCATCCATAATTATTGCCAAGGGTGAAAAATTAAGAAAACTTAAGAACTAAAGTCAAATTAAATATATATTTATGTTCACACTCAAATAATCTCATGCTATGATGAACATGGCTCATGTCCTCTTTTAGCATTATTTTGCCACCAAATGACACCACATAAATTACGATTATGACTTAAACCCTCTAACCAAATGGTTCATCAAAAAATGACACTATTAAATTACGGCTATGACGCAGTCCATATGTCCCCAATGGCTTTGCTCCTTAAGCTATGAAATGCATTTGATAAGGTGAAAAGCCCTATGTTAGCTAAGGTTGACTAAGATTTTTCCTCTTAGAAAAAAAGCACCCTAGGTCTACAAGAACTCCTTGGATAATGCAACCCATGATACCGATAAGGACTCTTCATTCAAGTTGGGTTGATTACCTCTTCGATTAAGTAAACTAAGGACCATGATAGTGCGGGATGACAAAACCATAGGATCTTGATCGGGCATGTCATCATTCTCACCTATATATGCTTTAGGTTAAATGATAACTCCACTCACTACTATGATATGCTATGCATTAGCAATCTATATTGTTCATCATGCAAACATCTAAACTCTATATGGACTTCTAGGAGAGGCAAGTCTAATCTATTTGTTCACTATGCAACACCTTATAAATTTAGCATTCCAAAGGGATGTAAGTTCAATCTATATATTTTCCATGAACAAGCTATATCCATATGGCATTCCAAAAGGATGTAAGTCCAATCTTCTGTTCACCATGTGAACATTCTTACTAGCATTTCCTAAAGAATGTAAGCTCAATCTACTTGTTCTTCATATGAACACCCCTATATTCTAGCTTTCTTCTAAATGTAAGCCTAGTTTATTTACCTATTCATCATGAAAACATCCCTACACCATAACCCTTGTACTAAAACTGCATTTACTTAGGATATCTCGAAATAAGGCAACTCATGACTAATCGGACTCTCTCGGATATTATGGCTAGTAGCCCTTTGAGGTTGGTAGATTGGAACAATATACTTCTAGGATGATAGAACCATGGGATCTTGATTGAGACTACCCTCCTATTTTCTTTAGATAATCATTCACATCATACATCTAAACATTGATTAATATCATAGAGAAATATTTTTTTTTCAGGTCTTAATTAAGAGTTCTCTCTTATTGTGATAAGATGGGTAATTAACTATGAATGCTTGCATTCATAAGAAGTAGAACCCAAATCTAAATAAATCTTAACATAATATTAAGAGAAATTTGGTTGAATATATATCAATTTTCCTTATGAGGAACATACTCCTACCCATCACAATAAAGATGGTAGAGAGTTTCCAAAAGAAATTTTTACGGCGATCAAAATCACCTCAACCCACTTAGAAAAGTAATCGGTTATAACCAATATAAAGCGATGTCATTTTGATGAAGAAGGGTTAATAGGCACTATGATATCAGTACCAACTCTCAAAGGGCCAAGAGGCAATCGTTGGGTGTAGTATGTTAAGAGGCGATGTAGTACTACACTATGTATATCGCATTGATGGCAATCACATGTAGTTTCATGCAGTCATTTAACATTGAAGGCTAATAATATCTCGATTCTTTTAATTTCTAATTTCATCTTATGCCTAGATTAGTGAGCACTACATAATCCAAGATGTACCGTCATGATCATATGGGTTTCTTGTTATCTAAACAACATAGCCACATTTGATCAAATGGCTTACAATATAACACATTATTGATTAATGCATAAGACAAGACATGTTTATTAATTTTATTTGCTAATGACTTGTCTTCAAGGAGCCTCCCTCACTTAAATAGTCAATGAATGGATGCCTCCAATCGCACTCTTTTGACCTTTAGTAAGAGTGGTTATCCTTGCATTTCTATTTTCTATTTATGTAATATAAATCTATAAGAGATAAGACTTGTTGATTATGAATTTCTATAGATATAAATTCTTTTCTAGGCATATAATTTCTTTGGTAAGCTTAGCTAAAATGTCTACTATAGAATTACCTTTACGTGATATTCTATATAGAGTAACAAATGGAATCTTTCCAAGTAATTTCATTGTATCTTGGTAATAGCGAAAATCTTTACGCAAAATTTTATAGATTCAACTCACTTGGTTAATAACTAGTTGGGAATCCCCAAAGATTTTTATATTAATATCTATAAGGATTGCTAAGTCTTACCAAGTTATAAGAGCTTCATATTCAACTTCATTATTTGTGTAAGGTTCAAACAAATGATAGGAATATCAAAACATTCTTTTTTTGTCTAGGGTTATAAAATCACCCCGATCCTGCCATTCACGAGATAGAAGAATTCAACTCTTTATTTTTTTTCTTTAACGATGCTATACTATTGAAATATAATTCCCAAGTGGCATTAGGTTCATCCTTTAAAATCATGATATGCTCATCTAGAAGCTCATCATTTAAAGAAGAACCTTCATGTAAGGGATGTGATGCAAAGAAGTTAGCTACAACTTGACCCTTTACAACATAGAGAGAAATAAATGTAATTTTAAAGCGTGACAAAATCATTGACCAACATGCTAGACGTCCACACAATGTTAAGTGGGTTATAAGATATTGCAAAGAGTTTACTCTTAAGATCAAATTTACTTTATGTGAAAGCATGTAATGCCTTAGTTTCGAACAATGAAAACCAAGCTAAATAATGCTTTTCAATAGACACATAATTCATCTCTTTGGAATGAGTCTATGGCTTAGATAATAAAGGGCATTTTCTTTCCCTTCTTAGTTAACTTGAGCTAATAAAGCTCAAAGTGATTTATCTAATTTTGTAGTATATAAAATTGATGGCTTCCATGGGATAAGGGCATCTAAAATAAGAGGATTCATCAAATATTATTTTAAACTTTCAATTGTACCGGCATTTTTCATCCCAAATTAATTTAAAATCTTTCTAAATGCAACAAATGGTTGGCATCTTGGATAGGTTTGATATAACTCTTCTTAATTATGCAAGCTTTCCTTGGAGGGATCTTAACTATGTGAGACTTCTATGTGGAGGCATTTTGCATGATTACTTTGATCCTTTAGGATCAAATTTAATCCCATGGTACATCACTATAAATCCTAAAAGCTTTTCTAAAGCTACCCAAAAGCACACTTCAAGGGGTTCATTTTTTAGGTTATAATAGTGCAATCATTCAAAACATTATGTAAGTCATATAAATGATTTTCTTTTATTTAATTTTTAGTTTTTAGATCATCAATATAACATTCGACTTGGTTATAAATTAAATCATCAAATATTCTAGTCATTGCTCTAATAATTAGCTCTACCATTTTGAGATCGAATAGTATGATTGTGTAATAGAATATCCCAATTATAGTTCTAAATGTTATATATTTTCATCTTCTAGGGACATCTTTAGTCGGCTATACAGATGATATGTCCATGAATGAAAAGATTTCATGTGATGAGGTTATATCCACCATAAGTTTTGGCATCATAAATGGTAACTCATCTCATGTTTGCATCTAAAATAAAATGATGAAATAAGAAAATAAATGATAAAATTACACATCGGCCTAGGATGTCGCGGTTTGCAATCACAATGCCTAAGCATTGTTGCTTCTTTAAAATCTAGAAGCTAAAACTACTCTTGATAATTGTCGATTAAATGGTATAGTGTCAATGGTGTCATGAATCTTTAATTTTTTACAAATCAAGTAGCCATCCTATCCCTAGCAACAATAAGTGTCTACGATAATAGATAATGAGGCAAAAAATTGCCCCATTGGAGGGAATTGACAATAAAAAGGGGAGAGCAACCGACTAACTTTCTTGCGGTGTTCTTACACCGATGATTTATGCTTTCTACTAGCACGCTTTCCACCACTATAAAAGCAATTCCAATCTATTCCAAGTAAATAAATTCTAAAATAATAATTCTTCTATGTAATTTTTCGAAAATTAAGTTTAACTAAATTTTCACCATTGATCTTGGCTCTATTAAGAAATAGAAGAGTGCTTTCATCGATCTTAGATTTGGAGTCAAATAGAACACTCCCTCAGCTATAGCAAAAAACTACCCCATTGGAGGGAATTGAAAAAAGGGGAGAGCAACGACTAACTTTCTTGCGGTGTTCTTACACCCGATGATTTATGCTTTCTACTAGCACGCTTTCCACCACTATAAAAGCAATCTCCAATCTATTCCAAGTAAATAAATTCTAAAATAATAATTCTTCTATGTAATTTTCTGAAAATTAAGTTTAACCAAATTTTCACCATTGATCTTGGATCTATTAAGAAATAAAAGAGTGCTTCTATCGATCTTAGATTTGGAGTCAAATAGAACACCCTAAGACTTATAAAAAAACTAGAATCTTAAATGTCAAGACTGCCATTAAAGTTGGTTCCAATGTGAGAAGAAACTCTATCTCCATTGATCTTGGATCCAAAACAAGGGAGAAGAGTGCATATGCACTAAAATATGTAAAATTTATAACGATAAGGCATTATAAATTTTTATAAAAATAAAGCATTAAAATTTTCAAGAATTCTTCAACATAGGCATTCCATCCTACGATTGAATCCTAGTGCTATGCTATGTTCTTGTGAATAAAATCTTGAATATTCTCTTATAGTGCCATGGTGCCAAAACCCGATGTCGCAAAGACGAACTCTTAAACCTTGATATTATCTTTATTGTGCCATAGTGCTAAACCAAATTTTTATTATTTTAAAATCAGCATCATAGTGCTATTCAAATAGTCAGGTGTTTAATCTTTATTGCTAAAATTGGTTCTAGGGTGAAATAATACCCTACCTCCATCAATCTTGGATCGGAACAAGGGAGAAGAATTCTAATGCATTAAAAAATTTATGAAAACTAGCATTGCTAAAGCATTATGTCACAAAATATTGAACCTTAGGCATAATTGATACAACACCAAGGCGTTGTACATCTACGCCAAAGCATTGTACATCTACCGCCAAGGCATTGCATCCTCGAAGATTAAGTTTAAGCATGCATCTCATAGCACCATAGCACCATAGCACCGACATCCCAATGAGGAACGTATTCTTAAATTAAAACCCAAGTGATAATATGGAATTTATATCGTAATGCAAAGCATAGCCATAGAACTAGGGGACTACAAGTATATCGAGATGCTAAGTCCTCAAAAATTAAACTTTATTGGGCATCTCATAGCACCATGGCAGATCCAGTGTGAGGCACTATGTTTCCACACACAAATGATAATATTAAGATATTCATAGCATAATACAAAATATACCCCATAGCTATGCGCTACAAATATAACATCATGCGCTAAGCTCTTGAGTTTTGAATCAATCATTTCAGCTTAATAACATCAAGATGCTAGTTTACAAGCACGAGTTGAGGCATAATGTTGGGCATAAATTTTAAAAAATTTCTAAATTCTAGAGCATTACATAGTGACAAACACAAGAGAATAAAAAAAATACTTCTTTATTAAATGAGAAATCTATTACAAAAAATTATTATGATAAAAAAATACTAAAAAATACAAAATAAAAGAGGGTAATTAGTAGTCATAATCATCTACCTCCTCCTATGTCTAGCTCTAGCGAGGTAGTTACATAAGGAGGATATTGAGGCACATAGGAAAACAAGTATGACTTGGATCCTTAAGACCATAATTTTCAAACATATGGACTAGTCTGTATTGAACTTGGTCATATAAGAAACTACTTTTGTTAATGATCCATGTGATAATCAAATTTTTTTCTAAAGCCCATTGCTATGACTCACCCACCTCTTTTCTTATATCTAAGATTTGTTCATTTAAGGGTTTAGAGGATTGGGGTCGAGATCGTGGGGCATTAGCTTTTCCCCACTTTGAACCTCAAATCAAACCCCTCAATAAGCTTTCTTTGTTAAAGGAGTCTTCAATAAGAGCTTCTTCATCGGCTCCCCTAACACACTGTGTAGTGCATAAATTATAGATAAGTGAGGGAGTATCATACCCTATAATAGTACTACCCTAAGTCTATTACAAATAGAACTACAAATAATCTTCCCTATATCAATTGTAAACACCTTTAGAATTGAAAATTCAAAATGCCCTAATCCTTGGTTTCTTCATTGATATTATGGGCATCAACATGTAAATAAAATAATGCCAAGTCTTAGATTCTACTAGGCTAATGATAGGAAAGTTAATAATCACTTTCTCCTATTATTTTCATAGGTCTAGCATTTCAACAAGTGAGAAAATTAAGAATTTCATCAAAATTTGGGTGCACATTATAATAGAATTTATTCTTTGGGTTCTCTTTTGCATTGATGAACTCTCACAAGGGGATGACACCATAGCGCTCTTATAGGCCTACTTCACCTAGCCACGTTCATTGATCACCCCATCCACTCTCCCATTGGGGTTGTAGAAGCTTCTGGGATGGGTTGCTTGTGGGTGAGAGCATGTTAATACCACTCTTTATCTTGGTGCTAACAAATCTATTAGCCTCACTTTAAGTAGCCCTTCTCTTGCTAGCAAACCTCTTGAGTGACATGATTACTTTCTAATAAGGGGAAAACGAGAAAAGAGAGAGGCATAGAGAGAGAGAGAGAGAATGCATAATGAAAAAAGTGACAATGAGGTTTATTTATAAACTAGATATAACTGAGCAATAATAACAGACTAAGGCACTAAGCTTTTAGGTTCTAGAATAGGAAGTCGCAACACTCACATACGGCCTAGGTGTTGGTCAACTAGTTAAGACCATTACTGTCGTGTCGGTCAAAAGAGAGTATTTATTATCATTAATTTCATAACCGACCATATCGTAAAACACATTGGGCTTTGATATAGCCATAGCACTCGATCGCATCACCAAAAGTTTGTCTCTCTTTTATAGCACCCATCTCTTTACCATCTTTTTGAATCGACCTTTGATGGTGCGACACCATCGGATAGTGCCGATGTGGTCAACTAGTCAACATGAAAAACTAAGCTAAATAAATCCAACATTAAGCATCGCAATGCTATTTTGTGGTGTCGAGCGATCCTTTACTTTTAAGAAACATGAATACCGCCTTGAATGCTACGACTAAGCACTCAACACAAATGCCCCAATTTAACAAAGCGATGCTATGTTCCTAGTGCCAAGGAGCTACCCAAATAAACATATTTTCAATGTCATAGCACTTAATAAGAATAAATCGAATAACCTACATGTTCCACGACATATGTATAAAATTTAAATGAAATATTTGATGATCGCATCGGTTAATATCCTAATTAGATCTCATAATTGGGTCCAGGTCAACAAAACTTAATCATTCCCTAATGATGGTAGTGTTGTTTATAAAATTCATTCAAAGAGGATATATTTAAATTAAATAAAATTCATTTTTCAAAATAGCTTAAAGCAAACAATCATCCATCCATCCATCATTATTTGTCAAGAATAATAACCTAAGAAAACTTTTGCTCCCAAATAGCTAATATTAAATTAAATATATCTATATTTATACTCAAATAATCGATGCATGGGCGTTTGTGTCCTCTGTCTACATAGTTTTGGCCAAACAAGATCACATGAAATGTGGATATGAAACCCCACGATCGGTGGCTTGACTTCTATGTAGCTCCACTATATTTCACCACGTAATAGCCATATTTTCTCTCGATGACTTTGCTCCTTGAGCCAAAAAATTATGGAATATATTTAATAGGAAAAAGTCTTCTATTAGTTAGGGTTGACTTAAATTTGTCACCTTAGATAAACATCACCCTAAGTCTACAAGAACACCTTAGACAACATAATCCATGACGCTAATAAGGATTATTCATGAACTATTTACCTTGGCTAAGCAAACTAGGGATCATAAATGCAATGATGGAACTATGGGATCTTATCGGGCATGTCATCATCCTCCTCCCCACACACACATTATGTGCTTTAAGTTAAATGGTAACTCCACTCACTATTTACTATATGCTATTCATTAGTGATTTATATCTTTCATCATGCAAATATTTAAGCCATGTTCGACATTCCAAAGGGATGTAAGCCCAATCTCTTTATTGACATGCAAATTTTGCCTACTTTTTTATTAGACAATCATATTTGTCACATACACCTTTTGACATTATTTCATATTAAGAAGATATAAGAGAGTACTCACTTATTATGGAAGAGGGGTAATTAACTATGAAGGCCTACATTCATAAGAAGTGGGACACAAATCTAAATAAACCATAATAAAATGTTAAAAAAATATGTTTTAATATATCAATCTACCTCATGAAAAATATACTCCTACCCATCTCATCAAAGATGGAGGGCATCCCCAAAGGTGTTTTCTGAGTGATCAAGTTTCTTTTGGCAAGTAATATGCATTTATGGCGGTGCTATCAAAACTTACCAATTTCCCCATAATAAAAACATTATTATTTGAGTGCTCCTTGATGTTGGTGAAGAACTCGTACGGGACAATGCAGAGCTACTCTTAGGCTAGCTTCACCTAGCCACATTCTTTGATCACCTCTTCCACTCTCTCCACGGGGTGTATAAGCTTCTTTCTAGGATGAAATGTTTCTAGGTGAGAGCGCGATACCACGCTTTAGCATTTGCACTAACAAATCTATTAGCCTCACTTAAAGTAGCCCTCCTCTTGCTAGCAAGCCTCTTGAGTACATGATTACTTTCTTAATAGAGGTAAAATTAAGAAAATGAGAGAGAAAACTCTAAAGAATAGAGAATGTAGAATGAAAATTCTTGTAGCCCAAGTGTCTATTTATAAACCAGCATAACACCAACGCAATACATAAGTCGAGGTGCTAAGTTTTGGGTTCTAGAACAAGAATGAGTGCCATAGACATTGGTCGTGGTCAAGTCGTTATTGTGATGACTAAAAAAGAGTATTTATTACCATAATTTTGTAACTAATTGTACCACAAAACACATCGATCACTGAAGTAGTGTCGCAGTTGCCTTCCCACAAGTCAAAAGTTTGTTCTCTCTCATTTATAGTTCCCCGTCTACTATCTTTTTTTGAACCATCCTTTGGTCGGCACCACGATGTCATATGGTTAGCATGGAGGTGCTAGTCAACGTCAACATGAATATACTTAGCTAAACTAATCCAACATATTATCAAGAATCGGTATTTATAGCATCGAGTCGATCCTTTACTTTTTTTTTAAGATACATGAATACCTACCCTAGAATGCTACAAGATAAGCACTTTCGATGCCAAGGCACCAATTTGACAACACCATAACACTATCAAGCAAGGCTAACCTAATAAACATATTTTCAATGTCATAGTGGTTAATAGTAATATATCTAAATTATCTATATGTGCCTCAACAAATGTTTAAAATCTACATGAAATGTTTGAGAATGATATGAGTTAATATTAGTTAGATCTCATGATTAGGTCCTCGATCAATAAAACCTAATCATTCTTTGATGATGATCATGTTGATTATAAAATTCATGGGGATATATTCAAATTGAATAAAATTCATCATTCAAAATAAATTAAAGCAAACAATCACCCATCCAACATTATTCATCAAGGATAACAAGCTATGAAAATCTTTGCTCACAAATAGCTAATGTTAAATTAAATATATTTATTGTCATACTCAAATAATCTTATGCCAATAAGGATGTGACCTATGTCCTCTATCTATGTGGTTTTACTACCAAACATCACTACAAGAAATACATATATGACTAGAACCCTCGACCATGTGGCTTGGCTTCTATAGCTCCATTATATTTTGGTCACATAGCCCATATATTCTCTAATGGCTTTGCTCCTTGAGCCATGAATTTTTGAATATATTTGATAGGCAAAAGGCCTTTAGTTTGTTAAGGTTGACTTAAATTTGTCACCTTAGATAAATATCACCCTATGTTTGCAAGAACACCTTAGAGACACAACACATGGCATGGCAAGGATTCTTTGTTTGGGAACTATTTCCCATCTATGTACACTAAGGATGACAATAGCTTCGTGATGGAAGGAACCATGGGATCTTGATGGTGTGTCATCATCCCCACCCATTATATGCTTTAAGTTAAATGGTAACTTCACTAACTATTTTTTATACACTATACATTAATGATTTATAGCTTTCATCATGCACATATTTAAGCTATGTTATGACATTCTAAAGGGATGTAAGCCCAATCTCTTTATTTGCCAAGCAAATTCTACATATCTTTTTTATTAGACAATCATCTATGCCATACCACACATACCTTAAGACACCAATTTATATTAAAAGATATGATTATTTTCTAATCGAGAGTACTCTCTTACTATGGTAAGAGGGATAATTAACTACAAAGGCTTGTATTTATAAAAGTGGGACCCATATCTAAATGTACCCCTAACCTAATGTTAAGAAAAATCTAGTTGAATATATATTAATCTACCTCATGAAAAATATACTCTTACTCATTTCATCAAAGATAGAGGAGAGCATCCCCAAATGTATTTTTTCTAAGCCATCGGAGAAGTCTTATTCAAGTCTCAAATATATGCAAATGCATATTTGGGCATTCTTTTCTTTCTTGAGATGATGCTTGCTAACCAAGATGGGTATTGCTCTTCATGCATTAAAACCAAACTCAATTAATTTTTTTTCACTTTAGTAATCACTTATTGTTCAATTTCTATATGCATGTGTTTAGGAGCTTTTACTAAAATTGCATCGGTTTAATCTCAATTTGTGAACTACAATATTCAAAGATAAACTTGGCATTTCATCATAGTTCTTTGTGAAGCAATATCTATATTCAAAAGTAAATTAACCAACTCTTCAAAATCTTTTGACCTAATAGTGAACTAATAACTGTTGGCCTTGGATCTTCTTCATTTCTTAGGTTAATCTCCCTTAATTTGTTAACAATGGATTTTATTTCTTCTTCAAATTTTGGGTTAGCATTTTGAATCAAGCAATTATCTAAATTATCGATGTTTTAAGATAGAACTCTTCTAAAGAGTTAAATAGAATTATAAAACTTGATCAAATTCCATATGATTGCTTATCATTAAGTAGTGTTCATTATTATCTAAAGGTCCAATGGTACCAAACCCAATGCCTTTGGATTTCAAATTTTTGTTTATTATTCCATAAGCTTTTACATGTATTGAGTTGTATCCTTGTGTGCATAAGGAATCAAACCATGTTTTATATTATTCTTAACATAGTCGGGATACTAGGAGTTGTATTATTTCATTGAAAGATGGAACTTGAAGTTTTACATGTACTTATAAACATGAAGATTTGGGTACAAAATAAAACATTGACAACTTTCTAACCTCTCCTAAAGGTTAAGCGATACTTTGACTTTTAACTCAAAATTTTATTTGAGATAAAGGAGTTAATTTCAAAGTGTCCACATACTTATAAAATTTTTTTATAAGTGGATAATTCAGGTTCATCCTTTGATTCTTGTGTTTGTTCTTCATTATATGATTCTAATGAAATCTCAAACTTTATTAAGGCATCATTTTGATTTAAATCTTTATCGAGCTAGATTTTAAATAAATTTAAATTATTAGAGGTTCTTTTTTCTTTTCCCTCATTTTCTTTTTTTTCTTATATTTTATTTATTATGAAATCTTCTTTTAATTTCTTTGGTGCCTCAATAATGTTGATTTTCATAGAATCGGACATTTGCTTTTAGGCATATAATAGGCAACATCTTCATAAAGCTCAATCTCATGAATAGAGAATTATTGTATATCACATTTTATAGTGTATTCTACTCCATCTCTTGTGTACTTAATACACTGGAGTGATCAAGGAACTATTCTACACTCATGTATCCATGGCCTAAGAGAGAGCATTAAAGGATGTCTCTAAATCAATAATATAAAATTTTGTTTTAGTTTTCAACCATATATTTCTAATAATAGAGTGATTGAATCCAAAGCCTTCTCTCTCATTTAATTAAACCTCCTCAATAAAATTTAGAGAACTAAGCCTTCTTATATCAATCCTAAAAAATGACAAAATTTTGGAATTCATGATGTTGATTAAAGCATCAAGATCAATAAAAAATCTTAATAGTATGATGTTTTCTACCTTAACCAAAATGTAATGGGGCGATTATGATCTATGGTTCCCAAAACTAAATCTTCATAAAAAAAGGTTACCCAAAGAATCTTCTTGGAATAGCAAGCTTCATCGAAGATGTTATTTTGGGAAATATTTGTGACACCACATAGATTTTAGAATTTCTTATTTGGATGATCAAATCGTCATTAAAAATAAATATATTATCTTGGAAGAAAAGCATGTTATCCTATAATATATTTGATCACTTAATAAAGACTCTAAAGCTAATGGGTCTTTAGTGTACTAGAGTTTTCCCGAATTAAATGGGAAGTAAGTGTATTTTAAACAAGGTTCATGGTTCCTTATAAGGGAAAGCCCTTATAGTTAATTACATCTTAGGAATGAAAGATATCTTCCTAAGAAAATCTTGATTAAATAAAATTAGTTATTATTTCTCTGGATTTCTAAGTTGGTTTCCAAAGAAATAGTATTTAAATAAATTCAATGCAAAACACTTCAAAGTGGAAAGAATTTCTTTTGGAAGTCAAAAGGGATTAAGTAGGAAACACTTACTAATATTGGGATGTCAAGTAGGAATTTCAACTATCCTATTATTGGGCTTTAAATTTTGAAAATTAATATTAAATTTTAAGTTAAAATTTTATTAGAAAATTAGGACTTATATTCTCATAGCATAATATTATAGAAATGCCTAGGGTTGAAGACTTACTCAGGAGGATGCTTCAACCTAAGTCTATAAGTGCTTCTACAAGTTAGAAGCTCAACCTAATGTAATATTTGGGAATTATGGGTTCTTTCTCTTACTAGAAGAAAGGAACTTATCTCCTTGGAAGGGCTTCCAGTTAACATCACCTAAGCAAATTTTAAATCAATGATGTCAAGTCTCATGTTAAGATGGCTAAGCTATTATATGTTATGAAATAATTTAAGAACCTAGACACTCCAAAATCCCTAAGATCATGTAGGGTATGATATGCACTTAACTAATGAACATTTTCTTTTAGACATTTTGACGATGATTCATTTAAAGTCTTTAGGTATGCATTTTATACCTAAATGACATGCAATTAGAAATGGTCATGGGCAAATGAAAAGAGAAGACAGACTTCTCCAAGAAGGTGGTCATCCTCAAAGGTCAAATGTGGCTTATGTGCAATGGATTCAATGCCCAATTCATGGAGTTAGAATAATATGCTAGCATGGTTCACAAAATCTAGTTATTTCTAGTTGATTTTAACTTATTCTGAAGGCTTTAATTAATGTGAAGTTTTAAGTTTCTTTATTTTTCCTAAATCATTAAGTTTAAGTTGGATATAAAATTTAATTCTCCTAAGAGCCTAATCATCTAGGCATTCATCATAGAAAGCATAGTACAAAAAGAAACCTAGAAAAATAAGTTGATTCTATTGCATACCCAAAGTAAATCATGCCAATTTAAATTAAAGAATAGGTCAATGTGGCTTACTGTACACTCAAAAGAAAGAGAAAATGGGCGGAGCTCTAAACTTATACGCTTTGGCCTAGAACTACAAGTCTAGATCTATGGGGTCTTCTATCTAGGATCGCCTTCTTCTTGGGGACTTCCATTGGGCTTCACAGGAAACCTCTGCACACCCACGCACTCCTACTATTCTTAGACCCCATAGATCATAACGATTCTAAGCATCAAATTACATTTTAAATTCAAAATAAATACTAAGCCCCTATAAAATAAACATCGGAAAATGCAAACAACACACAAGAATTATATTTGTAATCATACAAGCTTTGCATTAGCTTACCAAACTCACTTGTCTATTGAGCTATGCTTAGTGACTTAAACATACCCGCAAGAAAATGACATTTATATATAATTTATAATAGCAACCTTTTAACATGACCCTCTGTTGAAGATAGTATTAGCTCTAAAAAATAACATGCCCTACCATCCGGACTAACGCAAACAATCCTAGACATCAAGTCTAAAATAGTGCACCACAAATAGAAAAGCACATCACATAACATCTTTAGAATTAACCTAAGTCTAGGTCGTGACCTAATAACTAGTGTGTGAAGGAAATGGGTTGGTATGGCAAGACTTTGTTAGGCCTTTATAGATTCATGTTTCAATTTGGGTTTCTAATATTCAATTATATTTGATTTTAAGACTCTTTAATTTTCATAATTTCACTTTATAAGTATATTTCATTATTATACTAGAGATTTGAGGTATCAAAACCTCTTTCAAACTAGTAGCCCTATGACTTTGAATGCCCATATATACCATATGTTTTATGAAATTTTTTTCTTCTTTTAATTTCATTTAATTTTAAAATTGGTTGAACTTACAATGGGTGGTTTCAAATTAAGTGATTTAATGATTTGCAATTTTATTCTCATTTAGGTGCATTTTATGTTAAAATGAAATTAAGTTTTCAAGAATGAAGAATACAATAAGTTCCACTTTGGTGGAACCCATTCTATTCAACATCTTAAACTCTAAATGAAGCCTTCACCCAAAGTTGATGGTTCATTCCAAAGGTCTATTTAAGATCCTAAGTATCTTAATTAATCTTTTCTAATTTTTTTAGATGATTTGATTTAATTTAAGTTTAATTCAATGAATGTATTAATCTTTATTTTAATTCTCCTCTTTATTCATTTGATTGATTATTTTAATTTAGTTTTGTTTCTTTAAAGTATATTTCTTCAATTAAGTTCAATTAAAGTTTATTTATATTATTATAAATTAATTTGAATTGGTTTTCACTTTAAGTCTAATTCATTTATTATAGTTTGAGTTTTATAATTTGATTTTATGCATTTATTTGATGGGATTCATTTCATTTATTTGATTTGTATTATTCATTTGATTTAGATTAATTAGGTTTATTTATTATGTTAGTGTTTATCTAATTGTAATTTACTTTGATTTAATTTTCAATTTGATTTCCTTACCCATTAGTATTGATATGACACTTAAAATACCACTAGTCAAAGTACTAATCTTGATGTCAAAAGCAAGTTGATCCTAAGTTGAAAGCGGTGAGATCAAGCACTTAAAATATCATTAGAAACTTTGGATATCAATTAAATCCCAAAGTAGCTCTTAAACAAGGAGTGTTTATAGTCAAATCGAGCTCGATGAGCGGATCTAACAAGCCCAAGATCTCATAATCGACTTCATTTGAGCATTCAAATACTTAAAATACATTAAATGATCAAATGAATCATTTTCACCGTCCATGGAGTGGAGTGGTATAGGTTTTGCATGTATCTGCTACACTCCTCCAATCTATAAATAGCCCCTCATTCTTAACATGAGGGGAGCCCAAGCAAGAGAGAGGAGAGAGCTCTAAAGATTGAAAATCCTCCAAGCACATGTTACCACACGGTTGTCAACCACTACCAGCCGCCGTAGGCCGCCACCGATCCTCGCCATCCAATCCGGTCTTCATCATGACTACCTTCATTATTAGTGGCGCCCCCGTATTCACCATCATCTACTACCACTAGCAACTATTACAACCTCAACGTGACTATATGGTTGTTGTTGTCCGATAATGAGATTCCCATTATCACCTTCTCATATACAATTTTGCAATCCCATTGGGAAAACTTGTACACCAAAACAAATATATAGTGGAAGAATTTTAGGCTAGGCCTGATTTTTCCCTCTTTTCGAGATTTTCCATGTAAAAATTCTGAGTATTCTTGTTCACTCTTTAAATACATGTGTGTGTCTTTGGATTTCACAAAAAGGCTAAGGCATAAACTTTTACTCTACCGCAATTGGTTTTAGCACGCAACGGTTTGGCACCGCCGTGAGAAACTGATTCCCATTATTCCACCGAATATTGATTTGGATATCTAATTGATTATCGCCAAGCACAATTGAATACTAATGAGAAAGGAAAAGGTCAAGGAGCAACTTTACAAGTTCAAACAAATATTTTAATTTGACCTACTCAACAGTTAACATCATCAAGTAATACTTTGACAAACAACCTCGATAGGTCAAAATCCTCGGATTCAATTTGATCTCTTCTATAGGTTAACTCATCGAATAAAGACTCGACAAAAAACCTCGATAGATCAAAACTCCTACTCCACAGGTAAGAAGTCAAATAACACTTTGGCTAATACCAGGATAGGTCAAAAGATCCTTAGTGAACTTCCCGACCTTTACCATACAAGTTAAAATCATCGGGTAACACTCGACAAACAATCGGATAGGTCAAAATTCTTCAATGGATCCAATTGACCTCTTCCATATGTTAACGCCATCGTAATACGACAAACAACCTCGGTCAAAATCCTCGAGGATTAATTCAACCTCTTCCACAGTTAACATCGAGTAACACTCGACAAACAACTCGGATAGGTCAAAATCTCAACGATTCAATTGACCTCTTCCATATAGGTTAACGCCATCGGGTAACACTGACAAACAACGGATAGGTCAAAATCCTCGGATTCAATTTGACGGTTAATGCCATCGGTAACACTCGACAAATAACCGGATGGTCAAAATTTCAGATTCAATTTGACCACTTCCATATGGTTAATGTCACTAACACTCGACAAACAATCTCGGATGGGTCAAAAATCTCGATTGATTTGACCTCTTATGCGTGTTAATGTCATAAGTAAAATTTTGACAAACAACCTCGAATGGGTCAAAATTCTCGCTGATTTGATTTTACCCCTCACATGCAAGTTAATCAATTGTCAACTGTTAAACCATCCATCAAGTTTCAAGAAATCCAATTTCTACAAGAAGATGTAGGAACTACGGACCATCCGATCATTACCGACGGTCACATCAACCATCATCGCCGGTCATCCGCCACTACACGCCACCGTCGACTAATGCGTTGCTTTGAACACCCCGTTGGTTGCCAACCATCATCGCTACCGCTTATCAAGACCATCGCTGATTACCATGCTGATCACCGGGCCGCATTACTCACCGCTGGTCATCCATCGGTCGCCAACGATCATCGCCATATTGCCACCGCCGGTCATAGCCTATCACATCGTAGTTACCATCCCAACTACCATCGCGGTCATCGCTAGTAGTCACCACTTTACTACCATCGCGCTTGCCGATACCCCGCCGGCCGCCAACCATCATCGCTGACACCGCTGACATTATCGATCATCATGCCATGGCCACCATCACCGACTACCATTGCAGTCACCGCATCGACTATCGAGTTGCTGACTACATCGCTACACCGCCACCACCCCGTTGGCCATCGAACCATCGTGACATTATCAGACGGCAGACGCAATAACCATCGTCGGTCGTCACCGAAAACTTACCGCCGCTATTTGGACATCGCGTCAATCACCATCATCGGTTATCATCGTGATCATCTCTCAACTCGGTGACGAGGTCGTTGACACCTCTTTCGAGGAAAAACGAGCCTTTCCATATGAACTGGGTCTTGATCATCAACCCGGCCAGACCAGGGTTGACACCTCTTTTGAGAGAAAACTATTGCCTTCATATGAACTACGGGTCTTGATTTCCTCCAAACTCGGTTGGTCCGACAGGTCTTGACACCTCTTTCGAGGGAAAATTGGAGCCTTATCGTATGAACTACGGGTCTTGATCACCAACAACCTTCTCTCAAAAGAAGGAGAACACTCAAGCATATAAGGACTGGTTTCTCCCTTGGCCCTGGGGTTTTATAGACCCCTATAGGGGCAAAAGATCAAAATTACGAAAACTCTCCAAAACCGCTAAAACGGGCAAAACAGACAAAATGGGCAAAATGGACATTTTGCCTAGCACGCGACGGACTAGCGCCACTCCGACGCGCCATGGGTGCTCAGCCGTACCATCGCGACGTTCGCTTCGCCCCCGCTTAGGCTCGCCGCCACGCATCCCGCGTGACATGACCGCCGCCGCCACGTGACCCGCTTGCTCTACTTCAACACGCCGACGGATGCGCACATCCCACAAAATGGGCCAAGACCTTTCCAACCCGGTTTGACCCGCTGAGGCGCACTGCGGTCCATTTTCATCGTGTGGACCCAAAATCGCGATCACACACCACCGATGCATACATGCTTGGCGACGACCAGCCTGGTGGTCCCGCGTGACTCCACCGACCCACTCCAATGTTGGACTATTCAGACGATCGTGGATCCGATGTGCTCCTCTGACTGCTTTCGTAGCGCCCTGACTCACAACCCATCGACCCATTTCTACAACCCGTTCAGTTTACTATCACAAAACTGGCGGCCAAGAACCCTTTCCATGCGCCCAGCTTTCCAGACCTTTCGATTCTCGACCCGCAAAAGTCTCACACCTTCTTTCTTCAAAATTATGCGCAACCCACTAGATTCGCCATTCTGCATAATCCAACCCGAAACCTTGCACCGCAGCACAGAAATGTTCTGGATGGGTCCATAAGCTCAAATCTTGTGCCCACGATACCCTCATACATCCGGCCCCGCACCGCGTGGTCATAATCTTATGCTCCCATGAAGATCTTTCTCTCAAAATGTATGGTTAATGGACTCGTAAATTTCATTGAAGAATTTGCTTTTTAAATATTTAGTGTATATATTTTTGGATGATTGAGATAATGTCATCCAAAATAGAGAACCGATATGACACTTAAATTAAATTAAGCTATGAATCTTGATGTCAAAAGCAAGTTGATCCTAAGTTGAAACCGGGTCGAGATCAAGCACTTAAAATATCATTAGAAACTTTGGATATCAATTAAATCCTAAAGTAGCACTTAAACAAGGAGTGTTTATATCAAGCGTCGATGGTCTGGATCTAACAAGCCTAGATCTCATAATTCTGACTTCATTTGAGCATTCAAATACTTAAAATATATCAAATGATCAAATGAATCATTTTCACCGTCCGATGGAGTAGAGTGGTACGGGTTTTGCATGTATCTGAAATGCCACTCTTCCAATCTATAAATAGCCCCTCATTCTTCACATGAGGGGAGCCCAAGCAAGAGAGAGGAGAGAGCTCAAAGCTTGAAATTCCTCCAAGCACAATCGTGCCACCACTGACGGTTGTCAACCACCGCCGCTGTAGCCGCCACCGATCCTCGCCATCGCCAATCATCATCGCCTCCATCATGATGACCTTTATCGCCGTTTTGCTCCATGCTATTCACCATTATTTGCTATCACTAACAACATACAACCGAACATGACTATATGGACATTGTTGTCGATAATGAGATTCTCATTATCGCCTCTCATATACATCGTAATCAGATCGGAAAACTTGTACTCCAAAATAAATATATAGCGAAAGATTTTCTAGGCCTGTGGTTTTTCCCTCTTTTGAGATTTTCCATGTAAAAAATTTTAGAGTTTTCTTGTTCACTTTTAAATACTGTGTGTTGAATTTCACAACAAGGCTAAGTAAACTTTTACTCTACCAATGGCTTTCTAGACGCAATAAGTATGTTTAGTTTATTTAGATTTATTATATTGTTCTTATTATGGCTTTTGTTTTATATTGTTAATTTTATTCAATTCCTTATTTATTTAATTTTGGCTTTAAGTTAATTTATTTGTTGGTTAATGTTCATGTTATGTTTATTATATGTTTGTTTTATATTTTTGTTTTGTTTAATCCATGTTCATTGTATATTTGCTTTATGTTTATGTTAGGTTTAGTAATTTAGATTTATGTTTTATATTTTAGTTTAATTTTAGAACTTAAATAATTCATCACATTTTAATTTCATAATGCATTAGCTTATATATTTTCAATTAATTTGATTTTATTCACTTTCATATAATCATTTCATTCATTATGAAGTTTGGATTAATTTCATTGGCTTCAATTTATGATTCCATTTGTTGGTTTAGGTTAGTTCATTATATGTTATGGATTCAATTTTCTTAGTTTCAAATTATGTAAGTATAATTAACTTAATTTATGTGTTAATATTTTAGGATTGTGTTGTTCACTCAAGTTGAATGAGTTGAGAGGATTTACAAGTCAATGAAATTTATATTTAGATATGAAATTTATTGTCTAATTTTAATCCTAATTATTCAAAAGTGATTATTTAGTTACTTTACATCCCTTTAATCATTTTATTAAGCTTCTTCAAATATATAATCAATTGATTTTATTAACAACAACAGGTTAAACAATTTCTTTTAAGTGGTCTAAAGTTAATTGAAATGTTTTAATTTGATTTTTCAAAGTTTTCTGATTTTTACATTTTTTAATTTAATATTTCATATAAATTGACCTAAGGACTTGAAAATTAAATAACTCCCACTCTAGAGGTCAATTAGCCTTGAACGTTTTATGGAAAATGGGGTTCTTTGCCAATTTGATTACCCTAAAATTTTAGCTTGATCACATGTATAATTTGGGTTTAATTAAGATTTTCATTATTTCATTAAAATTGGAATTAAGCTTAGCATAATAGAATCAGGTTTTTATTTTTCCTAGATTCCTCTTTGGAAGATGCTTACATAGAGGATTTATTTATAATTTTGGAATTTTGGTTGATTTATAATGATTTTTTTAAGTTAATTATTACATTAATTAATCTAGTTAATCACATAATTAGACTATTATAGGGTTTATTAGATTTGAGAGAACTTTCGTGATGTATTTAAGTTTAGTATGATCTATTATTGTGCTTTCAATTATTTCCATAGTTTTCTTAATTTATTTGATTTATATTTAATTTCTTTTAATTAAAATTAGGGTTTAGGATTGAAAATTTTTATATTTATATTTATTCCTCAATAAATTATAAAAAATTTACTTAATGTGTATCTTAACCTTAATTTTGTTTCCCAAAGTTTCAAATCATTAGGATTAGTGGATTAGGATTAATTTTAGTTTGATTGTTCTCATTTAAAATGGCGACATGTGGTTTTCATTCATCTCGATCCTCGATGTTTATGGAGCTCTTACAGGGGTTTTAATCAAATGGTTTGACTAAATCGCCATCCATTCCTAATGAAAGGAGGAGGGTGGAGATTTCACCTCTGGTGATGACAAAAGCCAAGGGTTGTCCATTGATTCAACAATTTTAGTGATCCAACCGTTGAAATTGCTTGATTTCACTTCCAAAACCATCAAAATATCACGTGGATCATATTTATACGGGTTGATCTCCTTGAGATCAAGTTTCCTTTATAAAAGACCAAATTTGAAAGCTTAAAAGGGTCTTAATGGCATACCTCATGAGCCATCTCACCGTACATTGATTTGAATAGCTTTGCAAGGATGTGATGAGTCTCGAGAAGAAACAATTGAGTTGTCTCCACATGAATTAGCCTATGGACCAAGTACAATGGATTCCATCGAGCTTAGTCATTCTCCCCTTCACGGCAGGGATCAGTATAGTGCGCTCGACTTCATTTCACTTATGGAAGGTGATGGAATGCTTAAATTAGCATAAGATAGTCTCTCCCTTTATTTTCCATTAGAGGTTGAGAGCATTTTAATATCTTGCTCCTTCTTTTAGTCGGCCATGGGGTGACACCTTTGGAGGCTAGCTCTAAGGGTGTTTGGTTGCCTCACACTTATTTAGAGGTGCTAAGGTGAATAAACAAAGAGAATGAGGGGATTGGGGAGTTAGATTTGGCTTCATGCACCTTTTGCTTTCCATGGTATATTATTATTTTTTAATTGACTTGGACTTGATTAAGTTATTTAAGATTTGTTGTCAATCACCCTTAACCCCTCTTAGGATGGGTTTGGTTCAAGCTTGAGTCCATTTGGTATCATTTAAAATTCTTTTGGTAGTTTAGTTTGGATTATTTTTTGATTGATTAACATTAAATTTATGCTTCAATTAGATCAATTAAACCAAATAGGTTCTTGTTAATCAATGATTTTAATGGGATTTGAAGTTCATGATGTGCACCTCATGTTTAACTCATTATTGGATAAGTAGGATGGGTTGAATTGAATTAAGTCAAATGGTGTGCTTTGCTCAATTACAACGCATTTGCTTTTAATTATGATGATCCAAGCATTTAGGAATGGATTGGATCATTTAATTCAATTTACATGGGGTTTAAAATCCTATTTGGCTCATTTAGGCTTAATGGGTTAGTTTGGATTCATCTAAGTCAAATATCCATATTGGACAAATTGAGTCTATTGATTAGTTGATTTATGTTAATTAATCAATCCTAAGTGATTTTATGCAACTAATTTGGGTTAATTTTGGTTTTATTTGAATTTGAATCCAATAGGGTCCATTTAGCATTTAGGTCAAATGACCTATTTAGCCTAATTAAGGGCTCATTAGATTTGTATTCTTTTAAAATCAAGTTTAAACATGAATATATTATCAATTAAACTATTTGGAATGATTTTCATTTGGTCAAATTTTGGTGGGTTGACCCTTGACTTGGTGGGACCCACATAAGTCAAACCTTTGCCAAAAGGGTTGACCACTATTTAACCTTAATTTGGATTTGATTTAATTTAATTTAATTTGAATTTATTTTGGTTTATTTGGATTTATTTTGATTTTATTTGAATTTTTTGGATTTAATTAATTTTGAGCTTAAGTAGGTAATTAGGTTAATCACCTTAATCACCTTGCTTCAATCCCAAATGAATTCAAGTTTCAAGTGAAATGTGAGCTCAAACCCAAGGAGGATGCACTAGGTGACTAGGTGTATTATTCTAAGTGCTTAACTAGAAGGCTTATAATCATTAATTTTAGAAATGATGTTATCCTCACAAAAAATTAGGTCAACAAATGGACCCCAACATGTGTAGTGGACATATTTATTGCTTGGCATGGATGAACTAGTCAACATTACAAGCACAAGCTTGAAAAAATTTGGATTTGGTTTTGAAATTTGGAGTTCATATTTAATTTTGGTTTGGAAATTTTGTTATAATTTTGATTATGAAAGAAGGCAAATGAATGCCTAAATTTGCTTCAACTTATAATGATTCATTCTTAGAAACTAAGATTCCTAACTTCAAAGAAACATATTATCATTATGAAAATATTTAATGAAGAACCTAATCCCAACACAGTCATTATAGTCAAAAGAAGCCTTCAAGGGACATACTCCTATCTAGAATAGTAGTTGGAGAGGATGCTATGGACACTTACTCCTTTTCCAAACTACAAGAAATTTTAATCAAGGAAAGATACCACAAGGGGATTTACTCTTATCTCTAGCTATTAGGAAGGGGTCTTTGAAGACTTGATTCTAACCAAAGAGCTAAGCTAGAGAGAAGCATTAATAGGTTAATCCTAAACCTTAATATTTTGACTACTAGATAGGGGCACATGGACTTAATTCTTAGTCTGAATGGTCCTTAGAATTGAGCCTTTAATGGCTTATTTCTACTCCTTCCTTTATTTTCACTAGAAAATGTCACAAGGACTTGAATCCTATTCTAATGAAGTTCCTCTAATAGGAAGGGCCTTCAATGGCTTAATTCTAACCCAGTAGAGGAATGGGGTCATAATGATTTTATAATCTCCTTATGGATGTACTAAGGGACTCACTTTTATTATTGATATTAAGAAGGGCCTTCAATGGCTTAATTCCTTCTTGAGTAGTTATAATGAGGAGAGGGGTTAATGACTTGTTCTTAAACCTCAATGATTTTTTTTTACTGGAAAGGGACTTATTCCTAACCTAAGTAGCCTATTTGACAAGAAAGGGATCTTGATGACTTAATCCTAGCTTACCATGTGAAACAATGCTATGAGTTTACTCCTATTTGATTAGCTATTTAGATGGGGCCTTCAATGGTTTAACCCAACTTGGATAGCTAAAGATGAGGAAAGGGTCTTGGTGACTTAATCCAATCCTCAATATTTTGACTAATAGAAGAGAGATCTTCATGAGTTGTTCCTAATCTAAATAGCCAATTTGATAGGAAAGGGGATCTTTGTGACTTTGCCCAACCTATGAATAATAGAAATGGTTCAATAAAAGGCTTGAAACCTATAAAGACATGAGAGGGTGCCATGGAAGGCTTGGTCCAAACTCAAGGTAAGAGAAAGGGGCCTTGAGGAGGCTTACTCCTCTAAAGATAATTGCATTTAAAAAATACATATAAAATTTATAAGATTTTGACAACCATTGTATAGAAAGAAATAACATCTCAAAACAAGAAGAGAAATATAATTTTATGATCATTATTCTTTAAATTGAGTACAAGTTACATATATTTTCTTTAGATAATGTCCATTGATTTAGATTAGATGTTCACCGTTATAAGTAATCAATGATAAGAATCCTTCATAGACTTCTCCACTATGAATGATCCTTTAAGTTGGCTCGATTTTGAGATTCTATGACAAGCTAAGATTGGCCGCTTAAGAACCAAGATCGAAAGTGTCCTACTTGGAAAGTTCTAGGATGGACCAACTTATCATGTGCTTGAACTATATGTGCTTGGTACAATTCAAGGTCATGTTGTGCTCTCAAACATCTTCTTTCAAGGCTTTCAAGTTCTTCTAAGAATATGTGATTATGATATGTTGTAATATCATAACTATTATTCTTAATGAGAAAATTATACTTCTAATGGAAGAAATTTTAGTTCCATAAACTAAAGCATACAGGTAGACTAAGTTGGTGTCCTATATGTGGTCCGATAGACACATAAGGTTTTAACCAACTTTTCATGCCATTAGCATCTATTTTCATCAAGTACTTTTCAAAATCCATACTAAAGTTTTATTAAATGCTCAGCTAATCCATTTGCCATAGGGTAATTGATAGTCAAATATCTCCAATCAATTTTATGTTTAGCCACAAAGTGATTTAATTTTGTGGACTTAAATGAAGGACCATTATCGAAATGATTCATGAGGAATGCCAAATCGAAATACAATATTTTCTTGAATAAATTTTAACATATGATATGCTTTTACTTCTTTCAAGGAACAACTTCAACCCATTTAAAAACATAATCTTGCAAAATAAAATGATGACCATTTGATAAAGGACCCTATGATCATGCCCCAACTCTTAAAGGGCCAAGAGGCAATTGTAAATTAATCATGTAAACTACACCATGTATCTAACATTGATGGCAAAGAAATGCAATTTCCAAGCAATCATTTAACATCGATGGCAAACAATATCTAAGTCATTTGATTTTCAATTTCATGTTGAGTCGATTGGTGAGAACCACAATCCAAAGTGTACCTCAATCATGATCATGAGCTTTATTTATCTAAACAACATAGCAACATTTGATTGAATGACCTATGTATAATACATTAATTAATGCATAAAATAAAGCCCTTTTAATTTGATTTGATATTGACTTGTGTTCGGAAGCCTCCCACCTAGGTAGTCAATGAATGGCTCTAGTTGCACTCTTCTTGACCTTCAAGGTGGCAATCCTTGCATTTTTACTTTCTGCTCATGTAGTCTAAATCGGGAGATAGAATTTGTTGATTCTAGACTTCTATAGAAATAGACTTTTTTGACATTAAATTTCTATGGAAAGCTTAGTCAAAGCCGCTATAATAGTTCTATATGAAATTTTATCAAGTAATTTCATTGTGTAGTGATAATAACTAAAGAGCTTGGGGTGCAAAACCCATAGACACTAGTCACTTGATTTATAAATGGTGAGAGTCAAGATTTTATATTCTTAATATATAGGATCGCTAACTCTAGCCAAGTTATGAGTCTCATATTTAAGTTGTTTGTGCAAAGCTCACCAAAAAAATAGAAATATCATATCATTCTTTATTTGAGTTATAAAATTAATACAATCCCTACCTTGGAAATCAAACTAACACCTACAAAATAAAGGTTAGCTAAAACAAACCACAAATCCCAAGCATGTATATTGGACTTATCACCCCACACATGGGTGACTAAGTCCACAGCCTATGGATTATGCTTAGGGTATAAAGCACCGGAAGCAAAAGCATTTATATTTTTATTTATGATAGCACTTAAGCACAATCCCTTGAAGAAAGAATAGTTAGACTAAGAACGCCCCTACCATTCATTCTATGAAAATACACCTAACATCCAATCTAAAACATATATAAAAAAAAAATAAACATCAAACCATGCACCAACCTAACCTTAGGCTAGAAGTGGTGACTTAGCTAATGTGTGTGCTTTGAAGGTTGTGTGTGGTATGCTTAACTATGGCTTTAGGTTCAAATTTTCTAACTATGAAGGACATGTTCAACTTAGAGGAGGGTTTCAGTTATTTAATCATTTTGGGTGTATTTTATTTCATGTTTTGATTTGGTTTAAGTGGATCCTACAATTAATTACTAAGTTATGAAGAGAGGGAAAGAGAAGAGAACTCTTTTCCTTCCCTAACCTAAGTAATTTCTAAAGTATATTCACATTTTAGTTTTGTTTAGGTGAATGTTTTGATTAAATCTTTAATCAATCCTAAGTTTAGATAAACTCTAAACAAACCTATTCAAAAGAAAGGCATTTTAAGATTAAATAAAATGAATCAAAATTCACATAACACACATTACTTCATTTCTTTCCCAACATATATATAACATGCATATGGATGGACCCTAAGCATATCTATACATGCAAATGAGAGTATTTAACACACTTTATGATGCATGCTAAGTAATCCATTTAAGGAAATTTAGAAGTTGAATATGCATGATTTTTCTTAAGTAGGGTTTTCCTTATCCAAAATTTCACATACACACATGAAAGTAAGAAAGGCATAAGTGAGTACAAGGCCATTGTTAACTGTGAGGTGTAAGGTACAAGACCTACTTAGGGCTACTTAAAGCCTCGCAACCTTGGGGTTGTCTAAACTAATATACCACTTTCCTTAAATACAAACATATGTATAAAAGAATTAAAATGGAAAAGAAGAATGCAAAACATTGTTTAATGGATTCATTTTATTTATGCAATTTATATATGCAAATATAGGTAACCCTTCTTAGGTGATAGCATAGGGATGAATAGAGTATGGAATTAAGTAAGTGTTGGGCTCTTTTCAAATGAACCCTACATCTTACAACTCCTATTCAAAACTATACTAACATAAGAAAGAAAGGAAACCTATGCTAAGCATACCTTTATAATCTATCACATGCAAGCTTATAATTAAAATATAAGTAGCACACTTTCAGATATTTGATTTATGTATTTTGAAAATAATTTGGATTTAGTAGTGATAATAGCCATATTTATATACTTTAGCCAACACATGAAAATTTGACATAAAGTAAATAATTTCATTTTAAAATTTGAATTTCAAATTATGAATGCATGAAATCACATGACATACAACTAACATGTTGGGAAAGATCCAAAGAAATGAAAGCATGTAAACAAACTCAATTCACTTAAATCCTAAAGACATTCTTGAATAAGAAAATTTAGAATAAATCAAAGTGAATTCAAAGTGATTTTTTTAGTTTGAAGTTTGATTTAATTTTGAAAAGGTGAGATGAGTTTGCTATTCCTAACCCATTCCACATGTGTTTTGTATTTTGTTTAATTTTTAGATAATTAGATCCATTTTATGCATTGATTAGGTTAAGGTATGAATTAAGTAGCTTAATTAACCCTTACCTACACCACCTTAGAGAAATTAACTAAATAATTATGAGCCAATGAGATGATATAAACCCACAAGGAATTTAAATTTGTAAATGCACCTAATAATGAAAAGGCCTAATGCAATTTGGCTCACAATTAAGTTAATTAAGCTAAGGGGTTTAGTTAAGTAATTTCAAAACACCCTTTCATACTTATGAATGGGGTTTTGATTTCTTAAACTTAGGCTATTAAACACCTAAGCATCTACCCAAAGTAGATTAATTAAGTTCTGGAACTTTTTAGAATTTTAAAAATTGGTTAAGGGATATTAATGAATTAACCTTAATTAAGAGGAGATTAAGGAGAGAAAGGGGTTTAGGGAATAGCTTAGGAAATGCCCAAAATTATTCCATAAACCTCCTACTCACTAGATCTAACCTTAATCAACCCTAATCATGGATAAAATCACTAATCATACCCTAATTATGCTTAATTACATAAGGGTAATTAGGAAAACCATATGCAATTTATTCTAATCAAGCCTTCAATAAATCCCAAAAAAATTAGGGAGGCAAGTCATCCCCTAAAACTTATCCAAGAAATTTGGGATTAATCGAGCCTAAAAAAAGTAATTAGCAAAATACACTTTCTAATAAAAACCCAAATTCAAAGAAAACATAATTCAAAACTTATCAAAATTAATTTTAAAATGTTTCTAGATTTAATTATCTATCCATAGGATTTATTTCATTTTTTTTTAAAATTTTCTAGAAGAGTTATGAATTTGAATTTCTAGGAATTAGAATTAATTAGCATTTTATTAATCCCTAACTAATCCCGGCTCACATGACGCATGGTGGAAGGTCAGCTTTACACGTCACATCGTGAGGGGATTACATAACTTGTCACATCGGTGGCGACGATGCATGCAATTTAATCCTCACGTCGATCAAAGATCGGATGGCGATCTCCAGATTTTAAATGATAATAAAACCTAAACATGATGAATAATCTCAGTCATCTAAAATGCGATGGATGGTGACATCATCCAAGTTCTTCCCTTGATCAATAGAGAGACGTCCATGATCAAGGGAAGATCCAAGCTTGATCTAGCATAAAATCAAACCAAATTCAACCCACACCATCTAAAGATAGAGAGGAAAATCCAATGGTCAAAAATAGATGGGGTGAAAATTTCTTTCACAAAGCTCCACACCACATTGAGTTTAAGTGGTAAAAAAAATCCCATACCTCAGGTGATCACCGACTCAATTCCTTGGAGAAGCTTCATCTGATTGAGAAGAAGCCTTTGAGAGTATGAGCACTTGAGGTTGAGTAGATCAATGTATGGACCAACCTCTTTTGCTTGAGCTTGCTTTGATCCAATTTCCTCCCCTTGCCTTTAACTTGGGAATCAACTTGGTGAGACTTGGTCACCAGTGTGCTTGCAAAAGGAATTGAAGGAAATGAAGTGTGAAGAAGTTGGCAATTCAATTGAGCTCCCTATTTTGAAAGAAATGGGAAATGGAATGAGCTCTAGGATGCTTGATCATTCTCTAATGGCTCTTAGGTCTCACTAGCACTTAATCAATTGAATTATGCATTGAGTTTGTTTATGGGGAGTATATCTCCCCTCAAGGATCGATGACCAACAATGGATATGCCATTTTGATCCAATTGATCATAGTAAGGGTTGTTTGATCAGTGTGCACATGGTCTTTGAGCCAATGAGTGGAATGCCAACCTCCCATGTGCTTGAATTTGAGCTGAGGGAGTTTGAAATTTTGATCTAGGGTTTGTCTAGGTACCAAATGGGTTGACCCAAACCATTGGTTGGGTGCACCACTCATCACTAAGTCCCTTGAGCTTTTAGGAAAGCCTCAAGTGAATGTGAAGAGGGTATGACCAAATTACCCATGGGTTAGGCCAAAATTTGTTCTATGGCCTTGGGGTAGGATGGTCATTTTATTTATTTCCACTTTGGACATGTTGGGTATGGAGAAACTAGGTTTGGCCAAGTTTCATTGGATTTGGAATTCATTTGATAGGGTTTGGCTCATGTTGACCCATTTAGTCAAAATGGATCAACTTGGGTCAAGTTCATATGACCATTTGAAATATTTTGGTGACTTTGGTTTGGTTCAATTTGGTATAGTTTTTTGAATTGGCTCATATGACTTCATTTAGGTCAAATGGGTCAAGTTGACCTATTTGACCCATTTGACCTATTTGAGGTAGGTCAAGGGTAGGTTTAGGTTAGGTTAGTCATATGGAGTGGATTGGTATCTTTGTTTCCAATCAATTTGGTTAAGTTCAATTTTGGCTCAACATGACCCCTTTAGGTCATGTTCTCAATTGGGCTAGGTTAGGTCTAGTTGGCCAATTGAGGCTTTGGTCAAGTTCCACAAGTGATTTGGAATGGACTTGACCCATTGGTTTCAATCAATTTGGCTTAGATCAAGTTTTGACACATTTTGACCCTTTTGGTCAAAATGGGTCAACTTGGGTCAAGTGTCCAATTGGGCTAGGTTAGGCTCAAATGTTGGCTTGGTCAAGTTCAAACATAGGTCATGAGTGAACTTAGATCAATGGTTTCAATCAATTTGGCCTATGGTGATTTTGGCTATGTAAGGTTTCATTTTGGGTTAAGTTGACTTGGTCAACCCGTTTGACTTGATTTGACCTAATTTGATTGATTGATCATCCATGATGATTATTGATCATGATGAGAGGGATATAGAGTTTGGTTCAATCCAATTTGGTTAGGATCAAAATTTGGCTCATAAGGGTACTTTAGGTCACTTTGGGTCAAGTGAGCCTAAGTGTCAAATGGTTTGGTCAAAGCTTGATTTGAAGTTGATTGATCTTGTATGGACTCATGATTGGAATATAAATTCATTTACAAGTGTTTAAAGTCAAATGAGTTTTGATCCATTTGAAAATTTCATATTCAAAGGAAGAATATGAGAGGTTTTGGGTTTGATTTTGAATTGGTTTTGATTGTTTGATTGGAGTTTGGATTTATATATTTGTGATTGTAGTGATTAAACCATGAGAGAAAATCAAGAGTTTGGTTTTATTTGAAAGTGATTTGCTAAGTTAAAGATTTTGACTTGAAAGGCTTAGATTGGATTTTGAGTGATTTGAGTTTGATTTTGGAATATTTGATTGTTTGAATTTATATTTCATTTATATATGTGAATATAAATGGATCAAGATTTAGGTTAAATCCATTAAAGGATTTTAAAGGATTTAAGGAAATTTTAAATTGGAATTTAATTTTGTGAGTTGATTTGATTGATTTATATTTATATTTCATTTATATATGAAATTATAATATAAATAAGTTTTGAGAAAACCCAAGGGTTTGAATAGGTGATCAAGATTTAGGTTAAATCCATTAAAGGGAATTAAAGGATTTAAGGAAAATTTCATGAATTGATTTTGAATTTGATTTGTTGATTTGAATTTATATTTCATTTATATATGTGAATATAAATGAGAATATAAATGGATTATGAGAAAATCTCAAAGATTTGAATTGGTTTAGATCATGATTTTGGTTAAGTCCTTAAGGAACATTAAGGACTTGCAAAATTTGGACTTAGGAATTTTGAGATTTTGATCATGGTTTCAATCATGATTTCAATCATGGAATTTAATTGATTTGATTTTGGAGAAAATTAATCAAGATTGATTTGGAGTTTGACTTGAAAGAAGAAAAAGTGAGAATTGTTAAGCTAAGGGTGAAAATTTTCCTAACACCCCTAAGGCATGACCTATTCCTATGGCTAACTCTTCTAAGTCTCTAGGCTAGTGGTGTCCACCTAATCACTAGATGTGTCTTAAGACTAAGGAACTTTAAAGTCTAAGAGGAGTCCTATGTCATGATGGAGGTTGAGAGCTCATTCTAAAATGAGATCAATAAAGAATAGGTGTGGTGTGAGAAGGAACAGCATGTGTTGGTGTTGAAAATGATCAACAACATTGAGTGATCACAAGCACTAGAAACAATCCATCTAACCCAAGGAAAAGAAAGAATCCAAAGCAGTAAGTGGCTCACTTATGACAGAAGAGAGAGGAAAATCCATGGGATAAAGTGAACCTTCCACTAGAAACAGTTCAAATCATCCACAGGATGAAAGGTTTGATTTGATTCTCTCTAAGGAGAAAAAAGATTTGATTAAGTTATCAAGAGGGTTGAATTTAAGTTAGGTTTGAATGAGATGAATCTAATGAAGAAAGAGCCATGAGGAAGAAACTATATTTACCAATCAAGGGTAGTCTATACATAGAGACTGAACCAAAGGGATGCCTTTGGTATGCAGTCCTATACTAGGAAGAAAGCAAGTACTTACATCTAAAGTAGGAGTGAAATTTGTTGGCAAGATAATATTGAATAGGGGCTATTGAGTGAATGTTGGAGGACTTAGATCAACTCAAAGATAGTCAAGATTGATTTCATTTTTAGATTTGTTTGTTTATTTAGATGGATCCAATAAGTTTGATAAATTGACAGTAGGGAAGCCTGATCTAACTCGATTTACCAATCAAAGTAGTCTACCAATAGGTAGGACCATCCAACCAAAGGGATGCCTTTGGTATACAATGGTCAAGTCTTACAAAAGAAAGTAGACTTACATCCTCCAAAGTAAGGAACCATTAGTTGGTTTCTTTGGGAAACAATTGAACCAACCTAAGGTCGACTATTGAGTGAATGCCACTAGGGACTTAGATCCTCAAAGATAGTCAAGATTGATTTCATTTTAATTTATTTATTTATTATGATGGATCCCATAAGTTTGTGATGAAGCACTGAGTAGGGCCAAAGAAGCCTAGACCTAACTCAGATTTACCAATTCAAAGGAGTAGTCTAACCATAAGGTAGGACTATCCAACCAAAGGGGAATGATTTTGGTATACAATGGTCAAGTCTTAGAAGAAAGCGGGGACTCACATCTTCTAACAAGGAACCATTGGGTGATTGGTTACTTTGCAACAAATCAACTCAACCTGGTGAATTATTGAGTGAATGCCACTGGGGACTTAAATCACTCAAGAATAGTCAAAGAGATTATTTTATTTAATTTTATTTTGATGGATTCCATGGTTTGATGGATCAAACCAAGAAGGAGCTTATAGAAGCCTAGACCTATCTCGATTTACTAAAACCAAAGGGAGTAGCTTCCCGATGGGAGAACTATCCAACCAAAGGAGTGCCTTCGGTTTGTAATGATCAATTGAAGGAAGAAAGCATGGACTCACATCTTCCACTAGAAAAGATCACGGGTGATCGGTTGCTTTGGGCAATAAATCAACCCAAGGTTGCCCATCGGTTACAATCATGCTAGAAAGAATGCATCATAGTCTTATATCTTTCAAAGAATGATGGGGTAACCTCGCTTATGGAAAAATAGATTGAACCCGAGGGTGACTAGTGAGTACACAACTGGGATTTATCTCAACTCGTAGTCGAAATTTATAGGGAGTTATGTTGACATTGCCTAAAGATAGGATGCTTGGGAGAAGGGGCCCTTTGGGGCTTGAATTCTAATCCACAATGAATTAATTAATTTATTTATTTTAGTTATTTTATCATGGACCCTGTTGGAGGGATCAAACTGAGAAGGAGCTTATATCGCCTAGACCCATATTTGTTGAACCAAGGAGAATCATGCATCCTGAACAAATTCTCCAACCATGGTGTGGCTACTAGGAAAGGGGACTAATCCAAAAGTAACTCGGTAGTGTCTAAATGGGGTCAAAGGACTTGATCCAAATAGAGTGCCTACATGGGATGGGTGCTAAAGGCTTAATCCAACACCTGGAGAAAATGACATGGTTAGTCATATATCCAATAGGTATTCTGTCCAACTCAAGGAGAAAGCATGGGACTCACATCTACCAAGAGTGGTGTACTCAGGGGTGAGTCACTATCGCATAGAACATCAACCAACCTAAGGTGCTCCGTTGCAACATCTAGAAGAAAGCTCGGGACTCACATCCTCATATAAACCGATTGGGATAGTCTATCTTCGCTCGACAGCATCCGACAGAGACTGTGAATGCCACCGGGGACTTATATCAACTCAAAAGTAGTCAAGAGGAAAGGAGCCTCTGGGGACTTATCCTAAACCTCAAATATACCTAGTTAGAGCATGATGGCTAGTTCAAGAAGAAAGCAGGGACTCACATCTTCTTAAACAAAGTCAACATGAGGTAGCTTATTGGCGTAGTGACCATACTAACAAGGTGCTCATTGGTTTGCAATGGTCAAGTTAGGAAGAAAGCACAGGGACTCACATCCAAATGACCACTAGGGTGACATACTAAAGGTAGCATGTAGACCCTAGAGCAACTAATGAGTGAGTCATAGGGGCTTGCTCCCACATCAAAATAGCTTGAGACAAAAGATTTATGTTTTTTTGTGTGCATGTGTTAAAAAATAGGATCTCTGGGGACTCTTACACCTACCTTAAAACACCTGGGAATTATGAAATGATGCCATGGATAAACAAAATTCCCAAGAAAGGATGTCGCTTCCTCTCACACCTAACTTAGTTGCTAATCAAATAGGATGCCTCTGGTTTTACACCTATTCTATAAAGATGTGAGATTTGTATGTTGTGAAAGAGGGATAGATGCCACTGGGGACTCTTACACCCTAAAACACGCCATGGGGATTTGTACAAGACAAGCAAACAACACTTCAAAAGAAGAGAAGATTTGATGAATGGAATTTGATTTTGTTCTTTTATTAATGATTATTTTCAAACATGATTTTTCATGGGTAATATTTCTTTAGATAGAATTAATTGGAAGCATCAAGTGTTCCCTTTATAATAATGATAAGATCCTCCTTGGTAGGCCTTCTATGACATAAGGGCCTTCCCAAGTGGGTTCAAACTTGCCTCCCATCTTTGAGCAATAATTGGTCTCCTTAGACTAACACAAGTTCTCCTTTGAAAGACCCAAAGACCAACTTGAGAGCTTGAATCATTTTGCAACTCGAGGTTCTAGCTCTCCAAACCTTCAAGCTCTTCTAACGCAACTTTGCATTATGCTCTGTAGTGATCTTGTTACCCAATGCTATCCTTAGTGATGGAGTTGAACTTCTAAAGGAAGAACGACTTGACCCATACACTAAGGAAAATGGTAGAGTTGAGTGGTAGTGCGTAGGCCCATAAGGCTTCAACCAACCGCTTCCACTATCATTGTTATCATCAAGAGTCTTCTTCAATATCGATGAGAGTTTTGTTGAATGCTTTTACTAAGCCATTAGCTCTGGTAGATGGTGGAGTATCTCATATATGTCTTCTCGCAAGCATTGATCTTGTGCTTTTGAATGCATCATTATCGGATATAATTCATGAGGCACCCAACCAATATATATGGTTCCTAAAAATTGAAGCACATGACCTCTCTCGAGTGGGATGGCTTCCACCCACTTGGAAAAGTATGGCTTAAGATGAATCGATGCCCCTTGGAAGAAGGAGGATCGATGGACCTACAATGTCGGTACCCCAACACTCAAATGGCCATGAAGCCAACATAGGGTGTAGAATGTTGGGTGGTTGGTGGAGGACCACATGCACATTGATGGCATCTCCTAGCTATATCCATGCAACGTGATCATAAGGCCAATAGTATCCAAGTCTTTGATCTTCATCTTCATCTTTATTGATTGATGAGCTCCACATAGACTGAGTGTACCTGGTTACATAATGCCATGGGCTTCATGTTTGTCTAAACAACATAACCATTTGGTCAAAGGATCGATAGGGTGCCATCAACAAGAGCATGGAGAGAGCTCTTTTTCACGATGGGCTTGTGACTTTTCAAGGTAGTTTCGGTGTTCAAGTAATCTATGAATGTTGCCTCCAATCAACTCTTGTCCATTTTGGCAATGCAACCTCCCCTTCAAGAGAAAGTCTCTGATGAGTTCAACATCAATAAGGGATAGACTTGTCTATTTTGGACCCTTATTGAAATGGACTCATCTTCCACATGCCAACTCTTTGGCAAGTTTGCCAAGGCATCTACTATGTCCTACTCGGGAACCTTGTAGATGGTGACTTCAGAATTTAGTCAAACTAATGGTATACTCAATGACAAACTTGAAGCTTGAGGACTGTAGGACCGACAATCGGTTGATGACCAACTAAGAATCCCCAAAGATGTTGATGCTCTTTCGATAGTGATGGCTAACTCTAGATGCAATCAAAGCCTCATACCCGCTTCTGTTGGTAAGGGTTTGGAAAGATAGTATGAGAATCTCATCACATCGTTTGGAGTTAGAAGAACTATTCCTACCCCTACCTTTCTGGAGAATAGATCGGTGCTTCACCTTTAAGAAAAGAAGCACCATCAAAATACATCTCCATCGGTTGTGCCTCCCCTAAGTTCATGATTTGTTCATCGGGAGATCTCACTAAGGAGAATCAGAAGTGTTGCTAAGAAATCAAATTGCTTTTTTACCACATGAAGTACAAATGTGATATCAAACTGTGAGTATCATGGACCAATGAGCCAAACTATAGTGTTGATGTGTCATGAGGTACAAAGTGGATTGGTTCAGATCAAGTTCACCTTATGAGAAGCATGTAGTGTAGCTCGAGATGCAAAGATCAAAGCTTGGCAATATTTCAATAGGTGGATAGTTTACTTCAGAATCGACGGTTGAGGTAGTAGAGAGCTTTCCTTCCCTCATTGTTGGCTTGGGCCAATAGAATGTTGAGAGAGTCATCCAATGTAATAGTATAAAGATCAATGGCCTATAGGCTAGAACGGCTTCACCAAGTACTCTTTGATGTCTTCAATGTGTGGCACTTGTCATCCCACTTGAACTTGGCATCCTTTTGACAAGTGCTAAGAATGGCTTGCATCTCCTGATAGTTTGAGATAAAGCATCTTAGATATGCCCATCCTTGAAAGGATCTGAGTTGAGTTAAACTCTTAGAGGTGGCATTTCTAAGATAGCTTTAATCTTTTAGATCTATTTCTATTCCCAATGTCAACAACAAACCCAAGGAATTTCTAAAGCTACTCCACACCGTGGATTCATTTTAAGGTTATATTATCTTAACCATTTGAAAACTACTCAAGTCAAAGATGGTCTTCCTTTTCTTCTTGACTACTAGATTATCATAACACTCAACCGATGATGGATGAGTTCATTGAAGATCCGAGTCATGGCCCATTGGTATGTAGCACCAAAGATTTTAAGGCGAAAGGCATGACCCTATAATGAAGATTCTGAGGGTTCAAAAGTTTCTTTCATCTTCGTGAGACATCTTGATTTGGTTAGATGATCCATCCATGAAGACGCATGAGATGAATGTCCACCATTAATTTTGGTATATAGGAAGAGGAAACTCATCCTTAGGACATGCCTTATTTAAGTCCCTAAAATCGACAAATGAATTTGGCCATTCTTCTTCTTAACTGGGATGACACTATAACTGGTAGATATTTTTCTTCCTCGATGAAACCAGCATCGATCAATTTCTTGACTTTAGAAATGACCGTTGTTCAATTTCTAATCGCATGCTTCTAGAGCTTGCTTAATAGGGTAACGTTAAGATCTATTGCTAGCTTGTGGACCGCTACGGGAGATAATCTGGGCATTTCTTCATAACTCCATGAAGCAGTCTTTAAACTCAATAGCCTAACTAAGTCATTGGTTTCTTCTTCATTCAATAATAAACTGATGTATGTCGGTGAGGATTTTCTTCATCCCGAGGTTGATTTCTTTGAGCTTGTTTATTATTGAATGAATCTCCTCTTCAAATTCTATGCCTCTTTGGAGATCATCTGATCATCTAAAGTTTCTAAACACACATTCTCATAAGAGTTGGGGATGTGAGAAGAACCTATCACTCAAATGGTTGGTAACAACTAGGCAATAATAATCTTCATCATCGACGGACCCACTATGTCAATCCTAGTGCTTGATTGTGCTTCACTGTATATTCCATAGCTTTTGAAAGTATTCATGTGCTTGGACCATATGTGAGGAACTAAACCTTTGTATAAGATTTTGAACACAAGGTAAAAGTCAAAAGGTAATTCCATTAATTCTTTAAAAGTATCTTCCTCAAGTCTACATCAAGCTCTAGACTTGAGGATGATGAACCCAAAAGAACCTCTTCTACTTCATGTCATTGGAAGACTTAGGACTTTCTTAACTACTAAACCTTCAACTTTTGAGATGTAAGTGAGGTAAGAGCTAAGGTTCCCAATTTTAATAGTTTATATCTAGATTTGAATACTTTGCTTGGAGGCTTCATCTCTGTGATCAAAAGTCACCTCCAATGGAACCCAGAGGGGTTGGCTGGTATACTAATCACATTAGACTCATCCTCGAGCTGGATTCCAAGTCTATGTGAATAGTAGGGTACTATGAACTAGAACATGACCTTTATTGGTCAAGGCCTGGGGTCTCCCACCTCTAGAGCTACTTTATGCTCTCTCCCTCACTGTGGAGGTTGAGCCATCCTACCCACATGTCCATATGATGGAATGAACTATGGGTGGAATGTGATATGATCTATTTCTTCTTCAATTCCCCTTTCTTGTACTTGGACTTTATTTTTCTTTTCATTTTATTTTATCTTTTCTTTTCTTCTTTTTTCTTTTTCTTTTGTATTTGCATTTGAATTTTGTCCAAGTTCATAAGAAAGGGTGTTTTGAGGAAGATAGTAGGTCGCATCCTCATAAATCTCAACCTCTAACTAAAATGGCTTTTCATCTCCATTGACATGGTACTCAATTCCATCTTTTCTAAACTTGATGCACTGATGAAGGGAGGATGGAATGATCTTGTTCTGATGTATCCAAGGCCTACCAAGAAAAGTAGTGAAGTATTCAATCAATGATGTAGAACTTGCTTCACCTTTCATCACCTATCTCAAAGGTAACACTATAGAACCTAAAGCCCACTCACCTTGATCATTGAATCCTCTCAACATCATCCCATCTCCTCTGAGTGTGGAGATGTTGATCTTCAAATAGGAAAGGGTCTTTAGACTCATAATGTTCACATGATGCACCTAAATCCATGAGAACCGAGTCTAAACTCCCATGTTGTGATGTAGAGGGATGTTCCAAGTCCCCAAGAAGGTCTTCATCGAAGGTGATCCCTTGGCTTCTTTTGCATAATGTGCTTCCTCACCTATAGTCACTGAGCTAAGCATATCTCGTGATCAAGGAGGCCTTGATTAGTGACTCCCTCATCTCTTTGGATAAGACAAGGGCATCATATGCTTAGCTTAGATGGAAACTTTCTTAGATGAGAAAGGATGTTGTAGTCCACCTTTTGGTCTTCCACAAGCATATCCAAGGGTGGAGCATCATGGAAGGGCTTCAATCTTCACCAATGACTTATTCTATCTTGAGGTGTCAGGAGGTAGAACCTTGCCACTGGAGGTTGACTGATCTTAAGGCAAGGTGGTAGCAAGTTCTACGCACTTGTGCTCACCCAGCCTTCTCCTATGGGACTCAATCGATGATTCCAAGTCTATCTCAAGAGGTGAACCCATAGTATTCAAAGTTGGAAAGTCCAACTCAATCAAAAAAAGGAAGATCAAATTGTTATAATTAGACTTGAAGAGTTATCATTAGGAATAGAAGAAGATAACCCATCAAGAGACAGATGTAATTCAAACTAGCTTTATTCTTCAATTTCTTGGAATTATTTGGGGTACAGTAGAAGTCAAGTAGTGAGTGGAGTAAGGGATTTGATGCCCTTATCCATACAAGAGTTCTACTAGAAGAAATAGAAGAGCTAGCTGAAATGGAAGAAGTCACCGTGGAAGCTACAACGAAGGTGGAGGATGGACACGGTATGGTGGCTAAAGGGCTATCCCGCTCACACATGCTCGAGCTCCCACTTTCCTAGAGTTGGCACTAGCAACTTGCAAACCTTCCTTGGTGTTGGAGGCCTGAGCCGACTGCACCGCAAGAAAGCTTCTTGATTCTAAATTATTTTCTTAGAGGTTTTAAAGAGAATGTCCCAACCTTCTTTAGTTTTGGTAGGATCACATGTATCCCCAAGGATTACCCTAATAGAATTAGAAGGTTGTTCCACAAGGTATTCCTTGATAACTACACCGATCTTGAAAATTGTGTCAAGCTCCCTCAATGTGAAGCCTCCTCAGTACATGGTGGTAAGGCCAAAAGTTTGGATCATGACTTTGCCTTCCTTCCTGTCTCCTAGGCTGGTAGCTAAAAAATTAGGTTTCTTTAAGAGATTCTTAAAGATCTTTCATTACCTCCCTCTTAAAAGAATAAGATTTGTTTAACATATCTAAAATAGTAGGTGGACCATAGCTGATGATGGATATGCATGCCGCCGGTGGTAGTATGATGGTGAGGGCCGTGGCTATGGGTGGGCCTGTAAGGCTTCCTCGTGGTGGAGGTGGAGGCGAGGTCATGGTCTCGATCTCTACCGGTTGCTTCTCATCAACCGCTTTTTCGGTTTCTTTTCATAAACCTGGGATTTGCTTAGGCAACCGATCTTGAAAAGGCAACTGCTTTTGGCCTCTCCTTGTAGACTACCTTGTTGATTAGCTTCAAATGTCTTGATAGTGAAGCCCTTAAGCATGAAGGAGCCATGGATATTCTTCAAGAGAATCTCAATGGCATTTGTCGATGCTTCACACTTCATACTCAAGTTACACCATCGAAATATAATCAACAAGTGACTCACCGGTGATGTTATGCTACAATAAGATTACACAGAACCCTTTGCTATTCTGAGCAAATCTCTTGATGAAGAGTTGCTCTAATATCTTTACACTATTGGGCTCAAAGATACCAATCAAAATAATACCGCTAGGCTACGACAAAAGTCAAAAAAGCAAAGCATCGCCACCGATTACAATAACCGCCCTAAATGCGCTATATGTTGCCTCGATTTTCCATCAAAGCTTTTGAAGGAAGGAGGCACAAAACCCTGGGATATTGGATAACATCCCTCTGGTAGGGCCTACCCTTTGGAACCGATGATCCTCCTTGGAGCCAAAGCTTCCTTCACTGCTACTCAACCATGGATTTTATATCTTTTCATGGAGGTACTTTCCACTACCTTCTATGCTAGTGCTACCTTGCTCAATGGGAGGTAGAGTCTTGATTGGGTGACATGCACTACCAGTCGACCGACATTGATAATAGGATGAACTAGAGGGCTTATTTCAAAGCACTAACACTAACAAAGTCTAACTGATGTGCCATCCTATCAATCGCTCATCCTTCTCCTTCAAGTAGGTGTGTTGATCTATCCTCTTGATCAACCTCATCACCTTCCATGGCTTGTTGTTCCCTAAGAAGAGATCCTCTAGTATCAACCATGCATACTCAGCAATCCCCATCAAGTCATTTCATTGGGATCAATTTTCTCTTCATCGACTATGTACCCCAAGATCTCCTTCTTCTCCATGAAATAATGTGCAACTATTTCATATAAAAGAATGATCCAACTCGGTACAAATAGTTTAGGAGGTGTGATTGCTATCATGCACCGAGGCAGACTCACCTCGCCACTGGGGAGTCAACTGTCAGACTCACTAGATGAATGATACTCCTAACTACTACTATGAGTGGTAATAATCCTGGATGTTCCTCCACCTCTGCACAAATCATCATTCGACATCTCACCATCACCATCTCCACATGTTATGGTTGGTGAAGGAACCACCACGATGCTGGGTCCACTTCTCACACACCAGAAGTGAGGAGAGCCCTACCATAATGGGTGGTGTAGGAGGAGATCCTTGGCCATAGCGGATCACCAATGGGTGCATTTTTCCTGATGGCCTTCATGGCCTGGAAGGAGATGCTACAACGACCGCGATGAGGGGTAGAGTATGGGGTGGAGACACCCACTCTTTGTACAAGAACTATGGGTGGCGGTCCTAATGAGGAGAATGTTATCAAGATATCATGGTAGTTGAAAAAATCAATCAAAGTGGATGATGACACCTGAACCTCCATCACTCTCTCTAAGTATGTGGCCTCACCCCTCCGATGAATCTCCCACATGGGGATAATAGATCAAGATCAAACGGTGTCCTGACTCGATCATGCTTCACCTACGCAGAGAGCATGACCTCCTCTGAACACCGGCCTATGCACCACCAGGAGGTGATGAATGGATCCTCCCATCCTCTCTTGATCCTAGAGAGGATGAAACTGGTTTCTAAAGTGGTGAAGTGAATGGGAGACTCATCCATGGTCTGTCAGCTCTATATCCAGTGGAACCGCTTGATCATATGGTTCTTTCCTACACTGTACATGTAGGATGGGAGAGTGAGAGCTAGACCCATACTCAAATGTAGGGAAAACCAAGGGAGCCTTACCCTTGGAGGCAGATGGAGGTCACTCACAAACATGGGAAAGGATGAACCGCAACCGAGCAGTACCGATGGAACTATAATGAAGTCTGTGGTACTACCACAACTTTCCTCAGAGACATCATAGAAGGACCCTTACCCAATACCTACCCTCTAACTATGGTGAGGGAATGCCCTCACAAGTGATCCCCCTCAAATCCCGGCCCAAAGTGAATGTGGGTATGGTCCAAAGGGAAAGTTAGCCTGATCTAAAGCTAGATACATACCGTGGGGAAGGTGAAGACAAATTTCTAGGAATTGACCATTTCCAAAAAAAACTAAAATTAACCGCACTAATAAAAAAGAATCGCAATGAGAAATGGACTTGTATCATTTTTCTCCATAGATTTTTAATTTTGAATTTTGAAAATTTGAACCCACATCCAACAACTTGGAAGTGTTAAGTGGTTCAAATTTAAGAAGATTGATTGAAGAGGAATTTGAATATGAATAAACTTCAACAAATTTAGTATGTTGAAATATGGATTCAAAATTTTTGATAGATGCTTCCATAGGTTCATTGTTGTTTTGAATTTGAATTTTGATTTGAGGACCCTTTCCTTTAACAAATTTAGGTATGTTAAAGGTCAAATTGATTTTATTTTGTTTGATTATTTGGAATTTTACTTAGAAAGCAAATTTAGTATGCTAAGAAAAAAGTGATTGTTTATGAATTTGTTTGATTTTGAAATTAGAAAAAGGTATTGAAGTGTGATTTTTGAAAATAGGATCCTTAGCAAAGTATGCAAAAAAAAGTGTTTCATTTGTTTGAATGTTTTGATTTTGAAGAGGATCCTTAGAAATAGGAATCCTAATTTTGATGTTTGGAGATAATTAGCAAAATGGTAATTTGGAAATTAGCAAATTTGAGTATGAAAAGATGAAGTTCCAAAATATGTTTTGAAAATGTTTGATTTTGTATTTGGAAACTTTACATAGCAAATTTGAGTATGCTAAATGAAGTTCCAAATATGTTTGAAAATTTTGATTTTGAATTTGAATACTTCACTTAATAAATTTGGGTATGTTAAATGAAGTTCCAAATGTTTTTGAAAATTTTAAAATATGATTGTTGATTTGGAAACTTCACTTAGCAAATTTGATTATGCTAAATGAAGTTCCAAATGTGTTTTGAAAATTTTGAATTTTTAAATTTGGAGACTTCACTTACAAATTTGGGTATGTTAAATGAAGTTCCAAAATGTGTTTTAGAAAATTTTGAAATATGATTGTTGATTTTGATTTTAGATTTAAAACTTCACTTAGCAAATTTGAATATGCTAAATGGAGTTCCAAATGTGTTTTTAAAATATGATTGTTGATTTTGATTTTGGATTTGGAAACTTCACTTAGCAAATTTGAGTATGCTAAATGAAGTTCCAAAATGTTATTTGAAAATTTTAAAATATGATTGTTGATTTTGATTTTGGATTTGGAAACTTCATTTAAAAAAATTTGGGTATGTTAAATGAAGTTCCAAATGTTGTTTGAAAATTTTGAAATATGATTGTTGAAGTTTTAATGTTTTGAAAAGAGACTTCCATTCAACAAATTTAGGTATGTAGAATGGAGATCAATTTTATTTTGAAATATAAAAATTTTTGTGTGATTGTTGCTTTTGAAAGAGGAATTCAACTTAAAACATATGTGAGATATGTTTAAGTGGATTTCTAAATGATATTTTATTTTTTAGTTGAGAATGAAATCTTCATTTAATAAATTTAGTATATTAAATGAAGGTGTTCATGTGTGCTTTTGAAAATTTTAATTTTATTTATAAATGAACTTTCTATTCAATAAGTTTGAGTGTATTGAATAGAAAAATTCATGTGCTTTTGAAAACTTTATGATTATGATTGTGATTTTGGAAAAGATGATTATTCATTTTATTTTGAAAATGAAATCTTCATCAAAGTGAATTGAAAGAAGATATTCATTTATGCTTTTGGAAAATTTTATTAATTTATTTTTGAAAATCTACATGTAACAATTATGAGAATTGTTAAATGAGGGTGATAAATTTTGGAAAATATTTTATTAAGTGCATTTTTGAAAAGGTGCTTTTGAAAAGCAAAGTTCTTTATGGAAGATTTTATTATTTTAGATGAACCTTTCCTTATCATCAAAATGATAAGGAGGAAGTCTTTAAAAATGTTTTCTTTTTATTTAGATTTTTCATTTTATCCATTGAGAACTAGGGTTTTAAGACCAACAAGGAATGCGTCCTAAAACCTAAAGATGTTGGCTAACTCAACTCAAGAATGAAATGAGCTAAGTGCCAATGGAAAGAAGGATAGTCTTGGATTCATACCAAAGTACAAACCCACTATCGATACTCAAAGACAAGATCATTTACCAAAGATGGAGAGAGGAACCATCCCCAGAAAGTCGCCAAAAAATCGTGGTGAAAATTTTCCATGGGGAGTCACCTTCAAATCATGGGAGAAAGAAAAGGCAAGACACTATAGAAATTCATCTTTTAGGATGCCATAGATGTAGATGTACTTATTCGTGATTGGGTACATCATCAAGGAAATAGTGTACTATCTCAAAGATAGAAGTCACTACCCTTTAATGGACATAATCACCTCAATAAGGACTCCTAAGGATGATGTTTGCATATGTAGAGATTCTTCCCTACTTTACATGAAAAGTAAAGCGGGTTTATTTTAAATTGGTTCATTAAGCCCCTGGGCAAGCCCCATAGTTAATTACATCCTAAGGATGGGATCCTTAGAAAACTCGATTAAGGTAAATGATCATTATCTTTGAAGATTTAAATAGAAAGGACTATCAATCGATCGGTTTATTTGAAGATCAAATGGGATTGATCAAAAGAGAGAGTTATTATCAAGCCAAAATGGAAGATAAGTAGATACCCACGATGCTAGGAAACCGAGCATCTCAAACTATCCTATAATTGGACTTTACATTTGAAATTGAGTATTTGAGTTGCATTTTTCATTAGAAATTTAGGACTTAAGATTCCTTAACACAAGATTAAGGAAATGCCTAAGAGGTGAGGAATTATGCTTATGGCCCACAAGGGGAGAAGTAAACCTCTAACCTAAATCTAGGGAGCTTGGTGGGAGAAAGCACAACCTAAATCTAAGGCAAAAAATGGGTAATTGGTTTATCTCCACAAGAGAGGCAAACCACCCACCTTGGACTTACAACCACGGGGTGGCCAACTAACTCCTCCTACGATTTTAAATACATGTAGGTCTTTATGCTTATGCAAGATAGCTAGGTTGTTATTATTTAGAAAGATATAAGTCCTTAAACTCACTCCCTAAATCTAATGCAATTCAAATTTCATTTTATTTTCATTTTTTGGACAATTATTTTGACTAATAGGGATTCATGACTAATGCATAAGAAATAAAATTATTGGCCAAAATCAATGAGAAGGGGAGGTGAGTTTCCACCATGGTTCTCATAGGTCAAACCAAGTTTCTCTAAAAGGTGGAAGCCCTCCAATCAAGAGTGAAATAAGATGCATTTGTGCATGATATTACAAAGAAATGCTCATCCTAGTAAGGGTTGCTAATTATTTTATCTTGATTTTAAACCTAAGCTTTAGGTGAGGTTATGAGTTATTTAATTTTATTTGAGTTGTTAGATTGGGTAAAAGATTTATTTTTCCCTAAAGAGCCTAATCCACATCAGCCATACATAAAGCAAGGAAAAAAACTAGAAAGCATGCCACTTAATGCAAAAGCTAAACAAATCATCAATCAATTTATAAAGCTAATCGTAAAAGAATAAATGGTATTGTGGTCGCACCACCACACAAACTCAAAATATCAAATTGGGTATGAGCTCTACCCTTATACAACTCAGACAAAATGAATTAAATTGCAATTATGCAAGGAATTCATTATTATGGGGTCTTCAAGCTTTATTCTTCTTTCTTCTTTTCTTCTTCTTCTTCTTCTTTTCTTCTTTTCTTCTTTGGTTCCTTCTTTGGATGGTTGGAAGGTGGATGCTCCAAGGCTTCACATGGTGCATAAGATAGGATCTTATGACCAATTCTCATCCTAATCCCCATAACAATCATTCCAAAATCCTAATTATACAAATTTTTACATGAAAGGAAAAAGTTAAAATCTAACTAACACTTGCAAAATAAAGGTTAGCTAAAATAAACCACCACAAATCCCAAGCATGTATATTGGACTTATCACCCCACACATGGGTGACTAAGTCCACCGCCTATGGATTATGCTTAGGGTATAAAGCACGCAAGCAAAAAAGCATTTATATTTTTATTTATGATAGCCCCTTAAGCACAATCGCAGAAAAGAATAGTTAGACTAAGAACGTCCTACCATTCATTCTATGAGCATATATATATATATCACAAACAAAAAAAAAACATCAAACCATGCACCGACCCAACCTAAGAAGTGGTGACTTACTAATGTGTGTGCTTTGAAGGCTTATGTGGTGTGCTTAGCTATGGCTTTGGTTCAAATTTTCTAAGTGTGAAGAACATGTTCAACTTAGAGAGGGTTTCATTTAAGTTGTTTAATCATTTTGGGTTAATTTTATTTCATGTTTTGATTTGGTTTAAGTGATCCTACAATTAATTACTAAGTTATGAAGAGAGAAAGAGAAGGAACCTCTTTCCTTCCCTAACCTAAGTAATTTCTAAAGTAGATTCATTTTAGTTTTATTTAGGTGAATGTTTTGATTAAATCTTTTAATCAATCCTAAGTTTAGATAAACTCTAAACAAACCTATTCAAAAAAGAAAGGCATTTTAAGATTAAATAAAATGAATCAAAATTCACATAACACACATTACTTCATTTCTTTCCCAACATATATAACATGCATATGGATAGACCCTAAACATATCTATACATGCAAATGAGAGTATTTAACACACTTTATGATGCATGCTAAGTAATATTTAAGGAAAATTTAGAAGTTGAATATGCATGATTTTCTTAAGTAGAAAAGGTTTTCCTTATCCAAAATTTCACATACACACATGAAAGTAAGAAAGGCATAAGTGAGTACATTGCCATTGTTAACTGAGGTGTAAGGTACAAGACCTACTTAGGGCTACTTAAAGCCTCACAACCTCGGGTTGTCTGACTAATATACCACTTTCCTTAAATATAAACATATGTAAAAGAAACAAAATGAAAAGAAGAATGCAAAAGTTATTTAATGGATTCATTTTGTTTATGCAATTTATGTATGCAAATATAGGCAACCTTCTTAGGTGATAGCATAGGGATGAATAAGGTATGGAATTAAGTGTGTTGGGTTCTTTTCAAATGAACCCTACATCTTACCAACTCTATTCAAAACTATACTAACATAAGAAAGAAAGAAACCTATGCTATGCATACCTTATAATCTATCACATGCAAGCTTATTATTAAAATATAAGTATACTTTTAGATTTGGTATTTGATTTATGTATTTTGAAAATAATTTGGATTTAGTAGTGATAATAATAGCCACTCATATTTCTACTTTAGCCAACATATGCAAATTTAACATAAAGTAAACAATTTCATTTTAAATTTGAATTTCAAAACTATGAATGCATGATATTACACATACAACTTAACATGTTGGGGAAAGATCCAAAGCAATGAAAGCATGTAAACAAACTCAAATTCACTTAAATCCTAAAGACTTCTTATGGAATAAGAAAATTTAGAATAAATCAAAGTGAATTCAAAGTGATTTTGTTTAGTTTGAAGTTTGATTTAATTTTGAAAAGGTGAGATGAGTTTGCTATTCCTAACCCATTCCCACATGTGTTTTGTATTTTTGTTTAATTTTTAGATAATTAGATCCATTTTATGCATTGATTAGGGTATGAATTAAGCTTAATTAACCCTTACCTACACCACCTTAGAGGAATTAACTAAATAATTATGAGCCAAAGTAATGAAAAGGCCTAATGAAATTTGGCTCACAATTAAAAGTTAATTAAGCTAAGGTTTTTAAGTAATTTCAAAACACCCTTTCATACTTATGAATGGGGTTTTGATTTCAATTGAACTTAGGCTATTAAACACTAAGCATCTACCCAAAGTAGATTAATTAAGTTCTGGAACTTTTTTAGAATTTTAGAAATTAAGGGGATAATTAATGATTTAACCCTTAATTAAGAGGAGATTAAGGAGAGAAGAGGGGTTTAGGGAATAGTAGGAAATGCCCCAAAATTAATCCATAAACCTCCCACTGGAGCTACCTTAATCAACCCTAATCATAGGTTAAAATCACTAATCATACCCTAATTATGCTTAATTACATAAAAGGGTAATTAAGAAACCATATGCAATTATTCTAATCAAGCCTTCAATAAATCCCAAGAAAATTAGGAGGTAGAAGTCATCCCCAAAACTTACAAGAAATTTGGGATTAACTAGAGGCCTAATTAAAAGTAATTAGCAAAATACACTTTCCAATAAAACCCAAATTCATAGAAAAGCATAATTCAAAACTCATCAAAAATTAATTTTAAAATGTTCTAGGTTTAATTTCATCCATAGGATTTTATTTCATATTTTTTAATTTTCTAGCAAGAGTTATGAATTTTGGAAGATCTCTAAGTGAATTAAGAATAAATTAAAGCATTTTATTAATCCCTAACTAATCCTCACACGGCATGACGTGGGTGATGTCGACGCTTTACACGCATCATGCTATGAGGGGATTACTTAACTTGTCACATCCTGGTGGCGATGCACATGCTTTAATCCTCACCATCAAAGATTGGATGGCTGGGGATCTCACATTTTAAAATGAGTAATGGAAATCTAAATGTGTTGAATAATCTCAACCATCCATCTAAAATGCAATGGATGGAGATCAGTGGTTCCCCTTGATCAACAAAGATTGTCCATGATCAAGGGGAAGATCCAAGCTCGATCTAGCATAGAATCAAACCAAATTCAACACTCCATCTAAAGAGAGAGCGTAAATCCAATGGTCAAAAATCGATGGGGTGAAAATTTCTTTCACAAAGCTCCACACCACATTGAGTTTAATGGTCAAAAATCCCATATCTTCTGAGGTGATCACCGCTCGATTCCTGGAGAAGCTTCATCAGTTGAGGTGAAGCTTTTTTGAGTATGAGCACTTGAGGTTGAGTAGATCAACGTATGGACCAACTTCTCCTTGCTTGAGCTTTGGCTTTGATCTAATTGCCTCCCTTAACTTTAGAACTTAGAAATCAACTTGGTGAGCGACTTGGTCACCTAAGTGTGCTTGTAAAAGGAATTGGAAGGAAATGAAGTGTGGAAGAAGTTGGAATTCAATTGCTTCCCTATTTTCTTGTTTAAAATGAAATGGGAAAAATGGAATGAGCTCTAGGATGCTATCACTCTCGATGGCTCTAGGTCTCCGAGCACTCAATCAATTAGGGAATTATGCATTTGAGTTTGTTTAAAGGGAGTATATCTCCCCTTGAAGAATCGATGACAATGGACATGTCATTTTGATCCAATTGATCATTGGTAGGGTTGTTTGATCAGCAGGTGCACATGGTTGGTTTGAGCCAAGGAGTGGATTGCCAACCTCCCATGTGCTTCAAATTGAGCTTGAGAGGGAGTTTGAAAATTCAATTGACTCATGGGGGTTGGTCTAGGGACCAAATGGGCTAACCCAAACCCATGGGTTGGGTGCACCACTCATCACTAAGTCCCCTTGAGCTTTTAGGAAAGCCTCAAGTGAATGTGAAGAGGGTATGACCAAATTACCCATGGCCAAAATTTGTTCTATGGCCTAGTGGTAGATGGTCATTTTGCTTTTTTCCACTTTGACATGTTGTATGTGGAGAAACTAGGTTTGGCCAAGTTTCATTGGATTTGGAATTCATTTGATAGGGTTTGGCTCATGTTAACCCATTTAGGTCAAAATGGGTCAACTTGGGTCAAGTTGACCAATAGGTCAAATTAAGTCAAACCAAGGGTTGGGTCAAGTTCATATGACCATTTGAAATATTTTGGCTTTGGTTTGGTTCAATTTGGATTAGTTTTGAATATGGCTCATATGACTTCATTTAGGTCAAATGGGTCAAGTTGACCTATTTGACCCATTTGACCTATTTGAGGTAGGTCAAGGGTAGTTTAGGTTAGGTTAGTCATATGGAGTGGATTGGTATCTTTGTTTCCAATCAATTTTGGTTAAGTTCAATTTTGGCTCAACATGACCCCTTTAGGTCATGTTGGGTCTAAGGTCAATTGGGCTAGGTTAGGTCTAGTTGGCCAATTGAGGCTTTGGTCAAGTTCCACAAGTGATTTGGAATGGACTTGACCCATTGGTTTCAATCAATTTGGCTTAGATCAAGTTTTGACACATTTTGACCCTTTAGGTCAAAATGGGTCAACTTGGGTCAGCCAATTGGGCTAGGTTAGGCTCAAATGTTGGCTTGGTCAAGTTCAAACATAGGTCATGAAACTTAGATTAATGGTTTCAATCAAATTTGGCCTATGGTGGAATTTGGCTAGGTAAGGTTTCATTTTGGGTTAAGTGTTGACTTGGTCAACCCTTAGGTTTGACTTGATTTGACCCAATTTTAGTAATTGATCATCCCATGATCATGATAAGAGGGATATATGAGTTTGGCAATCCAATTTGGTTAGGATCAAAATTTGGCTCATAAGGGTACTTTAGGTCACTTTGGGTCAAGTGAGCCTAAGTGGGTCAAATAGCTTGGTCAAAGCTTGATTTGAAGTTGATTGATCTTGTGTATGGACTCATGATTGAATATAAATCTATTTACTGGTTTGAAGTCAAATGGGTTTTGATCCATTTGAAAATTTTAGATTCAAAGGAAGAATATGAAAGGGTTTTGGGTTTGATTTTGAATTAGGTTTTGATTGTTTGATTGGAGTTTGGATTTATATGGGTTCATGATTGTAGGGTGATTGAACCATGAGAGAAAATCAGTTTGGCTTGATTTAAAAGTGATTTGGCTAAGTTCAAGATTTTGACTTGAAAGGCTTAGATTGGATTTTGAGTGGATTTGAGTTTGATTTTTGGAATAGGTTTTGATTGATTCAATTTATATTTCATTTATATATGTGAATATAAATGAGAATATTTCAATGATTTGAAGTGGTTTAATCATGATTTGGGCTAAATCCATTAAAGGGACTTTAAAGGATTTAAGGAATTTTTTTAGATTCAAATTTAATTTTGAATTGGATTGATTGATTTATATTTATATTTCATTTATATATGAGGAAATAAAATGAGAATATAAATAAGTTTTGAGAAAATCCCATGAGTTTGAAATGGTTTGATCAAGATTTAGGTTAAATCCATTAAAGAGAATTTAAAGGATTTAAGGAATTTTAAATGGAATTTAATTTTGTGAGTTGGATTTGATTGATTTATATTTATATTTCATTTATATATGTGAATATAAATGAGAATATAAATAAGTTTTGAGAAAAGGGTTTGAATAAGTTTGTTCAAGATTTAAGTTAAATTAATGGAGAATTTAAAGGAAATTTTCATGAATTGATTTTGAATTTTAAATTTGATTTGATTGATTTGAATTTATATTTCATTTATATATGTGAATATAAATGAGAATATAAATGGATTATGAAAAAAAATCTCAAAGATTTGAATTTTTAGATCATGATTTTGGTTAAGTCCTTAAGGGAAGAGGACTGCAAAATTTGGACTTAGAAATTTTCATGGATTTTGATCATGGTTTCAATCATGGAATTGAATTGATTTGAGTTTGGAGAAAATCAATCAATATTAAATTGAGTTTGACTTGAAAGAAGAAAAGTGAGGAATGGTTTAAAGCTAAGGGTAGGAAATTTTCCTAACACCCAGGCATGTATATTCCTATGGCTAACTCTTCTAAGTCTTCTAGGGCTAGATTTAAGTGTCCACCTAATCACTAGATGTGTCTTAAGACTAAGGAACTCTTAAAGTCTAAGAGGAGCCCTATGTAAGATGGAGGGTTGAGAGCTCATTCTAAAAAATGAGGTCAACAAATGGATTTGATAATTTAATAAAAGACTTACACTAATGGGTCTTTAGTGTAGAGAGTTTAACTACAAGAAAGTAGAAAAAAAGATTTATTTTAAATTGATTCATGGTTCCTATGGGGCTATTTATAATTAATTACATCTTAGACATTGAGGACCTCTTCCAAGAAAACTCGATTAAAAAAAATAGGTTATTATTTTTAGATTCAAATCTGATTTCAAAGGAAATGGTATTTAGAAAATTCAATTGGGAACACTACAAAGTGGAAAGGCTTATTTTCAAACCAATCGAGATTAAGTTGGAAATGTTGTAGAGATCGGATATCCAAAGAGACATTTAAACTATTATTATTGGACTTTAAGTTTTGAAATTTAAATTAAATTTTGAGTTAAAATTTTATTAGAAATCTAAGACTTATATTTAGTAGCACAAGGTTATAGAAATGCTTAAGATTGAAGACTTATTAGATGGATGCTTGAACAAGTCATATGTGCTTGATACAAATTAGAGGCTCAACCTAATTTCACTTTTAAGAATTATTGGCTATTTCTCTCAATTGAGAAAGGAAACCTATCCCTAACTCTTCTAAACTTATAACCCGCATGGAAGGCACAAGCTAACACCACCTAAGTGAATTTTAAATCAATGATACCAAGTCTCATGTATATAAGATGGCTAGTTTTTGTATTTTAGGAAAGTATCTAAGAACCAAGACTCACTTCCTAATCCCTAGAATCATGTTTGGGTATGAAATGCACTTAACTAATGTACATTTTCCAAATTTTAGACTTTTGACACATGATTCATTTAAGACCTTGGTGTATGCATTTTATGCTTAAATGACATGCAATTAGAAGTAGTCATGGGCTAAATCAAGAAGAGAAGGTAGACTTCCTAGAAAGGTGGACATCCTCAAAGGTTAGATGCCCCTTATGTGCAATGGGTGAAGCACCCAATTCATAGAGTTAGAACAATATGCTAGCATGATTCAAAAGCTAGTAGTTTTAGCCATTTTAAGTTTTTCTTAGGGCTTTAATTTATATGAAATTTTAAGTTTCTTTATTTTTGTTTAAGTCAATTAAATTTAAGTTGGGTGTAAAATTTCGTTTTCTAAGAGCATAATAATCTATGCATTCATCACATAACAAAAAAATAAACCTAGAAAAGTAGATTGATTCCATTGCACACCCAAAATAAATCAAGATAATTTAATTTAAAAGAAAACTATTGCGGTGGGTACCACTGTACACCCCGAAGAAAGAGAAAATTGAGCGTCGAGCTCTACCCTTATACAACCCGACCTAGAACTACAAGTTTAGATCTATGGGGTCTTCTATCAAAGATCGTCTCCTTCTTGGGACCTCCATTGGGCTTCACAGGGAACCTCTGCACCCATCCGGTGGTAGCCTACTATTCCTAGACTCCATAAATCCTAACTTAATTCTAAGCATCAAATTACATTTTAAATTCCAAAATAAATCATAAGCCCTTGCAAAATAAACATTAAGAAAATGCAAACAACACATCAAGTAGTTATATTAGCAAACATACAAGCTTAGCATTAGTTGTTTGCCAAGCTCACCTATCATATTGACCTATGCTTAGGGACTTAAGCATACCTACAATAAAACAACATTTATAATTTATGATGTCTTTTTAGCACAACCTAAGACACCATTAGTTCTAAAAAATATGTCTACCATCCACTAATGGCAAATAATCCTTGCCATTCAATCTATAATAGTACATCAAAAAATAAGAAAACACATCACGGACATTATAGATCGACTAAATTAAATTTAGGGTTAGTGACCTAACATTCTAGTGTGTGAAGAAAATGGCCTTATGTGGTAAGACTTTACTAGGCCTTTTAGATTCAAGTTTCAATTTGGGTTTCCACTATTTTATTTAATTTGATTTTAATACATTTTAATTTTCATAGGTACTTGTTATTATATACAAGATATTTGAGGTATTAAGACCTCCTTTAGAAGAAGTCATACGACCTTGGGTGTCCAAACTATATACCATATGTTGCTAATTGTGAAATTTTATATTATTATTCTTTTGATTTCTTTTAGTTTTAAAATTGGTTTAATTTATAGTGGTTTCTTTAATGCTTTAATGATTTGTAATTTCATTTTTTTAGGGTCATTTTATGTTAAGATGAAATTAGTTTGCAAGAATGAAGAATACAATAAATTTTATTTTGGATGAAACCCATTCTATTTAACATCCTAAGTCCAAATATAATTAAATCTTCACCCCAATGTGAGGATTCATCATAAGGGTTTATCTAAGATTTTAAGCATTTAATTAACCTCTTTAGATTTGGTTTGAGTTTAGTTCAATGAATGTTTTAATTTTTTTTTAATTTGAATTCTTTTTTTTTTTGTGAAAAGAAAATTTTCATTGATTACTTTAAAGTACAAGTAATTCAAGAAATAATAGAGTAACTAAGACTTACATCCGATAGTTCTAATGTAAGATAACTTGATGTTTTATTTTGAATTCTTCTTTTCATTTATTTTTTCTTCTTGTTTGATTGATCATATCTTAATTTGGTTTATTTCTTTAAACTATGTTTCTTCAATTAAATTCAATTAAGATTTATTTATGTTATTATAATTTAATTTGAATTAGTTTCAATTTTAAATTTAATTTATTTGTTATAGTTTGAGTTTTATAATTTGATTTTATTCATTCATTTAACTTAGATTACTCAAGTTCATTTATTATTTTAATGTTTATGTTATTATAATTTACTTTGGTTTAGCTTTCATTTTGATTTCCTCATCCATTTAATTTTGGTTTTATGTTAACTTTATTTATTGATTAAAATTTCTTTTATGTTTATATTTATGTTTATGTTTAGTTTATGTTCATTATATATTTGTTTTATGTTTATATTTATGTTTAGTTTATGTTCATTATATATTTGTTTTATATTTATGTTTATGTTTATGTTCATTAATGTTCATTAATTGAAATGAATTTAATTTTTAATCTTAATTTTGAGGTCATCACTTTATTATATTTCAATCTTATACTTTATTTGCTTTATTTATCTAATAATTTCAATTATTTAGGTTCTATATTAATTTATTTTATTTTCGTTCATTTATTTATTAACATTCTTGTGTTTATTAAATGAGTTGAAATTAAAATAGTTCATTTCTAGTTATGATTTTATTAACATTTATATGTTATGAGTTTAAATGAAAAGTTCAATTATTTTAATTAATTTCAAAAAATATTAATTTCATTATTTTAGGAAGGTTCTTCTTATCATTTGATTTAATGTGATTATTATAATTGGTCATGATCTAAGAAGATATTTTTTTGTATTAACCTATCTTAATATAACTTGATGCTTATGTCATTTAGGTTTAATTAATTAAGTTTATTGAGCTTGTTTATACTTGCATTTGCCTTATTTTTGATTTAAATGGCCTTAATAAATTCATAAGTTGATTAATCAATTTTATACATCAATTCATTATTGGACTTATGATCAATTCTTAATTTTGGAGTTTAATTAAATTTCATATTTTCAATTATCTCTATTATTAAATCATAAGCTTATGTTTCATTAAGTTTTTTTTTGCTTTCAAATTGTTTGGAAAGTTTCTTTAAGTGTTCTTCAATATGATAATATTTTAAGTTTATTTTACAACTTTTATAAAATTTAATAATTTTATAATATATTATTTCATTTATATTGACCTAGAGACTTGAAAATTCAATAAATCCCAAAAGTCAAAATATATGAAAATTTTTTTTGAAAAGTGGGGTTTCTTGCCAATTTGATTTTCCTAAAATTTCATCTTGAGATATATATTTTGAGTTTAATTAAGGTTTTCTTTTATTTAAAAATTTAGAGAATCACAAAACATGCCATGCGGAGCCGATGTGATGTCACTTTATGCATGGCGGTCGACCAAGCGGGATCCATGTGGATCCCACGCCATTTTGGCAAGTAACTGATTCAAGCCATCGATCGAAGATCCGATGGCTCAATCATCGGGATTCCTATAAGGATACAAATCTTAGTGTGCAACTAAATCAAGATATCCATTCTAATAGAAGGATTGGATGACTAAGATTGGTTCTCCTTCAACAACTACAAAATTCATGAGTCGATCGACTTGGGGTGATTTCTAGCGATCCAACAGATGAAATCTCATGATTTTGTTTGCAAAATAATCATTGAATCAAATAGAAGGAATTTATACTTTGATCTCCCTTGAGATTAAATATGTTACAAAAGCTCCAAAATCGAAAGCTTAGGAGGTATGGTGCGCACCTCACCAATGGCGATCTCAAATGATGGGTTGACTTAGTTAGATTCAAATGGTGCAACGAGCCTCTAGGAAGAAGCATTGAGTTGCCTCCCCTTAAATCGCTTATGGACCAAAGCACGCAGATTTTGATGAGTTCTAGCTTATCTGGCGTGGGGTTGAGGAAAATTGTTCTCAACTGCTTTCACTTATGGAAGGTGATGGAATGCTTAATTTGGCATGAGATGATCTCTCTTCTTTCAGAGGCCTCTTTATGATTTACTCCCTCTTTGGTTGGGTGATTTCCACCTTTGGAGGCTAGCTCCAAGGTAATCAACGCTTTACACATGTCTAGAGTTGTTGAGAAGAACAAGGAGAGGGAATGAATTGGGGATGAATTATTTTCTTCATGCATCTCCTTCTTGACATGTGTTGACCTCATTTTAGAATGAGCTCTCAACCTCTCCATCTTAGAGATAGGACTCTTCTTAGACACTAAGAGTGCCTTAGTCTTAAAACACTTCTAATGATTAGGTGAACACTTAACCTAACCCTAGAGACTTAGAAGAGTTAGAATAGGTCATACCTAGGGGTGTTAGGAAAACTTGCCTACCCTATAGCTTGCACCAAATTATTACTTCCTTCTTTCAAGTCAAACTCAAATCAACTTCAAATTCAAACCAACTTCAAATTCAAATCAACCTCAAATCATAATCAACCTCAAATCCAAATCAACCTCAAATCATCAACTTCAAATCCAAATTAACTTCAAACTCAAACCAATTCCAAATCAATTCTCAAATCAATTTCAACTTAATTGATTTTCTCAAAATCTAAATCACCCAAATGGATTTTCTCAAATCATGAATCAATTCCAAATATTTGAAACCCATCATTGAATTCCAAATCCAAAATCTTTCCTAAGTCACTTTGATTTCATCTTATGGACTTAGCTCAAATCAAATTCAAATCACTTCAAATTCAAAGATTTTCTCATAACCATTTATATTCTCATTTATATTCATAAATATAAATGAAATATAAATTCAAATATCCAAAACCAATTCAAAACTCAAATCCAAATCTAACCTAAATCCAACCTAAACTCTTTCAAGTCAAATTCTTGAACTTAGCAAATCATCTTCAAATCAATCCAAACCTTTGGATTTTCTCTCCAACAATCAATCCTTCAATCACAAATCAAATCCAATCATAAACTTCAACCATCAAACCAAAACTCAATTCAAAGAGTCAAACCCAAATAAAACCCATGTTCATCCTTTGAACTTGAAATTGTCAAATGAATCAAAACCCATTTAACTCCAAATCACTTGCAAATGAATTTATATTTCAATCATGAGTCCATATGTGAGTTCAACCAAAGTAACCTAACGCACCTTTTTTTTAGCCAAATTCTAATCCTAACCAAATTGGATTGAACTAAGAATCTAAGCCTCACATTGTGAGCAACAATCATCATAAGATGATCAATTACTCAAGTTGGGTCAAACCAAGTCAAACCTAACTTTTGACCAAGTCAACACTTAACCCAAATGAAACTAAACTATAAAAATCCACTATAGACCAAATTGATTGAAACCATTAATCAAAACTAATTCATGATCAATGATTGGACTTGACCAAGTCATCATTTGAGCCAAACCTAGCCAATTAGCCACTTGACCCAAGTTGACCTAAAAGTCAAAATGTGTCAAATCTTGATCTAAGCCAAATTGATGGCAACAAATAGATCAAATTCATTTTAAATCACTTGTTGAACTTGACCAAAGTCTCAATTGGCCAACTAGACCCAACCTAGCCCAATTGACCATGAACCCAACTTGACCTAAAAGGTCAACTCAAGCCAAAATTAAACCAAACCAAAATTGATTGAATCCAAAGCTTGCAAAACATTTCAAATGACCAAATAAACCAAACCCATGATCTAACGTGGGTCAAATGGATCAAATTGGTCAACTTGACCCATTTGACCTAAGTGAAATCAAATGAACCAAAACTAAATATAAATCAAATTGAACCAAACCAATGATACCAAACCCTCCAAATGGTCATATGAACTTGACCCAACCCATGTTTGACCCAATTTGACTAATGGTCAACTTGATCAAGTTGACCCATTTTCACCTAAATGAGTCAACATGAGCCAAATAATATCAAAGCAACTCCAAATTCATTGAAAATTGGCACAACCATTTTTCAATTATTCCAAATCTGCCTAAATAAAAAAATCAAAAGCAAATGACCATTTTACCCTTAGGTCAAAGGTAACCTTGGCCAAATTCACTTGGAATTTGATCAATTCCTCACTTGGCATCCACTTAGTGGACCAAAGGACATTAATGTGGGTGGAGACATGGGCTAAGCCAACCTATGGAAAATCGACAATGGAAAATGAGCACATGGAATCACTCCATCATTTAACACATGGGTAACTCCTCCACTACACTCCCTGTCAAAACCATCACATGTGTAACCTAACAAACCCCTTCAATCAAATCAATTTGATCAAAATGGCATGTAAGCTCACGGCCCGTCGATCGAGTATACTCCCCCTCATTCCATTTTCAAGAATCTTGCATTGATTGAGCCTAGGAACCAAAGATTCCAAGCTTCTCCAAGGTTTTCAAGCTCATTCAAATTCCCTATTCTCTTTTCCTTAAGCCAAAATAGAGTGGTAGGAGAATTTTCCAACTCTCATCACTCCACCAAAGTCCAATTCCTCTTGCAAGCACCATCGAGGGAGGCAAGTCGAGCTCACCCAAGGTGTTTTCCAAGCGCAAGCCATGGGAAGAAGGAAGAAGCAAAGCCATTGAAGCAAGCTTTGGTCAATAGGTGATCAACTTCATCTCAAGCCTTCAAACCTTCGCAGGGCTTCATCTCCACTAGACAAGCTACCTCTCATTTGGCAGGTGATAGCCTCAGGTGAGGTATGAATCAAGATCGAGCTTAGGTAGGAAATTCTTTGGTCCTTTGTGGGAAGTTTAATCCCAATTGAATTCCACTATTGGATGTGTTTCTTATTACTCTTAGATGGTGTGGGTTGAATCCTTCCTCAATCTAAGCTCAGTGAGCTCGGATCAAGCCATGGAGGATGGGCCTCTCCTCCCACAAGCAAGGCGAGGATGAATCATGGACCATCCATCCCATGTGTTTTGGATGGGTCTTAAAACACATTAGATATAGTGATTTTATCCTTTGAAACTATGAGTTTAATCGACCATCCGATCTTTGATTGGGCGGTCCAAGAAAAAAATCGTATGGTGACGTGACATAGGATTTGAAATTAAATAACCAATCCCATCACCATGTGGAAAGCGTGCACCACGTCAGACCCGTGGCGTACGGGATTAATTATTTAATTAGGCTTCTAATTACCTAATAATCACTAAAACTTCAAAATACATAAATGTATAAAAAATCAAAAAATATAAATGATGGCTTATTTTAAAATAATTCAATGAGGAATAATATAAAATTATTTCTAATTGATTTTGAATAGTGAATTTCCTTAATTAGGTTTATTTAAAATCTTAATAACCTTAATTACTCCTTAATGACTTCATTAATTAATTCCAAACTTCAAGCATGTTTTGGGATGACCTCTACCTCCCTAATTTTCTTGAATTTATTAATGAGTTAATTAGGAAATCAATTAATGAATCCCTAATCACCCTCTTAATATAATTAAGGGTAATTAAGCATGTGAATTGTCTTAATCACTTAATTAAGATAATTAAATATTATTTAAGTGATTTGGGAGGTTTATAGAATAATTTTGGGATATTTTCTTAAGCTATTCTCTAAACCCCTTTCTTCCTTAATCTCAACATAATTAAATTAATCCATTAATGATCTTCTTAATTAGCTTAATCAAATTTCAAAATCAATTTGAACTTAATCAATCCTTTTTGGGTAGATCCTTAGGTGTTCAAAAAACTTAAGGTAAGTTTAAGGAAATCATTTCCAACCCACATGTGTGGAAGGTTATGAAAGTACTTAATTAAACCCTTTAGCTTAATTAATCAATGATTATGAGCCAATTACATTAGGCCCCTTTCTTTCTTAGGATTTTTGCTAATTTAAATTTCCATGTGGTTGCATATCATATGTTGGCTCATAATTATTGGGTTAATTATGTTAAGGTGGTGGAGGGTAATTAATGAACTTAATTCACACTAACCTAAAAAATAAAAATTAATCTAATGGTTCTAAAATTAAACTAAATTGATTCACATATGTGGGAGATGGGTTAGGACCAGCAAACCTCTTCACATTTCCTAAAATCAAATCAAACTCAAAATTAAAAATTTCTTTAAATAATTTTGATTCACTTTAAATGATCTTATTCCATAAGATTATCTTAGGAATTGATTAGGTGAATGAAGTCATATGCTTACATCACTTTATTTTTTTTAAGCATGTTAAATGTTTATCATATGAAATTCATACCTTTTAAAAAATCAAATTAAAATGAAATGTTTCCTTTATGTCAAATTGCATGTTTTATAAAGTAAGAATATGAGTGGCTATTATCACTACTAAATCAAAATTATTTTCAAAACTTATAAATCAAAGAATATAAATGAATGTATACTTATAAGTATTTATAAGCTTGCATGTGAATATAACATAAAATGTGTTATGTGGTTTCTTCTCTTTTTCATAACATGGTTTGTATAGGATTTACAAAGTGTATAGTTCATTTGAAATAACACTTGCTTAAATTTATCCCTATGCACTCCCAAGTCATGAATTAAGAAGGATCTTCACATTAAACATATAAATTAAACAAACCAACATAAATTTTGCATGATTCTTTTTCCATTCATTTCTTTTTGTACATGCACATGTATTTAAGAAAAGTGGTATGGTATATTAGTCTGGACATCCAGGGTTGTGAGGCTTTAAGTAAGAAGGTCTTATACCCTTGGTGTAGAAAATAATATGGCATACTCACTTATGTCTTTCATACATGTAAATGTGCATTTGATTAATGGATAAAAGAATCCCTCTTTTCTACATAACAAAATCATGCATCATAAAATACCAAATTTTCCTTAAGCAACATCTCTTAGCATTCATCATTAAGGTGTGCTAAATATTTACATTTTACATGTATAGATATGCTTAGGAGTTAGGATCATTTCATGTGCATGATACACATGTTGGAAAGAAATAAATGGTTGTGTGTTTTGTGATAGTAATTCATTTAATTAATTAAAATGCCTTTCTTATTGAATAGGTTTATTTAGAGCAAATTTAAACTTAGGATTAATTAAAATACATAACAAAATATTCACTAAACAAAAATCACTAATGAATCTACCTTAGAAATTACTTAAGGTAGGGAGAAAGAGAAGTTCTCTTATCTTTTCCTCTCTTTACAACACTTAGTAATTAAGTGTAGGTTCATTCAAACCAAATCAAATCATCAAATAAAATTAACAAATCAACTAAATCACTTAAATGAAACCACCCTCTAAGTTGAACCCTTTCACACTTAGAAAATCTTAACCTTAAAGCCTAGCTAAGACATACCACACATAAACCTTAAATGGCACACATTAGGCTAAGTCACCATTTCTAGCTCTATGTTAGGGTGGTGCATGGTTTGATGCTTGATTTTTTTTGTGATGTGATGTTTTAGTTTGGATGTTAGGGTGTATGTGCATAGATTGATAGGATGATCTTAGTCTAATCATATCTTCTTAGGGGATTATGCTTAAGGGCATTTAATAAAAAATAATAAATACTTTTGTTTTTGGTTGCTTATACTAAGCATAATCCAAAATAGGCCAAGTGGACTTGGTTATCCATGTGTGGGTGCTAAGTCCAATTTATTCATATACATGCTTGGGATTATGTGGTTTGTTTAGTTAATCTCTATTTTATAAGTTTTAGTTAGATTTACTTTTCCCATTTTCATGTAATTTTGCAATTAAGATTTGGAATGAATGTTATGGGGATTAGGATGAACATTGGTCATAAGACTATGTCTTATGCACCATGTGAAGCCTTTAACAACATTCCAACCAAAAAGAAGAAGAAAAAGAAATGAAGAAATGAAGAAAGAAGAAATGAAGAATGAAGACCCCCATAACATGAATTCCTTTTTTATTGTAATTAATTCATTTAATCTGGGTTGTATAAGGGTAGAGCACCCAATTTCTTTTCGGTTTGTATGGTGGAGCCGACCACAAGGCATTTTATTCTTTTGCACTAGCTTTATAAATTATTTGATGTTTGTTTAGCTTGTGCAATAAGATGGTAAATTTTTCCTAACTTTTTCCTTACTTTGATGAATGGCCTTAATGCGATTAGGCTCTTAGGAAAAATAAATTTTCTATCCAATTAATCGACTCAAAACTAAAAAATAACAACTCATAACCTCCTAAAGCCTAGGTTGTAAATCAAGATAAAAGATTTAGCAATCTCTTAGTGGATGTTGTATATTTTCACATCATGCATAAAAAAGACATCTTGCTTCACTCTTGCTTATGGAGGGCTTCCACCTTTGTCGGAAATTTGGCTTGACCTTTGAGAGTCATGGTGGAAACACACATCTTTCTTGTTGATTTTGGCATAATCAAATTTCTCATGCATTAGAATATGAATCCCATATTGTTAAATCAATTGTCCAAAAAATGAAAATAAAATATAGCAAAATTTTGCATTTGATTTAAGTCATTAATCATGCCCTACATGATCTAATCTCCTAGGGATTGTGTTTAAGGACTTAGTTTCTTTCTAAATAAACAATAGCTTAGCTATCTTGCAAGATGACTTGCCTACATATATTTAAAATTATAGGAGTTAGTTGGAGGCTACCCTCGGTGGTTATAAGTCCAAATAGTGGTTTATCCTCTCTTGTGGAAGTAAACCATATACCCATTTTCTCCTTAGATTTAGGTCATGCCTTGGCTCTTGCCAAAGCTCCCTAGATTTAGAGGTTGCTACTTCCCTTTACGGGCAACAAGCATAAATCCTCACCTCTTAGGCATTTCCATGATCTTATATTGTGGAATTATAGCTCTAAATTTCTAAAAAATTTAACTCAAATAAATAATTCTCTTCAAATTTCAAAATATAAATCCCAACCATAGGATAGTTTGGGATACTTAGGGATACTTACTAGGCTTCCTAGTATCATAAGCATCCCCTACTTATCTCCCTTTGGTTTCGATAATGCTCCTCCTCGATCAATCTCATTTGATCTTTAAAAATAAATCAATTGATTGATAGTCTAACTTTGAAATCTTTGGAGATAATGATCATTTTCCTTAATCGAGTATTCTTAAGGGATCTCATTCCTTGGGATGTAATTAACTATGGGGCTTGCCTCCATAGGAGCTTAATGAACCTAGTTTAAAATAAACCCTACTTTACTTTTCCATGTAAAGTAGGGGAGAATCTGGTACATTCAAGACCCATCGCCCTTAGGAGTCCTTATTAAAGTGATTAGGTCCATTGTAGGATGGTGACTTTTATCTCTTGAGATAGTACATCATTCCTCAATATCATACCGATCACCCTAATAAGAACATTTGTGGATCTACATGGTGTCCAACATAAAAGTGTTCTTATTTTTGTATTAATTTAAGTCATTTAGATGAAGATTGAAAAAATAATCATAGATTTTTCTCATGACTCACTGGGATGGTTCCTCTCTATCTTTGATAAATGATAATTGTCTCAAGTATTAATAGTGGATTTGTACTTTATATAAGTCTGAGACTATCTTTCTTTTACGTTCTTAGTTTATTTCATCCTTAATCTAAGCTAGCCAACATACTTTAGGTTTGGGACTTCACTCATGTGGGTCTTAAAACCCCTATTGAGTTTCCCTAATAGGTGAAAATAAATAAAATTTAATAAAAGAAATAACTAAAGATTTCATCCTTACCATTTCTATGGTAAGGAAAGATTCATTCAAAAAATAAAGAACATAAATCCTTTATAAAAACATTAATTTCCAAAAGTAATTTTTCAAAATGCACATAATAAAATATTTGCACAAAAATTTCATAAATCAACCTCATTTAACAATCTTCATGATTATTATATGTAGAATCTTTTCAAAAATAAAATCCAAAATTATATTTTCCAAGCACAAATGAACATCCTCATTCAATTTATTGAAAGAAAGATTTCATTTTAAAACAAAATTAACAATCATATGGTGTCAACACAAAAGCATTCTTATTTTTTTGTAATCATTTAACTCATTTAGATGAAGATTGAAAATAAAATACCGCATTCTATTTCTGGAATGGTTTCTCTTCTATCTTTGGTAAATGATAATTGTCTCCAAGTATTCAATATTTGTACTTTGTAAGTCCAAGACTATCTTTCTTTTCATGGCACTTGGTTTATTTCATCCTTAAGCTAAGCTAGCCAACATCCTTGTTTTAGGACTTCACTCTTGGGTCTTAAAACCCTATTTTCTAATATGTGAAAATAAATAAAATTTAATTAAAAGAAATAACTAAAGATTTCATCCTTACCATTTCTATGGTAAGGAAAGGTTCATTCAAAATAAATAAAGATAAATCCTTTATAAAACATTAATTTCCAAAAGTAATTTTTCAAAATGCACATAATAAAATGTTTGCACAAAAATTTCATAAATCAACCTCATTTAACAATCTTCATTATTATATGTAGGATCTTTTCAAAAATAAAATCAAAATTGTATTTTCCAAAAGCATAAATGAACATCCTCATTCAATTTATTGAAGAAATATTTCATTTTAAAAAACAAAATCAATCATCTTTTCAAAAATCAAAATCAATAATCATCTTTTCAAAATAAAATCCAAAATCATATTTTCAAAAGCATAAATGAACATCCTCATTCAATTTATTGAATGAAGATTTCATTTTAAAACAAAATCAACATCATCTTTTCAAAATCAAAATCAACAATCATCTTTTCAAAAATAAAATCCAAAATCATATTTTCAAAAGCACAAATGGACATCCTCATTCAATTTATTAAATGAATTACATTTTCAAAATAAAATGACAATCATCTTTTAAAAAATAAATCAAAATCATATTTTCAAAAGCAAATGAACATCCTCATTCAATTTATTGAATGAAGATTTCATTTTAAAAATAAAATCAACAATCATCTTTTCAAAAAAATAAAATCCTCATATTTTCAAAAGCAAAATGAACATCTCATTCAATTTATTGAATGAAGATTTCATTTTTAAAAAATAAAATCAACAATCATCTTTTCAAAAAAATAAAATCCAAAATCATATTTTCCAAAAGCACAAATGAATATCCTCATTCATTTATTGAATGAAGATTTCATTTTCAAAACAAAATCAACAATCATCTTTTCAAAATTAATAATCATATTTTCAAAATTCAAACACATTTGGATCTTTCATTTAGCATGCCTAAATTTGCTAAGTGAAGATCCTCTTTTCAAAAAAAACATCAAAAAAATGAAACACATTTGGATCCCTCATTTAGCATACCCAAATTTGCTAAATGAAGATCCTCTTTTCATAATCAAAATCAAACAACATTTGGATTCTTCATTTAGCATACCCAAATTTTTTGTGAAGATCCTCTTTTCAAAAAAAATCAAAAATCAAAACATGAAATACATTTGGATCTTCATTTAGCATACCAAATTTGCTAAATGAAGATCCTCTTTTCAAAATCAAAAACATAACACATTTGGATCTTTATTTAGCATACCCAAATTTGCTAAGTAAAGATCCTCTTTTCAAAATCAAAAATCAAAACACATTTGGATCTTTATTTAGCATACCAAATTTGCTAAGTATAGATCCTCTTTTCAAAAATCAAAATCAAAACACATTTGGATTTCTTTATTTAGCATACCTAAATTTGCTAAGTAAAGAATCCTCTTTTCAAAATCAAAAAATAAAACACATATGGATTTCTTTTATTTAGCATACCCAAATTTGCTAAGTAAAGAACCCTCTTTTCAAAATCAAAATCAAAACACATTTGGATTTCTTTTATTTAGCATACCTAAATTTGCTAAGTAAAAATCATCTTTTCAAAAAAATCAAAACAAAAAACATTTGATTCTTTAGCATACCTAATTTTTTGCTAAGAATCCTCTTTTCAAAATTATCAAAACAAAACACATTTGGATTTCTTTATTTAGCATACCTAAATTTGCTAAGTAAAGAATTCTCTTTTCAAAATCATCAAAATAAATACATTTGGATTCTTTATTTAGCATACCTAAATTTGCTAAGTAAAGATCCTCTTTTCAAAAAAAAATAAAAGAACACATTTGGATTCTTCATTTAGCATACCCAAATTTGCTAAGTAAAGATTCCATTTTCAAATTCACACATAATTCACAAACAAGCAAACAAAGAAGAAAATTATTTTCAAACAACTCATTTAGCATACCCAAATTTGCTAAGTAAATTCCAAAATCACAATTCAAATAAAATCAATTGACCCTTTACTTTAACATACTTAAATTTGTTAAATGAAGGGTCCTCAAACAAAAAATCAAATCAAATATGAACCAATGGAAGCATCAATCTCTTCAAAATATTTGAACCCATTTCAACATACACAAATTTGTTGAAAATGGATTCTAAATTCAAAAATCCCTCTTCAATTCTAAATTCAAATCTCTCTCCAAAATCAAAAGCCCACTTAACATATCCAAATTGTTGAGTGTGGGTTCAAATTCTAAAAAACAATTAAAGAAGAAATCGATTCAAACTTGTTTTCAAAATTCAAAAGTTCAACCAAGTTTCAATCAATTTGAGTTTAGTTTAGTTCTAAATGGAAATTCAAGAGTGTGTTTACTTTTCCTTTGGGATGGATTTGGCCTTGGATCGGCTAGCCTCCCACGACCGACTTGCCCACCTCATTCATTTTGGCCAAGTTTGGGGATAGGATCACTTGTGAGGGACCACCCTCACACCATGAGTGTGGTGAGGGTCATATCATCCAGTTGAGATGTCATAACGTTTCCCTCACACCAAAGAGGAAGGCGTAAATTCCCTACAAGTAGTAGTTCCTGCGGTGTGCTGTGGTTCCCCTTTTTTGCCCGATGCAGCTAGCACCCACTCGTTGGCTCCTTCCAAGGGAAGGCTACCCTATCTTGAGGATAGTCTCCCCACATATGAGGTTGGGTCTAGTTCTCGTCGCCCTCTAGCAGGACTGGCCTTCAACCCATTTCAAGATCAAGCATCATGACCCTAGCCAAAGAGCTAGAGCAAGTTTCCCTCTCTGTAGAGAGTTACAGGATAGTGTCTCCTCTTATCATAAGAACAAGTTTCACCTCTCTTGGATGGAGGAAGATATTAGAGGATTTCAAGTTCACCTCCACCTGCAATATAGTTTGAGGCTCCTATTAGAGATAGGAGGAGGTTGTATGTTGGCCTTAGATCATTTTGCAGTTGATGGAGCTTACAAACTATCAGTCAGGGCTCAATTTGATTTACATTCATCATTCCTCACGGTGTGGGCACATGTCGAGATAGGAGAGGGCTAGAGAGCTCGGTGTATCCTGTGACTAGGCGAGGTATGCAGGGCATGTGACCTCACCCTGTGGACTTTTCCCATCGGTGCGCTACCCATGCATTATCTGTCATTTATGAGTACTACCCACCATAGAGAGGAGCTCCCTAGAGAGTCGGTGGTGCCTCCACCGCTCTACTCACCCACCATCTCAATACAAGTTCCATGATCCATAAGGAAGGCGCATCCGGAGAGAAGAGAGCCCACTGATGATTATGGCAGAGATCCCATTCCATCTACACCGCCGAGGTGAGGCAAGGTGAGCTCTTCGCTCAACCTCCTTCAGTTGTGGTGAAGAGGGAATGACCTGAGCATTGTAGTTCTACCACCACCATCACCATAGAAAACATGGAGATAGTAGCAATAGAGGAAGGAGGAGATAGTTTGGTGCCCCATGGCCATAGATCCTCCTAGAGTACACTCCACCAGATCTAGTGACATGAGCATCCTCTAGTGAGCATAGCCCTCACAAGATTAGCTCTCAGTATAGGTTAGATGGCTTTCTATTCATAATAGTGATCCTACTAGTCGGCCTCAATCTTTTGTACCATTCAATTGGAATCCTTGATGACATTTGTAGCTTATGGTTGAGAAGGAAATTCTAGGTATGTCTCGACCTAGAGGATGAGAAGGTCAATTTTGATCCAATGAAGATGATTTATTGGAGGATTGGGAGTGCACATGGTAGATACAGGGGTTCCCTCCTTCATGATCAGAGTTTGGAAGGTGTTGTGGGCGATTAGGATGACACGCTCATTCACCCAACAACTCCTTCAATAATTAAAGCAAAAGGATGAACAAATTTATAGGATGGGAAGAGGCTTGAAGATTTTCTAGCATAGTTTTGGCACTTGAGAACTAAGCTCAATATGCATCCTACTATTAGGTCATATCGACCTAATTTGCATGTGTTGGATCAAGCCAAAACTTCACCTCCAAGTAGATAATGGTAGCACCGCTTGTATAGGAAGGTAGTGGTTAGTACCTCCATAAGAAAAGGATATTAAAAAATCATGGTTGAGCGAGTGAGAGAAGCAGCAAGCCGAGGAGGATCATCGGTTCCAAAGGGTAGACCCTACCAAGAGGAATTTGATGCCATCCAATATCCTAATAGTTTTGTGCCACCTTCTTTCAAGAGCTTTGATGGATGGGAACCCGGCACATACACTTAGGGCTATTTACAATCGGTGGTGGTGATGCTCTATTATTCTATCTTTTTTTGTGACTTAGCGGGCATAGCCTTTGATTGTATGCTAAACTTTCTAATAATTCGGTGAAGACTTTTGTTGAGTTGGAGCAACTCTTCATTAAGAGTTTCTTTGGAGCTCGAAAGGGTGATTGTAGGTGATCTCGTTATGGCTCAACAACACCCTAGTGAGTCCTCATTGATTATATTCTCGGATGGCAATTTGAGTATGAAATGTGAACGCATCTAACACATGCATTGAAATTCTACTAAAGAATATTCATGGCGGTCACCTTCATGCTCAAAGGTTTTACCATCAAGACATTTGAGAATCTAATCAACAAGTTAGCTTACAAGGAGAAGCAAAATAGTTGCCTTTTATGGATTAATCAATAAAGCCAAAGCCACAAAGTTTATGAGAAGAAGCCAGGCGTGTGATAATAGATAAGGGAAGTAGGCCAGAGTAGTATGAGAGACCTCAAGCTCCCATCACTTCCACCTCCTCTACCACCAGAGGCCATCCTACATGATGGCTAGCCTCCATGGCCTTTGCACCTCCTCCTCACCATATCCATAGCGTAGACATACACCACCAAGTAGCTACCATCCACCTACTCTTTTGGATAAACTAAACAAACCTTATTCATTTAAGAGGGAGGTGATAAGGAAAATCTTTAAGAATCTTAAAGAAACTTGATTTTCAATTACCCAAGCAGAAGGCCAAAGGAAGTGGGCAAGAACAATGATCCTAACTTTTTTCCCTACCACCCATGGTAGGCCATGTTTTGGAGGATTGCTTTACATTCAAGGGGCTTGAGCATAGCTTCAAGGCCATAGTTATCCCAAAGGAATACCTAGTGGAATAACCATCCAGTTCCATTAGGATAATCCTTGGGGATACACTTGATCCTCTCAAAATCAAAGAAGGTTGGGATATCTCCTTATCCCAACCTCTAAAAAGATTGTCAAAATCAAGAAACTTTCTTTGGTGCTTGAGCTCAACCTCCAACATTAAGGAAGGTTTGCAAGTTTCAAAGATAACTTGGGAAAGTGGGAGCTCAGCGACAGCCCACACCCCCGGGATATAAGTAACAACCACTCGAGCCCATCCTCCACTCCATCGTTGTATACTACTTTTGCACTCTAGCTCTTCTTAGTAGACATCTTGTATTGGTGGATGAGGGCATCAAATCCCTCACCCCACTTACTTTACTAATTTTACTATGTACCTCCTTCAAAATCCAAGAAATCAAGAATAAAAACTAGTTTGAATTACATCTATCTTGATGGGTTCTCTAATTACACTCTTAGAAAACTCTCAAGTCTAAATAATAATTATAACTCGATCTTCTCTTTCGATTGAGTTGGACTTTCCTCTCTAAATACTACGGGTTCACCTCTTGAGATAGACTTGGAATTATCTAATTTTGAGGGTCCCATAGGAGAAGCTATAGGTGAGCTTGGCGGTAGAATCTTCAACTAACCCACAGAGATCACAAGTCAACCTCAGAGTGGCAAGGTTCTACCTCCTAGAGCACCTCAAGATCATTGGTTGGTTATTGAAGCCCCTCCACAAGATGCTCCACCCTTGGATATGCTTGTGGAGGATCAACCCAAAGTGGATTACAATGTCCTCTCACCTAAGAAAGTTGACATCTAAGTTGACCATATATGATGCCCTTGTCTTATCCAAAGAGATGAGGGAATCATTAATCAAGGCTCTTCTTGATCCAAAATATGCTTAGCTAGCTTACCTATTTAAGAGGATATTATTCCGGAGAAGCTTGGGAATCACTTTTAGAGATGAAGACCTTCTTATGGGGACATGGAGCATAACCGTCCCCTCACTTTACATGGACATGGGATTTAGACTTTCGTGGTTCTTATCAATCCAAGTGTCGTGAACATTATGAGTCTAAAGACCCTTGCCTACTTGAGGATTGACATCTCCACACTCGAGAATATCGATGATGTTGAGAGGATTCAATGAACAAGGCGAGAGGGCTTTAGGTTCCATAGTGTTACCTTTAAAATAGGTGACTTGAAGGCTGCAAGTTCTATATCATTGATTTGAATACTTCATCATGGCTTTGCTCGGGGCCTTGGATACATCAAAATAAGATGATTCCATCTTCTCATCATCTGCATCAAGTTAGAAGGGATGGAATTGAATACTATGTCAAAGGAGATGAAAAGCCATTTTTCGAGAGGTTGAGATATATGAAGATGCGACTATCTTTCTCAAAATACCTTTCTCATGAACTTGGTCAAAATTCAAATACAAAAGAAAAGGAAAAAAAAGCAAAAGAAAAAGAAAAAAAAATACAAGTGAATAAGAAAAGGATATCAAGGAAGAAGTAGAGCGCATGTCACATTCCACCACAGTTCATTCCATCATATGGACATATGGGTAGGATGACTCAATCACCAGGTAGAGGTAGAAATAGAGGGTTCTAGAGGTGGAAGACCTCTTGGCGGCACCAACAAGGGTTATGTTCCAATTCATAGAGTACCCCTACTATTCACATAGACTTGGAATCTAGCTTGAAGAATGAGTCTAATGTGATTAGCATACCACCAACCCCTCTGCAAGTTTCATTGGAGGTGACACTCGGTGATAGAAGACCAGCCTCCAAGCAAAGCATGAATGTATTTGAATCAAGTTTATGTGAAACTATCAGTGATTAGGAACCTTAGCTCTAACCTCACTTTCCTCTCAAAAGTTGAAGGTTTAGTAGTTAAGGAAGCCCCTCAATCTTCCATGTCAAGCCAAAGAGATTCCTATTGGGATCATCATCCTCAAAAGCGATGTAGACTTGAGGATAATTCATATAAAGAATTAATGGAATTACCTTTTGATTGGTACTCACCATGTTCTTAATCTTGCAAAGAAGGGTTTGATTCCTTATACATGGTCACAGTCAAATTGAGCTATGGAACAAGGCGGGGATGCACAATCAAGATCAAGACTAGGATTGGTATAGTGGGTCCACGCGATAATGATGATTACTACTTAGTTGTCACCAATCATTTGGAGTCCGATAAGTTCTTCAACCACACTACTCTTATGAGGATGTGTGTTTAGAAACTTTAGATGATCAGATGATCTCCAAATCAAAGATGCACCTCCATAATTTGAAGAGGAGATCTATTCAATAATTGATAAGCTTAAAGAAATCAACCTCGATGGAAGAAAATCCACGCGCATACATCAGTTCATTATTGAATGAAGAAGAAACCAATGACTTGGTTAGGCTATTGATTGAGTTTAAGGACGCTTTACATGGAGCTATGAAGAAATGCGATTATCTCGATGTAGTCCAAAACTAGCAATGGACCCTAACGCTAACCCTATCAAGCAAGCTCCTGGGCATGCGATTAGAAATTGAATAGCAGTCATTTTTGAAGTCAAGAAACGATTGATGGGTTTCATCGGGGAAAAAATATCCTACGGTTAGTCATTGTTGGCTTAAGAAAAATGGCCAAATTCACATGCATCAATTTAGGGACTTAAACAAGGCATGTCCTAAGATGAGTTTCCTCTTCCTATACCGATTAATGGTGGACATCGCCTCATCTCATGCAATATTCTCTTCATGGATGGGTCATCGGCTACAACCAAATCAAGATGGCCCCGAGGATGAAAGAAACACTACTTTTGAACCCCAATCGAATCTATTGTTATAAGGTCATGCCTTTCCTTAAAATGTTGGTGCTACACACTGAGCCATGACTCATCTTCAATGAACTCATTCATTATCAAGTTAAATGTTGTGTTGATGATCTAGTAGTCAGAGCAAAGAAAAGAAAGACCATCTCTTTGACTTGAGAGTAGTTTTGAATAAGACAATATAACCTCAAAATGAATCCCAGTGTGCATTCATAGTAGCTTCAAGAAATTCTTTTGGGTTTATTTTTCGACACCGGGGAATAGAAAGATCTAGAAAAGATCAAAGATATCTTAAAATGTCACCACCTAAAAGTTTAACTCAACTTAGATCTTTCCAAGGGGCGGTTGGTATCTAAGATGCTTTATCTCCAATCTATGAAGATACAAGCCATTTTAGCACTTGTCAAAAGGATGCCAAGTTAAAGTGGGATGATAAGTGCCAACATGCCTTTGAAGATATTAAGTATTTGGTGAAGCCCGGTTCTAGCTATCTCGGCATATCATCCTACTGCTGCATTAGATGACTCGGTGCTTTGTTGGCCCAAGCCAATGATGAAGGAAGGAGAGTGCTCTACTATGTCAACCATCATCGATCCCTCGAAACAACCCACCTATTAAGAAGCATTTCTAGCTTTAATCTTTGCATCCCAAAAGCTGACTACATTCTTTCTCATAAAGTGAACTTGATTTCTAGAACCAATCCATGCGTATCTCATAACATGGAATACTATCTAGATGTTTGACACGTTGGTCCATGATTCTCTAGTTTGATATCACATTGTACCCTCATGTAGTGAAAGGAACAAGCAGCAGATTTCTTAGACACACCCACTTCTGATTCCCGCTTAGTGATGATCTCCATAATGAACAAATCATGAACTTAGGGGAGGTTGACAACCATTATTGGGAGATGTATTTTGATGGTGTGGCTTCCTTTCATAAAGGAGAATAACCAGATCTACTCTTCCGGGAAAGAAAGGGTAGAATAGTTCTCTTAACTCTAGATGATGTGAAGATTCTCATACTATCTCTAATCCATGCACCAACAATGAAAGAGTATGAGGCTTTGATTAGGTCAGTTAGCCATCACATGTGTGTCAAAGCATCAACATCTTTGGGGATTCTCGGTTAGTCATCAAATTGTCGTTCTAAAACCTAAGCCGTCACACCGAGTATACCATGAAAGTTGGCCCAAATCGAGGTCACCATCTACTGGATTTCTCAAGGAGAGAACATGATGCGATGCTTTGGCCAAACTTGCCAAGGAATTGGCATGTCGAAGATGAGTTCATTCCAATAAGGGTCCAAAATAGACAATTCCTATCCCTTTTGATGTTGAACTCATCGAGACTTTCTCTTGAAGGGGAGGTTCTTTGCTAGTAAAGATGAGGAGATTGAGGTAACCATTCATATATTACTTGAACACCCACAAACTACCTCAAGAGAAATCATAATCCCATCGGATAAAATAGAGAGCTCTCTCATGCTCGTGGATGGCACCTGCCAATGGTCCTTGATCAAATGTGGTTACATTATTTAAATAAACACAGCCCATAGGATCATGATCGAGGTACATTGGTCTATGTGGAGCACGTCCAAGATGCAAAGATAAAGAGATTACAAGATGATTATAAAGATGGAAAGAAAATTAGATACCACAGGTTACAAGGTCTTGATAAACTCGCTATAAATTGCATGGATGTATCTAGGAGATGCCATCGTGTAAGGTACACGGTGTGGTCCTACATTAACCACCCAACATTCTACATTCTATATTGGCCTCATGGCCATTTGAGTGTTGGGGTATTGACATTATGGGTCCTATCGATCCTCCTTCTTCCAAGGGTCATCGTTCATTCTAGGCGCCACATTACTTCTCCAAGTGGCGAGGAAATCCCACTCGAGAGGTCACAGCTCATCATGTGCTCTAGTTTTTTAGAACCATATCATATAGGTTCGGTGCCTCGATGAATTATATATCTAATAATGGTATGCATTCAAGAGCACCAAGATCAACGCTTCTTGAAGACATGGTATAGATTAGAGATACTCCACCATCTACTACCCCAAGGGAAAATGGCTTAGAAGCATTCAACAAAACTCTCATCCAAATACTAAAGAAGACACTTGATGATAATAGCGATAGTGGCATGAGTAGTTAGTTGAAGCCTTTGGGCATACACCACATAGAACTCCAACTCAACTACCCCATTCTCCTTAGTGTATGGGTCAAGCTATTCTACCCTTAGAAGTTCAACTCCCATCACTAAGGATATCAATGGGTAACAAAATCACTACATATAATGCGTTGCGGTTAGAAGAGCTCAAGGTTTGGAGGAGAGGCACACTGTGGGCGTGCTAAAATCTCGAGTTACAAAGCCAAAATGATTCAAGCTCACAACAAGGTCCACCCTAGAACTTTTCAAGTAGGAGAGCTTGTCCTAGTTCTAAGGATTATTGCTCATCAAAGATGGGAGGTAAGTTTGAACCCACTTGGGAAGGCCTTTGTCATAGAAAAGGCCTACCAAGGAGGATCTTATCCTTATTGATTGTAGAAGGGAACACGATGCTTCCAATTAATGGGCTCTATTTGAAGAAATATTACCCATAAAAATGTTTTTTTAAATAATTATCATCAAAAGAACAAAATTTCATTCCAATTCATCAAAATCTTCTCTCCATTCAAAGTGTTGTTTGCTTGTCTTGAATCCTCCATGACATATTTAGGTAGGTGTAAGAGAACCCGGTGGCATCCTATCCTTCTAACATGAACACAATCAAACACAATTCCAGTGCTACTAGAATGGTGTGAGAGAACCCAAGAGGCATCCTATTTTGATTAGCACAACTAAGTTAGTGTGAGATAACCCAAGTGGCATCCTTTCTTAATGGGATCACAATTGCCATCCATGGCACCATTTCATCAAATTCCCAAGCATGTTTTAGGATAGGTGTGAGAGAACCCAAGAGGCATCCTATTCCTTCTAACACAAACACAAACAAAATAAACACAAATCTTTTATCTCGCTATTTTGATGTGGGAGCAAGCCCCTTGTGGCACTCACTCATTAGCTGCTCTTGGTCTAGTTAACATGCTACCTTGCTAGTATGTCACCCTAGTGGTCATTTGTCCTGGATGTGAGTCCTGCTTTCTCCCTAACTTGACCATTGCAAACCAACAAGCACTTTGTTAGTTTGTAGACTTCACCGCCAGTAGCTACCTCATGTTGATTTTATTTAAGAAGATGTGAGTTCCTGCTTTCTTCTTGAACTAACCATCATGCACTAACTAGGTCAAGTATATTTGAGGTTTAGATAAGTCCCCAGAGGCTCCTTTCCTTTTGCTACTCTGAGTTGATATAAGTCCCCAGTGGCATTCACTCAGTAGCCTAAGATAGCGTCAGCGAAAGACAAACTATCCAGATAATTAGTTCTATAGGAAGATGTGAGTCATCGATGCTTTCTTCCTAGGCTGATTATTACAAATTGATGGGCACCTTAGGTTGGTTGATGTTCACTATCGACGACTCACCGGTGGATACACTACTCAGAGATGTGAGTCTTGCTTTTTTCCTTGAGTTGGCCACCAAATACCTATAGATATTATCTTCTCCAAGATTTTGGATAAAGCCCTTAGCGGCCCTCTCCCTGGCATTCTACTTGGATCACATCCTTTGAGACCCCATTTAGACACTACACAGGTTACTTTTGGATTGATAGTCCCCTTTCTAGTAGCCACCCTATGGTTGGAGAATTTGTTCGGATGTGCGATTCTCCCTTGATTCATAAATCTAAGATAGGTCTAGGCTAATATAAGCTCCTTCTTAGTATGATCCCTTGAACCAACAAGGTCCATGATAAATAAACAAAATTAATTCACTTGTGGAATAAGAATTTAAGCCCCAGTGGCCCCTTTCCCAAGCAGCATCCTATCTTTAGGGCTCGTGAGAACTCTCTATAAGAATTTCTTGACTACTTGAGTTAAGATAAGTCCCGTGGTGAAAATTTTCTTGGAGTCTTTTTTAAATCTATAGGGAAAAGAGAAAGAACAAGACTATAAAATTTATATTTTAAGGCATGTAGATCTAGATGTAATTTATTCAAGTGATCGTACATCATCAAGAAATAGTGTACTATCTCAAAGATAGAAGTCACTACCCTTTAATGGACCTAATCACCTCAATAAGGACTCCTAAGGATGATGGGTCCGCATATATGTGAGATTCTTCCTCTACTTTACATGAAAAGTAAAGGTGGTTTATTTTAAATCGAAGTTTCCTATAGGCAAGCCCCTAATTAATTACATCCTAAGGAATGGGGATTCCTTAGAAAACTCGATTAAGGTAAATGATCATTATCTTCAAAGATTTCAATAGGAAAGGACTATCAATCGATTGGTTTATTTTGAAGATCAAATGGGATTGATCAAAGAGAGGGAGTTATTATCAAGCCAAAATGGAAGATAAGTAGAGATGCCCATGATGCTAGAAACCTAGGAGCATCTCAAACTATCCTAAAGTTGGCTTTACATTTTGAAATTGATTTAGTTTGTTTGAGTTGTATTTTTCATTAGAAATTTAGACTTATGATTCCTTAACACAAGATTAAGGAAATGCCTAAGAGGTGAGAATTGAGCTTATGGCCCACAAAGGGGAGAAGCAACCTGTAACCTAAATCTATGGAGCTTTGGGTCGAAAAGCACAACCTAAATCTAAGGCAATAATGGGTAATTGGTTTTTCTCCATAAGAGAGACAAACCACCGACAAATGAACTTACAACCATCTGGGGTGGTCGCCAACTAACTCCTCCTATGATTTTAAATACATGTAGCAAGTCTTTATGCTTATGTAAGATAGCTAGGCTATTATTTATTTAGAAAGAGAAAAGTCCTTAAACTCACTCCCTAAAGAGACTAGATCATGTAGGGACATGCTTTCAAATGACCTAAATCTAATGCAATTCAAATTTCATTTTATTTTCATTTTGGACAATTATTTTGACTCAAAGCTAATAGGATTCATATGTCTAATGCATGAAATAAAGTTATTGGCCAAAAGAGAAGGAGGAGTGTTTCCACCATGGCTCTCAAAGGTCAAGCCAAGTTTCTCGCAAAGGTGGAAGCCCTCCAATCAAGAGTGAAATAAGATGTTATGTGCATGATATTATAAAAGAAATACTCATCCAGGGGTTGCTAATTCTTTTTATCTTGATTTTAAACCTAAGCTTTAGGTGAGGTTATGAGTTCTTTATTTTAATTTAGAGTTGTTAAGTAAAGATTTATTTTTCCCAAAGAGCCTAATCCACATCCAAGCCATACATAAAGCAAGAAGAAACTAGAAAAATATGCCACTTAATGCAAAAGCTAAACAAATCATCAATCAATTTATAAAGCTAACCACAAAAAAAAAATAAATGGTCATGGTTGCACCACGACAAACCCAAAAGATAAATGTGGGTAGCCAAGCTCTACCCTTATACAACCCGATTACAAATGAATTAAATTACAAGGAATTCATTGTTATGGGGTCTTCAAGCTTCATTCTTCATTCTTCTTTTCTTCTTTCTTCTTTGGTTCCTTCTTTTGATGGTTGAAGGTAGATGCTCCAAGCTTCACATGGTGCATAAGATAGGATCTTATGACCAATGCTCATCCTAATCCCCATAACAATCATTCCAAAATCCTAATTGCATAAATTTACATGAAAAGGAAAAGAATGGAAATCTAACACCTAAAATAGAGATTAGCTAAAACAAACCACACAAATCCAAGATGTATATTGGACTTATCACCCCACACATAGGTGACTAAGTCCACTGCCTATTGGATTATGCTTAGGGTATAAAGCACCTATAAGCAAAAAAGCATTTATATTTTTATTTATGATGCCCCTTAAGCACAATCCCCTAAAAAGAATAGTAGACTAAGCATCCTACCATTCATTCTATGAGCATACACCCTAACATCCGCCTATAACATATACACAAAACAAAATAAACATCAAACCATGCATCATCCCTAACCTAAAGCTAGAAGTGGTGACTTAGGCTAATGTGTATGCTTTGAAGGTTTGTGTGGTATGCTTAGCTATGGCTTTAGTTCAAATTTTCTAAGTGTGAAAACATGTTCAACTTAGAGGAGGGTTTCATTTAAGTTGTTTAATTGATTTGGGTTGATTTTATTTCATGTTTTGATTAGGTTCAAATGAATCCTATAATTAATTACTAAGTTATAAAGAGAGGGAAAGACAGGAGAACTTCTTTCCTTCCCTAACCTAAGTAATTTCTAAAGTAGGTTCACATTTTAGTTTTTTAGTGAATATTTGATTAAGTCTTTTAATTATCCTAAGTTTAGATGAACTCTAAACAAACCTATTCAAAAAAGAAAGGCATTTTAAGATTAATAAAATGAACCAAATTCACAAAACACACATTATTTCATTTCTTTTGCCAAACTTGTATAACATGCATATGAATGAGTCCTAAGCATATCTATACATACAAATGAGAATATTTAACACACTTTATGATGCATGCTAAAATTCATTTAAGAAAATTTAGAAGTTTAAGATGCATGATTTTCTTTAAGTAAAAAAGGGTTTCTTTATCCAATTCATCATACTCACATGAAAGTAAGAAAGGCATAAGTGAGTACAATGCCATTGTTAACAGGTGTAAGGTACAAGACCTACTTAGGGCTACTTAAAGCCTCGCAACCTGGGGTTGTCCGTGACTAATATACCACTTTCCTTAAATACAAACATGTGTACAAAGAAATAGATTGGAAGAAAGAATGCAAAAGTTCTATTAATTGATTCATTTTGTTTAAGCACTTTATGTGTGCGGTATAAGTAATCCTTCTTAAATCATAGCATTGGAATGAATAGAATATGGAATTTGGTAAGTGTTAAGTTCTTTTCAAATGAACCATGCATGATACCCATTCTATTCAAACAATACTAACATAAGAGAGAAAGGAAACATATGCTAAGCACATCCTTATATTCTTTCACATGCAAGCTTATAATTAAAATATATAAGTAACACACTTTAGATTTGATAATTGACTATATGTTTTGAAAATAGTTTTGAGTTTAGTAGTGATAATAGCCACTCATATTTCTACTTTAATAAACACATGCAAATTTGACATAAAGTAAACAATTTCATTTTTAAATTTGAATTTGAAAAATATAAATGCATGAAACCACATGACATACAAATTTAACATGTTGGGGAAAGAATCAAAGCAATGAAAGCATGTAAACACATTCACTTTAATTAAATCCTAAAGACATTCTTATGGAATAAGAAAGTTTAAAATAAATCAAAGTGAATTCAATGTGATTTTTGTTTAGTTTTAAGTTTGATTTAATTTTAAAAGGTTAATTGAGTTTGATGTTCCTAACCCATTCCCACATGTGTTTGATATTTTTGCTTAATTTTTAGATGATTAGATTCATTTTTATGTATTAATTAGGTTAAGGTATGAATTAAGTAAATTAATTAACCCTTACCTACACCACCTTAGCATAGTTAACCAAGTAATTATGAGCTAATGAGGTGACATAAAAAAATCATAAGAAATTTAAACTTGCACAATGCACCTAGGAAGAAATGGGCCTAATGCAATTTGGCTGATTAATGGTTAATGTTAAGGGGTTTAGCTTAAGTAATTTCAAAACACCCGTTCACACATATGAATTGGGTTTTGATTTCCTTAATTGAACTTAGGCTCTTAAACACCAAGCATCTACCCAAAGTAGATTAATTAAGTTTTGTAAATTTTTATAATTTTAGAAAAATTAAGGGATAAATTAATGAATTAACCCTTAATTAAGATTAAGGAAAGAAAAGGGGTTTAGGGAATAGCTTAGGGAAATGCCCCAAAATTATTCCCTAAACCTCTATCTACTTCTAACCTTAATTAACTTAATAATTTAAAACATTAATTATCCACATGGAATAATATTTTAATTTTAAAATATAAAAAAGTTTAGATTAACTTAAAAATTAATTAAGTAATTAACAAAATATAATTTCTAATAAAACCCAAAATCAGAGAAAAGCGTAACTCAAAATATATTGAAATTATTTTTAAAATATTCTTGGTTGAATTATCTTTCTATAGGATTTTACCTCATATTTTCTAAATTTTATTGAGAGAGATATGATTTTAGAAGATCGAGATTAATTAATCATTAATTAAATCCCTAAACTAATCCCTCAAATCCGTATGCATGGCGGCAACAAGGCGCTTTACATGCGCCGCTACTTAAACATCAAATCAAGTGGCACATGGTGGGATGCGCTGATCTCTATCCATCAAAGATCTGACAACCGTGGATCCTCCGGTTTATAAAAGGATAAATGAATTTCTAAATGTCTAATAATCTTGACCATCCATCCAAAATGCATTGATGGCAGATCTCCCAGCTTCTTCCCTAGGATCAATAGAGACTATCCATATTTAGGGAAGATCCGACTCGATTGAGCTTGGATTGAAACAAAACTTTACCCACACCATCTAAAGCCAATAATACATCCAATGTGGATCTTGCATGACTCAAAAAATTCTTTCACAAAATACCAACACCTCCTATGCTAGGTGGTCATACATCCGAGGTAATCATCACTCAAGATCAATGAGGGGTAGTGGAGATGAAGCCCCTGAAATTTTAGGCCATGGAGTGGATTGTTCTATAGACCAACACCACTTCACTTCCTTTGCGCTTTGATCCAATTGAAGCTCTCCTTACTATGGGAACTCAAATGGATGCTTGAGTGCTCTGATTGGTCCTCGAGGAAGTGTGCAAGAGGAATTGTGGTAGATTTTAGTGTGGAGAAAGTTGGAAGCTCGAGTAGCTCCTTATTTTTCAATGGAGAAAACCAAGAAATTTCAAATTCAAAACCCTCTTAAAATGCTTAGAAGGCTCTCTCGATCTTTCTAACACTCTAGGGCTTGATCAATTAAGGAATGATGAATTTGAATTCAAGGGGAGTATATCTCCCCATGGCAATAGGGACACCTCCTTTACCATTTTGATCCAATTCACATTGAAGAGGTTGTTTATTATTTTGCACATGGTTGGTTTGAGGCCTTGAGTGGATTTCCAAACTCCCATGTGCATCAAAATGAGTGGAGGAGGGATTTGGAATGAGCCAATTTGACCCATGGGGTTCCTTCGATCCACTGGGCTTACCCAAACCCATTGGGTTGGGTGTTCCACTCTTCATTAGGTTCCCTTGAGGTATTTGGAATGTATCAAGTGGATATGAAGAGGGCATGACCAATTACCATGGATTAGGCCAAATTTTGTTCTATGGCCTAGGGTAGAATGGTCATTTTGCTAATTTTTCAATTTGGATATGTTGGGTATGTGGAGAAATAGGTTTGTCCAAGTTTCATGAGATTTTGAATTCATTTGATAAAGTTTGGCTCATGTTGACCCATTTAGGTCAAAATGGGTCAACTTGGGTCAAGTTGACCAATTGGTCAAATTGGGTCAAACCAAGGGTTGGGTCAAGTTCATATGACCATTTGAAATATGTGGCTTTGGTTTGGTTCAATTTGGTATTTTGAATTTGGCTCATATGACTTCATTTAGGTCAAATGGGTCAAGTTGACTTATTTGACTAATTTGACCTATTTGGGCTAGTCAAGGGTGGGTTTAGGTTAGGTTAGTCATATGGTGGATTGGTATCTTTGTTTCCAATCAATTTTGGTTAAGTTTAAATTTGGCTCAACATGACCCCTTTAGTCGGAAGTAGGTCAATGGGCTAGGTCTAGTTGGCCAATTGAGGTTTTGGTCAAGTTCAACAAGTGATTTGGAATGAACTTGACCCATTGATTTGAATCAATTTGGCTTAGATCAAGTTTTGACATATTTTGACCCTTTAGGTCAAGTTGGGTCAACTTAGGTCAAGTGGTATTAGCTCAAATGTTGACTGGTCAAGTTCAAACATAGTTCATAAGTGAACTTAGATCAATGGTTTCAATCAATTTGGCCTATAGTGGAATTTGGCTATGTTAGGTTTCATTTAGGCTAAGTGTTGGTCCAACCCTTAAAGTTTGATGACTTAGTTTGACCAATTTGATTGATTGATCATTCATGATGATTGTTGATCATGATGAGAGGCAAAAGTGTTTGTTCAATCCAATTTGGTTGGGATTAGAATTTGGCTCATAAGGGTACTTTAGGTCACTTTGGGTCAAGTGAACCTAAGTGGTCAAATGGCTTGGTCAAAGCTTGATTTGAGTTTGATTGACTTGTATATGGACTTATGATTGAAATATAAATCCATTTGCAAGTGGTTTGAAGTTAAATGAGTTTTGATTCATTTGACAATTTCATATTCAAAGGAAGAATATGAAGGATTTTGGCTTTGATTTTGAATTGATTTTGATTTAGTGATTGAAGTTTGATTTATATATGGATTCATGATTGTAGGGTTGATTGAATCATGAAGGAAAATCAAAGTTTGGTTTGATTTGAAATTGATTTGGCTAAGTTCAAGATTTTGACTTGAAAGGCTTAGATTAGATTTTGAGTGGATTTGAGTTTAATTTTGGAATTGGTTTTGATTGTTTGAATTTATATTTCATTTATATATGTGAATATAAATGAGAATATAAATGGATCATGAGAAAATTTCAAGGGTTTGAAGTGCTTTGATCATGATTTGGGCTAAGTCCATTAAGAAGGATTTAAAGGACTTTGAAAAATTTTGGAGTTTGTGAATTTGGTTTGATTGATTTATATTTATATTTCATTTATATATGTGAATATAAATGAGGATATAAATGAGTTATGAGAAAATCCCATGAGTTTGAATTGATTTGATCATGTTTTAGGCTAAGTCCATTAATGAAAATTAATGACTTAAGAAAGATTTTAGATTTGAAATTTAATTTGAGGGTTTGATTTGATTGATTTATATTTATATTTTATTTATATATGTGAATATAAATGAGAATATAAATGAGTTTTGAGAAAATCCCATGAGTTTGAATTGATTTGATCATGTTTAGCTAAGTCCATGAAGGGAAACTTAAAGGACTTAGAAAATTTCATGAATTGATTTTTTAAGTTTGAGTTTAGTTTGATTGGTTTGAATTTATATTTCATTTATATATGTGAATATAAATGAGAATATAAATGAATTATGAGAAAATCTCAAAGATTTAATTTGGTGTAGATCATGATTTTGGCTAAGTCCATGAAGAAAGATTAAGGACTTGGGAAGATTTGAACTTAAGAATTTTGATGGATTTTAATATGGATTTCAATCATGGATTTCAATCATATGGAGTTGATTTGAGTTTGGAGAAAATCAAATAAGATTGATTTGAGTTTGACTTGAAGGAAGGAAAGTGAGGAATGGTTTAAGCTAAGGGTAGGAAATTTTCCTAATACCCCTAAGGCATGACCTATTCTATAACACTTCTAAGTCTTTAGACTAGGTTGAGTGTCCACCTAATCACTAGATGTGTCTTAAGACTAAGGAACTCCTAAAGCCTAAGAGAAGTCTTATGTCTAAGATGGAGGTGTTGAGAGCTCATTAAAAATGAAGTCACAGTCCCCTCGACACTCTCTCCATAGTCATCCTTAGGTCGGGTTCAATGTTTTGCCACAAGCGTTGCCACTCATTTCACTCTAGAAGATGTAACACTACTATGCATTCTTTCTAGCATGACTATCGCCTCAGCCCTAGGTTGGGTTGATATGTTACCTCACTAATGTGTCACACCGGTGGTCTTTTATTCAGAAAGATGTGAGTCCCTGCTTTCTTCCCGAATTAACCATTGCAAATCAAAAGGCACCCCTTTGGTTAGATAGTTCTCCCCTCGGTAAATTTATATGTTAGACCAGGCCAATGGCCTCTACCTCAGTCCATTGCAAACCGATGGGGTCCATCAAAAATAATTAAAATGAAATTAATTTTGAGTATCTTTGAAATTTAAGTCCCCTTGCATTCACTCAATAGTCTAGATCAGTTTTGATTTGTTGCACAAACAAGTAGTCACCTCTGGTTCCTTATTTTGGAAGATGTGAGTCTCGTGCTTTCTTCTTAACTTACCATTGCAAAAGGCAATTCCTTTGGTTGGATAGTCCTACTATGTGGTTGGTAGACTACCCTTTGGAGTGGTAAATGAAGCCCAAAGCCAAAATGACCCTTGTTCAAGTCCATCGCAAATCGATGGGATCCATCAAAAAATAATTAAAAAAGAAATTAATTTTGCCTATCTTTGAGCTAATTTTAAGTCCCCAGCATTCACTCAATAATTCGCCCAGGTTGAGTTCATTTGTACAAGCAACCGATCACCCCAGTGGTTCCTTATTTTGGAAGATGTGAGTCCCCACTTTCTTCTTAACTTAACCATTACAAACGAAGGCAATCCCTTATGTTGCATAGTCCTACCGTGTGGTTGGTAGACTACCCCTTTGATTGGTAAATTGAGCTAGCTCAAGGCCTACATGGCCCCTACTTTCATCATCCACCGATGGGATCCAACAAAAAAATTAAAAAATGAAATTAATCTTGACTATCTTTGAGTGATTTAAGTTCCCAGTGACATTCACTCAATAGTCAACCTAAGGTTCAATCGTTGCCAATGGATCACCCGAACGGTCCCTACTTTGGAAGATGTAAATCTACTATGCTTTCTTTAGTAATGCAATTGCACACTAAGAGGCAACCCCTTTGGTTGGATAGTCCTACTATGTGGTTGGTAGACTACCCTTTGGATTGATAAATGCAGCCTAGCCTACCATCTCAAAATCAAAAATTTAAAAATCTGAAATAAATTCAGCACTTCTCCCCGAGTCAAAAAACAAAAAAAATAAATTCAATTAACCTCCCTGTGGAAAATCAAACAATCAAACCAAACTAAACAAACAAATGAAATCAATGCTTCTTCTGAATTCTAATCCCCTGATTTCACAACCTCTTTTCCCTAGTGGATGGCGAACTTGTTCCCCAAGTGGAGAGTTCACATTTTATCCCTAGTGGAGCACCAAATCCTAAATCAATAAATTAAATTAACCCTAGATTCAAATTCAAATCAAACCTCTCATCCCCAGTAGATGACTTGAACCTCTTCCCCTAGTGGAAGGTTGCATATTCAATCCCTAGTGGATTCCTCCTTCACTCTCTTATGTTGTTGACATGAGTAGTCACATTGCACTAAGCTCTTGATTCCTTTTACACCTTGGGTTGAGAGTAGATCATTTTTGGTGCTTGTGGCTTGTTCTGTTGTTGATCATCTTGGTCAACACCAATACGCATATGCCATGTCACACACCTATTGAGCACCTTTGTTGACCTCATTTTAGAATGAGCTCTTAACCTCTCCATCTTTGACATAGGACTCCTCTTAAACACTAAGAGTTTCCATAGTCTTAAGACACTTCTAATGATTAGGTGAACACTTAGAGACTTAAAAGAGTTAACCATAGAATAGGTCATGCCTTAGGGGTGTTAGGAAAACTTGCCTACCCTATAGCTAAATTCTTACTTCCTTCTTTCAAGTTAAACTCAAATCAACTTCAAATTCAAACCAACCTCAATCATAATCAATCAAATTCAAATCAACCTCAATACATAATCAACCTCAAATCCAAATCAACTTCAAACTCAAACCAATTCCAAATCAAATCTCAAATCAATTCCAACTTAATGATTTTCTCAAAATCTAAATCAATCCCAATGGATTTTCTCAAATCATGAATCAATTCCAAATGATAAAACTCATGGTTGAATTCCAAATCCAAAATCTTTCCTATGTCACTTTGAATTCATCTTATGGACTTAGCTCAAATCAAATTCAAATCACTTCAAATTCAAAAGATTTTCTCATAACCAATTTATATTCTCATTTATATTCATAAATATAAATTACATATAAATTCAAATATCCAAAACCAATTCAAAACTCAAATCCAAATCTAACCTAAATCAACCTAAACTCTTTTCAAGTCAAATTCTTGAACTTAGCCAAATCATCTTCAAATCAATCAAACCTTTGGATTTTCTCTTCAAACAACCAATCCTTCACAAATCAAATTCAATCATAAACTTTAACCATCAAACCAAAACTAAATTCAAAGACTCAAACCCATGTTCATCTTTGAACTTGAAATTGTCAAATGAATCAAAACCCATTTCACTCCAAATCACTTGCAAATGGATTTATATTTCAATCATAAGTCCATATGTGAGCTCAACCAAACTTGATTCAAGCCTTGATCAAGTCATTATTAGGCACTTGACCCAAAGTGACCTAAAGCACCTTTTTGAGCCAAATTCTAATCCTACCCAAATTAGATTGAACTAAGCCCATCTAAGCCTCACATAATGAGCAACAATCATCATAAGATGATTAATTACTCAAGTTGGGTCAAACCAAGTCAAACCTAATCTTTCACCAAGTCAACACAACCCAAATGAAATCTAAACTAGCCAAAATCTATCATAGTCGAATTGATTAAAAGCATTGATCAAAACCAATTCATGATCAATGATTGGACTTATCCAAGTCATCATTTGAGCCAAACCTAACCCAATTGGCTACATGACCCAAGTTGACCCAAGTTGACCTAAAAGTCAAAATGTGTCAAATGTTGATCTAAGACAAATTGATTGCAACCAATAGTCAAATTCATTCTAAATCACTTGTTGAACTTGAACAAAGCCTCAATTGTGAAAACCTAGCCCAATTGACCATGAACCCAACTTGACCTAAAAGGTCAAATCAAGCCAAAATTAAACCAAACCAAAATTGATTGAAACCAAAGCTTGCAAATTTTGAATGACCAAACCTAAACCCGGCCCCATGAACTTAATTGGGTCAAATGGGTCAAATTAATCAATTGACCCATTTGACCTAAGTGAAATCAAATGAACCAAAACTAAATATAAATCAAATTGGACCAAACCAATGATACCAAACCACTCCAAATGGTTATATGAACTTGACAACCCATGATTTGACCCAATTTGACCAATTGGTCGACCTAAGTTGACCCATTTTGACCTACAACCCATTTTTCAATTATTCCAAATCTGCCTAAATCAAAATCAAAGCCAAATGACCATTTTACCCTTGGGTCAAGGGTAACTCTTGGCCAAATTCACTTAGAATTTGGCTAATTCATTTTCATAGCCACTTGGCACCCTCTTAGTTGACCAAATGGACACAAATGAGGGTGGTGAACATGACCTAATGGATTTGGGTCATCCATGACCCAACCCATGACCAACCACGATGAAAATGAGCACATGGAATCACTCCATACTCTCATTTAACACATGGGCAAATCCTCCACTACACTCCTTTAAAAATTGAATCATATGGAGCTTGTAACAACCTAACAAACCCATTCAATCAAATCAATTTAATCAAAATGGCATGTAAGCTCACGGCCATCCATCCAAATAGGAGATATACTCCCCTCATTCCATTCCAATTCAAGACTCTTGCATTGATTGAGCCCAAACAAAGCTTCTCCAAGCTTCTCCAAGATTTCTTAAGCTCATTCAAACTTCCCATTCTCATGTTTCCTTACCAAAAATAGGTGAGGTAGGAGAATTTTCCAACTTACTCATTACTCCCAAAGTCCAATTGCTCAAGCATCTCACCCAAGTTGTTTTCCAAGTACCAAGCCATGAAGGAGGAGCTAGACCAAAGTCAGCATTAAAGCAAGCTTTGGTCAATAGGAAGATCCACTTTATCTCAAGCCTTCAAACCTTCAACAAGGCATCGTCTCCACTAAACAAAGCTTCCTCAACATTTGGAAGGCCGGTGATAGCCTCAGTGAGGTATGAAACAAACTGAGCTTATGTAGAAAATTCTTTGGTCTTTTTTGAAGGGAAGTGTAATCCCAATTGAATTCCACCATTGGGTGTGTTTCTTATTACTCCTAGATGGTGTGAGTTGAATCCTAGCTCAATCGAGCTCAAGTGAGCGATTAAGCCATGAAGGAGACGGGCGATCTCCATCTCCGAGGGAGGGATGAATCATGGACGTCCATCCCGTGTGTTTTGGATGGGCGATCATAATTCAAACATGTTAGATCATGATTTTATCCTTTAAAACTATACTTTAATCTTGACCATCCGATCTTTGATTAGATGGTCCAAGGAGAAAATGAGTAGCGCGTGGCATAGACTTGATAATTTAAATAACCAATCTTATGTGCACGTGAAAGCATGCACTACCATACAAATGCATCGATGGGATTGGTTAATTAAGCTTACTAATTACCTAATAATTACTAAAACTTCAAAATACATAATTAAATGTAGAAAAAATTAGAAAATATAAATGAGGGCTCATTTTAAAGATAATTAGTGAGGAATAATATAAATTTATTTCTAATTGATTTTTAAGTTAATTTTATTAATCGGTTTATTTGAAATGTTAATATCTTACTCCATAATGGCTTCTAATTAATTCCAAACTTCAAGCATGTTTTGAGGGATGACCTCACCTAATTTTCTTAGTATTTATTAATGAATTAGAAAATCAATTAATGAATCTCTAATCACCCTCTTAATATAATTAAGAGTAATTAAGCATGTAAATAGTGATTTAATCACTTAATTAAGATAATTAAATATTATTTAAGTGATTAGAGGTTTATGGAATAATTTTGGGATATTTTCCTTAAGCTATTCTCTAAACCCCATTTCTTTCTTAATTTAAACATAATTAAGGATTAATCCACTAATGATCTTCTTAATTAGCTTAATCAAATTTTCAAAATCAATCTAAACTTAATCAATCCTTTCTTGGGTAGATCCTTAGGTGTTCAAAACCTAAGGTAAGTTTAAGGAAATCATTTCCAACCCACATGTGTGGAAGGTTATGAAAGTACTTAATTAAACTCTTTAGCTTAATTAATCAATGATTGTGAGCCAATTGCATTAGGCCCCTTTTATTTCTTAGAGCATTGCTAATTTAAATTCCATGTGGTTGCATATCATATGTTGGCTCATAATTGTTGTGTTAATTATGTTAAGTGGTGTAGGTAATGAATTAATGAACTTTCACACCTTAACCTAAACAAAACATAAAATCAATCTAATGGTTCTAAAATTAAACTAAAATGATTCACATATGTGGGAGATGGGTTAGGACCAGCAAACCTCTTCACATATCCTAAAATAAAATCAAACTCAAAATTAAAACAAAATTTTTTTAAATAATTTTTGATTCACTTTAAATGATCTTATTCCATAAGATTGTCTTTAGAATTGATTAGGTGAACAAAGTCATATGCTTACATCACTTTATTTCTTTTCAAGCATGTTAAATGTGGTTTATCATATGAAATCATGCATTCATACCTTTTAAAAAAATCAAATTAAAATGAAATGTTTCTTTTATGTCAAATTGCATGCTTTGGCTAAAATAAGAATATGAGTGGCTATTATCACTACTAAATCAAAATTATTTTCAAAACTTATAAATCAAAGGCTATAAATGAATGTATGATACTTATAAGTATTTATAAGCTTCATGTGAATATAGCTTAAAATGTGTTATGTGATTTTCTTCTCTTTTCTTAGCATGGTTTGTATTGATTTGCAAAGTGTATAGTTCCTTTGAAAAGAACATAACACTTGCTTAAATTTATCCCTATGCACTCCCATGTCATGAATTAAGAAGGATCTTACATTACACACATAAATTAAACAAACAAAATCAAACAAACTAACATAAACCTTTAGCATGATTCTTTTTCCATTCATTACTTTTTTATACATGCACATGTATTTAAGAAAAGTGGTATATTATGGACATCCAGTTATGAGGCTTTAAGTATTAAGAAGGTCTTATACCTTATACCCTTAGTGTAGAAAATAATGGCATCAACTTATGTCTTTCATTCATGTAAATGTGCATTTGATTCATGGATAAAAGAATCCCTCTCTTTTCTACATAGCAAAATCATGCATCAAAAATATCAAATTTCCTTAAGCAACATCTCTTAGCATTCATCATTAAGTGCTAAATATTTACATTTGCATGTATAGATATGCTTAGAGTTAGGATCATTTCATGCATGATACATATTGGAAAGAAAAATGGTTGTGTGTTTTATGATAGTAATTCATTTTAATTAATCTTAAAATGTCTTTCTTATTGAATAATTTATTTAAAGAAAATCTAAACTTAGGATTAATTTAAATACATAACAAAACATTCACTAAACAAAATCACTAATGAATCTACCTTAGAAATTACTTAAGGTAGGGAGAAAAGAGAAGTTCTCTTCCCTTTCCTCTCTTTACAATAATTAAGTAAGTGTAGGTTCATTCAAACCAAATCAAATCATCAAATAAAATTATCAAATCAACTAAATCACTTAAATGAAAGCACCCTCTAATTGAACCCTTCACACTTAGAAAATCTTAACCTTAAAGCTAAGACATACCATACAAGCATTAAATCACACACATTAGGCTAAGTCACCATTTTAGGTCTATGTTAGGGGTGCATGGTTTGATGCTTGATTTTGTTTTTGTGATGTGATGTTTTAGTCTAGATGTTAGGGTGTATGTGTGACTGGATGATAGGATGATCTTAGTCTAATCACTATCTTCTGTGATTGTGCTTAAGGGGGGTAATAAAAATAATAAATATTTTGCTGCATGTTGCTTATACCCTAAGAATAATCCAAAATAGGCGTGGACTTGGTTACCCATGTGTGGGGTGCTAAGTCAATTTATTTATATACATGTTTGGGATTGTATGGTTTGTTTAGCTAATCTCTATTTTGCGGGTTTTAGTTAGATTTACTTTTCTCATTTTCATGTAATTTTGCAATTAAGATTTGGAATGAATGTTTTGGGGATTAGAATGAACATTGGTCATAAGATTATGTCTTATGCACCATGTGAAGCCTTTAGAGCAACTACATTCTAACCAAGCCAAAAGAAAAAAAGAAGAAAGAAGAAAGAAGAAAGAAGAAAGAAGAAAGAAATGAAGAATGAAGACCCCATAACATGAATTCCTTTTTTATTGTAATTATTTCATTTATAATCGGGTTGTATGAGGGTAGAGATCTACCCAATTTCTAGTTTGTAGTGGATCCCACCATAAAGGACTTTATTCTTTTGTGCTAGCTTTATAAATTATTTGGTGTTTGTTTAGATTGTGCATTAAGATGGAATATCTTTCCTAGTTTCTTCCTTGCTTTGATGAATGGCCCGGATGCGATTAGGCTCTTCGTGAAAAAATAAATTTTATGTCCAATTAATCAACTCAAACTAAAATTAATAACTCATAACCTCATTTAAAGCTTAGATATAAATCAAGATAAAATATTTAGCAACCCCTTAGCTAGGTGTTGTATATTTTCACATCATGCATAAAAGCATCTTGCTTCACTCTCTCTTACATATGGAGGACTTCCACTTTTTCCAGGGAACTTAGCTTGACCTTTGAGATCCATGGTGGAAACACACCTCTTCTTCTGATTTTGGCCCATAATTAAATTTCTCATGCATTAGGCATATGAATCGTAGCCTGTCAAATCAATTGTCCAAAAATAATGAAAATAAAACATAACAAAAATTTGCATTAGATTTAAGTCATTAATCATGCCCCACATGATCTAATCTCCTAGAGAGTGTGTTTAAGGCTTAGTTTCTTTCTAAATAAATAGCTTAGCTATCTTGCAAAAGCATATGACTTGCCTATATGTATTTAAAATCATAGGAGAGTTAGTTGCGCCACCCTCGCGGTTGTAAGTCCAAATAGTTGGGTGGTTTATCCTCTCTTATGGAGGTAAACCATATACCCATTTGCCTTAGATTTAGATCGTTTGGCTCTCACTCCTTAGATTTAGGTTTAGAGATTGATATTTCCCTTTATGGGCTACAAGCATAAATCCTCAACTCTTAGGCATTTCCATGATCTTATGTTGTGAAATTGTAAGCCCTAGATTTCTAATAAAAATTCAACTCAAATAAATAATTATCTTCAAATTTCAAAAATATAAAGCCATAGGATAGTTTGGGATGCTTACTAGGCTTTCTAGTATCATAAGCATCCCCTACTTATCTCTCTTTGGTTTTGATAATAACTCCCTCCTCTTGATCAATCCCATTTGATCTTCCAAAAATAAACCAATTGATTGATAGTCTATCTTTAAAATCTTTAAAGACAATGATTCATTTATCAAGAGTATTCTTAAGGAATCTCATTCCTTAGGATGTAATTAACTATGGGGCTTGCCTCCATGGGAACTTAACGAACCCGATTTAAAATAAACCCTACTTTACTTTTCCATGTAAAGTAGGGAAAGAATCTGTACATTCAAGACTCATTGTCCTTAGGAGTCCTTATTAAAGTTATTAAGTCTATTGTAGGATGGTGAATTCTTCTCTTGAGATAGTATATCATTCCTCAATGTCATACCCGATCACTCTAATAAGACATCTACGGATCTACGGTGTCCAACAAAATCATTCTTATTTCTTTATCTTCATTTAACTCATATAGATGAAGATTGAAAATAAAACACCACAATATGGCATATTTTTTTATTTTGTATTGACTTGACTTGATTAGGTTGCTTAAGATTGGTTGTCAATCACCCTTATCCCATCTTATAATGGGTTTGAATGTGTGTTCCAAGGCATTTGGTTCAAGCTTGGGTTCAAAAGGTGTCATTTAAAAAATTCTTTTATGTAGGTTGACTTGGCTTGATCCATTTGGTTGATGCTTTAATTAGATTAGTTTAATCCATTAAGATGTTATTAATCAAAGATTTTAATGGGATTTGAAGTTTATGATTTGCTTACCTCATGTTTAACCCATTAACGGATTAAATAGCTTGGGTTAAATTAAATTGAGTCAAATGGTGTGCTCACCAATTATAGTGCATTTTCTTTTCAATTATGATGATCTAAGCATTTAGAATGGATTGGATCATTCAATTTCATTTACATGGGGTTTAAAACCCAATTTGGCCTTTTAGCCTTAATAGGTTAGTTTGGGTTAAATTTGGGTTCATTTAGGTTAAATGTCTATATTAGGAAAATTGAGCCTAAATATTAGTTGATTTATGTTTATTAATCATTCATAAGTGATTTTATACAATTAATTTTGGCTAATTTTAATTTGATTTGATTTTAATCCAATAGGGTCCATTTAGGTCAAATGACCTATTTAGCCTAATTAAGGCCTCATTGGATGTATATTCTTTTAAATTCATGTTTAAACATGAATATATTATCATTTAAACCATTTGAAATGATTTTATTTCATCAAACTTTCATAGGTTGACCCTTGACTTGGTGGGACCCACATAAGTTAAACCCTTGCCAAAAGGGTTGACCACTATTTGACCTTAATTTAGATTTGATTTGATTTGAACTTATTTTGGCTTATTTGATTTTCTTTATTTTGAATTTCTTTTGATTTAATTAATTTTGAGCTTAAATAGAGTAATTAGGTTAATCACCTTAATCACCTTGCTTTAAACCCAAATTAATTCAAGTTTGAAGTGAGATGTGTTTGACTTAATTTATGTATGAGATTTATGTTGAGTCTACAAACCCAAGCAAGATGCACAGTCACTAGGTGTGTGTTCAAGTGCTTAATTGAGGCTCTAATAGGATTAAGAGTCCTAATTATTAATTTCAAAATGTTATTAATCTCATCCAAAATTGAGGTCAACACTAATGATTCCCTCATTTAAAATAGAATAAGGGTGTTATAAATGCTTAGTAGAAAGTTTTCTAAGTTGGCTAAACATTATAGTCAATCTTGGGGATAGTTGGTTCAACTACTGATCTTTTATGGAAGTTTAGAACATTCAAATAATTTGTTTCCCTTTGGAAACTAAAGAACTTGATATAAAATATACCCTATTTTACTTCTCCATGTAAAGTATGGGAAAGATCTCTCATATATACGAAGACCCATCGCCTTAGAGTTAGTGATTGGGTCCATTATATGATGGCATTTCCATCTCCTCGAGATGGTACATCATACCTAATGTCACCTTCACTTTAATTAAGTACCCCTAAGATCTATGTGGTGTCCTTATGGCTCTAAATTAAAATGCCACAACCTAACATCCGGTGATATGAAAATAATTTAGGTCATTAACATGCTAACTTCTTCTAACCTTTTGGATCCGCCACTTGAAATCTAGTTTTTCTTCAAATTTTAAAGAATCTTTCTCACTACAACTCTCTTGAAAGAATAAGTGGTTCATTCTTTCATTGAAAGGGCTAATGAGATCTTCTTAGAAGGTCATGATAATTATTTTGATGACATATAGGATGAAGGCGCTCTACTAGAACATGAATTGTGGATTTTCTTTGTCCACTAGAGACATTACCTCCTTTTTTTTTTTAGCACTTTCTTAGGTTTTGATGGTTTCAAGTGGATTGATCTTTAGGAATAAGATCCTAAGAGCTTCTTCTTGTAAGCTAGAGAATTTACTTAATAGTTTTCAAAAGTTTTGATAGTAAAGCCTTTAATAAAAGGCAATAGTTTCATGGATATTTTGAAGGAGTATTTCTACAACGCTTTCTTTAACCGAGGCTCGCAGATGAGTGAGAATCTTCTATCTTAGGATATAATCTACAAGGGATTCACTTGGCATTTGCTTTTCAATGACTAGGTTACATAGTGGCATGGAGCTATGTGCCGGTGAGCTGCTTCAAAATATGTTTTCTAGTTCAATAAAAGTGCACACTAAACCATTTGGTATTTGCATCAATCAAAGGCAATCCCCCAAACTATTTGAATTTCTGAACAATAATGCATCACTCCTCTACCATTGTAATAATTTACCTAGAAATGTGTCAAATGCTATTGATTGTCCCATCAAATTCCTATGGATAGGGTACAAAATTATATTCCTCGTGGGTAGGTCTACCCTTTGGAATAAGAGTTGTATCACTAGATGCCAAAGCTTACTTCACCTGTTGTTCCACTAGAGACTTTAAGTCAATTTTAGAGATATATCATCCATTGGTTTATGTTCTTTTGTGATACTCTCCTAAACCAAGCTTTGTCTCATCATTAGGAAGGGACTCTTATGGTCTTTCTAAAAGATGTGGTTGAGAAGAGGTGGGAACTAGACTTTGGAGTGATTGTATAGTGGAAATCATCTCCATTATCTTCTATTTCATCTTTAAAATTTGATCATCTTTCTTTGTAATTGAAGGACCAACTATGTGTAGGATCGGTACAAAACCCTCATGTATTTCTTCTTATTTTTTTTAGATACCCTCTATGGTGAAAACCAAGCAAGGATAGCCTAAGGTCATCATCTAATAGATCATCTTGATCTAAATTAAAGTGTTCTTAAATCTTTTTTTTTTTCTTTTCTCATCCTCTCTTATAATGGTTTCCACTTCTTCTTTTGTCAAAAGAAGAGGGATACCATTGTCAAGGATGGCTTGATTCTTCTTCTATATCCATAGGTTTTACATGATGTCTCTTTCTCATTCTTTTATGGAAAGTGGAGACTTCCTCTATCACAAGAGTGGCTCCCAAATAAAGTTTGCCTCATCTAAAATCTCTTATAAAGAGATAATTGTAGTGACTCTATCCACTGCACTAAAGATATGAGAAGAGGATGATCCTTTTGTTCAAGGCCTAAGCAAAGATGATGAAGGCCTTTCTTCAATAAGCCGATGATAGGTGTTCTTTCTGTGATGGTGAGTAAGTCTTTCACTTAGGGGCCAATGGGGCTTTTCTTAACAAAACCCTTCTATTTTTTCTTCCTAGGGATAACCCTATCACTTCTCAAGCTAGCTAACACATTTCTATGCCGTTAGTGACCTCTTAGTGACGATCGATTACAGTATAACAAGGATAGGCCGATAAGCTCTCTTCATCGTGAATGACTACCTTTTCCTTCCCTTTATTTTGGGTGACAGGTCTCCCTAAGATCTCTCACTCAAGTTCTCTAGAGATCTAACCCTTCATGACCATAAGTAACTCTCCATAGTGTAGAAAGAGGACCTAGGGGTTCAATGATCTGCTACAATCTATCATGGGTTTCCTATTCATCGATCTAAAACTCTTTCTATTTTATAAAAAAGGGAGAGGTGGAGAACTCATAATTCTAGATACAAGTTCCTCTCCATGGGCTACATAAAGAGGGTGGAATCTACTACCTCCAGAGAGGAGAAGTATTGAGCAGTATATCCTTCTCTCTCCCTAGCTCTATTTCTAACATTTCATTTTGTTTTTTCTCTTTAAGTATCTCTCATATGGTTTTTTTCTTTTTTAACTCTTAGTCATTAGAAGAGGCTTAGAAGTAGACTCTACCTCAAACCGGTAGAAAAGAAGGGTGTCTTTTCAACCTAAAATTTGAGTTTCTTTTCACAAGACTCATCCTGACCTACTCAATGATCTCAGGAATTTCCCACATGATAGTATTGCATGGTACACTAGAAAACTACATAATGGATTTTTTTTCCTATAACAACTAAATTAGCAACATGAAGGTGAGCCTCCATTGGCGGTGATGTTCAAATCCTCAAAGCCGCCACAAATTTAATGGCAGCCATCGTAGTCTTGTATCAATGGAAAACTAATCCTAGATATAGCAACAAAATAAGTTGTCAACCATTTTATTTTTCAAAAAAAATTAAACGAATTATAAAGGCTTTATTTAATAGTCAAAAGAAAATTTGTGACCCATTAAGAAAATTTTAGCCATTTTGATTACGCTAGAATTTTTAAAAGAATTATTTTATTTTTTTTTTAAATGTAGGAATTATAGAATCTTCATATTTGATTTTAACAAATTAAAAGTTTTATAATCTATTTAGAATATTGAGTATGCTCTACCAAGGATGAAATTGAGAGATACTCAACGAATGAAATCTTGATCCATGAAAACACAAGTACATTGCCAATGTATGGAAATAAAAGTCTATTTCTAAAGATGGAAGAGGAACTATTCTCTAAGTTGCCAAAAAATATCACTATGGAGAAATATTTTATAACACCACATAGATTTTAGAATTTCTTATTTAGGTAATTAGATACATCATTAAGAATAAACATATTATCTTGATAGATAAATATGGTATCCTATAATAAATTCAATTACTTAATAAGGATTCTTAAAGCTAATGGGCCTTTGATATTCTAGTAATTTTCTCTTGAACTATTTAGAAAAGTAGGACAAAGTTTATTTTATGTTGGGTTGTAGTTCCCTATAAGGGTAAACCCTATAGTTAATTACATTCTAGGAAGAACAAAATTCTTTCTAAGAACAATCTTATTAAAAAATAGACTCTTATTTTAAGTATTTTAAATCTTGTCTTAAGAGATTATTTAATTTGGAATTTTAATAGGGAATGCCTCAAAGGGGAAAGAGTTCTTTTAGAGACCAATCGAGATTGAGTAGAAAATTCTTATAGATATCGAAATGCTCAAAACACTATCCTATCATTGGGCTTTACATTTTTAGATCAAATTTAATAAAATTATGAATTGACATTTTAATAAAATCTAGGACTAAAATTTTAGCACAAAACTACAAATGGCTGATTGAAGACATACTAATAGGATGCTTCAAATTCAAAGTCTACAAATGCTTCCAACATAAGTTAGAGGCTCAACTTAATATAAATTTTTATAAATTATTATTTTTCTTACCATAGAAAAATGAACCTATCCCCATTCTTTGGACTTGTAACCCTGAAGGGGTGCCAACTAACACCACATAAGTGATTTTAAGAATCATGAGTCTAGTCTTATGTATACAAAATGGCTAACTATTGTATTTAAGAAATAAACTAAGTGCCCAACTCACTCTTTATCCCTAAGATAATGTTTGGTATGTTATGCACCTAATTAATGCAAAACATTTCATCTTATATATATTTTGACTCATAATTCATTTTGAGACCTTGAGTATGCGTTTATGCTTACAATGATATGCAATTAGAAATGGTCATGGGACAAATCAAAATAAGAAGTCACACTTCTCCCAAGAAAGTGGTCATCCTTGAAGGCCAAATGCCCCTTATATGTAATGGGTGAAGTGCCCAATTCAAGGATAATGGACAATATGCTCTCATGGTTTGCAAAAGCCAAATATTTCTAGTTATTTAAGTTATTTTAGGGTTTTATTTAAATGTGGTTACAAGTTTTATTTTATGTTTAAGTTATTTAGTTTAGTTGGGGTAGAAATTTTAGTTTTCATAGAGCCTAATGTTCGAGCATTTCATCACAAAACATGACATAGAAAGATACCTAAAAAGGCACGCATTTCTATTATGCCCCTCAAAATAAATCAAGCCAATTTAAATTAATAAAATAGGCCAATGTAATTGGATACAACTATACATCCCAAAGAAAGATAAAATGGCGAGATTTGCCCTTATATACCCAAACTAGAACTAAAATTTTGATCTAAGGGTCTTCTTTCAAGATCGTCACCTTTTTGTGGACCATGGGCTTCATAGGAGGCCACCAACTAGTAAAGGCGCTTCATGCTATTCCTAGACCCCTAGATCATAACCTAATTCTATGCTCAAATTATATTTTAGAATTTCAAAATAGATTCATAATCCCCACAAAACAAACATCTACAAATATAGATAACACACTAACAATTTATATTTCAAACATAGCATATCATTAATTACTTGCCAAGCCCACTTAGCCTACTAGGTTATGCTAGAAATTTAAGAAACACCAATAAGAAAATATCACTTATTTTATATTTATTATAGTGATCCCTTTAAGTATAGCCCTATAGAAAATAGTGTTAGCCTAAAAAGAATTTCCTAACATCCACTAGTGGACAAACAATAATAATCATCTAGTCTAAAATATTACACCACAAAATAAGAAAATCATGACATTATTCAACATCATAAAACATCATATATCATCAATCTAACCTAAATTTAGGGTTGATGACCAAATATTCTAGTATGTGAGAAGAGAAGCTTATGTGGTATGTTTGTAGGCTTTTGTTTAAGTTCAACTTAAAGTTTTGGTTTGTTTTACAGTTTAAACTTTTACTTTTCATAATCATGTTTCATAGGTACATGCATTAGTTCAAGGTATCAAGAGCTCCTTCAAACCAAGAACCCTAGGACATCTGGCCGATTATATACCATATGATAGCTAGTTATGAAAAGTTTTATCTTTATTTGATTTCTTTTTTATTTTATTTTAGAATTTGTTCAATTTATCATTGGGTGATTTCAATTTAATTGATTTTATTTATTGATGAGTTTATTTATATTTATAAATTTACTTTTTGTTAAGGTCGAATTTAAAGTTTTAAAGAATGAAAAATAAAATAAATTTTGCTTTGAGGAACCCATTCTATTTAACATTCTAAATCCTAGTAGAATAAGATTTTCATCAGTTCTAAGGGTCAAACTAAGATCCAAAATATCTTAATTAACTTCTTTTATTCATTTGAATATTTTATTATAAGTGGTTTTGATTTAATTAATGTTTTAATTTTCTTTAAGAGTTTATGTAATGTAATGTTTTTAAGATTTGGAGACTTCATTATTATTACATTTCTTTTATATTAATTAATATTTCTTTAGATTAATCTATTACCTTTAATAAAAAATTTAAAATATTTCTTTAGGTCTTAATTAAAAGTATATGTATCATAATTTTATTTAATTTTCATTTTAGTTCAATTTGATGTCAAATCATTTAATTCATTTATATTTTATGTTATTTAATTTTTTTATATTATTTAAGATGTATATAGTTTCACAATTTAGACTTATATTTATCCCTATGCTTCTTTTGATTTGATTAAAATTTCTTAGTTTGATTTATGGTCTTTGATTTATAACTTTTCATTAAGATTTAAAGTATTTCCTTAAAAACTAAGAGTTTAATCATATATCATGATTAACTTTAATTTGATGTTTACTTTTAAGTTCTTTTTATTTCAAGTGATTACATTTACTTATTTTATGTCATTTACCATTTAAGTTATGTAGGATGTGTATAGTTTCATAGCTTAGGTTTCCTTTTATTATTAAATGTTCATTTAATTGTATATGTTATTTAATTTATTTAATTGGCGTTGATTTTATTTATTTGTTTCATTAATATTTATGTTTATTTGACTTGAATGAGTTAGCTTAGTCAATGTAAGTTGATTTTAATTCATGTTTAATTTTGAAGTTTTGATTTCATGACTTATCATTTAAGTAATCCATTATAATTTAATTTTATAACTTTAGAGAATTCATCAACCTTAGAATTTTTAATTCACCATTTAATTTGATTTATATGGAATATTATACATTATAATTTTATTATTATTTAATTGAATCTTTTAAAGTATAATTTGTTTATTAATTATAACCTTAGCCAAACTTAACTCGACCATTTCAAGATTAATCATTTTATTTTTTATATTTGGAATTATATTATTCATTAATATTAAATGGATTTAATTGATCTTAATATTAAATAATTCTATAATTGGGTATGAAATTCAATGGTTGATTAACTTTGATTTTCAACTAAATAATTGGTTTATTATAATCCTATTAATTTCATAATTTAAGATTTAGTTAATTTCTTATATTCTTAATTATTCCTTAAGCATTAAATGCATAATTAATTAAATTCCTTAACTTCATAGGGTTAATAAATTTTTCATATGTATTATGATGTTAATGAAGATGTTTTAAATTGGTTTATAAAATTTTATAATTTTTGTAATTTTATTGTTGATTATTTCAATTAAATTGATCTAGAGATTGGAAATTCTACAACATTTGATGTAGAGGTTATTTGACTTTAACATTTTTATGGCAAGTGGAGTTCCTTCCCAATTTAATCTCCTAAAATTTCATCTTAATCAAATGCATATTTTAGGATTAATTAAGATTTAATTATTTTAATGAAATATAAAATTAAGCCTTAATATAAGAAATTATTTAATTTTCCTTGATTCCTCTGGAAGATGCATCCATAGAGGGTTCATTTATAATTTTAGGAGTTTTAGTTAATTTATTATAATTTTTCAAAGTTTAGACAAATTAATTGAGTTAATTAATTCATTTAATAGCTTAATTAGGTTATTTTGTAGATTATGAGGTTTTAGCGAGTTTTCATATTGTCCTATGTCTATTGATGTAAATTATGACTTTTAAACTAATTTTATAAATTTTTAAAATTTCTTAATTTATTATTCAATTTATTTCATTAAATTAAGGATATAGAATTGAAAATTGTACAACTTGGTTTTACTCATCAATAAAGCCTAAGAAATTTTTCTAAGGTGTATTTTAATCTCCATATTACTTCCTTAAAGTTCCTATTAATTAGATTAATATTTTGAGCATAATTTATGTTATATAATTTTAATTAAACCCAAAAATGCCAATTAAAAATTAGGGATTTTGGGTTTAATGAATTCTTCTCAATGAGATGAATTTATATAGCCCTTATTTGTATTTTTTGGTTGAGAATATTATTTTTATGAATCTTTAAAATGTTTATGCATTTTTCTACATTTTTAATTAAAAAAAAATCCAATTTTCTTCTTTAAAAAAGTTGTGGTAATGCTTACAGCAGTGGTGCCATTGGACCATGTGGATCTCGCTTCAAAAGGAGGGACACCGATTAATCTGACCATATAGTTATCCTTATTAAATCTCACTTTCCTTAAGGGATTTAATCGGATTGTCCAAATAAATCTCACCCATTCCAAATAGAAGGAACGATGGTGGAAATTTCATCACCCCATCAATGGCGAGGTCGAGTCGGCCCATCAAAAAAGATAGGATTTTGGTGATCTAGTCTATGATAATGAATGATTTTAATTGCAAATCCATCAAGACAAAATTTGGAAACACATTTGTACAGCTTGATCTCACTTAATATCATACTTCCTTCATAAAGGACCAAAATTGAAATCAAAGGTGGTCGAAGTTTTATGCGTACCTTGTCGACGTTAATCTTTGACAATGAGGACATTACAAACATGTTTGTTGTGATGTCGAACCTCGGGAAGAAGGAATTGAGTTGTCTCCTTAGCAATCATAGTGGAGGCCAAGCTCCACTCATTCGGGTGGGTTTGGTCAAACTGCCCTTGTGTGGGAATCAAGGAAGGGTTGGCTCTCCTTCGCTTTCACCTCAAAATGTGTGTGAGTGCTTAGTAAGAGAAACTCTTTCCTCTCTCTTCCATGTATGGTCATGAGCTATATCCATAGAGAATTCAAAATGGAATTGGCCATGGTGATTTCCACCATTGGAGGCTAGCTCCAAGTGGTGGTTAACTTGGGATAAGTCCATATCAATTTTGAGTGAAGAGAGATAGGCATGAGGAATGGAAGTGGATTTTGAATTCTTTTCATTGGTTTTGATTTATCTCTTCCCATGGATATAACTCATCCTCCATGGCATCTTATATGGCCACCCCACCTCACATGCTTCCTTTAGGTTAGTTGACTACCCAAGCTAAGCCCAATAATTAGTTAAGAGTAAAACTCAAGCTTATTTGAGTTGAGTTTGGATTTAAGTGTTTTGGATTGATCTATTTGATTCTCTTTTTCTTTTGAATTAGTTTTGGATAATTCATTTGATAATTTGATTTATATTTAGATCTCAATTATTATTAATTGATCATTGAATGTTTTATAAATCCATTCTAAGTTTTGATTTTGTTTAGGCTTGGTTTGGCTTCCTTTTGGACTAAGTGGATCAAATTAAGTCTCCTAGCCACTTTTGCTATTTTAAGATTTGTATTTGGTTTTAATTAAATTTAATTAACTATTTCTAATGGAAATTATCAATCAACTCAATTTTCTTTAATTTAAATTAGATGTTTACTTCAACCCAAAATAACCCATTTTGATCCAAATGGGTTAAATTGGGTTTAATAGAGTCAAATGATCAATTTATCTCAATTAAGTTGTGTTTGAGTTCCACCATATTTGATTAAGTATTTGAGATGTTTTGGAGTTATTAATTTTATTTCATTTGAGGTTGATTTTGAATTCAAACCTACTTTGATCTAATTTGGGCTTAATGAGTCAATATAAGTTTAATTGAGTCAAATGACCAAATTATACTCAATAATTAGTTGATTTATGTTTAATTATAATTTTGTACATTTAAATTTAATCAATTTTGATTTAATTTAAGTTTAGGTTCCATTAGATCCATTTAGGCTCAATTAGATCAAGTGACCCAATTAACCCAATTAAGACCTCATTGGATTCAAATTTATTTAGATTTATATTTAAACATGTTCATTTGATGCCTTTGAGCCTTTAAAATGGCTTAATTTGATCAAATTATGGTGCATTAACTTTTGCCTTGGTGAGACCCACATAAGCCAACTCTCTATGTCAAATGGTTGGCCATCTTTGACCTTCATTTGAATTTAGTTTTAAACCCATTCATGTTCATGTAGTGACTTCATACTTTTTTATTTAACTTTGATTTCAATTTATTTTAATTTTATTTTAATTTCTTTCACTTAGTTAATTTTAGCTTAAGTAGAATAATTGACTTAACCACCTCAATTACTTTGATCTAAGCTTAATTGGATTCGATTTCAAGTAGAATATGTTTGATTCAATCATTTTGTTAAATTTGAGTTTAGTTTGGGTCCACCTAATCCTATTAAATTAGGTCAAACCCTAAAAGGATTCACTAGGTCACCAAATATAGAGTGTCTTAAGTTCCTAATTAAAAGGCTCCTAGTTTAAGATTATATGTCCTAATTACTAATTTAGAGATGTTGTTAACCTTATGCAAAATGAGGTCAACAAGCCTCTAAACATTTAGTATCAAAGCCTTGGCTCATTTAATAGCTTAACATCCCCGAGTTGATCACTATGGCACTTCAAATGATTCATTGTTCTTTTGATGATAAAATTTATTATCCACCTATTTTTGATAAAACTAATTTTGATATATGAAAAGTTAGATTCATATGATTTTTTGAAGTATTGATTCTAGAATGTGGTATATTTATTTAAATGGTAGTTTATCTTCTATTTTATAAAGTGATTTGATTCTTTTAAATGAAAATATAATTTCATATTTTGATAAAATATTTCTTCTTGATGAGCTTTCTTATTTTTATCTTTTAAATCTAAAAAAGATATACTTAATGCTCTCACTTTGTTATATAGTTGTGATTCTAAGATAGGTGAGAATGAGTCCTTACAGGAAAAGGATATTCTTATTGAGAACTCCATTAAAATAAATTCAATGCCCCAAGTGCATGCCTTTGGTCCTCAAGAGAGTAGGAAGAGAAATAAGAAAGGAAAAGAAAATAAAAATAAAAAAGATTTTAAACAAAAGCCTTATAATGCTTACCAAAGGAAAGAAAAAGAGCTTCCAACAACATCCATTAAGAACCACACAAAGATTCAATTACAATCTCATTTTGAGGATGACCTTAAAGTAAATAATATATCTTATGAGGAGTTATCTAGTATCTTTGATGAATTAGTAGATATTATAATAAATTGAAAAAAATACATTTCCACCAAAAGAAAGTATAGAAATTTTAAAGTAAATCTTTGCACTTTGATGAAAGAAAATGAGTCAATTTTATTAGATGCTCAAAATCTCATGATATGATTTGTTTTCTTGAAAATGAAGTATCTTCATTGAATACCAAAGTAAATGATTTTCTTTGTGATTTATCTAGCACTTCTACATCCTGCTATCATAATGAGTTTATTTCCAAAATTCAAATTTTTGAAGATGAAAACAAAGTATTACAAAATGAGTTATTGTCTAGAAGTAAAGTTGAACATGATTTACATATTGAGATTGAAAGTTTAAAAGGTGAGAATACTAATATTAGAAGAAAATTAAATGACAAATCTTTATCTTCGACAAGTTATAGTTGCTCACATGCATTACATTCAAATCCATCCATGTCATGCAAGCAATATTTATGTTATTCAAATACTTCAAATAAATGTACATTTCACAAGCATGTTAGTTCATTCTCTAAAAAAATCTAAAAGTTATAATTTAGTTATGCATGCTTTGCCCAAATTTACTTGTACTTATTATTGTAGGCAAGGTCATATTTCATAAGTTTGTTCATTTTGGAGATCCTTGCAATTAAATGCTTTATCTTCTTATATTTGGATTCATAATGGAACTAGTTTGCATTTCCCATCATCAACATATTCAAATATTTGTAATGCTACTAATGTTAGAGGATCCAAACTTGCTTGGATACCAAAATCTAAAAAAAAGATTGAATTGTAGGTTTGTCTTTATGAAGGACCGATGAAGACAAGTGATGTATACAAAGGTAATATTAAAATAGACAAAGGTATATATTCAAATTAATATACAAAAAGAATGGTATGAGATCACACTTTATATTTTTAATTTACCCATTCTTTATATGTTTTAAGGTCCTTAGAATAGTTATGTTTCATTCATGCTTAACTAATCTGCATAAGCTTCATGTTCTATTTTTTTAAATGAATGAATAGTTTCAAAACATAATTTGAAAATATTTTTATAAATTCTATGAATTTCACATATTGTTTGGTTTATTGTGGCTTTAATATTTTCAGACTTTATGAGTTTTATAATGCTTTGCTAATTAATGTTTTATTTATCATGATTTGGGTTCAATTTTAAAATTCTTAAAATTTCATGATAAGTAAATCATTATGCACCTTGTATACATTTAACAATCATAAACTTGTCTAATTTTCTATTTTGGAGATCAAATAATTTAAATAATTGACATTAGCATAGCCTCATCGCTTTTTTGACCTCATTTACCCCTCTTAATAAATTATGGTTTCAAACAGTGTATTCATTCCCAAGCTTATTTAGCACATGTTATGTGATATGTTGCTTAGTATGCATTATTTAAAACTCATTATTACTTTATATAGCTCATGATTTTTAATTTAACTTTGCTTATAATTCATAAATTAGCTTGTATGCATTAATTTGAAATAAATATGTAATTAGTATTATGAATCATTTTGCATAATTAGAAATTTTCTTGTAATATCTATCTTTATCATTCATTCAAGTCTATAATTTTTTTATTCTTCAATTAAAATTTGATACGATTACATTTGATTTAATAATAAGATAATTTTGGTTGGCATCTTAAGCTATCATTTCTTTTAAAATATTGTTCATTTTGAATGGTTAAGATGTGGAATATCAAATTGCTTTAAATATTATTAAAGTTTTATTTTAGAGGCATGTTTGTATCTTTCATTCATATGCTTGATTGTATATTTTCATCACATATGATATTTGCCTCCATTTACATTTTTATTCAAGTCAATTTCATATAAAAATTATATTAGATTATATTAAATAAAAGAAGAATATCAAGCATGTTAATCATTAATTATTTTTATTTTTATCATCACATGCTTAATTTACTTTTATACTTAATTAAGAGGGAGAATTTTATTGATATAAATAACTTTTATTTTATTGTGAATCTTTTGATGATGTCAAAATGAGGAGAAATATTGATGTTAGTGTATATCATAAGTGATGTTGGTTAGACTTTTAAGTTCTTACATATGCATTTAGTGAGGGGAAGAAACATCTTTTTATCATTATAATTGCCCTTCACACTAACATAGGTTTGTCATCATCAAATAAGGGGAGATTGTTAAGTATACACCTTATGTATCTCACCATTTGATTTGATGATAACAAATCTTGTGTAATAAGAACTAATTATTTCTTTGTAGGATAAATTATCAACATTAATCACTATGAATCTTATACTTAATTTAATTCATATTGATAATAATTATATATTCTTAAAGCTACTAATTATTTATTTCAAGTGTTTCAAAAATTCACTAGACTCAAGTTGCTTAGTCAAATCGAGAAAGCCATAGGACAAGAGTACTTTGGGAATTTTCTAGTACTTAAAATACTAAGGAAAATAAAAAGATCAATACAACAAAATAAATGATCTATTTATTTCAAAATATTTTATTTGAAATTTATATATATTTCTTACATATTAAAATTGCATTATTCCTTGAATTATCCATTTTGGATAACATGAACTAAGTGCATGAGTTAAGTTTCATTTGATGTGCTTTCAAGAAAGATAAATTAAATTCATACTTCATTAAATTATTTCCATGCTTAATCATATTTATTACCCATTTATTTCTTGCATGAGAGAATAAATTTATTCTAGAATTTTTATCTCTCATATTCTTTTATTTTCTCTCTCCTATCATCCTTATCATCTCAATAATATTTTGGATCAATATTTCATAAACGCTTTGACTAATAAATCATGTAAGATATATTCAAACCTTTTTTATAATAATTCCCTCATGTTTTCAAATATTAAAAGTTTATTCATTAGTAATTTTAATTTAATTATTATGAATCTAAATTGAATATATATTAACATATAAATGTAATTTTGGATTTATTCATTTATGGAATGTTTTGACCGACCCTATCATGTTTTAAGTTAATTTTATTTAATTTAAATTAATTCAAATGAGCCATATATTAATTTAAGTTAATTCCATAGATTTTATTATTTATGGAAATATATGGCTAGCCCATCCTTATATTCTATTTGGAGTAATTAGATTTATTTAAATTATTTCATATCTTCTCTAATCTGATCTCCCATAATTTATTAATGATCAATCGCATTGAAAGGAGATTGAATTCATGTTTGGAAACTCTGAAAAATCCTTCTTGATTTATTTTATTATTTTTATTTCTTATAACTTGTCTTAATTCTTCCATTCAATCTTAGTTATTTTAATTTATATTGATTGAATCCCCATTTAGAATCCTTTCTTGTCCATTCCTATATATGATTGATTCAAATTCAAATATTTTGCACATTCCTTATTATTTGATGATGAGATTTTGAGTTAGATTAATTATTATGTGGTTAATTATTTGGACTCAAATTTTTTGCCAAAATAATGTTCCCTCTCTTTTATGCTTGGCTAAAAATCAATGAAATTTATTCTCTTGATTGTATTTGATTGAATTGATTAATTTCTTTCCCCAATCTCTCTCTCTCTCTTAGCCAAAATTCAAGCATCTTTGTTTTAATTTATTTTGCATGTGCTCATTTTTTAAAATCAAATACTTTCCTTATTGATTTTCCCTCTCATTATTTCTTTCTCCTTCCTTCGCCTTGGCCAAAATTCCCTTGATCCTAATTCTATTTAAAGAGATGATCTTATGGCTTAATTCTTCTTGACTCTCTTCACAAGGTTGACCCATTTCTAGTCATATTCTTGGAGTAATTTAGATCCATTATTGTAAAACATTCATCCTTTGAGGGATTCCATTTTTCCGAGAACCACATTGGAGAAAGCTTGAAGAACAAGTGCTTAAGTTCATCTCCTCTTCTTAACTTCATCCACATCCAAGAGGAGATCATATTCATAAATTTCAAGTTGCTTTCAATCCTTGGAAAGTTCACATCAAGTCAATTGATTTCTTACTTACACATACAAAGACTTGAGTAAGAATATTTATTTTATTTCAATCTTTTGAATCATTGATTTTATTGGTTTGATTTGGATTAAAATATATATGTGCTTTATGGTTAAGGTTTTTCCTATAATCTCTTTTATTCAACTTCAAGTAATTTAAAATATTCTTTTGGTTTGATTGATTTGAAATAATATCTTTGATACTTCTCACATTTATTATCTTTTCAAATTTCATATTCAAAATATTTGACATACATGTTGTATTAATTAAAAAGAATTTGTTTTAACAATGATAAAGATTTTCTAAAGCTCTTTTAATTCATCTTTCAAGAGATTTTCAAGTTATAGATCTCTTTGCATACACATAAAGACTTGAGTAAGAAAAGTGCAATCACTTGTTGTCTTGAATATTTAAGTTCATTGTTTTGATTTAAATAAAATGCTTTATGTGCTTTATTATCAAAATATTCTCATAATCTCTTTTCATTCTTCCTTCAAAATATTTGAAAGATTTTCTCTTTGGTTTGATTGAATTGATTTTATACTCATAAGGCTTTCATAAACTCTAATTTGTTGAATTTTATTTTCAACACTATCAACCTACATGAGTTTTAATCTTCATATTTCACTTTTACAGTGTTTTGAAGCTTTCAAGTTCATTCAATTTTATAAAATATAAATATAAGTTTGAGCTCTTCAATCATATTTGTCATAATATTATTTTAGTTGGTACTTGAGTGAAAATCTTTTAAATTGAGAGTTAGATACTTTGTATTTTTCTTCTCTTATTCTCTTGTATCTTGTTGGGTTGTACTTACGGTGTAGGAAAGTATGGTGTTGGGATTGTACTTGCACATGCAGAAAGTATGTGTTGGGATTGTACTTGCCTAGGAAAGTATGGGAGATTGATTATAATCTCATTCTATTTAGTGAATTCCAAGTCGAGTAACTAGGCATGGATGTAGGCTTTTTTTGGGTTTGATCAAACCATATAAAATCATTGTGTCATATGCCTTCCTTTTTTACACTTTACTTTGGTTGTTTGTTGCATTGCTCTTTCATTGATTATTAAATTTAATCATTTGCAATTAAACTTTCTACAAAATTTTAAAAACTAAGTTCCAGTGTAAGAATCTTTTAAATACACAATTCCTTGGGTGCCATAGCCTCTTAACAAGAAGAAAAGAGAACAAAAAAAAGAAAAGAAAAGTCATCCCCATTTTGAAAGGACACTTTTATAATAGTAGGAGGTGGTAATTACATATGATAAGTATATGTAAGGTAAGTTGAGTACATATGGAGACTTGATCCATCAGAGTGAGTTCTTGGTCAAGTGGTGAACTAACCCATTGGTGCCGCTTCTTCTAATGCTAAAATTGGCGATCCTACTAGGATAATCGAACCTTGGTCATTAGTGTTTCTCTAGTCTTCCTTAATCATTTTCCGCACACAAGTCTAGATATGTAGCCCTTCTATACTTCATTCTTTCAAGTTTCCTCCTTTGACCTACCCTATGCATGGAAAATGGTTATTATCGAAGTGGATCTCTCTTGTAGATTCAACCTTGTTCGATGATGGCTCATTATGACGGCCACCCTAGCTCATTTGCATATTTGCACATACAATTATGCCTATTGTGGACCTAAAGAACAATTATTTCTTACCAAATTGACATGAATCATAAGTTGACATGCTAACTTGTGTAATCTTCATAAGTATGTGCATGCTTGTGTGACGTATTCTCTTATGCCACAACCAAGACTCACATAGTGTGGATTAAGACAAAAAAACCAAAAGCAACCTAAATTATTAAGATCAATTATATGAATATTATTAATCCTAACACCATCTAAGATAATTTTACCATAAAGTCCCAAACATTTATCATTAAGAAACTTGAAAATAAAACCATTAACACATAACTCACTAATGTTGAGCAAATTGTATTTTTGACCATTAACAAGAAGTTCCTTTTCTATAGATAAAGAATTTTTTATGCCAAAGATACTTGCTGAGTACTTTATAAGTTATGTTGTCTCCAAGGATAACCTTTAGTCGCTCTTGAATTCTATTGAGATAAATTTCCTTTCATCTCATGTCATGTGTTTTAAGCAGCATTGTCTAAGTACCATATGCCTTCATCAATACCTAAGTGAAGGCATATCTACAAAATATATTTAAGTTAGTTTTTTTAGGAACCCAATTTTGCTTGGGTTCTATACATCTAGATATAAGAGAACTAGAAAAAAATTTAGAAGTTATTGAAATTTATGGATATGCTAGGTTTGTATGTAAATGATGTGTGCATATATTTGCAATGCATCCAAACAAATCATAAGAAAACAATCAAAATTTAAGAAAAGATTGCATGATCTTGTTAGTTTTAAATTTCATTTTTTTGAGTGCGTGTATTCTTTTCATTATTTGCTACTTCTTATTTCAAGTTTTATTTATCACATTTAAGAAGGCAATTTTTTTTGAATAAGTCATGTTCCACTTTGGCATTTTGAATTCTTAACCCATTACAATTAATGATTTTTCAAATTTTTATATTCATGTAGAAATGTGCTATAAAGAAGAGAAATTTTTTATACATTTGAATATTTTCTTTTAATATTTGAATGTAAGATGTAATTCAACATAAAGTTTGAGATTTTATCATGACTAAGATTATTTGTTTATTCATCATCGAGTCATGAGAATCTCTTCTTGCCATCAAATAGAAGTTTATGACTTTTTCTGACTTCATATTTAGATGAGTTTGAATCTAAATTAATCTAAAGTGATAGTTGAGTCCTTCTTTTCCCTTCTTTTCTATTTTTCTCATATTTGTCCTTTAATTGTTTTCTTAAGTGAAGGACACTCTCATTTGATGTGAGCTGATTTTTTTATATTCATACCAAATAAAATCAACAACCTTTGAGGAGTTTTTTTATTTTAGCTTTTCCTTTCTTTCAGTCAAATCTCTTTTTAACTTTTAAGCAACTTTTGAACTTTCTAGTTATGAGTGCTACATCATCATCATCGTGTTGCTTTTCTCTTCACAATCAGTATTTGCATTCAAGGCAATTGTCTTCTCCTTTTCCTGTCACATAAATCTATATTTCCTTACAAAATTTGTTGCTCATAAGTAATAAAAGAATCAACTAAATGATTAATAAAATAAACAAATAAATCTTTATATTCAAAAATAGTGTACCTTTGGCATTTCAAAATTTAAATAAATAATACAAAAATTTTTAAACTTTTTCAGCATATGTAAATTTTCTTCCTAAAGCATGTAGTGAGGTGATGATTTTTGTAAAGTGTAAGTACATATCAAAATAAACTCACAAGGTAACATAATATAGTTTATAATCATGTCAAATCATGTTGATATATGATTATTTAACCTCATTAGTTCTTCTATAAGTAACACACAATTTTTTTTAAATTTTCTTACCAATTTTGCAAGTCACACATACAATTCTTAAATTTTAAAGCATAGAAAAATAATTTAAACATTTAAATTTTAATCGTGTCAATTCCCTATCTTCTTTTGACTATAAATAAGGAGTTTCAAAATATTTTCCACTAATAACTTCATGTGGAGGTAAATATCCTACCTCTATTATATTCCATATCGAAAATCAATTGATTGAATAAAAGTGGACAAGAAAATTTTTTTATAAATCAAAAGAAATTTTATCAAATATAGGTGGTTGTGTAATAGAGTACTCTTCTATGATGTTTTAGTTCCATATGTGTGTCATTATCAGAATTACTTGTGATTGTTAGACTATTGAACAAGCAACTTGATCTAATACCACTTGTAAGAGTGGCACAACCAACAAGAGGGGAGTGAATGGGTGTCCTTTGTGTGTGTGTGTGTGTGTGTGTGATTTTAAAAGAAAATTCAAAACAAACTTTAAAATCAAGGAGAAGAAATTTATAAAACAACTAGTAATCCAACACAAAAGATAAGAGCAAAACTAAAAAATAAAAAAAATAAAATAAAGAGGGGCAAAGAATAATTCTGGTTGTTCGCCCAATAGACTTACATCCACTCTCCAAATCTCTTCCAAAATTTTATTATCCCTTTAGCACAAGCCAAGGGATAGATGTCTCTCTTCTTAATGGGTAATGGAGAAACCCTACACCGCTCTCCTTCTCTTTCAAGGCAAGAAAAATGCTCTCTCTCCAATGTACAAATGCTTCTCTCAATAATAAATCTCACACAAGTTCTCTCTACAAAATTAAACTCACAATGATAAGATGGATGAAAAGGAACAACCAAGATAAAGTTCCACCACACTAAAAATAATTCTCATAAAGTGTCTAATAAGAAAAAAGGAGAAAATTCACTTTTCTCTAAGAGAACACAATTTCCTAAGTCTCTCTTAAGCTCTCTCATATTTTAGTTGATAGATTAGAAAGAGGGTATTTATAAAGAGGGTGCTAAATAAAAAATTTAAAATTAATTTTAAATAAAAACATCTCAATCATACTTACGATTTGCTTAACGCTATATAATTAGTAAAATTTTCTTTAGTTTATTCGTGACTATATGATATGATCATCCCAAACATCATAGTTGAAATGTATAATAAAGAGTCATATTATATGATATTCAACACTCTTGTTCGCCTTATAGATCACATCATATAGTATGAACTTTATAAGGAAAAAATATTCCATCAAATCCCAAAGATTTAGGACTGAAATTAGGTAATTAGCAAATAAATTTGTACCATACTGAAGTTACTGTCAGATAAAGTTTTGACAAATTTTAATGAATTGACTTAATCATAGAGGCTATAATTAATTAACAAAAATGGGAAATCGTATAGAAAAATTAGAGATCATATAATATGGTTAATTTAATTTTGATGCTTTTAGGTTTAATGGACTTAATTATGATGGCTGAAATTATTTAATAAAATGGATAATCACGCAATATGATTTGAATCATATAGTATGATTACTTTAAAAAATAATTTTTAATTTTCATTCTCTCTCATATGTGTGTGCTTGGATGCTTTTCAACATTCACATGCCAATTATATGAATATAAATAAAATATAAACAAAATATAAATACTAAAATAATGATACAACTTTAAGAATGACTTAAGTTTTCCGACATCAACCTTTTCTTATCGTAATCTTCATAAGCTCTTCCTTGATCTAGCTTTTAGATTTAAATAGTCATTATTCATGCTTTCATAGATAACCTTCATTAAGCGCTTAATTATAGTACATACATTGATAATTTGTCTCGCTTTGCACACACAATTGATTAATATAAATAAATGGTCAATCAAGAATATTTGTGATCATTAAAACATAGAATCCTTGTGAAGGCTCATGAAGTTAATAATAATACGCCCTATTAGAGCCAATACTTGACTATGATTATTATAATTAACTCATTATTATTATCAATGATGGTTCATCTAATAATAAGAATCTTTACTCATAATCACATCTCATATGATTAGTTAATAAGCTTATGAGCATAAAGTATATATCACTTTGATTCATTATAAAGTAGTAAGCCTTACAACAATTAAGCTCCAATAAATTACTTAGTTTGGAAAGTCATCAATGCAATATGAACTAACCCTAAGACATGTTGGCTTCTACACAAAGTTGGGTGATGTGATAGTTTACAATCATTTAGCCACCTAACATAGGAAGGATATAGTTAGGTCATTTTGATGCTCTAGGTAAGGTTGATTTAAGTGTAATTACGACATTGATTAATATGTTTATTCGTGATATATTGTTTACTACACTAGGATAGATATATTCATCAATAAGTCATCAACTTGGCCATTATTTTTTACTATTACTTCTATAGGGATCATCTATCAATATATAAATGCTACCATGTCATTTGTTTGTGATGTCATATTCTTACTTTTTGATATTTCTATTATGCTATAATGGCTCAATCTAACCTACGATATTTTATTTATTGCATTTCCTTTTTAAAATTTTATATATAAAAATAAAGTATAAGTTTTCAAACGTAGTAAATGTTGATCCAATTCTTGGCAGTAGGCATACAACTTGAACTAGGAGAAAGGACCAAGAGCGTAAGAAAATCAAACTTATACTTTATTATTTAAAATAATTTGATCCTATTGGGTAGAATTTAGTTACACTTTTTTTTTATTGTTGATATGTATAAGTAGATTACTCAAACTGCGTTGATATGTTATATTATCTTTTAAAATCATCACAAGATATTGAATGCTTGTTTTTTCTTTAATTGCTTGTGCTTTTGGTATGGTTATTGTAGTGTGATTATTTGAGCTATAGATGATTTCACACTAATCTCATAAAATCAAATTGCTTTTATTAACTTTAATAAAATAATAATTAATCTTAAAATAAATTAAAAATTATTTTAAAATTAAAATTAAAGCTCTCACTAGACAAATATTTTAAATTACTGCTCTCATATATCTCCTAGAAGAGATATAAGATAAAGCTAGCTAGCACCAAGCATTGGTATAAACTCATAATATGGCCAATTGATGGTGTGCAATCACAATGGGTGTCAAAATGGATGGAGGAAGAAGGTGTGCTACAGATCTTCTACTCTCCCAAGTGGAAGAGATGCAGAAAGTTCAACTCACCCAGAGTGAGAGATCACCAAAATCCTCAACAACGGCCATTAAGCTCCAACTTGAGAGTTTTCACTCAAAATGTTTACATAAAACTATTTTAATAATCTCCATTTAGTCGAATAAGAGTTTATATAAGTATAATACTCTAAGGGATGTGTCTCTTGGGAGAAAATCTCAAACAAAACTATTATAATGTAGAACCCATCATTTCACAATGTTGAGGCTCACAAGTCGACAAGGTGGCATCTCTATCTAGACACCCTATAAGGATTGGTCATAACGCTAGGCACTATAATGTTGATGCACTTTTAATACTAGAATACTAAATGATTTCAATCACAACTCTCATATAACATTAAAAATGATCAAATACATCCACTACTACATAATACAACATGTGGAACATAAATATAAAATACCACAATATATAAAATATAATAAAAGTCCTCATAAGTTTAAGCTCATAGTTTGAGACCTTGTGATAAGTCCTTTCCTCCTTTGATGTGCTACATCAACTCCTTTGTACCCCTAAAGGACACTTCTCAGAGTTAGGGTTTTGGAACTCTTCAAGAAGTTTGGGTACAAACTTTTGAGGTTCTTATAATGTTATCCGTGTATCCTCACTTAGTGGCTTGTCTTTCCACTTAATTAAGAATCTCCAATGGTGTTATCATATGTTGGTGTTTCAACTATGATGATGTTCTCCATCTCAAAAAAAATTTGGATGAATAGGTACAATCAAATAATGTCAATCTCCTCCTACAAAAGTATCATTCTACAAAATTGAAGGTTGGGTAACTCCTTTAAAATATATTAGATCTTTCACATTAAAAACATAGCTAATAAATATGTAAGAGGACAATTCAAGAACATAAGCATTAATACCAAATTTATTAATAATTTTAAATGGCCAACATGCTCTCACTTGTAATTTTATATTTTGTGGAAAGAAATCTTTCGGGTAGATACAAACCAATACATAATCACCTATATTGTATTTTTTAAAAAAATTATTGCTATTCTTTTATTCAACATACTAAGCATTTTGTACTTTCAATTATTTCTTTATGTCTTCATGAAGGCTATGAAAATCACATGCAAATGTTTAAATTAAATTTAAAAAATGCAAGAATAAGTGTATTAGCTAGATAAAGAGGCATTTAAAAGTTATATCTATAAACTATCTCAAAGGTGATTTGTGAGTTAAATTAGAAGTGAAACTATTATGCGTAAATTCAAATATAGCTAATTTTAAATCCAATTTTCTAAGTTTTTCCCAACTAAAAATATTAGTAAATTTCTTAATATCCTATTGACGACTTCCTTCTATCCATCAATTTGTGGATGAAATGCATGTTTAAGTTGTGTTCCCATTACTTTTCATAATTTTTTTTTCAAAAATAAGATATAAATTTAATAATTCTATAAGAAACTATAGTGGATCGGACTCCATATAACATGATAATTTCTTTAAAAAAATAATCTTGCAATGTGAGATGCATCATTTGATTTTGAACAAGGTAAAAATATATCATCTTAGAAAATCTATCTATAAAGGCAAATATATTATCATGTCCATGAGCGTCCTAGGTAAACCTAATATGAAATTTATGGATAAGTCTTCCCATAGTAGAAGGAATAGGTAATGATATGTAATAACCCTCTTTTGTTTGATAATTTTAGCTTGATAGCAAGTGTACTACTATATGTTCAACATCTTTTATAGAGATGAAAAAATATTTGTTCAACAAGTGTTTGGGTCTTTAATTTAACCAAAATGTCCTAATATACCTTCAGAATGTAGTTGAAATAAGAATTTTCTTATGGATGTTTTAGGAATACATAACCTCTTACATTTATAAAGATATCCATCTAAAATAATAAAGAAGCTTTAGAAGTTAAGATTTCAATTCATGTTCCAAGTATATTATGAAAATCAAAGCAAATTTTGTAATCTTCTTTTAAAGTCTTAAATCTAGGAATTTGAAATCTGAAGAATAAAATAATTAGAAATACTCTAGATAGAGCATCGTGGTTCATTTTCTATTCCAAGTTTAAATTTAAACACAAAAAAGAAATATTGAAGGTATTGACCCATTTAGTGTACCTATAATTTAAATTTTTTTTTAGAAGTTAATAAACTTTAGAGCTTGATGATTTGTATTCAAAATAAATTTTTTATGTAGATAATATCTCTAGTACTTAAGAGTTTGAATAATACATAAACTCTAAATCATATGTAGAATATTTATGTTTAATATTATTTAATTTCTCTGAAAAAAATAATTAGATGATTTTCTTGAATTAATAGTCCACAAATTTCAATACGTAAAACATCACAAGTCACTTCAAATACTTTATTGAAGTTAAGAAGTCTTAAGATAGATGAAGAAGTTATAAGGGTTTAATTTATTTCATAGCCCTTTTAGCATATGTAATCCAAGTAAATTTATATATATTTTTTAAGATGTCGGTGATGAGGGCTACAATCTCAAAATTTCTTATAAATCATATATAAAAAAGCTAATCCATAAAAACTTTTAGCATCCATAAAGACTTGAGTTGGCCAATCTATAATTGACTTAATTTTTAATGAGTTTATTTTTAATCCATCGGTAGATATAATGAAACCTAAGAAGATGACTTGATTTGATAGAAAAATATTTCTTAAAGTTTACATATAATCTTAATTTTTTTCGAGACCATTCTTAATTGATGTAGACCAACTTCTCATCTAAGTTATAGATAAGAATATTATATAAAAAATAGAATTGACCAACAAAAGGTTTCATAGTGTTCATTAGTCTCATGAATGTACTAAGTGTTTGAAAGACCAAATGACATGACTAACCATTTGTAAAGACCATCAAGGGTTTTGAACATTATCTTCCATTCATAACCCGATTCCTTATCTAATAGTATCCACTTCTCAATCAATTAGTGAATAAAGATGAACTTAAAATAAGATCTAACATGTCATCCAACTTAGATATAGAAAATCTATATTATATTATGATTTTATTTACTACTCTCCTATCAATACACATCACAAGTTACATATTTCTTAGAAGTTGAAAGTAGGTACAACACAAGGACTAAGACTTTATTGGATAATCCTTATTTAGAAGTTCATCTACTTGTCATTTTAATTATGTATGTTCGATTGGATTCATCTTATAATGGGGTAAGTTGGGTATTCATGAACCGTGAATTAAGTCAATAGCATATTTTATATCCCTTAAAGGTAGTAGTTCATTAGGTAAATCATCAAGGATCAAATTAATAAATTCGGATAATAGATCTAATATCATAACGGTATGTGATGATTTTCGATGATAACAAACATTTCTTAAAGTGCAAGATAAATAGAGAAGTGAGATTAGCAAACTCTCTAACTAAACATATAAACCCTAAAGTTGTGGTTTGAATTCAAAGAGATTCACACGTATTAAAATGTATATCAAAACTATTATTCCTATCACTAGATGGTAATATCACTATTAACTGGAGTTTTGCATTCTTCTTTTGATTGAGTTTGGGTTGTAGTTCAATTAGATTTATGTGGAGGTGTAGGAAGAATTCTATATGGGGGTGTAATCAATCTCTTTTGTTAGGCTTTAGGAGAATAATTTAATTATTTTCTCATTATGTTTAATATATAATTATTTTCATGACCATAATGAATTAGTTAAAATCATAAAACCATGATCTTCCAAATAGGATATAAGTTATTTCCATTGGAAGAACATCACACCAAATTTGATTAATATAATTACATATATTAATTAGAACAAGACATCTATTTATGATAGATAGAAATGTGTGATTAACCCAACTAACTTAGAATAATTCTATGTGAGATTCAATCATAAAATTGGCTCCGGTGATAGTATGGGTTAATACAATATTCATAGCACTACCACCATCTATTATTAGCATACCCCTTTTCCTTACTTAAAATGTACATTGAGAAAATATTCCTTCTTCAGAGTCTTCTTCTTCCCTAAAAGCAATCATACACCTTATATGAATTACTTATATTTGAATTCACTTCTTCATCTAAAAGTAGTGTATCATCATGTATCTCTTTAATATCATCATTTTCTCCTAAATTTTCTAATTCATTAGAAACATGATTTATATTGATTTTGCATATGACCCTTCTTATGACATTTGAAGCAAGCTATTTCTCTCATATTTTAGAAATAGATTCAATAGAATCATATTATAAAGGTTGTTCAATGTAGAAGGATTAGATCTAATAATAGCCTTTTGATATTGAGATGTGGTTGGATATTTAGAAGATATTTGAGTTTTCATTTTGGATGTGGATACGACCTTCTTATGCTTTTCTAGAGTAAAGCATAGTGAAAGGCATCTTCTAAGGTCATGGGATCTGAAGCTCTACCTCATTTTTAATATCTCCTCTTAAACCAATGACAAATTTAATAGCTAATTTCCACTCTTGATCAATGCGTGTTCTAACTATTAAGTCCTCAAATATATTCTTATATTCAAGCTAGCATATTTCCATGTTTAAGAGTAGAAATTTATTTATGGAGCTTTTATCATGATTTCTAGAATAATATTTAGCCCTTAAATTTTCCTACATTTCTACCCATTTCATGTAGTTTTCTCTCCTCTTCTTTAGCTAAAATAATAATCTAATAGATTTTTATATGACCTACTAATTTCATTTTGGTAAACATATTTCGATGATAATCATCCATATAATACCAATCAAAGAAATTGTTCATTTAGATGATAATCATCCATATAATACCAATCTAAAAGTTTATTTGGGTCATGAACACCATTATACATTGGGGCTTCTATCTTAATTTATTCCGTAAGTTCAAATAAGATTTCATGAACCCTAAGATAGTCTTGTCTAAGGAAGTTGCTCCAGTTTAGTCTTCTCACAGATAATCATCTCTATGAAGTTAAATATTTTCCCTTCCTACGCTCTAAGTCATCCTGGATGTAGGATAATTAGTGGGGTTTAAAGTCTAGTACTCAAGATTTGAACTTATGTGGCTAGGTTCATAAAAATGTATTCTATTTTAGTGAGTTTCTCTTCACTTAGTGATCTCATCTACCCTCCTAGTTAAGTCTTCTAGTTGGTCCAAACTAATGAATTTGGGTGGCATGGTGTAAACAAAAGAATGCAAATATGTCACTCTAAATAAAATTATATATATATATATATATATATATATATATATATATATATATATATATATATATATATAAAGTAAACTAGATTTAACACAATGAGATGCACAGTTTTGAAAATGGTTAGCCTTCAATAGATATAAAGTAACTTGTAAATACTACAAAATATTAAGTAAATATATAAAAAAATCATAAGAACTTTAAGGATATGAGTTTAATTTTAAGATTTGTATCTTGAGTTTGGCTATTTTAGTGAACTCTCATTTACTCAAATTATCAGAAGTATTATGGGTTGTAATTAGGTTAAGTAGGGAAAGGCTAGGTTTTATGAATATAGAAAACTAATTAATAGTAAAGTAAATGTTCATAGGATTTCCTACCACATGAATTTAGTATGAGATTCCAAGCTAAATAACTAAATATGTAAAAGAAATTACACAAAATTCAAAATATAAAACTATCCTTGCTTAAATTTAATGTGGATTATTTACAAGCACTTTCTCTAAGTCTCCAAACCTTGGGCTTTGATACTAAAATGATGGAGTGGTGATGACAAGCAAGCTCAAGGAGAGAACGTCACAATGGATGGAGGAAAGAGTGTTTGAGGATCTTCCACTCACCCAAATGGAAGAGAATCAGAAAGTTCTATTCACCCAAGTAGAACAAAGATCAAGAGATTACAGAATCCCCTCAGTTGGCCACTAAGCTCCAACCTAAGAATGTTCACTCAAGTTTTTCACATAAAACCAGTCTAAAGGTCTTTGTTATATCATAATAAGAGTTTATATAAGTACAATACTCAAAGAGATGTATCGCTTGGGAGAAAACCAATGAAAAAAACTATCATAATGTAGAACCCATCATTTTACAATGTCAAGACACCACAGAAACGCCTATGCACTAGCTTCTTTGTCCGGACATCTTATAAGGAATTAGTAGCGTTATGGCACTAGAAGGCTAAGACTTAGGTGTTATCTTGATGCACTTTTGACACTAAAATACTAAATGATTTCAGTCACAACTCTCATATAATGCTTAAACATATTAATACATCCACTACTATATAATACAACACACACATAAATATAAAATACAATAACACATAAAATTCAATAAAAGTGCTCATAAGTTTAAGCTTTTGATTTGGGACCTTATGATAGATCCATACCTCCATTGATATGCTACATCACCAAACCTATCATGAATTAGAGGTATTCACATAAGGACATAACTTATATTATATACCAAATTCTTTATAATAAAGCCTTAACTAGAAATAGTTTTAATTACACCTAGAGAGTAATAAAGTAGGTAGTAATGCATAGATTATTTGTCTAAAGTTGAGTAGCTCTAATTGCGTATAATTGAGCTATCTCATTTTTTTTTTCTATAAGCATTTCTTTAGTTACATAGTGATTATAAGTCTTGCATATTTCTAGTATTTTTCTTAGAAACTATTTATCTAATTGTGCTAACTCAAGACAAGTAGGCTAAGTGGTAAGCATTATAGCTACTCATCCAACTAGCCTAGGGTTCGTGGCCTTAAAAAGTTTAATACAACTTAGTTGCCCAAAATTAATCAACTCAATTGTTCCCCTATTCTAATTCAGCCTTTAATGAAGTCAAATAGCAACTTCACACTACTTTACTTCTTAATGATACTTAATATGTACCTTATATAAAATCAAATAACTACATCTAATAATAAGGTATATATATGTATATATGTATGTATGTATGTATGTATATATGTATATACATATATAACATACATATCATACATACATACATATATATATATATATATACCTAAGTCTTTATTGATCATTCCATTTAATCTAGAATTAAAAATGTATCCATATTAATAATCCTATTAGAACACAACACACTAATGTAGTTGCACCCCTTGATTGTATTCATGCATTCAATTAGGGAATAAAAAAATTCATTACATGATCGTAACAATCACTAATGATTCATTTGATTTCAACCTCTTTCTTTGTATGGATCAATGAAATTAGTTAATCCTATTCACATGTATATCTATGCACATAATTTATTCCCAAGTACATGAGTTAATCTAATGGGAAACACACTTTTTAGGATCAACCCACACGTATCCTAAAAATTTGATTATCTCATGTACTATTTTAATATATTGCATTGCCAATACCAAGCATATTTCCCAATTCTCTTAAATTGATTTTATTAGCCTTGTATTATTTTCTTTATTGAGTTTTAATATTTAGTCAATTCATTTGACTTAGTATTCTTACTTATATTGATCTACTTTTTTTGACCGCTTCTAGTCCAATCCACTCAAGTCATGTTAGCTTGATCGAAAAAAATCTTATAGCATATTCTAATTTATATAACTTAATCTACCAATAATATATCTACATTCTAGTAATTATACTAGCATCCTTTCATGTTGTTGGTTGTCCTTTAAATCAAGTTTAATATGGGTTTGGCCAATGATATACTTAATCAAATTCTTACTGACCGAGTCATACCCCTTTGACAAAGTGATCTCTTGGTTGAGACACACCCTATGATTGAGCACCTTTGTCCAGATATATGCTTGTACTTAGTTTCAGGTCCTTTCTTTTATGATAGTTTTTATTCAATATGACCTTGGAATTTAAAGATTCAAAATATTTTTCTTCTTATCTAGAATCCATTTATCCTAAAGTGTTATGCTTGAATACATGAATTATATTCTTAATAGTTGATTATTTTAACTATTTTCAACATATTGGTATATTTACAAGCATATAAAGTGATGTCAACACTTTAGATTAAAACATGTCCCATAAGTGCCAACGCTTATTTATGAATTTGAATAAATGATCATCATTATTAGATATTAATTCATTTAATAATAACTTTTTTTAATCATAATCATATCTCATATGATCTTTTAATGAGTTTACTTCACCGAAGCCTTTCACTTAGATTAATAATAAAGTGATAAGTCTTAGAAAAATTATGATCCTATAATGACTTATCTTAGTAAGTTATTAGGATCATATAATCAACCTTAGGATACACTAAATCTTATACAACCTAAGTGTTGTAATAATTCAAAACCCTATAGCTGCTTAGCATAGAGAGGATGTAGTTAAGTCAAGCATGCATTAATAGATTTCCTTACTAAAGATAGATAACCTTTATTATATAACCTATTCTTTAAGATATAATCTTAGTTAAGCATGATTTTAATTACTACACTTAAAGAGTATTAGTAAGCTAGAAATGGCAAAGCAACCCAAATAGAATTATAAATCCAAAGTCGAATAACTATAATTATATATAACCGAGCTATCACATTTTATTTTTTTATGTAAATTTCTTCTACCTATGTGTGGACTACAAGTCATACATGTTTCCAACTTTTCATAAAGATCATACATCTAAGAAATCCTCACCTTCCTTAATTCGAGGTCATGAGATCAACTTTAAAAGAGGAAATTCATCATTACTAACATAGTTGAGTCAAGCACCATCATAAATTAAATGACCATGAGGTTGATAACTTGGATTAATGAATCCATGAAATCCAAACTATAATTATTTTTATCTTTTCATTGACGCTATCCCTTACCCGCATACCACCTTAAGCCTATCGTATCCTTATTAAGTCTTTAATAACTCAATGATTATTATCACATAGAGTTTTTTTTATATTAGGTCATCATCTCACTTAGTTATAGTGATTCACTGTCATGTGGATAGATACTTTGTAAATGAATTGTTCTATTGAGATAATAATCATTAAATCATAAATCCTCCATGTTAAACCCAAAAAAAAGTTAAAATTAAAATATATTTTACACTTCTTGAGAATTTCTCTTGGAGGTATCATTGAGCCTAATCAACAATAGGGAGCTTAGTCCTCTTGGAAGATTGACTAACCCATATTCGTCTACTTTTAAGTAATCTGATGAAATGTCTTCAAATATATATGTACCACGAGTTTAGGTGAGAGGTAGTGACCTTATCGTGATTATTTTCTTATCTTCTCTTGTAAAATATTTTATATGAAACATGTATCATAATATTAAATTTTTTTCCCACACTATTAGTATCTCATTTTGAGTCTTTTGAAGGCTTTTATAACTACTAAGGTATGCAAAAATCATTGTCCTTTAATAGTGAAATAACATTCTTTTTTCATTGTTTTATACATGTTCTTACTAGATATGATTCTTTAAGTGCTACATAAATATGGATTACATCTAGAGGTGACTCATTAAACTAATGTAACGCCTAATTCTTCTCTTTAAAGTGATTTAATATCCTTACTCTTATTTATTTGATTACTTAGCCATTAGTTTATGTGAGGTGATTACATTTATATTAAGATTCATGTTAAATTCAAATTTAAAGTGTGAATATGATTAAGCATTTAATGGTGTTTCCTTATAATGATTTAGACTATTAATGATTATTAAATTATCTTATGGAATGAGTGAACTATGTATGCTGCCCTTATAATAAAAGTAATAATTTTTTGCTAAAATTATAAGTTAATAACTCATGGATTCATATTTTTTTATCTTAATCTAATATTACTCAAAATTGTCTAAAAAAGGATACCCCTTAGCAACTTTTTAAGTAATGTTATTTTTCATGGATGACTCATGGTTGCTTATAACTATTCTTCATTGTGCTTGATTAGTACCAAAATGTTGGCATATAGGGTTCAAAATGTCATCATCAACACTATGTCTTATGCAAATATTTGAGGTTAACCATTTACTAAATTTTAGCATAAATGTTATGATTGATTGATCTAACATTAATTCTTAACACTTCTCTTAAAAAAGATGAGATTGATGATGGAGGTAATAGTGACCATTAACATTGTCAGGACACCAAAAGAATGATATAACATTGTGAGTTTATGCCAATAGTATTAGATTGAATAATTTAAATTCTTATTTTGTGAGAAGAAAACATATTTCATTCACAAGAAAATTAGATAAATTATAAAGGAAAATCATGCTTCCTTGAATCCACTTTCTAGCACACTAACTAAAAAATTTAGCTAACCATCCATGTTCTCACGTAGCTAACCTAATTTGGCAAGCCTTACTTTATGCTAGCATGCTTTACAGAATAGGAAATATTAGTGAAATTAATGTTGGCATTCATGAAGGCATGAAACTAATATGGTTCCATAACTACTATAACAAATGATACATTTTATATCAGGACTGTTACAAGAAATGGCACTAGAATTATGGACAATAGGGCTATGCCATTATTATTATCACACAATCTTCTCAACTTGGGTTTCTCATCTATCAGATATCTTTGAGATATCATTTTGGCTCTCATGTTTCAACCCTCATCATTGGACGCATTCCTCTCACATTAACTATCAAGATTGTTCATTATATCTAATAAGAACTCCTAGCAAATAGACTCTGAGGCAAGAATCCCAAACTAGACTTAAAAAAAAAGCTTAATTTGTAAAACCTGTGTGCTTCCTTGTTAATTACAAACTGATATATGATAAACTTTCAACCCAAGTATGTAGATGTTGTCCATCAACTCATAGAAGATACATGACAATTCAATTCACTACCTTAGTTTGGTTGCTTTAGATGGAAAGATATGCTTCTCTTTATCATTGTATATATTAGGACCCACATAAATTTCTAGAAAAAAAAATTAGGAAGCAAGGAACTCAACTTACCAAAATTCATCCATACATTCATGATGTGCATCTACTTCTCCCACTATAGTCTACTTATGTGACATGAGTATGCAATCACAGGCAAAGTCAACACTTGTAAAGAAGTATATAATTCCTACTCCAAGTTGGAAGGTTTTGAGGTGCAATAGAGTATGCTAGCTATATCAAGATGCACCTCCATCCAGTTAATGGATCATTGCAATTTTGAAGCATCGTGGTAACCCCAAAGTGTTTGACTTCCTTACAAGTGTGCCCTTTTATTATTCACATCACTTAATTACTACCATTTGAAAAACAAAGTAATTTCCTTCTATATAAGAGTCTTTCTTGGAAGATGTAACCTATTTCACAAGTGCGCTCAAAAACATCCCAAGATTTCATCTAGCTTATGCAACATATCTCTAAAAGTTGATAGAGACACTGAATGTCATCATCTTGTCAAATAATACCTTTGTATGCATGCTGAGTAGAGTTAAATTGATACAAATATTACAACCACTTCATGGATTAGGTGTGTTACACCTGTTAGAGATTTTGAAGGTATTGAAGTGGTTTCCAATTTGAATAGATCATAATTTATTTGCTAAGTATAGATTTCAAACTGATCCACTCAGACAATCAACTTCTTCACATCAATTTAACCAACAAATAAGGATGTCCATCTTTGCCTCAACCTTAATCCTCTACTGAATGAATGCTCAAGATCCACATATTTTGAGTTATCTTGTTGACAACTATAACATCCACTAGCTTATCATTATCATGATGAAATCATTCTTTGGAAGCATCTTCCCTAATTTCTAATTCTGGGTTGATGTTGTAATTTCCTCTCGCTCAACATCTCAAACTACAATCATTTACATTAAATGAGAATAATTACTTGGCCAACTAACTGGGATTTTCCTTGTGAAGCTGATATAAGGATTTACCTTGTCTTATTCTGGAAGTTTCCAAGGTCATAAAAGGTTCACCCAAATCGTCTTATAGCCACTGTTTGTCAATACCATGCACCAGGATTATCCTTAAATGTAACACTCAGATAAAAAAAACTTGGCCCATTAGTACCAATAGAATACTGGAAAAGTATCTAACGAACATGACAAGCATGGAACAACAAAGCAATTTAGGTAATAAAAAATTTCTTTTTTTTTTAAAATGAGAAAGAAACACAAAATTACATTCAAGAGAAATAGGCAAATTACAGAAAAAGGGAGGCCATGCATCCTTTGATTGTCACTACCTCTTTAGCTCTCTAACTTCACAACTTAGCTAACACCACCACCTCCAAGTATCACATAGCTAACCTAATAAACTAGCTCCTTTTCCCTATTCCAACACTCAAGTAAAAGTGAATATCAGTTACATCAAGATTGGCATTTATGGTGATATGGCACTAATATGGTGTCATAACCACTACATAAAATCATGCTCTCTATTACGGAAATTACAAGAAGTGGCATTGCGATCTGCACTGAAACGGTGACCTGTTAAGCACATCCATGATTACTATTATGCGGTCAACAATCTTCTCGACTATAGAGTTGCTCATCTCTCAACAAGATCCTCTTGACCCATAGCTGAGTGTCATCCCTTAATACTCATGGCTCTTGAGCAATTGTCCTGAGGCCTATCCTGAGTTCCTATCTGAAACAGTATATCTATCTTGCAGGTATCAAAAACATATAGGTCTCACGATAGCAAACATAAAATGCAGTATAACCTGAAAGTCATCCAAATTAGATAACAACATAAAGTAAAAGAAAAAAAAATTAAAACAAAAAAAAAATATATGAGTGTGGCTAACTTAATTACATGACACAACCTTAACATATATTTTTTTTTCTAAACAGATAAAAGATTTATATACATACCACACTGCATATATTTGAGTGTTATGCATGTAAATATCAATGTTTAGATGTTAGATATATAAATGTATGAAAATTATCTATCATGTATGTAAATGCCCCAAAAAAAGAGATTATACATGCCTAAGTATTAAATTAACACAACACATGAAACAAACAAAACTGGGTATCCCTTAAATGATATTTAGTAGTTTATCTTTGAATGATTCAAGCTAATGCTGTGCAATAAAATGTTGTACCTAACAAGTGAAAGAATGTAAAATGAATAATTTAAATTCTAGAGATTCATGACAATAGAATGCATAAATCTCAATTCACCTGAGCTTGTTTGAGATCAATTTTATTTTGTATTTGTTTTATGTTATTTTAAAACATATTTGTTTCATATATTTTTCAAGTTTTTTTTTAAACAAATAAATTTAATTTTAAAAACACATGAAGAAGAACTTTAGATGTTTTAAAACAACTATTATCACAAAATATATTTTATGTTGAAAAAAAACATAAACCAAATAAATAAAAAACATAAAACATAAAACAACAAATAAAATTGATCCTAACAGCCCCTTCATAAACAAGGAAAACTTCACGATAACAAATCAACTAAATCTACCCCAAAGCATAACAAAGAATTGATTTAGTTCTAAGCCAGTCCCAACAAATGGATTAGTTTACCTATTCCAGGTGACAAATTAGAACTTTGCAGGCAAAAAAATAGACAAAACAATAGACTCTTGTTAAACTTACTGAACGTTAACCACATTCCGATTTCCTTTAAAACTGATAACTGAAGTAGACATGCTTACATTCCTTGTTGAACAATGTACATAAGTCATAATCTGTAGGCAAAGCCTGAAGTAGACATGTTTTCATCTACAAACAAATAAAAATTCTTCCTAGCATTTGGCAGGTTGATTATGAATAAGATGAGTTACAGAACAGAAATAATAGGCAAAGAGTGGAACTCACTCACATAGTGCTGAGCACAGTCACACAGTTATTTAATTAACAAACCTTTTTTTGGAAGGACAATTTAATGGTGTCATAAATAGGTAAGAAAGACTGAATGCCTTGCTGTTATTTGGAAGTTTTGCTCAAGTGTATTCAATCACCAATGTTTCTGTGAAGCCAAATGGCAGCTTCAGAGATCTTCTCCACGATCAAATCAGCAAATTATATAGCCAATTTGGAGGCAGCTTAATTTGACAAGGCTGGCACAAGAGCTCAGCATGGCTCAACTCCTTGTCCAGTGTCTCATTATAGGACAAGTCCAGCCTTCTAAAACTTTGCCCAAGAAAACTGGCTTCTCTCATCGTCACACACAAGCGCCAGTTTTGCCACTGCCTTTGCCACAGCAGAAAGCCCATCTCCTGTCACGAGGCAGCAACTTTGGAGCCGGAGAACGGAGAGACGAGGGGAATTGGATTCCCCAACAGAAGCGGAGGGCGATTGCGGAGGTGGTCGTTGTGGAGATCTAGAGGAAGACGGAGATCGATGGTATGAAGGCTTGCAGCACGCCGGCTGATAAAGTGGTGGAGGGCGTCGCTGCTGCCGCCGTCGTAGAGGAGTAGGGAGGTGAGAGCGTGGCAGTGGTCTGGCGCGGAGGAGAACACGGTCCGCGATGGCGCGGCAGGCGCGGAGCTCCAGCACGAGAAGGCCTGCAAGGCATAGGGGAAGAAGGGGAAGAGGCCCGTCGCCAGTACCCTCGCACGCTCGAAGTCTAAGCCAACGAAGATTTCCTGAACGCCGCCATATCCACGACATCGCCCGGTGACCGGCTCGGACTCCAGAAAGAGAAAGGCTGTCAAGTGGGAGCATAACAATTGATGAATTCTTATCGTCTTCGGAAAGATCGACACTTTGTTCGCCCTCTGCATCGACCGCTCCAATGGTAGTGGGGATTTAGGCAGAAGACGAAGGAGAGGATTTAATGGAGGGAAGCTGGAGAGCCAGTGAAAAGAGAGAGAAAACAGACGAGAGATGGAGGTTGGTGAGATTTATCAATGATGTAGAAGAAGAAAGCAGTGCAGAGGAGGAAATTGGGGAGGCTGTGGAACCGAATCGGAGCTGGACCAGGCGAGAGGCACAAGGAGCTGCTACCGAGAGGAGAGAAGAGCATCCGACGAGAAAGAAAGCATCGCCAGCGACGTCGATGGCGACAGCGGCTTCTTCCTCGGCTGAGGATGGTAGAATCCGCCATCTTCGTCGAAGGGCTGCAGAGGATAGCGAGAGACGAGAGGTTGGGGTAGTGGGAGAGGATCGCAGAGAGCAACTGCAGGGAGGGGCATGGGATGGAAAGGAGAGTTTGGTAGTGCAAGAACGTAGAGCGGAAAGCCAGCGCTTAGAGACGAGAGAAACAGCGGCGGAGGAGGAGGGAGGAAGGCGTTGGATGATTTCATGAAGGAGCTCATCACATAGAATTCCATCCATTTCTCAGCTCCCTTGTCTCAGAGGCCACCAGAAGAAGAAAGAAAGAGAAGAAAAGAGCGCGGAGGGCCCTGGGGAAGTGTAAGACGGCATTGATGAACTCAAATTTGTTTCTGCACGAAGGTTTCTGAACCGAAATCATGACCCCAATATGGGACCAAGGTTGTTTGCCGCGAGCTTCACCATTAGTAGCTGCTCGCGAATTCATAAATACAGCTTCGTGGCGCACAGATGATGGAGAACAATGCGTGCAAAAAAGTCACGGTGAGCTACAGTATGTTTGTGAGAACAGGTTAGGTAACGCAACCTTTCACCAGGTTTGGTGAGGGGAGATTAATAAAAAGATAATTAGCAAATCTATTAGTTTTAAAAAAATCCTGGATAAAGATTGGAAAGAGAGAATACAAATTCTTCATCAAAGAAATTTTGGCCTAGGGAGGGCCATTTAATCATCGGAAAAGCCCCAAATTTTGATTTCAATGAATAATAAATATATTGAATCTTACTGATTAAATCTAAACAAATACATATTCAATATTAAAATTCTTAAAAATAATAAAACTATTCATACAAAAATTAAATCTAAACAAATACATGCATAAATTGAGGATTCAATTATGGAACCAAATGGAAAAAAATGATCATTCATTAGGATGGAGGGGAGGGTGAGTGAATTCTTAAATTAGTCAATGAAATTAATAATCCAAATTAAGATATTTCTTGACTAAAGGGAAGAAGGAAAGTGAATATTGTGAGGAGAGGCCTTCAACTAAGAGGAAGGTTGTGAACATCTTAAGGAGATTTTGAGAACAACATCATTCTATGGAAGTCTAATAAGAGAAATGTGGTGAATAAATTTCACATGTTGTTGATTCAACTTTATTGATTATTCATATGAAATAACAAAGGACAAAAATTCACTGTTTAAGATTAAACTTTATATCAACATGTACAAAGGTTTAGTTTGGCCTATTAGTTAACACTTATGTGGAAGAAATGGAGAAGAGATGAATGTTGTCCCACATTTTAACGTAATTTATCTAGGAATTAGTAGCTCTAACTCCAATGTGGGAATGTCATTTTATAATGATTCAAAATAGATAAAACATAATGTCATGTTTCATTGACTCCTCCAAAAGAGAGGATATTTATTTTATATTATCATCATTACTACAAGATCTTGAAGATGATAATTAAAAAAAATGCTCTATTGAATATAAAGAATATTGGGACCACCTTATAAATCTATACGAGAGCTTTACTATTTATCTTCTTTATTATCTTCCTTATAATAATGCTTTTTTCAACAATTATAGCTTTGAAGTTCAAGCAAAAAAGAGCCCCAAAAGTAATGAGTGAAGCACATTCTAACTTGTGTGGTTTCCTCTAATTTGAACTTATGATGAAACTTAAAATTAAGTATCTTAGATATTATTAGCTTAATGACTCATGATTGTATGGATAAAGTACCAAAATATTATAATACTATATTTCTAGGACCATTTTGCATTAGCTCATAAATCCAATGAATTTAATAATTTTCTTAAAGGCATTCAAAAGTTAAAGCATTGTGGTGTTTAAAAATGTGATGAGGGACAGATGGGGTATTTATTGAAATGATCGAGTATTACATCAAAGATAAATATACTACTAAAAATATATATATTACCCTATGATGGACTAATCATCTAATAAGGATTCCAAATCTTGATGGGTCTACGTGTGTATTAGAGATTTTTTTCCCTACTTTATATAAATGAAGTAAAATAGGGTTTATTTTAAGATGGATCCTTAAGTTCTATAGGGCCCTCATAATTAATTACATCTTATAAGATATGAATCTCAAGAATACTCTCAATTAGTAATTAGTGGCATCTATGGATTTTTTTGGGAATCAAGTGGGAGGACTCAATTTGGAAGAGTTCTTCATAGAATTCAATGTGAATAAGTAGAAAATGCCTTTAGATAATAAAAGCCCAAGATGCATTCTAACTATCATATTATTAAGCTTTATATTTTTAAGTAAAGAATTTTGATTATTTAAATTAATATTTTATTAAAAATCTAAGGCTTATATTCCAATAACATAAGATTGTGAAAATACCTAAGATGTGAAGACTTATACTGAAAAGTGAAAACAAGCGACTAATCGAACCTATATCTAAATTGCCCTAAGTACAAACTAAGAGCTCACTTTGTGAAAATTAGATATGTTGGTTCATTTCCACTAGAGAGTGAACTCATCCCAACTCCTCTTGACTTATAACCACTTGAAGTGGTCAAGCTAACTTCTCCAATGATTTTATATGTGGTCGGTCTTATGTAAATGCAGGGATGGCTAAGCTATTATTTTTAAGAATGAATCTAGAGTCATAAACTCACTCCTAAGAGACTAGATTATAACTAGTCTAAAATCATTCCTTAGACTAATATAACAAATTTTTACACATTTTTATTTCATTTTAATTCATCATTTTGGACTAAGGCTTAGGAAAATTCATGCCTAAATGGATGATGAAATTAGGTTAAATGCTAAATTAGCAAGAGGAGGTGTTCTCCATTACAAACTACTCCCACAAAGCCAAGCCTTATCTTTATCATGCAAGAGTGGAGACCCCATATTTACAAGAGTGAAATAATATGCATGCATAATATTGAAACATATAATCATATAGATAAGAGATTACTAAATATTTTATTTTTTGAATAAATTCTTAGGATTTAAGATGATTTTATGAATTATTAAAACTTAGTTAAAGTTATTTAGTTAGATTAGAAAATTGAATTTCATAAAGAGCTTATCATATCCACAAAACAACAAATAATCAAGCTTTAAGAAACCTATGAAAAGCATACTATTTTTTATTACACAATCAATGTAAATAAATCAAGAAAGCATCGCCAATTGAAAAATAAGAGATCGTGTAGCCGAGTGTCGTCGCATTACCTCAAAGAAAAGGATGGGTAACCGAGCTCTATCTTTATATAGCTTGGATTATAATTAATTTATAATAAAAAAATAAAACTATGGGAGTCTTCAATCTTTATCTTCATCTTCACTTCATGGATTGGGCATTCTAAGCATCACGACCTCGATCTAAGCTTTATAGCCACCTAAATCTAAACCTCATAGCTCTAATCCTAAGCTGTTACAAAATTACATTTTATAAAAATTAAAATCTAACGCACTTATAAAATAGAGGTTAGATTTACATATATACACACCATGCAATTATATTCTATATATTGGGCTTAGCACCCTACTTAGGTCACCAAACTCTCTTATCCTAGTGGATTATGCTAAGGGACTTAAGCAACACTGTGCAAGAGGCATTTATTTTTATTATAAATCCCTTAAACATAATTTCATACCAAAAATATCATTAGTCTAATATTTACCTAACATCCTAACTATATATAAACAATCTTAACATCCAATTTAAAATATTACATCACAAAGTTAAATATCAATCCATCACAATAAAGCACAAGTCTAACCTAACACTAGGATTGATGACTTAGCATTCTAATGTATGTACTATGTCTTAGTGTGGCATATCATAAACTAGGCTTTAATGTTTGAATTTAGATAATGATGAATATTTAAGTTTCCCATTAAAAGGTGATTATGCTTTAAATGATTAATGGTCTAAATGAATTTCAAACATAACTTAATTATTTTTTATTTTTCATTTAAACTTAGAATTTTAAAGAGAGTAGGAGGAGTGAGATACACCTTAATCCCTAACCTTAGTTGACTCTAAAGATGAATTTTATGATTTTTAACCATCTTAATGAAGTGCTATAAATTTTTCTCGTTAAGCTATGTGTTTGGATTTGACTTAAGTTACTTTATCTAAACATGAAAAACAAGTTAAGATTAGTAAAACCAAATCATGGCCAATTTAATGACATCTTATTAACCTTGCTTCACATCTATTACTATTCATTAAATTAAATGCTATATTTAATTAAAGGATTAGATTTAATAAATGCATATATATATATATATATATATATATATATATATATATATATATATATATATATACATCATTTGAATATTTCAAACTTTAATGGATGGATGAATTAATGTATTTAATTGTGATTTAGTATAAGATATGATTATACCATGCATGAATTTTGTAGAAAAGATGATTAATTATCATTTATACATATACATACATATTAATATATTAAATTTGTACAAATACATTTCATTATTGAACAAGGGAAGTGAGGTCATGAGAACATATATATATATATATATATATATATATATATATATATATATATATATATATATATATATATATATATATATATATATATATATATATATATATATATATATATATATATATATATATATGGATATAAGAATAAATTATAATAATTTTAAAGTGCTAAAATATATATGTGAAAATAATTTAACTTTAATATGTAGTTCATTACAAATCTCAAAGTAAGTGTCATTGTTATACCAAAGGATGGTGTCAAGACTAGTAATTTTCACCTCGAGTTTGACTATATACCATTCAAAATTGTAGTTTATACATATAAGATTTAGATTCAAGTTTTACATAATTATATTAATTTATATTTATACTAATAGATTTTTTTTAATTTATTAATAAAATAATTTGAGATTTACTAGTGATAATAACCACATTATTAATTCAAGGCATGCAATTAAATAAAATCTTTTATTTATTTTTGAAACATGAATGCATGAAATATATGAAATATAAATTTATAAATGATTATAGCAAAGTAATTAAACATCATCAAATAACTTATTTGGACTTATTAATTCCTAATGTCATTGACATGAAGATAATGACACTTAAGCTTAATCAAATTCATTAAGTATTAATTTTAAATTTTAGTTATTAAATTCTAATGAGGAGAGAAAATCATTAAGGTTAACTCTTAACCCATTTCTATTCATTTAGTGATTTAAAAGTGATTTAAATGATTTTATAAATTAATTAAGGTTAATTAATTAGTTAATCAATTAAACACTAAGCACCCATAATTTAATTAAGCCTTAAGTACATGTCCAACATTATAAGAATTTTACAAAAAAATGCATAAACATGAAACAAACATGTCCTAAAAAATCCTAATGTAATTAAGCTTATATTTAGGAGTTAATTAAAAAATGAGGAAAACTCAAAATCATCAATTATACTCAAAGTACCCCAACCAATTGGATATTTTGATTTTATTGAAAATCACTTTGCTAGCTAAAAAAAAAGAGGGCCTCGTCAAAATTTTGAAAATCTACACTAATTATTATGAACTTTTAAGTTCTAGGATAATAATTTAATTAATTATATAAAAGCAATTTAGAGTGATTTTGAGAAATAATCAAAAGTCCTAATTAATTTTTGATCACCCTTACTATTTTAATGCATCATTAGACTTATATAATTAATTTCATAATTCTCTTAATTTTAAACATTTATTAAATACATAAAAAATGAATAATTTATATTTGAAATTTGGATCTCCCAATTACATAGTAAATTAACTTAAAATAATTATGGGAGGAAGAGGTCATCACATGAGACAATCACACTAAATTTCAAGCTAATCACGTGATTAAGGCTTAACTATATTAATTAAATAAAACTTCAAACTTAATTAGTCACTATACACTTAATAAATTTTGGGGTTTTAATTTTCTTAGAATTTCCTTTGTGTGAGCTTTTAATAGGTGATTTATTTAATATTTCTAAAATTTTTTTACAATCGTTATGATTTATTTAATTTATGCATAATTAAAGTAATTAATTAATTCTTAATTAAATTATAATTTAATTATTTTGTGATTTAGTGTGATCTAAAGGGTCTAATTAATTTTTTAAGATCTTTGATGTTTATTAAAGTGATTTGAATTATTTTGATAAGTTTTTGTAATTTAATAATCTTTAATTAATTATGTGTTTAAAATTAACTAATTAACTTCAAAATTAATAACTCTTAAAAGAGAGGCTATTTAACTTAAAATATTTATGATTGGTAGGCAATAATATAAAGTTTCTTTTCTGAAATTTTGAACATCATTGGTTTAGTATTTTAAAAGTAATTAAAGAAATATAGTTGTCACTAAAACTCAAATTAATCTTAAAATAAACAACCAAATTTAGGGATTTTGGTTCATTAGATTCCTCTTGAAAAGATAAATCTACATAGCCCTTATTTGTATATTTTAATAATTTTATCTTTTTATAATTTTTGAAGTTTTAATTAATGGAATAAATCAAAATAAGATCTAATCATGACCGTCCATTTTATCCAAATAAGATGAACAATGAGATTTTCTTCCTTGTGGGTAGACCAAAAAGGTTCCATGGATAGGACTTACAAAACATCATTGAATCTCATGATCTTGATCTTAGTCAAGTCGCTTTATGTGGTAGAGGGTGAAAATGAAAAGTGTAATAGGGATCTAAAGGAAAATTCCTAGAATCACCACTTTTAACAAACATGTAAACCTATGGCTTGCCTAAAGATTTTTTTAGAAATTACCTCACTCAAACTAATATTGTGTGGATTTATGTCGAACTCATTCTTATCTTGAAGCTCCCACATGATCCTCCTCTTTTGCTTCCTCTTAGATTATCCTTTATTACCACCATAGTATATTTGCTAGAATACACTTGATTTGGTATTTTTTATGAGTTGAAAAGATGGGGATGAGTTGTTCTTACATCTTGGGAGGTGGAGAAAGTGTTGGATGCTAAAAAAGAGAGCTCTTTAACCTCTTTTCTCTTCTCTCTATATCAAAAAATCACAATAGAAAAATTGATATAGAGGTGTGCTATTGATGGGTGGTAGCTAGCATTCATTGTGAGCGAGTTGATTAAAATCACTCCAAGCCAAAAGTGGAGTAATGGCAAGGGATGTGAGGTGATTGAAAATTTTAAAATTTTGCATCTTTTTCTTTCTTTCCAATCCTCACCCTTGAATTTTAATTCTCTTTCATATGGGTTGATCTCACTTATGTGTGTTGAGATTTTTTAGAGTTTAATGGTTTGGGTTTGGGTTGACTTGAATTCATCTTGATCCAATTTGGGTTAAACGAGTTAGGTCCAATGGATTTTTTGACCAATTTGAGTTTAAATTAAGCTTAAATAATGTTTAATGAGTTATTTAGAGTGATTAAGTTTAATTGATTGTAATTGAGTTGGATTTATTTTGGTTTGACTCAAATTGGCCTAATCAATATGGTTTCACTTTGGTCCATTGGCCAAATTGATTAAATTGGATAAATTAGTACCAAATGAGAATTGAATTGAGTTTAATTAAGTTTTTAAAGTGAATTGAAGAGATTAATTTGATTTAATTTCAAATGATTTTAATTTTGGTTTGATATGACTCATTTAGGTCAATTTGGGAATTCAGTCAAGTTGATTAATTGACCAAATTAACTAGGGTGCAATTGAGAGTTGAGTTATGTTTAATCATCAAATTAAGAATGATTGTGGGTATTGATATAGTTTAATTTGGGTTGAATTGAGTTTTAATTTAAACCCTTTTGACGAATGTTTAATAGTCAAATGACCAATCTAACCCAAGTGATGTGTGTTTAGTTTCAATGTTATATTGAGTTAAAGTGATTTGAAGTAATTGGTTTTGAAGTGATTTGAAGTAATTGGTTTCAATTAATTTGAAATTAATTTTGATTTAGATCCATTTTAATGCAAATTAGGCTTAATGGGTTAAATCGAGTTTACTCGAGTCAAATAACCAATTTGGTCAAATCAAACTCAAAAGATCAAATTATATTCAAATATGATTATAAAATGTTTTGAAATATTTAAAGTAAATTAATTTTAATTTAAGTTGAATTTAAATTTAATAGGGTCCATTTGGACTTGGACTTGACCCATTAAGTCATTTGAGTCATCATTGGATTCAAAATTTTTAGTTTTGTGTTCAATTATATTCATTTGATAAATTTTAGCCTTTTATAATAAAATTAATCATTTTTTTATTAGTTTGGCTTTTGACTTGTTGGGACCCACATATGTCAACTTAGGTCAAATGACATAGTTAGCCATTTCGTACCCCATCCAATTTAGTTTTATGTTTGCTTATGTTCATATATTGATTTTGTTCTTTTGATTTGATTTAATTTAAATTTATTTTAGCTTTGATTAATTTTATGAACTTATATGATTTTGGGCCTAAATTGGGTCAATTGGGTCAACCATACTAATTGCCTCAATCTATACTAATTAAATTTAGTTTCCAATTTAGATTTACTTGATTTAAAATGGGTGATTCAACACATGTAACTTGTTCAAAATAATATTTGAGGAATAAATGATAAATATTTGACCTTATTCAAAATGGCAAGATAAATATTGGAGAAGGCTATGATCTCTACCTAACCAAAATAATTTGATGAATGTAGAAGAATCGATCTCTATTTGACCATGTTTGAAATAATAGAGATAGATTGTTCAACACATGTCTAACCGTATTTGAAATAGTAAGTGAAGAACAAAACATAGGCGTTTGTCTGCGACCTCATTCAAATAATAAGACAAAAGTATACAAACATTTTTCCGACCTCATTCAAACAACAATATCAATGTTGAGGAAGAATTTGATCTCTACCTAACTATGATCAAAACAAAAGGAATAAATTGTCCAACACATGTTTGACCATATTTGAAATAGTAAGTGAAGAACAAAACATAATTGTTTGTCCGACCTCATTTGAAACAAGAAGACAAAAGTATACAAACATTTGTCTAATCTCATTCGAAACATTAATATGAATGTAGAACAAAAATTTGATCTCTACCTAACCATGATCAAAATAGTAGGGATATGCATGTTCAACACATGATTGGGCGTATTTGAAATAATAAGTGAAGAACAAAGTATGGATGTTTGCTTGGCCTCATTTGAAACAACATGACAAATGTATATAAATAGTTGTTTGACCTTATTCAAAATAGCAAAATGAATGTAAAGGAAGGATTTGATCTCTACGACCATGTTTAAAAAAGTAGGGATAGATTGTTCAATATATTGATCTTATTCAAAGAAGAGAAGCATAAGACTAAGTTAAGTGTTACGAGATGAGGATGCTTAGGTGGATGAGTGGCTTTACTCGAGAGATAGAATGCAAAATGAGTATGGGAAAAAGTTGGAGTAGCTGGTAGATAAGATTAGGGAGAGTCGCTTAGATGGTTTGGCCACATAAAGCGTCGTCCGATGACCCAATTAGGAGAGTAGATGCATTAGATTTGCCTTATGTTAAGAAAGGTAGAGGTAGACCTAAAAGACTTGGCTAAGATGTATAAAAATGATCTTAGTATACTTGAATTAGATGAGAATTTGACACATAATAGGACACAATGGAGGCGAAGGATTCATGTAGACCCACCTAGTGGGATTAAGGCTTGTTGTTGTTGTTGTTGTTGTTGTATACCTAACCTCATTCAAAACAAGACAAAGGTATACAAATATTTGTCGACCTTATTCAAAACACCAAGATGAATGTAAAAGAAGAATTTGATCTCTACTTGACCATGTTTGAAATAATAGGGATAGATTGTTCAACATATGCCTAACATTTTTTGAAACAACAGGTGAAAACAAAAGTATAGATATTTGTCAAACATCATTCTAAATAACAAGATAAAAGTATACAAACATCTACTTCACCTTATTCAAATAGCAAGATGAATGAAGAGGATGGATTAGATCTATACGACCATGTTTAAAAAAAGTAATGATAGATTACTCAACATATGTATCATCCGATTTGAAACAACAAGTGAAGAATGAAGCATGGATGTCTTCGACCTCATTCAAAATAGCAAGATAAAAGTATACAAACATTGGGTTGAGCATAATTTTAAATTTTAATTTTAAATTTGAAAGCAATTTTGGACAAGGTTAAATAATTGAAGGTTTCTTCAAGAGCGTAGACCTAATCGATAAAAATACTAGCTTGACATGAAAACATAATCATATTGATGTTATTTTTTTTAAATACAATCATGCATAATATTTACGTAAATAAAGACCAATGATAGGAATCATTGGGCACTCACCTATGATTTATCAATTTGTATGATCTTTCTTGATAGACATTATCTATAATAAAGGTTCTTCTTATGTTGGTTCAAACTTACCTCCGACCTTATGATAAGCTACAATTGGTCTCCTAAGAACTAAAATAAGCTCTCAAACTCAAAAAGCTCTTGAGCGAACCGACTTATTGTGAGCTTGAACCATTCTTGTTTTGTATAGCTCGAGAATTTGATAGCCTTGAAGGCTTCACTCCTCAAGACCTTCGAGCTCTTCCAGCAACCTAGTGTTTTGCTGGTCATGATCTTGTTTCCTATAGCAACCCATAGCAATGGTAACTGAACTTCTAATGGAAGAATGACTTTAGACCCATACACTAAGGAAAGGGAGTGCACCGTGTTGGAGTCTAATATGTGGTACGATAGGCCCAAAGGCTTCAACCAACTACTTGTGCTATTGTCACTTATCATCAAGTATTTTTTTTAATATTTGGATGAGAGTTTTGTTGAAGGCCTCTACTAGCCCATTTGCTCAAGGATAGTATATGGTAGACTACCACCAATCTATGTTATGCCACCTTGTAAAGATGTTGATCTTTGTACTCTAAAATGTGGTGCCATTATAGGATATCATCCGATGGATACACCAATTCTATAAATGATATGACACTTAAAGAACTGAAGGACATGGTGAGCCTCAACTTTTCTCAAAAGGGTCACCTCATCCACTTGGAAAATTAATCTATTCTTTGTTAAATGAAGTGATGACCCTTGAAAGAAAGAGGGTCAATTAGACCCACTATTTATATATCCCAACACTCAAATGGCCTTGAGCTATCATTGAATGGAGAATATTATGTAACTAATGTGGGACTACTCTATGCACTTGATGATGATAGTGACATGCTACATCCATATAATCTATAATAATTATTGGCGAATAGTATTGAGTCTCTTAATTTTAGCTTTCATCTTTGGACGAATTAAACAATCCTTAATGTACCTTAGTCATAATTTTTAGGTTTCATTTTTGTCAAACAACATAACCACATGTGATCAAACTAGCATTAATCAATTTCCTTACTTAATTGACCTACTATTCAATATCAAATTGCATGCATCAAGGAGCTTATTTAATGGGGATTGCATTAGGCTAGATTTTTAGTTTAAGAACTACAATGTCGAGTGCTAATTTAGGCATTTATTCATAACTAAGAAAAATAATCCTTAAATCTAAAAGTAGTCTAACTAAATTATTGATTTGATTCACTCAACAAGGAACAAACGAATATTAGGCATGTATTATCTTCAATATCTAAGATGATTTTCTTCGGTTCATCAATAATTAACTTTATTTATTCCTTCAATTCTAAGGGTGCATCCCTAACTTGATGTTCATCTAGATCGCATGAAGTTTCTAGATAAACCTCTTCATATGAATTGGTGTTATTTAAATAAGAACCTATCAAACACTAGATTGTTGGTGATGACCAAACAATATTCATCATTATCTACGAGTCAATTGTACCATATCCTAGCCCTGGTCTTGACCGTGTCTTGATTTATTTCTCAACATTTTCTCAAAGTAGTTTGACTTATGCTTGAACCATGCATATGGTATCAATCTTTATTTTGCTAAATTTTGAACACAAAATAGTACTAATCAAAAGTAATTTTATTATTTATTTATAAGATTCATCCTCAAGTTCTACATTAACTCTTGAACCCAAGGATCATGCTCATAGGTAAAATTTCTTAAGCTTAGAGTTTTCATCCAATTGTGGGGTAGCTTTAACTACCAAAACCTCAATAGCCTTTGAAGAGGGGTTAGAGTTAAAGTGCTCACATATTGATTGATCCTCTCATATAATGATAATTCAAATACATCATCACTCACTGATGACCATTTCATCATCACTATTTGGCTCTATTATTACCTCTAACTAAGTTTGTAAGTGTGGGGAGGCACTGGTGCACTTGATTGCATAAGACTCAATCCTCTAAACTAGATTACGGTTAGAGAGCTTTGAGTTGGTTGTGGAGGATCTTGAGCTGGGGTATGTATCTTTGGTCTTCCTTCTCTCATGCCTCCTGAGCTTGCCTCTTCCTTGTCCATGAGAGGTTGGAACATCTCACCTACTCATTGGAAAGGAGAGGTAAGATATGAAACGTAATGTGACATCAAACTCTACTACCTTCCCCAAGTTTTTTTATTTTCTTTTTATTTTTCTTTTTATTTTTCCTTTTCATTTTCTTTTTAATTGATATTATTTTGTACATCACAAGAATATACATTTTACCTTTTGGGAGGTAGAAAGCTACATCTACATATATCTGTGCATTGAGAATGGCTTCAAATCACCCTTAATGCAATTCTAAGCCACTACGCATGAACTTGATGCACTAATGGAATGAGAATGGTACCATATTATTCTCATGTATCCGGGATCTTCATAACAAATCATTGAAAGATGTATCAATCTATAATATAAAATTTTACTTAGTCTTCAAATCACCAATCTGTAATAGTAGTGTAATTGACCCTAAGACCCTCTCACCATGTTCATTAAATCCTTTCAACATCATCTTATCGAACTAAACCTAGTGAAGTCAATCCTCATGTAGGCAAGGAATCTTAGACTCGTGATGTTGGTCGATGCACTAAAGTCAACAAGTACTCTATAATATGTTCACTAAAATGTAAAGTGGGCATTGTAATTGGTAATTCCTAGAGCAAATCTTCATTTGAGAAGGTAACTATCGAGACCTCTTTAAAGTAGCAGACACTCTTTAACTATGGAAGTAGCGGTCATTTGAGTTAAGCATGTCTCAGATCTAGAAGAGCCTTGATCAAAGACTCCCTCATCTCTTTAAATAAGACAAGGGCATCATATATGTTTAGCCTGTTGACAACTTTCTAAGATGAGCTAGGATGTTATAGTCAACCTTGAGTTAATTATCCACGCGCATATCTTATGTTGGAGCATCTTGTGAAATGTCTATTTGTTAACTAAAAAATGTCTTGCTTTCCATTATCTTGAGGTGTCATTCTATGGTAGAACTCGCCACTATGAAAGCTAACTTCTACAATCTCTTCTACTGGGGAATCATAGTGGCATATACATGCTCGTGGGGCACCAAGATTCTTGTAATAGATCTTGAGTCGATGACTCAACTCTATCTCAATAGAGGCTCCCACGAAGATTTATGATATGGATGTCACTATCGAGTCAAAGTTATCATATGAAAAGATTTGATCAAAATCATTTTGATTATTAATATTTGGAGAGTTATTATTAAAATCAAGATCATAAGAGTTATTTTCACCATGAAGATACAAGGTATAAGCAAATTCCTCTTTATTACTTTGTTTGCCTTTAGCGTACAAAATAAAAGTCATACAAAGTAAGCATCTTGAGTGACTTGATGCTCTTATTCATAGATACTATACTCCTATAAGTAAAGGTGGTAAGAGTGGTAAGTGGTGATGCTACTTGATGTATCCGAGATCTGCATTAGTTGTTTATGCTTAGCATCCCTAATCTCGAGTTATCCTTCACAACTCACAAACTTACCAATGGTGTGAAGGTCTACTGGTTTAGGTACTCATTAGAAAAATTTGGTCACTTTAGAAATGATTTTGCAAGAGATTCAAGATAAAAAAGTATCTCAACCTTCTTCAATCTTGAAAAGATTGAATGATTCTTTAAAGATTACTTTAATAGAACTAGTGGTATATTCTACTAAAAATTCTTTGGGCATCACTATGGCTCTAAACTTATAACTTCACTCAAGCAAATCCTTAAAGGTAATACAATCCTCTAAGGCATGTCCAAGCATGCAATGGTATGGTAAAAAATTAGGATCATCCCTTTTGCCCACTTCCTAGCCTATTAGGTTTAGGTAGCTAGAAATCTTCTTGATGATATTCTTGAAAACTATCCTAATTATCTCCCTCATGAATGAATAAGGCTTGTTTAACTTTCTATTAAGAGTAGGTGGAACAAAGCTACTCAACTTCGGTAGGCTACTAGTATCAGGTTGTTGTGGGCATGGAGGTAGAAGCGGAGGTGGAAGTGGAGGTGGCTAGGACTTAAGTCTCTTGGGTTGAACTGCATAAATTATTTCCCTTTGTGACCACAGAGACCACCTTAGGTCTTGTATTTAACATCTTTTGTGGCTTTGACTTATAAGAATCTAAAATGATAATTGCTTGACTTCCTCATAAAGTTGGCTACTTTGATCAAATTCTCAAATATTTTGATGGTAAAGCTTTTAAGCATGAATACTATTGGGCTATGGATATTCTTGAGTAGAATCTCAATGGTATGTTGTTCCAAAAGTTGAGGTTCACACTTCATACTAAAGTTCCTTCACTTGAGAATATAATCAACTAACGACTCATTGGGTTTTACTTTTCAACTATTAAGTCCCCTAGTTACCTTCTATTGAGCTCCTATAAACCTCTTAATGAATAGTTGCTCTAACTTGATAAATATCTTTATTGAACTGTTGGGCTTTAGTGTACCAATCAAATGCTACACCTACTAGGCGCTAACAAACTATTTAAACAAAAGAGCATCATTGCCTCCAACATTGTAATAACAAGCTCAAATGGGCAATGTGTTGCCATGGGTTCCCACTTCCATCAAAAATCTTAAAGATGGTGGTACAAACCCCTTAGGATATTGTAATGCATCAAATCCCTCTAAGTAGGGTCTTCCCTTTGAAACTAATGAGGCCCCTTGGGTCATGCCATTGCCTCTTTTACTTATTGTTCTACTAATTTCTTAATATGTCACTCCTAGAGAGTTGCACTCTCATACCATTTCTATACAAATTGTATGCATCCTCATCTAAATGAGTAGTGCTTTTGTTTCTATCCATTGTGTGCACTAATTCGATTTTGTTTGCCTCCATAGGTGTAGCTTGGGTGACTAGTGTTTGTCCTTGATGGGATAGGATCAGGACATCAACTCTTAAACCCTCACTCTATATGATCAAGTTGATCATCTTTTTTCTCAATTGATGCAATAGTTTGAATCAAGTTTGGCATTTATCTTTCCTCGACTATAACATCTTGTACATCTTGGGGGTATTACTATTCTCTATGTAGAGACCCTCAAGTATTATTATATGTATCTCTAGTGTATCCTTTAGAAGGTCATCCTAATCGGCATTCAAGTATACCATGCTATTATACTGATTAGAGTGATCATCCCCAACTATCTATCTTACGACATAATAATCCTCCAAAATGTCATCTAAGGATCGTATACCCTATATAGACTACTAGAATGTACCGGTGACCACTATAAATGCATGTATCTCTACACGCATTAGATTTCTTCTCTGAACTACCTACTTGTATCTTGGTTTGAGTCATGTGTGCCCGTTCTTTCTATGTTTTTCCCCTCCATCAAGTGATTGTGGTGGAGCCATGACTATGCTCTTGGGCCACCATGCCCTCATTCTTCTTGGTATAAGTAGGAGGCGAGATGGGAGAGCTCGACCTCTCACCATCCAAACGAGAAGAGGAAAGTTGGCTCTCGTTGTAGATCACTAGAGGTGGGGCTTACCTTCCCTTGGACTACTTTTGATACTTTGTGGGGTCATCGATGTTGTTACTTGGGAGAGGGAATCTATGAGTCGCGATGTGGTAGTGATCGCAATGACTATGGTCCATAGATCCCCCTCTCTAGTGACCCAGTTAGTACAATCTAGTGACTTGCCATCATGGTAGACTATTGTAAGCCTTGGTGTCTATCCATCAATGTAGATGCCATGACTACTTGAGCCTCCTCCTTTCTTTTCCAACATCTTAAAATTCTACCTTGGCCTCCATAGCCCTCCTTTTCCTCATCGATCTTGGACACTTTTCAAGATGATTACTCTCAAACCTTTAACTACTTGGACTTATACCATTTATTTTTCATTCTTATATGTCTAAGAACTAATCTCGACTATCATAGGGTCCTCCTCTCCCAAGCTAGTGTTTAATGCTTAATTGGATGTGGGGTATTACGGTAATATGCATGTCTTCCTCTCTCTCGAGTAAGTGGGTGAACTTACTTCCCAAAGAATAAGAGATGTATCATAAGAGGACCCACCCTCAACCATCCGAGATGAGGTATATACCTCTAAAATATTCTCTCATATTGCTTTTTCAACTTTCTATTCTTGTTTCTTCTCTAAGTCTTGGTGAGGGGAATGTGATGGGAGGAAGAATCTACCTCAAAGACATATGGATGACTACCGATAATCTTGGCCTCTTTGGAGGTTGAGGCTACATTGGGTGTCACCTCAATCTTGGCCATTTTACTATTAGTGAAAACAACAAGAGTAGTGGTAAAGTGGGAACCTAAACATAATTCATTTTAATGAGATGAACTCTACCTTTGATCAGATCAAATTGCAAAAGGGTTTCTTATGCCACTTCTTCATGGTTAACTATAGTGAGAGCTAGGCCATCACAAGTTACCTTAAAATTATCAAAGCTAGCTCAAATTTGATGATAGGGAGTTGGTGAGGAAGGCCTAATTTATGGCTAAGTCCACATCGATGGTAAAAAAGAAAATAAACTTGCAAGATGGCATGGTGCTTTGATGTAAGTTGATTTGTTGTAAGGGTGCTTGATCCTGTTGAAAGAGTAGTATTAATTATCTACATAAAATTCATAAATTTAATATTTTAAACCCACACTCATCAAAAGGAGCTATGATGGTGGGGTTCAAAATATTTGGAAAGATTCTTATTTGAATTTCAAACCACACCATGTAGTGGTTTAAAAACTTATAAATTTGAGAATTTAGGATTCTATAAACTTAACTTGTCATGCTTGAGCATGAAAATTGATTTAAAGAGATGGTCAAATATTTTGTTGACTTTAGTGATTAATCAAAATTTCATTAAAATTGACCCATTGGGGAATTCAATGGGAGGTCTAGAACCTACTCATTAGCTAATGATAAATAAGAGGTTCTATAATCCAAAAAGATATTGACAACACTAAAGAAGAAATGGACAAGACATCCAACAAAATGAATGGTAGTCTAAGCTCATGAGTGGCATAAACTTACGCCAATATATATAGATGTTAGACAATTACAAGATGGAGAGAGGAACTTTCCGAGTAGAGTCACAAGAAAAATTATGGTGTTTAAAATGTGATGGATACCATGCAAATCTTAAGGGTACTTATTGTAATGATCATATATGACATCAAAGAAGGATATACTACCTCGAAAGATATACATATCACCCTATAATGGACTCAATCATCTAATAAGGACTCTTAAGGTCAATGGGTCTACGTGTACCAAAGATTTTTTCCACGATTTACATGGATGAATTAAAACATAATTTATTTTAAGTCGTCCTTAAGCTCCCTATAAGGGTAAGCCCCCATAGTTAATTATATCTTAGGAGATATTAATCTCTTAAGATTACTCTAAATTAAAGTGATTAGCGACATTTTTATGAATTTAAAAGCTTGATATCAAAGGTTTGATATTATGGGAATTAAGTGGGAGGACTCAATTAGCAAGAGTTCTTAATGAAATCTAATTGAGAATAAGTAGAAAATGCATTTAAATACTAGGAAGCCAAGTAGGCATTCTAACTATCTTATTATCATGCTTTATATTTTTAAGCAAAAAAATTATGATTATTTAAGTTAATATTTTATTAAAAATCTAAGGTTTATATTCCAACAACACAAGATTATGAAAATGCCTAAGATATGAATACTTACACTCAGCAAGCGAAAAACAAATATTCTCGAACCTATATCTAAAGTGCTCTAGCACAAGCGAGAGTTAGCTCAATCTACTCAAGAAAAATTAGGATATGTTGCTTCACTTCCATTGAGAGAGAGTTAACTTATCTCGACTCTTTTAAACTTACAACCACTTAGAGTGGTCGACAATAAATATCTCCAATTACTCAAAATCATGTGGTTGATCATATGTAAATGTAGGATAGCTAGGCTATTATTTATTAAGAATGAATTGAGTCACTCCCTAAGAGACTAGATTATGACTAATCTAAAAATCATGCCTTAGACTAATACAACAAAATTTTACACATTTTGTGTTATTTTAATTCATCATTTTAACTAAGGCTTATGAGAATTTATGCCTAAATGCATGATGAAATTAGGTTATAGGCTAAATTAGCAAGAGGAGGTGTTCTCTACTACAAGGACTAGTCTTACAAGCCAAGCCTTATCCTTATCATGCAAGAATGAAGACCCCTTTTACAAGAGTAAAATAATATGCATGCATGATGTTGAAACATACAACCATACAACTAAGATATTATTAAATCTTTTTATTAAATTCTTAGGATTTAAGATGAGGTTATAAATTATTAAAATTTAGTTAAAGTTATTTAATTGGAGTAAAAATTTAATTTCTAAAGAGCTTATCATATCTAGGCCATATAGCAAATAATCAAACTTTTAAAACCTATGGAAAACATGTCATTTCTATTTTACAATCAATGTAAATAATCAAGCAAGTGTCATCAATTGAAGGAATAAGAGGCGGTGTAGTGTACCGTACACCTCGGTGAAAAAAAAAGAATAAGTAACTAAGCTCTACCTTTATATAGCCTAGATTTTAATTAATTTATAATGAAAATAAATCTATGGGGTCTTCAATCTTCATTTTCATTTCATGGATTGGGCACTCCAAGCATCATAGGGCCTCTCAAGTCTGAGCCTTCTAACCCTCATCTTAAACCCCACAACTCTAATCCTAAGCCTATTACAAAATTATAATTCATGAAATTGAAATATAGCTACACCTACAAAATAGATGTAAGTTTTATACATATACACCAAATAGTTATATTACATACATTAGGGCTTAGCACCCTACCTTGGTCACCAAGCCCACTGCTATAGTGGATTATGTTTAGGGACATAAGCGACCACTGTGTAAGAGGCATTTATAATTTTTATTATAGGTCGTAAGCACAATCCCTTATAGAAAATATCATTAGTCTAATGTCACCCTAACATCCAAACTACATACAAACAATCCTAATATTTAATCTAAAATATTACATTACAAAATAAAATATCAATCCATCACAACAAAGCACCAACCTAACTTAACACTTAGTATTTTAATATGTGTGCTATGACTTAGAATGGTGACTTAGCATTTTAATATGTGTGCTATGACTTAGTGTGGTATGTTATAAGCTAGGCTTTAATATTTGAATTTAGCTAATGATGAATGTTCAAGTTCCTCATTAAAGGGTGATTATGCTTTAAATGATTAATGGTTTGAAATAAATTTTAAACTTAACTCTTAATTCCTTTTCTTAATTAAACTTAGAATTTTAAAGATAAAAGGGAGAAGTGGGATACACCTTAATACTTAACCTTAGGTTGAATCTAAAGATGAATTTTATGAATTTTAACCATCTTAATGAAGTGTCATAATTTTTTTTATTAAGCTATGTCTTTGGATTTTTTAAGTGACTTTATCTAAACATGAAAGACAACTTATGATTAATAAAATCAAATCATAGCCAATTTAATGTCATCTTTTAACCTTGCTTCATCATCCCTTAATATTCATTTAATTAAATAATTAGATTAATAAATGCATATATATTATTTGAATATTTTACACTTAAATGTATGGTGAATTAATAATTTTTATTTATTACTATTTAATATAAGATATGATTATATGATTGCATGAATTTGGAAGAAAAGATAATTTAATTATCCCATATACATATAGATATAGATTAATATATTAAATTAATACAAATGCGTGCCATTGTTGAGCGAGGTAAGTGGGTAATCGAGACCCGTTGGGATTACTTAAAGTCTCGCTCCTCGAGATGTCTAGACTATATACTTGTTAATTCATATACATATACATATATATATATATATATATATATATATATATATATATATGAATTTATGAAATTTTAAGGTGCTCAAATATATATGTAAAAATAATTTAACCTTAATATGTAGTTCACTATAAATCTCAAGGTGCGTCTATTAATATACCAAAGGCATGAGGTGTCAAGACTTCCTTCAAAACAATAGCCCTACGACCTCGTGTTTCTAGACTATATACCTTTCAAAATAGTACTTCATATATATAAGATTTAGATTCAAGTTTTAATAACTTACATTAATATTTAGACTAATGAATTTGTTTAATTTATTAAAAAATTAATTTTATATTTAATAGTGATAATAGACATACTATTAATTCAAGGCATGCAATTAAATAAAATCTTTTATTTATTTTTGAAACATGAATGCATGAAATATATAGAATACAAATTTATAAATGATTGAAGCAAAATAATTAAACATCACTAACCTATTTGGACTTATTAATTCCAAAGATCATTCACATAAAGATAATCATACTTAAGACTAATCAAGTTCATTTAACAATTATTTTCAAAAGTTAAATTATTTAAACTTAATGAGAAGACAAAATCATTAAGGTTAACCCTTAGCTCATTTCTATTCATTAAGTGATTTAAAAGTGATTTAATTAATTTTTTATGAATTAATTAAGATTAATTAATTATTTAATGAATTAAGCCCAAGAGCCATAAATTCAATTAAGCCCAAAGTATAAGCCAAAATTATGAGAAATTTATAAGAAGTATATAAACATGCAATAAAACAACACATCCTAAAATTCTAATGCAAATAGGCTTATAAATTAGAAGTTAATTAAGGAAATGGGAAAAAACTCAAAATCATCAATTACACTCAAAATACCCCAAACCATTTGGAGATTTTAATTTCATTGAAAACCTCTTTGTTAGTTGAACACTAAGAGAACTTGGTGAAAAATTTTGAAGATCACTAATTATTATGAACTTTCTATGTTATAGAGTAATTAATAATTTAATTAATTAAAAAAACCCTTTAGAGTGATTTTGAGAATAATCAAGACCGAGATCATAATTAATTTTTTGATCACCCTTACTATTTTAATACAAAATTAGACTTCCATAATTTTCATAATTATTATAATTTTAATTATCTTAAATACGTAAAATGACTAATTTAAGTTTAAAAATTTGAATCTCTCAAATTACTTAGCAAATTAACTTGAAATAATTATAGAGGTAGTGGTCATCCCATAAAACAATCACACCAAATTTCAAGCTAATCAAGCAAATGATTGAGGTTTAATTACAATAATTCAGTGAAACTTCAAATCTTAATTAATCATTGTACACTTAATAAAATTTGGGGCTTTTATTTTTCTTGGATTTCTCCTCTATCGAGCATTCCATAGAAGGTTTATTTGCATTTTTAAAATTTTTGTATAGTTACTTATACTATTTTTTAAGTTTTCCATAATTAAAGTAATTAATTAATGCTTAATTAAACTCTAATTTAATCTTTTTTTGTGATTTTATGTAATCGAGATGGTCTAATTAATTTCCTTAAGATCTTTGAAGTTCATTAAAATGATTTGAATTATTTTGATGAATTTTCATAATTTTATAATCTTTAATTAATTATTTATTTATAATTAGCTAATTAACTTCAAAATTAATAACTATTAAACCATAAGTATTTAAGTTTAAATGTTTATGATAGGTAGGCAATAACATTAAGTTTCTTTTCTGATATTTTTAACTTAATTATTTTAAGAATAATTAAAGAAAATATAATTTCCACTAAAACACATTTGGGGATTTTTTTTATTTCATTGGATTCCACTTAAAAGGCAAATCCATAGAGCTCTTATTTATATTTTTTGGGGTCAATATTTATTTTTTATGATTTTTTGAAATTTGGGTTAGATCTAATGGAATAAATCAAAATGAGATCTAATCATTGCCATCCATTCTATCCAAGTAAGATGGGCCTGGAGGTTGTGTTCCTCATGAGAGGCAAACCAAAAATAGTTTGATGGGTAAGATCTACCCCAAACCTGTTCTCTGATTTTCTAATGATATTAGCTAGAAATCACTTTATTTTGCAATGGGAGGGTCAAAATGAAAAGTGCAATAAGGATCTAAGAAAAACATATCCTAGAATCACATCACTTTTGAGCAAACATGAAGACATATGACTTTCCTAAAGGACTTTTCTAGAAATTACCTCACTCAAAATAACATTAAGTGGATTTCTTAGTCAACTCGGTACTTTCCCCAAGTCGAAGCTCTCACATGATCCTCCTCTTTGCTACTCTTGGATTATCCTTGTCGTGACCACCACCATATTTTATTGGAATATACTTGATTTGTTTTTTTTTTGTGTGTGAAAAGATGGAGGATGGATTGGTTTTACTTTTGGGAGGTGGAGTAGGTATTGGATGCCAAAAAAGAGAGCTCCTTAACCTCTTTTCTCCCCTCTCTCTATATGGCGAAAATCACAATAGAAAAATTTATATGGAGGTGTGGTTATTTATGGGGTAGCATTTATTGTGGAGAGTGATTGTGTGATTAAAAATCACTCCAAACTAAAAATAGAGTAATGGGAGGGATGTGAAATGATTGAAAATTTTAAAATTTAGCATCTTTTCTTTCTTTCCCATTCTCAACCCTTGAATTTTAATTCTCCTTCACATTGGCTATGATCTCTGCTTATGTGTGGTGAGAGTTTTAGGGTTTAATGGGTTCAATTTGGGTTTAGGTTGGCTTGAATCCAGCTTGACCTAATTTGGCTTAAATGGGTTAGGTTTGGTCCAATGGGTTGGTTTGGCCAATTTGAGTTTAAATTAGGCTTCAATTATATTTAATGAGTTATTTAGAGTGATTAAGTTTGATTGTAATTAATTTGGATTTATTTTGGGGTTGACTCAAGTTGGCCTAATTAGGTCAATTTGGGTTCACTTGGGTCCATTAGCTAGATTGACTAAATTGGACAAATTGGACTCAAATGAGAGTTGAATTGAGTTTTGTTAAGTTTTTAAAGTGATTTAAACTTATTAATTTAATTTAATTTCAATTTATTTTGATTTTAGCTCAATATGACTCATTTAGGTTAATTTGGATCAAGTTTACTAATTGACCAAATTTGCTAAATTGGGTTCTTCAAATTAAGAATGATTTTGGGCATTTGATTTAATTTAATTTGAGTTAAGTTGAGCTTGATTTAAACCCATTTTTTGACTCGAATTGGGCTTAATGGGTCAAATGACAAATTTGATCTAAGTGAAATGTGTTTGAGTTTCAATTATATTTTATTAAGTATTTGAAGTGATTTGGAGTAATTAATTTCAATTAAGTTGGAATTAATTTTGATTTAGACCCATTTTATCCGAAATTGGGATTAGTGGGTCAAATAGAGTTTACTCAATCAAATGACCAATTTGGCCAAATCTAACCCAAACATCAAATTATGTTCAAATATGATTTTAAAGTCTTTTAAAATTTTTTAATTTAAATTTATTTTAATTTAAATTAATTTAAATTAATTTTAATTTTAAATTATTTAATTTGAATTTAGGTTCGAGGGTCCATTTGGTTAACTTGGACTAAGTGACCGATTAAGTCATTTAAGTCATCATTGGATTCAAATTTATTTGTTTTATGTTCAATTATATTCATTTGATAAATTTGAAACTTTGGATGAATTAAATTAATCAAATTTTGATTAGTCATCATAGATCAAATGATCTAGCTAGCCATTTTTTATCTCATATGAATTTAGTTTTATGTTGATGTTCATACATTGACTTTATGCTTTTAGTTTGATTTGGTTTGAATTTGTTTTAGTTTTGATTGATTTTTGGGCCTAAATAGGGTCAATTGGGTCAACCATATCAATTACCTCAATTGAGGCATAATTAAATTTAATTTTTAATTTAGATTTACTTGATTTAAGTTTTTATTAAATTTTATTGAATTTGAATTTAATTGGACTCAAAATGTCCAATTGGGTAAGGTTAGGTCCTATGGGGTCCACTAAGCTAACCTAAGTTTTCATTTTAATATGTTGACTTTTTTAGTTTAATTTTGATTCCATAATTAATTTCATCTTGATTTTTTGTTACTATTTTTTGCTTTAATTTAGGTCATACACTTAGTTGTAGTATTCTAAATGTCTAAATAGAAAACCATTAATCTAAGATTGGAGATCCTAATTATTAAGATTAGGGTGATTATCAACCTCACTTGAGGCTAACTAAATCTTAGTGCCTATATAAATCTTAAGTCTAAGAGGAGGTTTGTCAACTTTACTAAAAGTGAGGACAACAAGTATGAATATGGTTAATCCAATCGAGACTCTATCCACACAAAGGGGTATCATTTTGAATTAATCATAGTAGATTACTTTCTAAGTGGGTTGAAGTAGTTATCATTATGTGTGTGTGTGTGTGTGTGTGTGTGTGTGTGTGTGTGTGTGTGTAAGAGCATTATATTGATTAGAAGCATTCTATATAATATTACCTCAAATTTAATGACTAGCATAGGTTTTGAACAAAAATATTATTAGAATTAATGAAATGCCACGGTGGGAGTGTTGCATAGTAGGATGTCACAAATGGTGGAGAAAGAGATGCTCAACATATCTTTCACTCACCAAATGAAAGTGATACAAAGTACTTCATGCCCTTCCACTCACGAAGTGGAAGGGATATAAAGAAGTTCTACTCACCAAAGTAGAACATAAGTGAAAATCATTGAATCCCTCGAGCGAGATAATAAGCTCAAACCAAGAGTTTTCACTCAATTTTCACACACAAAAGCCAAAAGTCTCTTCATTATTGCAGAATAGATATTTAAATAGTACAATATAATAAGGATGTGTCCTTGGGAGATAACTACCAAAATTTTCAAAAAAGTTGAAACCTTCATTTCGCTAAGTCCACAGACTAGCACCATGGCCATAGTCTAGCGTCGAGGTGCTATAAAAGGCACTATCTTCTATCCCCAAACATTTAAAACCATGAAATGCACTAGTGCACCGGAAAGGCGATTACTAGGCCCGGATGACACATATGCAAATTAACACATGAACTCACATGTTTCCAATCATAACTCCTATATAACACTTAAACATGAGCAAATACAATCATGATTATATAATATAATTTATGAAATATAAATTTCATAACACATAAAGTCTACTAAAAGTCCTCGACTTTAATCTTTAATTTGGGACATTGTGATAGGTGATTTCCTCCTTTGAGGTGCTACATCAACTCCCTGGGCCTCAAAGAATTATTCTCCAAAGAGGTAAGATTTTGAAAGGTCTTTAAAAGTTTAAAGGTGACTTTGTAATTTTCTAAATTTATCTAGGTATCACTTTGTGGTTTGTCATTCCACCTAATTAAGAATCTTTGGTACTACACCCATGGGTGTCTCAATTATGATGATATTCTCTACCTCAAAGAATGTTGGTTGGATAAGTACCTACAAATAATTTTTATCTCACTTACAAAGTATCATTTTACAAATTTGGAGGTTGGGTAACTCCTTTAAAAGATATTAGATCTTCTACATTGAAAATATGGCTACTAAACATGTGGAGATAATTTAAAAATATAAGCATTAATACCAAATTTTCTAATAATTTTAAATGGCCCATATGCTCACTTTTTTATATTTGGTGGAGAAAATCTATTAAGACAAATATGAACCAATACATAATCACTGTCTCATGTTTTTTAATATTTTTATCGATAGCTAAGAAAAAATACCTTTAAGATGTGCTCTGTCATCTTTATGGTATAAAATTTTAGTATGTTTTTTTCATAAGGCGGGTTGATATATATTCAATCATATTTTACCAAGCATTTATGTTAAGATTTATTTTGATATGGGTTCTACTTCCTATGGGCGCAAGCCTCCATAGCTAATTACCCCTTTTATCATAGTAAGAGAGCACTCTCTATTAAGGTTGAAAAAAACATATCCATTTAATATGCAATTGTCTTAGAGGTGTGTGTGATAACCGTCTTATAAAAATAGAGTCTAATCCCAATCAAAATTCTATAGTTTCATCATCTTGGGATTACGTTATTCCGACCTACCAACATCGATGGACATAGCCATAATGTCAGATAATGATTAGCGTCTTGGGTTGACTCATTTTAGGTATCCCAAATAGACATAGAATTTTAGTTTAGCGGTGTAAGAGTGTTCATGTGATGAATAAATTATAAGGTGTTAGTATGGAAAATGGGAAGATGTTTACATGGTGAATGAATAGCGGTGCTTATATCCCTTTGAAATGTCAAAATTAGGGTTTTCCATGTGGTGGATGAATACAAATTTATTAGCGATGAACAAATTATATAGTGTTCACATGGTGAATGAATAGATGTTTACATGGTGAATTAATAGAAGGTTAAACCCTTTTGGAATGCCAAAATCAGGGTTTTACGTATGGTGGACGAATATGAATTTGTTCAATGGCGAATTATTATTGTCCACATCAGATGTTCACATAGTGAGCGAATAGAAAGTTAAGCTTACATCTCTTTGGAATGCCAAAATCAATGTGTTTGCATGGAAAATAAATAATAAAACTAGACTTACATCCTTTTGGATTACCATATAAATGAGTTATCTACATGTTGAGTATACATAGTGGTTAGCATGGAAAATAAATAAGAAATTAAATTTAATTAAAAATACAAAAATTCCCATTTTAGGACTCAGCTGGGATTTTCACCGACACTTTGATAGTGTATCCCATTGCTTATCGATATAACAGGGAATATGAGTTGGTTTTGGCTGTATGTAGTGTCACCAACATTATTGGTCCTTTGATCGTTTGAAGCTTGATGTTGGTTAAGATTCGATAGGCATGCAACAAGTTTAAGGAAAATGATAGCCTCATTTTAATGAGTGTCATGATGCGGATCGAGCATTATGATGTTGCACTCTTTTCGCACACGATTACAAAATTTATTATAATTAAATATATCTTTTTAAGCGAGTAATTAACAAGGCAGTTGGTGCTTTGGTCTTGCATGTAGGCATTTGGACAAGTTGTGTTCTACCTTCGAAGGTAGCACCTCGAAGTTGGGTCACCTGATGCTAGGGCATTTATAAATAAATGTCAAACCTTAAGAATTTTCATTCGAACCCTTCTCTTAAGGATTTTCTTTCTCTTAGCTCTTCTTTGCATCTAATTTCTAATATTAGTCACACTCTTAGAAGAGTAGTGGGCAAGAAGAGGGCATCCAATGATGCCAACGCTTTGTCGGCAATCTTGAGGTGGTATTGCATCTTCTTCACAAGCACCTAATTCCATAAAAGGGTTTCTAAAATCCCAATGGCGTGGATGGGATAATCATGGATCAAGGTGGCTTAAGGCTTGCGATAATAATTCATACATCATCTTGGGGGTGCATGAATTCTTTGCAAATGCGAGATGATAATAATAAAGCATCGTTCAAAGTAAGTTGATAAGTTATGTTAGCTCTATAAATGCATATTATAATCTTCTAATGTTGAGTATAATCAATATCTCTCCTACTACAATGACCATCTTGATTTCATGAGATTATTCTTTTTTTCTTTTAGCTAAAATGAAAGCATGCAATAAAATGATGAGAGGAAAAGATTATCAATTTTTTGCCACCAATATAACCACTTCTAAGGCTTAACACTATTTCATTTCATGGGCTTATGCCTTTGGTAACATTAGTGAGGTTACCAAGGATAGGGTTATCTTAAATTTTGTTACTCAAAAGGGGTTCTCAATCGATGTTGGGAAGGTTATATTTAATTCTATTTATAATATCTTTGAAGAGGAGCACTACTATTAAGTACGGCCACCCTTCTCTTATTTATGGTTTGTATGTAGCGGGTGCAATAAGGGGCACGATGAGGAGGTAGGCCCCTCTAATGAAGAAGGTGATTATGGAATTGAAATAGATTTGAAGTATGAGAGTTCACATCCTCCGATCCGAACTCCCAAGTCTTTGGTGAGCAAGTTCAAGAGATTGGCAAGGTCTCTAACTTGCGGAAGAGGTTGGATAAGTAGTCATAGGTAGGAATCTTGAAACATAAATTTGGCCTTCATGTGGATCAACAGCAGATGCAATTCTCCTACATGGCTCAGTTCAACACTACCTTGGTCAACATATTGGAATTGCAATCTTGCAGATCCTAGTAATGTCTCCTTCCATATGGTGCCTCAATATCATCCTTGTGTGATTACCCACGTATCATATCGGGAATGGAGAAGAAGAAGAGGAAGAGGAGGGTTGAGATGAATACAACTATTAGTCCCCCCCCCCCCCCCCTCCTCTGTCATTTGTATTTTCCTTCTATTTTTTTATATGTTTGTGATTGTAATATTCAAATTTAGAAAAACAAATTTCCCACTTTTTTATAAATATGTGTTGTGCTTGTGTATTATTGTTGCCATTGATGCTCTAGGATAGAAAGGATAAGACAAATTTTAATAATTATAAAAAAAGTCATATTAAGGTACAACACCATAGCACCAATATGCCGATTATAAGCGAAAATAAAGAAGAATCAAAATATCACGTTGCTATCTACATGATGGTGGGATATTATTTCCTTCTCGGTAGAAATTTGTTTAAATCTTCTTTCACATAGAAAGGCGACATAGTGCTACAACATTGTCCCTACAATTCCATGGTGTTGTGGGATTTTATTTTACTTTTATCAAAATATTTTAAGTCACATTCCAAATGACATGTGGGTATGGCCGTAGTCTTTGGTGCCATGGCATCATGGTGCTATGATGTTATTGTACTTATATTAGGACTTGGTGTCGTGATCGTCTTTATGCCATGGCTATGGGATTTTGTTAAAGCATTGCAACACCACACTTATAATATGAATACCCAAGAGCACAATGCCAATATTCAACACCTCGATGTTGTAGACAAAATTTTAAATTTAAAGTGCAAATCTTTTAAATTTTTTTAAAAAATTTCAGCATAGCAATGCAAGAATTCAAAATTGTATAGTATGAACAATCTTCTCCCTTATTCGGATCTAAGATCAATAGGGGAGGGGCTTTTGTTTGGCATCGAGAATAAAATTTAATAGTGGAGGTCTTCAAATCTTCAAGTTTTTCACCGGATCAAAGATCAATTGTGGGTTTTATTAAACTAGTAAAAATAACATAATTTCTTTACCCAAGTTAGAAATCATGAAGTGAAGTGTGAATACCAATTTAGAGAGTGGAGTCAAGTGGGAAGAAGATCTTTGGAGTGAGCGCTCTCTTATTTATAGTAGTGGGCTAATTACTATTCTCTCAATAGCAACACCTTGGTACCAAGATCGTGGCATCCGCGGCGTACCATAATTTGACATATTCGGTAGTTATTTCTTCTAGATAGCCAAGTGTGGTGTTTATTTTGATTATGTGTATGGGGACACCACGTAGATGAGGTGTACTAATTGGTGATCGGTATGACATCAAGGAATAGTGCACTATCTCGAAGATAGAAATCTATAATGAACCTAATCACTAATAAGGACTCTAAGGTATGATGGGTCTTGAATATACTAGAGATTTTTCTACTTTACATGGAATGAATAAAGTAGAGTTTATTTAAACCGATTTCCAAAGTTCCCATGGGGCAAGCTCCATAGTTAATGATATAAAAAGGTGAATTAGGAATACTCTCGATTAAAGTAAGCAATTGTTGTCTCCAAAGATTTTAAAGATAGGTATCAATAAATTGGCTATGTTTGGAAAATCAATCGAGATAGATCAAAAGGAGAGCCTTATTATCAAAGCCAAGAGATGAGTAGGGAATGCACATGATATTATGAAACCTAATGAGCATTCCAATCTATCTTATGGTTGGGATTTATATATTTGAAATTGAGAGGACTAATTTTATAAAGTAGACATTTTATTTGAAAGCAAGGACTTATAATCCAACAACACAAGATTGTGAAAATGCATAAAGGTGAGATTTATGCTTGTAGCATGGAGGAAATAACTACCTCATATCCTAAGCTAGGGAGCTTTGGTATAAACCACAAGTATGTTCTAAATCTAGCGAAGATGGGTATATGGTTTACCTCCACAGAGAGGATAAACCACTAAGCTGTTGGACTTACAACCACAAGTGGCGACTAACTCCTCCTATGCTTTAAAATCATGTGGTCAAATATGATTTGCAAGATGGTTAGGGTGTTATTATTTAGAAAGAGAGACTAAAGTCCTTAAACCCACTCCTAAGAGACTAGAGCATGAGTGGTATGAGTAATGACTTAGTCTAATGCAAATCTTTTCAAATTTTATTTGTATTTGGACTCTTCATTTTGACAAAGGCTACAAGATTTTATATTTCTAAATGCATGATGAAATAGGGTTATTGGCTAAATCAGAGAAAGAGGTGTTTTCCACCATAAGGGAGACCTCAAGGTCAAGTCTTCCCTATCATGCAAGGATGAAAACCTCTCTTATCAAGAAAAATAAGATGATATGCATGATATTAAGCATACAAAATTTAGCTAAGGGTTGCTAAATCTCAGAATTATCTTGATTTAAAACCTAGGCTTTAAAAGGTTATTAGTCATGATTAGGGTAAAAGGTTTATTTTTCCCTAAGAGCCTAAGCATCAGCCACATTAAATCATCATACATGAAGAAAGCGGGAGGATACATGCCATTTCTATTGCACAATGTAAATAAATCATCAAACAATTTATAAACTCAATGTGAAAGAATATGGGGCAGTCGTCAGGTGATCATTATAACCTAAAAAAAATGGGTAAGAGTTCTACCTTTATACAACGGTAAATGAAAGAATAACTACAAACTATAAATGATATTCTTCATTTCTTCATGCTTCCTTCATTTTCTTATTTGATTTGGTAGGCTTCTAGGCATCACATGGAAAATTAAACCTTTTGGCCAATGTTCATCCTTAACCACCATAACAGCCAAATCCTAATACAAAATTACATTAAAATATGAAAGCAAATCTAACTATACCTATAAAATAAGTATTTAATCACACCATACAACCAAGCTATATATATAATTTGGACTTAGCACCTACAAATGGGGTGGGGTCTTCATTTCTTCATGCTTCCTTCATTTCCTTATTTGATTTGGTAGGCTTAGGCATCACATGGAACCATTAAACCTTTTGGCCAATGTTCATCCTTAACCACCATAACACTTAGCCAAATCCCTAATACAAAATTACATTAAAAATAAGAAAGGTAAATCTAACTATACCTATAAAATAAGTATTAGCTAATCACACCATACAACAAGTTATATATATAATTTGGACTTAGCACCCTACACATGGGTAACCAAGTCCACTTCTAATTTAGATTATGCTTGGGGGTTAAGCAACACAAAGAGCATTTATACTTATTTTAAGCACCCTTAAGTATAATCTTACAAAAAACATAATTAGGCTAATGGCTACCATCCGGTCTATGACATACACCCTAACATATACATAAAAAAAAATAATATCAAACCCATGTAACATATAAAGATGTATTAATGATCTTTAAGTTTATATCATTCTCTAAGTGTTATATTTCACTTTATTTTTGTTTAGTTCTTTTGTTTCATTTGACATACACTAAATAATAAGTGTTATAAAGAGAATAAAAGAGAGGGTCACTCTCTCTTATTATCTTAAGTCACATCTAAAAAAATTAATTAAATGAATTCTCTTTTGGTGAATGGCTTATTATATTTAATTAGTCCAGGTTTGGTTCACTTTAAATAAACTTATTCAATAAGAAAGGCATCTCAAGATTAAATAAAATGAACTACCATCACATGACATATGTTTATTTATTTCTTTCCATCATATATAGCATGCATATGGTTAAGTCTAAATATAACTATACATGTAATTTATATCTTAGCACATAAATGATGAATGTAAGCAAATATACTTGGAATTGATGTTTCATTTGATTGAATTATTTTGTCACATTAATTTAAAGCTCTATCAAAATTCTTATACAAAGCATAAGAAAAGAACTCTAAATCATATGACTAATCAACCCAACCACTTGAACAAAATATGGATGCATGTCTTTTAAATAGAAAAAGGGTTTTCAATCATTTAAATACACATTCAAATGTATGAAAGTTTTAAAAAAATGCGTCATTGTTACAGGGTGAGGTAGGAACCTCCTTAATTAATGCATACCCAAAATGTCACTAATATACTCATTATTCTTAAATGCATATGGATGTATAAGTAACTATAAGAATGAAAACCATGAAAAGTAGAGTTTGATTTATTTTATTTATGTGTAAATGAATCAAAAGCTTTATCCCAATTCTAATATCAAAATGCATGATGAAATCAAATATGCATTAGCCATTACGCACCAGGGGGGGTAGGAACCTCCTTGGGGCTACTTAAAAAATGTGTCCCAGGATGTCTAGACTAATATACCCATTAACATTTAAACTTATGCAAATCAACATATGAATGAAAGAAAGACTTCACTTCATACACTAAGCTTATATTCACATGTACTTCCTATTTATGCATAACAAGTCATAATATATTTCATCGTTCATTAAAAGCTTTTGAAAATATAATTGAGATTTAATAGTGATAATAGTCACACATATTATTAGTTTAAAGCCAACATACAACTTGACATAAAGGAAATCATTTCATTTAATTAATTTTGAAAGGATGAATGCATGATTACAAGTAGCATACAACATTTAATATAATTGGAGAAATAAAAGAACATAAACACATAATTTCATTCAATCTAATTAATTCCTAAGGACAATCATATCAAATACAATCATTTAAAGTAAACCAAGCTTCTTATTAAGTTATTTTTTGGATGTTTGATTTGATTTAGAAGATAGGAGATTCAATCATTTGCTCCTAACCCATTCTCATGTTTGTTAATTAATTGATTCAATGAAAAGATAATTAGGTGAATTTTATGGATTAATTAAGTTTTGATATGAATTAAATCAATTAATTAACCCTTACTATTTTTTAAACTAATTAACCAATTAATTATTATGCCAATATGATATGCACATGAATTAGATTTAAATTAGCAATACCTAAGAAATAAAAGGCTAATGCAATTGGCTCACAATTAGTAGTTAATTAGATTAAAGAATTAAGTACTCTTATTTACATGTAGGTTAGCCATAATTTTCTTAAGTAGCTTTAGGTTATTAAACACCTAAAGATCTACCCAAACTTAATTAGATGAGTTTTGGAATGATTATGATTTCAATTTAATTAATTAAGCCATTTAATTGTTGAATTAAATTATTAAATAATCCCAAATTGATTAATTTCAAGTCATGTGAGAAATGGGAGGAAAGAATGGGAAAGGGTCCCAATCTCATTCCCCATGCCCATTCATTATTCCATGATTAACAAGCATTAATGTTTCCCACTATTTAGCATGTTAATTAATCATTATTAATTAAGTAATTGAAATAAGACAAATAATTTTACTAATTAACCAAAATAAATCCTAGAAAATTATGGGTAGGGTCATCCCATGATCAACTTAGAAAGTTTGAGATTAATTACTTGAGTAATTAGGGTAATTAAGCTAATTAAGTTTAATTTAAACCAAATTAATTTTACTTTTAAAATTAATTAGAATTAATTTTAAATTAATCTCCTCAAAATACCTTTAAAATAAGTATTTATTTGTATTTTTATGATTTTAATACAATTAGTTATAATTTTAGAAGTTTCCGGTCATTAAGATGATTTTAAAATTGTTAATTTATTTTATTAAAATAAACTATTTGAATTTTGATATCTTTCAATCCAGTTATTTTGATTTGAACTTTTATGATAGGTAGATTTAAATTTGAGTTTCAATCTGAAAACTTTAACTTAATTTGATATATTATTTTTTTAGTTGATGAAATTTAATTTTTACTAAAACTCAAATTAATCTCAAAATATTCAATAAAATTTGGGGATTTTTGGTTTGTTAGATTCCTCTCGGAAAGATGAATCCAATGAGTCCTTATTTTCAATTGTTTGTTGAGTATTTTATTTTCTTATGAATTTTTAAAGTTTTAGGTGATTTAAATAATTTTAAAATAAGAAAAAATCATAATTTTGACTTGATTAACATCGGCGGCATTGTGAGGCAATGCGGTCTTTCTGGCAGCGCGTGATCTTGCGGTGCATGAACGGGATATGTGAATGACACGCTGGATCACCACCATCGTGGATCGAGCGATCATATCGATCAGGATCTAAAGGGAGAAAATGCGATGCGCCGGCGCGGATCATAAATTGGATGGTTGGATCAATCCATGCAATCTAGCGACCGAAAATGAGAGATCAACATGTGATCGAGGCCCATCCGAATCATGGGATGACGGTTTGTTATGCATCAGACAAAACAACAAAGGGAAAATGCAAAATCTAAATGAAATTTCATTTGAATGAGCTCATTTTCATGGCAATCCACCTGAAAAACTTCTATTTCATAGTAGATTGTATAAAATAAAGAATCTGAGGATTTCTTAGGAAAAATCCTAAAATTGCACGAAAATCATCACAAAAATAAGAAATCCTAAAATCTATGATTCTTGAAAATTACCTAACTAGGATGGTTTGGTGGTGATGATCCGAGCATGTCTTGAGTGGGAAGAAACCTTGGAAAGAGCCTTCACTGAATGATGTATCTGGTCTACTTCTTCACCGAAATCCACTTGATCTTGGTGGTTTTGCTCAAAAATCAAGTGGGAATGATTGATGGTTGTTTGGAGCTCTATGGGATGGAAATGAGAGTGTGAGAATTATAATGAGGGTCTCTAATTTTCTAGTTTCCAATATGGCCAAAAAATCCCTTTCATTTTGTGATTTTTGGCTCCAAAATGGGTGTCCTTGGCTTGGGGTGGTTGGGAATGCGAGAATCATCCTAGGCAACTCATTTTGGTTGGCTAAGGCATGAAAGTGGTTGCCATAAAGGACAAATGGTGTTAGAGGAGGTGAAAGTCCTTCATGCCAAGTGTTCCAATGGGAGAGGTGAGGTGAATTCACCTACTCATGAGTCATGGCTACCCAAACCACCTCTTGGGTCAGATGATCTGTCCTTGGTGCATAAGTTGACCAATGGATGAGTCAAGTGTCAAGGCATGATTTGGCAAGTGTCTTGGATGCACTTGGGCAAAGTGGTCATTTTGCATTGAATTTGATTTGAGCTGATTTGAAATGAGTCAAAAGTGAGTTGGGCCAAATTTCATGTCATTTTGGAGTTCATTTGGTTTAATTTGGGTCAATTTGACTCATTTGAGAAAATTGGGTCAAATCAGTTAAGTTGACCAATTGGTTAAATTAGGTCAAACCAAATGATTATTTGGAGTATATTGGTTCTATTCATTTCAATCAATTTAGTTTAATTTGGATTTAATTTGGATTTTGTCCAATTTGATCCTTTAGGTCAATTTGGGCTAAGTTGACCAATTTGACCCAATTGACCAAATTGGCTTGTTAGTTTGGATTTGGTTGATAATTTGAAATATATTGTAGGCTTTGGTTAAGTTAAATTTAGATTTGATTGGGTTTTAGGTTGATTTAACCCTTAAGGTCAATTTGGGATAAGTTGGGTAGGTTGACCAATTGGTCAAATATGCTCAAATTAAGGCTTTAGTCGAGTTCAATAATCAATTTGAAATGAACTTGACCATTGGTTTACAATCAATTTAGTTTAGGTTATTTGGCTAGTTTGGGTTCATATGGGTTAAAGGGTTCACTTGGTCAATAGGCTCGTTGACTTGGTTTGACCCAATTCATGATAATTGCTTAACCTAGGATGATCAATAATCATGACATGAAGTTTGGATTAGCTTAATTCACTTTGATTTGAATTGAATTGGATTTTGGTTCATGTAGGTCAAATCGGCCACTTTGGGTCAAGTGAGCCAATTAGGATTTTGAGTTGAGTTTGATTTCATTTCAGTTCATATATGGGTTTAAGAATGACATATATAAATTCAATTGAAATTAGTTTGGGTTCAAAATGAGTTTTGGCTTATTTGAATAATTTCAAGTCAAATGAGGTTTTGGTTTGACTTGAGTTGATTTTGATTTGGCTTGATAATTAAAGATTTAATTTATATTTGGATAGATGAAGGAATGATTGATTCAAGAGAAAATCCATTAGTTTTGATTTGATTTGGATATGATTTGGCCTAGTTCAAGGAATTGGCTTAAAGGGTATAAATTAGATTTTGGTTTGATTTTGGATTTGGTTTTGGCTATTTGAATTTATATTTCATTATATTTAGGAATATAAATGAAGATATAAATGATTCATGAGAAAATCACTTGATTTTGGAGTGATTTGGAAGCAAATTTTTCCAAGCTCATGGATGTAGGTCAAAAGGGCTTAGAAGAAAATTTGGTTGAGTTTGGATTTGATCATGGATTGAATCATTTGAAGTTGAATTTGAATTGAAATTTGATAATTTGATTGAAAGATTGAATTGATATTTAAGAAAATCAAATGAATTGGGATTGATTTGATTTGGTTAAGGCTAAGTCCATAAGATGAAATCAAAGGGCTTAGAAGGGTTTGAATTCAATCATGAGATTTTATGGAGAATTTTTGAGCAAATTTGATCATGAGATTGATTATGAGTCTTGGAAATTTGGTTTGGTTTGGTATGAATTTGAGATTTGGTTTGAGAAGGAAAGTATGGATTGGGTTTAGGCTATATGTAGGCAAGTCTTCCTAAGTCCCTAGGCACAACCTATTCCAAGTAGCTAACTCTTCTAAGTCTCTAGGCTTAAATTAAGTGTTCACCTAATCACTAGAAGTGTCTTAAGACTAAGAAGATCTTAGTATCTATAAAGAGTCCTAAATCTATGATGAGGAAGTTGAGAACTCACTCAAAAGTGAGGTCAACAAAGGAAATAGGTGTGGTGTAACACAAGGCACACGCATTGGCGTTGACCAAGACATGATCAACAACATCAAAGGATGCAAACTAATGAAAAAATGATCTATCCATAAACCCGAAAAAAGAATCAAGATCTTAGTGCAATGCAACTCAACTTATGCCAGGGCATAAGAGAGAAGAAAGGATCCATTGAGGATCAAGTATGTGAACCTTCCACTAAGCAGGTTGATTATCCAGGGATATGGATTTGATTTGATTTGATTTTATCCAGGGGAGAGAAGATTCACACCTGCTTGGGAGAAATTTGATTTGACTTAATTGGTGGGCATCTGGGGATGATAATTTGATTTGTCATGATTGGCTCCACTGAGAGGATGTAATTTTATTTTCTTTTTTATTTTTTGGCACATCACTTGAGATGTGAGTTTGATCCAGCAGAGAAGGTGGGATATATATGGATTTTCTTTGGTTTATTTGGGAAGTATCCACTAGGGATAAGAATGGATGGATTTAATTTAAACTCCATTAGGGAAGGATGGTGGATTTAATGAAATGGACCTTGTGTATGGATCCACTAAGAAGGGGATAATATCAACCTAGACTTATCTTAGATTTACAAATCCAAAGGGATACTACCATTAGGTAAGACTAACCAACCTAAGGGGTGCCTTTGTGTAATGGTCAAGTCAAGAAGAAAGCTTGTAGACTTACAACTTCAAACAAAAGAACCAGGGTGATCGGTTGATAGCACAATAATCAAACCCGTAAGGAGACTATTTGAGTGAATGCCATGTGGACTCATATGACTCAAGAATAGTCATAATCAATTTAATTTTAGATGGACTCGATGCGCGGTGGATCTACTAAGAAGGAGCTAATATCGCCTATCTATCTTAGATTTACAAATCCAAAGGGTCTACCACCATGAGGTAGGACTAACCAACCTAAGGTTGCCTTTTGGTGCAATAAGTCGGGAAGAAAGCTTGTAGACTTATATTTTCCTAAATAAGGAACCACTAGGGTCATCGGGTAGCACAACAAATCACGACCTAGGGCGACTATTGAGTGAATGTCACTATGGACTCATATCGACTCAGAATAATATAATTTTTTTTTAGGGACCGTTGTGTGTGATGGATCTACTAAGAAGAGCTAATCCAGACCTATCTTAGATTTATAAATCCAAAGGATAGTCTACCAGTAAAGCTAACCAACCTAAGGGGTGCCTTCGATGTGCAATGGTCAAGTTAGAAGAAAGCTTGTAGACTTACATTATTAAATAAAGAACCATGGGGTGATCGGTTGATAGCACAACAAATCAAACTCTAAGGCTCCATGTGCAATGGTCGCGGAAAGAATGCTGAGACTTATATCTTCCAAAGTAAGGATAACCATCGGGTGACGTGGCACAACAAGTCAACCCACCTAAGGGTGACTATTGAGAGAGTGCACTGGGACTTATCTCAACTCAAAAGTAGTCGATTCCTATAGGAGTCGACACCGCCCTAAAGATAGATGCCCGCTTGGGAAAAGGTACCAGGGTTTTCCTCCTAATCCATAAAAATATATATTTTGTTTATATATTTATGGACCCTATTGTGTGAGGGACCACACTAAGAAGGAGCTTATATCACCTAGTCCTATCTCAAACTTACTAAACCAAGGGAGAATCTGATATCCGCATGATGGATTCTCCAATCATGGGTGGCTACTAGAAAGGGGACTATCCAATCCAAGAGTAACTGGTAGTGTCTAAATGGGGTCAAGGATGTGATCCAAATAGAGTGCCATGGGGAGGTATTAGGGGATTTATCCAGACCCTAAAAAAGAAAGCCTATAGTATGTGGCCAACTCTGGAGAAACCTTGTAGACTTACATCTACCATGAGTGGTGTATCCATCGAGTCACATTATCATACCAACCAACCTAAGGTGCCTTGGTTTGGATGATCAATCTAAGAAGAAAGTTTGACTTACATCCTCAAAGATAGAAATGATCATCGAGATAGTCTGATCGACGATATATCGACCTAGGCACTACTAAGTGGGAGTCTCTGTAAGACTAAACCCACTTGAAGTAGGGAGGAAAGGAGCCACTGACTTATCCTAAGCCTCAAATACTCACCTTAGTGCATGATGGCTAGTTCAAGAAGAAAGCATGTAGACTTACTCCTCTTAAACAAAGTCAACATGAGGTAGCTTACTACCGCACAAGAAGGCCTACCAAGCTAACAATGCACTTGTTGGAATGGTCAAGGAAAAGAAAGCTTGTAGACTTACATCCTCCAGAAAGTAACCACTAGGGTGACATACTAGCAAGGTAGCATGTCACCTACTTAGAAACTAATGAGTGAGTATCATAGGGTTTTATCCCACATCAAAATAGCGAGATAAAAGATATATGTTTATTTTATATGTGGTTGTGTGTTGGTGTTGTTACTAAATGATAGGATGTCGCTTGGTTCCTTACACCTACCTAAACATCATCTAGATTCACAAGCAAAGATGTTTCTAAACACGAAGAGATGAATTTGAGATGAAAATAATTTTATTGATAATTGATTTGAAACAAGATTTATGGATAATATTTCTAGGTAGAGTTCATTGATTGGAGAATTGCTTCCCTTACAATTTATAAGTTGGTAAGATCCTCCTTGGTAGGCCTTATCTATGGCAAAAGGGCTTTCCCAAGTGGGTTCAAACTTATCTCCCATCTTTGAGCAACAATTAATCTTAGAACTAAATAAGCTCTCCTACTTGAAAAGCTCTAGGATGGACCAAATTGTTATGATCTTGAATCATTTTAGCTTTGTGTAACTCGAGATTCTAGCATGCGAGGCATCTCTCCTCCAAACCTCAAGCTCTTCTAACCACAACTTGGCATTCTAGCTGTTCTGATTTTACTACCCATAGTTATCCTTAATGATGGGAGTTGGACTCTAATGGTAGAACTAAGTCATACCCATACACTAAGGAGAAATGGGTAAATTGAGTTGAGTTTTATATGTGGTGTTGTAAGCCCACAAAGCTTCAACTAACTCTCATGCCACTAGCTTGTCATCGAGTGTCTTCTTTAATATTTGGATAAGAGTTTTGTTGAAGGCTTATGCCATTTGCCCTGGGTAATAGATGGTAGAATATCTAACCTATGTGTATCTGGAAAATCTATTGATTTTAGTGCTCTTGAATGTAGTACCATTATCGGATATAATTCATTGAGGCACCCGAACCTATATAAGATATGGTTCTTGAAAACTAGAGCACATGTCGAGTTGTGACCTCTGGGATTGCCTCCCACTTGGAAAAGTAGTGGGCTAGAATGAACCGATGACCCTTGAAGAAGGAGGATCGGACCCACTATGTCGGTACCTCCAACACTCAAATGGCCATGAGGCTGGGTGGTGTAGATTATTGGGTGGTTAGTGTAGGACCACACCATGTACCAAACATTGGTGGCATCTCCTAGCTACGTCCATGTAGTGTGATCATCAAAGGCCGTAGTATCCTAGTCTCTGATCTTAGCTTTCATCTTCGATTGGTTGATGCGCCCATAAACCCGAATGTAAGTCACATCTTATGAGCTTCATGTTTGTCAAATGTAACCATATGATCAAGGACCCATATAATGTGCTATCTATGAGTAGGAAAGGGCTCTACTTCACGATGCTAGTGACTTCTCTAGGTAGTTTGCCTATATTTAGATAATCCATTAATGGTTGCCTCAATCTAACTCCTCATCCTTTTGGCAATGAAACCTCCCTTTGAGAGAGAATCTCTCAATGAGTTTCAACAATAATGGATAAGACTTGTCTATTTTGGACCCTTATTGGTATGGACTCATCTTCTGCATGCCAACTCTTTAGCAAGCTTGGCTAATGCATCTACTATTGTATTCTCTCCTCGAGGAATCTTGTAGATGGTAACCCTAGGATTTGGTCAACAACCATTTATGGTGATGATGGAGCTTAGGCTTTAAAACTTTGTAAGACCCAATGATTTGGTTGATAACGAGAATCCCCAAGATGTTGATACTTTGGATGCATAGTGTAATGCAAACTGCATCAATCGGAGCCTCATATTTGACTTCATTGTTGGTGCATGGATTGGATGGATGATATGAGAATCTCATCACATCTAAGTTAGAGAGAACTATTCTACCCCTGCTTTCTAGAAGAGTAGATGGTGGTTCTTCTCCTTTTGAAAGGAAGCACCATCAAAATACATCTCCCAATGGTGAATGCTCCTTAAGTTCATGATTTGTTCATCAGGAGGTCATCACTAAGGGAATCAATAGAAGTGGGTGTGCTAAGAAATCCTAGTGCTTGTCCTTTCACCATGAGGGGTACGAAAGTGATGTCAAAAAGATAAAATCATGAACTAACATTCCAACCGTGAATAGGTCGATCATGTCAGAAGAGAATGCTTTTCAATGGGTGGGTAATTTGCCTCAATAGGATTAGATGATGACTAAGATAGTATAGCATTTTCTTATTCCTTCATTATAGGTTTGGGCCAACAAAGTGCCAAGAAAGTCATAATGTAGTAGTATATAGTATCAATGGCTTGCCCGGAAGATTACAGAAGGCGGTGTCAGGTAGTGCTTGATGTCTTTGAAGGCATGTTGACACTTATCATCCCACTTGAACTTGGCATCCTTTTGACAAGTGCTAAAATGGTTGGCACCTTCGATAGGTTGGAAATGAAGCATCTTAGATACCAACCACCCTTGAAATGATCCGAGTTGAGTTAGACTTTTAGGAGGTGGCATTTCTAATATCACCTTGATCTTCTCACGATTTCTATTCCACGCGGACAACAAACCCAAGGAATTTTCCCAAGCTACAATGCACACTTCAAGGATTCATTTTAATGTTGTATTATCTTAACCATTTGAAAACTACTCTCAAGTCAAAGAGATGGTCTTTCTTTTCCTTACTTTTGACCACAAGATCATCAACGTAACATTCAACCCGATGATGAATGAGTTTGTTAAAGATCTGAGTCATGGCCCGCTATTATGCACCGCATTTTAAGGCTAAAAGGCATGACCATATAGCAAAAGATTCTGATCGGGTTCAAACATGTTTCTTTCATCTTGGGGCCATCTTTATTTGGTTATAACTGATGAGTCATCCATGAAAGAGAAGACTTCATGAGATGAGGCAATGTCCACCATCAATGTATTGGTGGTGAAAATTCATCTTTGGACATGCCTTATTTAGATCCCTAAAATCGAGCATATGCAAATTTGGCTATTCTTTTTTCTTAATTGACAACACCGCCAATCGTATGATATTTTTCTTCCCGATAAAACCAAAGATCATCAATTTTGACTTGAGATGACTGTAAATGTCTAATCGCATGCATCTAGAGCTTGCTTGATAGAGCACTAGGCTCTATTGCTAGTTTATGGACGCTCAAAAGATAAACTAGGTATCTCTTCATAACTCCATATGAAGGTCCTTAAACTCAATCAATAGCCTAACTAAGTTATTGATTTTAGTATCATTCAACAGAAGTGATGTATGTTGACGTGGATTATCTTTAGTTCCTAAGTTAATTTCTTTGAGCTCAATGGTAATATGATCTCCTCTCAACTCGATGGTGCATCCTTGACTTCAAGGTCATTTGGATCATCAAGTTTCTAAACACACCTCATATGAGTTATCATGATTTGAAAAGAACCTATCAGATCCCAAATGATTGGTGATGACTAGGCAATGATTGTCATCATCAACACCCACCATAATCCTAGTCCCGGTCTTGATTGAGAATGTCTACTTTGGTATCCCATAACCTTTCAAAGTAGTTCAACCTGTTTTAGACCAAGTATGTGGGATTAATTCCTTCTTTCCTATATTAAGAACCCGGTAATACCAATCAAAAGGCAATTGTATTAAATCTTATATGAATCATACTCAAGTTCTACATCGCCTTCTGAAGATGATGCTCCCAAAAGAACCTTTGAGTTTTCCCATCTATGGATGACTTAGGGCTTTCTTAACTACCAAACCCTCAACTTTGGAAATAAAGTGGGGTTAAAGCTAAGGTTCCAACTCACTCGAATGTTTCATATCTGACTTGGATACATTTATGATTTGCTTTGGAGCTCGATCTTCATCACTATCATGCTCAAATGTCACCTTAAAAGGGATCTATTGAGAAGAGTCAGGTGCTAACCACATAATACTCATCCTCTGAACTAGATTCTAAGTTTATGTGGATAAAGTATACTCCCAGGACATACCTCATTTGGGTGGCCAATGGGAGGCTTTCCACATGGCGCCTCAACTATCCTCCTCTCTCCCTGGTGGAGGTCGTCATCCTACCCATATGTTGAATGGAGTAATGAATTATGGGTGGAATTTAATGTCAACTTTATATCTTCCCCGAGTCCATGTCTCACTCTCTTTTATTTTCTTTTTCTTTCTTTTTTTCTTTTCATTTTCTATTTTTTTTCCTTTTCTTTATTCTTTTCCCTCTTGGGATCTTAACTAGATTCATGAGAATGGACTGAGTTGAAGAAAATATGTTGCATCCTCATATATCAACCTCATGAACCTGTGAAGGGTTTGAGATCTCCTTTAACGCAAGATCAATTCCACCTCTCATGAACTTCATGCACTAATGTAGACATAAAGGAACTATGTTGTTCTCATGTATCCATGATTTCCCAAGCAAAGCATTGAAAGATTTATCAGTCTATAATATGAAACTTGTCAGCCATCCAATCATCTATCTCTAATGGCAACACTATGGAGAAGGCCCTCGCTTGTTCATTGAATCCTCTCAATATCATCCTCCTTTAGTTTAGAGATGTCATCCTCAAGTAGGCAAGGGTTCTTAAACTCATAATGTTGAGTGATGCACCTTGGTCAACCGAACTCTTGATAACCAGACCGCCAATTTCATTGTAATGTAAAAAGGATGGTTGTGCTTGGTCTTTAGAAAGTCTTCATCTCCTCAATGTAACTCCTAAGATTCCTGAGCTGTGCCTCCTCTTGAGTGGCTAAGCTAATCATATCTCTAGATCAAGAAGAGCCTTAACTAGAGATTCCCTCATCTCTTTGGATAAGACAAGGGCATCATATATGCTTAATTTAGTTGACAACTTTCTAAGATGCACTAGGATGTTGTAATCAACTCGACTTGGTCTTCCACAAGCATATCCATGAGTGGAGCTCCTATGGAGGGAACCGCTCACCGGAACCAATTTTTACCCTTATCTGAGGTGCTACCCTAGAGATAAAACTTTGCCACCACGTAGTTGACTTTGACTTGGAATGATAAACTTGTAGAAAGTTCTACCTTCTCATCAAGCATACCTACACCTTCTCCTATGGGATCCTCGAGTCAATTGACCAAGTCAATCTAATGAGGTGAGATTTAGAAAAGGAAAGCGATCAATTAAGAGAGTGGATCTAAATGACTAGAGCTATCATTATTTTCTAGCTTGGAGAGTTTTCAATAGGAATAAAATCTAAAGTATCGGAAGTGGACAAGATGTAAGTGAAATATTTCTTCATTGATTTCTTTTAGGTGGAGGTACATGATAAAATCCAACAAAGCGAGGTAAGGGATTTAATACCGTTGTTTGTTGATACAATGTTCGGAAGAGGAGCTAGGAGGAAGTAGTAGCTACAACTGTGGATGGAGTGTTGGACTTGGACGGTTGTGCTCAACTATCCCAAGCAAGTAAGGTGGCTGCTGCCGCTGTCAACCTTCTTCAAGTTATCTTTGGCAACTTCAAACCTTCCTTGATGTTAGAGGTTTGCCTACCACTAGAGAGAGTTTCTTAATTTTAGAAACTATTTTTTTATATGTTTGGGAAAAAGGCAATATCCCAACATTCTTTATCTTGAGAGTTGTGTGACTTCCTTTCCTTTGATTGCTTCAATTATTGTTGCTTGATTTTATCTTTTGATCTTTAGTTGGAACCCACATTTCAACAATTTTGGTTATGTTGAATGGGGTTCAAATTGCGGAGAGATTTGTAGAATTGGAGGAGAAGCTTTTGCCATGATGTTGACTTGAATTGTTGATTTTGATTTTGAATTAAAACCCTCCTTTAACAAATTTAGTATGCTAAATGGGGTTCTATTGGAGAGATTAATGATGTGAGGAGAGACTTTGCCATAATATTTTGATTTAGAGCTCATACTCAACCAATTTAAGTAGGTTGAGGGTTCAAATATTTGGAGAGACCTTTGAAGATATTTGCATTGTATGTCTTGTCTAAAATTTTGTTTGAAATAAAACCTTTACATAGAAAATTTAGGTAAGAAGAGGTTTTGATTACATGTTTTGAAAATTTTGTGAAAACATCTTTGCTTATGATGATTGGTTATGTGTGATATATGTTGATTTGATTTGAAAGTGGGGCTTCTTACTTAACAAATTTGGTATATTAAGTAAAGGTCAAATGTGTTTGAAAATGAGACTCTCACTTAACAAATTTGGTATGTTAAGTGGGAACCAAATGTGATTGATTTATTTTGGAAAATGAGACTCTCACTTAACAAATTTGGTATGTTAAGTGGAAGCCAAATGTGATTTGATTTATTTTGAAAATGAGACTAACACTTAACAAATTTGGTATGTTAAGTGGAAGCCAAATGTAATTTGATTTATTTTAGAAAATGAGACTCCCTAACAAATTTGGTATGTTAAGTGGAAGCCAAATGTGATTGATTTGTTTTTTGAAAAAGAGACTCTCACTTAACAAATTTGGTATGTTAAGTGGAAGCCAAATATAATTGATTTATTTTTTGAAAATATGAGACTCACACTTAACAAATTTGGTATGTTAAGTGGAAGCCAAATGTGATTGATTTGTTTTTGAAAATGAGACTCTCACTTAACAAATTTGGTATGTTAAGTAGGAGTTAAGTGTGATATGATTTTTTTTTTGAAAGAGAAATCTATTTAACAAATTTGAGTATGTTAAATAGAGTTCAATTTGTTCTTGTGACTTTGAAATGGGACTCTCATATGACAATTTTGGGTATGTCAAATGGAGTCCAAAATATTTCTTGACTTCATGTGTGTGATTTCTTGCTTTTAAAAAAAAAGGAAACTTCAACTATAGCATATGAAAATATGTTAAGTGGAGTTTTAATTTTATGTGATTTTATTTGAAAATAGAATCTTCATTCAACAAATTTGAGCATGTTGAATGGAGGTGGTCATTTTCAAAATGTGCTTTTGAAAATATAGAAATTCAACTTTAGCATATGAAATATGTTAAGTGGAGTTTCAATTTTATGTTATGATTTTATTTGAAAATAGAATCTTCATTCAACAAATTTGAGCATGTTGAATGGAGATAACTATTTTCAAAAGATGCTTTTGAAAAATGATTTTGATTTTGATTTTGAAAAGAACTCCATGTAACAATCATGGGGATTGTTAGATGAGAATTGGTTATATGGGTTTTATGCTTTTAAAAGTTTCTTATGAATTTTGTGCAAGATCTTTTATTGTGTGAATTTTAAAAAAGTGTTTTGGAAAGTGACATTTTGCAAAAGAGTTTATTTACTAAATATAGGATGAACCTTGCCTTACAAGTGGTGAGGAGGTTCTAAGTTTTATCATCTCCTTTTATTAGTTAATTTTATCTTTCACCTATTGGGGAACCCAATAGGGTTTCAAGCAAGAGTGAGGTCCTAAAACCAAAGATGTTGGCTAGCTTTGCTTAAGAATGAAATAAGCTAAGTGCAATGGAAGGAAAGATAGTCTTGGACTCATCAAACACAACTCCATTATCATGCTTGGAGATAATAATTGTCTACTGGAGATGGAGAGAGGAACCATCCACGAGTCACCAAAAAAAATCTATGGTGTTTGTTTTCAATTATGTGTATGGGGGACACCATGTAGATGAGGGTTTTATGAGATGATAATATCAAGAATGGTGCACTATCTCAAAAGATAGAAATCATACAATGGACCTAATCACTTAATAAGGACTCTAGACATGATGGGTCTTGAATATACAAGAGATTTTTCCCTACTTTACATGGATGAATAAAGTAGGGTTTATTTAAATTGGGTTTCAAAGTTTATGGCAAGAGTTAATTATTACAAGGTGAGAGTTCCTTGAATACCCATTAAAGTTGATAATTGTTGTCTCCAAAGATTTCAAAGATAGACTATCAATAAATTGTTATGTTTGGAAAATCAATTGGGATAGATAAAAAAGGAGAGACTTATTATCAAGCCAAAGGGAGATGAGTAGGAATGCTCATGATACTAGAAACCCAAGTGAGCATTCAAATCTATCCTATGGTTGGGCTTTATATGTTTGATATTGAGATTGATTTTATTAAAGTTGACATTTTATTAGAAAGCTAGGACTTATAATCCCATAACACAAGATTATGAGAATGCCTAAGAGTGAGTATTTATGCTTGTAGCTGGAGGAAATAGCTACCGGATCCTAAACTAGGGAGCTTTGACAAACCACAAGCACATAATAAATCTAAGCAATGGGTATATAGTTTACCTCCACAAGAGAGATAAACCACCCTATTGGACTTACAACCTTGGTAGAACTAACTCCTCATACACTTTAAAACCATGTGGTCAAGTCATATGATTTACAAGATGGATTAGGTTATCATTATTTAGAAAGAGAGACTAAAGTCCTTAAACTCACTCCCTAAGAGACTAGAGCATGAGTAGTATGAGTAATGACTTAGTTAAAAATCTTTCAAATTTTATTTGTATTTGGACTCTTCATTTTGAAAAAGGCTATAGGATTTTATATGTATAAATGCATGATAAAATAAGATTATTGGCTAAATAAGAGAGAGAGGCATTTTTCAACACAAGGGAGACCCTCAAAGGTCAAGTCTTCCCTATCGCAAGGATGGAAGCCCTCTTTTACAAGAATGAAATAAGATGATATGCATGATATTAAGCATACAATATTCAATAATGGGGTTGAATCTTTTAATTATCTTGATTTAATACCTAGCTTTAAATGAGGTTATGAGTTGTTTAGAAATTACATTATGAGTTGTGATTGAGGTAAAAAGTTTATTTTTCCTAAGAGCCTAAGCGATCGAGGCCACACATTAAATCACCATACATGAAGAAACTAGGAAGATACATGCCATTTCTATTGCACAATGTAAATAAATCATCAAATAATTTATAAACTCAATGTGAAAGAATAGTGGTGGTCGATCAGCATAACCCGAAAAGAAAAAAATAGCTCTACCCTTATACAACTCGATAAATGAAATAATAATTACAAACTATAAATGATAAGTGTTATGGGGTCTTCATATCTTCATGCTTCCTTCATTTCCTTATTTGATTTACTTCATTTGATTTGGTAGGCTTCTAAGCATCATGGCAATAAACCTTCTAGCCAATGTTCATCCTTAACCCCATAACACTAACAAAATCCTAATGCAAAATTACAAGAAAATAAGAAAAGTAAATCTAACTACACTTGGAAAATAAGCATTAGCTAAATACACCATACAACCAAGCAAATTATATGTATAATTTGGACTTATGCATATGGGTAACCAAGTCCACTGTCCTAATTTAGATTATGCTTAGGGTTAAGCAACCAAAAAGAGAGCATTTATACTTATTTTAAGCTCCCTTAAGCACACCCAGAAAAAAATAAAATTAGGCTAATCAATCCTACCATCCAAACTAAGCATACACCCTAACATGCCTACAATAATACATCACAAAACAAACATACATCAAACCATGCACAACCCTAACATAAAGTTAGAAATGGTGACTTCTAATGTGTGTGTATTAAGGCTTATGTGATATGTTCTAACTTTTAGAGTTATCATTCTCTAAGTGTGAATTATATTTAATTATAAAGGGTGGTTTCACTTTAAGTGGTTTAATTGATTTGTAAATTTTATTTAGTATTTTCTTTTGTTTCATTTGACCTACACTAAACAACTAAGTGTTATAAAGAGAACAAAAAGAAAGGGTCACCCTCTTATCCCAACCTTAAGTCACATCTAAAGCAAATTAATTAAAGAATTCTCTTTAATGAATGGCTTATTATATATATTTTAATTAGTCCAATTTTAGGTTCACTTTAAGTAAACTTATTCAATAAGAAAGCCATCTCAAGATTAATTAAAATGAACTACCATCATATGACATATGTTTGTTTATTTCTTTCCATCATATATAGCATGCATATGGTTAAGTCTTAAACATAACTATACATGCAATTTATATCTTAGCACACTTAAATGAAAAATGCAAACAAATGTACTTGGAATTGATGTTTCATTTGGTTGAATTATTTTGTCATGTTAATTTAAAGCTCTATCTAAATTCTTATACAAAAGCATAAGAAAATAACTCTAAATCATATGACTAATCAACCCAACCACTTGAATAAAATATGGATGCATGTCTTTTAATAGAAAGAGGGTTTTCCTTCATTAGCTAAATACACATTCAAATGTATGAAAGTTTTAAGCAAGTATGTCACCATTATTAGCAGGGAGAGGTAGGAACCTCCTGGGCTTCTTAAAGCTGCATCCCAAATGTCGACTAATATACCGCTATTCTTAAATACATATGGATGTATAAGCAACTATAAGAATAGAAAACCATGCAAAAGTAGAGTTTGATTTATTTGTGTAAATGAATCAAAAGATTTATCCTAATTCTAATGTACAAATATGCCGCCATTGTTCCGCACGGGAGTGAGGTAGGAACCTCCTTGGGGCTACTTAAAGTCATGTGTCCCCAAGATGTCCAGACTAATATGCCCATTAGCATTCAAACTTATGAAAATCAACATATAAATGTAAGAAAGAGACTTCACTTCATACACTAAGCTTATATTCACATGTACCTCCTATGTATATATAACTAAAGTCACAATGTATTTCATCATTCATTAATAAGCTTTTGAAAATACATTTTAGATTTAATAGTGATAATAGTCACACATATTTTAATTTAAGCCAACACATGCAACTTGACATAAAGAAAATCATTTCATTTAATTAATTTTTGAAAAGGATGAATGTATGATTACAAGTGGCATACAACATGTAATAATACAACATTTAATACAATTGGAGAGAAAAAATAAGCATGCATAAACTTATTCAATAAGAAAGGTATTTCAAGATTAATTAAAATGAACTACCATCATATGACATATATTTGTTTATTTCTTTTCTATATTATATAGCATGCATATGGTCTTAAACATAACTATACATGCAATTTATATCTTGGCACACTTAAATGATGAATGCAAGCAATTGTACATGGAATTGATGTTTCATTTGGTTGAATTATATTGTCATGTTAATTTAAAGCTCTATCTAAATTCTTATACAAAAATATAAGAAAAGAATTTTAAATCATATTACTAATCATCCCAACCACTTGAACAAAATATGGATGCATATCTTTTAATAGAAAAAGGAGGTTTTCATTCATTAGCTAAATACACATTCAAATATGAAAGTTTTAAGAAATACCACCATTGTTGCACTGGGAGTGAGGTAGGAACCTCCTTGGGCTACTTAAAGTTGTGCATCCCCAATGTCTAGACTAATATACCTCTATTCTTAAATACATTTGGATGTATAAGCAACTATAAGAATACAAAACCATGCAAAAGTAGATTTGATTTATTTTGTAAATAAATCAAAAGCTTTATCCCAATTCTAATATCTCAATGCATAAAATTGAAATCAAGCGGTACGCCACCATTGTTTACAGGGGAGTGAGGTAGGAACCTCCTTGGAGCTACTTAAAGTCATCCCAGATGTCGACTAATATACCCATTAACATTCTTATGCAAATCAACATATGAATGTAAGAAAGATACTTCACTTCATATACTAAGCTTATATTCACATGTACTTCATGTGTATACATAACTAAAGTCATAATATATTTCATCATTCATTAATAATCTTTTGAAAATATATTTGAGATTTAATAGTGATAATAGCCACACATATTTTTAATTTAAGCCAACACATGCAACTTGACATAAAGGAAATCATTTATTTAATTAATTTTTAAAGGATGAATGCATGATTACAAGTGGCATACAACATTTAATACAATTGGAGAAAAATAAAAGAACATAAGCACATAATTTCATTCAATCCAATTAATTCTAAGGATAATCATATCAAATACAATCATTTAAAGTAAACCAAAGCATCTTATTAAGTTATTTTGGATGTTTGATTTGATTTAGAGAAGAGAGGAGATTCAATAATTTGTTGCTCCTAACCCATTCCCATGTTTGTTAATTAATTTGGTTCAATGAAAAGATAATTAGGTGAATTTTATGGATTAATTAAGTTGTGATATGAATTAAATCAATTAATTAACCCTTACCTATATTACCTTAAAGTAATTAATCAATTAATTATGAGCCAATATGATATGCACATGAATTAGAATTTAAATCAACAATGACCCTAAGAAATAAAATTGGCTCATAATTAGTGGTTAGTTAGATTAAAGAACTTGATTAAGTACTCTTATGGCTTCCCCACACATGTAGGTTAGCCATAATTTCCTTAAATAACTTTAGGTTATTAAACACCTAAAGATATACCCAAGAAACTTAATTAGATGAGTTTGGAATGATTATGATTTCAATTTAATTAATCCATTTAATTAATGAATTAAACCACTAATTAATCCCAAATTGATTAATTTCAAGTCAAGTGAAATGAACTTAGGGAAAAGAATGGAAAGAGGTCCAACTCTCATTTCCCATGCCCATTCACTATTCCACAATGATTAACAAGTTTAAATAATGGTTTCCTGTTTAACATGTTAATTAATCATCTAATTAATTGAAAGTAATTAGGCTAAGATAAGCAATTTTCTAATTAACAAAATAATAAATCTCAAGAAAATTATGCGAGGTAGGGTCATCCCATCAATCAACTTCATAAAGTTTGGATTAATTACTTGGGTAATTAGGGAGTAATTAAACTAATTAAGTTTTCAATTAAACTTAAATTAAGCCTTACTACTTTCAAAATTAATTAGAATTAATTTTAAATTAGTCTCCTGAAATACCTTTAAAATGAGAATTTATTTATATTTTTTAATTTTCTAGATTAGTTATGATTTTTAGAAGTTTCAATAAGATGATTTTCATGAAGTCTGCTAATTTATTTTATTAAACATTTAAATTCAAAATTTGATATCTTTCAATCAAGTTATTTTGATTTGAAATTTTATGGTATATAGATTTTAATTTCAGTTTTAATTCCTAAAAATTCAACTTAATCGATGTATATTTTAGTTTAATTGATGAAATTTAATTTTTAATAAAACTCAAATTAAGCTCAAAATATTTAGTATAATTTGAGGATTTTAGGTTTGTTAGATTCCTATCGGAAAGATGAATCCAATAAGCCCTTATTTATAATTTTTTGTTGAGTATTTTATTTTCTATGAATTTTAAAATTTGTGATTTAAATAATTTTTAAAATCAAAAAATCTAATTTCCACTTAAGAAATGCGGCGGCGAGCGCTGTGTGATTGATATGACCGGGCACGTGATGGACGGCGATGTCGATCGATCGACGGTCAATCAGGATCGAAATCGATTGCGGGGATCGGTGGAAATGCATCGAGATGATCGGCCGTCGAGATGGATGACATCTAATCCACACGACCGACGTAAACGGGATCGACGATGATCCGAGTCCAATCTCGTGAATCGGGATCGATGAATGTTGTGTGTGTCGCAATAGGCAATGGCAAACAAAAGAAAAAAAATGCAAAATCTAAATGAAATTTTATCTGATGGGCTCTTTTGTGGTAATTACAGAAAAACTTTATTTTGTATTAGGATTGTATAAAATAAAGAATGAGGATTTCTAAGGAATATTCTAAAATTGCATGAAAATCATAAAAAAAGAAAAGGCACAGTTTTTGAAAATTACCTCTCAATAATGGTTTTGTCGTAATGATGATCCGAGAATGCTCTTGAGTGGGAAGAAGCCTTGGAATGAGCCTAGACATTCACCTTCACTTGAACGATGTATCTACTAGTGGTTGTCACAAATTCACTTGATCTTGGTGGTTTTGCTCAAAATCAAGCGAGAATGATTCCGGTTGGTTTGGGAGCTCAAGAGGATGGAAATAAGGGTGGGAGAATGAGAATGAGGTCTCTAATTTTTGGTTTCCAATATGGCTGAAAAATCCCTTTCCTTTTATCATTTTTGGCTCCAAAATGAGTGTCCTTGGCTTGGGGTGGTTGGGAATGTAAGAGAATCATCCTAGGTGGCTCATTTTGGTTAGCTAGGGTATGGGAAGTGGCTATCATGAAGGACAAATGGGTGTCACAGAAGGAGAGGTGGAAGTCCTTCATGTCCAAGTGTTCCAATGAGAGGTGAGGTGAATTCACCTCCCCATGAGTCATGGCTATCCCAACCACCTCTTGGATCAGATTATCGCATCCTTTGTGCCTAAGTGGACCAATGAATGAGTGCCAAGTGGAAGGAGAAATGTGCATTTGGGAAAGTGTCTTTTCATGAGATGCCCTTGACCTAAGGTTAAAATGGTCATTTGGAATTGAATTTGATTTGAGCAGATTTGAAATGAGTCAAAAGTTAGTTGGACCAAATTTCATGTCATTTGGAGTTCATTTGGTTTAATTTGGTCAATTTGACCCATTTGGGCCAAATTAGGTCAAATGGTTGATCAATCAAATTGGGTCAAACCAAGGGTTGGGTCAAGTTAAAATAATCATTTGGAGTATATTGGTTCAATTGGTTTCAATCAATTTAGTTTAATTTGGAGTTAATTTGAATTTTGGCCAATTTGATCCTTTAGGTCAATTTGAGCTAAGTTGACCAATTTGACCCAATTGACCAAATTGCTAGAATCATTGGTTTGGGTTTGGTTGATCATTTGGAATATATTGGCTTTGGATAAGTTCAATTTGAATTTGATTGGGTTTTAGGTTGATTTGACCCTTAAGGTCAATTTGAGCTAAGTTAGGTTAACCAATTGGTCAAAGTGGGCTCAATTAAGGCTTTGGTCAAGTTCAATAATCAATTTGGAATGAACTTGAGCCATTGGTTGCAATCAATTTGGTTTACTTACAATTTGGCTAGTTTGGGTTCATATGGGTTAAAGGGTTGACTTGGTCAAGCGCTGACTTGGTTTGACCCAATTCATGATAATTGATTAACCTAGGATGATCAACAATCATGACATGAAGTTTGATTGGCTTAATTCACTTTGATTTGAATTGAATTGGATTTTGGTTCATGTAGGTCAAATTGGCCACTTTGGGTCAAGTGAGCCAATTAGGTTTAGTTGGCTTGATTTTGAGTTGAGTTTGATTGTGAGTTTATATATGAATTTGAGATTGACATATAAATTCAATTGCAATTGGTTTGGGTTCAAATGAGTTTTGGCTCATTTGAATATTTCAAGTCAAGTGGGGGTTGGGTTTGACTTGAGTTGATTTTGATTTGGCTTGATAATTATAGATTTCATTTATATTTGGATATATCATTGAAGGAATGATTAATTCAAAAGAAAATCTATTGGTTTTGATTTGATTTGGATAGGATTTGGCCAAGTTCAAGGAATTGGCTTAAATATAAATTAGATTTTAGTTTGATTTTGGATTTGGTTTTGGCTATTTGAATTTATATTTCATTTATATTTGGGAATATAAATGAAGATATAAATGATTCATGGAAAATTACTTGAGTTTGGAGTGATTTGAAGCAAATTTGACCAAGCTCATGGATGTAAGTCAAAAGGGCTTAGAAGAAAATTTGGTTGAGTTTGATCATAGGATTGAATCATTTGAAGTTGAATTTGAATTGAATGATAGTTTGATTGAAAGATTGAATTGATATTTGAGAAAATCAAATGAATTGGGATTGATTTGGATTTGGTTAAGGCTAAATCCATAAGATGAAATCAAAGGGCTTAAAAGGGTTTTGAATTCAATCATGAGGCTTTATGGAGAAGTTTTGAGCTTGAATTTGATCATGTGATTATTATGAGTCTTGGAAATTTGGTTTTGGTTTGGTATGAATTTGAGGTTTGGTTTGAGAAGGAAAGTATGGATCGGGTTTAGGTTATAGGGTAGGCAAGTCTTCCTAAGTCCCTAGGGCACAACCTATTCTAGTAGTAACACTTCTAAGTCTCTAGGCTTAAGTGTTCACCTAATCACTAGAAGTGTCTTAAGACTAAAGAACTCTTAGGTTTATAAGAGTCTTAGATTTATGATGAGGAAGTTGAGAACTCACTCTAAAATTGAGGTCAACACGGGAAATGGCTGGCACAAGATCACGGCGTTGTCATGTTAAAATTGCATGACAAATGACGGCAATTATTTCTTCTAGAAAGCATCACCCTTGGTGCTAAGAACATAACACTATGGAGCTATAGGAGAATAAAATTTTATTTTTTTTTATTTTTAGTTTATTTTATTTCTTTTGATGTAAATATAAGTAGGTGTATTAGCTAGGTCAATAGACAATTTAAGGTTATATCCATAAATTATCTTAAAAGATGATTTGTGGATTGTTCTAGAAATGGAATTATTATATGCAAATTCATGTAGGTAATTTTTAATTCTAATTTCCTAAATTTTTCCAACTAAGCATTTTAGTATATTTCTAATGTCCTATTAACTACTTTCATTTGTCTATCTATTTGTGGAAGAAATATATAGAAGAATTTTAGTTATATTCTCATTAATTTTCATAAGATTCTTTAAAAAAGATGTAAATTTGACATCTCCATCGAAACTATAGTAGATGGGATTCCATGCAACACGATAATTCCTTCAAAGAATAATCTTGCTATGTGAGATGCATCATTTGATTTTGAACAAGGTATAAAATGTGACATCTTAAAAAATCAATCTATAACGATAAATATATTATTATGTCGATTAGGTGTTCTAGGAAAATCTGATGTGAAATTTATGGATAGGTCTTTCTATGATCTAGAAGGAATAATTAATGAAGTGTGACAATTTAAGGTTGATGACAAGATTAATATTAGGCGTGAGGCGTTTAACATCCTTTCATAGTGATGGCCAATAAAATTATTGTCTTTCTATGATCTAGAAGGAATAGGTAATGAAGTGTGACAATTTAAGTTTGACAACACGTTTAATATTAAGCTATGAGATGTTCAACATCCTTCTATAGGGCGACCAATAAAACAATTGTTCAACCGGTGTTTACATCTTTGATTTATCGTAATATCCTAATATACCTCCTAAATGTAATTCGGAGATAAGAAATTCCTTTATGGATGTTCTAGAAATACATAATTACTTATCTTTATAAAGATATCCATCTCAAATGATAAAGGAGCTTTCAAAATTCAAAGGCTTAGATTCATACTAAGTATATATGGAAATTTGGGTAAATTTTATAATTTTTCTTCAAAGTTTTAAATCCATGGATTTGAAATTCAAAGGATGAAACCATTATAAAGTAGATAGAGCATTTGCTAGTTTATTTTTTATTCTAGGTTTATGTTTAAACACAAAGAAGAAGTTTTAAAGGTATTCTACCCACTTAGCATGTATATGATTTAGTTTCTTTTGAGAGTTAATAAATCTTAGATAATATCTTTACGATTAGTATTCAAAATAAACTCTTTATGTATAGATAATACCTCTAGTGCTTAGAGTTTGAATAATCATATAAAACTCTGATCATACATAAAATATTTTTTGTCTAACTTCACTTAATTTCTCATTGAAGAAAGTAATTGATGCTTTTCTTAACTTATTATTCAACCAATTCAAATACCTAATGCATCACAAGTCACTTCAAATATTTTATTGAAGTCAAAAGTCTTAAGATAGGTAAACAAGTCATAAGAGTTTTAATTCATTGCATATCTTTTTTCATCTAATCCATGTAAACTTATCTTCTTCTTTTTTTTGAGATGTTAGTGATAAGGGCTACAACAATGCTAAAATTCCTTATAGATCTCCTATCAAAAGTTGATAATTCATGAAAACTTCTAAGATCCATAAAGACTTTGAGGTTGTTCAATCTATGGGTTTACCCTTTAATCCATTAGCATAATGAAACCTAAGAAAATGGCTTCACTTTGACCAAAAAAATATATTTCTTAAGGTTTAGATATAATTTTGTTGCCCTTAATTTTTTAAAATCATTCTTAAATGATATAGATGTGACTTCTCATATGGGATATAGATAAGAATATCATTGAAAGAAAGACTACAAGGAATTGAGCAACAAAAATTTCAGTACAATGTTCATTACTCTCATGGATGTGCTAGGTGTGTTTGAAAGACCAAATGGCATGACTAACCATTCATAAAACCATCGAGTTTTGAACACAATCTTCTATTCATCACCCAGTCTAATCTTTATATGGTGGATCCACTTCTCAAATTAATTTTAGAGAACAAAGATGAACCAAAAATAAGATATAACATGTCATCCAAACTAGTTATAGAAAACATGTATTTTATTATGATCTTATTTAATGCTCGCTAACAATACACATCATCCAAGTTCCATCTTTCTTAGGGATTAAAAGAACATGTACAACACAAGGACAAAACTTTCTTTGGATAAAACCAATCTTTAGAAGTTCATCTATTTATTGTTTTAACTCCACATGCTCTATTAGATTCATCCTATAAGTAACTTAACTATTTGTGAACTAGGAATCAAATCTATAACATGTTGTATATCCCTTAATGGTGATAGTTCATTAGGTAAGTCATCGAGTATTAAATTAGTAAATTCAGATAATTGGTCTAAAACAATAGGTATGTTGTGATCCCTAGTATCAACAGATTTCTCAAAGGTGTAAGATAAAAAAAAGAAGTAGGGTCATTAAATTCCCTAACTAAAATCTAAGGTTGTGATTTGAATTGAGATTCACAAATTATTTCATGTATATGAAGTATTATCCCTATTGTTAGATTGCAATATCACTATCAACTAAAATTTCACATTTCTCCCTTGATTGGGTTTGAGTTGTAGTTCAAAATTGGGTTTGTAAGGCGGCTGTAATGTATTTGACCTCTTTTTAGTTAGGCTTTACAAAAATAATTTGATTATTTTCTCATTATGTTTGAATACATAAGTGTTTTCATGGCCATAATAGATTACATTAAATCCATAAAGCCATGATTTTCCTAATAGGATATGAGTTATTTCCATTGGAAGAACATCACACCAAATTTGATCATTATAGCTACCTATTTTAATTGGAACAAGACTTCTATTGGAGATAAGTAGGATGTGTGACTTACCCAATTGACTTTAAATGATTTTGGGCAAGGTTCAGTTGTAAGATTGGCTCTAGTGATATCATGGGTTGATATAACATTCATAACATTTCCATCTCCATCTTACTAGTTTACATCTCTTCTTCTTGCATAGAATACTCAAAAATATTCTTTCTTCTCCAATCTTCTTCTTCACTAGAAACAACCATACATCTCATAAGTGATATTAGATTATCTATATTTGGATCCACTTCTCCATTAGATAGTAGTGTATCATCATGTATCTCATTAATATCCTCTTCTTCTCCTAAATCTTTCAATTCATCTTAAAATATGATTTTTGCTTTACATTGGTTTTCATATGACCCTTCTTATGACACTTAAAGCAAACAATCACTTTCATATCTTTAATAGTAGTTTCATTGGGGTTCATTTTAGAGAGGTTGGTCAACGTAGAAGGATTAGGTTTAATGATAGACTTTTAAGATTAAAATGTAGGCAAATAAAAGATCCTTGAGCTATTTTTCACTCTTGATCATATATTCCACTACTAACATAGTCCATTGATTAAGAGTAGTTAATTATTCATGTAATCTTTATCATGATTTCTAAGATAGTACTTAGCCCTTAAGATTTCTTTCATTTCTACCCAATGTCATGAGATTTCTACCGACTCTCTCTTCTTTAGCTAGAATATTATTCCAATAGATTTTTCTTGACTTACTAGTTTTATTTAGCAAATATTGTTCATTGGTAATCATCCATATAATACCAATCAAAGAAGTCATTCATTTGGGTTAAATAATCTAAAAAAATTGGGGTCATGAACATCATCATACGTTGGGGCTTCTATCTTAATTTATTTTGTAGGTTCATGTAATATTCATGGACCGTAAGATAGTCTTGTCCAAGGGTGTTCTTAGGTTTGGCTTTCTTTCAAGATATACATCTAAAGGAAATTTGAGGTTTTCCACTCCTAGGTTCTAAGTCTTACATGGAATAGTCGGTTGGGTTTGAAGCCTAATGCTTAAGCTTTAAATTTGTGTGATGAGGTTCATTAGTATGTCTTCTACCATAGTAACTTCTCTTCACTTCTCATGAAAATCTCATCTACTCTTCTAGTTAACTCCTCTAGTTGGTCTAAACTAACACTTGTATGTTATGCTATAAATAAAAGGATGTAATATAACACTCCAAATGAAGATTTTAAATATACGATAAGTGAACTATAATTAATACAAATGAGATGCATAAATTTTAAAAATAACTAGTCTTCAATAATCACAAAGTAACTTGTGAATGCAACAAAATATTAAACACTTAAAAAAAATAAACATAAGATCTTAAATATATGATTTTGAGTTTTTATATAAGGTTTGTATACTAGGTTATGATATTTAATGAACTCTCCCTTACTCAAGTTGTCACTCAAGTATAATGGCTTGAAGTTAGGTTAAGTTGGGAAATGCTAAACTTTATAAGTCGAGACAACTAGTTGATAATACACAAACATTCATAGAATTTCCAATCATATAAATTTAGTACACATTTCTAAGCGAAATCGTTAATTATGTAAAGGAAATTATTCAAAATTCAAAATATAGAACTAACCTTACATGGATTTGATATGAATTATTTGCAAGCATTTTCTCCACTCCTCCAAACCTTAGTTTTGATGCCAAAATTGGTGGAGGTGGGTTGTGGAGAAGAGGCATGCAATGGATGGTGGAGAAAGAGATGCTCCACTAATTGTCCACTCACCAAAGTGGAAGAGAATCAATGCGTCCGTCATCCACTACCAAACTAGAAGGGAAACAAAGAAGTTCAACTCAACAAAGTAGAGCGGTGGCGAGATCATTGAATCTCTCTCGGATGGCCCACCAAGCTCCAACCAAGAGTTTTCACTTAATTCTCACACACAAGTACCAAAAATCCCTTCATTAGATAGAATAGATGTTTAAATAATATAATACTCAAAGAGTTGTGTTCCTTGGGGAAAAAATTAATCAAAAAAACTAAAAAAAAAAGAGAACCTTCATTTCATAGCGTCATAGTCCAACACCGTGGTGCCATAGGATAACACCAAAGTGCTAGCTTCTCTATCCAACATTAAAATTTACAAAATGTAGTGCCAAGGAACCAAAAAAAGGTAGTGCTTACATGTCAAGATGACACCTATGCAAATTAACACATGAACTCATTTGTTTATAACCATAAATCCTATATAACACTCAAACATGATCAAATACAACTATGAGTACATAATATAATATATGAAACATAAATCCACAACACATAAAGTCTACTAAACGTCCTCTAAGTTCAATCGTTGGTTTAGGACCTTGTGGCGGATCATTTTCTCTTTTGATGTGCAACATCAAGCTCTCATAAATATAAAGTAAAATAGCATAAGAAATCAAGAGTGGCCTTAATAGCTTATTGAACCACTTATTAAACTATCATATGATTCACTCCATATTCTCACTTTTGGGTTTAACCTTCATAATGAATTTCTTTTAAGGTACAAACTAAATCAATATAATAATATATGATTAAGAATGGAAGAACTTCATAGCCTTCATAAAGCAGATTTTAAGTTCAACAAAACTCTAAGCTTTATCATGGAAGCTTCCATTAAGTTAAATAAATCTCAATAAAGTATTTAATGAGATTTAACATATGTTTTGGGTCTATAAATTGAAAGAGAATAATCCTAAAGATCTTTTTTTTCCAAGAGAGGAGGGGAGGTCGATAAAACATATACAAGCTTCCATAAATGTGAAAACAATGCTCTTAGAAAAGTTTATATATATGATTAATAAAAGAGAAAGAGAGTGAATGAAATAAATGAGTTTAGTGACCACTTTCACTTTCTTATAGCTTTGTGTTGCATCTAAATCTGTCGTGGGACAAGAAGAATATCTAAAGACACATAGGAAGTAAGGTTAATGAAGGAGGGATAGTAGCTATTGAAGAAAATGTGTGAAGAAGGCCCAAATTTATTATTAGTTAAGTGGTCTTAATACAAGATGAGAGGATTCACTTGTTCTAGAAAAAAAAAAAAAAAGAAAGAATAAACTTTGAGAGAGAGAGTCTTGAGCTAAAATTTTCTCTAACCAAACCCAACCCCCCAAAGAGACCCCTCCCCTCTTTTATAATGTTAGGGTGGAGTGGTACGAAGATGAGCACAAGTAAATCCGGTTGAGTACAAATAAGGAACCTTAACTTGAGAGTGCACATTAGTGAGTGATGAGCTTTATGATGAGTGGCCTACTGATTTTTATTTATATCATTGTTCTCCTTGCTTTAAGGGAATTATTGAAGAGTTATTACGGGATGGTCATTCTTCCCTAGTTACATGCCTTATGATCGAGTCTTTGTCAATATCATCACTCCCATGCTCCTTTTTTGACATTCTTCCTTTACCGCCATACATGTAGTGAGTCCTTAGCATTTGGATAGCTTACTTATTTTGAGAATATAATTAGCTCAGCGATTCTTCTACTCCTTTGTAGAGATGACTCATAAAAGGGTAGAAGAATAAAAAAAGTTAATTAGCTTCTAATAAATTTTGAAAAGAATAGAATCTTTCATTCAATGTTACATCAACTTTTGATTAGGTTCGGTATCTTTGGCATATCTCGACTTCTCAAGCTATAAAATGATCTTTGGACTTCTTGAAAAATTTATTGGATCTTACATTTATTGCTAGAGATACATTTCTTTTACTATTGAGTCTTAGTTGTGAGAAGAATATGTGCACTTTGGAATCTAAGAGACCGAAATAATGTAACTCTTCTAAATTATGGGGCTTGAGAAAGATGAAGAAATCCAAGAAGCCAACAAAGTTGCTACTATTCCTTCTATGGAGATGAGTACCTTTGATACCCTTGCTCCTAAAATCTAGCTTCTCTTGCCAAGAGTAATGATGTAGAGTCATTGGTTGAGGCGAGATTCACCTAGTTAGGGGAGAATGTGTTGTGGCGGGGCCATCTTCAATTTATCACCTCCTGCCACAAAAGGCGGTGAGGAGCTTGGTGGGTGCTGCCCCTGTGACCACCATTGTAGAGAAAAGTTTCCAGGTAGGATTAATTCTTTATTCTATTTTCAGATTCTTCCTTAAGCACTTTAAAACTTTATGATAATATTCCAACTAATCATGATGAGTGCATGTAATAGTTAATGGAGTGCGATAGTGGGCACTGAGCTTCTTAGATAATTCCCTTAAATAGTCTAGGTAGTTTTAAAAAAAATTTATCATATAATGAGCAATCTTCTTAGTCATCATTCAAGTTAAAAAGAAAGTATGTTTACTTGAGTAGTGGCTCCCCTCTAGGATATCATCTTTAGCCAATTACCTTACAAATCTCCTTATCCATTTTTTTACGAGTTCACTTTCATCATTCAAGGGCAACTCCGGACTTGTCAGTTGAAGTGGCGTGTCGAGTTTTACTTTGATAGAGAGCTCAACCCCGCAGAAGCCCTAGGCATACCTTATCTTCTAGAGGGCGATCATTCACATTCATCAACATCCAAAAGATGTTGGCAATTTTTCCTCCTTATAATGTTGAGTGAGGAATGGGTATGTTCCTGGGAAGAGAAAAATATGGACTCGGTGGAGCTCACTAACTAAGGAAAAGTTGCTATTTTAGAGAAAGAAATGAGCTCATCAAGGCAAGAGTTGGGTGAGCTCAGTCCTGCAAGAGGTGTAGTCATAATGAAGGTAAATTTGTTGATGCGAGTTCTAAAAAGTTTAGTGATCATGAGGGCCAAGTTGACCTCTCTTTAAGATTGATGAAGTCGAGGGCTCATCTCTATTTATCACTGTGTTAATTCATGTTTGATTATATATGAGAAAAGGAAACTCAATGAGAAATGGCACTCGATCCCAATGTTAAATAATTCAAAAAATAATAGTGGATCATAATGATTGTGTTTATAATTTAGTTTCTCGATAATATTTAAAGAAAAGTTTACATCATACCCTATTTTGTCTAGTGTTATTTTGTATTTGATGGTTGTGATTTGAAATCCTTTAATTACTTTTGTTTTTATATACCGTTTAAGATTTTATGGGATCATTGTAATGATTTCTTCATTAAATATTTTATATGATGCGTGTTATCGAGCATTACTTACTATGTTTATAAATTTAGTTTCACCATGAGTAGTTGAAACTTTATTACAACTCTTTGTTGAGTGAATGATATCCTTATTAAGTGAGTAGGTTATACTCTTTACTTCTTTAAACAAGTCACCTTTAGGTTATGGTAATGGTTGCTCTATGAAAGGCGTTGAGTACATTTATGCAATCTAAAGATAAAGAGGCCCCTAATCTTGACCTAAGATAGTAACCTTCATCTTTCATGGTTATTGTCAAGGTCACCTCAATTTTAGTATGTGTGGTCATTCGATGAGTGGTACAACTTGATTAGGTCGGATGAGTTGTGCATCCCATTTGATTATTTCCAACTCGACTTTCCTTACCCCATGAGTGAGTAGACATCCTCAACTACAAGGTCATACCAACCTAAATCCTACCAAACTCACAGTATTACCACATTCTTGATGATGTTACGAAGAATGACTATCATGTAGCTTTGCTTTTTCACCATGTCTTCATGATGAAAGGGCATATTAACAAGACTATTCAATTCTCAACTTGGAGGATTCATGGCCTATCAAACAAAGTGATGAAGTTGCGTTCAAAGAAAGTGATTGATAGGACTTTAAACATCGATCCTATCCTCACCATAACTAAGTTACCAATGTTCTTAATGGTAAGTACTTCATACTTAGCTTTTTAAGTATTGATGATTTTTTTTGAATTGCCCACTCTAATATTTTTACTCCCTCATCGGGTTATGAAGACACTATGGTGACACTCCATCCCTCGGTAATCTAATTTCTTGAGGAGGATGAAGGCGAGGAAGGCGTGGTGAGTCGGCTCCAATTGAGGCTAGTAAGGAAGCGGGGCGAGTAAAGCCTCACAAAGTGAGAAGAGAGTCATGAGCAAGTTGCACGAAGAAGAGGAGCAAGCCTACAAAGGAGAAGGAGAAAGAGAATAGGAGGAGAAAGAGAATTGGAGGTACGTTGAAAAGAACTTTACTCTTAATCTTTCCTAGTCATCTAGTCAAGCTTTCATGCTTTATCGAGATATCTATTTTGAAGAACTTGGATCTTCTTGATGGAATTCCCCATAATTGACGCCATTTACTATAATGATTGTTTAGGTGATAATCGACTTAGAAAATATGCAAGAAGTTCTTCATTAACAAAGAGAGTATGTCAATGAAGGCGAAGCTAGTTGTTGTGAAGGAACAACTGCCTCTTCTAAAGCCAAGCTCAGAACTTCAAGAAGGTGAGGAAACAAGAGGAATAGAAGAACAGGGTTGTGATGGAGCTCACTTTTCTTAATGAGGCAAAGGAGTTGGAGGAAGAGCTTTATTATACTAGGGAGTATTAGAAAAAGGAAGCCAAGTTCACGCATTTTAAATTCTTAAAGGTACAAGGGACTATTGTAGCAAAAATTCAAGGTTGGTGACTTTATCATCACAAACTTGTAATGCATGGCTAATTTGGATCTAAAGTTCTTATGCTTCTCTAACATACTCATGCTTTTGGATTTTAATGACAACGAGAGGAGCACCGTTGATTTTCCTCCTTTTCTTCCTTATTTTTCTCACTTTTTTTTCTATGAGTTGAGAAAGGAGAAGTGCTCATGTAATCTAGACTTGCTCACCTATAAATTTTCTTTACAAATGAAAAGGCATACCTTTCTTTTACTATGCATCTTTTATTCTTTATCGGATATCCCTTTCTTGAATGGTTGTACCATTGTTAATTGTATGACAATTTGCGTGCTAATTAGAAAAAATATGAGTGTTGATTTTGGGGTGCATTCTTCTTTGTTTGATCAGCAATTATGGGGAGTCATTTTCTTAGATGTGTCATCTTTTATTCTTTATCGATATTATTTTACCAACTAGGAGTTGGTCATTATTTAAGTCACCCTTACTCTTGGAGTTTGTTGTGAGTCAACCTTCTCTTTAGAGAGTTAGTCTTTAAGCTTGCTAATAGAGTTGGTCTTTTATCAAGTCAACCTCATGGGGTATCTATGTCTTACACTTTAGTCACCAACTAAGGGACATGGTCTTTAAGCACAATCATGAGAGTTAGTTTTTATAAAATTGCTAACTTCACGGTGTTGATCTTGCAAATTAGTCACCGACCTCACGGTGTCAGTCATACACTTTAGTTGCAAACTAGGAGAGTTTGTCTTTTAGCTGTTACCTAGGAGAGTTGGTCTTTTAGCCTAACTAGGAGAGTTGAATTTTTATCAAGTCACCAACCTAATAGGGTGTTGGTCTTACACTTTAGCCATCTGATATCATGGGATGTCGATCTTACACTTTAGTCACCGACTGCGGTGTTGGTCTTACTTTAGTCACCAACTAAGAGAGTTGGTCTTTATCAAGTCGCCAACCTCACAGAGTGGCCTTACACATTAGCTTATAACATAAGTTTATGTGAGTATTTAGTGATTTTAACTCAAGAATTTTTTCTGACTTTAGTATCCTTGGACCAAGAATGGTGCACAAAGTATTCAAATCTCTTACTTGGGCTTTTATAGCTGAGTGGAACCATTTACTCAGTTCAAAATGGTGCATCAAGTGTCATGAGTCATCATGTAACTCTCAGAGAGTTTTTCTTTATTGATTGCTTTACTCGGTCGGTATTCCCAAGCCAAGAATGGTGTGCCAAGTGTGGATCACATACTGGGCTTTTAACACAACAAGTGGAACCTTTTCTTGGGACAAAATAGTTCAGTATCCAGGTCATCATCTGACTCCCAAGTGTTTTGTTTATACTCTCCAAGTATTTTTAACATCAAACTAGGTAAACACGTAAGTAAGAAATTCTAACCTCATTAGATGAAATTCGATAAATATTAAGGTAGTAGATAAAATGAACAAGGCATTGATTTTTAAAGGAGTAAATATTTTTGAGGTCTCGACATTCGGTATGGGGTATGTCTTAACCCTTCATGGGTCTAAAATTGGTAAACTCCTAGACCTACTTACTTCTTGATAATATAAAAGTCATCCCGTATGTAAATGAGTTTACCTAGGCATTCTATCAAGTTGTTGCATTAACCCTTTTGAGAATCAATTCACTACTTTTGAAGTGCTTCTCTTTCGCGTGGTGATCATAGTACATCATCCTTTATCTTTTATTTCTTTTTATCATAATGAAGCTTCATTCCTTAAATTTTCAAGCATGTATAGTGTATTTTTAGAGCTTCAAAGTTCACCTTTTCCCACGGCATGTATTTTCTCTTAGTTTATATAGTCGGAGCTCATACTTGATTGGCAATCGATTGTTATTCTATGTGATAACAAGAAGGGTGTGTTCCCTAATGATAATAGTGGGAGTCATCATGAGGGCCCGAGCACGATGGGTAGTGCATCAACCCATTTAGCTTTTGAGCCTTCTATTTTTTAATAGATTAAAGATTTTCTTATTGGCCACTTCACTTGATCATTGCTCGAGGGTAATGTACTAAAGTAAACTTCAATTTTTTTTCTTGAGACTTATAAAGTCTCTTAACCCTCGGGTAATTGTGGCCCATTGTCTATGATAATAATCAAAGGAAAGTCATACCAATAAATAATGTCAAACCAAATAAAATTTTTATCTACTTGAGCGATTATTTTTTGCAAGTGTCTTCGTTCAATCCACTTGCCAAAATAGTTAATCATAACTAAGATAAATCTTCTTTATCCACTATCCATTAGTAATGGACTGATTTAGTCCATCCCCAAATGCGCCAAGGGCCAAGGGCTTATGCTCATTATCTATTCACATTGACTCATCTACATTTGTACTTGGTTGGGTGAGTCGAATAGAGGAGTGCCCCATGATCCCACTCATTTTGGAAAATAGGTCGGTGAGCTAATTTTGCTCTTTAGATATCTACTCGATTTTAAGGTATTCTAGTTGCCCAATCTCCATTTTAACTTAAATTATTTTTACTAAAGCTCATCTCTAACCTCATAGTCTCCATTGACATGTCTCACCACTAGTTGTGAGTCCGAATAAGCTATGATGTGCCCCAAGTCCTCAAGAAAATTTGATTGATGAGTATAACTTCATATTCTAATAGGTTAATTATCAATTTGAAGCTAAACTTGACAAATTGTGTTACAATAATTCTTGCTAGGCTTTTTTAACACTATGTCAATGCTCATGTATTGTCGTCGGATGACCCATCCACATATAGTTTCCATAGTGGCTCTTGATAAGTTGAGATATTTTGTGAGTTATAGAAGTCGACAAGGAAGTCTGCGAGTGCTTAAGCTTTAATAGTCTTTCAAGGCTAGTAAGATATATCAAATTTTCTCAATTACTAACCATTTCAACCTCCTAGAATGATTTAGTTTGGTGAGTATGGATTTGAGTGAATTATTCATGATGACTTGAATCAGTGTGCTTGGAAGTATGGTCAAAGTCATCCGCCAAAATAATAAGCATGAGTGCGAGTTTTTCATAATTGGATAGTTTAGCTTGACTCCTCCTAAAGATTTTTTCGACTTAGTAGATAGGCCATTCATTTTCACATTCATCTATAATGAGAACCAGATTGACAAAATCATCCTTAACTCAAGGTATTATAATAGGATCTCTCCTTCTTTTGGGCTTTGTAATAGAGATGGTGAGGTAAATTCTTCAGTCACAAAATGCCTTCTTGCATTCTAGGGTCCATTCAATTTCCTAGGTCCCCTAAGAACTTATAAGAACAATGAGCAACGTTCTCCGACTTTAGAAATGAATCGATTTAATGCAACATGCCCCATGAGTCGTTATACCCCTTTTTTGTTCTCTGAAGGCATCTCACTTATGTCTTTCACTTTGCTTGGATTAACCTTTATTCTATCAAGTGTGATGAAAAATAATAAGAATTTACCTAACCTAGGACCAAAAGTGCACTTTAAGGAGTTTAGGTGCATTTTATACTTTTCATAGTAATGAAGCTCTCCTTGAGATCTTTAATATGTTATGTGAGTGATTTACTTTTAACCAACAAGTTATCAACAAAGACTTCCACATTCCTTTTGTTATGCTCTTTAAATGCTCAATTTACCATTCTTTAGTAAGTCACCATATTTTTTGAGCGAAGGACATTACTTTATAATAATAGAGTCTTTCACTTGTGATAAAGGTTGTATTCTCTAAGTCGGTCGAATGCATTTGTATCTAGTGATACTTGAAGAATACTGACTAGAAAAAATTCATCATGAAGTAGCCTGTCTAGTAAGCGAGTGCACCTATTTGAGGAAGGGTATATCCATCTTTTGGACATACCAAGTGTAAGTTGGTGAAATCAAAACAAATTCTCCATTTTTTTGTTCGACTTTTACACCATAATCACATTCAATACCCATTTTGGGTATTAGACTTCTTTGATTAAGTTGGCTCTAAGTAACTTGGCAACTTCTTCTTTGAAGGGTTAGACGAATAATGCTTTGGTATTTCTTATTTTTTGCTTTATGGGCTAAGAATCCTTGTGAATATTGAAGTAATAACAAGTGATATTGATGTCAATACCTAGCATTTAAGCGTGATCTAGGAGAACATGTGTGATATCTTTTTTGGAGGGTTTGAATAAGGGCTTCCCAATATTTGGGATAGAAAGTCGAGCTAATCCTAAGGACTGCTGTGAATGGGAAAGTCGAGTTCCTCTATCTCCTCAAGAACTTCAATTCCAACACATGTAATATCCAATTGTAACACATCATCCTCTTTACCAAACTCACCTATTGCTTTAAGGTAGCATGTTCTAGATTGATTTAGATTGCCTCTAACAATGATTTCTTTATCTCCTCTGAGAATTTTGTTAACCTCATTTTTTGGATGAGGTTAACATTTCTTCCAAAGACAATCTTTATGACTTCTAATTCTAAATTAGAAGTCTCTAACTAAGCACTTAGGCCATCACACTTAATGATCGTGCACCCTCCTTAGATTAATCTAACTTAATCGGTTTAATTAGATTCAATTCAAATCTTCAACCGAACTTACACCACTCTAAATTTGAAATTGATTATGCCTATATTAGCATTTAATTAAGGAACTAAACCTAATTATCTTAATTAAACTAATGACCATATAAATCTAAAGAAATTAAAATTAAATCCAAATCAAACCCAAATCAAATGAAATTAGAAGCATAAAATCATGAAATAAAATTAAATGAATCCAAATCCAAACAAAAGGTCAAAATTGGTCAACCCTTTTTTTACATGGGTTTGATTTATGTGGTTCCCACCAAGTCAATGGTCAACTCACTAAAATTTGACTAAATAAAATCATTCCAAATGGTTAGGATGATGATATGAACATATGTAAACATGAATTTAAAAGAATATAAGTTCAATGTCTCCTTAATTAGGCTAACTAGGTTATTTGACCTAAATGAGTTTTATTGGGTTTAAACCCAAATCAAACTCATCAAACTCAAATCAATTGCCCAAAATCATTTGAAATGATTATTGAACACAAACCAACCCATCATTGGGTTCAATTTGAATTTGATCATATGACCCAAATGAACCCAAACTTAACCCATTAATCCCAACTTGGTCAAATGGGTTCAAAATGAAATAAAATTAGAATTGTTTGATCAATGCATTCCAAATTGCTTGAATTAACCCAATTAAAAATTAAACACATTATAATTGAGTCAAATAAACCATTTGACTTAATTAAAACCAACCCAAATCCAATTACATCAAAATGGACTAAACCTAAAGTAAGCACTCCATAAATTTTAAAATTCTTGAAACCCTTTGATTAAAAGTTCATTAATGATTAAATGGACACAATCCAATCATTGATCTAAGGCTAATCCATCAAGTGAGGCAACTTAGATCAAACCTATAAAAGAAATCATTAAATGGTATAATTCAAAAGGATCTCAACCCAATCTTCAACTAATTCCCTTAGGATGCAACCAAACCTTTCCCAAATCTAATTAATATTGATTCCCATACAACCTTTAAGCCACTTAGTCAACTTTAAATAAATACAAAACCAAAGAAGATGCCATGGCAAGTCAAAGTCATGAAAAGCCAAATCCAAGCCTTTAGCCTCATTCTCATTCCACCTCTTTAGCTTAGGCGGTGTTGGATGGCTAATAAGACATATAACTACTTTCCAAGGATTGCAATCCATCCCAACCGACCAAGAGGAGAAGAAACCATGCTTAAGAGGCTCGGCTTCAATGGCATCTTCACCAGAGCTATTCCCAAGTGAAAGCAGACCATCCCATCACCTTCCTTATCTTGCAGTGAAACCAATCTTCTCACGATCCCCTCCGTGAGGCGAGAACAACCAAATGGAATCTAAGCCAAGGTTGGTCTAGGAGGTGATCTAGAGGCAACTCTTCTTTGGCACACAAACTTCCCACTATTATGCATATTGAGTCAACCCCATTGTCGAGATCGTGGACCAAGGTATGCCAATATTTTGGGTTTGGTACTTTTCAAAGAGAATTTGATTTCAAGTGAGATCAAACCATTTAGATCTCCATGGTTTCATCCACTAATGAATTTAACATCAATCGTGTGATTTCGGCGGGATGGCCATAAATCACAAAAAATGATGAGGTTCTCGACTTCATCGTCACGTAAGAGACATAATATGGTTGCTCGTTCCTTTTGTTCCTTTTAGAAGGAATGAACAATCGAGATCTAGTCGGATCCATGATTAAAACAAATAAGAGGAACCACGGGTTCAATCATGATTATATCTTGATGGGCGGTCCATAACTAACTCCGTGCACGCTTTTATGCGGATCCACGTGGATCTCATGGCGATGACATCGCGTGGAAAGTGATGTGATCCACATGGATTAATGAAAATTTTGGGTTTTCAAATTTAAAAATTAAAGAAAATGCATAAAAATTCAAAAAATAATAGGAAATTAAATCTAAATCTAAAATGCAAATTTTATATAGATTCCTCTTAATGAGAGAAATTCATTAAAATTAAAATACCCAAATTATTTTTTGGATATTTTGGCCTTAATTTGGGTTTTAATAAAAAAATTCAAACCTAATTAATCTCAAACCAATAATCAAATGAAACTTTAGGGAATTAAAATAGATGTTAAGTCACATATTAGGTAATTTTTCAAATTTTATTGATCAATAAATCTTAATATTGAAAATTTCAAACCCTAAACCCTAATTTTCATGAAATAAATTAATAACAAATTAAATAAATGATGAAAATTCATCAAATCAATTTAAAACATTATAATATACTCTAATGACCATAAATAAGCCATTGAAACCCATTGGAACATAACAAATCACAAAATGGCTTAATTAGGCCATTAATTGAATTAATTAATTTAATTAATTAATTTGAATTTAAATAAATCACAATAAATCAACGAGAACCCCAAAATTATGAATGAACCCTCGTTGGATGCATATTATGAGGGAAATAAAAATAATAATATTCCTAAATAATTTTCATTAAATTAAGCCTAATTTGAGTTTTAATGAAATAATTAAAATCTTAACTTGAATTACACATCTGATTAAAGTGAAACTTTAGGAAAATCAAATTGGCAAGGAACCCCACTTGCCATAAAATTTCAAACCTATTTGACCTTTGATTGGGAGTATTTGAATTTTCAAGCCTCACCAATTTAAAGAAAATATTAAATAAGAAAAATCACAAAAATTATAAAATCTATAATATAAAATTTAAACGTCATAATTGATATCAAAACACTTAAATAAAATACCTAAGCCAACTAAAAGTAAAATAACCTAATTAAACTTAAGTTAAAGATCATGACTAAAGGAAAATATGAAATTTAATCATATTTAACAATAATAATCCCTTAAACCATAATAATTTCATTTATAAACTAAAATATAAAGTTCATTAACCTTTGAAATTTATAAGTTATCAATATATAAATACATTAAAACCATTTGGATTAAGGAATGAAATGGTATAAATGCAAATATGAAAGGTTAAGTATAATTAAAACTTAAGCTATGTTGAATTAAACTTAAAATAACAAAGTAACATAAGACAAATTTAATACACAAAGGAATAACCTTTTTTTTAATTCTTCAAGTCATCAAAAGAAAAAATTACATTAGGCTAAGTGTTCTTTCCAAATGGCATAATGATCATTCCCTTCAAATTGATTAAAATAAATTGAACCATTCCATAATGTATGAAATATACAATTTGAAATTAATCATCTAAATCTAAATTCAATAACAAACCTTAAAGAAAAAAAAGAATCATTAATGTAAATGAGTTATAAAATTGAAGAATAATAAATTGAATAATCTTAAACATAATAAATTGAATATAAATTTACTTAGGTTAATGAACATTAATGAAAATGGACAAATAAAATTAACTTCAATTGAATGAATGAAATACTTACACCTAAATGTAATGAGTAAACTATATACATCTTAAAATTAAATAAATGAAATGAAAATAAAATAAAACTATACCTTAAATCAAAATTAATAAATAAAATAAAATAATGAATATTAAATCAAAGAATATAAACATTAAAAACTTAATCAATCTAAGGTTATACAAGTAAAATAAATTTAATATACAAGTAAAATAAGCTCAATAACTTAAAAAAATATAAATCATCATAATCAATAAAGCAAACATGTAAAATAAAATGAGTCAAATTAAGAGAATAAATGATAAATATCAATATCAAGCCAAAGAAATTATAATGAAACTAAAATCATAATAATAAGTGAATTGACTTAAAGAGAAAACCAAATTGAATCATAATAATAAATAGATTAACTCGAGTTAAAATTAATTCAAATTAAATCACAATGTTATTAATAAAGAAATATAAAACAAGCTAAAATAAATGAACTAATTCAAACCCTCTAAATTCAAGTTTAATTCAAATACTTGATTTTAATTAAATTTTAGGATGAATATTTACCTTAGAATAAAGATATCATCCTATTAGGACTTAGGGACTCCACCCAAAATGGAACCTATTGTATTCTTCATTCTTGAAAATCTAATCTAAATTTAACATAATAAAATGTACCCAAAATGAAGACAAAAATCATTAAATCATTTGAATTGAAATCATTCAAAAATAAAATAAAATACTCAAAACCAAAAATTGAAACCTAAAGCCTAGTGATGTCTTGATACACAAACCCTTTTGTTCTTAGAGTTATAGGTCACATACCCTAGACTTAGGTTAGGTAATTATTTTGTAATTTTCTATGATGTTGTGATGAGAATTATTTTTATTATTTTTGTGTACTATTTTAGATGGATAGGATTTATTATTGTTTCAATGATAAGACATTATTTTAGAATTAATATTGTCTTTTGGGACTATGTTAAAGGGACCGTCATAAATAAAAAATTATAAAATTATTGTTTGCTTGTACATCGAATAGTCCCTTAGCATAGCCCATAAGATAGGTGGGCTAGCAAAAAATACTAAGCCCGATATTTGTAAAATATAATTTATGTATGTTGTTTGTATTTTCTTGACATCCATTTTGCAAGGCTTAGGTTTTATTTTTGAATTCAAATATATAAATTTGAGCTTAGAATTAGGTTAGGATCTATGGGGTCAAGATTAGAAGGGACCTACTAGGAGATGGTGTAGAGATCCCTATGAAGCCCAATGGAGGTCCCTAAAGAAGGAGATGATCTTGGAAAGAAGAATCATAGATCTAAACTTGTAGTTCTAGGTGAGCTATATAAAGGCGTTTGCCTATTTTCCTTTCATCTAGGTGTATAGCGGTACTTGACGCATTGGCTTGTTTTATAAATTTAAATTGATTTGATTTATTTTGGGTGTCCAATAAAATCAACCTATTTTTCTAAGTTTCTTTCGTGTTATGTTTTCTTTGATGAATGCCAGGCGTAGGCTCATAGGAAAAAAATTAAATTTTTTACCTAATTAAATTTAATCAATTCAAACATAAAATAGTAATGCAATTCAAAACCTTACATAAATTAAAGCCTTGGGGAATAACTTAAAATCAATTAGAAACTAATTAGTTCTTGAAAATCTTACAATCATATTACTTCAATTCTTGAATTGATAATTTCTCCCATTGAACACAAGGGCATCTAACTTATGAGGATGATTGGGAAGTCTTCTATTATTTATTTGGCCCAAGACTTTTTTCTAATTACATACCATGTGAGCATAAATTGCATACCCATGGCCTAAAATGATCATTGAGTCAAAATATTAAAAATCTAAAAATATGCATTAGTTAATGCATTTCATACCCTACATTATCTTAGGGATTAGGGGTGAGTCTATGATTCTTAGATTGTTTGCTTAAAAATACAATAGTCCAACCATCTTGCATTCATAAGACTTGGCATCATGAATTTAAAATGCACATAGGTGATGTGTTGGCGCCTCAAGGCGGGTTATAAATCTAGAAGAGTTAGGGATAGGTTAGTTACCTCAAGTGAGAGGAATCGATAATTTTCAAAATGAAACTAGGTCAAGCACGTGATGTTAGAAGCATCTATTATTGATTTGGCCCGACTTTCTTCTAATTGCATACCATGCGGGCATAAATTACATACCCATGGCCTAAAATGATCGAGTCTAAATATTAAAATTTTAAAAATATGCATTAGTTAGTGCATTTCATACCCTACATTATCTTAGGGATTATGGAGTGAGTCTAGGATTCTTATATTGCTTTCTTAAAAGACAATAGTCCAACCATCTTCCATTCATAAGACTTGGCATCATTAATTTAAAATGCACTTAGGTGGTGTTAGGCAGCCTGGCGGGTTGTAAATCCGTAAGAGTCAAGGATATGTTAGTTCCCTCAAGTGAGAGGAATGATAATTCTCAAAATGAAATTAGGTCGGCGTCGACATGTGTCAAAAGCACTTGTAGATTAGGTTCAAGCATCCTCATTAGAGTAAGTCTTTAACCTTAAACATTTCTACAATCTTGTGTTTTAGAATCTAAGTCCTAGATTTCTAAAAAAATATCAACTCAAAATTTAAACTAAATTCTAAACTTCAAAGCCCAATGATATGATAGTTAAAGTGCATAATGTGCATCTCAATATCAATACATTTCCTTCTTCATCATGTTTGGCTTCCAAAAATAACTCTCTCCACTTTGGACTATTCCAATTAAAATCTCAAATATCAATCCTTTGAAAACCAACTTAGAAATCTTTAAAAGTAATGACTTATTCCTTTAATCGACCGTATTCTCAAGAAGAGATTCTTCCTAAGATGTAATTAACTATAGGCTTGCCCATAAGAAATCATGAACTCAATTTAAAATAAACCAGACATTTTCATATAGTTTAGGAAAAATCTACTACATTAAAGACCACCCATTAGCCTTAGAGTCTTTTATTAAATGATGAATCCATTATAGGAAAATATGTTTATCTTTTGAGATAATATGTTTATTCCTTAATGATGCATTTGATCATCCAAATAAGAAATTCTCAAACTCTATGTAGTGTCAAACAATTTTTTACTCACCAAACTTAACACATGGTAAGTGGACACATCATCCACGAATGGTGATCGACCAAAGACTGTTGTAGGTATGGTTTTTCCATTATGTGATATCATCCATTGTATATTGTTTCCCACACTTAAGTGAGTGCGGCCCAGACATGGGTTTCAAATCTTAACATCCAACATCTCACCTAAAATAAGTGATAAACCTTCTCGAGAGACTCATCATATTTGTGCATTTGAAGGAGAGTCGAGAACTCAATGGCTTATGGGCCGGCGAATTGTGTGGTGAATATCTTATTGAAGTTGGAGAATGAGATTATAACCAGTGAGAACCATCTAAGTGAGTCCTTAAAGATGATAAAGAAAGGTCAACATTTCATCATGTGTCAGGTCCAATGATGATGTTTTCGATTGAAAGTAATGTGGTCCATTGGGTGTATCCAACCTCAATATCATTCCAAATGTGATATTTTGAACATGTGTGGAGGGCAAGCTTTAGTGATCTTCATAGATAAATGTGGGATCGAAAATTAGCAACGACCTCTTTTGGAAAACAAAAGAAAAGAGTTGTTTAAGTGTGATAATTTGAAGATAGATGAATAGTGGATAAGACACCACAAATTTGTTCTCATTTGGTGAGAACTTTTTATATCTGGTTGGGTTTCCACATGAAGCCCCATAGTTAATTACCTCCCAACCGAGATCACTTTGATTAAAATGATGTAGATCGTTAAGAAACAGTATATAATTACGGTGAGTGGAATTTAGAACTTATGAAATCTATTATTTTAATTTAAAACTTTTGTGGGGAACGATGCGATCTAGATCCCATGGTTCCGTCATCCGGTGTCATCCTTGGTCCACTTAATGGAGAGGAGACCAGATGGATCCTTGTCGACCACGTAGATTACGTCGTAAGGTGCTGTAGGCAGGGTGGAGTTTGTCCCAGGGGACAAATATAAGTCAACCTTAACATAGGGCTTTTCCCAACCAAATACATTCTACATTTCACAAAAGCGAGAACATCTGGTTCGTGGCCGTAATTTAGTGGTGTCATATCGCGGCGAACCACGGTCGAGGGCTCAGTCGTGTCGCCATTTATGTGGTGTCATATGCAAAACCATGCGGATAGAGGACACACGTCCTTACGCTTTAGGAATATTTGAGTGTGAAGGTAGTTATGTATTTAATTTGACATTTCTGTGAGCAAAGTTTTCTTAGTTTGTCACCAAGACACGATTGAGAGGGTGGATTGATTTTTTTTATTTTTAAGTTTTAATTTAAATAATTAATTTCATTTTATTTATATTTTTGTTATTTTCTTTGAATTTTGATCATTTTATGATTGATTTTAGATTTGAATATATGATCATTTATCATTGAAATTTTAATTATAATTACCCTCGATCATAGTAATATCGATTGATAGGCTTACTCTGTCAGGTTTTCTCTGAGGATCGTAATTCATTATCTCGAAGTATAATCTTTCAAAACCTTTCCAGTTTGAGCGTAGAGGATGGGTTTGGGACTTTTCTTCACGAAATTTGAATTTTAGAAGCTATGTCGGTTGATTCATCTTGTATTATATATAGAATTAACTTCTCGATATTATTAATTTGAAATTCTTATAATATCAAATTTTAGATTTTTGTTAACGGGAGTCAGACCAAGCAAGGATGTATGTATTCTTTGTATTTGATATGATGATTACTTCAACATACAAGTATATGTTAAATGTCAAGTTGAAATGTAGGTGTCAATTTGCAAGTTTAGTTCTTGATATGACATTTTTAGGTTTTGTTAACGGACCCGTCAAGAGAAAAGGGATGTGTAGTATATGTCCTTTTGTATTTGACTTAGTAATTACTTCAACATGCATGTAAGTATATGTTCTTTTGAAAATTTTGCATGGACATTAAGATGTCTAAGTTGAAGTTTATATCTCAAATTTTGATTTTTGAGTTTTGTTAACGACGTTAGAAGACCAAACCGAAGTATATCATCATCGTTGTTTATTTATCTTGCATTTGGATCACATGTCTTTCTAGATATTTGATTTATTGGATACTTCATTTGGGCCAAAAATGAAGTGAGGAATCAAAATAGACATAATTATTTGATTAGGAACATGATATGCACATTTTGAAAATCCCCTTTTTATGCAATCAAGAGGAAAAGAGGTGAAATAAATTATTTTGGACCCATTTGATCAATCTGAAGTAGTGGACCTAAAATAGACTTAGAATTTGATTGAAAATAAGATATGCATAATGTTTGGGCCAAAATCCCCGCACAATCAAGAAAAATTATCTTTGAAATAAATTATTTTGAAGGTTTTGATCATGAAGTAGTGGACCAAATAGACTTAGGCATTTGATTGAAAATAAGATATGCATAATGTTTGGGCCAAAATCTCCTTTTATCCAAATCAAGAGAAAATATCAAATAAATTATTTTGAAGGCCCATTTGATCAATCATGAAGTAGTGGACCTAAAATAGACTTAGGCATTTGAAAATAAGATATGCATAATGTTTGGGCCATATAAATCGCAGGGAAAATATCGAATATTTTGGATTTAATCAAGTAAAATGTTATTGATGTAAGATAAAAGTCTCTAGAGTATGTTATGAATTGCGTAAAAATAGCTCTTTTTTGAACAAATAGGGATATGAGATGAAATAAATCACTTTGAGGGTCCATTTAATCGTATGAAGTAATGGATCTAAAGTGAGGCATTTAATTTGGGCTAGAAATCTCTCCTTATGTAACAAATATAAGGAAGAGGAAATAAATTATTTTAGAGGCTACTATGATCCATGGCTGTTTCTCTTAATAATGGAGGAGAAGAAGATATGAGTAGATGTCATATGTCATTTAAGAGACAAGTGGATTAATTAAAATCCACCTCCTTCACATGCATGACAAATGGGGCACAATCCATTAAATTTTATTAAGAAGATATGGCAAAAGAGTTTATTTTCCCTTTAAATCCATTCCTCTCTTTTTTATGATTAAGAAGTGATAATGATGCACAAGGGCATGCCACATATCATGCATGTATGCATGTGATATGACAAATGGCATGAATTTGGATGAAAACCCTTGCAACTTATGACAAGGCTATATGTGTCGATAAGATAGATGATAAGAGGAGAGAAATTTAGGAGCCATAAATAAGAGGATTTCACTTTCACAAAATCCTCATTTTCTCTCTCCTTTTATATACCAAGTTTAAGTTCTTTCAATCTTGCAAGAGTTAAGTTGTGCCACATAGACTTGTAAGTTTCCTTTCTAACTTGACAATTTTCTATTTTGATATCTTCATGATATGTCATGTCATATGGTAGATATTATTTTTATGTATTTCAAGCTTTATGTTTAAGCACATGTCCAACATATAACATGTCAAGCTAAGTAGAGCTTTAGGATGAGTATTAAATAATGCATATCATAATGACCACTTAATAGGATAACTTGTATGATGTAAAATCAATACATAAGCATTCATGTTTCATAAATAAGCATTGATCAATTCATATACTCGGGTTGCATTTGCAATAGGATAGCATGATATAGAAATTAGCATAAGCATTCACATTTGAGATAAAGAAAATTTTAAGCCAACATGAAAACTTAAGCATTTCATCTCTTTCTATCTTATTTTTTTTTATAAATTTTTGCGATCGGCATCATCCCTCAAAGGGAGGGGTTTCCCATATCAGAAAGGCGTGTATGGTAGGTGTCGTGAGACAGTGATAAATTTACGCCAAGGGCATGTATGGGTTAGCACATCATAACATTTCCTACCATGTTGGAAACATGAGTGTACATAGTAATAGATTTAAAGCTTGCATTTGTATACATGCTTAAACATTGTAAGAAAAGAAATCTTTCTTATTCTCTTCTTTTTTTATCAAAATTTGAGCTCCGTCACACATATGGGGTTATGAAAGACGCCCACCGTGAAAGGCGTGTATGGGTGGATGTCGTGAGACAACAATTTGTTTGCCCACCAAGAAAGGCGTGTATGGGTTAATACATCATAGCATTTCCACCATGTTGGACAAACATAGTAGGTACTTATAGTAATAGATTTCAAGTTTAATTGTATAAACATGCTTGCATATATATATTTAACAAAGACATAATATCATAAACATTGCAAAATAAATATTTCCTTTCTTTTAAACAAAATTTGCAATGATATCATCACATATGGGGTTTATGAAGACCGCCCTTGCGAAAGGCATGTGTGGGTGGATGTCGTGAACCACGATAAATTTTGTTTATTAGCCAGAAAGTGTATATACTAACATTTCCTACCATGTTGAAAAAATATGAGTGTACTTAGTAATAGATTTCAAATTTGCATTTGTATATAAACATGCATATATATTTAACATAATATCATTAAACATTAGAAAATAAATCTTTCCTTTTTTTTTCTTTTTTTTTAAACAAAATTTGCATTGATAAGACCAGATATGGGTGTTATCAAGAGAATAGAAAGTATTGGATGTATTGAGAAAAATTTTTATTTCATGAGAATTATGGTTAGCATAGCATAATTCTATTAATAAAATATCAAATGATAGAAATAGCAAGTATGCACATAGGGATTAAACTCAAAAGCCAATCATTCCTTTCTTCCTTTCCAATTTTCTAATGCATAAATTGATTTAAGCACAAAGAATGAAACCATAGGAAATAGCAAGTAGATGAAAATTTTTAATTCATTTCTTTCATACTCATGTGCAGAGATAAAACAAATGAAATTCATAGGAGATAGCAAGTAGCATGGCAAAATTCTATTAATTTGATTTCACTTTTTTGATTCATTACTCATGTGCAGAGATAAACAAATAAATCCATAGAAGATAGTAGCAGCAAAACCCCTTTCAATTTAGATTTCACTTTTGATTTCATTCTACTCATGTGCAAGGATAAAACAAATGAAATTCATAGGAGATAGCAAGTAGCATGGCAAAATTTCTTTAAGATTTCATTCCCTCATGTCAAGAGATAACAAATGAAATCCATAGGAGATAAAGTAGCATGGCAAAAAAAACCTTTGATAAAATGATTTCAATGTATCATACTTCTTTAAAGTTAATCTTGATTTCGTAAAATATTTTCAGCATGCATCATCCTTTAGACAACAAGATAATAGATTTCCTTAGGTAAAATATTTTCAGCATGCATTATCCTTTAGAAAGAAAATCAATGGATTTCCTCTTAGGTAAAATATTTTCAGCATGCATTATCCCTTTAGAAAAGCAATCAATGGATTTCCCCTTTAGGTAAAACAATTTCAAATGTAATACCTTTGTACAACAAATCAACTAATTTTCCCCTTAGGTAAAAGCAATTTCAGCAAAACAATACCCCTCAAAACCAATTGATTCAATTTCCCCTCGGGTAAAATAATTTCAGCATGCTTTATACCTTTCACAACAAATTGATCTAATTTAGGTAAAACCAATTTCAGCAATTTCCCCATATCAAAAGCAAGGGAAACACATAGGTGCTCATAAAAAATAATAAATAACACAATATTTGGGTCATACATCATCCCAAAGCATTTTCAGCAAGATAAACACCATAAAATCCATAGATAATAGGAAATAAAATGAGATTTGGGCCATACATCATCTAAATCTCCAAAAAACTCTTAGCATCATTTCAACCAAAGAAAACATCCACTTCATTTTATCACAAGAAATGAAATTCTATGTAAGAAATAAGCTTAGGGTTGAAAGGAAACAACCTAGAATTTCGGTTGCAGAAGGAAGAATGAAAGGGGTTTAATAGGGCTCTGAAGGATGGACGAGAAAGGAAGAACAAAACCGCACAAGGGGCGTCGATGACTCTGCAACCACGAAAGGAAAGGGATGGGCGGCTTTGATCGAGCCTGATTTCCGCCTCGAGAGTAGAATGCAGAGAGCAGAGAACGAGGAAGTGAGAATAAGTGAAGTCGGCGAAAGGAATTTGTGAGATCGAGCGAGTCGTCGCGTGAGAATCGTAAGAGGAATCGCTGAGGGAAGAGCCGAGCGAGCGTGAATGAGAGTCAATTTTTCTAATGAATCAATTTAATTGATTTCAATTGATGAGGGGTTTTAACCCTCTTTATTAATTAATTTCAAATGGCACATAGTTGTAGGTCAACAATTCCCCAACAAACATGATCTACATGGCGGAGTGTTTGTTGTACACTAGTTGACCTTGCGATCTCAAGAGATTTATTTGGATGTCATTAAGTTGTAATTTCTACAACTTTTAATATCTACGATGTGCCCTTTGATAGAAGTGAGTATAACTCTCGGGTTGGGCAATTTCATTTCGGTTTATTTGCATAGCTTCGTTGAAGGTATTTGTGTCATTAGTCAATGCTTTGTGCTTGATGCACTAGATGAAAATGCTTTGACTTGTCATCATCAACTTGTCAAGAATTTGGTGCATCTTGACCCATGTTTTGTGCTTTGGGGCTTGTTGAAGACTTTCAGAGTTTGAAATTTATATTTTCCTCCTATCTTGGTTTGTGCCTTAGCAAACTTGGGGAGTTGATGGTTTTATTCTTTGAGATGAGAACATCTTGGTCCTGCTTTGTGCTTTGGCGACTTGTTGAAGATTCTATCTCGAAATTTCAAATTTGTATTTTCCTCTGTCTTGGCTTTGTGCTTGGTGGACTTGATGGAGTGTGAGATGAGAATGTCTTTGGTCCGTCTTTTCTGCTTTGTGGACTTATTGAAGATTTCTCAATTTGAGATTTGTATTTTCCTCTGTCGCTTTGTGCCTTGACTTGATGGAGTTGATGAGATAGAAATGTCTTGGTCATGCTTTTGTACTTTGTGGACTTGTTGAAGACTTCATCCTGAGGATTCATATCTTGTGCCTCCTTTTATCACGGCTTCATGCCTTGATGGTTGATGGAGGAAAGTCACGAATTATCTTAGAATTTGTCGACGTCAAATTACCTTCTACCCAGCTTTACGCTTTTGTAGGCTTGTGGAAGGATACATCTTGACGACACAGCTCTCGAGCTTGTGTTGGATCAATGGCAAAGAGTCATCGGTCACTGTGCTTTGCACATGTAATGGACATCTTGATGACAAAACTCCTTAGTTGACATTTAGCTTTATCTGAACATTGGGATAGCTTCTTGGTCCTGCTTGATTGGACTTTGAAGAAGAATTTTCTTGGTCTTTGCTTTCGCTTTGATAGACTTCTTGAAGGAGTTGAGATTTCACATTTGTATTTGATTCCTAACTTCGGCAGTGCCTTTATTGAGTGATTTTTGTAGAATTTTGAGAATTTTTTTTCTTTCTGCTTTGACTCACCAAGTTGGAGAGATTTGGGGATTTGGATGCTCTTGTCTTGAACTAACAGTAGGAGGATCCCTTACTATAACTTTTGTGGCGTGTTGAGTAGCAGATCTGTCGGACTTCAGTATTTTGGCGTGTTGAGTCCGACCTTATACACCACTTGAGTCGTGGACTTGAGTAATTTGATGAAGGATTTTATCATCGGGCTAACGAGATGGAGATCTCTTACTATGGCCTTTGTGGCGTCTTGAGTAAGCGGACACTCTGACCATATTTTGGCATTTTGAGTCCGACCTTATACACCAACTTCGAGCCTTTAGATTTGAAGTGGGATGATAAATGTATATCCAACTTGGTTTGTTGAAGTTTGAGACTTGAAAATTTTTATTCTTTGGTCGTAAGACTTTTAAATTTGAGAATTTGAACACATAATTTTGAGTATGTATGTAGAGATCTCGGCACTAGGCATGATGTCAACCAAAGAGAAAGAAAGGTGTATTACTAGGAATACGACATTTGAAAATAAAACTTAAAAAATACCCCCATCTAACAGATTTTATTTTATTTTGGAAATATTCTTGTGTTACAAGAGAATTTCCAATGAAAATTTCCATGTGTTTGGCAATGAAGATTTTCAAATGCGATTTGTCAATCACACTTTCATGTGTAATATTTCTTTAAATACCAGGTTGATTGGCGGATTGGTCTTTCACCTTTGAAGTCGGTGAGTTGATAGGCTCCCCTTGATATACCTTTTCAATAACAAAGGTCCTTCCCAATTAGGTTCAAATTTACCGTCAATTGCGATGAGGGATGATTGGTCTTCTCGGCACGGGACCAATTCCCCTTCACGAAAATCGAGGATGTCTTGTATGATCGAATGCTGGACATCCTCGCGATAGACTTCTAGATTTTGAGCTTGGAGCCTAACCTTGTCAAGCGCGTCAAGCTCTTCCATTCATAGATGAACATTCTCATCTTGGGTAAGATTTTGTTGAATGGCTACTGGAGCAAAGGTAGTTCAACTTTGAGTGGCAAACTACTTCAACCCCAAACACTAGTGCATAGGGGTAGACTTTGTAGGAGTCTTGTAAGTGGTGCGATAAGCCCATAGCAGCTTCCACAAGTTTGGTATGCCACTCCTTTTATTTCTTGTGAGAATTTTTCTAAGCAATTTGACTAGTGTTTTATTAAATGCCTTAGCCAACCATTTGCTCTCGGATTATAAATTGAAGAATATAATCAATCTTATGTCGATGACAAATTTAAAAACTTTAGTGCTTTTGAAGGCTAACCCGTATGCGAAATGATTCATTGGTACACCAAATCTATATGATATTGTGGGTAAAGAAGTTGGTCACTTGTTGTATAACTTCTTTAAATGGTGCGACTTAAGAAAATGTCGGTGGCTGCTAGATGAAGCGGTGATAAGGCGATGATGGTGGATCAATCGATCCAATTACATCGTCCCCAAACACTCAAAGCGGCGAATGCTATCATTGGATGCAGCGGTTGGAGGTTGATGAATTATGTTACGTGGACGACATTCATGGCATCTCTTGGCATGATTGATACAATATTTTACCATAGGCGGCCAATAGTATCCAATTCTTTTAATTTTGAAAGCCATTTTAGGACGATTGGTGTGCACCATAAAGTCTTGATGGATTTCAACAATTACTTTGTTGGCTTCTTCTATTCCCAAACATCGCCCGCGCGCTGGATCTACGATCTGAGTATTGCCAACATAAGCATATAGTGAAGCCTTTTCTCAAGTTGTGCATGTCGACTTATTACTTGGCAATTTGCCTTGAAGTAGTCGACGAAGAGTCGTCTCCGATCTTCCTTCTCTTCTTAGAATTTCATTGTGTGGTTTTGGCTTCCCAGTTGAGGCTTTCATCGGAATGGTTTGAAGCTTATATTGTTGACTTTGGAAAGTAATTTGTAAGGGAGTGTAAGGGAACATGGAGACCTGTTGATTTGCATTTGATAACCCTCTTCCAGATTTTACACTTATTGGCTCTAAGACTCGTGGGTGCAAACACAATAGTATAATGCGTCATCGTCCATACTTTCCCATTTCTTTAGCTAAAAGCTAAGCGGTCTGCTTTCTTATTCCCTGGACTGAGTCATAATGATATTTTGGATTTGCTTCATAAGTTCAAACTCACTTGAGATAGTAGGCCAATTCAAGCTTGTTGATTTTGTAAAGGCAACACTTGATTGATGGAGTTGAGAATCGCCATAAATTTGTAATTATGGACTCCCATGGAAATGGCTTCCTCTAAACACGCCTCGCTTCATATTACGCTTCATTTATTGGTTGGGGTTGAGTTAATTTATAAGAATGTCTCATTATACCACCTTGGTGTGATCAAGATGAGATCACTGAGCCTTTGGGAGATTTGAGGGTTGAGTGTATTTAATGGAAGCTCCATCAAAATACAATTCCCACATTTGTCTTTCTTTTCATATATGTGCATGATTTGCTCATCGGAAGATCATCGTTAAGCAATGAATCAGGGATGGGATGAGCGAAAATGCTAGAATTTGCCCCTTCACGCTTTAGGGGAACATATGTAATATCGAATTGTAGCGAAGGACAACCCATCGTGCCGGCAACTGTCAGCGTTGGTCTTGTCATCAAGAACTTCAAGCGGATCGATCCTTGAGATAAGGGTAATTTTATGAGATAACATGTAATGGCGTAGCTTTTGGGCGGCAAAATTAGCGTCAATGCTTCTCAATTGGGAATCGCGCTCTATTAGTCTTGGTAATATAATCTGAGTGTTTTCCTTTCCTTCACTCATTATGTTGCTCAAAAGCACTAGAGATTCCTCCGGTCTTTGTGTACAATGAGAGGCTTTCACGGGATTGGGCAAGAATGGGTGGGTTCAAGATATTTCTTGATCTTGTCAAGGCCTCTTCTTCATCCCACTTGAAAGGTATCTTTCTTCATTAATTTTGCAAAGTGCGACATGCGACAGTTTGATATAAATCTTCTAATGAATGCAAGATGTCACTGTATGGAGCGAAGTTGAAGACTCCTTGGAGGAGGCATTTTTGACAATCACTTTGATTTTGTTGGGATCGATTTCAATCCCTCCACGGTGCTGTATCCAAGGAACTTTCGAAGAGACTCCAAAGGCGCAGAGGATTCATCTTGAGATCATATTTTGATTCTTTCAAGGATGATCCTTAAATCATGGAGATGATCTTTGCGATCTATACTCTTGACAATGAGGTCATCAACACTCTACTTTTGATGAATCAACTCGTCAAAGATTCGTGTCATAGCCCTTTGGTATGTAGCTCCAGCATTCTTCGAAGGCATGATTGTGTAGCAATATATGCCAATGGCATCTGAATGAGGTATGCTCTCATCTTGAGCCATCTTGATTTGATTGTAACACGATGATCCATCCATAAATGAGAACATGTCGTGGTTTGAAGTGTTATCCACTAACGGTTCGATACGAGGAAGCGAAAAGTCATCCTTTGGACATGCTTTATATAAATCCACGAAGTCTGAGATGAATCGACCATTCTTCTTTTCACGGGGACAATATTAGCTATCCGGTCGGTATTTTTCTTCTCGAATAAAACCAACTTCAATGAGCTTCTTGGTTTACGCAATTACTTCTTCAACCTCCAATCTCATTCAGAGGCTTGCTTGACGGTGCCGTGATCCGCTTAATTGCTAATTTGTGAACCGCTATATCGTGGATAAGCTGCATTTCAAAGATATGTCCAGTAAAAAAATAATCCTCAATTCACAGCAAAGTTTTTAATTCTTCCACTTTATCTTCGAAGTAGAGCATCGATGAACGTAGCAGGATCCTCCCAGTTCCCAAATTAATTTCTTTAAGTTCATCCATAGTTTTCCCACCATCTTCAAGCTCTTCGTGTCCCTGCTTCTACTTCTTCATTATTTGTGAGACTAACATTAAGAATGACATTCTCATCTTCATCATCACTCTTACTTCTATTCCTGTTAGAAGCGCAATGTGTATATTCTTGTGGACCGCTGTCTTGGATGAAACCAAGGCCTTTGGTAGTGTGTTTATTTCTCTTGCCAATGGTTTGAGAACCTTTGGGTACCACATCATTTCAAAGAGCTTAGTCCTTGCTTACTTGCTCCACTGGACCCCATGTTTCGCGATCGATTTTGCATCTTTGGAGAGTAATATTTTGGTATTCTTGTGGGCATGGCTTCTTCTTCTTCGATTTTGCATTACCCAATCGGGATCTTCTTCTTGACCCCTCGATTTATAAAAAAGGCTTCCCATTTTCAAGGGAGAGGAGGTACATAGAAGGTCACCGCCTCGACTTTATGAGTTTCTCGAGGGTGATTTCTTTAAAATGTTGGGGAGGAACGGAGTGACTGAGTGTAGTCTCGCCGCCGATGGATCTATGATTATTTTAAAGTAGTGCATTGCACCTTACCTTCAAAAGCGATTCAAACTCATAATCGAGTCAAACCGATTTTCCTCAATCGGTTTTACTCGAAGATTCGATGGACCTTTAGATTTGAAAGGAACACATTCATCTTCTTCTTCAAGATCACCTAGATGAGGGACAAGTGTTATTGATTTTAATCTGTTCTTTATATCCCTGGATATTTGAAACAATCTCCTTTCCTTTATTCTTTTTAACTTCTCCTTCTTCTTTGCTTGTTCTTTTATGGGTTTTGAAGTAAAGATTTGCTAGTTATTTTATTAGTTTGATTCCGGAAGGAAATAACTGCATCTTGATATATCTTCATTTCATGCACCTAAAAGGTTGCATGTAGCCCACAATTTGGCATTCTTCCCTATCCTTTGTATATTTCATACATTGATGCAATGTAAATGGGATAATGCCATACTTATGAAGCCATATCGACTAGAGAGCTCAATGAAGTATCGCATTGATCACATGAAATTTGGCTTATGTGTAGGTCTCCAAATTTAAGAGGGAGGACGAATGATTTTTGTCCCTTCTTATTGAATCCTTGAACCATGACTTTATCTCATCTCATGTTGTACATCTAGAGATAGCCATCTAAGAGTTCTCAAGTTCATAAGATTCACGGAGGAACCGGATCAATTAAGATCCTGGTATTATAATTTCATCACTTTCCCACATACAGGGATGCTCTGCAAACATTAGATCATCTTAAAATGTTGGAGGCTCTTGAACATGCAAGGTCTCCGACGGTTCAAGAAAATATGCTTCAACTTTCCTCTTTGAGAGCTTCAATTAGTGTTATGGAAATCTTGACATTAAGTGCTTTATACACTAAGTTTAATTTTCCTTAGATAGGATAGAATATTATAGTCCCTTTTGATGAAGGCTTCTTATTTGAATCCTTAGGGATAACTTTTTCATTGATTTCAATTTCTTTTCCTTTATCCTCTATTCATTGGCTCTTTCCTCTTTGGGATGGTAGATTTCACCACTTCTCAATGCTTGAGATACTTTCAGCCAATCTTGACTCGCTTTTCAAAGATCCGCTTGCCTCTTTAGAAGATTGATCATCCCAACTTTACATTTTTATGTTTGTTGATATGGTGAGCTCGATTCATCTTCATTTGGGAAACAAAGTTCTTCTGTTTATCACTTCATGCATCATCAAGCAAGACTCGTGAAGTTCTTGCCTTCTTCCCCCGCTTGTTGACCAAGATTTGTAATGAATTCGCAAGCATGATAGGTCGTCTGCGATTGTATATAATCTTTGATGATCCTTCGTGTTACGCTATACCCATAATAGTAGTAGTAACATTTTGTGATGCTCTTCTTCTTTTTATTTAATTTATTTTTTCATTTGGTATATTTCTTAGCCTTCCCTTGCGGTATTTTGGCTTTTTCTCAAATTTAGCCACCCTATCAAGCGACTTGAAATGTGGTGATTGAAGCCATCAAAGAAGGCACCATCTTGTCATCAATGTTGCCCATCAAGAATTGAATTGCATGCTCTTCTTCTAATTGTTGTTCACATTTCATACTCATATTTTCGCCAACGTGTAAATATCTAGTTACCGACTCATCTTTCTTCCTCTTCTCAAGAGCAGATCAACAATTATTGTCTTTTTGATTCGCTAGCGAACCTTTTAACGAACATGTTTTCAAGTTCGGTAAAAGTCTTGACTGAAGTCATCAACTCAAAGATATCATTCGAAAGCAAATGGGTTAGATTTAACGATGAATAATAATGCATCCCCTGTTACCACGGACGCTTTGAACTGGCTGCTTGGGATTACCATTTCGCCAAATAGATTAAATTTTGGCATTGAATATCCCTTTGGGTATGGAATTTGATCATACTCGCGGATATGGGTGACCTTTGCTCACCAATTTTTCCACCCATATAAATTTGATCTCATTCAAGATAATATCAGAGGGTCAAGGTTTTATATAGTTTGTATATTCGAGAAGCGTTGCCGATGAATTTATTTATCAATCTCGCCGTGCTCAATTTGGACCTCATATGTGAGATCATTTAGTAGAGATTTAGGGCTTGATGATTATTTGGGGACAGTGTTGGACCTCTGATATTTACATTAATCGCATCATTACCATTCAGATCATCATTTCACTCATTTTTGTATTCAACTGATTTTTTATCTTTGGCTTTCATCCGGCGTTGAATTTGTCTCTCAGCCCGCCAAAGTGGTAGTAAGGTGGGATTTTCTTCCTTTCTTCTTCTTCTCCTTCTTGTTTTCTCTCAAGACTGAGGATGCTTCCTCTATTTGAACATTTTGTTGTTCTTGTTGAGGGAGAGTACTATATATGTTGATATTGGCACACCGATTTCACCGACTTATGCACCACTTCAACAAATTGCATCCTCCTTCTTCTTCATCCCCTTGGATACGGATGATCGACGTCTCCAATGGACTGATTCCAAGTGTGGAATTGAAACTCTTTAATTAGAGGGCATCGAAGTTAACCTCCTCTGATGGAGTTGATTGATGAGGATCCCCGGAGGACTCTCGTGTCACGTCTTTTATCATTTTTTTTAGCTATCATTGATAGATTTGAGTTGGGATCTCCGAATTCACACCGATGTCACGCCATGTTCTTTGCTTAAAGCACTTTTTTTGAGCCTAGCCTCCATATCTGCACCTTTCCACCGGATTTCACGAGGTGATTCTGACGCTGTCCAAGTGTCACACCGATGCTCACCGTGGGACATGGATCTGTCTGCCTCTCATTTGAGTTACGGATGAGGTCTCCGAGGACCCCAACATCCTTGATAACATGACCTGGTATCTTCTTTTCATCGCCCTCTCCTGGCAACTTGAGAACCCGATGCACCCGGATATAGCCGGGTTTTCCTCAGAGGAGCTGGAACTTGATGCCGTGTCCGAAGGAATGCTTAAGAGTCCCGCTTAACCCACTTATATCAAATCGATTATGGGTAGGAACACTCACCGTGGTTCCACATATTGTATGCATAAAGTGTTGAGCCAAGACTTCTCTTTCTCCCCGGATAAGCTTGCTTTGATGAAGAAGCTTCAAAGATCATGCCTCCGAATGGTTCAGGTGGATTACATTATTCGAGAGACTAGAGACTTCTTAATAACCCTCTCTTCATGATTGGTGTCTCCAAGAGCCTCAAAGACCGATTTGAACCCTGAAATAGGGGGGTCACAACTTGCAGTCATTTTAGATTGTTGTGCATAGCATGTGACGAAGTTTGGACTTTAGTAAGTTGAGGCCTAACAACTTGCTCATTCAAGATGGGGAAATCCACGCTACCAAACGGATGGTAGTCTTCAAAGATTGATGGCGTCACAAACGGATGTTAACGCCATGCCGAGTAAATGATATGTTCAGATGTAATTTGGAAGTGTTGCGTAAAAAAATTAGCAATTAAAATATACTATCACCTTACTTCCAAAAAATATGGGTATGATAAGACAAAACATACTAAGCAAATGCACTAAATAAAATCTCAAATGACTTAAGACTTTAATCTAGCTCTTAAGTTTTCTCTTTAACTTATCACTTCCCATTTCATTTTCGTTTCTTATTTCATTCATTTTTTTATTGCAATTATAACTAGATTTGACTAGCCAAAGATGAAAGAGAAACCTATCCCAGGAGTCGCCAGAATTGTGGGATCTCAGACCTCTTTTGGAAAATAAAAGAAAAGAGTTGTTTAAGTGTCGATAATGAAGCGATGAATAGTAGATAAGACACTAGATTTCGTTCTCATTTGGTGAGAACTTTTATATCTGTTCTAGATTTCCTATGCAAGCCCCTATAGTTAATTACCCTCTACCGAGAGCACTTTCGACAAGGCTATCAATGAATCGTAAAGAACCAGTATATAATAATGAGTGGAGTTTAGAACTTATAAAATTTATTATTTTAATTTAAAACTTTTGTGGGATGACGATGCGCATCTAGATCCCATGGTTCCCATATCCCGTCATCCCCGGTCCACTTAGTGAGGAGGTAGACCCAACCGACCGAAGGATCCTTGTCATCAACACATGGGTTACGCCGGTGTCCTTAGACTGGTGGAGTTTGTCTAAGCGGAAAAATATAAGTCAACCTTAACATAGATTTTTTGCCCAACCAAATACATTCTACATTTCACCAAAGAACAAAGCCTTTGGAAACATATAGCGGCCATGACCGTAATTTAGTGGTGTCATCAGAACCACCCGGCCGAGGGCTCAGTCGTAACGCCATTTATGTGGTGCCATATCGCAAGAAAATCCACGGACAGAGGACACCACGCCCCACGACTTTAGAATATTTGAGTGTGAACGTATATCATTTAATTTGATATTGGCTCTTTGAAAAAGTTTTTTAATTTGTCACCAAGACAAACAAATATGGAGGGTGGGTGATTTATTTTTATTTTTTAAGTTTTAATTTAAATAATTAATTTCATTTTTTATTTATATTTTTTTTATTTTCTTTGAATTTTGATCATTTTATGATTGATTTTAGATTTGAATATATGATCATTTATTATTGAAATTTTAATTATAATTACCCTTCTCGATCATGGCTAATATCAATTGATTTCTTTTACTTTCAGAGGATCGTCAATTCATTATCTCAAGAAGTATAATCCTTCAAAATCTTGTCCACTCTAGTTTGATAGAAGATCGGTTGGGACTTTTCTTGAGATTTGAATTTTGTAGTTATGTCATTCATATCTTGTATTATATGACAAAATTACTTCTCGATATATTATTAATTTAAAATTTTATAATATCAAATTTGTAGGTTTTGTTAACTTCATCCAAGACCAAACAGGATGTATAGCTTTTTTATATACATGATGATTACTAAACATACATACAAGTATATGTTCTTTTAAAAATTTGTATGGACATGTAAATGTCAAGTTGAAATGTAGGTGTCAATTTACAATTTTAATTCTTGATATGACATTTTAGGTTTTATTATTAACTACCAAGACCAAACCGGATGATATGTCCTTTATTGACTTTAATTACTTCAACATGCATGTAAGTATATGTTCTTTTGAAAATTTTGCATGGACATTAAGATGTCAAGTTGAAGTTTATATCTCAAATTTTATTTTTGAGTTTTGTTAAACCCGGTCCAAGACCAAACCGAAAAGTATAGCATTCTTTTGTTTATTTATCAGATAATCATATGTCATCTAGATATTTGATTTATTGAATACTCATTTGGGCCAAAAATGAAGAGGAATTTAAAATAGACATAATTATTTGATTGGGAACATGATATGCACTTCATTTGGGCCAAAAAATCCCTTTATGCCACCAATCAAGAAGGGAAAGATAAATAAATTATTTTGAGACCCATTTGATCAATGAAGTGACCTAAAATCAAGCATTTGATTGAAAATAAGATATGCATAGCCAAAATTTTTACAAAAAGAAAAAATATTTGAAATAAATTATTTTGAAGGTCCATTTGATCAATCATGAAGTAGTGGACCTAAAATAAACAGATTTGATTGAAAATAAGATATGCATAATGTTTGCCAAAATTCTCCTTTATGCCACAATCAGAGAAAATATGAAATAAATTATTTTGAAGGCCCATTTGATCAATCATGAAGTAGTGGACCAAAATGACTTAGCATTGAAAATAAGATTTTAAACTTTATGCCACAAATCGCCAAGAAAATAAATGGATTGAAATAATATTTTGAGCCATTTTGATCAAGTAAAATGTTGTTGATGTAAGATAAAGATCACATTTATCTAAGAGTATGTTATGAATCAGATAGCCAAATACCCATTTTATGCAACAAATCAACAAGGGATATGAGAAATAAATCACTTTGAGGGTCCATTTAATCAAATATGAAGTAATAGACCTAAAGTAGATTTAGGCATTTAATTTGGGCTAAAAATCCTCTCCTTATGTAAATCTGCTAAGAAAATAAATAAATAAATTATGAGGCCCATTATACTATGATCCATAGCCCATGTTTCTCTTAATAATGGGGAGGAGAAGACAAAGATATGAGTAGATGTCATATGTCATTTAAGAGACAAGTGGATTAATTAAAATCCACCTCCTTCACATGCAAGCTCATGACAAATGAGCACAAGTATCCATTAAATTTTATTAAGAAGATATGACAAAAGAGTTTATTTTCCCTTTAAATCCATTCCTCTCTTTTTATGACATTGGGAAGTGATAATGATGCACAAGGGCATGCCACATGTCCATGCATGCATGTGATATGACAAATGGCATGAATTTGGATGAAAACCCCTTGCATGCAACTTATGACAAGGCACTATATATGTCAATGGCATAACAATGATGATAAGAGGAGAAGGCTGGAAGCCTATAAATAAGAGGGATTTCCCTTTCACAAAATCCTACATTTCTACTCTCCTTTCTCCCTTATACCACAAGTTTAAGTTCTTTCAATCTTGCAAAGTTGTTGTGCCATATAGACTTGTAAGTTTCTAACTTGACAATTTTCTATTTTGATATCTTCACGATATATGTCATGTCATATGGTAGATATTATTTTCTATATATTTCAAGCTTTATGTTTAAGCACATGTCCAACATATAAGCATCAAGTAGAGCTTTAGGATGAGTATTAAATAATGCATATCATAATGACCACTTAATAGGATAACTTGTATGATATAAAATCAATACATAAGCATTCATGTTTAACATAAATAAGCATTGATCAATTCATATACTCATGTTGTTTTAATAGAATAGGATAGCTTGCATGATATAGAAATTGAAGCATAAGCATTCACAATTGAGATAAAGAAAATTTTAAGCCAACATGACAACTTAAGCATTTCATCCCTTTCTTTCTATCTTCTTTTTTTATAAATTTCGGTACCTCCCTCCATCCCCTCAAGGGGCTACTACCAGTCTTCCCACCATGCCAAGAAAGGTGTATATGGTAAGTGTCATGAGACACCGTAAGAAATTTATTTGTCCACCACGCCAAAAAAAGGCGTGTATGGGTTAGCACATCATAACATTTCCTACCATGTTGGAGAAATATGAGTAGTACTTATAGTAATAGATTTAAAGCTTGTATTTGCATATACACATGCATAAACATTGCAAGAAAAGAAATCTTTCTTCTTCTTTTCTTCTTCTTTTTTTATCAAAATTTAGCCCCTCCCACACCCCGCATATGGGAGTTGCAGAGACTGCCACCACACCAAGAAAGAGTGGATGTCGTGAGACACCACGACCGAAACTTTGTTTGCCAACCACGCCAAGAAAGGCGTATGGGTTACATCATAGCATTTCCTACCATGTTGGAGAAACATGAGTAGGTACTTATAGTAATAGATTTCAAGCAGATCTATATATAAATATGCTTGCATATATATTTAACAAAGATATAATATCTATTAAACATTGCAAGAAAATAAATCTTTCCTCCTTTTTTTAAAACAAAATTTGCAACAACCTCCCAAGATCTCGCATATGCAGAGATTGCCCACCACGCCAAGGCATATATGTCGTGAGACACAGCCTAAAATTTGTTTACCACGCCAAGAAAGGCGTATGGGTTAGATAGATAACATTTCCCTACCATGTTGGAAAAATATGAGTACTTATAATAAATTTCAAGTTTGCATTTGTATATAAACATGCTTGCATATATATTTAACAAAGACATGATATCTATTAAATATTACAAGAAAATAAATCTTTCCTTTTTTCTTTTTTTTTAAACAAAATTTGCAAATCGACGCCACCCCGCATATGGGGTCGAGAGATCTCACTTCACCACGCCAAAAAGGCGGTATGGGTTAACATAGCATAATGAATTTCCTATTAATAAAATATCAAATGAAATAAAGCAAGTATGCACATAGGGATTAAACTCAAAAGCCAATCATTCCTTTCTTCCTTTCACAAGGTTTTGCATAATGTATCATTAAGAATTGATTTAAGCAAGGCAACAAGAATGAAACCCATAGGAAATAGAAAGTAGCATGACAAAACCCCTCTTTTAATTTCAAATTTCAGATTTCATTCTACTCATGTGCAAGAGATAAAACAAATGAAATATATAGAGATAGCAAGTAGCATCGCAAAACCCCTTTCTATTTAATTTCATATTTCACTTTTTCGATTTTATTCTACTCATGTGCAAGAGAGATAAAACAAATGAAATCCATAGAGATAAGTAGCATGGCAAAACCCCTTTCTTTTAATTTCAGATTTCACTTTTCTCGATTTCATTATACTCATGTGCAAGAGATAAAACAAATGAAATCCATTGGAGATAGCAAGTAGCATGGCAAAATCCCTTTTTTAATTTCAGATTTCATTCTACTCATGTGCAAGAGATAAAACAAATGAAATCCATAGGAGATAGCAAGTAGCATGGCAAAAAAAAAAAAAAACTACTTTGATAAAATGATTTCAAAGATGTATCATACTTCTTTAAAAGCAACTGATTCAACTCCCTTCTAGTAAAATATTTTCAGCATGCATCATGCCTTTAGATAACAAGACAATAGATTTCTCCTTAGGTAAAAAATATTTTCAGCATGCATTATCCCTTTAGAAAAGCAAATCAATGGATTTCCCTTAGGTAAAAAATATTTTCAACATGCATTATCCCTTTAGAAAAGCAAATCAATGGATTTCCCTTTAGGTAAAACAATTTCAGCAAGTGTAATACCTTTGTACAACAAATTAACTAATTTTTCCCTTAGGTAAAGCAATTTCAGCAAACACAATACCCCTCAAAAGCCAATCGATTCAATTTCCCCGTAAAATAATTTCAGCATGCTTTATACCTTTCAAACAACAAATTGATCTAATTTTCCCTTAGTAAAACCAATTTCAGCAATTTCCCATATCCAAAAAATTTTCAGCATGGGAAACACGTAGTGCTCATAAAAAATAGCAAATAGCACAATATTTGGGTCATACATCATCCAAAGCATTTTCAACAAGATAAACACCATAAAATCCATAAATAATAGGAAATAAAATGAGATTTGGGACATACATCATCCCAAATCTCCAAAGAAAACTCTTAGCATCATTTCAACCAAAGAAAGGAAACATTCACTTCATTTTATCACAAGAAATGAAATTCTATGTATGTAAAATAAGCTTAGGGTTGAAAGGAAATAACCTAGAATTTCCGTAAAGAAGGAAGAATGAAAGGGGTTCGCTAGGGCTCACGAAGGACGACAGGAGAAAGGAAGAACAAAACCGCACAAGGGAGCGTCGGTCGATTGCTCAAATGGCAACCACGAAAGGGAAAGGGACTGACGCTTTGATCGAGCCTGATTTCATGCCTCGAGAGAATGCCGAGAGCAAGAGAACGAGGGAACCGTGAGGGAATGCCATGAGAGTCGAAAGCAAATAAGGAATCGCTGAGCGAGACCGAGCAAAGGTCGTGAGAATGCCGAGAGTAAGAGGAATCGCGAGGGGAAGAGCGGGGGAGCGTGAATGAGAGTCGAATTTTCAAATCGAATCGAATTTAATTGATTTCGATCGCGATTGGGGATTTTAACCTCTACTTTATTTATTTAATTTTAAATGGCACATAATTGTAAGTCAACAATAAAAGTGTTGGTAAGAGTCGCTTTTTTTAGGCATATCTTCTTCACTTGAGTAATAAGACTCATCATCAAAGCTAGGAGTTCTAAATAAATTTCGCTTGCTCCACAAGTTCGCACATCACCAATCATTATGTTCCTTCATTCTCTATGACTAGCATGTGATTGGCTCTCTACATGGTCGCCTACACCAAGTGAGTGATTCTAATTTTCATGTCTTTTAAGTCTTTGAGTGGCTAATTATTAAGTATCCGGCTCCATTTCTATAGGGTGATTATGTGTTGAATGTTGTACTTCACTTTGTATTTTCTAATTCTTGGCCTCATCTATGCTCACCCTAAAAAAGATGTTGGATCCAAATCTATCGGATTGAAACAAAATCATTGGAGACAAAGAAGCGGTTAATGAAGAGAGGGATAGCCAATAATGAAAAAAATGTGAGAAGAATGGCTAATTTTATTATCCTTAAGTGGTCTTAATACAAGATAAGAGGATTCACTTGCTCTAGAGGAAAAGAAAGAATAGTTTAAGAGGAGCGAATCTTAAACTAAAATTTTCTCGACTAGAACCCAACCCCAAAAGACCCATTTTATAATGTTTGGGAGGAGGAGTATAGAAAATGAGTACAAGTGAAACTGATCAAGTACAAATAGGGACTCGCTTTGACTTGAGGGAAGTGCACATTAGTGAGTGATAAGCTTTATGGTGAGTGTCCTATGGCTTGATTTATGTGGAGTTGTTCTCTGCTTTGGGGAATTACTAAACTTGAGTCGCTGAAATGGCCTTTCTTCCCCGGATACTCACCTTCTATGGGCACATCTTTATCAATGTGGTTGCCCATGCTCCTTTTCTGACTTTCCTTTTTTGCTCACCATACATGCATCGAGTCCTTAGCATATGGACAACTTAATTATTTTGAGTATACACTTTGAACCTCTAAAAGTCATCGACCCAAGGAGGTTTCAATAGGCTTTATTAAAGAGAAGTTAAGAGTGCTTATGACTTAGAAGAAAAAAATACCGATTTATATTTATAGGGAGAAAAGAGGGAAGCCTCCCTCTACATAAGACATAAAACTAAAGGTTCTACTTAAATATCACATGTAGCATTTAGAGGTGAGTTAGTAATAATTTAACTTCCTTTCTATCACTTTTATAATAGGTTTATGGCTACCACTACTTTATAGTGAGTCAATTAGTGCTTTATAATGACCTACAAACTTCATTAATTCTAAGTTATCATCAACGAGTAGGTGACCACACATTATTGAGTGGCTGAAAATGTACGATTGAGTAGCCAAAATGTGTAATGTTTAGTATCCAAGTTTATAAGTTTCTTCACTTTTGTATTAACAAAAGCAATTATCATGTATTTTAACAAACTTAGGTAATCATCAAGTTAATTTTGGTTGATTAACATTTTGACAATGTCGACTTAATGTTTAGGACAATTTGATTAGGTTGACTAATAGTGGATTGTATAGATTATTTATCCTTTAAACAAAGGGTTTCAAAAGAATAGCTCAAGATGCATTACCAACATTACAAGACTTCCCTTAATCACCGTCTTATCCAAAGAAGTTGGTGTTAACCATTTATTAGTACAATAGCTTGAGTTAAACCTAATGCTATCTAGATCACTCTTACCCTAGAAACATACAAGAAGTTAATAATTGGTATATAGTGATTTATACACATTTGAGTATGGGTTATGATCTAATTATAAGATTTTATTAATGATGTCAATTTTGAGGAAAACTAGATATTAATATTAAAATTATATGATTTTTATATCTTGTATAATTTATTCTAGATGTTAAATATATTGTACAAAATAAATTATAAATTTTTTTAAATTATTATAGTGACATTTTTTATATTGTTATCAGGAATAATAATCAAGATATTATTTTATATCTAACATAGATCATATTGCAAAGAATCTAAAAGTTTCACCCTCATCATATTATCATGCATGCTATCCTTCAAGATGGGACATTACACAACCATAATAATCATCTTATTACATACATTACTAAGTTGTGGCACTATATTAGCCACCAACATCATAGTATTTTTTCTTGACATTGTGCCCATATTACTCATATGAAAATAACTCTATCCTCTAATATTATCCAACATTCATACTCCTTGAATAATGGCCTCAATAATTATCTATTAATATAATCTTATTTATCATTTTTTTAAGTAGCTATAAATTAATATATCTATAGAAATGATAGTACTATAACTTTATATACATTAATGATACAATTATGTGAAGAAATCCTTAGATTAACCTTTCAATTGTACAATCTCATCATTCATTTGTAAGGTCAACCTATGATTTCATAATAATATTCAAATGTCTATTTTATTTTCTCATGTAAACCCATTCAGTCCTCTTGTGCTAACTTCTATCACAACCTAACTAGCATAATTTATATATTAAAGTAGATCATGCAAAATTGAAGTAGATAGAGGGAATAGATCATTCAATCATATCCTTTCAATTCATAATCATCATATAGATCAAATCATTTATAAACATTAAGCACACAAATATTAAATTATTAAAAAAATATTTATATAATATTAGATTTAGAAGTATTATTTATTAAAACATAAAGGATCTTATGCATGTGTTTGTGTGTAGAATAGGCTTGATGAGCTTAGTCATATTTATATATCAAACTATCATCAGCTCACTCGTGAATCAACACCCTTGTTATAATGGAGGACCAATGAGTTGAAATTTCATTTGAATCCATAGGTGTGCGACTTATGCCTAGCTGATAAAAGTTAGATATGCATATTGCATAGTACATAAGAACTTCTAAGTTTAATGGCAGTTCCTCGATTATAAAGTTAATATCAAAGAACTATTCTCTTTTAGAGGCATTTATATTTCCATGCACTCCTTTTCAATCATGCTTCTCATAAGTTTATGCAGGCTCATCCATTTGTCTTGCCTACATAGGGATATTTTACCAACCTATAAATCCAATTATGGCCTTTCTTAACCATTCTCGATAATGTGCAACATTCCATCAACTTATGCACCCCATTCATATATCTTAATCCATGCAATCATTCATGATACATAAGTATACTCATGGAGTTCTTAATATGCATGTGTCAACATATTCATAAGTAACATCATCATGCTAATCTGTTAGTAACAAATTCATGGTTCATGGAGAATCATGCATAACACAAGATGGAGCTCTCTTTCATATCACGTCATAAATTAATTCAAATACACCATCATCAAAAGAATATATCCCACCCAAAACCAAGATTATTCTTGGCACTTCTCTCTTTAAACTCTGTCCGCTTCATGACACTTCCTCTCTCTCCAAACTATATGCAGCTCCACTCCCATGGCCACTCAAATATTAAGCCCTAGTTATGGTACTAAGTTGTACCCTCGATGTTGCAAATGTCACACAAGCCGCAAGACAACATGTTATGCTTCGCCTCATGAACTAATAGAACCCACCATAGCAAATGAATACATGAAAGCAATCCATATGGTAGCTCAACCTATGAGATAAATTTAGCTAACAAGCATACCAAATCCCTCCAGGAATGTAGGCTTCATGGTTATTGCATTTTCTAAAGACAAGAGATTTTCATTCAAGGGCAACCATAAATATAACTGATTCGCGTCTCCCTTTGTTATTACATTTGTCTTAGATATGCCTTATTGTTAACATTCAAATTAAATGCATTTTCACTTGCTCCAACCTTCAGATATCGCATGTACACTAGATTGCAAAAGTGCACATGCAATAGATACAACACATAAGAAATTTATGAAATTTGATTATAAATATAGCCATGCAAAAGTTAATGCATGACTAATACAATTATGCACCTATAACACAATATGCCTGACTAGACCAAAACAAGGCTGACTGGAGTGATTGATAATAGTTTAGTAACAGTAAGTCAATGTTTGATGATGATGTCATGAAGTACATTTAAACTAACATCATAAGTGATCAGCATTCAAGCACATTTGTGATGGCAAATCAAAGCTACTGTGTAAATTCAAAGAAATAATTTGAAGAAATAATTACAAGAATTGCCACATGTTAAATCAATTGACAAAAAATGTGTGATAATCTTAACATTGTTATGTGAATTAACTCTTGCCCTGCGAAGAACGCCTAACAGTGTGTGCTTAGCATCAAGGATTATATCTGATAAGATAGCGACCTCTATAATCCCAACAGTAATAATGTGCCAAAGACAATGCAAAAAATATATATCACTCTTACAAGGGTATCAAAATTAGCAGTGTTATCGTTAAATAGCTGCAATTAGCAGTTCAGCACAACAAAAGGATAAAAGCACTTGCACGACAACTAGATTTCTACATAGGGATCCTGGGCAGTTACAATTCGTTGTCAGGCAAAATTAGGCTTCATATGTACATTTATCCCTCATTAGGCAAACCAAACTTACAGAAGGATGCAAAACTACGAAAAGGAATCAACCATTTTAGTTCAAACTTTGAATATCTTCATCATATGCGGATTGGCATGCTCCAGTGAGGTTACTAATGTGCCGGCCCTGCACAGGTAGGGTAAAGCAAAAATAACAACAAACGTGCTCATTTGATTCCTCTAGAAAAACATTTATTTTATAAAAAAAAAAAGTGCATAACCTACAGTTAACCATAGGGTCTTAGGTCAATTCGAAAAAAAAATGTTTTAAAAAATATTATTTTGATAGTCACATTCAAAATAACAATAATTAGATTTATTCTTTTAGTTAATATTTAAAGAAATAATAATTAGGTTCATAGTTTGGATGTTGGACTAAAAAAGATTTGTGGTCAACCATAGGTCCTTACAACAATACATCATTTAATTTGTTTATAAAAATACAATCATTATATTTAAGTGACTCATGAGTTTGTAGATTACAAAATTCATACTAGTTTCTGGCATTATCCTAAAATTTTGAAAATCATTTAATTTTTATGCTGCGTGATGCATTCCTGCAACCATGCAGCAATATAATACAACCCGCATTACTGCAGTGTATAGAAAGCCATTTTCTATCCAAGTGCAGGGGTCGAATTAAAGAAAAGTTAGGTATTGACTTCGACTGCTACGCCTGTATCATAGACACAATAGGGTAAATGCTCACCTCCAAAAGGTGGTCCCATCTACTCAAAAGATCCCATAAACCCTAATCTATGCATTAGAACAAGGAACAATGAAGATGTGGAGCTAACAGGTTCCAGCAATGTTCATTTCAATGAAATTTAAGAGCCTAGAGTTGGAATTCCAAAACACAGTATTAAAAAAACGGGTGATTTCAAGTGTAACAATGAAATCTTAAATCTTTTCAGAACTAGCATCAAAGCGTTTCCATTTACAAATCTAGAAGAGTACGATAACACAACTTATTTCCCAAAGACTTGTTGAATCCTTAATGATTTAATTTAATCTTATCCAAATACACAGGTTTGACGGTTTATTTTAAATGAGTGAGTGTTAGCTTTATAAATAAGAAAGGTTTCAATATTATACATGTAGATTTCCCAAGAGAAATTAGTTTAGTTTAATCTTTTTAAACCTATGATTTTATAATCGGAATTTGTGCATGGCTTTATGGCACAACAATTTGGGAGAATAATGTTCTTTATATTTGGTGGGTAAACTTTACAAGTGTGGTCCTACCCAGTTCCCACCATGGCCCTTTACATTCTAGTGAGCTGAAGCCATGGACTAGGCTCTATCCACAATTTACTCTTTTCTATATCACGGTACCAATTTCACATTATTTTTTCAGCAACTAGAAGCAACACGAAATTCAAAGTAGCTAAGCACAATGCAGGAACATGTTAGGACACCAAACATGGTAAATTGGGTTGTATCTCTCAAATAAACGGTAAAAATACCCTCTGCATATCAAGAAGTTCAATTTTCCAAAGGACAGCAGGCAAAACGTACCTCTTAGTCTTGGGCTGCATCCATACTTCCTAATACTTCAAACACTGAGCTATACTTTTGTAAATGTCATGCAGTTTAGTTTATCGATTAGGAAAATTTTCTTTGACAGGTTTAATTCAGTTATGCGCATGATGACAATATTTTCCAACACCACCTCCATCCAGCAGGAGGGGTTCAAGCCTTCTAATTTGGTGCCTATGAATGGTTAGAGATGAGTGTAGGGTGCACAAAGGCGCATAATGTACTTGAGCAAAAAACAAAACAAAAGTACATACCATCCCAGTCAGGTGATGGAAATATCGCGAGTGAAATAAGTGATAACCTGCACCCATGCTTTGATAATCTTCACTTCCCTAGACGCTGTCATCCTTCTTTTAGACCCCAAGGTTGATTCCATGCTGATGGGTGAGGGCAATGATGTTGCTGCTTCTGTTGACAGTTCGTTTGTGCAATCATCTTCTTTTGTATGGGCACTCAAGTCCGTGTTAATATCTATCAAGAAGGAACCTGCAATCACCTGCTTAATGGCAGGATTAAATTTCTCGTAGAATGGTATGGTTAATATAGGAAGATAATGTAAATCCAGTACCTGCACAGGACCAGCAGCCATTAAAGGTCCTTCAACACTACCACCGACAATGCGGCCATCCACACCAGAAAGGCATATACCTAGTCCACCAGTTCTTGAAACTGTAGTTCCAGCTTTAGCATACGTAAGTGCACCAGAAAGGGATATGATATCAAACATACCCTGGAGAAACATATGCAAACCATTTTTATGATTCCTGTTGCAAGCAATTCCAACTCAGCTGTTTAACCCTAACTAGCCCAAGGCCAACCTACTCTAAGGAAATATCATATTATCATTGTCAATTTGCCAAATCATGTCATGGGAAACAGTATTGTAGTAGTACAAATGGTGAAGGGATTTGTAACGCAAGTGAAGCGGTCCAGAAAATCAAGGCGTTTGCTAAACGTAGCAAGCATTTTGAAAATATTTCATAAAGGTTTAAGCCGATGAACGACTGAATTGCTTTTCTGGTTACGGATTTATCCAAAGCTGGCTACTTGCTTATCTATCCACTACCATCAGTTGTTGCGTGTTTGTAATGATCTTTGTTTCACCTGAAGTCAATGGTACAGTGACTGTTTGAATTTCTGTTGCTTCAAATTGGGCTTCGGATGATGGTAATGTGGAATTGAATTGGGTTTTATCTTGTGCCAATCATATCTATTAGCCTAAGGATGATGAATCTATAAATAATGTAATTTAATAACTTTGATTGAAGTAAATTTCTTCTTTTATTTTAAATCTTATGCATATACATGAAAAGGTTGGAATAGGGTTGGGGTAGCTCCAAAGATAAGATTATAGAGATGCCTTAGATGGTTTAGTCACATAAACTTTAAGCCATTTGATGACCAAGCTAGAGAGTAGATGTATTAGATTCAACTTATATTAAGAAAGATAAAGGTAGACCTAAAAAGACTTGATTAGATAACATAAACAATGATCTTATTTTATTAGAATTAAATGAGAATTTAACACTAATAGAGCACAAAGGAGAAGAAGGATTCATATAACAGAACTCACATAGCGGGATAAAGACTTTTGTTATTTTTGTTGTGTATTTTAAATCTTATACATGCAAATTGGATGTATGATTCTTTCAAATATGAACCATTGCAATTACTAACTATAGGAGAAGTCATTTTCATGTACTAGTGTAAGATTTAGATTTTTTTACATTAGAAAATTATTTTTTATTTTATTTCTTCTACATCATGTTATTGACTTACTATTCTTCTAAAATTTGATGCAACTAATATTTTATTTATTGTGAATAAATCTCAATTGTTTTTTTTTGATTTTACTTAGTTCTATCTCATTGGTTCCTACATATTTCTTGATCATCACATTAATGTTTGAATTTAAATTGTTGTAATTATTGGTTTGCTTCTAAACAAAGCATATTTTTTTGCATATGTTAAGAGGCTTGTAATTTGTGAATTCAAGTTTTTTTATGTGGCTTACATACATTGCATCATTATAGTTTTATTTAAAAACCTAACCCTAAACCCTTGTGCTCAAAGTAGTATAGAGCATTTGGATACAACATCATGAAACTAAAATGCAGCAAATATTAACTGGGCCAGTAAAAAATCACCAAATAATGCAGCAATGTAAACAAGATAGGGTACATGTAGTTTAGACAAACACATTGTAACTATTATGAGGTCCACAATTGCATTCTTACATTCCATGAGAGAGATAAGACCTTAAGAAATTCTTAGTTTAGATTAACTAGAAAATTTTATTTGAAAAATATAATTTTTCTGATTAATAAAAAAATTAATGTGCCAAAGTAAAATTTATAAGACATGCAAAATCATTTTGGTGAAGTAATGTTATTAAGTCATCCTAAGCTTATATAAAATAATAGAATTAAAGAGAAGTACTTGTCATTTAGTAATTATATATAGATCAACTATATGTTTAATTCATGAATTGTAAACAAGGTAGCTATGTACGTGTGAGTTTTATGCAAGATATACATGTCTTATAGCTAAACAACATTTTAGATTAATTTGTTCTGATTATTTGTTTTACTAAAGATATAAGTGAAAAATTAGGATTGATTATGTTACAATTGAGCAAAAATATTGCATGAGGCTTTAGGCATAGCTGTGGACATTGAATATACAATCTTTCTAATTGGACTCACTCTTGTGATTTATATCACAAAAGAAAAAGTAATCTCCTCTAATGCATAGAAAAAAAACATAAGAAATATACATGGTTAAAGTTAATACAATTAAAAAAATTGTAGTTCATGAATGCTAGTAAGATCATATTTTGGATATGGGAATTAACTTGCAGTAACAAGATGAATCTACATCTTAAATTGTTAAATTTGAATTTAGACATATTTAACATGAGCCTATATTTGAAAAATAGTTATAATTGGAATTTCAAAGAAATGTTGAGCATGGATCACATATAAACCAGAATTACTAAGAGAAATTGAAACCAATCTGTTAATAAGAAACTAAATCAATTATGTTTATTATAACTAATAAATCAAAAAAGCAATTTAAAAAAGCAAGTGTTTGTGTATTATGATGAATGATCAAATTAACATTGATTTTAATTTTGGTTTTAGTTTATTAACATCCAAATTCATATAAGAAACCATTTAAAGAATGTTAAGTTGCATCAACATTTTAGACAAAATGTTAAAAAAGAATTCTTTCAAAGAAGCTTGATGATTAAAATTCCATCCATCTAGTCACCCTAAGAATGAATAATTCATTAACACAAATACTTGAATCATTTGATTTAGTTTTTTAGGAGGTTGTTTGTCTCATATTTGTGTAGTTTATTTAATTTCAATTTCTTTGACATCTTATTTTATAAAAATTAATTATAAATCATTAGTAGAATCACTTAAGATGCATTTTAGTCTCTAAGAATTTTTATTATCCATCTTAAAGCATTTTATTATATGCTTAAATTGCATGAGAATATTCACAAAAAAATTAGCAACTAATTATGGCAGAGACAAGTTTTCTAATGATGTGAATAAGAGATACATGGAGTTTAAGCTTGGTGATAATGTACTGATCAAATTAAATTCATAAAAGCTTTTTCAATAACTCTAAAAAATTAAACTTGGGAAAGAGCAGCCCATTTAAATTCTTGCATTGGTAAAACAAATGCCTACAAAGTAAACATTTTAGAAAATTATAACATTAAACTAATTTTAATGTCTAATTTAACTCTAATTCATGAAGCCAATTCCTTGAATTCTTCCTTCATATTTTTGTTCATCTCCTCCCTTTGAATCTGTATTCAACAAAATGCCAAATGATTCTATAAAACTTGTTATTGAAGCTATTTTGGATGATAAGATTATATACACCACTGGTGATAGATTTCCAAGATATCTAACATATTAGTGTAACAAACTTGTTTGTGATGACTCAGAATATTTTGTAGGAAGCACAAGGTTTATGTCCTAATTAACATGATGAGGGCTAAATATAAAATTTTTCAAAATCAAATATTTTCAAGGCAAGCAATTAATCTAGGACTATAGCTATGCTGTAATATCCCATTTAATTATTTCCTAATTAATTTATTTTAGCTAATTAACCCATTTTGTAGCGACATCAGAAGATCTAGCGCCGCATGCAACGGGATTAAAGCCTCGACGGCGTAGTAGGGATCGATCAAGGTAATTTTATTTCCTTCCCTACCTGCCTATTTCATTTCCTTCACGCCGATCGAGACCGCCCGCTTCCTTCGATCGACGGATTTCCTCCTTTCCTTCCTTCGCCGACTTCCGACTGTCAGATCGTGCGCGCAGTGGAATCCGATCGGCTTCCCGCCGCATCCGCCGGGCCATTGAACGCTGGAACCGCCGCGATCTGCTCGGCAGAGGAAGTGCGCTTGGCGCCGCGCAGGTTCGAGCTAACCTTCGCTGACTCGCCGCGACGGTGGAAGCCCAAATTTCCTTCAGGCCGCTTGGAAACGCCGACCGCACAAGTAAGTTCCGAATCGCCGGGTTTGAAAGTCCCAAACGCCGGTTTGGGAAATTCGTGAACCGATCGGCTTGGCTTCGTGAACCAATCGCTCGCTGGGATTTCGCCCCGCCGACGGGAAACTTAGAATTTTGTGTTCTTAATTTTTTCCTATCCCTTTTCTTTCCCAGCCCTTCCTGGCGTGAAATGCGTGATTGAGGAGTTCAAACCGCTGGTCGCTAGTGAGTGGTAATTATTGAGGGGATTTGGATTGTGTTTGTTAATTTTAGTTTATTGAAGCGTAATTAATAGTGACGTTAAGATTTCTTTGAGATTACTGAGTCTGTTTCCAAGTTTTATGAGAGAGATCTATTTCGTGTAAGATTGGTGTTAATTATGTTTCATTTATGAGTCAGATGTTATAAGTGCTAAGAGTTATTTTATTATATGTGACTGAGGAATCGAGTACACATCACATTAATCGACCTGTGAAGGTGAGACATAATTCTAAAAGAAATTCGATTCTACATGTATGCCATTGTTTACCACTTTGTCTAAATTGTATGAATGACATCTCATATCAGAATTACAAATGCTTATTACTGACCAAGATAGACATCGATTTATACGATTTAGAATGACATGATTAAAGCATGATATGATTTCATTGAAGATATAGAAATGTTTTACACATGTTAAATGCAAGAATGTGATAAACAGAAACGCCGTGAAAATTGTGATAGGGGCGCTATACGATGCGAAGCAGATAAAAGAAAAGTTCGACGAGATGAGCGTGATTGGGGATCTTGATCCCCGACTCGCATTTTAGGTCGTTAGTATCCAACCGGTGTCGTCATAGTATGTAGAGTATGGTTGCCCCGCCTTTACCTACAGCTTTTAGCCGTGTGACCACCCTTATGAATGAAAGTCAAAACCTATAATTATAAATGATATTTCTAGAAAATGATTTGATATAATAAATCAAATGAAAATCACCGTTTTCGACATCGACGATACAAGATGAACTTACAAAGATATTTCTACAGACCTACAAAGATATGTTATAATGTCACATTATCGCAAAGAATTTACTTACGCTTTATCGCTTTGTAAATTTAACGTTCATGCACATTTGTTTATACCGTCTCAGATCGAGCTTGTTTTAGCATTCTCTCACTGCTTTAAATTTTTACGACGCTACCGTTGAAAATTTCGCGAAAAGAATTAGGTAGTTTTAGTGCTTTGAATCAGAGTGAAGTTAAAGGCTTTTGGACGCATAAATTAAATGTCTTTGCTCAGATTTATTTACAAACTTAAGATTTACGCTCAAAGTGATATGAATTAAGTTAAGCAGATATGAATCAGAATATTTAGTGATGATTTGATTAGACACCTTTCACTGCTCGTTCGCAAGAAGACAAGTTGGAACGCGGTCGGAATCTATGTCCAATCGAATATCCTATCGTTACACTCGATTGACCCCAAGATAAGGGGTCATCCGTGACGAAAAGTGGTATCGTGAGCATAAGTGATAACAAAACAAAAAAGATTGATAAGAATGGAAGCATGATTTGGATTTAGGATAAGAGTTGAATTGATTAATAAAGTATAGACATTAATTTTGGGTAATCCATATATGTTCTTAATTTCATGCATGTGATATTTAATAAATATGTATCATATAAATACTTTTATAATTTGAATTGGTCAAGAAATGCCGAAAGGTTAGAGAGTCCCCTTCTAGACTAAATGCACTCGAATGTCACAAGATAATTCTAACAGAGTGAAATACAACCTGAGCAAGTGGTGAAGGTAGATGAATGAGTAGTTAGTTTTGATTTCGTGTTGATAAGCTACTCTATGGAAAAATCGACGGGCATGATCTAAGTATGGTTCGAAGTGGACCAACATTTGAGATATTTCAAACGCTCAAACCACCAAGATTCAAGAGATCCTATAGTGAAGATTGCTACTTAAGATTGGAAAAATTTTGGATGGGATGATTTGCCCGAAAACGTAAGAGTAGACGCTACTTATGTTAAAAGGAGGCGTGGCAGCAGCTCAACATAGAAAGATTTGACCGATACCCATTACTGGATCAAATGGGATGAGTTTGTCAAAGTATTCAAAGATTGGTTTATTCCTCCATCACCGACCGCTTTTACAAGATAAATTTTTCAATTTAACTCAAAAAACTATAATGCATTAGTCGAATTCACTTCTCTAGATACGCCTCCACATTATATCAAGACACGTGAAGAGAAATGTCATAGATTTCATGGCCGAGATCAATTAAGATTGGCATTCCCTCGATATCGAGTTCTCGCTACTGAAAGGCTAAGAATTGAAATGAGTTGAATTTTTCCAAGCAACAAGTGGATTTACAGCGGCAAACGCAAAAGCTTCGAAAGAAGGCCGATTTCAGCAAGAAATTTAAGTTCGATGATGTACGTAAACAAATTCGAGAAACCTATTCATGATAAGAAAGACATTTTGGTCAATGCCGGATCGCGGAGATGCTCGATGTGGTCGATTGACATCGCGCACTGGGACGCCTAATGGAGAAGAAGAAGGACATAAAGCCATACAATTATCGTGGGGTCAACAAAGAAAATTTTGCCGGAAGCCGTACACAATTTTGAAGACCTTCAATTCAAGAAAAGGAGAAACTTCAACGTAAAACCAACCCTCCAAAAGCCGAGTTTTGCTATCACCCAGAAGCAAAGGAATCAAATGAAGTGGTGTCGTATGCTTAAAATTTCGTGATCATTTGGGTTCGCTCGTTGATTCGGCCAGATTCGCTCATTTCGATTCCTTTTCGCCACTGATACTATTTATTTCATACAGATTGAATGTGAATGCCTTTCCTGATAATAATAAATAACAGAAATGTGTTGTTGACATTAACATTCAAGATAAACACTTTCCTACGAATCCAATTATCTTACCAATCGACATTTTGACGCTATACTGTGTATGGACGGTTGATCAAATATTTTGCAACAATTGAATGTCAAGAGGAGAGGAAATTTGTATATCTGAAAAATCATTTTATTTTTCGGATAAGAACGCCGCTTTCTTCGACAAAGAAGTTGAGTAAATATTTAAGCGGAAAACGATATTTCTACCAAATTGACAATGTGTTGAATAAGGAGGTGTTGAATAAAAATATTCATTGTTCGAATTTCGAGTGAATTACTGTGGTCGCCACCAACTCGAAGTAGAGTTTGGGATCGATGTACAACCCTACAACTTCTATACATAAATCTCCTTACGATGGCCTAAAGAATTGCAGAATCAAGTGCACTGAATTGACAGACAAAAGGATTTATTCTACCAAAGAACTCACCGCTGGAGTGCACCAAGATATTTGTTAAGAAAAGGTACGCTGACAGGTCGACATGGAATTAAATAAAGTGACAATCAAGAACAAGTATCCACTACCGAGATCGATGATTTATTTGATCCGGAGCCAATCAGATTTTCCGAATCGATTGATCCTGATATCATCGTGCGAGTTAAAGATGCCGATATTTTTAAAACAAATTTTGGAACCGTGTATGGACATTATGAATTTCATGCCATTTGGTTTAACTAACGCTCCCGCAATTTTAATTTAATGAATCGTGTTTTCAAGCCCTGGACTGCTTGTTATCATCTTTATTGACGATATTCTCGATTTATTCTAAACCGATGAAGAATGCAAATCATTCGATTGTTTTAATCATAAGACAAAATCAATTATATGCCAAATTTTCAAAATGTGAATTTTGGATGATACGTCGATTTCAGTCACATTATCAAGGCGAGTTTCGCATTGATCCTCAAAAGAAAAGAATTTTAGAATGGTCCGCACGAATGTTACGTGGTTAAGTAGCTTTCGCCAAGCGTTATTACGAAGTTTGTCAAGAGATTTTCTCATATTGCAATGCCTCTATCTAATTTATCGAAAAGATATCAAATTCCAATGGACACAAACGAAAAGCGAGTTTTCAAGAATTGAAAAGATTTGACCACGCCCGCTTTTTATTCCATCGTGGACCGGGGATTCCAAATATTTAGATGACGCATCTTTAAAAGGTGGTTAATGCAACGTAATGCTTACGCCGAGACAATTAAACCCACGAAATTATCCCGCATGATTTAAGAAGAATGGTTTTGCTCTTAAAATTTGGAGACATTACTTGGAAATGCGAAATTTTTTTTGATCATCGAGTCTTAAATATATCTTTACACAAAAGAATCAATCTAAGACAAAGGGTGGCTGAGTTTATTAAAGATTATGATTTAGATATTCAAGATTGTCGTGCAAAGCTAACGAATGATGCATTAAGTCAAGTCCATGGAAATGCCAATTTATTACTCAAAAGTCGTATTGTGAGAATTAGGCTTCTACAAGTTAAAATTCAAGATACCGCATTTATCTCAATCGACTGGTAATCAACTTTATTCGATAATCAAAGTCGCATTTAAACCTGATCTGGATATCAAATTCATCGAACAAATCCATTGGTCAAGCAAGATTTTCAGATGCAGAGGTATTATTCTAAGATTCACAATTACGGATTGGATGCACAGACAAGAAATTTTACGAGGCTCATCGGATATACTATTCATCCGGTAGTTCAAAATGTATAAAGATTTAAAAGAAGATTTTGGTGGTCGTATGAAGAAAGACATACCGAATATGTCTCTCGCTGTCGTCGATCATAAAGCCGAAAGCATCAAAGACCCGCTGATTACGCTATTACCTATACCGGAGTGGAAGGGAAGAAATTGCATGGATTTTGTTATGGGATTTCCTGATCAGTGCGTCGCGATAAGATCTATGTTGCGGATAGATTGACCAAGTCGCCATTTCTTACCCATTAAAACGTATTCAGCCGATAAATTGTCCGATTATATGTTAAAGAAATTGTAAGACTTCATGGTATTAAAAGTGATCGCCTCCGACAGAGATGGTGACATGGAAAGAATTGAGAGGCGCACACGCTACACTTAAGTACGCCTTTTCATCCGACCGATGACAATCGAAAGAACAATTCAAGTCCTAGAAGATTTGTTTGAGGTTATGTGTTTAGATTTTGAGGTAATGGGAAGATCATATTCCTACGATCGAAGCTTACAATAATAAATACCAATCTAAGATTCAACGCATGAAGCATTGATGGTCGAAAGTGTAACTCCATTAAGTTGGGTCGGGGAGAAAGACAGTAGTCCGTGAGTTGGATCGCTACGAAAATCGATTAATCGAGATAGAAAAGTCCGTGATCGCCGCCAGTAAGTATTACGATTTAAAAGACCGAAATAGAATTTCAAGTTGGAGAATTTGTATTTTGAAAGTCAAACCTATGAAAGGAATTAGTAGATTTGGTCACGGAGGTAAATTGAGCCCTATATATGTGACCTTTGAAATCATCGAAAGGATCGGCAATATGGCTTGACTTTTACCCATTAAATTGGCGATTCACAATGTCTTTCACATTTCAATGTTGAGAAAATGGATCATGATGCACGAAAGCGTAAGATTCCATATACCAAGTTTGAAATACAACCCGATTTGACTTATGCATCAGCCGAAAAGATTTTAATTTGATGTCAAGAGATTGCAAATGTACAAATTTCCTATGTTAAAATTAAAAAGACGCACCAATCAAAGAAGCTACTGAGGTCAAGAGATGCGTGTAAGTTTCCTTCGCTTGAATGATTCGTAAGAAATTTCGACTAAATTTTGTTAAGAGGGGAAATTGTAATATCCCATTTAATTATTTCCTAATTAATTTATTTTAGCTAATTAACCCGCTATCAGTTACATCAGAAGATCCACTCTGATGCAACGGCGATTAAAGCCTCGACGCTGTATGGTCGGATCGACAATTTTTTTATTTCCTTCCGCTGCCTATTTCATTTCCTTCACGCGAGATCGAGACGCTCCGTTTCTTCGATCGACGGATTTCCTCCTTTCCTTCCCTGACTGACCGCCGCGACCTCGTCGATCACGCTGAGCAGGAATCCTCGACGGCTTCAGCCGCTTCCGCGGCTGACGCCGAACTCAGATCCCGCCACAGAAGTGCCGCCTCACCGATCGCTTCGAGCCGTAACCCTTCGCCGACTCGCCGACTCTGGAAGCCCGAATTCTTCGGCTGAAACGCCGCGACCGCACAAGTAAGTTCCATTAACCGCCAGTTGGAAAGTCCCAGAACCGCCGGTTTGGGAAATTCGCGGAACCGACGGCTCGAACCGATCGGGTTCGCTGGATTTCCGCTGCCGATCGGGAAACTGGAAATTTTGTAAATTTCTTTCCTATCCCTTTTCTTCTCCTTCGCTGAAATGCGGATTGAGGAGTTCAAACCGCTTTACGCAGTGAGTGGTAGAATTATCGAGGGGATTTGATCGACGGTTTGTTAATTTTAGTTTATTGATCAGCGTAATTAATAGTGACGTTAGAGATTTCGAGATTACTGAGTCGACTGTGTTTCCAAAGCTTATGAGAGATCATTTCGTAAGATTGGTGTTAATTATGTTTCATTTATGAGTTGTATGTTATGTGTAAAGAGTTATTTTATTATAGACTGGCGAGGAATCGAAAGCACATCACATTAATCGACCTGCATTAATCGAGTGGACATAATCGCTAAGTAAATTCGCTTCCTATGTATGCCATTGTTTCTACCACTTTGTCTAAATTATAATGAACGACATATCTCATATATCAGAATTACAAACGCTTATTACTGACAAGATAGACAATGATTTATCGATTTATAATAATGACGCTAGTTCAAGATATGATTTCATCGAAAGATATGTAAATGTTTTACACACGTTAAATGCAAGAATGTGATAAACAGTGAAATGTCGAAAAATTGTGATAGAAGGATACTTAATGCGAATCGCAGATAAAAGAAAGTTCGACGTGACGAGCCGTGATTGGGATCTTAAGATCCCCGACTGCATTTTGAGGTTGGTCGTTAGTCGTCAACCTGTCGGGGTCATAGTAGAGTATGGTTCGCCCCGCTTTACCTACAACTGTTTTAGTCGACGTAACGACTTATGAATGAAAGTCAAAACCTATGCAATTATAAATGACATTTCTAAAAATGATTTGATATGAATCAAATCAAAATGAAAATCATGCTCCTCGACATCGATTGATACGATGAACTTACAAAGATATTATTCGCTTATATCTTACATTTCTACAAAGACCACAAAGATATCGTTCGCCATAATGTTACATTATCAGAAAGATTTACTTACGCTTTACAAATTGTAAATTTACATATCTGTTTCTACTCTTTGTCAGACCGAGCTTGTTTTAAGATTCTGTCTCACCGCTTTAAATTTACGATGCCTACCGTTGAAAATTTCAGAAAAGACATGCAGGTACCTTATTTGAATCAGATAGCTTTGAGTTGCAAAGACGCATAAATTAAATGTCTTACCAGATTTATTTAAAACTTAAGATTTCACGCTCAAGAAATGTGATATGAATTGTTAAGATAATGATAATTGATGATTTGATTAGATACACCTTTCACTTGCCGTTCGCAAGAAGCTAACGGTCAATTGTGGTCCAATCGAAATCATCCTATTCGTTATACTGATCGACCAAGATAAGGGGGGTCATCCGGGGTGTGACATATCTCTACTACGCTTCTATCGATTGCATTTTCTAGTCGAGAGATTTTATGTGGAACTACTTAAATGCGGTACTTGCAGTTTATGGTTAGAGGATTTATCCAAAGCTGGCTAAATGTTCAGCTATATGGATAATATCTACTGTTTGTTATAAAGGTTGAGCTATTATTTCATAGCAAGTATCTGTATTATATGGATGTTTAAATTTTATTGCTTCAGATTTTAGGTTTTAGATAAAATTAAAGTTTACATTTAATGGTTATTTTTCAAATTGGGTTGACTTTATGCTGACTATATATACTATCCTAAGGATTAAAACCATATGAACAAACAATATGAGGCATATAATTGAATAGCATTAAATATCCTTTTTTTTTTTACATTTCAATCTTATATATGCAAGTTTAATGAGCGATTCTTTTAAGTCGGTACAAGTGTGATTATCTAATTTCAAGCATAAGTCATCATCTTATACAAAAGTGAGATTTAAATTTTTTTACTTGATAAATTCTTTCTTTAACCTAAGTTGTTTTATGTATCTTATTGGCTTTCTTGTGTTAATAATTTTATTCAATATTTATACAACTAATATCTTAATTGTGATGAATAAATTGCAAATGCATGATGATTTGAATGGTTCAAATTTTTTGTTGATTTCTTCATATTGATTTATTCAATCATTGTATTATCGTTCAAGTTCTAAATCTCAAACTACTAGTTTACATCTAATGGATACGGGCATATTTAGTGGTATGTGATCAATAAATCCTAAGTTTTCTTGCATGATATATATAAATTGCATCATTTTAATTGAATTATAAAATCATAACCCTAAATTGTTCTATCACCACCAATGATTTAATGTCAAGACATTACATCACCTCTTTAGAGTATGAACACCAATTCATAATTTAATTTCTTAATTTTAAAGCATATAAAATGGCCCAAATGAGTCTTATTGAAACTATACCACAAACATGCCTCATGATTTAGGAAAAATTTATACAAACCAGAGTCATGAGATTGACAATATTTTTGAAGCTAGCTTTAAAAAAATTTAGTTAAGCATTTATCTTAAATAAAAAGCATATTTAAACTTTGTTTTGTAAACAATAACAAAATTAACTAAACTATGAACTTTTAGACAAGAAAGTACTTAAAACACTAGTCAATATTGACTAATGGTTTTTGTATACAAGAGTGTAAACTAAATAAAATATAGAGGTTTTTTTTTAGTATTTTATTAAATGAGAATGTGACATTTAGGACACATTGGAGAAAAAAAGTTCATGTAGTTGACCACATGTAGTGGGATAAGGGTTTGTTTTGTTGTTGTTGTATTTGATTTGAAGTAAAATAATATAAAATATTTGTATAGAAGATTCAACATACTCCAAAATATCTATTTTAATGAATTTAGAATTTACCCAAATCAGCCAAAACTAAATGGGGAGAAAACTCGCATATGTGACTTCACCTTACTCACCAATAGTAGTCATCGACCACCACCAATCACAACCGCCCCCAATCACCACTCATCATCTACCATAATTCAATGCATTTGAAATGTATCATAACAAACATAAAAAATAATTCAATGCATTTGATTTGCATCCAACTAACCAAACATATTTTCACTATAATGATTAAATGAACTCTATTTGAATTAATGACATATAAATGATACAAAAAAATATTGGTCCATCATTGTTTTTCAACAATATAATACTTGTAAATTGTACCCATCAGATATAACTCAAACTAGACTAAAGCAAAGACCGACCTGACCTTAATGGGTGCCACATCAAAATATAGTTCATTCTATATGGCAGAAAATTTGGAATGTCAAGAAAATTATAAAAGATGAGATTTAGATTTTGAAACCATGACTTTAAAATAAAAATTAGTGTTAAACTAGATAGCAAATAACTAGAAATCTAATGATTTGTTATGAAGCAGATTACTAAATCTAACCCTGGCATTTTGGGTGCAATATAACTACTGTTATTGCATAACTCAGAACTAAGAATAAAAAATTAAAAAAAATAGAAATCCTGGTAGGGGATGCTTGCAAGTATGCTTACCTCATATGTTCCACTGGCATGCGATGAAGCTGACTGATGGAGGGATGGATTCAAAATAGAACCAGTGGCAGATAGAACACAAATTGCCATATTCCCTTGTTGCATCATTGAAACAAGTTTGGTAACCAGATCCTTGACATTTATCCATATATCCCCAAGTTAGCAGACAATCATGTAATTTATGTAACTTAAACCTAATTAGTCCTATAAAGATGAAAAATATTGTCATATAATGAATTAATTTGTTAATAAACAACAATGATATTAAATTACATTGAAGATGTGGAGATTGGAAAATTTGAAACTTAATTGATTTGTTGTAATCTTCAACTATAAATACACATACACATACAAGCCTAATAACCTGGATAATAATGACGAAGTTAAGCTTGGATATAAGGAGAAAATGGAGGCAATAAAAAAAAGTTAGAGATTGCATGAGAATATTTTAAATCAATATAAATGTCAATGTAGGCCTTGAAATTTATTACTAGCATAAAGTCCTAACATTGATAAGTTTTGATAATTGATCAAAATTAATAATGTTGACCCATAATTTTAAAAAAATCCCTCAAATCTTGTTGCTGCCCCCCCATGGTATGCAGCATGCACACCTCTCACACCTTCAAGTCCCATCAACGTGCAACCCATAACCATGATCCTCCCAACTCTTGCACTTCATCACTACCTCATATACGACCTCTTCCCATTCTTCCAAATGGCTACAACAACAAAACCCTCTTCTCCTTGCTTCACATGCACCAACCACCTCAGTCCCCCCTCCAACTTTCTCCATCTACGTCCCTTCATCCTGTTTCCTCTCCTTCTAGGATCAAACGCCCCTGCTTCCTCATCACGGTGAAGCTCACCTTCATATTTGACACCCAGCCCTCCTGCTCTCTCCTCTCATGTGCCTAGTTGACCTCCCCACTGAGCATCATCTTCTCCTCCTGCACAACAGTCAGTTACTGCTGGGAAGCGTCCAGTCTCCCATTCTCTCCTTTCTCCTTTCTCCCACTTGCGAGCCTCCACCCCTGGCTTCCCTCATGGGTCATCTCTCCCTACCCTCTTGTGGAGACAGCAGCCACCCTCTCACTCTCATTCATCCCAATGCATTACTCAACCCACTCCTTGATGAGACTACCCGGCTCCTCTGTTCATCCCTCCCCTTACCTTGTCACCCTCCAATCTCTCCCACACACAACAAGCTTTCCTCCCACTATCCCACCAACCTCTCTCCTCCACACTAATCTTAGTCGAATCTCTTCCTCTCTCTATCACACATTTAACTTTACTCAACTTTTTTTACATGATTTGTAAAAGTAAAAATGCGAAAACTCAAAATTTTAAGTATCCGTGTATATTGTTCCAACGTGGAGAAAATATCTAAAATTACTTAAATACTAATGCGTTATTCCAATGTGATGGGAAAAGATGCAAATTAAGTAATCCCATGCATTATTCCAATGCGAGAAAAATTACATATTTCTCCCATTTAGGTACGAATACCTATGCATGCCATTTTGGCGGTGGGTAAAAAATACATCTATCTTGTTGTATAACACCACCCATACATGCCTTCTTAGAGGGTGCAGCCCAGAAGAAAACTTGTGCTTTCCTAATGGAGATAAGCCAAAAAGCTCAATGATATCCCAAATGGAGCAGAAGTTGGGTAGTGATTCTGAAGCCTTCATTCAATCCTCATGGATAGATGATGATTTTGAAAGGATTATCTCTTAGAAGAGTTTGAGCATAAAGTGATTCAAATGCAACTAAGGAGTGACAAGGTATCGTAGAAAGAGCAATTAAACAAAGATAAAGATAAAAATTTTGTGGTTAAGACCCTAACAAGAAATCAAACTCAAGCAAATGAATTGACTACAACATCCACATGCATCAGAAAGATCCCTACATAGTTGAGTGTGTAGACTCCCTAGATGTTGAAGGACCACTAAGAAACCTTGATACAAGCTCTCAAGAATCATAAGAAATACAAAACATACTGAAGAATGATGTATGACCAAGTTCTATAAACCTAAAATCTCCTAATGACCACCTTCTTTGAGAAAATCTTATACTTGGGACATCAAAGCATAATCACCTTTTGTATATATTACTATAGAGAGTGATGGTGTCATAATGAATAGAATTTTAATCGACTTAGGGTCTTCAAGAAATATTATGAGCTTAAGTATTATGGTGGTTGTCTCTCGACATTCAGATCTCAAAAGAGATAAACTAATGGTCCACGACTTCATTTAGAAGGACAAAAGATTAAAAGATCCTTTATTTTACCACTCATAGATGCCACATCATTCAAGCTCTATGAGTCGCCCATGGCTCTTTGATTATAATATAATTTCATCCACTCGCATCAATATATGAAGTATTTAAGGACGGAAAAGAGCATAGGATCTTAGTACTATTCAGCCATTTGCAATCTATGAGGCTAAAATCTATAAAGACGTAAAATATTTCCTCTTGAAAAAAAATCTAAGTCTCAATTATCTGTAGCTTTGACTTCAAGGACAATGAAACAACCCAAAGAAAAGAAAGAAAGAAAAAATAAGAATGAAAAAAAAAAGGTGACTGACTCCTCCTAAGACCTCTAACAACTTACGAGTTGAAGAGACATGTTGTTCGCTCGCCAATGACACAAAAGAAGTGGATAATACTTTTGTCAAATCTAAAGAGATATGTGAACTTTAGATGAAAGGAAAAAAAAATTAACTACTGACTCTAATTATAATTTTGAATCAATCCATAAAGCAAAGTTCAATGTGTCTCTTCAAGAAGAATGGTAAATCTGTTGATATTAGAAATTCATTCATGATCACATTAGTTCATTTCAAATATTTCAGAGAGAAATCACTTTATGCGTGAGGTTCACACCATCGAAATTGAAAATCTTCTACGTGCCTCCTTTATGCGGAAGTGATAGATCAAGGACTTCATTCTATAAATCCAAGTAGTGTCAATATCAAGGTTAGCTTATGCAAACCCTAAACCTGTAGATATGGTGCCCACGAGAATGCATAAATATTATGCTCGAGAATTCAAAAGATGATATAGAAATAGTGTTAGAAGCGATAAATGATGAACTCCTTTCTTGAACTTATGAAATTTGAAAAGTCCACAATCCTCATAAAAAGTAACAACTATACCACTAAAGGTCTTGAATATATTATGTAAGTATCATCAAAGAAGTACTTATTATGCAATGACAAAATATGAGACCAAAATTTGAATTGAAGATGAAGATAATCTCTATGAAGTTCATCTCACTAGTGATCAAAATGTGGAGGTCAAGCATGCACCTAAGGAGTTGGAGGATTATAGGCAGACTATCACTATGAATGAATTGAAATAAATAATTTGAGAATAGAAGAGGACCCTCGGCAAACCTTCATTAGTGCTCTTGTGCTTGACCATAAAGTTAAAGAGATAAAAGCACCACGTGAATTTAAGGATTGTTTTGCTTAGACATATGTTGAAGTACCCGACTTATCTCCTAATATAGCAATACAAAAATTAGTCATTAAACCATATGCGACACCAATTAAACAAACTGCCAAGTAATGAGATTGGAGATTTAGAAATAAATGGTTGTAGAAACTAAAACTCATTGGAGCAAGTTTCATCCGGGAAAATATGAAGATTAGATAGCCACCTCATTCATTACAGAGAAGAAAGAAAATGGTCAAATCCATATATGTATTGACTTCCAAGACTTAAACAAAGTGTGCTCAAAGGATGACTTTCTACTCTAAATATTAAAATTGCTAGTGGATAACACTTCCAACTATGACATGTTCTCACTCATGGATGGGATATAATTAAATTAACATGGCTTTTGAAGACAAAATATACACATTATTCAAAATAGTAATTAACATATATTATTACATAATCATGCCCTTCAGAAGAATGTCAAAGCCACTTATTAAAAGGTCGGTATTTTTAACAAATCGATTCATCACAAAGTATAATGCTATGTTGATGATCTAATTGTTAAAAGCATGGATCACAATCACCTTAATGATCTAAATATTATCTTTGAAAGAATTAAGAAATACATTCTCAAGATGAATCCTCTTAAGTATGCTTTTGGAGCCTCATCAAAAAATTGATTGGTTATGTGATATCAAATAGAGGAATTGAAATCAACTCTAAAAAAATCAATGCATAGAGATGTCTCTCAAGAACATTCGCTAGCTCCATTCTTTATAAGGATAGTATAGTTCACATATATTTGGTGATTTAAATCAAATCCAAGCGATGCCAACTTTTCGAAATGCTTCTTTTAAATGGGATAATGAATTTCGATATCATCAAAAGATCCCTAATAAAAGCCTATTCTAGCAACATCACTCACAGGAAGCTTCTTATCTTGAACACAACACTAGAAAAGTCCTTTGAGGCATTTCGAAAACACAATGAAGACGTCAAAGAGAATTCATTTTATTATATCAATTAGAGATTAGCAAGAGCTGAGATATAGTTTTCTCTAATTGAGAATCATTGTTTGACGCTAATATTTATTGTTGTTGAAAACATCATCATTATATACTAGCTCATAAAATAATACTCATCTCACTCAATTCGCTGAAATTTTTGATGACGAGACCAATGTTGACAAGTCGTTTGGTTAAAAGGACAATTTTATTTCCACAATTTGACAAAACATATGCTCCATATAAAGTAAGAAAAGCGGATACTAGAGAACTTTTTTGTTGCACATCCTATTCCAACAAATTTGTTGCTTGATGATGATTTATCCAATGAACAGATTCTCATTCATGAAAGAGAAAAGCTGCAAGTTTAAGAGATTTATTTTGATGGAGCATCATCAATAAAGCCTACTCAACCTCTAAATCTCGAGAGTAAAAGTGACATTAGCCTCATCTTTATAACACCAAAAGGTCTAATGAGGTGTTTATATAGATTGACTAAGCCAAGAACCAAGAATGAGGCTGAATATGAGGTGCTAGTAATAGGCCTTGAAGAAGCCATTATCATTGGGATCCAAAACTTATAGACCTTTGGAGACTCTCAACATGTAATTAATCAAGTTCTTGATACCTATAAGATTAACAAGCTTGAATTGGCTCATTACCACAAGTAAGTACCCAAGTTCATGAAATAAATTCTAAATGTCACACCGACTTAAGTTTCTCGATCAAAAAAAAAAAGACAAATTACCGTGCCAAATTTGTAAGGAAATAGTATGAATTACGACTTTGTGATAATTGAAGTTTTTTACTCATCGAGTTTTGCAACCAATAAATCTACAACCCCACCGGGAGAGGGATCATCAAGCACAAGCCAATAAGATGTGACTATGGTCGGTCCTCATACTCCATCATAAGTAACCCCAAAGACCAAAAGAGAAGTCCGCCGGAGAAGTCTAAGTCTATAAGGAGTCTCTATCGGGACAAGAAGGAGCGTCATAGTAGAAGAACCGAATGATTGGAGGTAACCTTTTATCGACTATTTTAAATAAGACAAATTACTAACCAATAAATCGTAGGTTGCATATACGTTAAAAGATTCAATAATATGCATATGTCAATGACACCTTATACCATAAATCTTTTGAGCACATGTGTTGCAATGTTTGGAGATAGATGAAGCTAACAAAGTGATGTCTAAAATTTATGAAGAATTCTACATTGTGCATCAATTAGGCCCTAAAATGATGGTAAAAATAAAAAGAATGAGATATTATTAGTCGTCGATGGTGAAGAATTGCATTGACCACCCCAAGTGGTAAAAGACAAAAAATGTATGCACTATGTCGAATAAGGAAGAGTACATAATATATCTGAATACAACTATAGAGTGAAGTCAATCACAAAAGACTACTAAAAAATCACAAAAAACAAAGAATCTAAGAAAAGATGAAAAAAAAATCCTAGAATGCCTTTAGACCCTTAATTTATAAGGTATGAGGGCTACATATGAGGCTATAAGAAACTCTCAACTAATAAATGAAAGTATATGGGAGACTTCATGTATTCTCAAATTGTTGGGGATCGTTGCTGAGTGCCCCGCAAAAGCTGCAGTTTGTGGCTATGAATATTCAGGCAGCAAACTATCAAAAAACCTTCAAGCTTTGTGAAGAGTATGCTGAGATCCTCAAAGAGTTGGTACAGGCTTTGAAGGATCGTGACACCACCTGATCCTCACTTTATGAAGAGTTCTTTCTTCAAAAGGCAGTAGATAGAGCATTGTCGGCCAAGGAGGAAAAGAATAAGCTATGTATTGAACTGCCAGCAGTGAAGTGTAGGGATAACCTAATGAAGCAATAAAGAAAAAAGGTGAGCTCGCTATAAAGGCTTTTAAGATTGCAATGAACTTGTGCTATTAGCATTAAAGAATTAAACTTTATGCTTATTCTTAATGGATCTCTCGCCAGACCTTGCTTTTACTCAAGCTCTCTCTCCTTCTCTTTCTTCCACTTAGCCGGCTATAACTCTACCTCCCCTTAACCTATCCTCAACATTCAAGCTATAGGCTCTTAGTTTTCCTTTCAGCTTGTTACCATTCAAGCTATAGGCTCGTAGTTTTTCCTTTCAGCTTCTCACCGCAATTTTCCTCTTTCACGCCCCATGGAAGGAAGTGAACTCTTACGGCAGTGTTTGCACCAACCTTTGTAGTAAATAATAAAATATGCCAAGAAAATTACGGACCATCTAAAATTGATAAAATAAGGAACATCAGCATATCTTTGTAGATGTTCCATTACATAGAAAGCCTGTAACAATGAGCATGCTGACATGGTTTTACACAAATAGTCAGGCAAGAATTGCTCACTCTGCAGATACAAAAGCATAATACAGCATTATTTTGAACCTAAGTAACTACTCTGTAATGCCAATTATGTCTCCTTTCTAAGGTTTCATAATTCATTGAAACTTTCATGCTAGTTGCCAATAAAAAACACAATCAAATTAGACACATAGGAGATTAAAAAAGGTTAATAACTTCATATTAACAAGAACATATGCTGGTATATTTGTCCTTTTTGTCTCACTAAATCTCATTAAAATAGAAAATTATGAATTGAATGAAAATCTGAGTAGAAGATAATCAATAATGAAAATTGGCACCGGACAAACCTCTCCAGCTGAAACTGTAATAACATGTGGAGTAAATCCTTTTCCAGCATTGCCTATATCAAAAAAGAATATGTAACTAGCTTATGACACTCATCTGTCACATTTGGCTTAAAATTTTACTTTTCAGTGTATTGTAATCTTAAGTCTTGAATTCTGCACATATTTTAACAATGAGCAAAAGCTAGCATGAAAAAAATTAATATATATATATATATATATATATATATATATATATATATATATATATATATATATATATATATATATATATATATATATATAATCGTAAAATAATCCCTTCATTATTCATATATAGCAATAATTTAATCTCATAGTATTACATTTCTCCAATTTTGTTGCTCAACCATACAAAATTGATCCAAAATGATCCCTTCAGAAATTATAATATAAATTTGAATCTAATTTAGTCTCTTGACAATACAAAATTGATCCCGAAGTTACTCTCTGATGAACTATTTTTGGATTAATTATGTATGTGGGACTAAACTGGAAAAATATAACACACTAGGACTTAGTTGGAAACATAGAAATAGTTGGAGGATCATTTTGTAATTTAACCTTATAACGAACATATATGTACTTAAGACAGACCTATGGCTCACAAAGTGTTCACAATCAACAACGAAAACACTAGGAGTCACAAAGAGTCCTGTTATCAAAAGAATGCATAACAATAAAAGCAAGGTTCATGCGGGAAACCAAAGTATAAACCTTCAGGACAGATTAGGATGTGCATGCTAAATAGGATATCAGACAAGATAATAATTCTACAAATACATCAAAGTTACTCCTTATGCTGGATTTGGTCATTCTGAACTCTATTCCAAAATAATGCATGGCTGCTTAAGGAACGTCAAAGGTGGAAAACCCAACAATTCACTATATGAACAATGATTTTGCAAAGATTATATTAGTCATGATAAAGAGTCAGTTGAATTATTTAAATAATAGAACTATTAAGAAAAACATGAACTATCACGGAACTTTTGAGTGAAACTATACTTTCTAATCCTGCTAGGCCTGCAGGCATTTTAACCATGCATTTGGACATGTCTCCTACAGAAGAGCAGTTTTTTAATTATTTGTATTAAGCTTATGGAAGTTTGCCAGTTTCATGAAAATTGACCTATAGTAGAAAAAATTAATTGCTTTTGCTGAAAATCTCAAACTTCTATTAGTTTAACAACAAATCTTATTTTGGGTGACAAGAGAGATATACAAAATCCAAATCCCACCTCAACCCTCTTGAGACCCTACACTGGCATGACCTTAATGGAGTGGATGTGCCACTTTTATCATTTTTGTGTCACATCTGATCTCTCAACTCAACTATCTAGTTTCTCCCAAATCAAAAGGTTCGTAAAAACAGTCATCAGGTTTTCCTTCATCATCAGCAAAACTAATTTGAGAGGTCTTCCAAGTCATCTAGGCATAAACCTATGTTATTGAAGAGCACGTGAATGCATCAATTGGGACTGCAAAACCTAAATCCATTAATGAAAGTACTATTCCATCTGGTAAAGATCCATTAACTGAAACATTCAAAACATACAATTCACGTAGGCATCACTTGTGCAAGCATGCCATCATATGTCAAACCACCCATCCTTCTTCCTGCATGCACATGACAATAGGGGCGTAAATGGGATGAACATGAGCGAAGCTAAGCTCCTATTCGCATTTGGCTCGTGTTGAATAAACTAAAATACCAAAAATGTGAAGATTGTAGGATATATATATATATATATATATATATATATATATATATATATATATAATTGTTTGTTTATTTATTTCAAGCTAAAACGAAACGAACACAATTGAACAGAGGGTTGTTCATGTTTATATATCGCGCTTTAAAATATTTGTTGTTTGCCGCTTAATGAACAATTCAAACCCAAGCTATTTAACAAGTTAACACAAGCTATTTGAGAATAACGCTTTTTTTAAAGCCCTACATGACAAAACCACTATATCATGTATACATGAATAAGTTTGTGAACATCCATAAACATACAACAAGATGCATGATTGTACATAGATGACAAGAACAAGCATGCAAATGAGTATAGGAACAACAAACTTTAAAATGTCAAACATTTTCTTTCAACTAAGTTTTGGATGTGCTTGGAGCTCGTGAGAGTGCTAACACCAAAATTTGTGAAGGACATTGCAAAAACTTTAGAATTGTCTACCCTTCATTGCATATCTAAATCACATAAGTTCACCCGCTTGTGTTAACTAACATTATTTGTTTCTAAACAAGGTCTTGAAGACTTTCACTATAGTCTATGGATAAATTTTCAAGAACAGATTTTAGGGGTATTTCCCAATGGGTTTTCCTTCTTTTCTATAGCACTTCATGTATTATTTATACAACCATTGATTTAATAAAAATAGCAATGATCACTCATAAAATTTCCATCTATAAGAAGATTTTGTTACTACCTTTTGAATTAATTTGAAAACCAACCACAATTAAGATTTATGGATACTAGAATATCATTTTGTTTTGTTTTTTATTCTCCTACATCCATCCAACTTCCCAAAACATTAATTTACTTCAAATCTCAAAAAATATCCTAACTCCTATTATCCATCTCTTATATATATAACTTCTTAGTCACATATCCAAATAACCTAAAATTAAATTCAATAGTTAGTTAATATTTCAAACATATGATATGAAGATCCTTATCTTTTCTATTACGGAAAAAACCAATCATTTAATATAAGAAAGTCTCAGCCAATAAATTATCCCACCTTAAACTTGATAGCTTTTCCTTAGCCTTCCAAAGCCCTAAACCTTTCATCACCATTTCAACAACCTTTGAAATCTCTTAATACTCTACCTATCATTTAATACAAAATAAGATTCAAAGCCTGATACCATGGTCACAAAGAAAGAAAACATAGCAATCTAAAGAAGCAGCACTATCACTACAATGAACGTTATCTTTGAACTCCTTCCTCAAGGTTTTCTTCAAAAAAGATTTTTTTTCAAAAGAGATCTTCCCTTTCATCAAAAAGAATCTTAAAATCAAGAGAAAACATTTGCTTTCCCTTTGTTGTTAAATTATTTTACTTTGGTAAGGATCCATGCTGAAAAAATCTAAGATTGGCATATTACATTGGCAACCATAAGATTGATTTGCTAGCCCACTATTCAGTGAACATCACATAAATTTCAAGCAAATTCTATATTAAAATCTTCCTTTGATACATCTGAAGCACCAAGCAATGTAAGGGTATTTTTAAAGCATGGAAATGAAGCCACATTTTCTTGATGTTTATCTTTCATTTGTTAATTTTATAACTGGTTATCTTTATTTATGAAATAAGCTGATAAAACAACTCAAAGACTCCAAAAAAACTAATTTCATACACTTATATTTTATTATTACATAAGTATCCTTCTTCTCTTTCACAAATATCTTTTTTTTTAAGTAAAATGCATAAGTCGCTTTGTGTATTTATAAGAATAAAAGGGCTTTGCCAAAAGGGCCTAAAATGATCATATAAAGCTTGAGATTTAAATGGTATACTGTGATCCCCTTCTCACTTGGAAGTTATTTTAAGCAAACATTATTCAAATCATCATTTTTATATTTCATCTTTATATTTTCACATTTTAAAAGCACTTCACTTCATATTGTGTGTTTATAATCACAAATCCCTAAACATCACTATATAACCTCAGCACTAAACAAAAGTTTTAAAATTTTAGCATTTGATTGTATGCATAAGATTAACAAATTTTTTAAATTAGCTCATGTAGCTGATTGGCAAAGCATAAATGAATATCAAAAAACTAACTTTGCAAAATTAAGATTGTCAAGAAAGGCCAAAACATGTTGAAATTACAAATTAGAAAGAGAACAAAGGCTTGTGAGAAAAACTTTAACATATATAGAGAAGAAAGAAATTTTAAAATCTAAATATTACCCATGAAAGCCTCAAACCTATAATCAAAAGCCCTTACCTATTAAGAAAACATTTTACTTTTGATAGAAGGAGATAAAAAGAATTAATGCATGGTATGAATGATAGAACATGAGATTGTTGATGAGTTTGATAGTATAGATGAAAAAATTAATAATCTTAAGAATATGATAACTTTAAAGAATGACTTATAATTTCTCCTACACGAGAAAATGGAAGCATCAAATTAAATGTGTTTGCTTAACTACTAATTCATCTATCTTAAGTAGCTATCCTAATGAGCTTGAACCCCATCTAACTTCAATATCAATGTTAATGATCCTTTTGACGCCTTATTATTGAAAGATTCATGCTTATTATGCTCTCAAAACCTTGAGTAGATTACTTGCGAATCTCACGGTGAACTCATTAATAAGCCTTTTTTCCACCTAAGATGCACATAACTCGTGGTCATAGATCATCAATCTAAAATTTCTAATCAAATTACCTAATATCATACTCGTTAAGACTTCTTTTTTAAAACAATGATTCATTATTATCTTGTCAATTCACATATATGATATAACCTCAAAATCTCAGCATAATATTTATGACTATGGGGACATGATTGATAAGAATTTTCCCCTTGAGATACCTAATATACAATATTACCATGAGATACATATACCAACTAGAATCTTAGATCCCAACATATCCTATTTGACACATTTATTAGAGAGTAAAATTATGACCATCTATCCCTATATGGCATGTAGCCTAGTTAGATCTTACTCATAGACCTCCATTACTAGATTTGGTTCACCTAATTGAGCATTCAAAGTTGTATTATGATGTTTAATGGTTTGTTCTTAATGCCTTTGATTAAATTGACATGAGCATTAATTATATAATATTACATTTTCATTAGAGCTTCATCTACAAAGGCTTGATTCACATGAGTCATAATGAGTTGACCTAAATAGAGACAACATTGGTTGCACCAATTTTAAAATTATTCACCTAGAAAATATAATAACAATACTTTAACTTACACTCAAATCCCTAGTTATGAATCCACCAACTACTATATAATGAAAAGGAAAGGGGCGGGCTTACTACTTATTTTCTAGTTTTGATGCAAACATATTTTCTACTCTTATTTTATTACATAAGATAGATCTAAAGGGATTATCAAGTATTGGGATCGATAAACTGATCCACTCATAAGAGATATAGGTCCACTTTCAAAATATCATCATTATCAAAAATCACAACACATGTAGATATTATATCACAAGATGCATCAAAAGCTTTAAATACCTCGATTTACGAGGTGAAGTATTATCCCTCCCACTTATATAACATATTTAATTTTGTACAACAAAGTTCATCAAGTATAAGAGAGTTGATGCAAAACAAAAAAAAATAAAAATAAAAAAAACTCTTACAAGATTAATTTCAAAAGTCTATTATATTAATAGTTAATTGTACTTTATTTCTATTTTATTTATTTTCTTTCAAATATAGTAGCTAATGATGTAAGGTTTAGAGAATATTTTAATTGTTAAAATTGAAGAATCAATAAAGCAATCAAATATTTAATCAAATCCTTTAAATTGAATTGTTATTATATGTTTAAATAGAGGGATATCTTTCGAGACTACCATTATAACATATATAGGTATTTTCAAAGAGTGATTTTAGAGGTTTTCCCATTGTAAGTTTTCCTCATTTTCTCCAACATTTTATATACTATTATACAACTATTGATTCAATCAAAATGGCTTTGATCTATTGCAAAGACTTGTGTATACAAGGGTCGGTATTATGAGTTTTTAAATTGATTTGCAATTCAACCAAATAGATTAAACTCTATCATATCATTTCTTTTCTCTTATTTCTTATTCTCCTTCTTCTCCACCACCTTCCCAACACTTTAAACCACTTAAACCATAACAAAATGAGATATCCTACAAAACCCTAATTCTTGTTGTCCACCTATTGTGAGTAGGCCACATAAAAAAATCATAACTTGTTTATCAAATATACAATCGGCACCTCCATCAGTTAGTTAACATCCCACACATATAATTTAGAAAATTGCACATTTTTCCATCAAAGAAAATCCAGCCATCCATTATAAGGATGTCTCTGCCAGAAATAATCCCACAACCCTAAATTAGTCAATTTTTTTTTCTTTAGCCATCCACTACCTGAATATTCAATGCTACTTCACAAAGAGTAGATATGCACCATCTAAACTAAAATGAACATAGAACATGTCCAAAAAAAATAGAAAAATGACATATAGCACGAGAAATTTCCATAAATCCAACATTAGCATTATTTGTCTCAAAAGCTCCAAATAAAGAAAAGCATTTCAGCATGAAATCAATCATACGGTGCCGCTTCAATATAATATAACCGAGTCCGGGTAAACCAAACAAAGATAAATGGTCAAATATACCGCTACAAATATATGAACAGCTTCACAATTCACTCTATTCTTAAAAAAAAAAAAAAAGACTACTAAGCCACAATGCATTCAACATAAACATCTCAGGCTAAATGAAGAGAAATATGGAAAGTGTTAAGTTCAAACCGAGTGCTGTCAGCTGAGCTTTCCTTGCTGAAGAGTTGGAAGAGAAGGATCCCTTCTTCCTTAAAGCGGAGCTGGGAGATGGCCGCAGAAGCGACGGTGAAGCCCTGGCTGCGGCGAGCGGCAGGGAAAGCGAAGCGAGAGATGGCGTCGGCCCATACTTCCTTGGCCGTCCTCTCTTCGCTTTGCCTTCTCAGCAGCGATTGTGGCTTCGGCGGCTGGGCGTGCTAAGGAGGGCTGTGCGCTTACGGCGCGGGGAATGGCGAAAGAGTTTGCATCGACGGCAGCGGGGAAGAACGGAACGGGGAAGTTTTCTTTGCAAACGGTGCCAATAGAGGCCGCACCGTCGATGACGTGAAGATGAAGTTGGGTGTCGAAGTAGGAACCGAGGTCACTGCCACCGCGCCCATCCATCGAGTGAAGCGCGAGCGCACCAGAAGAACCCGCGAAACCAGCAGCGAAGGATGTGGAGCGTGGGATGGAGAATTTTTTAAAATAAATTTTATGTTTAAAATACTAGAAAAATAATTTAAAATAACTTATTTTAATAGCATTATTTCTATGAGTGAAACCTTTAGAATTTCCTGAGCAGTTTATTAAAATTCCAAAATTATCAATTTATAAGACTATAATTTAAAAGAATTTACATGCATACCAATTGATAATTTAATATTTATATATCTAAATTTCATTCATTATGATAAGTTTTTTAAATAATGTTTACAAAGTTATAAAATGTTATGCCTATTACTCTTTATATTTGGCATTGTTGAAAAAAAAATTCCAACATATTTGTCATTTTGGCTTCATCCTCATATTTTTTAATACTATTCGGGTTCATATGCATAGTCTCAGATGTCTTAGTATCTTTTCTCTCTCATATTCATAGCTTACAAATTTGTGTGATTTAAGGCAAACATGAATCTTTCAAGAAACATTATAAAAATTATACAAAATTATCACAACACTACAAGCAATGTGTGTCCTACTTGCTCTGGTTGGTTATCCGCAACACCTTTATATCCTAAGCTCATTATGGGAAACCTAACCTCAAGAATCAACCAATCAATATTAAAATTTAATTGGTTGCATTTAAATGTGTACTAATTACAACTAGGAATCTTTCCTTAGTTTGACAAAAGAAAGAATGCTCAATAAAAGGGACAATAAAGCCAAGAGTTTCAAAGACATGTGATAGAGGGTTTATGAAAAGAGATCTTGAGATTATTCTATTAAGGGAGTTCACACACAATAGAATTAATGAAGGAATCAAAGTGATAGTATCTAATGGGGTTAGGGAAGATAAGTTTTTGTTATGGTTCACATGTTATAAAGATTTAGATGTTAAATAAGTAATTTGGGAGTTTTAGATTTGATATTAAAATATAATGATATTAAGTAGTATGTATGTAAATCCCCTGCCATTTAATTACCACCATTCATAATAATATCACATAATATAAAAAACTATAAAATACTAAGCCAAATTTTTCATTAATTTTAATTCTCAAAGAAATGAATGTTATGCATACAAATTCATGAATCTTTTAGCTTCTTCATTGAATGGCAAGTGATAATTTTGTGAATAAATATGATTTTTGATTATATGTGCACAATTCTATCAAAAAAAAACTTATTTCTAAAAAAATCTAGAAAAGTCATCCTATTAAAAAATAAAAATTCTAGTAGATTCAATATGATCGATCAACAATAATCCAATCATGTAATATGCATGGAAGATCAATTTTCTTAAAAGGTTATAGTTCACCTTTAATGACAAAAGAAAATAAATTGTGATATTTAGTAGTCTAAGAGGCTTGAAATTTTATTCATAAGGGTTCTTCTAATTAAAACTTCATAGTGAGCTTATTATCATCAAACATAACAAGATTCTTTTGCATATTTTGTTGTTATTGGTGAAAGTGTTGTCATTATCATTATTAATGTTTCTTAGAATAATAATATGTGATAGATGTGTCCATCATTGAGTGTAAGATGGCCTTCTCAAATCTTTTATTTTGATCGAAGAGATTGTAAGCCTCTAGTTAACATATATCATATTTATATAAACCATTAGACATGCTATTACATGGTTCATATAACCTTAGAAGAGTCATTGAGAGCTTTGTTTGCTCGGAACAATGAAGAAGGAAAGAAAAATGTCTTATACTATATAAGTTGATGTTTGATAGGTGTTCATTTAAAATAATAATTATTATTATATAAAATTTTTATTCTTCCGGCTATAGGCATAGTGTTGTGTTCATGGCGAGGTGTCCTAACTTTCTAGAAGGATAACTACTCAATGCCTTGTCAAAACTACTGATAACGTCGCGATGTTGTGATCTTGGCAACAATGAGCGCATTGTTGAGAGGGAATAGTTTCAAGAAATAGTGCTATAAATAGAAGTGTCCAATCCACGGCTTCATCTTCTTCTCTCTCTCCGACCACTCCTACTCTCACTACATTCTCATACTACACTCGCACTCTCGATGATCTTCTTATGTTCCGTGATTTTCTATTCGCGGTTAAAGATTTATGTCATTTTATCTTTAAAAAGTTTGTTTAAATTATAATCCCATCATTGATCTTGGATTGATGAGTAAGAGAATAAGATAATTAGAATTTTGAAGATTTGAAGACCTCCGTTGAACTGCTCCGATGTGAGATGAAAATCTCTCCTCCATCGATCTTAGATATGAACAAAGAAGAAGAGTGCTTCACACTAAATATTAGTGTTGCACCTGTGTTCTCCGATAATGTTGTTATAAAGGTCGTGCCATGATGCCCAAGAACCAGCCTTTATCAAAAAAAATAAATCCATGGCATCAATGCTGATGCCATGCTTATTTGGCATTGGAAATGTGAGTTCGAATATTTTTTGATAAAAAAGCATAATATTCCCTAGCACTATAGTGCCATAGGATCATCTCGATGCTATATCTCCCTAATAGCGAAATGACATGGAAAAAAGTGCCACGGTGCCATAAGATTAGTGTCGCAATGCCAAGCTCTTGGATTTTTTTTCATTCTATTCAGTCGAGGCACTAGTTTACGCCACAGGCATTGCCACCGATTTCAATTTTATAAATATGTTTGAATTTTTTTATTTAAATCTTGGAGTGATAAATCAATAAAACTAATCACATTCAAGCATATAACACAAAATAATAAAAAAATATTTTTTAAAATCAAAGAAAATTATAAATTATAAAAATATGGGAACTAATAATCATGCTCATCACCCTCTTCTTCCTCGCTTATACTCCGGTAATTACATAAGGTTGATGAGGCAATGTAGGGAATGAGACTTGGTTTGGATATGAGATTGCAACTCTAGAACATGTTGACTAGTGCGGTTGAATTGATCCATGTAAGTGAATTTCATTTATTGTTGATCCATATGATGATCAAACTTACATTCTAAAATCTCCTACTTATGACTACTCATGTCCATCCTTTTCTTAAGTCCGGTGACTTGTCTTCCAATTTATTGGACTTGCTCGCCAGGACTTGGAAGATTGGTTATGGTGCATGTGAACTCTCCCCATTTCAAACCTTGATTCAAATCCCCAATTATCCTCTTTGTCGAGGAGCCTTACGAATGAGTATTTCTTCATCGGTCCCCATATCACTCCAATCATGGCACATTATAAATTAAAGATGTGTGACCATACCTAGATAGCACTCCCCTTCAACATATTATAAATAAAATTATAATTAACCTTCCGATATTGATCGTAATCCCCTCTAAATAACAAAGTTTAAAGCGGTCTTATCTTTGGTAACCTTGCTAATGTAACCGGTGGGCATAAATTTAGCAAAATGAAATAGTGCAAAGCTTTAGACTTAACGGAGACCAAGAGCATGAAAGTTGATGATCGGTTCCTCCCATCATTTTCATTGCACATTTGCATTTTCCACTAGAAAAAAATAGAGGATCTCGTCAAAATTAGGATGATTGTTATAGTAAGCATGATATTGATCGTAATCAATATATTGAAGATTATAATATGCATTTATAGAACTACTTTCATAACTTACTAGTTTCCCGAACGTATGCTTTATTTCCCAAGCTCCCCGCAAGAAGAACTCACGCACCACGGACGATGCATGAGTCGTTATCGTGTCGCCTTAGCTCGCCTTGTCTCATGATCATCCCTTCAACACTACCTTGGGGATCTTGGAAGCTTCTCTAAGATCAAGTATTCATGGATGAGGGAATTTTGATACCGCTCCTCATCGCTGCTAATGAATTTGTTGGCATCGTTGGATGCCCTCTTCATGCTCACTACCCTTCCAAGAGGCATGATAAAATGTAAACTTAGGAGAAGAATAGAGTTGAGAGTGAGAAAAGAAAACTTTAAGAAGAGACATAATTAAATGAAAATCTTTAACAACCCGAGTCTATTTATAAATCGGACCTAGCACCACAGCGCCAAAGATGGTGCCGGGAGCTGGCCTCTCAAGTTACAAACACGAACCGACACCGCAATGCCTACATGCAATGCCAATGCGTTGGTCAACCCATCCCATCGCATCGTGTGATCAAAAGATAAATTTAATTATAATAAATCTCATAACACACATACAAAAAAAGCATTGTGCGGTGAAGCTTTGACGCAACATCATTGCGCTCGACCCAACATCATCATGACGCCAATTAAAATGGGCGTTGTTGTTTCTTTAATCGATAGTATAACTATCGGGAATCTGACACCGCTGTGATACCGCGTGATGTTCAAATGGTCAAAAGATCAATAATGCCGGTGTCACAATGTTAGCCTCACTCACATGTACACCTATCATATAGACTATCACCTAAGCTTAGCCATGTTCCAACGCCTAAGTGTTTCCCCTTAAATTAAATATAATTATAATAAAAGACTACAACCCTAATTCTTACATTTCAAAAGTTATGTAAGTCCAGCTTCTATCCGTTCTCCATGAACATCCCATAATTATGCTCGCTATGTGAACAAATTCATATTTATCTACCATGTGGACAACCCTAATTTTGGCATTTCAAGCAGCCTCTATTCATTCACAATATGATCATTTATCCATTCATCATGTGAATACCCCATAATTTGTTTTCCACATGAGCAAATTCATATCCCCACCATGTAGACAACCCTTATTTTGGCATCCTAAAGGATGTAAACTCAACCTCTTATTCATTCACCATGTGAACATCGCCCATTTTCCATGTGAACACCTTATAATCTATTCACCACTTGAACACTCTACCACTTACACTAAAATTCTAAGTCTACTGAGATACCTAAAATGAGACAACCCATGGCTACTAATCGATTCTCACGAACATTATGACTATGCCCCTCTACTATTGGTGTGGAAAAATATAATCATAGGATAACGAAACCATGGGATCTTGATTGGGATTACACTCCTATTTCCTTTTAGGCGGCCATCTATGCCACACACCTTTAAGACACCAAATGCATATCGATAGATATGTATATTTCCAATCTTAAACGAGAGTGCTCTCTTCTTTGTAGTAAGAGGGTAATTAACTATAGAGCTTGCGTCCATAGGAAGTAGAATGCATATCTAAATAAACCCTAACATGATGCTAGGGAAATATGGTTGAATAGATGTCAATGCATCATGAAAAAATATACTCTACCCATCTCATCCAAAGATGATGGAGTGCATCCTCGAAGGTGTTTTTACGTGTGATGAATATGATTGAAATAAGATGTTATCCTATTGAGAAGCAATGTCTAGCATTGATATTTGCTACTCGAACTACAACACTATATGTTATCACATAAAATAACTTTGATATCTAAAGTCCAACCTCTTAAATTCTTAATGATTAGACCTACTCTAATTGTCGCTAGCTAAATGGGTTGTCTTATTACTTCAACTGACATAACATTTGTCCCATACTATAAAAGGGCAAGCTTTGTCCGACTTTCTAACTACTCATCCCTTACTAGAAAAGTTCTACACTCAATGATGAATTACCTTATAAACAAATCTTTGAAGTGGAATAAAGCTCAACAATCATTGAAATAGGCACTCTACTTTGATGGGGCTTCATAAATAAAGCTAGTTGAACCACCCATTTTACCTATAGTACATGTTGGAATTGACTTAATATTTTGATATTGTAAAGTGGTATTCTCCGATATTCATATAGTATGATCTAACCTCAAACCAACAATGAGGTCAAATATGAAGCATTAATTATAGGTCTAGAGGTAGCAATTAACCTAAAAATTAAAAGCTTCATGTTTATGGAGATTCCCAACTTATAATTTGACAAATAATTAAGATTTTAAAGATAAGTATGAATTGGCTTTATCATAAGCATGTCTTGGAGCTTCTAAAATAAATTCTTGAAGTAACAATTATAAGGGTGTCACATTAGGACAATGGTAAAGTCGATGCATTAGATAAATTAGCTAAAGAAATGACCTATAGAGAGAGCCAATTACAATAATAGTCCAAAGCGGACTAGCATTGGCACCAACCCTCCTACAAGCATTTAAAGCCAAAGAAAATTGCGTAATTTAAATGATACTAAAAGAAGATGACTAGAGAGAATTGTTCATCACCTACCTTAAAGGCGTGAATTACCAAAAGATAAATTAAAAGCTCATCAAATTTTATAAAGAGTGTTACGATATGCTTTTGTGAATGATATGCTATATCGCACTCATTTGACTAAATGTGATTACGATGCCTAAGACTAGATGTAGCAAAGATAGGTGGCTGAAATCCATGAAAGGTTATGCATTGCACACTAATTTGATCCTAAAATGAAAATCAAAATCAAATGAATTGGATACTATTGGCCTAGTGTGGTTCAAAACTACAGAACATGCCAAAAGATGTCATCGATAAATATATGTAGACACGTTGCATCAATTCACCTAATCACTTATATATATATAGTGGTGTCTTGGCGGTTGAAAGTTGGGGAACCTATATAATATGCCCAATAGATCCTCCGTCATCTGGGGACATCATTTTATTTTAGTTGCCACTAATTACTTTTCTAAATGGCGAAGCAATTTTATTAAAAGAAGTTAAAGCACAATGTAGTAAAGTCTTGAGACCATATCGCCTACCAATTTGGAGTACCTTGAACTTACAACAGAGGAAAGTTTTTGAATACTACTTGAAGAGCTTGAAGCTCTAGATGAAACTTGATTATAAGTCCAACAAAATCTAGAAATATATAGGTCAAGGATGACTCGAACTCATGACCATATGGTTTAAGAAGCTTCAAAGTAAGAGAGCTAGCGCGAAAGCCTATTATTCTACATCAACGAAACCAATGAAAATTTGACCCAAATTGGGAAGGACCATATATTGCTAAAAAAATATATATGAAGGGGATCTTATCAGCTCATTGATTCAAAGGGATAAGATATGTGCCCCTATAAATGGAAAATATCTCAAGAGATATTATACATTATTAGTAAATATGTTATGTTTTACAAATGCAAAAGTTAAAATCAACTTAAAATTTGTCAATCGAAGAAACACTCTTCACTTAAGTCCAAGAAGAATATTCTTATCTCAAAAGAAAATTCCTTATAAATAGGGGACAATTTTATATGCCTTGTAATGCAAGAAAAATCCTCTATCAAAGAGAAACTCTCTCCAATTAAAGCTGTTCTAAATCAAGATCTATCATGCTTAAAGGGGCCAATTCTAAATTTAATTTAAGATTCATCATTTCTAAAGGGGTAGGATCAGATCCATCATGCCTAAAAGGGCTAGATCTAAATTTAAATTAAGATCCATCTTGCCCAAAGAGACTTGATATAAATTTAAACTAAGATCCATCAAGCCCAAAAGGTTGGATCTAAATTTAAATTAAGATCCATCATAGCCAAAGAAACCATATCTAAATTTAAACTAAGATCCATCATGCCCAAAGGGGTGGTTCTAAATTTAAATTAAGATATATCAAGCTTAAAGGGATCAAATCTAAATTTAAACAAAGATCTATCATACCCAAAGGGGTTGAATCGGATCTATCATGCCCTTAAATCAAGATTTATTAAGACTAAAGGGGTCATATTTAAATTTAATAAAGATCCATCACCCTAAAGGGGCTAGATTAGATCCATCATGTCCAAAGTCTATATCTAAATCTAAACCTTAAATTCCATCATGTCTATTGAGACCAAATCTATACATAAACTTAAATCCAATATGTCTATATGGATAGGATTTAAGTTTAAATATAACCAACATGCCCAAAGGGTCTAAATATAAATCTAGATTCAATATACTCAAAGGAGAATTAAATTTAAATTCTATAAAACTAGAGAAGATTGAATCAAAGCTACAAGCACAACACATTTACAAATTTAGATATTTTGCTTTAATTCATATAAAATTTACCTACATCCAAATTTTCTGATTGGTTACAATATTTACCTAAAATGGCTAGATGATATGCCTCTATAGATCCCATTGAGGAGCAAATATGGGCCATTATTCATTCTCATGATTCACGCTTAAATTACAAGATGGTTATAGGCATCGGATATGTTGATGGGCAAGAATATTTTTATGGATATATTTGCTCGATCATCATGCATTCTACCTCTTGATTCAAAGCTTCCATCGTAATAATTTTGTTGATAGTGTGATCAATTTAAAGCTAAGACATAGTCACAATATTTCTTTAGAAAGGGTTGCATCATCTTAGCTTTAGGGATCGATGTACTTTAGCTAGTTATAGATATTGCTCTTTCTACAAGCATAGTAGGCTTTTTAGTAATCATATATTACATCATAAGTTAGAAGATTGAGACCCAAAGTTAGTATTTGGCACACCCTTGTCGTTATCGGTGGCTATGTATATTGGGCCCACCATCATCTCTATAGATGCATGGTGACATCCTCAAGTCGATATATATCACCATGCATCACTTTTGATTACAATTGCCTTCCATTTACTTAGATCTAGAGCTTAGAAAAACATTGAGAGGGGATCACCAATACTTGGATTGGCCTACATGAGATGATAATCACCTTGGATGATATGTAGGATATAATAGTCTTTCCCATTATAGGCATTCCCATGAGGAGTGCATCTCTAGATCATGAGCACTTTCGGTTAGCTAGTTGGCTAGCATAGTATAAGTAGTTATGTATATTATTCAGGTCTCCATCGCACTTTAGCTCACTATTAAAGACTATTCGAGAAAGTGGAGATGCCTACGCGATTGAGCACAATTACTCTAGATGCATGGTCCGAGAATTTTCTTGATTTAGTACTATGTTAGCCTCATTTCACATGATTGGTTAATCTGTTTGATATGAGATTTCATTCATCTCAAAGTCATTAGATTTGGGCTAGAAGGAAGAGTCAATTTTGGTGAATCATAGCACGGGATGTTGACGGAGCTATCTTTAGTGGCTTTCATTGCCACTTGATTGTGCTATTTCCTATTTCCGTGTCACCAACTTTTCTATCCTTCCATTAATTTGATGCCCAACTTACTTGCTCGTGATGAGAGGATAAATCGCGCATCATTAACTTACATATGCCATAGATTAAGCAATGTGAACATTATGATTGACTCACAATATGATGTATATGCTCTTTAGCATGGATGGATTAATGAGCTTTTAGTTGTCATGAGATGCCATCTTATTTTAGAGTAGCATTTCCCTATGATCATGCTTGTTGGGCCTGATTGCCTTAGACCAAGATTAAATTTGAACCTACATGTTTACTTCATCATGCATGACTGATCACTTTTAGATTACTCATAGATCATTCTTTCATAGCTTTGTCTACTCAAAGCTTGGAATAAAGATTTGCATTTTCTCTTACTACGAGAGACACCATTACTATTATTATAAAGCCAAGATATAGATGCATAGAAAATTACCTCATTGGGTTAAGACTTGGTTTCTTTTCTTATGAACGCCATGAGTCCATGATCTTGAAGGGATACAATCCCAAAAGAGTGGCTTTATGGCTTTACTTTTGCACAAATATATAGACTACCATAAATATTAGATATAGTAGATACTCATTCCACAGGGACACTCCTATCCTCTGTTGGTTTAGCGGCTACATCATGGGCATTCTCACTTTCGTAGGGACTAGATTGAGTTTTTGTGTGGCTCCCAAGAGACTTACAGTTGGTCACCTATAATTACTATGGATCGATCATACCTTCTTTTCCTTCTTGAGCGGGCTTTCACATATATAGTTGTAAATTGGGAAAATCTAGACTAACATGACATTTGCATTCCCCTTGGCATACAACTCATACTCCTAAGAGATCATCGATGAGCATGACAATAGGAAGTAACTGCGAAAGGCTTCATCGGTTTAGGAGAGAGATGATAGAGATATTCACAGTCCATGATATCGGTCATGATATGGGAGTAATAGGGATAGATGACTCTACTTATATTCCCATCCCACCGAGTGAGGACCAACAAGATAGATGGAAAACAAAGTCACCTTGGTAAAATCAATAGATACTAGTGCTACTTCCCTAATATTTACTCACAGAGGACCATATGCATATTGAAAGGACCCACACATAGAGGAATCTATCACTCGATGATTAGCCACAAGTTGCTCTTATTAGATTTGATTTGGGTGATAAAGAGTGCCACATAGGATGATTCCTTAATAGAGCTTCACTCTTATGTAGGTAATCACCTTACTCATAATTTGAGGGATATAAAGGCAATTATTTGGTCTAGATATCTCATGCTTTGTCTCTAGGATACATCCTAGACCTTCAAATCTACTACATTGCAACTATTTAAAGAGCCAATATCTTATAATGATAGCATTGTGTCACTTACTTCTAAGTATTGATCCCGAAAGTCTTGCACGAGGTTCTAGCTTACGCATGGAGACATTCTTTATTATATTGTGTTGTTGCCTTAGGCCTTGAAGTAGGAAAGCTACAACTTTGAGAATCCATGTGTAGAGATATTGTGTTTAGAATATTCTCATTACATGCTTATTAGAGGTCTTGTCGATATAATCACTACTATTAAGACCTCACTCATCACTATTTCACATCAAGTCTCTCTAGTTCTCCGAGCTCAAGCACAATCTTAAAGCCTTGAGATCCTACAAGTGAGAGAGAGCTTTCTAGAGCATAGATTGAGCTCTTTGACATATCTACTAAATTTAGAGAATCATAGTTGACGAGATAGTATCTATTAGAAAGGAAGTCTATGGTCAAATAGGTTATCATAGCTATAGAAGAGGATTGCACATAGATAAAAGCTCGGTGAAGTCGAGCATATTCTTTCCTCATTGGTCCATGACCGTGAAGGTGTCCTTCAACATCTCCATGAAGCTCGAGAGGTAGTCTACTATGGCTTATAGAACAACCTATATGTATGAGAGAAATTTAAGCTAATTATTTATAGCTATAATCTCTTATATGTCACTGTCTTATATGATATATGAAAGTAGTTAAATATTTTTAAAGACTTTGTTTCCTCTTTACCTATTATATTGTTGCATATAATCATAAATAAATAAATAAGTAATAAATGCATCACATCCAATCAACATGACACATTCATTGGGTTGAGGATGCTCTTGACCAATGTTATTCTACCTCCAAATGAAAGAAAGGAGTTCTCCCAAGAGGTTAGCTTTTTTTTGAATCTTATTAATTAATTCATTGAATAGGGAGGAGGTGAACTTGCCTTTATATAGTTTGATGCCAAGATAAGAGAATGGAGTGGTGGGGTGGTTAAAGCCAATCATCTCCTTAATCTAGTGAATTTGGAATGGTTTAATCAGCTTTCTTGTTACAAAAAAACATTAGTTCTAAAAGTCATACTTGAGAGTTACTGAATTCTTTAAGGATTATGATTTGATTGATAGCCTTTTGCTTCCATAATAAAAGAGAAGTAAATCATTCGTAAAAGCTAGGTGTGTGATATTTAGATTGCTTCTAGTGTGAAATTTGATATCTTTTTAGTATCAACCACCTTTTGAGCATCCTAGAAATGAAGTTCAAGGTTAGGTTGAAAAGAGTGAGAGAAAGGGGTCTACTTATTTAACATCTATGTTAGCTTTAAAGAACCCATGAGGTTAACCATTAATGAGAATTTTGTAGCATCATCTGTTCTCCAAAGTTTTTTGAATTAGATGACAAAATGTATTGGAAAAATCTCTATCCTTAAGAACATGAATAATGAAGTGTCAACTAATTTTATCATATACTTTTAATGTCAATTTTGAATATCACATTCCCCTCTACCTTTTTTTTCAATCTCTCACGGCCAACTCGAGCCAAGAGAATGTTGTTGGTAATGTTCTTACCTTTAACAAAGGTGGCATGGATAGAAGAAATAAAGATATGAAGCAAATTTTGAAGCCTATTGGCAATAATTTTGCTAATAAGTTTGTTGAGGAGGGGTAAGGCATTGGTATTTTTCCCATGAATATGTCTCATTATCGTTGGAAATGAGGAATATTGAAGAAGTTGTGGACATCCTATCCAATGAAGAAGCTTTGAAAAACCTTAATAGTATCATTCTTTATGATATTCTAGGTTCTTTGGTAAAGAGAGTTGAGAAGTCATTAGGTCCTCATCTTATACCCAACCATTGAGCTAAGAGCATCTAAAATTTCCTTTTCCAAGGGGATGGAGGTAAGTTCTTCATGTTTTCTATGATTTACGTCTTTCTCAAAGATGTCATGAGGGAAGAGATTCTTGAAGACTAATTCAAGGTTTCTTGAGTAGATTCACATATAGTCTTCTACATCATTGTCTTGATTGAAAATCTAATTGCCCATTGAGTCTTTTCTTCTTAGTAATGAGTTTCCCTTCCCTTTTCTCTTAATTCAAGCATGAAAGTATTTGGAATTCCTATCTCCATAGACAAAGTGATTGGAAGACATTTTTTGTCACAAGAGGTCCCTCTCTAACAACATAAGATTGCATTTCTATTTGGAGTTATTCCAATTTAAATTCTAGGTCCTTGATATTAGCGGGTTCCCTAATGGAGATGGCTTGCTCAAGGCTATTAGTCTTGCTTTCAATTGAGTTGATGGGATGGTGGATATTGCCAAAACCTCCTGCGTTCCATTTCTTGAGAGATAAAATGTTTATCTTGTGTAATAATCAAATTTTAATTCACGGTTATCATTTGTAGTATTATGCCATGACTTCAAAATGCAATTTTAAAACCCAGATGAGGGGTCCACATGTTGAGAAACTTGAAGTAATAATTGATAGGTTTGAGGATGATGTGGAAATTTGTAAGGATAAGAGAGTGGTTTGATGCAATCTTGGAGAGGTGTCTTACTTTTGTGGAACTAAAATGAGATATCAATTCATAATTAATGAGAAGAATGTCTAATCTTTTGAAACTTTGCCTCTTCTCAAAGTGTATGTGAATCCATTATAGTCAACATCATATAGGTTGGCTTACGCAATATATTCAACAAATTTAATGATGGTAAAAGGGTTGGATTCCAACCACCTTTCTTCTCAAGTGGGCTAGAAATCATGTTCATGTTCCTGGATTACTCTCCCACTTGAGAAAAAGGTGTCTAGAACCTTCTCATTGAATGCACCCCCCACTCCCCCACCTATCCAAGGGAAAGATAGAATGGGCGATTAGCTTCATTCTCCAAAGCTCTCTCCTTGAGTTTTTGTTACAAGCATCATCAATAACTATGAAGGTCAACATTGGTGTTATGAATGAGAAGGTGGAGGAATTGGATGGTGTCAACTAGAATTTGAATTTGAATACTAGGTTTCCAAAAAACCAAATCTTGTTGCTCCTATTTGGATAAGTGTTGAAAAGTGGAAATCTTCTCTTGATTTTGGAAATGCTCTCAATGGTAACCATTGGTTCAAGTATAACAAAAGCTCAAGCTTTTGGTAGCGCAAGGCTCTTTAATCGATGTTCCAAATCATGAAGAAAAGCATATTAACGAGAGGGTTTACTAAGGGACCTTCGGATGGCCCATCCCCATTGGTCTTTTGATTCAAATCTTAATAAATGTAAAGCCATTAGATCCTTAAGTTCTCGGTACCCTTTTGGGAATTCTTCCTTGTTTTCTTTGTTGCCACTCATCTATTGTAGCATTGACCAAATATTTATAGTGTTTTTTATCAAATGGTTCATCTTGAGAATTCATATCATCTCATTACAAGAAGACCAATAGAATGAGCATCACCCAATACACATTATTAGCAATGAATCTAACGAACCCACTAAATTTGTTGAATCAATCCCACCACAAGAAGAAGGAGGAGATGATCCAACCAAAATCACGAGTCTAATGAGTCTTTTATGTATTAGAGAGTTTCCCCTAAATTATATTGGAAGTATAGTAGGTTTATTTTAAATCGGGTTCATGATTTTCTATAAAGGCAACAAGCCCCTATAGTTAATCACATCTTAGGAATAAAGGGTCTCTTCCTAAGAATATTCTTGATTTAAAAGATAAGTTATTATTTCTATGGAGTTCTAAGTTGGTTTTAAAAAAATGATATTTGAAATTTCAATTATAAACCATCCAAAGTGGAAAGACATATTTTTGGAAGTGAATCAAGATTAAGTAAGAAATGTGATCTTGAGGGCCTAGTAGGCATTTCAACTATCCTATCATTGGGCTTTAAATTTTTAAAATTTAATTTATATTTTGAGTTGTTATTTCCTTAGAAATTTAGAGTTTATATTCTAACAATACAAGACTATATAAATGCCCAAGGTTGAAGACTTACTCTAAGGATGATGATTTATAACCTAAGTCTATAAGTGCTTCACAAGTTAGATGCTCGACTAATTTTATTTTGGGAATTATTGGTCATTCCTCTTACTTGAGAGAACAAACCTATCCATCCTTTTGGACTTATAACCCATCTAGAAGGGCTGCGAACTAACACCACTTAAGCACATTTTTTCCATGATGTCTCATGTATAAGATGGCTGTATTTAGGAGAAAGAATCTAAGAACCTAGACTCACTCCCTAATCCTTAGATCATGTAGGGTATGAAATGCATGTAACACATTCTTAGCTTTTTAAATATTTTTATTGAAGATTCTTTAAAGGTCTTGGGTATGTAGTTTTATGCCTAAATGCCATGCAATTAGAAGTGGTTATGGGCCAAATCAATGAAAGAAGGCGTAGACTTCCCTAAGAAGGCGATCATCCTCAGTCAAATGCCCCTTTTGTGCAATGGGTGAAGTGCCCAATTCAAGAGTTGAGAGTAATATGATTGCATGATTCACGAGCAAAATAATTTTAGTTGATTTTAAGTTATTCATAAGGCTTTAATTTATATGAAGTTTTGAATTATATATTTTTGTGTTTGAGTTGATTAGATTTAAGTTTAGTAAAAAATTTTGTTTTCACTAAGAGCCTAATTATCTAGGCATTCGTCACATGAATCACAACACCGAAAGAAACCTAAAAAAGCGTTAATTCTATTGCCCACCCAAAATAAATTAAGCCAATTTTAAATCAAAGAAAGGCCAATGCTGAGTATCATAAACATTAGAAGAAAGAAAAATGGATAGCCAAGCTCTACCCTTATACACGACCTATAACTATAGTTTAGATCTATGTGTCTTCTTTTTTAGGATCATTTTCTTCTTAGGGACCTTCATTGGGCTTCATAGGGACCTCTACACCCATTTCGTGTAGCTCTCTATTAATCCTAGACCCCATAGATCCTAACCTAACTCTAAGCTCAAATTTACATTTCAAATTCAAAAATAATCTTAAGCTTTGAAAATAGATGTCGAAAAATACAAATAACACACATTAATTATATTTTATAAACATACGCTTAACATTATTGACAAGGTCACCTATTCTATTTGGTTATGCTAAGGGACTATTTAACACCTACAAGAAAATAACATTTATAGTTTTATTTATGATGATAGTCCCTTTTAGCGCATCCCCTCAGAAGATAATGTTAATTCTAAAAAAATAACATTCGACCATCCATACTAATGATAATCAATCTTAGCCATCTAGTTTAAAATAGTACACAACAAAAGAATATAAAAGGCATTCCACATCACAACATCATAGAATATTATAGAAAATCACAAAATGACCTAACCTAAGTCTAAGGTTTGTGATCTAATGATCTAGTGTGTGAAGGAAATAAGCTTGCATGTCAAGACTTTGTTAGGCCTTTTTTTAAATTACATTTTAATTTGAATTTTGAAGTTTGTTTATTTTTTTTTAGATGGTTTCAATTCACATGATTTAATGATTTGCAATTTAATTTTCAATTTATGTACATTTTATGTTAAATTAAAATTAGGTTTTGAGAATTAAGAATACTGATAAGTTTTATTTTGGGTGGAACCCATTCTATTCAACATCCTAAGTCCTAATAAGATGAAGCCTTAATCCTAAGATGAAGATTCATCCTAAAAGTCTATCTAAGATTCTTAAGCATCTTAATTAATCCTTTTAGATTCATTTAGATGATTTTGATTTGAATTAAGTTTGTGATTTTAATTCATTAAATTTTGATTCTTCTTTTAATTTCTTTTGATTTAATTTATTTTTCATTCCTTTTAAATGCTCATATTATATATTTATTTATTATGTCAATCAAACATATTTTGGTTAATGTGTTTCATTTTTTACCATTTTTCCTTTAATGTTTCATCTTTTATATTTATATTTCATTTAAGTTATATTCATTTCATTTATTTATTTAATTTTGGAATGATTTAGTTTACTTATTACATTTAAGTGTATGTATCTTATTCATTCATTCAATTCAATTTAATTTAAAATCACATTCAATTTTAATTTTAGTATTATTCAATTGACTATGTTTCAATTTTATAACCATTTGCATAATTTTTAGTATCTTGAATTGATTATTCATTGATTATAACCCATTTGCATCATTGATTCTTTCTTATTTCAATTTATTCATTTGATGAAATATTCTAATGTTTATTAATGAACTTAGATTAAGATGATTGATTCCAAATTATGATTTCATTAAATAGTTCAATTCATTAATTAATTTTAATGGAAATGAAGATTATGTTAGTTTGAAAGAGTTTCCTTTTATCACTTAACATAATGTGATTTCTCTTATCATCACCTAATAAGTTTAAAGAAGGGTTATTTTCATGTGTATTAAATTTACCTTATGTTACTTTAAATCTTTATGTCATTTTAAGTTCAATTCAACTTACCCTAAAGTTTAATTAAACTTAATCTTTCATATTAGCATTTATGACCACTTTATTCCTTAATCTAAATAGCCTTAATGCATTTATATGTTGATGGCTTACAAAGTTCAGAGATTAATGAACTTTATATTTCAGTTTATTAATGGATTTATCATGGTTAATTGATTAATAATTTTGGAATATAATTATATTCCATATTTTTTACTTATCCATAATCCTTAACTTATGATTACCTTTTACTTTCATATTGCTTGGATATTTTTATTTAAGTGTTTTGATGTCAATTATGATATTTTAAGTTTGTTTTATGGGTTTTGTAATTTTATGATTTTTATAATTTATTATTTTCTTTAAATTGACCTAGAGATTTTGAAATTCAAGAATTCTCAATCCAAAGGTCAATTGGGTTTTTATGGAAAGTGGGGTTCCTTGCCAATTTAATTTCCCAAATTTTACCTTAATCAAATGTGTGATTTGTGATTAATCAAGATTTTAATTATTTCATTAAAATCTAAATTAAGCCTAATTTAATGAGGATCATTTGGGGTTTTATTTTTCTTGATTCCACTCTAGAATATGCATCCAAAGGGGTTTATTCATAATTGTTGAAGTTTTGGTTGATTTATTATGATTTATTCATTGGGTGTGTTATGATCATAAAATGATTTGATCATTTTTCATAATTTATTTCATTTAATATTTGTTTATTTTATCAAAGTTAGGGTTTAAAGTTTAAATTTTACTATATTAAGACTTAGTATTCAATAAATTATGTAAAATTCACCTAATGTGTATCTTAACATCAATTTCAATTCCCAAAGTCTCAAATTATTTTGATCAATGGTTTGAGATTAATTTAGGATTGAAAATTTTCATTCAAACTCATATTAAGGTCAAAATATTTTCATATAATTTGGGGATTTTAATTTTAATAGATTCCTCTCATCAAGAGGAATCTATAAAACCTTTATTTATATTTTATTTTCTATAATTTTTTTGAAGTTTTATTAATTTGTATTAATTATTTAATTCAAAAAACTTGAATTTGTATTTATCCGCATAGGATCCATGTGGGTCTGTGGCATCGCTTTACATGCAACACCGTGCCATTCGTCCATGTGGGTCCACATGGATCCGCATCAAAATGGTGGCACATATGCGTTTTGATTTGGGCCATCGATCGAATCATTTTGCGTTTCTTATAATGGTTTAATCAAATGGTCTAGTGAGATCTTGGTTATCCATTTCTTATAAAAGGAATAGATGACGAGATTTTACCTCCTATGGCAATGATAAAAGCCAAGAGTTGTCCTTCATTTCAAGATGATTTGACAATCCAACCACTAAAATCGCTTAATTTCAATTTTAAAATCATCAATGAATGAAATGGAATGAATCTATATGGTTTAATCTCCCTTGAGATCATATTTGTTTCAAAATGACCAAAGCATGAAGCTCAAAGGGTGGCGTCCATAGCATACCTCAACTTTGGTGGCCTCTGTGATGGGATCAACTCAAGACCTTGAATGACATGATGAAGCTGTGGGAGGAAGGAATTTGATTTCCTTATCATGGATTGGCTTGTAGACCAACTCATGGATAGTTTTGATGATGTTGGTCTTTTTTTTTCTATGGCGGGGATCGGGCAAGGTTGTGATCATCTTCATTTTAGGTGAGGAAGGTGATGTAAATGTCAATTTTATATCCTCTCATGGGTTTTCCATTAGAGGTCGAGCCTTATCTCTCCTTTATCCTCCCTTGGTCGTCCACAACTAAGCGATGTCTTTGGAGCTAGCTCCAAGGCTCTTCAGATGTTCCACAACCGTCCATGGATGAAGAGGTGGAATGGTTGGAGAATCTCATTTGTCATTTTGCACTTATCTTTGGCCATGTCATATTCTCTTCCTTTTTCTTGGCTTGGACTTAATTAATTTACTTAAGATTGGGTGGCATGCTAGGATGAGTTTAGATAGGTTTGAATAGGTTTGGTTCCAATTTAAATTCATTTTGTGATTAATCTTGGCAATAGATTCAATTTAAGTTTCAAATGGTTAATCACTTTTTTTATTAATTGGTTTTAGATTTTGGTTTAAATCATAATTGATTGTCCATTGGATGATTAGGAATTGAATTAACCCATGCTACATATGGGTTTAGTCCAATTCCAAGTCAACTTGACCCATTTGCCTTAAATAGGTTAAGTTAGATTTGGTTGAGTCGAATGACCAATTTTAACTCAATTAAATTATGCTCACACTCAATTATATTTAATCACTAGTGTGAATAATTTGGAGATATTAATTTCATTTAATTTAAGTGGATTTCATTTTGACCCATTTGACCCAAATTGGGCTTAATGGGTTAAGTTTGGGCTCATTTGGGTCAAATGAGCAAATTGGCCAAATTGGACCCAATTATGGGTTGGTTTATGTTCAATAATCTTTTTCAAATGATTTTGGATAAGTTATTTGGGTTGATTGAGTTTTATTTGGGTTTGAACCCAATAAGACCCATTTAGGCTAATTTAGGTCAAATAACATATTTAGCCTAATTAAGGCTATTTTAAGCTTGTATTCATTTAGATTCATGTTTAAATATGTCCATATCATCATACAAACCATTTGGAATGATTTTATTTGATCAAATTCTGGTGGGTTGACCTTTGACTTGGTGGGACCACATAAAGTCAAACTATGTTTGAAAGGTTGACCATTTTGACCTTGATTTGGGTTTAATTTAATTTTATTTAATTTTATATTATTTTGTTTTTTAGTTTATTTCAATTTATTTTATTTAATTTGAATTCTTTGGGTTTATGTGATTTTCTAACTTAGTTAGGGTAGTTAGGTTTAATTTCCTAAATTAACTTAACCTAAGCTTAATTGGATTTAGGTTTCAATTGGTATGTGTTTAATTTGGAAGTTCACTTTTGTTTGAGGTTTGGGTTGAGTTAAGCTAAACCCATTAGGTTATACTAAACCAAGAAGGAATGCACTAGGCTACCAAGTATAGTGCCTATGTGCCTAACTAGATTCCACTTAATAAGTTTGAAAATAATGTTAACCACATCCAAAAATGAGGTCAATATGTTTCCAGATAAAATCCATTTTAGGGTGTTTGTAGGTGAGATTTTCAATCAGTGAACTTAAAGGGTTTAGCTAGGTTCTACTAATCCATCTCTAAAAGGATAATAGTAGGTTTGCCTCCTTTAGTTCGACTTTCCTAATGAATCTGAACCATTGCTTTCTAAAAATGAGTCATGATAGCAGCAGAGAAGGTTGGAATTGAAAGACCCTCAGGAGGGGTAGAAGCCAATGACCAAAGCTCTAGCATAAGAGGGATCCATAGAGACAGGCGAATAAAGCCAACTAGCCGAGAAAGGCATCAACTAGGCCAACAAACATTGGAACAATAATGGGGAGAAGAGGGAGGCATACACGGAAGCAACACAAAGGAGTTTTAAGACTTAAAGTATACATTTTGACTCTTTTAGAACTAACAACTTAGAGAGGTGATCTGAGCTCACCAAAATATATTAGGCAAACTCGCCACATGGGATGATCATTTGAGTTAACACTTAGGAAAGTACCAACTCAAGAAGCTCGTACACCACCTTTAGCTCAACTAAAATTATAAAACATGGCAAGCCACCTTTGTATTGAGCAGCAAAAGTTGACTTAGTTGAATACTCAAGAAAGTAATAAGAACATACTGCATAAAACATTTTATGAATTACCGAGGATGATGAATGTATGTTTAATGCCTCGTGTGGTTCGATTCACCAAAATAAACACTCCATATTTAGTAACTTGAGTGTTAGATTGACACCCCATGAGGTTGTTGACTTCCTAAGACCAACACTCCATGGTTGACAACTTAAGTATAAGACAACACCTAGTGAGGATAGTTACACCCCAAGACCAACACTTGGTGCGGTTGGCAACTTGAGTGTAAGACCAATACCCTATAAGATTGGCAACTCCTAAAGACCAAAACTTTATGGTTGGTAACTTGAATGTAGGATTGACACTCTGTGAGTTTGGTAACTCCCAAGACTAACATTATGTGTGGTTGGCAACTTGTGTAAAATTGACATCTTGTTAGATTGATAACTCCCCATTACCAACGCTTTATGGTTTACACCCTTATATTCATCCTAATATGTAGTTAAATGAGTATTCAAAATAATTATGCCATAGCAAGTATAATCAAAATATTTCTACTATGTCAAATACTTAAACAAAATGTCTTAATTGAGACTTAATCAAATATACTCGATAAACATGCTTTATGAAGTATATCCAAGTAGCAAATATTGAGCACAAGTACTTAACCAACAAACATGAATAGGTGAGTGCCCATGTCATAACAAGCATTTTAAGCTACATCAAATAATTGTTCGCCACTCCAAGTGAGTGTGTTTACAAAATAAGTCCATTCAACAAAAGAAAGGAAGTAAAAAAGAGACTTTCATTTCTTCAAAAGAACTTTATATATAAAGATCTACATGTGAGAATACAAAAGTCATCATATATAATCTTTAACTCTGAAAAAGAGAAAAAAAGGAAAAGAAAGAAGCTAGGTGTTTCCATCATCATTACCTTCATCGAGTCTAACCTTGATAAAGTGAGTACATTATTTAAGTCTAGGAACTTGGTGCCCAGCATCCATGCTTCACCAACTTAACAATCACATAATCGGTGCCTTTCTTGAACTTTTTTTATAGTGAATACTTATACTCACTAGATCCAAGAAAGTCAATAGATTTTGGCTTCTTCTATTGGAACTCCTCAATACTGAAGATAGAATCACCTTCATGTCCTTCTTCACCTCTTCTAAGTGAGTCAAATCCAAAACAACTCACTCCTTCTCCTCATTATGGCACTTTGCCTCTTCTTTGAGCTTGGCGAGCTTGCCTTCAAAGCCTCCAACTTGTCCTTCATAGCTAAGTGCTTCATCTTCCGTCATTCTATCTTTTCATCAAGAATCTCAAGTGACTTCCATGTAATGGCTTAAACAATAATCATGGAGTAAGGTCGCCCAATGGGAAGATCCTCAAGGAGCGATTCCATTCCATCATAGTAAATTCATGCCTTAGTTTGAATGCCTATTGTCTTAATGAGGTTGGTAGTGTAACTACTTACAACATACTTCTTTGACTCCTTACCAATTCTTCTCTTCTTGCTTAAGCAATCAAGTTGACCGAGTTCTATGGTGTTTTATTTGGGATCTTAGGTGGAAACCATGCAGATCTTAGGGGTACTTATTAAATTGATTAGACATGACATTAAGGTATGATGTACTATCTCAAAAGATAGAAATATCACCATACAATGGACCTAATCACCTAATAAGAACTCCCTAAGGCGATAGTCTTCTATATACCAAATCTTTTCCCTACTTTACATGAAAAAGTAAAACATGATTTATTTTATGTTGGGTTCTTTAATTCTCTATGGAGGCAAACCTCAATAATTAATTACATCCTAGTAAATGAGATTTCTTAAGAATACTCTCAATTAAAGAAGTCAATCTTATCTCCAAAGATTTCAAAGTTAGATTATCTTGAATGGGATATTTAAGAAAATTAAGTGGGAAAGTTCAATTTAGAAAGACTTATTTTGGATTCCAAAGGAAGATAAGTAGGGAGCACTCATGATATTAGGAAGCCCTGGTGAGCACTCCAATCTATCCTATGGTGAGGCTTTATGAGTTTAAAAGAGAGGTTTTATTTAATTTGAGTTAAAATTTTATTAGAATATTAGGGCTTATAGTCAATCAACACAAGATTATGGAAATACCTAAGAGGTGAGGATTTATACTCATGGCAGAAACAAGCAACCTCAGATCCTAAATCTAGGCTGCTTTAATACAAGCTAAGAGTGCGACCTAAATCTAAATAGAAAGGGGATTCAATGGTCTACTTCCAAGAGAGAGTAAACCTATTTGACTCTTACGGACTTACAACTACTTGGAGTGGCCACCAAAGAAACATCTTCTATGATTCAAAACCATGTAGTCCAACCTTATGTATGTGCAAGATAGCTAGGCTTGTTATTTAATTTAGAAAGAAGACTAGAGTCTAAACTCACTCCCTAAGAGACTAGAATATGATTGGTACAAAATCATGACTTAAGCTAAATGCAGAATTTATAAATTGTATATCATTTTGACACATTCATTTGGAGAAAGGCTTGGGACAATTATGCTTAAATGCATGATGAAATTGAGATATTGGCCAAATTAGAGATAGGAGGTGTTCTCCACCATGAGGGGTCCCCTCAGGTCAAGTGTTCCATAGTGCAAGAATGGAGACCCTCCCTATTCAAGATTGAAATAATATGATATGTGATGTTAGACAATCAACATTGTAAGGGGTTGCTAAATCTTTTAATTATCTTGATTATAGCCTAAACTTTAAAGTGAGTTTGAAAGTTATTTTAAAATTTAGTTATGAGTTATTAATTATGGTAGAAAAATTAATTTTATCCTAAGAGCCTACGCATCCGTGCCAAATATTCAAACATCAACCTTTAAGAAACTTATGAAGAAGATGCAATTTCTATTGCACAATCTAAACATAATAATAAAATATGCATAGATTTCATAAAAAAAAATAAAGGATGATGCAAGCAATCATACACCCAAAAAAATAGAAATTTTGGGTACTCGAGCTCTACCCTTGCAACTCGGATTATAAAGAATATTACAATTAAAATTGAATAGATGCTATGGGGTCTTCATTCTTCATCTTCTTTCTTTATTTTTCTCCTTTGATTTGATTTGCTTCAAGGCTTCACGGGGCCTCCCGAACTATGTTTTCTAGCAGCTCATCCTAAACCCTATAACACTAATCCTAATTCTTATTGCAAAATTACATATTTATGGAAAAGTAAAATCTAAGCACTGCAAAATAAATGTTTGCTAAATATACATACATCCCAAGCGGTTATATTTAAAAATTTGGACTTAGCACCACACATGGGTAACTAAGCCCACTCCTAATCATGGATTAGACTTAGGGGCATGAGCAACCCAAGTAGAAGCATTTATATTTATTTTAGCAACAGTTAGCATAATTTCCTGGAAAAATAATATTAGGCTAACAACGGCCTAACATCTAGTCTACATTACCATAATCCTAACATTCATCTAAACTATTACATCAAAAAACAAAACATAATATCATTACAAACACTTTAACCTAAAGCTAGAAGTGATGACTTAGAATTCTAATGTTTGTGTTTAGGCATAGTGTGGTATGTCTTAGCTAGGCTTTAGAATTTCAATTGGCTAAGGTTTGGAATTGTTTAAGTTAAACATGAGGGTGGTTTTATTTCAAGTAACTTAGAGAATTGGTGGATTTTAATTTGTAATTTTTCTTTGTTTCATTTGATATTTACTTAGAAACTAAGTATTATAAAGAGAGAGAGAGGTTTAACCTCTTTCATCCCTACCTTAGATTATTTTCTAAAGACATATTGTTGTGACTTTGTTTCTTTTAATGAATGATTTCTTAAGTGTTTTATATTAATCCTATGTTTAGGTTAATCTTAAAGAATCATATTCAACATGAAAGGCATCCTAAGATTAATGTGGTTGAATTACTATTGCATAGAAAATGTTGCCTTTGTTATTTTCATCATTAATAACATGCATATGATTTTAAACATAGAATACCTATACATACAATGTATTTTGGCACACTTAGATGATTATGAATGCATGCATTTTTGGTAAAGAGAGAGATTTTATTCCTTAGCTAAGTACACACACACATGTATTAATGTTTTAAGTAAGTACGTGCCATTGTTTAAACCGTGATAAGATAATCTAAGACCTCCTTGGGGCTACTTAAAGCCACATATTCTCAAGATGTCCAAACTATATACTTGTTATCTTAAATACATATGAATGTACACACAACTATGAGAATGAAAATCATGCAAAAGTTTATATTTTAGTGAATCATTTACACATGTAAAGTAAAATTCAATCCAAATTCTAGTAGAAGTACACATAAGAATGAAGTCCAAATAAGTACGTGTATTTGTTATCCGTGGAAGTGAGGTAATCTAAGAGCTTGTGGGGCTACTTAAAGCCTCATATTCTTGAGATGTCTAACTATATACTTATTATCATTCAAATATATGTAAACATAAATCATGATGATAGAATAAAACTTTGACATGTTTAGGCTATAAGCACATGTAAATCCTACATAATAGTCCATAATGTTAATTTAACTCTTCATTTATAATTTTAAAAATAGCTTTGAAATTTATTAGTGATAATAGCCACACATATAATAAGATTAATTGAACACATGCAACTTTACATACATAAGCGTATTCATTTGATTAATTGATTTGAAAACAAGAATATATGATACAAATGACATACAAATTTATAATGTTTGAAAAGAAATAATTGAACACATTAATTTCTAAGGATAATCAAGTTGAATAAAATCGGTTAAGGAAAACAAAGCTTGTTATGAAGTTTGATTTTGGATTTGATTCATTAAACTCAAAGAGGAGAAATAATAAATTTGGTATTTTATGCCATACCATGTTGATGATTTAATATGTTTAAGGGTAAATAATTAAGTGGATTTCATGAATTAATTAAGTTTGAATCATTAAGCAATTCATTTTATTATCCTTTCCTATGCTTCTTTAATTTAATTCATCATTTAATTATGAGCTTTCAATGATATGAAAATGATAAATTAAAATTGCAATGAACTTAGAGACCTAATGCAATGAGGTTCACAATTAACTATTAATTAAATTAAGAATCTAGTTACGTACTTATATGATTTTTCCACACCCAATGGGTTAATCATAATTTCTTTAAGAATCTTTATATTATTAAACACATAAAGAGAAACCCAAAATTCAAATTAAATTATCTAAAGTAATTATCACTTTAATGTGATTTAATTTTATTATTATTTACTTAATTAAATCTTTAATTAAATTATGAATTAACTATCCTCCTTAATGAAATGATCTTGGGAAAGTAATTAGGAAAGAGGTCCTAATCACTCCCTCATCATTTCACTATTAATCAGTGATTAATGATTATTAATTACTTAATTTTTACTATTTGATATTTTTAATAATTATTAAATTACTTAATGAGGGTGATTAAGGTATGAATTTCAAATTTTCCTAATTACATAACTAATAATTTCAAGAAAATCATGGGAGGAAAAAGGATATCCCAAAGAATCTACACATTTAATTTAAGACTCATTACCAAGTAATTAGAGCTTAATTAAGCTAAGTAAGAAAAATTTCAAACCCTAATTAAGCACTATTCACTATTTAAAACATGGGGAAATTATTTTTATGAAATTCTCCTCTATTTACCCTTTCTAAAATGGGTTTACTCATATTTTAAGGATTTTTTTACAATTAGTTATAAATTTTTTGAAGTTTAGGATGATTAATAACATTTTAAAGCCTAATTAATTCCCTAATCCTATTGGCACCACGTAGCTAACATGGCGACACTTTGCACATGACACCATAAGATTGGCCAATTAAATCATTCGACATCTTTGATGCGGTGGGCGTGCTTTGTCCCCATTCGATCTTGGATCGGATGGTGGAGATAAATCTTGCAATTCTTTATGGATTAAATAAGATAAATGAAGCGATTAATTACGATTGTCCATTATAATCATGCAAAATGGAGGACGGTGATCCTTCATCCCCGAACACTCAAATATGGACATAGTCCCCCCTCACGATGAGCTGTAGCTCATATGGTATCGAGATCGACTCCAAAAGATTTAGAGAAGAAATCTAAAGAGATCCTGATAAAAATTGCATGAAAATGCAAAACACTTCACAAAAGACCAACTTCTGGATTTTCTATGGTTTGCTCGATTTTACCTCGGAGCTCAAGATCGGTGGTCTAATGATTTAGGTAGCTTTGTCTTGAAGAGATGAAGCCCTATTGAGAAGCTCGTGAGTTGCCTCCCCTCCGGTGGCTTTGTGGACCAAATGCCATCGCTAAGCTCATCGAGTTAGTCTAGAGTGGTCTCTCGAATCGATGAATCGATTCATTTCACCTCATCGAGATTGGGGAAAGTGTGGGAGAAGTTAATTTGGATTTGGTGGAGTTTAGGTGAGGTTGGATGGAGAGAGGGCTCTTTCTCTTTGGTTTGATCTTGCGGCAATGGGAAGCTCAAAAGAGCGAAAAGCTTTAGGGATGTTCTTCTTGACTCATTGAAGCTTTGTGTGTCATTTGAATTCAATGGGGAGGAGTATATCCTTCTCGATTGATCCATGGCTAAGATCAACCATTTTTTTAGCGTCCAAAGTGCGGCGTCGGGATGGTGAATCGTGGTGGAGGCCTTGAGTAGGAAGGGAGTATGACCATCATCCCATCAAGTGTTCTAATGGGGTGGTAGTTCACCTCCACTTGAGCCATGGATGATCCAACTAGCTTTGGGTTAGGTTAGCTAGTGATCCAAGTGTCCAAAATGAGCTTTAGAGTTGCTACCAAGAGTAGGAGAGTGGGTTTGACCATCCAAATGGGGATTTTATCCCATTTAGAAGGGTTTACCCAATGGGTTTTAACTTAATTAGGGTCAAGATTGGTTAGGTTTGATTTGGGTTAACTCATGGTGACCCAAGAATGGGCCATGCTAGGTTTGGTTGGGTTTGGAGTTAAGTTGGTTGGGTTTTTAGGTCAATTTGACCCATGGGTCAAATTGGGTTCAATTGAGCTAGGTTGACCCATGGGTCAAATTGGGTCAAACCAAGGGTTGAGTCATATTAAAATGATGATTTGGGATGTTTAGGTTCAATTGGCTTGATTTGATTTGAAGTTGATTTGAATTTGGCTCATATGGATTCATATGGGTCAAATGAGCTAAGCCAATTTGGTCAAATTGACCAAATTGACTTGGGTTAGGGGTTGGTTTAGGTTCAATTGGTGATTTGGAGATGATTGTAGGTGTTGATTTAGATTAATTTAGATTTTGGAATTATTTAGCTCAATTTGACCATTTAGGTCAATTTGGGCTTAATGGGTCAATTGGGTTGACTTGGTCAAATTGGGTTCAATCAAGGGCTTGATCATGTTCAATAATCAATTCATGATTGTTTGGAAGCATTGGTATTAATCAATTTGGATTGGATTGAGGTTTGTCCCAATTTGGTATTTTAGGTCAAATTGGGCCAACTTGGGTCAAAGGTCCAATTGCACTTGGTTTGGCTCAATTAGTTGTAATTAATCAATGAAAGATGATCAACAATCATCATAGAAGATGTTAGGTGGGTTGATTCAATCCAATTTGGGTTGGATTGAAGTTCGTTTAATTTGGTTCATATAGGCTAAAATGGGTCAACTTGTCTCAAATGATCAAATTAGCTTGGTTTGACACAATTGATTGCAATTGGACAATCAAGGGTGATCAACAATCATTGGAGAAGGTATTGAATGAGTTGGTTCAATCCAATTTGGGTTGGTTTAGAGTTCGATCAAATGGGTCCTTTAGGTCACTTTGGGTCAAGTGAACCAAATGGGTCAATTTGAGTTAGATTAGGTTGAAGTATGTTGAACTGATTTTGATGATTGATTTAGGATTGATTGCAATTGATTTGGATTTAATTGGATTTTGGATCATATGGACCCTTTAGGTCAAATGGGCTAGGTTGGGTTAATTGGTTGATTGGTTTGATTTGATTGTAGGTTTTGGAAGAGTTTGAAATGATGTATTGAATGGTTGGAATGCTTTTGTGAAAATTAATTGGGTTTGGTTTAATTGAAGGAGCTTTGGGTTGAGTCCATAGGATTGGATCATGGGATTGAGATGGGTTTGGGTTCAAATCATTTTCATTTTCACTTTGAGCTTGGATGTGAAGTGAAATTCTATTGGGGTTTGATTGGATTAGTTTGAGGTTTGATTTGCATTAGTGGATATGCATAGGTCATGATTTAGGCATAGGATAAGTAGGTTTCCTATTTGTCCTAAGGCATAGCCTAAGCCTATGGTATACCTTCCTAAGCCTCTATGCTTAAGTTTAGTGTTCACCTATTCACTAGAAGTGTCCTATGACTAATGAGATTCTAGTGTGCAGAAGACTTGAGTCTAAGGAAGGATGAGTCAATCCTCACTATGAAAGTGAGGTCAACCAAAGGACCTCCAATAGATGTGTATAACCCGACAAGACACACCGCGTATTGGTGTTGGCGAGGTGATCAACAACATTCATAAAGATCACAAGCACTAAGGATGGCCATCCACATCCCAAATGAAGAGAGATGGAACCATGAATCCTAACATAATGCAATTCACTATCATGCCATGGGCATGAGAGAAATGAGTGAAATTGGTTTAATTTGTTAAGAAATGAATGATATTTGTTAAGAAACTTATGGACTTTGCTAAAATAGAGATAGTGGTGGATGTCAAAACATCTATTCTTCACCTTCAAATATCTCTTTCTCCGTGGAATCTCTTTGGGGATTTTACTTTGTCTTTTTTGAACAATCAACAATAAGGACTTTGTTGAAATGCAAATAGCGGTGGATGTCCAAACATCTACCCTTCACGTTCTCAATATCTCTTTCTCCTATGGAATCACCTTGGGGCATCACCTTGTCTATTTGGAAAGACATATAAATAATCAATAATGATGAGATAACAAAGTTATTGACAAAGCACAACTTTGACTTTCACTTCTTGATCTTATTTGGTAGGCCATTGATTTTTTAACAAAACCACCAAAAATTAGATTATGTCATCTGGGTGCCCCTTATGAAGGCATAATAGAAGAAGAGCATGCTCCATGCTAATCCCTCTTCTCTTAAGAGGATGAGGCGATGGTGATGCTCATTCATTCAACAAGATTTGGGTAGCAAAACCTCATGGTAATCAAGGATATCTTCTTGCTCAAGGAGCGAGAAGAAGAAGCTAAACCAGTGGTCCAAAGGGGCACACAACTCATCTGCTTGATGGCATTGAATCACTCATACTCATCACCCACTCACACTAAAAGTTTGAAATGTTGTGCCAAGGTAGCCTTTGAAGATGATGAGAAGATTAATGGTTGAAGTTCAGCAAATCTTTGGCCTCGGTATCCATAAATCTTGTAGCCTTTTTTTCTTGAGTAATGTCACCATATCTTATGAGCATTTATGAAGAAATAAAAGGTGGGTGAGATAACAAAAAATAGCCCACAGAAGGTATGAGCTCAAAGGAATGGGTAAAAGGTAATAAAAATTCAACTAACCATGGTGAAAGACAATTTATAAGCATCCATATTTAAATAAAGTAATCATTACAAAATCCTACAAAATTTTGAAGCGACATCATGTCAAAATAGTTAAAGCATCTACTTTCTTTTGAAAGAATCCCAAACAAGTAGATACTCAAGAGGCAAGTAATAAATGCGGTTCTTTTTCACAAATATACTTTATTATTACAATGAATAAAACTACAATGCACTTGTTACGCACATCATATCTTAAATTATTTTATAATGGGGTTTGAGTGCTACTCCTCAATGAGTGCTCCCATACTATACAAGTATATTAAACATGAAGCTGGTCATGATGATAAAGAGAGAAAACTTGCTTAACTCAACTTGGGTCAAGAAAAGTCGGACCAACCTCAGTTACTAACCCCATTAGGACTCCACCTTGAGTGTTTATCTCTACTACGACAGCTTCCGCCTCATCCACTCGACCAACACTTACTTTGATTAGCTATGCCTTTTTTAAGGGTGGCCACCCTCCCTGTAAAGTGGCGACCTTGGTAGTGTAGAAAAGCAACAATAACTCCCCTTGATCTCAACCCCGGTGTGGGAGAACCTCTCCTTCGGACTCATCGATGTCATGACAAGTTGATGAGAAGATACTCACTAACATTTTCAATATCCACCGAGGTGAAGCTAGCCTAATTGAGAAACAACAAAGTCCCCTCCAGGTTAAAGGTCCACCCTCAAGGATGGATTCATGCCCATTAAGGGAGCACTTAGAGGAGTGAAAGTCTCCCACGACAAAAAATAAATTTATTAAATAATGATAAAGGAATATCTATAAAGAGATCTACTAAAGACATAATACTCATAAAAGAAAACCACTATTAGCATGCAAACTTCCTCTTCACTCAAATGATGCTGATAACTCACTCAAGGTCAAATGAACTATTTTCCTAGAACTACCCAAATCCGGTGAGACAACCTTAAAAGCCTACAGTGCTTATTTTCACCCTCTATTGACCCTTGTACAGTCATCCACACTTAGCTACAATAACTGAAAGAGAAATCAAGAAATAGATAGAAAATAAGGAAGTTGCCAAATAATGTTGAGTCCTATCTCAGAGACACTCTTCCACCTTGTCTTTTTTGAGGTGGTTCTTGTCACCTACTTATCATGACTTGCCTACATTGAATAATGGGAACATCATCCTCTTTCTCTTCTTGAGTAGTATGTAGATCTCCATAGCCAAGTTAGAAGATGATCTACCATGGCATCCAAGCTTTATTCAACTATAGGAAGAGGAGGGACACCCACTCTTGCCCATGAGGCCACACCTTGCCTTGGCTGAGTAATAACATCACTCAGGGTAGTGGTTATCAAAGTGCTTGTCTTAATAGGGGAGACAATCATGAGCTCTATCAAGTTCTTGGCCTTCTTTTCCTTGAAGACTGCTTAGAGTTGATCAAGTTAACGTAGTCTTGAAGCTTCTTGAAATCTATTATCTAGTGAGCAAGCTTTTGGCTATAATAATTAACTCAATAAGGGGCAAGCAATTTCAACTTTGCAAACTAGCATGGTGAGGAAATCTCAACCCCAAGCTAATGCTCTTTTTTGCCGAGTAGAGAAAGGCCAATGAAGGGGACCGATTCAAAGGTGATGTACATTTATGATAATAAAACTACTTCTATCTCAAAATTTGACTTAACATTAATCATTTTTCAAGGAATAGAATAATGCTACTTAGCTATAACACCTATGTGTAATAGAAAAGTAAGGTCTGAAAAGTAAAGAAAGAGAATACATAGATTTTATGTGATTCAAACCCCAAAAGCTACTTCCATGCTTAGCCACCCATAGGAATTCACTAAACCAAAGTTGATATTACTAAAATCTCTCATACTCTACACATATAAGTACAATACACATACTTTCCTTAACAGAAGCACAACCCAACACGTATTCTCCTTAACCAAGTACAATCCAACAAGAAATCAAGACAAGACAAAGAGAAAGATACAAGTCTAACTCTCAATTTTAAAATATTTTTGCACTCACTCTATACTAGCATTAAGAAAATTAAATATTAATAAAAAGAGCTCACTTTAATTTTAAATGAAATTAAAACAAGATCTTCAATCAAATATTTAATGCAATTAAGTAACTCAATGTTGCTTTAATGATCTTTAAAAAAGTTTGAAATGGTTTTATTGAATGAATTTGAAATGCAAACAAAAATGCAATCACCAAACACTTTGCTTTGAATTCTTTTTCACACAAGCTAACTTTTATTCAAATGATAAATGTATGTGCAATTAGAATAACTCAACAATCACTTAAATAAAGATTTGAATTATATCACATGAAAGCTATCACATAACATATGCATAAACTAATTGAATACAAGTAATCAATAAGCACAAAGTATTTTATGCAAGACATGATGTGGTCGGAGCAAATGGAGAAATAGATGAAATAAGATGTTAAGCACAATTAAATTTTACCAACCAATATTAAACTTTAAGCCAAAAGGATAAACAATAGATATTCAAATGATTAAGCACTTAAAAAATTAATAATCTTTAAAAATATTTCAGATAAATAAGAAATAAAAGGAATATTCAATGATTAAGCACAAAATAAATTGATTTCCTTATGTTAGCTCTAGGCCAAATAAGAAATCAAAAGATTATCAAGTAGTTAAGTCCACACAAATTGATCTACTTATCTTTATTCTTGGTCAAAAAAAAAATAAATCTAAAGATATTGTCATGAATGAACACAATAAAATTTACATAACCTTGTAAATTTCAAAGCCAAGAAGAAATAAAAGAAGTTTAAGAACTTAACACCTTAGAAAATGAACTCCATGGAATTCATGTTTTGGCCATGGGTGAAAACACACCAAACCTTCACTTTTACAAATCAATCTTCAAGCCAAATAAACGTACAAGGGAAAGATAAGAATAATGAGGAATGCTTGCACTTGAATCACAAAAAAATATCCAAGAGATGCTTTAGCAAGAATCAGAATGAGCAAGAGAGCAAGAGAGAAAGAAAGAGTTTTAACTTTTTGGAACTTTTCAAGTTGAAACAAAGCTCTTAAATAGACGAGGGATGAGTCTAGGGTCAGCCAAAACTAATCCAATGAGAGAGAAATTGATTTGACATCAATTTGAATTTTAAATTCAAAAGAGAGGGGATTGGCTAAAGAGATCTTCCAAAAGCTCTTTTACAAATTTGTTTAAACCCAATATGGAATGTATTCTATGTGATTCATGACTAAGGATTGAATAATTCCATAGAAAATTCAGCCAAGGTAGTTTATACATGAAGGAGGGAGTTTTGAATAAATAAATCCATGGAATATCACTTTAAAAAATTAAGAGGTATTCTAAAATAGTAGATTCTCAAAATAATGCATGAATTACTTTAAATCAAAGCTGATTGTATTATATATTTATTTAGCATTTAAATAACATATAAATTTATTATATTTGATGTATAGTGGCCGCCTCCTTAAACATTTCTAAAATAGGTCAAATTAGAAAAAGGAAAGGAATTATTTTGAAAAAAAGGGTTTATTTAGATTTAATTTTAAATTAAATTGAAATAAATTAATTAGACTCTAAATAGTTATAATTAATCATGCTTGGTATGTTAAAAATATTCCATAAGAAAATTGATTTGATTTTGCAAGTACATGCCATGCATAAAGGAGTTTGAATTAAAACATAATTCAAAATAATTTAAATTTAGAAATTCAAATAAATAAATTTTAAAATATAAAAAATGAGGGAAAATGATATGAAAATATTTTGAATGGGTTTCACACAATTTATTTTACAAAGTGCATTAAAAAATTTGGCCAAAATAACGTTAAGATGAAAATGATGATAGGAGAGAAAAGAATAATAGGAGAGAGAATGAGAGGAAAAAAGAAGATAATTTTAGGATAATTGAATTTTCATGCACTAAAATTATGAACGGCATGGAAATTATTTAATAAAGTTTAAACATAATTTATTTTGCTTGAGCACACATTTAATGGAACTTATATCATCGTTTACTATCCAAAATGGATAACTTAATGAATAATTATAATATTAAGATATAAAAACATAAATAATTTTAGATGATGAATCTAAAAGTGAATGAATCATTTGTTTTAATTTAGCGAGCTTTTAATTTTCTTAATATAGTAATTCCTAGAAAATTCTCACCCAATACATGTCAAATAGTTTTAGTAATTTGATATAATAGAAGAACTAGGATCAAGAATTTTTCCTTCACACTTGAATTTAACTTGATTAGTGGCATTTGAATATGTGTTTATTATCATCAAAATAAATCTCAAATGAGATGGGGCTCATGAAGTCAACAAAATATTAGGAAGTTAAATATATACCCATATGCACCTAACAAGCTAATGATCGGATCTTCGATATAAGTTGATTTTCCCCATGTCATGTTGAGCACATAAATAATGAAACTTTTGCAAACTGATTGATGCTCAATAACTCACCTCAAGATAGATGGCTCATCCATATACATGAGATCGCACAGTCTAGGATTCCCATCAAGGAACTAGCCCACCCAGGAAATAGTGGCCACGCCACTTGTGAGCCACTTTTCTTATTTATTTTCTATTCACATTGGCTACATAGAAACCCTGCCTCTCCCTTAAATTGTATGAAAGTAGGGGCCTTAGATGAAAAAGGGGCTTTCAAACATTTTTTTAAAGATTCATTTTCAACTTTTTTTGGTTTCTATTTCTCCAATACACTATAACACCTCTTTGAGAAAAGAAAGGGCCACTTGTATTCATGTTTTTTTAATATAGTGGAATTCTTCACACACCTCTACTTCCACTCTATTATCTTGCAAACCACTTCTCAAGCCTAAGTTGGTTCTTCTTCATCCACAGAGAGAATCATATTTAATAGATAGGATGTTGGAAACCAATAAAGCCAAACCCCAAATAACACATAAAAATAAAATAAAAGTCACTAACAAAATTTCTAGAAAGTTTTACAAAATTTGAAGGAGTTTTGGTGCACTAATTATTTACCATAATAATGGGTCAATCCGACCATAAGGCTAGTTGACCACATAGAAACACATTTTGTGAAGAAAAATTATTTTAAAATAAAATTAAAAAAATTTCAACAACACTTCATAATAGGAATTACACAAAAATATTAAAGGATGAATTCTAGATTACTCACCAAAGTAAAGTCATTTTTTATGATTACATGCAAAATTTAGATTTTAATAACACTTAAGTTACTACCAAAATACCAAAGATAAATTTGTGCCTTTAATCGCATTGGATTACTCTTTGTATACTCTTTCCAAAGGGGTCAAACATATTTTTTGAACTTTTGCGTGATTTATTATGAATTTTCACTATATTATTAAATTAATTAATTAGTTAATTAACTATAACTTAAAACTAGAAGGACAAGACATTTTTCTTAGTTGATTCTATGTTAAAGTAGTGTGTTTAAGTATTAAAATAATTAATTTTAAAATTTTATAATTCTATAATTATTTATTGGGTTAATTTGATCATTAAAAGTTAAAAAATTTTATAACTTGAGATCCACACATCCAAATTCCCTAAAACCTTTACTAGAGGTGAGAACAACCTTAAGAACACTTTCTAGGAATTTCAATTTATTTGGCTAAGAATTTTGGCATTAATTTTAAAAATAAAATTTTTAATAAAATCTTAATTAATTTTTATTTATTCATCAAACTATGGGGCTTTTGAGTTGATTGAATTCCTCTCTAAAAGCTATTTTCATAGTTGGTCAATTACAATTTTAGATGAGCATTTTATTTTTGGATTTTTTTGAAGTTTCAAATATTTAAAAAAATTTTAAATACCCTACTTTTTTATTTATCCACATGGCGCCTAGTTAGCGCACTTTATAAAATGAGAGCTCATTGGGTTGTACTTTACATGACTAAAGAGTAATCAACATAGTTTGATCCGGGACTATCTAATTAAGGATCAAACAATTAGTATCTCGATTATGATTCTAGGGTTGTGAATCACGATATAATGGTTTAATGACATAAGGGTTGTTCATTCTAAATAGAAAGGGATAGACAACCATGATTTCATCTCTCTTATAGTGTTAAAGCTTGTAGGTCATCTACTATGGATCACTTGATTTGAGTGATCCAAGGAAAATTATTACAATCTGTATTATGAAGAATAAAAATGAAGTGTGCATGGATTTCCTATAAATTGATCCTAATGAAACTGGAGTTCATTTCAAGCATCATGAAAGGCCTATAGTTAGATCTAAGATTTAAAAAATTACCTCATTGTGATTGTCATTGGCTACAATTGATGCTTTAAAGAAAACATAGAAAGAAATTTTAATGAGGATATTTATTATGAGCCTAACCCTTGCTAAGGAAAGCCACCTATCAAATAAGTGGATTTCCTCTTTACTTGAAAATGGCTAAGGAGATCACCCATTGGAAAGATGAAGTGACTCTAATGAAGCTAGACTATTGGATGAAATTACTCAAAAGGATAGTGACTACCCCTCATCATTCTCCACTTTGGGGCTTGAATGTTAAAAATTCTGAACGGTAAAAAGAAATATAAGATTTGAACATAAAAGCTTATAGTATGTGATGAGTAGTATAACTTACCTTAGTGAGGCATTCCTCTATGGCTGCCCTCATGGTATCCTATCCAACCATTTAGCTTACTAGCTCTCTTATGGTGAGTCAAAGGTGCCTCCTCTTCAAGGATACTTGTAGGTTGCACACTCATTATAATGACCCGTTCCTTAAAGAGGTGAGTGCAAGCCTCCCCTAGTGGGTTTGATGAAGCGACCAAAGTCACGCATTACTATAGTTATAGTAGTTGAAATGCTCACGAGGCCATGAGAATGGTAGTGAGCTCTTCCAATTTCTTCTCTTTCTTCACCTTCTTGCAAAGACTTGCCTACAAAGTCACAGGATCAAAGTCATTGAGAGACTTTTAAGTGTCCATAGTGATTATGTTTTAAAATTTTCATTAACTCGACCCTTGGATGGCAAAGAGTTTATCCAGTAAGTAGGCAAGAAATGTTGAACCGTTAAAGAAGAAAGAGAGGATCTATTTATAGCCTTGATTACATCAAAACTAGATCGATAATAAGGTGATGTTACACCTCAATAATTGTATACATATTTTTTGGATTATTTAATGTTTATAGCTAACCATTACATTCATTCTTTTATCCTTTTTGCAATATATTTTTATAAGGAGCGAGAAGAATTAGGGACCTAATGTATACTCTAAGCAATGAGCAAGCTTAAGGACACTCAACAACCAAGAATAAATATACTCATTGAAAGGTGTGTTTGATAAGGAAAGATCAACTTGATTTAATGAGTTAAGAACTTAGAGAATAATGATCTTGTGAATGAGGCATGAATCAACCCATCGATGGCGTGAATACTTAAAGGAACATAGAGGCTACTCTTCTTTGCCCAATATTTACTCACCAACTCATACAATGAAGGGATACTTGCCCTTACTAGCCTATAAATATATACTCACTCACATGTATATCTCATCGACTTGGAAGAGAATTTAATTGTACTCGATTCCTTACATGTAAATTTTATAAAATTGTTATTATTGATGATTTCTCTATATTCACTTAGGTTATATTTTTAATACATAAAATGATGCATGAGGTGTTTATAAAATTTATAAAATATATCCAAGGGGATTCAAATCATGAAGGAGAATTTAAAAATAATTATTTTGAAGAATTTTATGATGATTCTAGAATTAAACATAACTTTTATACTTGAGCGACTACTTAGCAAAATGGTGTTACTAAAAGACAAAAAATAACGCTCTCTAATTGAGTTGAGTAGAGCCATGTTAGATGACTATAAACTACCTAAATACATTTGGACTAAAGTTGTTAACATGTTATGTGATGAATCAAGTTTATTTAAGACCTATCTTAAATATGACCCCTATGAAATCTTCTTTGAAAAGAATCCTAATGATAAGTGTTAAAGTTGTAAAAATTACATGTAATTGAAATACATTTATCATGTGTTTCTTTGAAGTATATTTTTATTATAATATAGAAATTATAAAAAAATAATAATAATAAATAAATAAATAAATGAAATTTAGGCCCAACATCATGGTGTTGGATATGACTTAATTAGCAATTTTATAGCAAGGCCGACTTTCAGTGACATCATATTAGACTTATCTTGGGTTAGTTTTATAGCGGTAAGCGCCGGGCACTACATAAGTAGTTCCGGTGACATTGTACTAGAGGAAACATATGAGGCGCAACAAGCATAGCGTGATAGTGCCGGATCGAAACACATCGCCATATCATACTTGATACTTTTATCCTATACATAAGTATGCGTGTCGAATCAAGTAACATATAATGAGTAGAATATCATTCTCACAAGGATTAAAGAATAATTTGATATTAATTTATATTAAGACAAGTACAAATCTTTTAAAACTTAGTTTTATCCAATATAATATAAAGTGCTTAAATTAAAAAACTATATACTATTTTTCAAAATATTAAAAGACTAATTTTTTATGTTCTTATATTTTTTATAGAAAATATGTGTTTTTATTAATTTTAAAAGTAGCACTTTAAATTTATGGAGGTTTTGGATTATGTATTATATTAAACTAAGTAGTGGATTTAATTTCAAGCTTGTAGTGTCAACCAAGAGAAAAATGATATACCCTTTATGTATAGATAAGTTTGGAAAATCAATCCCTTTACTTAGTTTTTTACCTAGTGTCAAGTAAATTTTGATTGATTGCATTACCCATATTTCCCTTTAAATAAATGCAAATCTTAAAAATAATCATAATTTTAATGGCTATTTAGCTTCAACTATCTAGCACATTAATGATTATTTAGTATTCTAATTATTCTTCTAGGACTTTATCGATACCTCTAAATCACACATATTTTAACTTTGTCATTGGCAACACAAGTAAATGAAGCATAGAGAAAAAAATATTTATTAAAAGAATAAATAATGTTCTTATATTAATCCACAAACAAAGTCTAATACAATATACACATTCAAATCTCACATATTTTCAAAGAACTTAATAGATTAGTGCTCCACAATGATAAAGAAGAAAATCTCATTTAATATTATAAAACAAAATGTAGGATAATCAAAAGAAAGAAAACAACACTGCGAGAATATCTTCTAAGTCCTCTCTTAGTAATCATTTATGCTTCCTTGTGGAAAAATCCAACATCCCTCATTGAAAATCCTTGATTGTTGATCTCCTTCTCCACTTTTTTGCTAAAATAAAATACTAGTTAACACAACCCTTATAACAATCTCATAGTACTTGATGTGTTACTTTTCAAGTGCTTCACGAAGAACTTACACACACTTACACACACTATCCTCTTGCCAAGGAAAATATAAAAATCTTGAAAAGATTCTTTTCTCTTGAAAATATCCCATATATATATATAGCCTAGATATAGCCATGATTAGTTTCTCTCACGCTCTTGCCATAACTACCACAAAAGCTGCTCAAAACTATTGCTAAACCATAATGAATCTATAATTTAGCTTCCTTTTGGAGTTAATAAATTTTCTAACTTGGTGCTATGCATTTAGAATAAACTTTTATGTAATAGATAATGTCTCTTATGCTTAAGAGTTTGAATAATCACATAGAACTCTTGATAATATGTAGAATATTTTTGTCTAGCTTCATTTAATTTTTTGAAGGAAGCAACTAGATGTTTTCTTGACTTAATATTCTACCAATTCTAATACTTGATGCATCACAAGCCACCTCAAATACTTTTAAAGTTAGAAAGTCTAAAGAAAAATGAAGAAGTCATAAGGGTTTTAGTTTGTTTCATGGTGCTTTCAAGATCTATGGTTCACATAAACTTATCTATTTTAAAATGTCTGTGATAGGGGCTACATAGTGCTAAATTTTTTTTTATAAACCTCATATAAAAAGTAGCTAATCTAAGAAAACTCTAACATTCATAAAAGACTTTGGAGTTAGCCAATCTATAATGGACTTAATTTTTGATGGGATTTCTTTTAAAACATTAACATATACAATGAAACCTAAGAAGATGACTTTAAACTAATAGAAAAAGCATTTCTTAAGGTTTACATGTAATTTTGCTACTTTTAATATTTTTAAGACCATTTTAAAGTGATATAGATGTGACTTCTCATCTACACTATAGATAGAAAATTATCAAAATAAACTACATTGAGTTAAGCGATGAAAAGTTTCAATATAGTGTTCATTAATCTCATGAATATACTAGGTGCATTTGAAAGACCAAATGGGATGATCAACCATTCATAAAGCCCATTGAGAATTTTGAACTCTTATATTCATCACCTAGTCGATCTTTATATGATGGAATTCACTTCTCAAATCAACTTTACAAAATGAAGATGAACTTGAAATAACATCTAACATATCATCCAATCTAGGCATAAAAGCCCATATTTTATTGTGATCTTGTTTGTTGTTCTACTATCAATACACATCCTATAAGTTCTATCTTTTTAAGAGTTAAAAGAGATAGTTTAGCATAAGGGGAGGCTTTCTTGGATAAAACCCTTCTTTGGGTGTTCATCTACTTGTCATTTAAACACTACATGCTTGGTTGGATTCTTCCTATAATTGGGTAAGTTGGGTATTTGTAAACTAAGAATCAGTCTACATGTTGTTTATCTCTTAATGATGATAGTTCATTTTGTAAGTCATTAGGGATTAAATCAAGAATTCAAATAATAACTCTAACACCATAGTGGGTATGTGGTGATCCTTAATATCAATAAAAACTTCTTGAGGGTTTAAGATAAATAGTGAAGTAGGGTTATTGAATTCTCTAACTAAGCATCTAAACCCTAAGGTTATTATTTGAATTCTAAACAATTTGCACATAAAATGTATATTTGAAGTATTGTCCTATTGCTTGATGGTGATATCACTATAAACTAGAGTTTCACACTTTTCTCGGTTGGGTTTACAAGAAGAATTCTATGTGGGGGTGTAAGACCTCTTTTTGTTAGGTTTATTGGGGAATAATTTAATTAATTTTTTTATTATGTTTGAATACATAAGTGTTTTCATCTACAATGGATTACATTTAAATCATAAAGCCATGGTCTTCCTAATAAGATATAAGTTATTTACGTTAGGAGAATTTTACATGAAATTTGATCAATATAGCTACCTATCTTAATTAAAACAAGACATATGTTTGTGATAAGTATGGATGTGTGATTTACTCGGTGACTTGGAATGGTTCTAGGTGAGGTTCGTCTTATGGTTGGCTCTAGTGATAGCATGGGTTGATACAACATTCAAAGCACTCCCTCCATCTATTACTAGCTTACACTTCTTTTACTCACATAACATATACATTAAGAAAATGTTCCTTTCTCTAGTCTTCTTCATCCCTTGAAGCGGTCATACACCTTATAAATGACAATTTCATTATATATATTTGGATCCACTTCTTCATCTAATAGAGGTGTATCATCATGTATCTCTTCAATATTCTCTTCTTCTCTTAAATCTTTCAATTCATCTAGGAACATGATTATAGCTCTACATTGATTTTGCATGACATGTGAAGTTTTCTCTCACAATTTTAGAAGTAGATTTAGTGGAGGTCATATTAGAAGGGTTATTCTATGTAGAATGATTAGGTCTAATGATTGACTATTGAGATTGAGATGTATTTGGATTGTTAGAGGATATTTGTGATTTCATCATGGATATGAATGCAACTTTCTTATGCTTTTCTAAGAGTAAAGCATAGTGAAATACATCCTCTAAGGTATGGGGATCATGATGCTCTTCCTTATTTCTAATGTCTCCTCTTAAACTAATTACAAATTTATTAATTACTTGACACTTTTGATTAGTGTAGTGTGTTCTAGAAATTAAGTCCTCAAATGTATTTATATATCCCACTATTGGCATATTCCCTTATTTAAGAGTTGTCAATTATTCATGGAGCCTTTTATCAAGATTTCTAAGATAATATTTATCCTTCAAACTTTTTTCATTTCTACCCTTGTCATGAGGTTTCTACTAAATCTCTCTTCTTTAGCTAAAATATTATTTTAGTAGATTTTTGCATGATCTATTAATTTTATTTTGGCAAATGCATATTAATAATCATTCATATGATAACAATCAAATAGATTATTTATTTGGGTTAACCAATCTAAAGATTTATTGAGGTCATGAACATTGTCATACATTAGAGCTTCTATCTTAACTTATTTTGTAAGTTCATGTATGGTTTCATGGAGTCTAAGATGGTCTTGTCTAAGAATGTTCCTCAGTTTGGCCTTCTTATAAGATAGTCATCTTTAAGAAGTTCAATATCTCTCCTAGTTACGCATCATCCGGATGTGGGATAGTCGATGAGGTGTTTAAAGCCTAGTACTCAAGGTTTAAACTTGTATAGCTATGATCATGAGAAGGACTTCTACCCTAGTGTGTTTATCTTCACTTCACATAGTGATCTCACTTACCCTCATTGTTAAATCTTTTAGTTGGTTCAAGTTATTGGATTTTGGTGGCACGATGTAAACAAAATAATGCAAATATGCCACTCAAATAAAATTTTTTAAATATGTGTTAAGTGAACTAGATTTAACATAATGAGATGCACAATTTTGAAAATGATTAGCCTTTAGTGGACACAAAGAAATTTGTGGATACTACAAAATATTAAGTAAACATACAAAAGAAATAAACATAGATTTTTAGTTAGGTTAAGTAGTGAAAGGCTAGTCTTTATGAGTGGATACAACTAGTTGGTAGTAAAATAAATGTTCATAGGATTGCCTACCACATTAATTTAGCATGAGTTTCGAAGAGAAATCACTAAATCTATAAAAAAATTACACAAAACTCAAAATATAGAACTAAGCTTATATTTGATATGAATTAATTAGCACTACTTTGCCAAGCCTCCAAACCTTTGGCTCATACCAAAATTAATGGAGTGATCGAGAGAATGTCATAGAGGATGATGGAAGAATATGTGCTTTAAGATCTTCCACTCACCAAAGTGGAAAAGATGTGAGATGCTCTACTCACCCAAGTAAAATGATCGTGAAGAATCACCATATAATTTACATGAAATTAGTCTAATCTTCTTTATTACACAAAATAAGATGTTTATATAAGTTACAACAACCCAAGGGATGTGTCCCTTCAAAAAAACCACTAAAAATTTAAAAAATTGAGACATGTCATTTTGCAATGCCAAGGTGCCGCAGTGCTTAGGTTGTGGCTTCTTTGTCCACACATCCAATTAGGAATCGACCGTGCCATTGCACGAGAAAGCTAGTGCATAGTCATTATACTATCAATGTACATTAAAATGTTTCAATCATAACTCTCATACAACACTATCAAATACATCCACTATAATATAATATATCACATTGGATGTAAACATAAAATATTACAACAAGATAAAATACTAAACAAATAAAGTATAAAATTCTCTAAGTTTAAGCTTTTGATTTCGACCATGTGATAGGTCCTTTCCTCCTTTGATGTGCTACAATAACTTTTAAAGGTCATATGAAAATGAGTCATAGCCAAACATTCATTCAGATAACTAAAATAAATTGCAAAAGAGTTTATAGAAGGCAAGTTCAATTGGGTAGTAAAGAAAAATAATGCAACTAGGCATTGAACAATATGCCTTAGGCATATAACTATACAAAAATCTTTCATTCATGAATATATTAAGGACATTGTATAAGAAGATGAACTACTCTTTATACTTTATTTCTTAGTTTCTATAATACTTAAGGATGATTAAATCAATATATACTTACATTGAAGTTTGTTGTACTGTACACAAATTCTCTTAAAAATTTATTTTGACTCAACATAGTTTTGTGCTATATAACCTTTAGTTCCTTTTAAAATAATATAAATCACAACATCTACAAATAAATACAATTAAATTTTTACACTAATGCACTTAATCACAACTTGTATATAATATATACATAAGAATGCATCACAATATATCACATGGAAGTGCAACAAGTCTTATCAATATCCTAGTTATGGATTATAAAATCTAAGATTATGCATGTGGGAAAAATTTGTGACACCACAAATTTTAGAGTTTCTTATTTAAGTAATTAAATTCATCATTAAGAACTAAACATATTATCTTGGAAGATAAACATGTTATCCTATAATGGATTTAATCACTTAAATAAGGACTCTTAAGACTAATGGGTTTTATTTATATTCTAGAGCTTCTTCCCTTGAACTACATGAAAAAGTAGAATAAGGTTTATTTTATACTAGGATCATAGTTCTCTATAAGGGAAAGCCCTTATAGTTAATTGCATCTTAGGAATACTGATCTCTTCCTAAGAATACTCTTGATTGAAGAAATATACATTTATTTTTATAGATTTCTAAGCTCATTTTGAAGGAAATCATAATTTAGAATTTCAAAGGGAACATTGCAAAGTGGAAGGAGTTCTTTTGGAAGGAAATTAGGATAAAGTAAGAAATGTTCATAGATATTGGGATACCTAGTGAAAATTTCAACTATTTTACTATTCGCTTTAAAATTTAAAATTTAAATTAAATTTTAAGTTAAAATTTTATTAGAGATCTATGGCTTATATTCTAGCACACAATACTATAGAAATGCATAGGGTTGAAAACTCACTCTAATAAGGTGCTTGGATCTTAAGTCTATAATTGCTTGACATAAGTTAGAGGATCAACCTAGTTTCACTTTTAAATTATCTCTCATTTGAGAAAAGAATCACGTCCCCGACTCTTTTGGACTTATAACCTACCAGGAAGGGCTGCTAATACCACCTAAGTAAATTTTAAATCTATAATGTCAAGTCTCATGATTACAAGATGGCTAGGCTATTTCATTTTTTTAAAGGAATCTAAGAACTTAGACTCACTCCATAATCCCTAAGATCATGTTGGGTATGAAATGTACCTAACTAATGCAATAAATTTTAGCTTTTCTATCTTATCTCATAATTTATTTAAAGCTTTTGGGGTATGGAATTTATGCCTACATGATGTGTAATTAAAAGTGGTCATGGGCCAAATCAAGAAGAGAAGGTAGAATTCCCCAAGAAGGTTATCATTCTCAAAGGTCGGATGCCCCTTATGTGCAATGGGTGAAGTACCCAATTCAAGAATTTAGAACAATATGCTAGCATTGTTCATAAAACCTATTTATATCTAGATGATTTTAAGTTATTCCTAGGGCTTTTATTTATGTGAGAAGGTTCAATTTTTTATTTTTTTAAAGTTGTTTAGATTTAGGTTGGATAGAAAATTTAGTTTTCTAAGAGCCTAATGTTCAAACATTCATCATGGAAAACACAAGACAAAAAAACCTAGAAAAGCAGGTGATTCTACTACTCACCCAAAGTAAATCAAGCCAAATTTAAATTAAAAGAACGGCTAATTTGGCGTCTTGCTATACACCCTAAAAGAAAAGAAAATTGGATAGCCAAGCTTTGCCCTTATATGACCTAGAATTACAAGTCTAGATCTATGGGTCTTCTTCCGGATCATCTCCTTCTTTAGGGACCTCCTTTGGGCTTGAAGAGACCACCGAGAATGGTATAGTCAACTCACAGTATTCTTAGATCACATAGATTGATCTAATTCTAGGCTCAAATTACAATTAAAATTTAAAAAGTAACTCCTAAACAACAACAACAACAACAAGAAGCCTTAATCCCACTAGGCATGCATGAATCCTTAGTCTCCATGTGTCCTATTATGTGTCAAATTCTCATTTAATTCAAGTATACTAAGATCATTTTTTTATACATCTTAACCAAGTATTTTAGGTCTACCTCTACCTTTCTTAACATAAGGCAAATCTAAGGCATCTACTCTCCTAATCGGTCATGGACGGTAGCTTTATGTGGCCAAACCATCTAAGGCGACTCTCTCTAATCTTATCTACCACTGGAGCTACTCCAACTTTTTCCTAAACATACTCATTTTGCATTCTATCTCTAAGAGTAAAGCCACTCATCCACAGCATCCTCATCTCTATAACACTTAACTTAGTCTTATGCTTCTCTTTTATTGGCCAATATTACGCACCATAAGTCATTGCAGGTCTTACCACCATCTTATAAAATTTTCCTTAAGTTTAAGTGGAACTTTTCTATCACATAATAGGCTAGATGCATTCCTCCACTTCAACCATCAAAAGTAACTCCTAAACCCTACCAAACAAATGTTAAGAAATGTAAACAACACACCGACAATTATATTTACAAACATATGGGCTTAACATTAGTTGCTCGCTAAGCCCACCTATCTTCTTGGGATATGCTCGATTTAAGAATACATTCAATAAAATAATGTTTATTTATAATTTATTATAGTAGTCCCTTTAGCACAACCCCGAGACAACCTTAGTTATAGAAACAATATCTACTATCTAGTCTAGCAACAAATAATCCTAGCCATCCACCTAAAACATTACAGTGAAATAATAAAAATATAACACCACATCATCGAACATTATATATTAAATTAATTTAAATCTAGGGTTGGTGAACTCAAAGAAATCTCTTGTGTGAAGGAGAGGTTTGTGTGGTATGACTATACTAGGCCATTTAAGTCCAAGTTTCAATTTGGATTTCCAATATTTAATTTAATTTAATTTAATTTTAGGGCTTTACTTTTCATAATTTTTCTTCATAGGTGCGTGTCATTGTTATACTAGAGATTTGAGCTATCAAGGCCTCCTTTGGACTAGTAGCCATGTGATTGGTGTGACTATATACCATATGTTGTTAATTATGAAAAATTTATTTTTATTCTTTTGATTTCTTTTAATCTTAAAATTTGTTTAGATTACCATGTATGGTTTCAATTTAGATGATTTAATAATTTACAATTTTATTTCCATTTTTAGATTCATTTTATATTAAAATGAAATTTAAGATTTTAAGAATGAAGAATATAATAAGTTTCACTTTGGGTGGAATCCATTTTATTCAACATCCTAAATCCTTGTAGAAGGAAATCTTTATCCTAAAGTAAATATTCATTCTCAAGCTAAGATGCTAAGTATCTTGATTAACCTCTTCTTGAATTCTTTTAAGTTGGATTTGGTTCAATTAAAGTTCTAATTTTGATTTGGATTTGCATTAAGATTCATTCTTCTTTTATTTGATTAATGTTTCTTAATTTGATTAATGTTTAAATGATTTGATTTATTCATTATTTTGATTTTCATTTTGTCTTGATTAAATGCTTATTTTTTCATGTATTTTAATTATTTAATTTGCTTGATTTAAATTGATTTTATTTATTTATTTCATTAATGTTATGTTAATGGGTTTGGATAAATTAACTTAATCAATTTTCAAGTTGTAATTTCATTCTTTCATTTTATTGATGTTATGTTTGTTAATATTTATGTTTTATAGCTTAATCTTTATATTGAATCCTTTTGATTTGATTCATTATTCATTTAATTGTGTTTGATGTTAATTGAATTAATTTCATTCATTACTTCGTTCAAATGATTTGATTCAAATGATTATGTTTATTTGACTTAATTATTTCATTAAGGTTTATGTGTATTAATGTTTATGTTCATTTAATTTTCATAAATGTAATTAATATCTTAAATCCAACCTTAATTTTAATGTTATCATTTTATTATATTTCAATTTTATGATTTATTTGTTTCATTTATATAATTTTTAATTGATTATTTTGGTTTTATTTTGACCTTTTTTTTAGTTTCAATTATTTATTTCATTAACATTCCTATGCTTGCTATTAAGTTTAGATTAATGTAACTTGTTTCAAGTTATGATTTCTTTCATTTATTTTATTGACATTCATGGGTTAAGAACTTAAATAAAATGATTCAATTATCTTTAATTATATTAAAGGAAATGCTATTTTAATTATTTAGGAAGGTTATTTTTATCACTTAATTTAATGGGATATTTTGCTAATCATGATGTAAGAAGTTTAAGGACTTGGCTACTTGGATATCAGACCTATCCTAGGCCACTTTTAACTTTTATGTTATTTTAGTTTAAATGATTTTACTTATTATATTTATTCTATTTACATTTTACTACATTACTCATTAACTTAAATGGGTTTAAAGGATTCATATGTTAAGAGATTATAAAATTCAGAGGTTAATGAATCTTATATTTCAATTTATTGGTGGATTTATCTTGATTTAATCAATTATTAACTTTAAAGTTTGATTGAATTTGGTATTCTTAATTATTTTATTAAACCCAATGTTTGTAATTAATTAAGTTTTTTGACTTCAGTGTTAGACAACTTTCTCTAAGTGTTTTGTGTTGATAAATATATTTCAAGTTGATTTTTATAATTTTTTGATTTATTGTTACATTTAAATAGACCTAGAGATTGGAAATTCAATAACTTCCAGAGGTCAATTGACCTTGAAAGTTTTATGACAAATGGGGTTCTTTGCCAATTTGAATTTTTTAAAGTTTCATTCTGATCAGTGTAATTTTAATTAATTAAGGTTTTAATTATTTTATTAAAATGCTTAATTTTCAAATTAGGTTTAATTAAAACCATAATTAGCTAATTATGCCTTTAAAAAAATTTAAAATAGGCCTAATTAGTCAGCGTGGCGACTAATTTACTATCGATTCTCATCATGGCGTGATCCTTCTCTAAAATTAGGGCCCCAAATCAAAATTGAGCCGAGCTCTCGGTTTTATTTTCATTTTCCCATCTAGATCGCTCGTGCCCATGCCGCTGTGCTCATCAAGAGGCATCGCCGTCATAGGGAGGTTCGTCGAGGAGGAGGTTGCCGGTGAAGGAGAAGCTCACAAGTCACAAGGGTTTTCTTGGTTTTCCGGAGTTAGGTATTTCTAACCCTAAATAAAAAAATGTGTTAGATTTTAATTTATATGAGTTTAGTTGGTATGATTAGGCTATTTAGTTTGATTTCCATAGGGAATGTGTGTGAGATATCATTTTAAATGTGGTGTTTATATTTTTTAGGGAAAGTTAATTTATGCACATATTTAGTTTGATTAAGCGCATTTATTTAGTTTGATTAAGTATGATTAAGCTATTTAGTTTGACTAAGCGCATATATTTAGTTCAATAACTTGAAGAATCGTCGATGAAATTTTTTTGTGAAGTTGAAGAAACACAACTTTGGATTGAGATATATTTTGACTAGTTGGCTTAACTTGGGAAAAATTAGGGAAGAGAGCTATTTGAGCTTAGAGAAGCTCAAGAACACTCAAGGGTTAAAGAGAATGGGTTGAAGTAACTCTAAAACAAAGAAGTAACAAGAACACAAAAACATTACTTCAACCTCACTAAAGGGATAATTCAAATTAGCTAGTAGCTACTATGATAAGTTTAAAAGGAGAGTAATCACACACGAAGCAAATGATGATTACAACCTAGCTTTTATGACTATTTATATGCTTATACATCATGAAGAATATGGAAAGATATAAAAACAAGAGTAAAAAAATAAACAAACATAAAAAGGAACATGAATGTTCATGACTAGTCACATTCATAAAAAATGTAATATAAAATGTTAGTCTCTTCATCTTTGATCTCTCCATAGTAATAGTCTTTATGGACAAGCTATTTTAAATCCATTCCAAGTTTTCAAGAAGAATCTATCTCAAGGTCATTCCAAATTTTATGGAAAGGCTACTTCATCATGCTCACATTCATGGCCTATCCTAGCTTACTCTAAATTTTAATTTACCTATGAGACCATCCCTACAAAATGTGGTTTATAATATTAACTTCTCATGCATGGTGCTAAGTTCTTAGAAAAGGTGGTGATTAGTTGTCTCAACATAAATTATCACTCGAGAATAATTAGACTATTTAAGAATGCATGATTAAGCAAAAATATTAAAAAAATAATATTTTGATCATGCATCAATAGGTAGCAGTTCATTTAGTCACATCAATGAAATTTTCATTCTTCTTTATCTTCTATTAATCTAGTCATTTTGTGCTTAATAGGTAGCGTTCATTTAGTCACATCAATGTATTTCTGAATTGAATTATGTACATTGATCGTGAGATGAAGGATTACGGTGTTGTGTTATTGCTAATTAGAAATGAGTTGAATCTTTATGCAGATAGTTCTATATTATTGCGGTGAACTCGGTATAAGTGATGATTTCATTCCAACATATGTTGGTGGGAAAAATCGTCAGTCGAGATCTCACGGTGGTCTAAATTTGAGGAATTACGAAAGAATAATGAGGTCATTGAAGCTAGATCCGACAAATTTCTTTCTTAATATATGGGCCATTTTTTTAGTGCTAGATTTATTACAAATCACATTAATGATGAAGAAGTTTTGAAGTATAATGCGACATGTGCGACATATTGTGATTTATATTGAAGTTAAGGAACTATCGTGTGGAGATAGGAGGTTAATAATATTGATGAATGCTAGAGCTCGAACCGGCCGAGTACATCACACTAGCTTTTCACTAAGTACCGTGGAATACTATGGTGCACCAACAAAACATGCTTATTTTTCTAGGACAAGTTCTGCTACTATGGGTGACCTAGAAGGTGATGACATGAATCCACTATCTCAGAGATGTTGGATATGAAACTATGGCTAGTGGAGCTAGTAGTGATGATGATGAGGAGGATGGGGAGAGCAAGCTATTTTATGAGCCACGAACCATCCCAGGGTACAGACTTGATTGCAGAATACTCAATTAGAACAAGTCATCTTGAAGAGCACTTGATACGTAACAATGAGTATATGCGTAGTGCTTGATTAGAGAATGGGATGAGGACCTTATATTTGATGGCCCGTCGGATGAATCGACCTTTGAGGAGGAGAATTGCATCCATATGAATTACTTGAAGGTATGTGTTTTCATGATAAGAAGTAGTTCTGTTTGTTGTTGAGGTTGGTCTATCATAAACAGTGTTGAGTATGTCATATATGCTTCAAACCAATTAAAATTCACTATACTATGCAACCACCATTGACTAGACCTTATTTGTGGCTTACATGCAAGCTCAATTAAGAGATTGGGTGGTGCTTAGAGGATTGGTTCAATTGGCTCACCACATACCTATAGCTATTCAATTTTAATCTGCAATATACATCATAATTCATCAATTATTTCATCCAAAGGGTGAGACATTAGATTTAAAGCCTAGGGAAATTATAGGCCTATTGAGTCCAAGTTTAATATAAGAGTGTCTTATATGAAGGCCGAGATGGCCAAAAAGGCGCTAAGGTAATATTTGGTAATTGAGGAAGAATCTTACATCATTGGGGAAATTCATGGTCACCAGATGTTCATCTATGCCGTGGTCAAGATATCGTGTACTCAACGTAATCAAATAGTTCTAATGATTATTCTAGTCATTTAAGCCTTCAATTAGAGGTTGGCATCTTGCCCGCCTTCTATGCCTTGATGGGACTTTTTCCGTAAGTACAAAGGAACTCTACTTAGTGTAGTTGGGATCGCGAACAACTTGTTTCCACACACCTTCGCAGCTATGGAATAATGCATCGAGTCATGGGTTTGGTTTCGCATGCATTATAGGACTTGATCCCACCGGTGTCTACAAGTGGTGATCTCTCATCTCGATAGGCATGCATGTCTAGTTCGTGGTTGTAGAGAGATTTTTCCCGCACATCGCTTCTACTACGTCATTTGAGGGAGAACTTCAAAAGAGTTAGACAATTCGACATAGGTGATGTTAATTTTATATGTCAAAAGATATATGTTGTGGAAATACGATGACATTCTATAAAAGGTACATGACCGACATCAAGAATATCAAGTAGGAGGCATCGATTGGCTTATTTCAAGGAATGTTTAGCTCTAACTCACAATGATGGCTATCGATATGGTACAATGACCATAAATGCACAATGCTTTAATGGCGTGCTTAAATGAGCATGTGGTTTGCTAATTCAAGCCTTGATTATAGTAGTACTATAATATAGTATCCCTATTCATGAAACATCTTGAATCCTACAACTCGCAAACCAACGAAAACCTTGTTCTCTCCATGTGCTAAGGCAACGCCGCGCCTAATGAACGAGGCAAGGAGATTTCAATCGGTGAGGATAAGCATGAATGAGTACCAAGTGTTGATGTCCAGAATCTTCAAGGTTGACCTATCGAAAATAATGAATGTAGGTGTACATGTAGACAACCACAATCTTATATCGCCATGTGCACACGCGATAGCCATTTTGGGTCAACGACATCTAAGCCATGTGCATGTCTACCTACTTTGCAAAACTACATTAGCACATACCGTGGTGAATTTCATGTGATACGATTATGAAGAGTGGCCATAACACATCATTGGTGGCACATACCCAAATTATAATCCACCAAATATTAGAAGAAAGTTTGCTGGACAACTAGATTTAAAAATACTATGGACGAGAACATTATAAGAAGTTCTAGGGTTTGTAGTGTGTGCAAGAATGTTGGACACAATAGATCGACATCCTCAAACTTGACCACATAGATTGTGATATGGTTCAATTTGTGAGTTGGTTGTAATGTAGTTCGTTTGGATTAGTCATATTGTGTAAAATGTTTTATTTCTCAAATATTATCCGAGACTCCCAATCCATGTTTTGAATTATGGTTTATGTGTTGTATGATTTCCATGTTAATCCATGTTTTGTCAAGTCTTATCTAGTTGTTTTATTTTAGAATTGTGTGTAGGTTGATTATGTATTATTTGGGCTTTTAGTACAAAAAAATAAGTTACTCTATATTGTTTAAACTATTTTATAAGTACAAGAAAACTTATTATGCAATACTCTAGTTTATTCAACTAGATCACCACTTGATAGTGTTTGTGGAGCGATGGTATTCTCGGACCAATACCTTCGCTGGCCACGGAGAAATGACTATTACACTGGATGTTATGATGATTGGTATTCGATGGGATGGCCCACCCTATGATTGTGGTTGGTTGGTGGAATGGTGAAATGCTTGGCCAAATTACTATGATGAGTTGATTGGAGCACATCCAGAGCCACACATCGTGTACCATGATCCGGTCCATCCACATGTCACATCAAATTCTAAATGGGATAGGCTCATGCACACACTTGTTTACCCTTATGATGGTGATGGACATATTATAGATTCATACATAGATCACCCAAAGCTTTAGTTCACTATGCATGTTAGAGCATACATACCGCTTACTATTGGATGTTTTCTTTTGCCGATACTTTGGGTTCTAAGGTTCATCTGATCTCGCCATTATTTGAGGATATTGATACATTCAAGGAGTTGTCATTGGGTTCAAGTGCTTGCTCATCTATAGGGAACTACATGAGGCAACCAAACCAAAGCGCATGAATATGGTCGGATGCATTCATTTATTTCGTATGGGCACGGAGCACATTCATGTGGGAAGACCAACATTATGTGATATATCCATAGACATTGATGGGCTTAGCATATGTGGTAGAATGAATGGCTCATTTAGGAAATGCCATCTAACCTCGAATATATATGGTTGAGTTGGACAAACTATTGCGAGTATATACCGAAATGATGTAATGTTTATTTGCTATTCATTATGTGCAATTGAAATAATAATTTTGCTATATATATAAGTCATATGAGCCATATTGACATCGATTCATGCGCGTATCATGGATATATGTTTAAAGGGAGAAAGAGATATGGCTAGCTAGAGTACCAATGATATGTTGGAAGAGGGTAGAGTGGTACCGCCTAATTGTGTGCTCGCATACGACACAATGCACCTATGATTGATGTCAGATCCATGGATCCATCGTCATGGTCATAAGGGCGTTGATTGGGTCGATTACCACCACTCTTACGCTGGGAGCACAGACGTGAGTCGGTGATGGTAGATTCATCACAGGGATCGAGATCAACCGATACTTGAGGTGGTATCGTTCTTGCTTCACTTTACATGTTCAAGGCTCCAACAATTCCTCGACACCTATTACCCTCGGCATGGAGAACATTTGATGGTTAGTCTATATGTAAAGTATTACAATTTGGTTTTTCTTATAATAATGAAACCTTGATCTAAATTTCTTTATTTGCACTTGAGCACATCTTGAATATTGAGGATATATTTTAGCACTATTTTGGGAGAGATGATAATACGTAATTTTAGCAATCTATCAATGATTATGAGGAATTATGCATGGACCGAGGAAAAATGTGCATATCTTTGATAGTAGATACTGTGGATCGACATTCCGTGCACTTCTCACATCGCCTGATTGTCGATGGATGTGGGTCCATCCTCATGCCAGTGGTTACATATGTATACATTCACACGCCCACCCCAAGATTCATATTAGGAGGCAATGTGGTCTCAGATGCACCCATGGCATGCGGCCCCACCATATATGGTCCTTGTCATTCTATATGACACCACCATATAGAGTGTACCATGGGTATTCGTTGCCTAAGCTTTGATGATATACCTCATGTTATTTACTTAGGATATTCTCTTTCACCTATCAAGCATGGAAGAGGAGGAGGACCATCAAAGATCATCTACATGATCGACCACAATGAGCACCAACCCATTACACTCGGTAGTGATGCTATTCCACCACACAAGCATCGAGAAGATAGATGCATTATCTTTTTTATCGTAGATGACATGTTCTTGTGGCTATTTTTCATTTGTTATGATTACTCATTCGTTACGCTTCAGTAACTCTTGATTGTATAATCCTAGTGTTGTTTATTATTTATTTATTTATTTTGGTTGGATTACATCATAGATCGACATTACGTTCATATGCATTTGGTTAAATTCAATTTCTTCACATCACATATTGAGATAAGGTTGTGTTAATGTATGCTTTTTTATGATAATATGTCTTCTCTAAGAGTTTGTTAATTGAACTTTAATAAGAGTGTTTTAGTGTAGTGAGATATAACAAATTATGAAATGCTTCATTTGGTTGATTTCTAAGAGTGAAAAATTCCCTTGATTTAACTATTTTGTAGAATGTTCCGCAAAACTACCTGTGTGAGATTAGTCAAAAGTTGTCAACATAAAAGTTATAAATTTTTTTATTACCTTTCCAACAATACTAAGCATGCTAAAATCGACACCATATGAGCCATGTATGGCCAAAAATGATAATAATATATTTATTTTTTGTAACTTCAAATTCATACATTCATAAACACTATGGATACACGGGAAAGATTTGTTGAAAGTTTTGAACATGAAAGTTGTAGATTTTTTTATTACCTTTAGAGCGATATCAAGCACCAAAATCGACCGATGAGCGATATGGCCAAAACACAGGGGTTGCCGTAATATCTTTATTTTTTGGCAACTTCAAAATTCATACAAGAAAACCAGCTACCCGGGTGAGATTCATCAAAAGTTGTCAACATAAAAGTTGTAGAATTTTTTTATTACCTTTCCAATGATACTAAGCATGCTAAAATTAGACTCCAAATGAGCCCGATATGGCCAAAAAAATAATTACTATTTGCTTAATTTTTTTTCAAAAAAATTAAAGCCAATCACCTAGTTAGCGATGGCGCCGACGGGTAGTGCTACCGACCGGAGAGCTGGGCTTATTTTTAAATTTTTTTAAAAGGCCTAATTTGCTAATTATAATTATAATTAAGCCAAATTTGAAAATTAAGCTTTATTAAAATCTAAATTAAGCCTAATTTAGAAGAGATTATTTAAAGGTTTTATTTTTAGATTCCTTTATGGAAGATGCATCCATAGAGGGTTCATTTAAAAAATTTGGATTTTGGTTGATTTATTATGATTTTCTTAAGTTTATGTTGATTAATTGAATTAATTAATTAAAATAATTACTTAATTATGTGATTTTATATATTATTAGATTTGAAGGTTTTAATGGGTTATTTAGATTCATTATAGTTTATTATGATGATTTAAGATGATTGTATAATTTCTTATGATTTTCTTAATTCTATATTACTTTATTTCATTAAAATCAAGGGTTAACGCGTTTAAAATTTAAGATCTTGATTCACTTTGAAATAAATCATGACATTTTTTCCTAAACGTATATTAACCCTAATTTCATTTCTCTAAAGTTACAAATCAATTTGAATACTGGTTTGAGATTAATTTAGTTTTATTATTTTTATTCAAACTCAAATTGACCCAAAATTACCCAATAAAATTTGGGGATTTTAGGTTTAATGGTTTCCTCTCACCAGATGAATCCATAGAGCCTTTATTTATTTCTTTTGAATGTGTATTTTATTTTTATATATTTTTAAAATATATAATATTTATTTATTTATTTTAAGTTCAAAAAACTGAATTTCTTGTTTAGACACATCGACGCCATGTGGCACGCTTTATGCACAATGCCGGTGATTCATCCTTGCGGGATCCATGTGGATCCCTTGTTAAGACAATGGTTGGGCGTGGTTTGATCCAAGCCATTCGATTGAAGATTAGATGGCTTGGATTAACTCATGGATTCCTATGGGGTTTAATCAATCGCTTTAACTATATCTTGGCCAACCATTCTTAATGAAAGGAACAGGGCAATGGAGTTTACGTCTTGTTTGACGGCGATAAAAGTTGAAAGCCATTCATCGATTTAGTATGATTTCTAGTCATCTAACTAGTGAAATCACCCAATTTTAATTCCAAATCTATCAAGAACTCACATAGATCACATCTATACGACTTAATCTCCCATGAGATCAAGTTTCTTTTACAAAAGATCAAAATTGAAAGCTAAGAAGGTTGGGTTTGGTGCGTTCCTCATTGACACAATGACTTCAAGTGGTGGGATGACTCGGTTAGCTTAATGGAGATGTGATGAGCTTCTGAAGGAGGAATTGGATTGCCTCCCCATGGATTGGTGTGGAGACCAAGCTTCACACATTTTCTAATGGGTTTGGTCATTCTCCGCCTTCGGTAGTGTGAGGGTTTGGGAAAGGTTGCGCTCAACTTCATTTTGCTTAGGGAAGGTGATTTGATGCACAATTTGGTCCGAGAATAACTCTCTCTCTCTCTCTCTCTACCATGAGACCGAGAGTCTCTTTTCTTCTTGCCACTAGCTTTATCAAATTTTTCACCTTTCATCGGGTGAAAGAGTTAGGGGCTTTGAATTCTTCTTCTAGGTATATAGAAGTGATTGATTTTATGAGGGGAAGTTTTTTTTTTCCTTTCTTCCCTATATGGTGAGAGCCATATATAGAAATTTTGGGATGGCCAAATGCAGGTGACAAGGGTTCCAGTCAAGGGTTGGACTTGGTCTCTCTTCTCCTTGTGGGTAGATTGGAATGAACTCCTTAAGGGGAGGAAGTCTCTCCTCCCTCTCTTGGTTTGGCGGAGCCATCATCCATAGGAGATACTCTCTTCCTTTCTTTCCATGGTGATAGCCATTCTCCTTTTGTTCCTCTCTTGGAAGTTCTCCAAGAGGGCATCAACTAGAAAGAATAAAAAGAATTGCGAAAAGAGGTGGATGAATGAGGTATGGAGGAGGGGAAGTAGGATTTGATTTCCTTTGAAATTTTAATTTCTCAATTCTTTACATGGTTTACCATTTTAGGATTTTGGTTTAAACTTAATTATGTTTAATTGGACATTTATGATGTTTTAGGTTTATTGATTCCTTTGGATTTTAAATTGACATTGATTTGATTTTAACTTGACCCATTTAGACTTAAATGGGTTGTTGAGTTTAATTGAGTCAAATGACTAATTTGGCTCAATTAAGTTATATTTGGACTCCAATAATATTTAATCACATGTATGAAATGATTTGGAGTTATTAATTTTATTTGATTTGGAATTGATTTCAATTTTGACTGTTTGATCCAAATTGGGCTTAATGGGTTAAATTGGATTCATTTAGGTCAAAAGACCAAATTTGTCAAATTAGGCCCAATGATTGGATGGCTTGTATTTACATTCATTTTCAAATGATTTTGAATAATTAAATACTAACCCCTAATTTCAAATTAGGCTTAATGATTGGTTGGATTGTATTTACTAATTGGTCGATTAGGCCCATTTTAACCCTTAGCTTGATTTTTAATTCGGTTCATATTGTACGATTGCATCTTACAAGACAAATTAATAAAGAATAAATTTTTATTTTTATTAATTATATCATATGATGTGCAAGAGCTTTAAGGTAGCACAGTAGAGTGTTTTCATAGAGAAAAAAAGATACTTCTTTTATTCTTTTCTTTAAGAGATTCATTATGAGAGAAATTTTTTGACAAAGTTTCACTTAGCTTGGTTTTCTTCTCATCCATATAGCCATTATGAGCAATTACTTGAGAGTTTGTTCTTGTAGAGAGAACTTCAATAGAATTCTATTATTGAATGAAGAGCTTGTTCCTTGTATGAGTGGCAACCTTCTTGGTTTAAAAGAGATGGGTAGAGGTGTAGCATTTCTTCAATACCCATTAAAGTGAGACCGCCTAGGTCGTGAGCCAAAAAAAGTGATAATTCATTTCTTAGGAAGGAGTCCTAGGGTGTTGATGTGGGCCAAAACACTATGCCTCTCTTTATTTTCATGTTTTTATTGCTACTTATCACCACCTTTATCTTGAGTTGTTATATTTTGATCAATGTTTACTACTCATCATCATTTCTTGTTAAACTTTGAAGTTAAACTTTATTTTAATTCCTTATATAAGTATATTTTATTAAACATCTTTTATTATAAAAGAAATTATATTTATTAAAAACATAAAACTATTAGAATTATAACTAGTATAACCACCCAAACCACTCCATTCTTCCTTACATAGCCATATATTGAAATAATAATTATCATATGAAATTAATTATATTTTTATTTATTTAAATAAACTTTTCAATGTATTTAAAATTTTAAATTCTAAAATTCTAAGTATTTGAAATTTAAAGTTCAAAATTGAAATTACATTATTTAACACACAAGTACATAAGAAATACATAGTTTTATGCATGATGTTTACATAATTAAAATACTATAACAACAACAACAACAACAACATGCCTTAATCCCACTAGGTGGGTCTACATGAATCCTTCGCTCCATTGTGTCCTATTATGTGTCAAACTCTCATTTAAATCAAGTATACTAAGATCATTTTTATACATCTTAACCAAGTCTTTTAGGTCTACCTCTACCTTTCTTAACATAAGGTAAATTTAATGCATCTACTCTCCTAATTGGGTCATTGGACACCGACGCTTTATGTGGCCAAACCATCTAAGGCGACTCTCCCTAATCTTATCTACCACCGAGCTACTCCAACTTTTCCGAATATACTCACTTTGCATTCTATCTCTAAGACTAAAGCTACTCATCCACCTAAGCATCCTCATCTCAAGAACACGTAACTTAGTCTTATGCTTCTCTTTATTGGCCAACATTCTACACCATAAGTCATTGCGTGTCTTACCACCATCTTATAAAATTTTTCCTTAAGTTTAAGTGAAACTTTTCTATCACATAATAGGCATTCCTCCACTTCAACCATCCAACTTGAATTCTACTAATAACATCTCCATCTATTTCACCATCATTTTGAACAATAGAGCCTAAATATGAAACACTCACTCTTATTAATGACTTGTTCTCCTAATGTCACAACACTATCACTAGAACTTCTACAACTAAAATTACACTCCATATATTCAGTTTTAGATCTACTTAAATGAAAACCTTTAGACTCTAGAGTTGACCTCTATAATTCAAGTTTTTGTTGGACTCCCTCTCTAGTCTTATCAACAAGAAGAATGTCATCGGAAAAGCATCCACCAAGGTACATCTTCTTGAAATGCCTAGTAAGAACATCCATAATTAAAGTAAAAAGATAAGGGATTAAAGTGATCCTTGATGTAATCCAATTAAAATAGGAAAATATTTTATCAATCCTCCTTGTGTTTGGACACAAGTAACAACTCGATACATATCCTTAATGACTTGAATATAACCAATATTAACTCCTTTCGTTCTAGAACTCTCCAAAGAACATCTCTTGAAACTTTATCATAAGCTTTCTCTAAATCAATAAATATCATATGTAGATCCTCCTTACTTTCTCTATGCTTCTCCATCAAACACCTTAACAAATGTATAGCATCCATTGTAGATATACCGAATGAAACCAAACTGACAGAGAAACTGTATCACATCGTAACCTATGCTCAATTACTCTCTCCCATAATTTTAATGTATGACACATTAACTTAATTCCTCTATATTTTGCACACTCTTGCATCACCTTCATTCTTAAATATAGGAACCAACAAACTCTTTCTCCACTCATTTGGCATCTTTTAGTCTTTAAAATGACATTAAAATGATTTGTAAGCCAAGAAATTCCTTGATCTCTTAAACATTTCCATACTTTTATTAGAATATTATCCGGTCCTGCTTTTCCACATCTCATTTTCTTTAAAGCTTCACTAACTTCAGATTTACTAATGATGATAAAATGAAATTCTCTAATACTATTTAAATAAAATAATATTCCAAGATTATATCTTTTTTTTTCATCTATTGATTGGACCTCGCACACTTGGAAACATTTTTCCTTGAGCTCTTCTAGTAGGGCCATTTCTCCTTGCATTGGCACCTTACACCACAATGAAAAGCCATCAAGATTTTGTAACTATCCTATCCTAGGATGAAGCAACACTTATCTTACCAACCACCAACCTTAATGACATATTATTTAATAAAATAATTATGCATGGGATGATTTACAAGATGATGTCCCTATAGTTACTATGAAAATCTTTTGTATTACTTCTATCATAATTTCCAAAACATGAGGAAGGCCAACTTTTCAAAGAGGTGAGTCTTCTTAAGTAGCTTCTTTAAAACATTCAAAAAAGAAAAGAAAAAAAATAGAAAAATCTAGTTTTGAAAAAGAATAAGCTGTCTATCCTTTATACATGATGATTAAAGATATACTCTTATAGAAGAACTTCAAGACCAAATTTAATAAATGATCCTTATTTGTCCACCTTGATAATTAAAATATGTATTTAGCCACCTACTACATTACTTGCTCAGATGTTACATGATGGTTCTTGTTCTATATCTCAAACTACTTCTATTCACTTGACCTCTATTAAACATACACTTAGTGTTAGAAACTTATTGTTCCATCTTCTATATCACTTCCTATCTCATCTTTATCCAAGTCTCATATTAGATTTATGATAGAGGTGTAAGTTAAATTTGCAATGGTCAAAATTAAAGTGAATCTTCTATTAAAGATAAGATGAGTATATCTCTAAGTATGATTCAATTTCCTATCCTAAAGGATTTGTTTCTCCAAATTTTATCTAGATTAATGGTGCTAACAATTTATGCTAGCATATTACATAGTATAAGATCTTTGTTATAACATTATTAATCATATTGCCCTTTTCTTTGCCTATTTGTAACAACCTTATTACACAAAAATTTAAAAGATGCTTTTATAAAATATTTGTTGGTGTACAAAACAAGTTAATATGTTTGACCTTATGACCTTATGACCCTTCAACATAAAGCCCATTAAGACTTTAGTTGATTTTATCATAAGGTGGCAAAATATGGTGATGAGATGTGAACCACACTTCAAAATAATTTTGTTATTTGTCTCACTCTTCCTAGGACAATTTATTAAACTTATATCTTTACTTTTAAATATATCATCTTTTAAAATTTTAAAAATTATTGAAAAAGATTCCAACCTCAGTAAACACCTTTCTTAATTATAAAAGAAGATAACATTTGTGATAAAATTAAAAGAAAGGTTGTTTAATCTTATGTTTATAAGAAGAGTGATGGGAAAGTTGGTGTCTCCACCCTCATTAAAATACTTTAAAAGGGATGTGGTTGTCACTAAACCAACCAATTTAGCCATGCTTTCTAGAAAATTTCCAATAATATTTAAAAATAAGGCTTGACAAAGTTTATTCATTAAGAAGTGTGCAATAAGAAAACACTTCAAGATACTTATTCAATTAGAAATGAAACTCTTAAATGGCAAGAAACCAAATAAGTTGATAAGAACAATGATCCCACATATTATCCTTATCATAGATGCTTAGGACACACTATTAAGAATTGTATTATGTTCAAGGATTGGCTTTAATATCAATACAAAATAGCAAAAAATTATGACCCTTCCCAATTTTTTAAATAAAATCTTCTCCTATTATGTATATTTTTGTAACTTATAATCCTCACGATCAAAATTCCATATGTTCTAGGATTTTGAAATCTTGGTATTGTTAGTCTCCATGCCTGTTGTAATTATTTTATATCGGTATTACAATAAACTAATTAACTTCTAAGTGTTTCTTGTTTGCCTCTATCTTTTTTCTTCATTCTTTTGATGAAGAACTAGATGAAGAATCAGCTCTAATTCTTACCAATGGTATGTGTTAGCTAAAGCTAAACATTAATGATTCTTCAAATGAAGAAGTAATCTTTCCTTTATCATTTAATTCATAAGAAATATCACAATAGATTAAATAAGAACATTTAGATATCAAAAGGTAGAATTATGGAGTAGTAAAAAAATTCAACCTTCCAAAAGTGTGGCTCCAAGATATGTGTAATAATATAATTATTCAAGCTAATTAAAATATTACCAAAAAATATTAAAATTATGAAATGTCTATCCAAAAAAATAAGATAAACTAAAATGTTCCCATTTAAAGAAATTGTATACATTATTAAGTAGACTACAATACTCTCATGTTGTCAAACTTGATTAAAGTCTTGGTTAAAGTCTTACTCAAACTTAAAGTTTTCTAGTCTAGAGAAAATTTGATAGTGTCTTCTCATTAAAGTCCTCTTTATCATCACATTTATATATGATGATTTATTATTGAAAGATACAAACCATAATATATATTTGTATGTGATAGCATTGTTCTATGGTAATACGCTTAACAAAATTTTAGTTAATTCTAGGTCTTATGTCAATATGGTAATAGTTTGTACTTTCAACCTATTATTATTAAACGCCAATAAACTATGCTTTAAAATATTTATGCTTCATGGGTTTAAATCAAAAGATCAAAGGACTCTTGGTTTGCTTACTTTACCATTGCATTTCAGAGTTTAAAATTAAAGTTAAATTTTATGTGATTGATACAAGTAATTCTTTTTTTAGCTTTACTACCTTAGATTCAATGGAACATGATGAAGCCAACAAATATGCACCAATATATCAAATATAATTTTGGAGGATAAGAACTTTTAATTTATAATGATCTATATTTTTTGTGAATTAGATTGGTGTATATGATTGTATTAAGTACTTTATTCTAGAAAGAAACTAGTAAATTTAATGGTCCGCCAATTTTGATTATAAGTGGGTTTTACTTCCTTTCATTTTGTTGTCTTCAAAAAATAGAAGAAGAATGTTTCCCACTGATAAGGTTAAGGACAAACATCCCAAAAGTCAAAAGAAGATAGTTTGTTAATACTTTGTTCGGAAAAATCATATTGCATGGCGCTAACTTGATGATTCATATTGGGCAATCCTACAAGTTACAATTTGGCATGCTTTCTTAGAAGAAACTCAACAATTTAAGGAAAATTCAAATGATGAAATACTTACCAACTTCAATGTGTTGCCCATATTCCAAGCACCATGCTTCATTATACATTAGTTGTTAGAATTAATCTTATATACTACTCTTATTATGATGAATTTTCATTGAAATCTCCCATCTATCAACATGTATATTATATCTCTCTTAAATATTATGTACATGCATCTCATATTGAAATTTAGAGAAACTCTTATGTTTTTGTATACTACACCAGATGATGCATCAAAATTCTACTTGAATGTGAATTGGATTATTTTGATGAAATGAATTGTATCCTTATTTCTTATTTTTCATTGCCATTGGTAATGAAATGGTTAAAACTATTCCTTAACTATTGTTTTATTGCCATTTGAGGATATGTCATAAAGTATAAAAATTTCTTCTATTAAAATAAATAAGGTCTCATGTTTTATATAAAGCCTAATTTAAAATGAAAAGGAAGCATGTGCTATTTGTAAGATGACCCCAGTAGATCTATTCAAAATAATGTTAATGATATAAAATAATTATTAATGAGGTTACTAATGTGCCCATTAAGTTAAGAGAAGGTACTCCCTCCACTTTTAATGAACATGTGAGGTATATTTAGTTATGGATGATAGTCCTTGTTCCACCTTTATTAACAAATTGCTACAAGGTGATCTATCAAAATAGATTATCTATGTCTTAATGATTATCAAGATTGTTTTTCTTTTATAATATTTCTAAGATGCCAAGCTTATCTCTTGCAATAGTATTATATAAATTAATAATTAATTCTAATGCTTCTCCAATGAAATAGATACAAAGAAGATTTTGACTTGATCTCTCAAATTAAATATCTATGAAAAATAAATAAATAAAATAAAATTAATGAATGTTGACTTCCTTCAAGAAAAATAATATCCTACCTTGATAACCAATATCATCTATGTTTGAAAGAAAAATAGATAAATTTTAGTCTATGATGATTACATGGATTTATTTTGAGATCATCGAAGGATGAATTTCCATTACGTTTCATTGAAGAAATTAATTATAAACAAAAAAAACTTGTTTAATGTTCACATTCATGGTTTATTATTTTCCCCATGAGCATGTAGACTCATCATTTTGGATTTTGATGATAACAATTTTATACTTTAAGTTCTTGATATATATTTTTTTAAGTATTTTGAGATAATTACCAAACTCTACAAACAAGAGAAGTCAAAGGTAAAATTATATAGGTTTCTTTGGGTTTACAATTGAGCTCAAAATATCATTATATGGAAAATTTAGTCATTATTTTATACATTAATTTTATCATAATTTAATTTTATGAAAAAAATTAAAATTACATTTTCTAGTTTCAAAATTTATTCATACATAACTTGTTCATAGAAATTTTATTGACTAATATTATGCAATTCAAATTGTACACTTTTTATTAAATCATTAGAAAGTAAATTCATTATCAATTCATAAATTGTACTTTATTATTCAAAATTGTTGCTTGGTTTAATTTAATCCCAAATATAATCTTCAATAACCAAGCTCCAAATTCTTATATTGGTGTGATCCTCATATCTCATTTTTATATTGCATTAGATTAGTTGGCCATATTTACTAATTATATTTTTATATACATAGATGTACATAATATAATGCTTTAGTTATTTCCTAATATATTAAAATTAAAATTTTTTATGTTGGTTAAAATCCCTTTAATATCAAATTCTCTAAATTGTTTTTCTTGTTTAACAACCTTATTTAAATTTAAAATCCAACCTCTTTATTGATTTGTCTATTTGGAGCATAATATCCTTTCTTAATTGATTCAATCACATGTGGAGGCTTGCTAATGACTCATTCTCTAAATTTTTATTTATGTTTTCCCTCATTATTTGACCAATTCCAAAAAAAAACCATAAGTAAGCATACAACCAAAAGCTAGCAAATGTTTCACCAAATAATCTTGAAAGAAAATTAAAAAATAATTATCTAAATTTTGGGATAAATTTTCAAAATTTAAATATTAAAACTTGACTCCTTTCCATACAATTTGAATTTTACTTCAAGTCATTTAGATTTTTTTAGAAAGAGTTCTAACTTTGGGAATTTGTTATTTTAAAACTTGGATTTAATCATTCTTAGTTTGGTCAACCATAATCAAGTCTAGATCTGAAGTTTTAGCTCAAATGTAACCTAACTAGAACCTTGAACAATTTTCTAATCATCTTAAGAAACCTAAAATCCACCAAATTTGACACCTCGGTGACCAAACCACATTGTATAAAACTCGGGTTTGGTGGATAGAATTAGAAGGTGATCACCAAAGGGAGTTAAAAGCATGACAAAGTGCTTACAAAAGTAAGTTTAGTTGGCATCTTTGCTATATTGGACTTATTAATTTTCTTTGAGGATAGTTTATCTTTTATTACAAAATTTTTGATAAATTATATGTTATAGTCAATTCTAAGAACCATTGTACAAATCTTATTTAGTTGCCTCCATATTTCATTAGCCTAGGCACTCCCTAAGTCAAAACTTGAACAATAATGCACAATCAATACTATTAATCCAAATTCTAATAAAGTTGACACATTTGGAGGAAGAGGTCATAAAATACTAAAGTGATCATCCTAGGAGACATGCATTAAGAAATCCTCATAGGAATGTCCACCATATGCACTATGAGGTTTTGAATGATCCAATCAAAAGGTGAAAAAGAATTAGCAATGTGAAACTTAGATGAATGAGTTTTTTGATCATTTATATTTTAGATTTGTTTACATAGATGAATGAGTTTGTTGATTGGTACTAGATGGATGACTATCGAAAATCATTTTGGTAAAATGAAATTTGTAGGCCATGCTAAAAGAGTGGGTAAGTAGAAAAACCTTACATGGGTAGAGGTGAAGGAGATACTTAGGGCTAAATACTATCTAAGAAATCATAAAATAAACTACATTAATAATTGATGACCTATGGCAAGAAAACATGCATGTATACATGAACACTTTTAAGAATTTTATGGCTAGAACAAAAATATGGATTAGCGGTTAGCTTATAAAATTTTAATTATTCTTAGAAGTGACATTAGGAATGAGGTGGAGTTATGGTGCAAGATCTAGGCTTTCATCCTTTACTACCTAATCTAATAGAAGTTCCATTGGGTCATAATTAAAGAATAAGGATATAGTTTGCCTTTAGTGTCATAAGAAGGGACATATGCAGAATTAGTGTAAGGAAAAAATTATTTTACTTGAAAAGATTGAGGAAGAGGGAGATGTAAATGAAGTTGAGGAGTTCCATGATAATATACCTTTCCGGATAAAGACAAACATGTAGGAGACTAAGTTTGTGTTATGAGGTCCATGAATATAAGTAATGATAAAGATTGTCCAAGAAAGAAAATCTTCACCATGCATGTGATATGTAGGGAAAAGATGTAAGTTGGTGATAGGTGAGGGTAGTGTTGTAAATGTTGTGTTTACTTACACTCTTTCTTGAGTGAATTTTATGCAAGAACCCCATCTTGAATCATTTTATATGAGTTTGGTGAATCATATATCTTTACCCATCACATTTAGGTGTCTAGTGTCTACAATGATAAGGAGCTAAAAGGACACATTTGGTGTGATATATTATCATTGGATAAAGCACATACCTTATTAGGTAGACCTTGGCTTTATGATCTTAATTTAGTTCATTATGGTTAAGAAAACAAATACATTTTTAAACATGGTCAAAAGGTCATAAAATTATTCTCTTTAAACCTAAGAGATATAGGCACCTACTTCACAAATCATAGTTGAAATAAGAGGGAAAAGCTTTATCGTGATATCATCCCCTAATAGAGACCGCTTATGATCTAGACTTTGTGAGTCTTACCCTTCACCTTTATTTTTAAACAATAGAGTATATTGCACACCATGTTTAGAGAATTTTCTAACCCCACTTTAGGTTATTTACTTTATGTGAGATAAGTTACAAAAGAGTCACTTGAGTATCACATACTTATTATTGCTTCTCCTTCTTACTTGAGTTTAGTGACTATACCATAGTAATCTAACAAAAGGATTTCCACTTATGAGAAATATCTAGCATGCCATTAATTTTAAACTATGTTCTTAGCAACCAAATTTATCATATTATCTCCCTTTTTCTGATCAATATCTTATTTTGTTGAAAATATGAGTTGGGGTCTTAAATTATTTTTGTTTTTTACTTTAATACAAAATATTTGAAAAATAATTATCAAGTATTCTCCAATGTTTCTTGTTGAGCTCTTATTTATTGAAAATATGAGTGAGAATCTTTAACTATTTTTTGTCATAACTTACGCTTTAAGATTCTTGTGACATTTAGTAATGATTTCTATTAAGAGGTTATGACACCTAAGAAATGAGGTGAATTGGGTGATTGAAAATTTTTTAAAATTATAACTTAAGTTTTAAAACTTTGTGAAAACTTAATTATAAAAGGGAATAAATAATTTTTAAAGAAAGAGTAAAGTAAGCAACAAATCAAATAAGAAAAGTAAAGTGCAAAAGAAAAGTTACAAGGCACAAGATTTTATGTGGTTTGACCAAACCCCAAAAATTATCCTATGCCCATGACTAGTCACCCGACTACAATTCACTAATCAAAATGAGATTGTAACCAATATCTTATACTTTGGTACATAGGCAAGTACAACCCTAATTTCAAACTTTCCTACATTGGGCAAGTACAACCCAAAAATAAATTCATGTGAACTAGAAAAAGAAAATTATAATTTAAAGATCTAACTCTCAAATTTAAAATAATTTTGCACTCAAACCCACTAAATGATATTAAGACAAATAAGAAATGAGAGCTTAAGCTTATATTATATGTTGTATGAAATTTTAAGGTAAGGAAATGCACTTGAAAATATTTTAACAGAAGATGCAAGATGAAGATTAACCTTTAAATTTACTTGTACAAAAGTGGATGGTTAAGAACTTAAATATGAAAACCAATAATTGTAATATCCTTATGATTTAAATTTAATCAAACCAAAAGAAAGCTTTTAAATCTCTTAAAGGAGAATGAACTTGAATCTTTTCATCTAAATCAAACAAAAAAAAAACTAATGATTCAAAAAATTAAAATTTAATAAATATTCTTACTCAAGTTCTTATGAATGTAAGAAATGAAATAAATGACTTGGTGTTAGCTTTTAATGCTTGAAAATTTTGAAGATGATCTCCCCTTGGATGGAGAAGAAGTTGAGAGGAGATGATCTTGAGCACTTGATCTTCAATCTATCTTCAATATGGTTCTTGGCCAAGGTGGTTGCAATCAAGAGAGGAATATTTTAGCACTTTGAATCTAAGAGACACTCCAAGAATTCAACTAGCGAGGGTCGACAAGGTGGATAGAATCAAGAGAAGTAAGCAAGGATAACACATCTTTAAATAAGCTATGATTAAAGAGGTTTATCCAAGTCAAGATGAAAAGAGAAGTAAAGAAATAAAAGGAAATTGATAAAAAAATTTAAAATAAAATTTTAATTTTAAACTTTGTTGAAAACTTAGTTGCAAAATGTACAAAATATATTATAAGAGAAAACAAGCAACCAAGTAAGTAAAGTGCAAAACAGTAAATAAAAGTGGCATAAAATTTTTTATGTGGTTTGGCCAAACCCAAATATCAACTTATGTCCACGTAATCACCATGATTAGAATTCACAAATCAAAATGTGATTACACCTAAACTCCCATAATTTCCTACACCAAGCAAGTTGAACCCCAATATTTTGATAATGGGCTAGTACAACACCAATCCTATACCTTTCCTATAATGGGCAAGTACAAACCCAACACTTTACACCAACAATAAGAAAAGAATAATATAATTCGTTTGCCTAACTCTCAATTTTAAAATGATTTTGCATGCAACCCAATCTACACAATGATAAGAAAAATAAGGAAAATAGCTCAAAGTTTATATTATAGGTTTAATTAGTTTATAAATATGTAAAGTGAAAATCAACTTGAGATCAATACAATATTTTGATTGATGTTATGAAAGCTTGCATAAGATAAATGATCAAAGATTTAGTAAGCAATTTCTAAAATACTTGCATAAAGTAGAAAGAAAAATTTTGAAGATAGGATAAAAAAGCATAATCAAATCAAAATTTTAAAGAGAAAATTCAAATCAATTAAATCAAAGAAAAAAATTCTTTAAGTTACTTAAATGTGAATGAGAAGAGATTTGAGAAGATCTTAGACTATGAAGCACATGAATCCATTTCATCAAAAATAAGACAATGAAATTGCTAATTTAAGGGATTGAAATGAAATAGAAAGTCTTACTCAAGTCTTTATGTGTATGAGAAATGAAAGTAATGACTTGATGTGATATTTACACAACTTAAATTAGGCTTGAAAGTGTTGAAGGAGATCTCCACTTTAATGGCGTTGAAGATGTAAGGAAGGAGATGATCTCAAGCCCAATCACTTCAAACAATATTTAAAAATATATCTCGACCAAGGTGGAAGCAATGAAAAAAAAAGATTTTGTACTTTAGTTCAACAAAGACCTTAGGAAGGTCTCACCAAGGTAAGAGCAATGGAAAGAAGAGAGCTTTAGCTCATTGAATCAACAAAATCTTAGGCAAGATCTTAGCCAATAAAAAAGCAATGGAGAGAAGAAAGACTTTATTACTATGAATTTAAGAGAACCTCCAGAAATCAAGTTGCAAGAGTTTGGCTTAGTTAGAGAGAAGTAATAAGAATAGAAGCTTGGAAAGAGTCTCTTTAAATAAACTAGTGAACCCAAGGGTTTGGCCAAGTCATGAAGGAGAGGAGGAGAGAGATGAGACAAAAAATTATTAATCAAAGATTTTGAATTCTAATCAAATTTATTTCAATTAATTAGATTCAAATGATGGTGGATGGTCAAGTAATCAATAGAGAGAGAGAGAGAGAGAGAGAGAGAGAGAGAGAGAGAGAGAGAAGAGATAGAGAGCTATTCAAGCATATGGGTTTTGGCCAAGTAGGAGAAAGAGGAAAAAAATTAAGGAAATAATTTGAGTTTTGAATTAATGATCACATGCTCATAATTTTGAATTCAACTTAACTTAAGGAAGTGTGTGTGGTTGGTTGAACATAATAGGAGGGAAGGATTCACATAAACTTCATTAAGAAATTTAAATCTGTATGATGGATTTGACTATGGAAAAGAAAGCACGAGGGAATTTAATTTAGGTAGGATTTTGATTTCAACAGTCAAGCACATGGTATAATATAAATCCAATTCAAACTATAAAATTAAATAAATAGGAACCACCAAAATAATTCTTAAAATGAAAATTAGTTTGGAAGATGCACTTAATTTAAGATTCAATTTTATTTAAGTTTAATTCAACTTAGTTTAAGTTAACTAAATTCAAATATGATGAATTAAAATACATTCTGGTTGGCTAAACCATCACCTAAAAATTAAGACACATTTGGAAAGAAATTAAGACATAAAATAATTTTAAACTTAAACATAATTTCAAAATTCAAGAAAATAAGAATTCAAAATTTTATCAAATAAATATAATATAATAATTTCCAAAACTTTTCATGCAAAATCAATGGAAAAATTTGGCCAAAAAAAAAAGAAGGAGGATTGAATGGAGAGTGAAAATAAAGAATAGGAGAGAAAAAGGATAATTTAGATAATAAATAAATAATTTTATTTTAATGCCAAAAAATGAATAAATAATTTATTTAAGCATGGAAATTACTAAATGAAGTATGAAATAAGTTTAGTTCACTTTAGAAAGTAATGGATTGGATTAATCTCTTGCAAGTGCTTAAATTATTAGAAATGGATATTTCTAAAAATATTAACAAATCGGTGCAAACAAAATATGAATGAAATATGTAAAATTATAATAAATATTATAAAAATATTTTAGTAATTATTTCAAGTTATTGAGCTCTTATTTGTCTTATTATTGCAAAGTCTAGAAAGATTCCTAAAAGCCCTAATTGAGCTACTCTGATTTTCCAAGTTGATTGAGTAAACTAAGTCTAGTGAGCTTCTTGAAACACTTAAGTAATCATTAGTTTCCAATCATATATTTTGTTATCATTGAAATCAATTATATAAGCAATGATTCTCTTAGAGTCAACAATCTCCCCTTTTATGATAATGACAAGCCAATGTTGGTATTGTATAGGGATGAATGTGCAAAGTGACATTGCATTAACCTTTTAGCAAAATTATATTTTACATAGTAAAGAAATGTAATTTGTGCAATAGAATGATACAAAATAAATCAACAAGGTAAATTATATGACCATGGTAAAACAAGTAACATGTAAAAGAAATGTATAGTAATGCTCAATACAAGTATGCCTTAAATATATGCATATGTAAAAAAAATTAAAGACTAACATTAACATTTTAAAAACAAACATACATAATTCTCCTTCTTTTAACAACATTAAAAAAATTAAGCTTGTGGAAGAATTAAAATGATACAATTATAAATAGATGGATCTAACATGCCAAGCATACATCTTAAAGTACAAAAGCATTCTTTAGGTAAAGGTTTTATAAAAATAGCAATAATATGTAAATCTATACTAACAAATTCACATTAACAATACCTTTACAAATCGATTCCTAATGAAATGGTGTCTAATCTCAATACACTTGGTACTTGAATGCTAAAATAATTTTTGGTCAAACATATAACACTAGTTTTCTCACACATAATAGAAATGTGCTCTAGCTTGATGTCAATGTCTTCTAATTATTGCTTTAACCATAAAATTGAGCAACACAACTTTGTAGCTAGGTACTCAACTTCACCTGTGGAAAGAGTAGCAAAGTTTGGTTTCTTAGAGGACTAAGATACAAGTGATGATCCTAAAATTTTCATGTGCTTGATATACTTTTCTTATCTATTTTGCATCTAACAAAATCAACATTAGAATAACCAACCAAATCACATGACATAAAATTTTAGGATACCAAAAATCTAACCTAGAATTGCCTATCAAATAATAAAAGATACGCTTAATTGTAGTAAAATAAGATTCCTTAGGGGTAGTCAAAATGGGTGTATAAACAAATAGAAAACAAAATGTCACTATCGACACTAAGGTATAAAAGTGATACTATTATACTTTTATAAAGCTTCTTATCTTAGTTCTATAAAACTTTTGATCAATTGGTTTACCTGATTCATCTAAGTCATGCTTAGTAGAGGGCTCAAGGGAGTTTTATTTGATTTGAATCTTTTCATGTCAAGCCTTTCAATCAAATCATGGTACTTAGTTTGACAAATTAATGTGTATTTTTCTTTTATTTAACTTGAAGACCTAAGAAAAACTTAAGTTCTCCCATCATACTAATTTAAAATTCTTTAAACATCATAGTATAAAACTCTTGACACAAAGAATCCTTTATGCTTTCAAATAAAATGTCATCCACATAAAATTACATAACATTTAAGTCATTACCAATGTTTTTCAAGAATAGTATGTTATATACTCTACCTTCTTAAGTCAATAAGTAAGCAACTCAACATATTATACTAAGCCCTAGAAGCCTATTTAGATCATACAAGGCTTTATTCAATTTGAAAATATGATCGGAAAATATTGGCTCTCAAATCCTAGGGGTAACTCCACAAAAACATCTTGGTCAATAAACCCATTCAAGAATGCACATTTTACATCCATCTAAAAGAGTTTAAAGTTCTTAAAAACACATATGCATGGAAAACCTAAGCTCATAGTCTAGGCTACGGGAGCAAAAGACTCCTTAAAATCTTTTCCCTTAACCTATGTGTGACCTTGTGCAACTAGTCTAACATTATTTTTAATGCAATCTATTGAATCCAAATCTATCCATGGGTGGAAGAAAAACCTTCTAAGATACTTAAGAAATAGAGTTAGGAAAAAATCTATAAGAAGGACCAAGAGGTAGAAAAGTATATAACAAATAAAATTTATTACTTAAATTTTAGTGAAGAGTATATGGGCCTGAGTGGGAACTAAAATCGCCCATCATAAGAGAGAAGTCACATCGCCTTTATAATATTATGGGGTGGCTATACATGGAAAATACATATAAGCTAAGCCTAGTACAAATGAATTCCCAGGCGATGGCGGTGTGTATGTAGATCTGCCAGGTTGATGGAGGTGGATAGCCCATCATCGAACAATTATGCAAGCAAAGATAAGACCGAGTAATTGCCCTATTCCTTTGAGTAGTTGCATACTATTGGAGAGTTAAGTCATGCCTTGTCTTCGAGTTATTATTTTCCAAGAGCTTGGCTCATATGATTAAGTAAATCTTCTCTTATTGGGTACACCTTTCGATGAGTATGCCTATTTTTTGGTTGTCAAATACCAGATACATGTCTTGATAACTAGACTCACTTTGGCATACTTGCTACTTTAGGTATACACAACTTGGGTCATCTAATTTATTTCTAAAACTAATTTTGTTTTATAACATTCTAATCTTGGATTCTAGGGACTAATTCATAAACATCATTCTAATGAAATGATTCAACGTCTTCCTTGGCTATAATCTAATAGTGATCTTTCAAGGCTTCATCTACTAACTTGGGTTCAATCTCGAGATAGAAACATAGAATGAGTAATCACCACCTTAAAATGTCTTTTAGTTCTAACACCTTAGGAGGGATATCTATTAATCAATTCCTTAGGATGATTCTTAATATATTTCCACTCTTTAAGAAAAGAATCATCAACATTTTCTTCCAAATTAATTTTCTAAAAATCACCTACATTATTATTAACTAAGTCATCTTTAGAGTCTATGAGGTTTTCATCAAATATAACATGTATGCATTCTTCTATAATCATCTTCTTTTATTAAATGTTACTTAGCATAGCAACTCTTGGGTTTTAGAAATAAATTATAGAAAACTTAATTTTAACTTTTGTAGAAAACTTAAATACTTAATAATAAATCTTTAGTGAAATGAAATAATAGAAATGCTATAGAAAAGTAAAGTGCATGAAAGTAATGAAAAGAACACATAGATTTCTACATTTGGCCAAACCTCAAAATCAGCCTACATCCATGCTTAGTCACCCCATACAATTCACTAAAATAGAGTTGAGATTACAAAATCTCCTATACTCTCCTTCACAGTATATAACCAAGACATATTCTCCTTAATGGGCAAGTACAACCCAATTGTACTTTCCTTATGGGCAAGTACAACCCAACAAGAGAACAAGAAAGTGGAATATGAAAGTATCTAACTCTCAATTTAAAATAAATTTTCTCTCAAAACCCAACTACAACAATATTAAGGCAACTGAAAACAAAAGTAAGAAAGATAGCTCACTTTAATTGATATTTAAATTTCAAAGCAATGATCAAACTTAAAAGATGTATATGATGCAAATGAATGTTTACACAATTTGATGTGAATATAATAACTTGAAATCAAGGTGATTTAATTTATGATTTGAAATATAGCATAATAATGATTTCAAACTTGAATCAATCACTTGTTAGAAAGAGTCTTAGAGTTTTCCTAAAGATCAAATGAAAATGAAATCTCAAATCACATAAACTGAAATAAAATCTCTTTTAAAAGGAATATCACTTATACAAAGTATGATACTATTTAAGAGAAAAGAAAAATTACAAGTTGAAAGTGTTCTTTATGAACTAATTATCACAATATAAGTTTCGCTTTAGTATATATAAAATTAAAGAGAAGTGAAGAGTTTGCAAATACAAAGATTTAATCAAAACAAAACAAAGCTTTTGGCCAACTTGAGAAAGTGTATGAATAGATGTGTTAAGCACAAATTAAATTGACCAAATACCAAAGGATCTTAGCCCAAGAAAGAAATCAAGGTCTCACTCAAGAGTAACAATAAAATTAATTAAAGGAACCTTGAATAGCTTGTGGGTTTTATTTAAAAGGAACCTTGAATAGCCAAGAGGGATTTCCACCAATCCACCAACTTCTTTTGTGCAATCTTCAAGCCAATCACTTGTAGGTTAGAAGATGGAAGAAGGACGAAGTAATTAGCACTTGATTCACCAAGAAAGCATCTCCAATGGTTTTGCAAGAATTGACCCAGAGAAATTTTCTATGAGACATTTTTTAAGAGAAATTAACCTAGTCTAAGAGACATTATTTATAAGACAAGGGATCAAGGCAATCAACCAAGAGGAGGAATAATAAAAGGGAAACTCATTTGGAATTAATTTAAACATAAGCCAATCAAAATAAAATTAATTTGCATGAGTGAATGATTTGGCCAAGGAGAAATAGGAGGGAATTTAATATGGAAGGTTGGTTTAATTTAAAATCAGTTTGAAATTCAAATTGTATAAAAGGGATTTCAGCCAAGCAAGGAAGGGGAAAATATACATGGTAAGTGATTTAAATTGAATCTTGAATTTAAATCTATTTATTTTTCAAGATGAAAAATCACCCAAGGAATCATGGAGGAAAAATAATTTGGGAAGATATTTAAATTAAATCAACTCATCATATGACTTGATTTTCAATGTAATTAAAAGTTAATGCTTATGTGGGATTGAGAGAGAGAAGAGAGAGATAAGAGAATAGTTAGAATTATTAGCAAACAAGTCATGACACAATTAATTGTCCAAGTGAAAAAGGGAATAATTCAAATTTTGATTAATTAAATTAAGCATGATATATGGTCACCAAAAGGAAGTTTCCATGATGGGATTCAATTAGTATTTAATGCAATATCATGGAATATTCAATTCAACTTGATTGAATGAAGGAGGGAAAGATATAATTCTAGAGCATTTTAAATTAAATCCAATGGAATTATTAAAATTCGGCCAAGCTACTTTTCTAAAATACATTGGATGTATTTTAATGTATAATTTTGATGATGGATCAGATCTTAGGAGAGTTTAAATCAATTTTTTATTAAGAGAATTAACTCAAATAAGTTTAGATTAATTTAAATTAAATCAACTAGCTTAGCATATGATGAACATCATAACATTCCATAAAGAGGAGTTCAAATTTGTATATGTAATCAAAGAAATATTCAATTTTAATTCAAAAATTATTCAAGTTAAAGATTCAAATAAATGAATTTTTAATTTAGAAAAATATGGGATAATTATGGAAATAATTTGAATAAATCTCACACAATTTATTTAGCAAATATTCATAAAAAAAGTTTGGCCAAAAGGTTTAGGGTGAAAAATAGGATAAGAAAGAGAAAAATAGTAGAAAGAATAATTTCATGATAATTGGATTTTATGTATGTAATAAATGGGTAATGAATATATTTTAGCATGAAAATAGTTTAATGAGATGTGAACTTAATTTAACTTGCATGTAAGCACATTAAAGAAAACATGGTTTATTCATTTAGTTCACATTATTCAAAATGAATAATTTTAAAGAAAAATTATAAATATGAAATATAGTTTGTATGAATAATTTAAAATATATTATTTTAAAATGAATGAATGATATATTTTATTTTAGTGAGAATTTCATTTTCCTTAATGTAGTTATTCTTAAAAAAATTCCCACTAGTCAAATGTCCAATAGCTTTAGCATTCGATATAATTGAAGAACTAGGAGGTGAATAATTTTTCCTACACTTAAATTTAACTTGATTATTAGCATTTGAGCATGTTCTTGTTACCATCAAAATTAATCTCATATGACATAGGGCTCATGAAGTCAACAATCTCCCCTTTTGATGATGACAAACATATGTTGGTGTTAAATGAAAGTGCAAAATAACCTTGCATCAACCTTTGGATATATACTTTGCATTAAATAAAATTTATAGCAAGTAAATAAATAAACTTTTAAACATTTAAATATTTTAAGCATAATAAAACATGGATATACATAAGTATATAACATGAAAAGGCTCCCCAAGCTAAACATCATAAAGAGAAAGAAAACCGACATATTATTTTCTCCCCTTTTGCGCCAACAAAAGGTTTAACCATGAACAATAATAAAATTACATGCTTATATCTAACATGCGACATGTCTTAGGGTACAAAATCATTTTTTGGTAATGGTTTAGTAAAAATTCTGCAATTTGTAAATCTATGCTAATAAAATCAATATTTACCTTACTTTACTCACATGATCTTGAAGAAAGTGATGTCTAACTTATATGTGTTTAGTTCTAGAGTGTTGGATATAAATTTTTGTCAAACAAATTACACTACTATTGTCACACTTAATAGGAATGTGATCTAGTATAATTTTAAAATCTTCTAATTGTTGCTTCAACCAAAGAACACGAGCAACATAGCTTTCAACAACTATATACTCGGCTTTAGCAATTAAAAGAGTAACAGTTTTATTTTCTAGATGAAGAAGATACTAAGGATGATCCTAAAATTGACATGTTCTTGATGTACTTTTCCTATTTACTTTACATTCTATAAAGTAAGCGTTAGATTAAGTAATTAAGTCACATGACTGAAGTTTTAGGATACCACAAACCTAACCTAGAAGTACAAAATAAATAATGAAAGATATGCTTAACAACGGTTAAATAAGATTCTTTCGAGTAGCCTAAAAATGAGCACATAAACTTATAGCAAATATAATATCAAGTCTACTAATAATAAAATATAAAAGTGAATCACTCATACATCTATAAAGTTTTGATCAACTGGTTTTCCGATTCATCTAAATCAAGTTTAGTAGAGGGGCTCGTGGGAGTCTTACTAGATTTAAATTTTTTATATCAAATCTCTCTATCAAGTCATTAGTATATTTAGTTTGAAAAATAAAAATACAATTTTGTGTAATTTTACTTGAAGTCTTAAGAAAAAATTGAGTTCACCCATTATGCTCATCTCAAAATTTAGACATTAAAGATGAAAACTCAATGCATGACGATTCATTTATACTACCAAATAAAATGTCATCCACATAAATCGGACAATGATCAAGTCATCACCTAAATTCTTAATGAATAGGGTGGTATCTACTCTACTCTTCCTAAAGCCATGATCTATAAGAAAGTTACTTAATCTATCATACCAAGCTCTAGGAGCTTGTTTCAATACATACTGCTTTCTTCAATTTAAAAACATGATCAAGTAACTTAAGATTTTTAAAATCGAGGTTCTTATAAAAAGGCGTCTTGATCTATAAATCCATTTAAAAGTACTTTTACATCTATTTGAAATAAATTAAAGTCTTTATAACAGGCATAGACAATGAGAAATCTAATAGCTTCTAATTTAGCTATAGGGGCAAAATATTCTTCAAAATCCATCCCTTCAATGAGTATATCCTTATGCGACAAATCTAGCTTTACTTCTAACAATGTGTCAGTCATCTAACTTATTCTAATAGACACATTTGGTTCCTATAATATTTTGATCTTGAGGTCTAGGAACTAATTCTCACACATCATTTTTTAATAAACTAATTTAATTCTTCTTACGTAGCTATAATCCAATAGTGATCCTCCAAGGCTTCATTTATTGATTTTGGTTCAATCTCACATAAGAACACATAATGATTTATTATTTTATTAGATTATCTTCTATTTCTAACTCCTTGAGAAGGGTCTAAAATTTCAGTCTTTAAGTAAAGAATCATCTATATTTTCTTCCAAACTCATTTTCTTAAAAGCATCTACCTCTTCTTTAATCACATCATCTTTAATATGATCTATAGGATTTTCATCAAATATGATATGTACTGATTCTTCAACAATCATTTTCTTTTATTATAAACTCTATAAGATCTACCATTGAAAAATATCCAAAAAAAATACTATCATCAAATTTACTATCAAACTTTCTTAAAGAATCTTTATTATTATTCAAAATAAAGAATTTACAACTAAAGATATGAAATTAACTAATCTTAGGTTTCTTACCAAAGAACAACTCATAAGGGGTTTTATTTAAAGAGGTTCAAGTAAACATGATTCACAACATAACAAGCGGTGTTAATGGTTTTGCCCAAAAATTTTTAGGTAATTTATAATCATCAAGCTTAGCTCAATTGAATTAAAATACTATTTTTTTCTTTTAATGACACCATTTTGAGGGATTCTAGAGTAGAAAAATTATGTTTAATACCAAAGTCATCATAAAGTTTTCAAAATTTTTATTTTTAAATTCACCATCATGATCGATTGTATTTTACCAACAAGAAGACTTCTATCATGCTGAATGTGTTTAAAAATTTCCTAAAATGTTCAAAAGCATCATTTTCTGATTTAAAAATATAGCCCAAGTAAATCTTGAAAAATCATCAATAATAACAAAACCATAGAATGTTTCACCTAAGCTAGTCTGCTAATAGGCCAAATAAATCCATATACAATAATTCTAAAGGTTTAGTTGTAGAAATAATATTTTTATTTTTGAAAGAATGTTTAGAATGTTTTTCATGAATACATGCATCACAAACATAATCATAATGAAATTTTATTTTAGGTAAACCATCAATAAGATCAAGTTTTGCAATTTTTTTTTTAAAGAATGCATGTTAATGGCATAACCTTTTATGCCATAACCAAACATGATCAAGTAAAATTTTAAAATAAAGTAAATTTAAATTTGTATTAATTACATTTTCAAAATCAATGAGATAAATGTTTTCATATCTATGACCAACAAGCAAAATAGTTTCTTTATTTCTAATAGTATAGGAAGATGCACAAAATTCAACACTAAATTCTATATCATATAATTGGTGATGGAAATAAGATAATTCTTTAAACCTTCAAAAAATTAAACTCTATCTAACGTAATTGAATCCTTAGAAATAGAACCAACTCTAATTATTTTTTAGCATTATCATTATAAACTATAAATACTTCTTCACAAGGTTCTCAAGTAGAAAATTTAGATTTATCATCGTCATATGTCTTGAACATTTGTTGTCCAAGTACCACATGCCTTCTTTGATTATGCTTTGAAGGCACTCCTACAAAATAAAATAAGGGGTCAACTTTGGAATCAAACATGTTTGGGTCCACATCCAAATAAAAAGATATACAATGAATGTTGTGTAGTATGTGTAGTTATTTTATTTTTAGGCATCCAAATAAAGTTTGAATTAAGAAATGATTGAGATTTTCTTGCATGAGAATGAGAAGATACATGACTTTTTTTATTATAAAATTACATGTAACATTTGCATTTGTATAAGCTCTAAAATTAAATGATCTTGATGTATTTGATGACTTATTTCTAGCAAATGGAACATGTAAATGTAATATACTACAAAAGTATAATTTTGCAAGAAGTAATAAATTTTCCTTTTACTTCTCCACAAGTATAGATTGTTCTAATAAAGCATCATTCTTAGCCTTTAAACTAACACATTCTTTTCTAAAGATGAATCATGCATTTCTAAAATTTTCTTTTCTATTAAAATTAAATTTCAGAAAAATTATTTTAACTTTGTAGAAAACTTAAATACTAAATAATAATGCTTTAGTGAAATGAAATAACAACAATGCGATAGAAAAAGTAAAGTGAGGAAAGTAATGAAAAGAACAAGAGATTTTTTTGTGGTTCGAGCAAACCCCAAAATCGTCTACACGCATAGCCACCTGACTAGGAATTCAAGAAAATATAGTTGAGATTACAACAAATCTCTTGTACTCTCTCTTTACGGTATGTACAACCCAACACGTACTCTCTTTAATGGGCAAGTATAATCCAACACATACTTTCCTTAGCGGGAAGTACAACCCAACAAGAGGACAAGAAAGAGAAATGTGAAGTATCTAACTCTCAATTTTAAAATAATTTTGCTCTCATAACCCAACTACAGTAATATTAAGTCAAGTGAAAACAAAAGTAAGAAAGATAGCTCACTTAAATTGATATTTAAATTTGGAAGCAATGATCAAACTTGAAAGATGTATATGATGCAAATGAATGTTAAACTATTTAATGAATATAATAACTTGAAATCAAGGTGATTTAATTTATGATTTGAAATATAGCACAATAATGATTTGAAACTTGAATCAATCACTTGTTAGAAAGAGACTAGGAGTTTTCAAAGATCAAATCAAAAGAAATCTCATATCGATAAACTCAAATAAAATCTCTTTCTAAAAGGAATATCACTTATGCAAAAGTATGAGACTATTTAAGAAAAGAAAACTTACAACTTGCAAGTGTTCTTTATGAACTAATTATCATAGCATAATTTCATTTTAGCATATATAAAATTAAAGAGAAGAGAAGAGTTTCCAAACACAAAGCTTTAATCAAAACCAAACAAAGCTTTTAGCCAACTTTAGAAAGTGTATGAATAGATTTGTTAAGCACAAATCAAATGACCAAATACCAAAGGATTTTTCCCAAGAAAGAAATCAAGGTCTCACACAAGAGTAACAATAAAATAAATTAAAGGAACCTTGAATAGCTTTTGGCCAAAGAGGATTTCCACCAATTCACCAACTTCATTTATTAAATTTTCAATACAAGCTCGTAGGTTGCACAATAAAACTAAGAATGTTTTGAAAGTCACACCAAAAGCATATTTTAATGGATTCAAATTAAATTTGAAAATTTGAATTCTATCAAATATAACTCTTAAGTCATTTATGTTCTTGCTTTAATTTTTCTTTTGACAACCAAATCATCGACATAACATTCCAAATATCTAAATATGAGGTTGTCAAAGATGTGGGTCATTGCTCATTGGTATGTAGCACTAGCATTATTTAAGCTAAATGGCATCGCTTTATAGCGATATATGTCGATTGGTGTGTGGAAGGATGTATGCTTTTCATCCTCTAGAGTCATTTTAATTTAATTATAACTTGATGATCCATCCTGAAGAAGAACTTATCGTAGTTGGAAGTATTATCCACCATGATTAACAAGAAATAATCTCCAAAGATTTTGCAAAATTTTGGCCAAGAGAAATTCTTCTATGAGAGATTTTTCTAAGAGAAATTAACCTAGTCTAAGAGACATTATTTATAAGATAAGAAGTCAAAAGGAGAGAAAATAGAAGGGAAACTCATTTGGAATTAATTTAAACATAAGCCAATCAAAATAAAATTAATTTGCATGAGTGAATGATTCAACTAAGGAGAAATAAGAGAATTTAATATGGAAGATTGGTTTAATTTAAAATAATTTGACTTCAAATTGTACAAGAGGATTTCAGCTAAGGAAAGGAAGGAAAAAAATATACATGTTAAGTGATTTAAATTGAATCAATTGAATTTAAATATACTTATTTTTGCAAGATGAAAAAATTGCCCAAGGCATCATGGAAAGAAAAATAATTTGGAAAGAGTTTTAAATCAAATCAATTCATCATATGCTAATTCCAATGTAATTAGAAGTTAATGCTTATGTGGGTCATCAAAGAGAAAGAGATAGATAGATAGAGATAGATAGAGAGAGAGAGAGAGAGAGAGAGAGAGAGAGAAGAGTTACAATTATTTGCAAACAAGTAATGACAATTAATTATCCAAGTGAAAAGGGAATAATTCAAATTTTGATTAATTAAATTAAGAATGATATATGGTCAGCCAAAGGAAGTTTCCATAATGGGATTCAATTAGTATTTAATGCAATATCATAGAATATTCAATCAATTTATCTTGATTGAATGAAGAGGAAGATATAATTCTAGAATATTTTAAATTAAATACATAGAAATTATTGAAATTTAGCAAAGCTACTTTCCTAAAATAGATTAGAATTATTTTAATGTACTTAATTTAAATTAAATGATGTTGGATCACATCTTAGGAGAGTTTAAATCAATTTTCATTAATAGATTTGAATTTGAATAAAGATCTGATTGGCTAAAGGAGGCTTTCAAAAATAGAATTTATATAAAATAAAATAAGATAATTCCATGGCTAATTTTAATTAAGTTTGAATTAACTCAAATAAATTCAAATTAATTCAACTAGATTAGCATATGATTAGACACATATGTAATCAAAGAAATATTCAATTTGAATTCAAAAATAATTCAAATAAATGAATTTTAAATTTAAAAATATGGGATAATTGTGGAAATGATTTGAATGACTCTCACAAAATTTTATTTAGCAAATAATCAAGAAAAAAATTAGGCCAAAAGGTTTAGGATGAAAAAAAGTCCGTGTCCAATAGCTTTAACATTCTAATATAACTAAAGAACCGAGTGACAAAATATTCTTGCACACTTGAATTTAACTTGATTAATAGCATTTGAACATGTGTTTTCTATCATCAAAATCAATCTCATATAAGATTGGGCTTATGAAGTCAACATTAAACACCCTATAGGATATAATAAATATAGAATAACATAAAAGATATCATCATTCGATTTACTATCAAATTTTCTTAATTAATCTTTTTCACTATTTAAGATGAAGCACTTATATCCAAAAATATTAAAATGGATAATCTTAGGTTATAAGTGTTAAAGTTGTGTAAATTTCATTTAATTTTAATGCCTTTATCATGTGTTTATATGTTATAATGTGTTTATTTTAAATAAATTTGTGTTGTTATAGAGAAATTATCAAAATAAATAAAAAGAAGAAATTTAGCCCAAACACCTAAGCTATAGAAATTATCATGTGTTTATATGTTATAATGCCTTTATCACGGTGTTAGATATGGCCTAAATTAGGGTAATTTTATAGTAAGGCCAACATTATTGTGCGATCAATAGCTATGTGGGGTTATATTAGATTCATTTTGGGGTAGTTTTATAGCAAGCTCAATGTTTAGGCCATTGCTTGATTAGTAGTGGCACAATGCCACTTTAACGCCATAATGCAATGGCACTATAATATAGAATAGATTCATGATGGTTCATGAAAATTTCAACTAGTTTTGAGGCAGTTATGGCGGAGCTTTAGGAAAACTAACTAGGGATATATCTAGGCTATATGTAGAGGACATTTTCAAGGTAAAGGATCTTTTCTAAATTTTTATTCTTTTTTTATTTTTCTTGGTAAGAGGGTGGAGTGTGTGTAAGTTCTTTGTGAAGCACAGAGTAATACTCCAAGTGTTGTGAGAGTTTTGTAAGGGTAGTGTGAAAGAGTATTTTTTTTAGCAAGAGGTGGAGAAGGAGATCAATAATCAAGGATTTTAATGAGGGATGTTGGATATTTTTTAGGAGGAAGCAATAGATGATAACAAGAGTGGACTTAGAAGACTAACTTGGTGTACCCTTTTCTTTCTTTTTCGGTTATCCTACATCTTATTTTATAATGTTAAATGAGATTTTTTTCTTTCTCATTATTATGGAGCACTAATCTATAATGTGTTTTGAATTTATGTGAGATTTGCATGTTTGTATTGTAGACTTTGTTTGTGGATTAATATAAGAAAGATTATTTGTGCTTTTAATAAATATGTTGTTTTGCTTTTCTCCATGCAGCATTCACTAGTGATTTGGCAAATTACAAAGTTAAAATCATGTGTGATCTAGAGATGATGGAGTCTTAGAAGAATACTTAAGAAAAGGCAAATAAATGTACTAAAAATCATTAATGTGCTAGATGTTTAGTAGTGCTAAATAACCATTAAAATGATTATTTTTAAGATTTAAAATCATTTAAAGGGAAATATGGGTAATGCAACCAATCAAAATTTACTTAGCATTAGGTAAAAAACTTGTTAAAGGATTGGTTTGATTATACTTGTCTAGACATAGAAGGTATAATATTTTTTCTCCTCGTTAGCACTACAAGCTTGAGATTAATTTCAATATTTATTGTAATATAATTCATAATATGAAACCTCTATAAAATCAAAGTATTATTTTTAAAATTAAGAAAAATACCTATATTTTCTATAAAAGAATATAACATAAAAATTAATATTTTTAATATCTTATAAAATCATAAATAGTTATTTTAATTAATCACTTCATATTTTGTTAGATAAAAATCTAGTTTTAATAGATTAGTACCTAACTTAAAATAAACTAATATTTAAATTTTCTCTAATCTTTATGGTAATGATACTCTATTCTATATTACTTGATCCAACAAGTATACTTGCATATAGGGTAAAATTTTAGTCATATCTTTGGTGCCATTGCCAAGGTTTAGAAGTAAAATAATAATTTGTATTAAGTTAATATTAGTCTTGTTGAATTATTTTGAATTCAATATTTTTTATTACATTTATTTGTGTTATGTGTTAAGTGAGAAATATCCTTGTACTTGTTAAGTATATTATTGTTTTAGTTTTGAACCAAAGTTGTGAATTCTAAACATTCTATGGATGGAGATAAAAGCGATAGAAAAGTAACATTGAACTTAAAATTGATCAACTTTGTAGAAATGTTAGAAAAGAAAAAGAGAATAAGAAAATTAGCAATGGACAATCAACCGGAAAAGAACCATCTAGATCTCTTATAATTTATGCCACACCAATTTTAGGTGGAATACATCAAAGTATTACTAGACCAACTATTCAAGCCAATAATTTTGAATTTAAACTATCTATAATTCAAATGGTGCAAAACTCTCTCAGTTTGGGGTTCACCTATTGAAGATCCTAATATGCATATTGCCAATTTCTTAAAATTTATGTAATATTTAAATAAAATGGGGTTAGTAATGATGCTATAAGATTAAGATTATTCTCTTTCTCACTTAGAGATAAGGCTAAAATGTGGTGAATTCACTACCTCAAGGATCTATAACTAGAAATGAATTAGCTCAAAATTTCTAGCAAAATATTTTCCACCATCTAAAATTGCTAAGCTAAGAAATGATATTACATCATTTATACAATTAGATAATGAACATATATGTGAGGCAGGAAAGATATAAAGAATTATGATGAAATGTCCTCATCATTCATTACTTGACTAGCTTATAATTTAATCATTTTATAATGGCTAAGTAGGATCCCTAAAGACTATCATAGATGTAACGTAAGCCTAATGATAAAACTTTTGAGGAAGCTTATAATTTAATAGAAGAAATAGCGGCTACTAATTTTCAATGGCCCTCTGAAAAATTAAATCCTAAGAAAGTAACTGTGTTAATAATAATGATATGATTGTAATCTTGACTTCACAAGTAGCTTTCTTGTATGAGAAATTAGATAGTTTATGAATTAATCAAAATATTAATAATACAAATCAAGGGTGAGAAAATGGTAAAATTATTGTATTAGAAGATCAAACTAATCAATGATTGGAACTATAGCTCAAATAAATGAAATGACTACTCAAATACATTTAAGCATAGTTTGAGGAATCACCCAAAATTTTTTCGGAATAATAATGCAAGTAATCAAAATTTAAATATGGGAAATTGGAACAATAAAAATTATAACCCGAAAACTCTTAACTTTAGGCTATCATTCCTCGAGGATATCCTCCACAAAATCAAACTATAAAAAAGAAATCCACCTTAGAACAATTAGTGATACAAATGGAAATTAAATTACAAAGCCAAAGAGCTTTAATTAGAAGCTGGTAACCTTACAAATAGACCCCAAGGAAATTTACCTAGTAACACTAAAGATAATCCTAAAATAAAGTAAAGAACATAGTAAAGAAATTGAATTAAGAAGCGAAAAAAAAAATTAAAAGAAAGAAGGCATGCAAATGAAAATGAAGAAAATGAAATATTGAGTACATAAAAAAGAAAAGAAAGGAAATAAAAATAATAAAAGAAAAGAAAAGAAAAGAAACCAGAGAGAAGCATTGAAGAAAATGAGAGAACACCCACAACCAACATTTCCCAAAGACTTGAAAATAAAATGTGGATAATCAAAACTTTAAATTCTTTAAAGTATTTATCCATAAATATACCATTCTTGAAGCTTTGCAATAAATGCCTTTAGATGCTAAATTTATGAAAGATATTTTATATAAAAGAAAATAATTAGTTAAAATGAAATAATATCTCTTACTAAAAATGTAGTGCAATAATTCAAAAAAAATTCGTGAAAAACTTGCGGATCTTGGGAGCATCACGATAACATGGTTTTGTGAGAGAAAAATGGGTAAGATTTGATAGTATTATAATTAATGTATATTATAAATTATAAATTTTTGCATATGATGAATATTTTTCTATTATAATAATCATCAAAACTTTTATGAAATTCTTACCACTTGCATGGTATATGGAAATGGTGGAAAAGGTTATCAATTTTCTTACCACCGATGACCCTCGAGGTTAAAGCTTAGCATTACTTCATTTCTACTAAGTTAATGCCCATTTATCGGTGAGGTAAATAGGGATAGGGCTATTTTGAACTATATAATTTAAAAGAGTTCTTTTAATTGATGTAGGAAAGATAAATTATAATTCAATTTGTAATATGATTAAAGGTAGTATTATAGTAGATTTTGATCACCCCTCTTTTATTTATGCTTTATATCTTTTGCTTGGTATGACGGAACCGGATGAGGAGATTCTTATACAATTAACTCTTATCACTAAAAGGAAAATTGAAGGATTGAGATCAAAATGGAGGTAAGAGAAAGCTCAGCACTCCTCAAACCATATCCTCATCCTTTGAATCTTTAAACAAGCAACTCCATGAACCGGAGGAGAAGTCTCTAATTTAAGAAAAGGGTTAATGAAAGTAGCATGTAGTGGTAAGAACTAGAAAGAAAATTTGATCATCATATGGGTCAACAACAATAGTATCTATATTATATGGTTAAGTTTAACTCAACACTTATTCATATGTTTGAATCTTTGTCACTTTAATGTTGGCACAAACCTAATTTTTTTCTGTAGCATCACAATAATCTCCTATCTCATATTCTTTGAAATTTTATTTTTATTTTTATTTGTTTAGCATACTTTAGCATTTTGTATTTCCAACTATGTTTTTAATGTCTTCATGAAGGCTATGAAAATCACATGAAAATGTATATGCTGAAATAGAAAATACATAAGTAGGTGTATTGGCTAAATCAATATGAATTTTAAGTTTATCCATAAACTATCTCAAAAGGTGGTTTATGGGTTGATCTAGAAACGAAACTATTGTACATAAATTTAGATATTGGTAAGGTTAAATCCCAATTTCATAAATTTTTCTCAACTAAACATCTTAGTAGATTTTTTTAATGTCCTATTGATAATTTCAATTTGCCCGGTTTGTGGATGAAAGGTAGGGAAAAATTTAGTTGCATCTCCACTAATTTTTATAAGGTTTTCATAAATAGGATATAAATTTGACATCTCTGTTGGATACTATAGTGGATGGGACTTTGCATAACTTGATAGTTTTTAAAGAATAATCTTGATATGTCAAATGCATCATTTAATTTTGAGCAAGGTATGAAATGTACTATCTTAGAAAATTGATCTATATTGATAAATATATTATTTTATCCATGAGGCATTCTAGGTAAACCTAATCAAATCTATTAATAGGTTTTCCCATGGCTAAGATGAAATAGGTAATGAAGAGTATTGACCCACTTTTTTGTTTGGATTTTAGCTTAATGATAAGCGTAATATTGAGCTATGATATGTTCAACATCATTTATTAGGGACTAGTAAAACCTTTGCTCAACTAGTATTTAGGTCTTTAATTTACCAAAATATCCTGATATACCTTCTAAATAAAATTGAGATAAGGAATTTTCTTAAGAATATTTTATGAATTTTCTTAAGAATATTTTAGAATACATAATCTCTTATCTTTATAAATATATCCATCTAAAATCATAAATGAGCTATCAAAGTTAAGAGCTTAGATTCAGTTCCGGTATATCATATGGAAGTTAGGGCAAATTTTATGATCTTTCTTTAAAGTCTCAAATCAAAGGATTTGAAATTTCTTAAACTTATTAGCAATTTTTTTAGGTTCTATTGACGATTTCATCTATCCATCGGTTTGTGGATAAAATGCAGAGGAGAATTTTAGTTATGCTCCCATTAATTTTCATAAAGTTTTTTTTTTAAAATAAGATATAAATTTAATATGTCTATTAGAAACTATGATGAATGGGAATCCATGTAACCTAAAATTTCTTTAAATAATAATTTGGCTATCTGAAATGCATCATTTGATTTTGGAAAGGTAAAATATATCATATTAGAAAATCTATCAACAATGACACATATATTATCATGTCTATGAGGTGTCCTAGGTAAACCTAATGTGAAATCTATGGATAGATCTTCACATGGTATAGAATGAATTGGTAATGTCCACTTTTGTTTAATAGTTTTAGTTTAATAATAAGTGTAACATTGGGCTAAAATACATTTAACATCCTTTAATAGAGACAAACAATAAAACTTTTGTTCAACTAATATTTAGGTCTTCAATTTACCAAAATGTCGATATACCTCCTAGCGAAGTTTAATAATAAAGAGTTTCTTTATGGATATTTTAAGAATACATAACCTCTTACCTTTATAAAGATATCCATCTATAATCATAAATAAGCTATCAAAAGTTAAGCTTAGATTCATGTTCGGTATATCATATGAATATGAGAGCAAATTTTATGATCTTTCTTTAAAATCTTAAATATAGGGATTTGAAATTCAAATGATGAAACCATTAGAGATATTCTAGATAGAGCATTTACTAGTTTATTTTCTATTCCATGTTAATGCTTAACATAAAAAAAATCTTGAAGGTAGACCCATTTAACATGTCTATGATTTAGTTTCTTTTGGTAGTTTATAATATTTAGAGCTTGATGATCTATACTCAAAATAAACTCATTATGTAATAGATAATGCCTCCAATGCCTAAGAGTTTGAATAATCTTATAAAACTCGAATATATGTAGAATATTATTATTTAATGCCATTTAATTTCTCAATGAAGAAAGCAATAGGATGACTTTCTTGAATTAATATTGCACTAATTTTAATATCGATACATCACAAGTTACGTCAAATACATTATTGAAGTCAAAAGTTTCAAATATAGGTGAAGAAGTCAAAAGTATTTTAATTTATTTCATGACTCTTTTAGTATCTATGGTCTATGCAAACTTCTTTTCTTAAGATGTCGTGATAAAGCTACAATAGTACCAAAGTTTCTTATAAACCTTATATAAAAAAGTAGCTAATCCATAGAAACTTCTAATAGTTATAAAATACTTTAGAGGTAGTCGATTATAATGGGCTTAATTTTTGATGGGCCTACTTTTAATCCATCAACGATATAATGATGTCCAAGAACATGACTTCAAGTTGAATGAAAAATATATTTATTAAGGTTTACATATAATTTTTCTAATATTAATTTTTCTAAGATCATTCTTAAGTAATGTAGATATGACTTCTCATTAGAGATATAGAAAAGAATATCGTTAAAATAGACTACAAGGACTTGACCAATAAAATATTTCAATAGAGTGTTCATTAGTCTCATCAATGTACTAGGTACATTTAAAAGATCGAGGGCATGACTAACCATTCATAAAGATCATCGAGAGTTTTGAATGCTATCTTTCATTCATCACTCGATCTAATTATTATATGGTGGTATCCATATTTCAAATTAATTTTAGAGAATAAAGATGAACGAAAGATATAACATGTCATCCAACCTAATTATTGAAAACTTAAATTTTATTATGATCTTATTTACTACTCTACTATCAATACACATTATCTAAGTTCCACCTTTTATATGAGTTAAAAGATCTAGTACATCACAAGGACTAAGGCTTTTTTTGGAAAAACCATTCTTGAGTTAGTCTACTTGACATTATAATTCGCATGCTCGATTGGATTTATCCTATAATGTGGTAAGTTAGGTGCTTATGAACCATGAATCAAGCCTATAGTATGTTGTATATCCCTTGAAGGTGGTTGTTCATTAAGTAAGTCATGGGGCTTAAATTAGGAAATTGGATAATAAATATGAGACTATAATAGGTATGTGGTGATCCTTAGTATCAATGAAAATATTCCAAAGGTGCAAGATAAATAGAGAAGCATGATTAGTGAACTCTCTGTGCATCTAAACCCTAAGGTTGTGGTTTGAATTCTAGGAGATTTACACAAATCAAAATATTTATCGAAATATCCTTCTTATCACGATGGTGATATCACTATTAATTGGAGTTTCACATTTTTCTTTTGATTGGGTTTGGGTTATAGTTTAGAATTTGGTTTATGTGGTGGTGTAAGAAGAATTGTATGTGGGGTGTAAGAAGAATTCTATGTAGAGGTGTAATTGACCTTTTTTTATTAGGATTTATGGGGAATAATTTTTTTTATTATATTTTTAGACATAGGTATTTTTATGTCCATAATGGATTACATTTAAATCATAAAGCCATAATATTCTTAATTGGATATGAGTGATTTCCATCAAAAGATCATCACACTAAATTTATTATTATAGCTACCTATCTTAATTAGAATAAGACATCTATTTGTGATAGGTAGAAATGAGTAATTTACTCAACCCGACTTGAAATGGATCTAGGTGAGGCCAGTCATAAGGTTGGCTCTAGTGATAGCCTAGGTTGATACAACATTCATAGGTGCCTCTATCTATTACAAGTTTACATATCTTTTCTTATATATATTAAGAAAATATTTTGTCTTCCTTATATCTGATCATACACCTCATAACTAATATTAGATTATCTATATTGGGATTCAATTCTTCATCTAATAGTGATGTATCATCATGTATATATTTAATATCTTCTTTTTTTCCTAAATCTTTCAATTCATTTATAAACATGATTTTAACTCTACATTGATTTTGCATATCTTTCTTATGACATTTGAAGCAAACTTTTTCTCAAACACTTTTAGAAGTAGATTTATTTTGAGTTGTATTAGAGGGGTTGTTCAAAGTAGAAGGATTAGATCTAATAATAGACTTTTAAGGTTGGGATGTGTTTGAATATTTAGAAGATATTTGATATTTCATTTTAGATGTAGATATAGGTTTCTTATGCTTTCCTAAGAGTAAAGCATAATGAAAGGTGTCTTTTAAGGTTTGGATATTTTGAAGCTCTACATCATTTTCATTATCTCCTATTGGATCAAAGGCAATTTTGTTAGCTAACTACCACTCTTGATTAATACGTGTGTTTTAGCTATTAAATCTTCAAATGTATACATATATTTTACTACTTGGCTTATTTTTTTATATAAGAGTAGTCAATTATTCAAGGAGCCTTTTATTATGATTTTAGGAAAATATTTAGCTCTTGAAATTTTCTTCATTTCTACCCATATCATGAGATTTCTACTAAATCTCTCTTCTTTAGCTAAACTTTTATTCCAATAGATTTTTGCATGACCTACTAATTTTATTTTGGCAAATGTAGTTCATTGATAATCATTCATATGATACCAAATAAAACATCATCCATTTGGGTTAACTAATCTAAAATTTATTGGGGTCATAAACATCATCATACGTTTGGGGATTCTACTTTAACTTGTTTTGTTGGCTTATATAATGGTTTGTCAATTTTAAGATGCTCATGTCTACAATTGTTCTTTATGTTCAGTCTTCTATTGGGATATACTTCCATAGAAATATCAAGGTTATTTCCCTCCATGATTTTTGGTCATCTTAATGTGGAATAGTCGAGTTTGAACTCTATTATTTAATGTTTAGATTGGGTAAGTTCCTAAGAAGGTATTCTATCCTAGTAAGTTTCTCCTCATTCAACATAGTGTTTTCATATACTTTTCTAATTAAATATTGAAATTGATCTAGGCTAACAGATTTTGGTGAGATGATTAATGCGAATGGAATGTCAATATGACACTTTCAAATGAAATTTTAAATATGCATTGTGTGAATTAAAATTAACACATTGAGATGCATAATTCTTAAAATGATTAGCTTTCTATAGACACAATTTAACTTTTGGATACTACAAATATTAAGTGAACATACAAAGAAATAAATATAAAATCTTTAAGGATATGAGTTTAAGTTTTATGTAAGGTTTGTATACTTGATTTGGCTATTTTACTAAACTTTCCTTTATCAAGTTGTCACTCAAGCATTATGGTTTAAAATTAAGCTAAGTAGGGAAAAAACCTAGGCTTTATGAGTTGAAAAACTAGTTAGTACTAAAATAAATGCTTATAAGCTTGCCTATCACATGAGTTTAACATAAGTTTTCCAAGTAAAATCACTAAAATATATAAAGAAAATTATAAAAAATTAAAAATACAAAACTAACGTTACTTAGATTTGATATGGTTTATTTACAAGCACTTTATCCAAGCTTCTTAACCTTTAGCTCGATACCAAAATGTTTGTGTGGTCACGCCTAGAAGCATTATAGAAGATTGAGGAAGAAGGTGTGCTGAATCTTCCCCTCACCAAAGAGGAAGAAATGCCAAGTCCTACTCACCCAAGTAGAGCGACAATAAGAGATCACTAAATTGCTCGATTCGACCACCAAGCTCCAACTAAAAGTCTTCACTCAAAATTTTCAAATATATTTCATTATGCTAAATAGAATTTTTAGTTAGACAAGTAACACTAGTGTCATCACATTTAACAGGCATGTGTTATAGCCTAATGCCAAAAGTCTTTTAATTATTACTTTAACCAAAGAACCTAAGAAATAGAACTTTCAATAGCTATGTACTTAGCTTCAACGCTAGAAAGAGCGATAGAATTTTATTTTCTAGATGACCAAGACATAGGAGATGATCCTAAAATTAACATGTGCGATATACTTTTCATATCTATTATGTAACCTATAAAGTTAGCATCGAATAAGTAAAAAAAATCACATTTTGAAGAATTTTTATGATACAACAAACCTAACCTAGAAGTACCTATCAAATAATAAAATATACACTTGAATGTAGTTAGATGAGATTCTTAGGGGGTAGAAAATGAGCACAAAAATAAATAATAAATATAATATCAGCCTACTAGAAGCAATGTATAAATGTGAACCAATCATACTTTTATAAAGCTTTTGGTCAATGGGTTTACCCATTCATCTAAGTCCAATTTAGTGGATGGGCTCATGAAAGTTTTACTATATTTGAATCTTTTCATATTAAACCTTTCAATTAAATCATCTATATACATAGTTTGATAAAAGAAGGTACCATTTTCTTATTGTTTCACTTGAAGACTCATGAAAAGTTACATTCTCCCATCATACTCATTTCAAATTCTATAGACATAGAACATGAGAATTGAAAACAAAAACACACACACACACACACACATATATATATATATATATATATATATATATATATATTCATTTGCAAACAAAATGTCATCCATATGCATTTGTCAATAATCAAGTCATCACCTATATTTTTGAGGAATAGGGTGGTATCTTGTACCCTTTCTAAACCCATGCTCAATAAGCAAACTACTCAACATATCATATTAAGCGACAAACTTATTTTAAATCATATAAAGCTTTCTTCAATTTAAAAAATATGAATAGGAAATTCTAGGCTTTCAACATCCGAGGGTTGTTCTACAAAGACATCACTCAATAAACCTATTCATGAATTCACTTTTCACATCCATTTGAATGAGTTCAAAATATTTATAACAAGCATAAGAAAGGAACAACCACATGGCCTCTAATCTTGTTAGGGGTACAAGGATTTCTCAAAATTTATCGCCTTAACTTGTGTGTACCATTGTGCAACAAACATAACCTTATTTCTAACAATATAACATGAGTCATCTAACTTATTTATAAAGACCCATTTGGTTCAAATAACATTTTGATCTTGGTGTCTAAGAATAAATTCCCAAACATCATTCCTAACAAATTGATTCAATTCCTCTTCTATAGCTACAATGTAATAATAATATTTCAAGGCTTTATCAATAGACTTAGGTTCAATCTTAATAGAAAAGTAGAATGATTAATCAAATACATAAAAATGTCTTCTAGTCTTAACACCTTTGAATGTATCAGTCTTTAGGATGATTCTTTTAAATCTCCACTCTTTAAGCAAATAATCATCAATTTTTCTTCCAAATTAAGTTTTTTAAAATCATCTACCTCATCATCAACTAAATCATCTCTAATAGAACCAACTAAAATTTCATTAAATATTACATGTAAAATTCTTCTACAATCATCTTCCTCTTATTAAATACTCTATAAGATCTCCTAGTCAAAGAGTAACCCAAAATGATTCCATCATTTGATTTGTTATCAATTTTCCTAAAGATTCTTTTCATTATTCAAGATAAAAGCGATTTGCAACCAAAAGTATGAAAATGATTAATCTTAGGTTTCTTCTTAAAGAACACCTCATATGGGGTCTTATTCAAGATAAGTCTTAAATAAACTCTATTCATCAAACAACAAGCGGTATTAATAACTTCACTAAAAGTATCTAAGTATTTTATTGTAATACAACATGACTACTCTCAATCAAATATTAATTTTTCCTTCTATAACACCATCTATTGAGTCCTATGTGCAGAAAAATAATGTTTAATTCCAAATTCTTCATGAAAATCTTCAAATAAAATATTTTCAAATTCTTGTTCATGATATGTTTGAATTCTACTATTCTCTTTGAATATATTTAGCAAATTTTCTAAAAATATCAAATGTTGCATTTTTTGTCTAAGAATATAACCCAAGTAAATATAAAAAAGTCATCAATAATAACAAATCCATAAAATTTACCTCCTAAGCTAGTAGTGCTAATGGGTCTAAATAAATCCATATGCAAAAGTTTTAAAGGTTTGATGTAGAAATAATATTTTCATTTTGAAATAATGTTTTGAATGTTTTCCATGTATGCATGTATCACAAACTTAATTAGAATAAAATTTAATTTTTGAAAAGCCTTATATTAAATCAAGTTTTATAGTTTTTAATGAATGCAAGTTAATAAGACATAACTATTTGTGCCCCAAGCATCATCATGTTGACTTTAAAACAAAGTAAATTTAAACTAGTTTCATAAGAATTTTGAAAAAATTAAATATATATTTTATTCTTATGACCTAGAAGAAAAATATTTTCTTTATTTTTAATAACAAAAAAGTTGTGTGAAATTCAACATTTAGATCTTTGTCATGTAACTACCTAATTAAAATTAAATTATGCCTCAAGTCATCAACAAGAAATAATTTTTCTAATGTAATTAAGTTTTAGAAATAGAACTGATACCAATGATTTAATCTTTAGCATTATCATTAGAAATAATGTATCTTTCTTCATAAGGTTCTAAATCAATAAATTTTAATTTTTCACCTATCATATTCCTTGAGCATCTATTGTCCAAGTACAACATGCCTTCTTTGATCTTGCTTTAAAGGCATTTCAAAATAAAAATCAAGGGCCAACTTTTGGAACCTAAACACATTTGGGTCCACATCATACATAAATAGTATGCAATGAATGTTGTATAGTGTGTGTTATTGCATTTTTAATTTTTGGTAACCAAAATTTTTTATTCATGAAATGCTTGAGATTTATGTGAATGATAGTCAAATGATACATTGGCTTCATTTATTGCCAAAATTACACCAAATATTTTTATTAGCATAAGGTCGATATCTAGTTGATTTTGATGCAATGAATGGTTTGCCTCTACTAGATGAAGCATGTGAATGTGAACTACAACAAGTATGTAATCTTGCATGTAATAAAGTATTTTCTCTTTATAAATTTTTCATAAGAAAGAATTGATTTATTATAGTATTATTCTTAGCTTACAATTCATTTGCATTCATCTTTTAAAATAAAACATGCATTTCTAAGCTTTTATTCCATTTTTCTAAACTATTGTATTTTCTTCATAAATTTTTATATTCATGTGTTAGCTCAATAAATACATTTTCTAACTCATCATAAGTAATTTTTTCACATAACTTATTTGAACTTGTCCACATGCCATATGATATATGTTTGCTTCTTTCTTGGATGTATCATCACTTTACTCCTCTATCTAAATTTTTTTTATAATGCTCTTTTTATGCTTTTATTTTTCAAACTATTCTTTTCTTAGCTTCCTTTTCTTCCTTTGAATTATCACTAGTAATCTCTCCATATATGTTTGAGCTTTTTTACAATTGTAGCAAATTATGCTTTCACATGTATTAAGCTTTCTAGTATGTAATTTATGAAATTCAAATTTTTTATACCTTTGATTTTTATTTCTAAGCATGTTCTTTAATCTTTTTAAAATTATAGCTACTTCATCGTTATCCACCTCGAACTTGAGTTTCTATTTCACTATCATCTTTTATCTAAATCAATATATTTCACTTTCTTCTTCTTTTAAAGCATCATTTAGCTCTTTTTTGCTAACACCTATTCATGTGCAATAAAAAAAAACTAATTTCTTGATCAAGCGGATATGTACTCAAATCTTTAGCTTCACTTATACTTGATTACCTTAGCATCCTATTCTTTTGAAAACTCCTCAAGATTTTGTAAACTAAATCTTTATTTTTGTATTTTTTTCTAAGAGAATGCAATGTGTTAATTATATTCATAAAAGTATATATATCAAAAATGGTTTCATTAAGTAACGAGGAATAGTTCATATGTACTCATGCACTAATCTATTTGTGTGCATCATTTAATTCATTAGTGTCTTCATATGTAACAATTAATTTATCCTAGATTTATTTAATAGCACTAGAGTAGAAATTCTCATATAATCGTCGGAAAGTAAAGCATGATACAAGATATTATATTCCTAGGATAGGAGACATAGCCATACCATAAAGGAGGTCTCCTTGTCATTTATGTCATTAATAGCTATCAAAGAAATTATAGTTGCAACCATCTCATCTATGAGATTTCTCATTTCGGATGTAAAAGTCGGACTTTTTTAGAGATGGTAAAGCCATAATAAGGAGTTTTATGGAAGCTTTAGGTATAAAATCTTTTTCAACCTATGATTCATCTTTCAAGTGATTGATGGAAACTCTAATCGGTAAGTAAGTTCTAAGTTTGAAATATAGAAGTCTTAGAGGCTTCAAAGCTACACATGACAAACAAAATAAAATAAAAGCAACTAGGCATGTCATTAGAGAGTCTTTAAGTTGATTGTAGATGTGGCATTTAGGTTGGTAGATGTGGCAAGTAACTATTGTGATCACTAGCACTTTCTATTCTAGTGCATTCATATGAGACCTCTTTTATGGCTCTGTGCAAAATAAAAATCAAATTCTATAGAAAAGTGGACTACTATATTAGAACAACCTCTGAGACCACAAGAAAAGCTTATATGTATCTATCTTGAGATTTGTCAATTTTAAATCTCTTTCTAAATTTGTTGTTGCTAATGGTGACTTACTTAGAAACCTTTTCTTAGCCACTATGACTAGGATGCTAAACTAGCTATTATATATGACCAACCCTTCAAATTGCTTTACATCTTTCTATCTAGTGTTCTTCTAATGTGTGGTCCAATGATGTGCAACTTGTAATAATGCCTACCTTATCTTGTATAAATGAAAGTGTTTGTGAACCTTAGCTCATACATTAACCAATTTAAGGTATGTATGAGCCGTCAACTTTCATGATTATCTTTTCTTTGGCTAGTATAGTAAGTTTTGGTACAACCTTTCCAACTTCATCCTTCTTCTATGATAATAAGTCTATATTGGTTCCCAACACAAGCTACATTGCTTACCTACTTGAAGACTTTCTATGCCTACCAACTTGACTTGACTATCCGGATATACCATTGTTGATCTATTATGACAAGCATGGTTGTTCAACTTTCATTTTCTTCTTCCAAGTTGTCAAATTAAAATGCACTCACTTGATGTTCATTTTTTTGTTATTTTAATATGTTTCTAAGCTTTCTCGGGCTCTTCCTAAGAGTGACCCCATTGGAGTCAATGTAGGGCTTGGCCTACTCAATATATGCAATCTTGAGGTCACACTTCTACATAAGGCCTTAGAGCAACACTTATAGTATGGCTAAACTCTATTCATAGCTTATAAAAGCCTCCGATAATATGCCTTTAGTAGGTCATATATTTTGAGTAGCAGAGAACAACTTATCATCTCCTTCTCATAATCATAAAGCATCATTTCTTATCTTCTTTTTTCACTTAGTCTTGAGAAGACTTAATACATGAATCTATGAGCTTATGATCAAAATCCAAGTCCAATCTTCTAAAATCAAGTAATAATCAAATGTGAATAAAAAACTTCTAAAAATTAAAATTAAATCCAATTCTAGATTCAAAATCCTTGCAATGTAGGTTGCGGTCTAGGATCTCATTGACTAGTTCTCAATGTCAACATGTGTGATTTACTCAAGACAAACCATTTGTTGACCTTACTTATAGTGAGGTAATAAGACACTCATCGCCTTAGTTCATAGGATCTTATTCTAGCATAAGTTTCCCTCATATAGAACTTTAGGGCACTCATAGTGATAAAGGGGACACCAAAACCTAAGTTAAACCAATTAGGGCTAAACCTTAGGGTAATCACTTTGGGTTAGTGGACCCACCTAACATAGCTCCTTATAGCCCAAAGCAAGCCTAGACACTAAAACAAAATTGAACCAAATGAACCTTAGCACTAATCCTAATCCAATTAAAATAAGACATAACCCAATTATTTCATAAATGGGCTAATTGAAAATTAACTCAAATTAGCCTAACTTAACTCAAATAGGCCATAATGGGCCAAATTAAAATTAAACCAAAGCTAATTGGGATTGGCCATCACCAAAGTCTTTTAAATCTTAAGCAAACACATTTACGATTCAATTTGCTCAATAGGTCCACCAAACCCAAGTTTATTCATTTAAACCTTACAAAGTCAAAATCAAATTAATCTTAATCAAATTAAATTGAACCAATTCAAGTCTTAGAATTATTATACAAATATAATTGAATACAATCCATGCCTAATTGAGGTCCAATTTAACCAATTTGATCACTTGGCCTAATTTGATGCAATTGACCCACATTGAGCCAAATCTAAATTAAACCCAAACTAGACCAAACTAATTTTTTCAAAACACTTTAAATTCATTATTGAAAATAATCCAATAGCCCCTTGGGTTTGAGTTAATGGCCCAAATTGACCAAAATTAGCTTAAATAAGTCACATTAAACCAAATCTAACCTAGACTAATTGAAACCCAATCAAACTTGGTTAGAATCATCCTTAAATCACTTATGGTCATCCCAAGTGGGTTTGGCCTAAGTTAAACCTAGTTTTGGTTGAATTCAGTGAACAAAACCCTCACATAAATCCAAACCTCTAATTATATCAAGGTTCACTCCTCTGCACCTTAGACAACCTCTTGAGCATGCCTTGAACTTAGATAATTAATTCAACATGCCCAAAGTTAGCGACTCATTAACCCAAATAAAGACAAAATACACACATACACCCAAACTTTGGTTCACATCTTATAAAGTGTCCACTTCATGTCTTACCCAATACTTGGATACACACTAAGAGAGCTCCAAATGGCTAGTTAGAGCCATTTCTTGTTGTAACCAATTCAACACCACCTCCTCTGAACCAAGCTAAGTCAATGGTTCATATAAAGAGCCACACATAATTCAATTTATAAAGGGTTTAAGCACAAAATTACTTGCAAGCAACATAGCCACAAACTCCAAACACTCCAAGAGCCTCAACTTACCCACTACATTAGCACCATCAACCTCCATTGAAGATGACCACCCCATTATTGAATTTGAACTTCTATAAATTGAAGGAGAATCTTCACCACACTCAAGTGTTGACTAAACAATTTACCTAAAATTAAGAGTGGGGAAGTTCAAAATCGATGAACTTTGGTAGGAGGTGTTGGTGAGTTAGGGTTTTGGGCAATCCAAAGGGAGACAATAAGGAATTTAATAATGGGGAGTTCATTTTGACTCAAGGAATCTCATTAACACTTCAATTCCACTTAATAATACTTTAGTGAGGTAACCTCTAAACACTTAACAAGGCCTTTAGCTTCTCCATCTTTATGAAAAAGTTCATTTTTTGTTAGGATCCTACCATTAGAACCGACACATTTCTTTATTTTTTGATCAATTCTAGTGTGTGTTTTAAGTTCATTGGCTTGAGTTGTTAGATCATCACTATTTGAAAAAGATGAATCATGGGCCATACATCATATCTGATTATAATGGGTAGTTGTGATCTATTTATAACCTTAAAATCTAATTTCTCTCCTTGGGACTTTAACTTTAATCCTAATCAGCAGATATTTGATCGATGATGACTGATTAGGCTAATTGGTGCCAAGTGTTTAAATAGGGAAATGGGAGTTTAAAAATATATTAAAATTCTTGAAACTTCTAAATATCATAAAATTAAAATTCTTAGCCAAAATATGAATAACCCTCTCTAGGAAGATTATTTAAAGACTTATTTTAAAAATATCAAAATTTTTATTAGTATTTTAGGAGTAATTAGAGTTCTATTAGATCTCTTATTTTTAAAATAAATCCCAAAATTTTGTTCAATTAAGTTGGAATTTGTAAAGAATCTTCCTAAAGAGGTCCTCTATTGCCAATATAATTTTCATGAGATTTGGGTGTAGATCTCAAGTTATAAAATTTTGAACCTCTAATGGTGAAACTAGCCTAATAATTATTTATTAAATTATAAAAATCACTAAAATAAAATTATTTATTAGTGAATAGCCTTTAGTTCATTTCAAAATTACTAAAAAAAATTAATAAAATTAAAGCCAAAATAAGAATCAAATGAACCTCAAGTTATTATGGAAAGTTTCTAAATTTGTTTTCAACCTATTTAAATTTTATTAGAATTTTCTAATAATGTTTAGCGAAATTTAAATTTCAAACTAAAATAGGTAAAATAAATTTAAAATTTACAAAAACATACAAATAAATTAATTAAATACATTAATTTGTTTAATAAATAAAAATAATAATAAACTATGTATTTTAAAATTAAAATAAACAAAAATATTTAGTCAAATAAATCAAATAAATAGTAACAAAATAAATTAACTAATTGCCAAAACTTTTAAAATTCATGTATAAATCAATAAAATTTTGAAATTGTAATATAAATTAAAAAAAAAGAAATAAAGAATTAAATGTTGCTTAAATATAAAACCACATGCTTGAAGCCCTTTAGCATGTACTTTTCTTAGCACTCAAAGTGCTAAGTATTCTATGATGAATGTGATTAATGTTTGAGTGGACTTTTGTTTTGAAATTCAAACTATTGAGCTAAACTCTATTTTATAAATTTGGGCATAATTTTTTATTTTATAAATGTAATTTTTGTAGAAATTCTACATTTGGGTTGTAATTTTAATTTTATACATGTTTGGCTTAAAAGGAGTGTAATTTAAGACCTCTCTTAAATAAATTTTAAGGAATTATTAAACTTGGGTTGGCTTCAAATTGGTTTGATTAAGGCATCGTTGAACTACTTTATGCATAATAAATTTATTAGAGCTTGCTTGAATTTATTTAAAGCTTTAGAAGTCAACTTGGTAAGTAACACCTACACAAATGAATTAGTGAAATAACTTTTAGTCATCATCTAAGTTCTCATTTAAATGTGATGCGTCAATTGTAATTTGAATAGGTCAATATTGATTTGATTGAGTTGATTAAATTGTGGATTACTTAAAGTTGATTTCCTATCTTATTTATTTTATATTCATTAACCTTTAATTAACATTACATTTTATTTTGATTTTGACTCGGAAGAATTTTAGTTTTATTTCAATGACTTAACATCTTAGTCAATTTTTCTCTTAGTTGGTTTAGGTTTGTTGTAATTCAAGTAGGTCAACCTTTAAATGATTCAAATGCATAGTTGAAGTTTCAAGTGAGTTGATGTTGATGTTGATTTTGGTTATTTAGATTAAGTTGACTTTAAGTTATCTCAAATTAATTTAATGTTGAGTTGTCTTAAATTAGTTCGATTTTGGCTTTTGACTTAACTTAAGTTTGTCTTATTATAGTTTCATTAAGATTCCTAATGTTTGGAGTGAGTTTGATGAACTTGATGGGTTTTAGTGGGTTTATAATCTCTAACATTGTTTTAGTAGATTAACCATAGCTTGAGTTAAATTTTAATTTTAATTTATTTATTTTGACCTTAAGATTTTTTTTGTCCACTTAATCCAAACTATTTTAAGGTCCTATGTGGGAAATCCTATATTAGGATAGGATCTTAAGAACTATGAAGATGGATGTGTGTTTGACTTATGTGGTGTTTTAATTAGGATGCACGGTGGACACCATGCAGATCATTGGGGTACTTATTAAAGTGATAGTACTACATTAGGTATGATGTACCATCTCGAAGATAGAAAACATCACTCTACAATGGGCCTAATCACCTAATAAGGACTAAAGTTGATAGATCTTCATATATAGTAGAGATCTTTCCCCTTTACATGGAAAAGTAAAGTAGGGTTTATTTTATGTCTTATAATTTTCTAAAGAAGAAAGCTTCCATAGTTAATTACATCCTAGGAAGTTGGATTCCCTAAGAGTACTCTCGATTAAAGTAGTCAATCATATCTCTAAATATTTCAAGGCTAGAATATCAAAGGATTGGGTATTTTTGGAAAATCAAGTGGAAAAGTTCAATTTGGAAAGACTTATTTTGGATTCCAAAGGAAGACAAGTAGGAGAACTTATGATATTGGGAAGCCTAGTGAGCACTCCAATTTATCCTATGGTGAGGCTTTATATGTTTGAAAGAGATAGTTTACTTTAATTTGAATTGGAATTTTATTAGAATGCTAAGGTTTCAATCCATCAAGATTATGGAAATGCCTAAGAGGTGAGAATTTATACTCATAGCAAGGAAATAAGAAACATCAGATCCTAAATCTAGGAAGCTTTAGCACAAGCTAGAAGCACCATCTAAATCTAAAAAATGGAGACATAATAGTTTGCCTCCGTGGAGGATAAACTCATTCAACTCTTCTAGACTTACAACCACAGGTGGCCTTCTAACACCTCTCATAATTCAAAACCATGTGCCGATCTTATAAATTGCAAGATAGTTAAATAGTTATTTAATTAGGGAGGAAGCTAAAGTCCTAAACTCACTCCCTAAGAGACTAGATCATGACAAGCATGAATACATGACTTAGACTAAATGCAAAATTTTACAAATATCATTTTGAAACATTGATTTGGAATACTACCATTGCTCCCAAGTCGGATGCAAAAGTGGAGGGTTGAATTAGGTAGTCGGCTAGCATAAAATTTGTCAAAATAATCATGACATGAATCCTTTAAATCATTGTGTTAATGCTAGGGCATCCACAGGCGACATGCTATATGGCTTGAATACGTGAAAAATGTGCTAGAGCGTCACCAGTGCGGTGTTAAATAAGCAAGGGTTCCCACATTATGGACTAATGCGGGCAAAGAAGTTAGTTCATGAAACTAGAATTAGGTTAGGATATTGGAATATAGGTACTCTTACGGTAAATTAATAGAATTAATAGATATTATGGTTCATAGAAAGATAAATATTTTATGTGTTCAAGAAACTAAATGGGTTGGTGAGAAGGCCAAGAAGATTGATAGTTTAGGTTTAAAACTTTGGTATTAAGGTAAAAGTCGAACTAGAAATGTTGTAGGTGTGATTATAGATAAAAGTTTGAAGGATAATGTTATAAGTATTAATAGATGTGGAGATAGAATTATAGCTTTAAAGATTATTGTTGATACTAAGATTATCAATATTATAAGTGTGTGCTCCTCAAGTAGCTTTAAAGGTAAGCTCAAAAGAAAAATTTTGGAATGAATTAGAGGATTAATACAAAAGATACCTCTTGAAGAAAAGTATTTATTGGGGAGATTTAAATGGACATGTTGGTAGAGTGGTAGAAGATTTTAAAGTATTCATGGTGGTTATGGATTTGGAGTGACTAATGAAGAAGGTAGGACTATATTAGATTTTACTTTAGCTTATGATTTTGTAGTTGCTAATACTTTTTTTAAGAAAAGAGATGAACATATTATCACTTATAAAATGGATCTAGTAAAACGATTGATTATTTTTTGATAAGAAAAATAGATCGTTTAGATTGTAAAGATTGTAAGGTCATTCCAAGTGAAATTTTAAGTACCCAACATCGACTATTAGTTTTAGATTTTAAGATGAAAGGTTGTAAGAAAAAATAAACTAAATTATTATCCTAGGATTAGATGGGGACACTTAAAGAACACAAATAAAAATATTTTTAAGAGCAAGCTACAAGAAATTAGAATTTGGGATGTTCATAAGGATGCTAATGTTATGTGGGAAAAATATCAAGTGAAATTAAGCAAGTTGCTAAAGATATACTTGGAGATTCAAAAGGAAAAGCTTCTTTTAATAAGAATAGTTGGTTGTGAGTCGAGTGTGCAAGAAAAGATAAGAAATAAGAAGTATTGTTATAAAACTTGGTTTAGATGTAAAAACTTCGGAGAATTGGGAAAGATATAAAGTGGCTATAGAGATTCTAAGAAAGCAATATATGATGCAAAAAATTTTGCTTTTAGTGATTTATACGATCGATTAGATACCAAACAAGGTGAAAGATTTATGTATAAGTTAGCCAACCAAAGAGATAGGAGAAGTAAAGACATAGTTCAAGTGAGGGGTATTAAGGATGAAAATAATAAAGTGCTTTTCTTAGAAAAAATATATTGAAAATAGGTGGATGAGGTATTTTGATAAACTTTTCAGTGAAGGATCTGAAAATGATTGATTTTAGCAACTTTAATACCTTAAACAAAATAAGAATTTCATTTTATCATCAGATTATTAGTAAATCGATGTTAATGAAGTTTTAAAGAAAATGAAATGTGGAAAAGCAGTAGGACCGGATAATATTCCAATAGATGTGTGGAAATGTTTAGGAGATCAAGGAATTTCTTGGCTTACAAATCTTTTAATGTTATTTTAAAACTAAAAAGATGCCGATGAGTGGAGAAAGAGTTTGTTGGTTCCTATATTTAAGAATAAAGGTGATGCACAAGAGTGTGCAATTTATAGAGGAATTAAGTTAATGTGCCATACATTAAAATTATGGGAGAGAGTAATTGAGCATAGGTTACGATGTCATCTGAAGTTTCTCACTGCAGTTTGGTTTCATGCGTAGATCTACTATGGATGCTATACATTTGTTAAGAGGTTTGATGGAGAAGCATAGAGAAAGTAAGAAGGATCTACATATGATATTTATTGATTTAGAGAAAGCTTATGATAAAGTCTCAAGAGATGTTCTTTGGAGAGTTCTAGAACGAGAAAGGAGTTAATATTGGTTATATTCAAGTCATTAAGGATATGTATACTAGAGCTATTACTTGTGTCCAAACACAAGGAGGATTGACAAAATATTTTCCTATTTCAGTTGGATTACATCAAGGATCAACATTAAGCCCTTATCTTTTTTACTTTAGTTATGGATGTTCTTATGAGGCATTTACAAGAAGATGTACCTTGGTGTATGCTTTTTTCGATGAAATTCTTTTTTGTTGATAAGACTAGAGGGAGTTCAACAAAAACTTTAATTATGGAGGTCAACTTTAAAGTCTAAAGGTTTTCATTTAAGTAGATATAAAACTGAATATATGGAGTGTAATTTTAGTTGTAGAAGTTTTAGTTATAGTGTTGTGACTTTAGGTGATCAATGTCGTAATAAGAGTGGCGATTGATATTTAGGCTCTATTGTTCAAAATGATGGTGAAATAGATGGAGATGTTGTTAGTAGAATTCAAGTTGGATGGTTGAAGTGGAGGAATGCATCTAGCCTATTATGTGATAGAAAAGTTCCACTTAAACTTAAGGAAAAATTTTATAAGATGGTGGTAAGACGCAATGACTTATGGTATAGAATGTTGGCCAATAAAAGAGAAACATAAGGCTAAGTTTAAGTGTTCTGAGATGAGGATGCTCAGTGGATGAGTGGCTTTACTCTTAGAGATAGAATGCAAAATGAGTATGTTGAGAAAAAGTTGGAGTAGCTCCAGTGGTAGATAAGATTAGGGAGAGTCGCCTTAGATGGTTTGGCCACATAAAGCGTCCCCTCGATGACGATTAGAAGAGTAGATACATTAGATTTTCCTTATGTTAAAAAAAGGTAGAGGTAGACCTAAAAGACTTGGTTAAGATGTATAAAAAATGATCTTAGTATACTTGAATTAAATGAGAATTTGACACATAATAGGACACAATGGAGGCGAAGGATTCATGTAGACCCTACTAGGATTAAGGCTTGTTGTTGTTGTTGTTGTTGTTGTTGTTGTTGTTGAAACATTGATTTGGATAAAGTCTTGGGATAATTATGCTTAAATGCATAATGAAATTGGATAATTGGCTAAATTAGTGGGAGGAGGTGCTCTCCATTATAAGGGATGCCCTCACAGTCAAGCATTCCCCTATCATGCAAGAGTGGAGACCCTCCCTATTCAAGAAAATAAATAAGATGATATGCATGATATTGGAACATACATCATTCAACTATGGGATTGCTAAATCTTTTAATAATCTTGATTATAATCTAAGTTTTAAAGTGAGGTTATGAATTATTTTAAAATTTAGTAATGAGTTATTAATTGGGATAGAAAAATTGGTTTTCCTTAAAGAGCCTATCGCATCCAGGCCATACATTCAATCATCAAGCTTTAAGAAATCTATGAAAATCATGCAATTTTATTGCACAATTTAAACATAACAATCACACATTAGATCATCATGAAAGATTAAAAAAGGTCGCCGGTAGCATTACACCCAGGAGAGAGAAAAATTGGGTAGTAGCTCTACCCTTATACAACCTAGATTATAATAAATTATTATAATTGAAATTGAATAGATTCTATGGGGGTCTTCATTCTTCATCTTTCCTTCTTTTCTTCCTTTGATTTGATTTGCTTCAAGGCTTCATAAGGCCTCCAGATTTATGTCTTCTAGCCACCGCTCATTCTAAACCCCAAAACACTAGTCCTAATTCTTATTGTAAAAAATTATATATTTGGAAAGTAAAATCTAACTACACTGCAAGATAAATGTTAGCTAAACATACATACAATCCCAAGGTTATATTATATAATTTAGACTTAGCACCTTACACATGGGTAACCAAGCCCACCTATCTTTCGATCATGCTTAGGGCATAAGCAACCGCAAGAAAAACATTTACATTTATTTTTAGTGACGCCATTAGCTTGATCCCCTACAGAAAATATTATTAGGCTAAGAACGGCCTAGCATGCATCCACGAAAACAATCCAAACATCCAGTCTAAAATATTATATCTTAAAATAAAATTCAACATCATAACATACATCATCATAACTTAGAGCAAGAAGTGGTAACTTAGCATTCTAATGTGTGTGCTTAGGCATAGTGTGGTATGTCTTAGCTAGGCTCTAGAATTATAATTGTCTAAATTTGGAATTATTTAAATTAACCATGAAGGATGGTTTCACTTTAAATTGTTAAGAGAATTTCCAAATTTTAATTTATTTTGTTTCATTTGATATTCTCTTAGCATCTAAACATTATAAAGAAAAGAAATAAGCTTAACCTCTTTCATCCCTATCTTAAGTTATTTTCTAAAGCATATTATTATAATTTTGGTTTCCTTTAGTGGATGGTTTATTAAACATTTTATCAATCCTATGTTTCAGTTAATCTTAAATTAAATTCAACATGAAAGGCATCTTAAGACTAATGAACTTTAATTTCCATCACATAGATAATGTTGTACCATTCCTTTTCATCATTAATAACATGCTTAAGATTTTGAACTTAGAATACCTATACATGCAATGTATTTTGGCATACTTAAGTGATTCTGAATGCATACACTTTTGTAGAAAAGAAGAATTTCATTTCTTAACTAAGTACACACACAAATGTATTAAAGTTTTAAGCAAGTACGTGTCATTGTTTAAACCACGAAAGTGAGATAATCTAAGACCTCCTTGGGGCTACTTAAAGCCTCATATTTTGGAATGTCGAACTATATACTTGTTATCTTAAATATGTATGAATGTAAACACAACTATGAGAATGAAAATCATGTAAAATATTATATTTTAGTGAATCATTTACACATGTAAAGTAAAGTTCAATCCAAATTCTAGTACAAGTACACATAGAATGAAATTTAAATAAGTACGTGTCTTTGTTAACCAAGGAAGTGAGGTAACCTAAGACCTCCATGGGGCTACTTAAATCCTTATATTCTCGGATGTTCAGACTATATACTTATTATCATTCAAATATATGTAGACACATACATGAATCATAAAGATAAAAAATACCTTGACATGTTTAGGTTATAAGCATATGTAAATCATATGTAATATTCATAGATAATATAAATTTAACTCTTCATCTAATTTATTAGTGATAATAGCCACTCTATATAATAGGATTAATTGATGCATGCAATCCTTACATAAGTATATTCATTTGATTATTTGATTTGAAAACATGAATACATGATACAAATGACATACAAATTTATAATGTTTGTAAAGGAATAATTGAATAATTTTACATAATTCATTCAACTACATTAATCTCTAAGGACAATCAAGTTGAATAAAATCATTTAAGGAAAACCAAAGCATCTTATGAAGTTTGATTTTGGATTTGAGTTATTCAACTCAAAGAGGAGAAATAAAATTTGCTATTTTTACCCCATCCCATATGATTAAATATGTTTAAAGAGAAACAATTAAGTGGGTTATATGAATTAATTAAGTTGGAATCATTAAGAAATTCATTTAATTACCCTTTCCTATGCTTCTTTAATTTAATTAATCATTTAATTATGAGCTTTCAATGATATGCAAATGAGAAATTAAAATTGCATTGCACTTAGAGACCTAATGCAATGAAGCTCATGATTAAGAATTAAATAAATTAAAGAGCCTAATTAAGTACTTATATGATTTTCCCACACCCATGGGTTAATCATAACGCCCCTTAAGGCTCTTTATACTATTGAACACATAAAGAGGAACCAACAAGTTCAAGTTAAATTATCTAATCTAATTATGATTTTAATTTGATTTAATTTGGCCATTTAAATTGCTTAATTAATCTTAATTAAGTTATGGATTAATTACCCTCCTTAATGAAATGGATTTGTAAAATAATAAGGAAGAGGTCCAAATCACCTCCCCTCATAATTTCACTATTAATCAATGATTAATGATAATTAATTACTTAATTTTACTATTTGACATTTTTAATAATTATTAAATTACTTAGTGAGGTGATTAAGGTTTAAATTTCAAATCCTCTTAATTACTTAGCCAATAAATCCCAAGAAAATTATGGGAGGTAGAGGACATCCCAAAGAAGCAACACATTTAATTTGAGACTCATTAGCCAAGTAATTAGGGCTTAATTAAGCTAATTAGGAAAATTTTCAAACCATAATTAAGCACTATTCACTATTCAAAGCATAAGAAATCTATTTTTATTAAATCCTTCTATGTTTACCCTTTCCAAAATGGGTTTACTCATATTTTTAGGATTTTTTGCATTTAGTTCTAATTTTTTAAAATTTAGAACAATTAAATAAATTTTAATCCGTAATTAATCTCTAATCCCACGTGGGACCGATAATGCTCTCATCGTGGAGCTACAAGATTGTCCACTTAAATCATCCAACTCAATGTGCTAAGTCTGGACGGATGCATCCACCATCGATCTTGGATCGACATGAAGATTAATCCCATAGATCTTAATGGATTAAATTGAATAAAACTAATTACTCATGGTTATCTATTCTAATAATGTGAAATAGACTTTGGATGATTTTTCTTCCCTCAAACACCGGAAGATGGTCACCGTCTCCTCCTACACTCTTGAGCGTGAGGCATCGGATCGACTCCAAAACATTGGAAGAGATCTAAGGAGATCTTATGGTGAAAATTTCATGAATTATAGAACTCTTCACAAAGACCAACACCCAAGAGGATTTCTATGATTTACTAAAAAAATTCTCGATAGCTTAAAACTACACCAATGACGAGGTAGCTTCATCTTGAAGAGATGAAGCCTTGTTGAGAAGCTCATGAGTTACCTCCCGTTAGCTCGTGGACCAACATCACCTGCAATACTAGAGTTGATCTTGGAGGGTTGAATCAATCGAATCGATTCATTTTGACTTGCCAAAGATTGGGAAAGGTGTGGGAGAAGATTGAAGTTTGGTGGAGTTTGAGTGGAGTTGGATGAAGAGGAGGCTCAATTTTTCTTGGGTTTCATCTCACCATCGATGTGGAGCTCAAGTTGGATGGAAAGCTTTAGGGATGCTCATTTAGACTTAAGCTCTCTATGGTTTGAATTGGATAGGGAGGAGTATACCTTCCCCAATCGATCGATGGCTTGGATGGGTTCAACTTTTGGATGTACAACCATCACAAATGGTCGTGGATTGAGTGAGGATCTTGGGTGGCAAGGAGTGGGCTTGCAATGTGTACCACCTCCTCCAAGTGTTCCATTAGGGTGGCTTAGATCACCTCCACTTGGATGGGGAGGAGTATAGCCTCCTCCCAATCGATCATGGCTTGGATGGGTTCAGCTTTTGGCGGCTGGCCGATCAGAGGTTAGGGATGTTAGTGAGGGTTAAGATGGAGGCTATTGGGTCAAGACAAGAGTGGTCACCAATGTCAGTATCCCCTCCAAGTGCTCCATTAGGGTGGCTTGGGTTAGCTCACCTCCACTTGAGCCAAGCTGACCATCCAAATGTCCAAATTGAGCATAGGGTGGTTGCCAATGGTTTGAGGGTTTGACCATCCAAATGGAGATTTTGTCCTAATTGGGTTTACCCAATGGGTTTTATTAATTTGGGTCTACATGATGGGTTGGGTTTGATTTAGTGATCCAACGACCAAATGATGGGTCATGCAAAGTTTTGGGTTTGGGCTTAATTTAAATGGGTTTGGCTCAATTTGACCCATGTAGGTCAAATTAGGTTCATTGAGTTAGGTTGACCAATTGTCAAATTTGGTCAAATTGATGGTTTGGTTTAATTCAAATGATCATTTGGGATGTTTTGGTTCAATCGATTTGGTTTAGTTTGAATGGATTTGATTCGACTCATATGGGTCAAATGGGTGACCAATTTGATCAAATTAGCCAAATTGACATGGACAAGGGTTGGTTTTAGGTTCAATTGATGATTTGAAGATGATTGTAGGTGTTGGTTTTAATTGATTTAGTTTGGCAATGATTTAGCTCAATTTGACCCTTTAGGTCAATTTGAGCTAAATAGTCAATTGGATTGGTTTGGTCAAATTAAGTTCAATTGAAGGTTGGATCATGTTCAACAATCAATTCATGATGGATTTCATTGGTTTCAATCAATTTGATTTAGGATTTAATTTGGCCCAATTTGCCTTTAGGTCAAATTGGGTCAACTGTCAAGGCCAAGTTGGCTTAGTTTTGCTTGATTGATGGTTGAGTCATGTTTAATTTTATGATTGAAAGGCATTGGTTTCAATCAATTGGGTTTGGAAATGAGATTTGGTTCATTTTGATTTATATAGGCTAATTGGGTCAATTTGAGTCAAGTGATCAAAGTATCTTGGCTATACCTAATTGATTGTAATTTGTCAATCAATGATGATCAACAATCATTATAAAATGTATTGAGTGGGTTGGTTCAATCCAATTTGGTTTGGCTTGAAGTTTGGATCAAATGGGTCCATTAAATCACTTTGGGTCAAGTGAACCAAATGGGTCAATTGAGTTGAATTGGGTTGAATAGAGTTTGATAAGTGATTTAGGATTGATTAATGGCTTTGATTGCAATTGATTTGGGTTTAATTTATTTAGGCTTATATGGACCCTTTAGGTCAAATAGTTGGGTTAATTGGATTTATTTAATTAAATTTGTTTGATTGTAGGTATGGGAAGGGTTGAAATAGAGATTTGGATAGTTGGAGTGCTTTGTGAAGGTTGATTGTATTTGGTTCAATTGAAAAGGCCTTGGGTTTGATCCATAAGATGATGGTGGGATTGATTTAGGTTAAGGGTTAGGATTTGGCTTGGAGCTTGGATATGAAATGAAATCTAATTGGAGTTTGATGTTGGCTTGGGGTTTGGTTTTGGATAAGAATATAAGCATGGGTTATGGTTTAGGCCATAGAATAGGTATGACCTATTTATCGTAGGTATAACCTAAGCTTGAGGTGTGCCTTCCTAAGTCTCTTGCTTGGTTTAGTGTTTCTTTAATCGCTAGAAGTGTCCTATGACTAGAGAAATTCTAGTGTTTTGAAGATTCCTAAGTCTAAAGAAGTATGAATCAATCCTCACTCCAAAAGTGAAGTCAACAACTTATTATTAGTGAGGTCAATAAATGATCCTCCAATAAATATAGTTGACTAACCTAAGTACACAACACATATTTGTGTTGACCAAGCTAATTAACTAGATCCTCATTGTAACAATACTTGCAAAGATTATGAATGTTGAGTTGAGTTTGATTTATAATTTTGGATGTTTTGGATTCACATTCAAATGTGACTTAATTTTGGAAGATTGAATTTGGGTTTTGACAAGAAGCATAGATTTTGTGTCTTGAATACAACTAAACCTAAGTTAAAAGGGAAATTAAGGAAAGGTGCTTTAAAATTATGGAATGACTCTACTTAAGAGAGGGTGTCACTAGGCACTTAGTCCTAGCTCAATCATTAATCCAAACAATTATAGTTGGATGCCCTCTTGGAACTCTTACACTTATCCTAGATGTCATAATGGGGAAAGGGTGCCACTTTGGTCCTATTACTTCTATCCTCAATAGTTGAAAAGGATGATGTATGGGTTCTCTTACCTTTATCTATGTGTATTAGTTGGAATGGATGTCACATGGATTCTCTTACACTAATAAACACTAAAGTTAATGTGACTCCACTAAGAAAGATATTGTTGGGGACTCTTACACCTATCCTAGTTGTGATGGTCAAAATAAGATGTTGTTTGGGTTCTCTTATACCTATCCTAATAGCATAAGAGTAAATGCCGAGAAGAATGCCTCATGGGTTCTCTTACTACTACCCTCATTTTCTTAGAGAGGATGCCATAAGGGTTTTCTTACTTTTATCAAGATATGTTAGTTGGGATGGATTCTACTAGGATTTTCTTATACTAATTTACACTAAAGGTAATGTAACTCCACTAAAAAGAATGCTACTAAGGACTTTTACACCTATCACACTAGAGTAAATGCACTAAAATGATGCCACACGGCTCCCTTACTCTTATCATAGACAAGATAACAAGAGAAAAATGTCACTTGAGTTCTCTTACACCTACCCTCATTTTGCTAAAAAAGATGTCGCCATGTTCTCTTACTCCTATCTATGCAAGTGGTAGTGGATATCACCGCAGATCTTTACACTAATCTGCATTAGGGTAATGTGAGTTCACTAAGATGGATACCATTGGGGACACTTACACCTATCTTAATTATGGTAATCAAAATTAGATGCTACTTATATTCTCTTACATCTATCCCAACAACATTGGAGTAAATTTACTAATAAGGATGTCACTTAGGTTCTTTTACTCTTATACTAGACAAGATAATGGGGAAAAGATGCCACATATGTGCTCTTTCACCAATCCTCATTTTTTTTTAAAAAAAAAGGAAACTACCTTGGTTCTGATTCTAATCTAGAAACTTTAATGAGAATAAATGTTGTCACAGTTCTCTTACACCAATTTTAATTAAAGGTAATGTGACTCCACTAAAGAAGATGTTGTTGAGGATGCTTACACCTATTTTAGTTGTGTTAATTAAAATAAGATGCCACTTGAGTTCTCTTACACTTATCCTAGTAACACTAGTATAAATGTAGCGACTAATGTCGCTTGGATTCTCTTAATACTATCTTATGCAAGATAATGAGGTGAAGGATGCAACTTTAGTTCTCTTACACCAACCCTCATTTTCAAAAAAAGAGGTCACCTTAGTTCTCTTTTCTCCTATCTAGGTATGACATGTGAATGGATATCATTGGAATCTCTTACAACAACCACACTAAAAGTAATGTTACTTCACTAAGATGGATGCCACTAGGGACTCTCACACCTATCTTACTTATGCTAATTAAAATAGGATTTTACCTAGTTTCTCTAACACCTATCGTATAAAAACTAGAGTAAAAGTACTATGAAAGATGTTGTTTGGGTTCTCTTGCTCCTATCCTAAATAATATAATGGTGGGAGGATTCTACTTATACTCTCTTACACTTATCCTCATTTTTCTAAAATGGATGCAACCTAGATTCTCTTACTTTTATATAGTTATGATAGTGAGAATAGAGGCCATTGAGTTTCTCTTACAACAATCTACATAAAAGATAATATGACTCCACTAAGAAGGACGTCATTTGGGACTCTTACACTTATCTTAGTTGTCTAATAAAAGGAAATTACTAAGGTTTTCTTGCACATATCATAACATCACTATAAATAGATTCTCTTACTCCTATCTTAAACATACTATTTAATGAGATTTTATCCTAAACATGCTGGTTTGGGGATGACTTTCAAAAGATTGAATTGTTATTTTGGTTATTATTTGAAACGTAGCTTTAGTTTTAACTATTGTTTGCTTGAACTTCAATTTAGTATAATATATTTTTAAGAAAAAAAGAATAATTGGGATTAATATTCTTTTCTTGAAGAATTTAGACCCAATAAAAGTACATGTAGCATGAAAATATATTTTTATTGATGAAATTAGTTTTCATGTATACTAAGTATAATCACATGTAGTATTTCTTCATAAAATGCCCATTCATGTATAATGAGTGTCTTCTTTAGAATCTAAATAAAAGTTTTGTTGCATAGCCCATTAGTCCGAGGGTAATAAATAATCAAGTACCACCAATCGTATTAATGCACTTGGTAAAGTTATTAATTTTGTTGCTCTTGAAGGTAGTATCATTATTAGATATGTTTTCTAAGGGTGTGCTAAATTTGTATGTGACATGACTCTTAAAAGCCTATCGGACATGGTGGGTCTTGACTTCTCTTAAAGCAACTACTTAACCCCACATAGAAAAATAATATGTCACCTCAAAGATAAACCTATGGGCCCTTAGATGAAAGTGAGTTGATTAAGTCAGCATGTTTTTCCCCAACTCTCAAATCATCATGAGGCATCGTGGATGGAGGGCATTAGGTGGCTGAATAATTAGTCCATACACTTGGCACTAGTGATAATTATGGGGTCATCTATGTAATTAGTAATCATTAAGGGCCAATAATACTTAGTCTTTGATTTTTTTCATCATTGGATCTAATTGATGAGCACCACATAACCCAACATGTGCCTCATGAATCTTTGAGATTTGTGCTTGTATAAGCAACATAGCTACATATGATTAAATGATCATTGGTATAGGACACCATTAATTAGAGTTAAGATAATGCCTTTTATTTAATTTGATAGGCTTAACATTTCTTTTGAGGTAGTTTTCCCTCATGCAAATAGTCAATGAATGGTTGTATTCAATCAACCATTTCATCATCATTAGTATGGTCACCCTCTCCTTTAAGGTATTATTTATCAATGAGAGATAGAAATTGATGATTTTGCACATCAATTGAGATGGACTCAACATCTAGATAGGTTATTTCTTTAGAAAATTTTGTTAAAGCATTTGCTATAAAGTTCTTTCCTCTAGAAATTTAGTATAAAGTCACATTTAGGATTTGTTTAAGTAGCACCATCGTACTTATAATATTGATGAAGGTTGGGCTTTAGGACTTTGTAAGTTTTAGTGCTTTAGTTCACTATTAGTTTTGAATCCCCAAAAAAATTGATGTCTTTAATCCCCATTAAGATGGCCAAGTCCAATAATCAATGTTTCATATTCAACCTCATTATGTTGGCATGAATCTAATAAGTAATATAAGAATCGTCGATCTTGGTTAGGAGTTATGTAGATCAACCCCATTCTTTTCTTACGGGAGAATAGATTATGGTTCATATCCTCCGATTTGGGTTTAAAAAATAAAATTCAAAATATTTAATTTTATCTTTTGTAGAAGATTTAAATATTTAATAATAACACAAAGGAAATTAAGCAACCAAAAAAGCAATAACATAAAAGTAAAGTGTTGAAAAATAAAGAAAAGAATACAAAGATTGTTACATGATTCGCCAACCCCAAAAATTGGCCTATGTCCACTAGCCACCGGACTAGGAATTAGCTAAACCAAAGTTAAGATTACAACAAATCTCTCATACTTTCCTTCACGGGAAGTACAACCCAATACTTTCATTAACCGGCAAGCACAACCCAACACGTACTTTCCTTAATGGGCAAGTACTTCCCAACAAGAAATCAAGACAATGTAAAGAGAAAGATACAAGTCTCACTCTCAATTTTAAAATGTTTTTTTCACTCACACTGCATCTGTACTAATATTAATGCAATTAAATATTAATGAGAAAGAGAGTTCACTTTAATTTAAATGAAATTAAAATAATATCATCAATCAAATATTTAATGCAATTAAGTAACTTAATGTTGCTTGAATAATCTTTAAAAGGTTTGAAATGATTTTCTTGAATGACTTGAGAATCCAAACTAAAATACTTTCATGAAAACTTTACTTTGAATTCTTTTTCACATAAGCTTACTTTCATTCAAATGATAAATATATTTTCAATTTGAATAACTAAAGAATCACTTGAATAAGGATTTGAATTATATCACATGAAAGCTATCACATAACATATGCATAAACCAATTGAATACAAGTAATCAATAAGCATAAAATAATTTATGCAAGATGTGATGTGACAAATTGAAAAAGAGAGGTAATAAAATTTTAAGCACAATCAAATTTAAGCAACATATATGAAACTTTAAGCCAAAGGGATAAAAAATGGATATTCAAATGATTAAGCTCTTATAAAATTAATAACTTTTAAAATAATTCAGCCAAACAAGAAATAAAAAAGAATATTCAATGACTAAGCAAAAATAAATTTATTTCCTCATGTTAGCTTTAGGTCAAACAAGAAATCAAAAGATTACCAAGAAGGTAAAGTCCACACAAATTGATATTCTTATCTTTGTTCTTGGCCAAGAAAAATCTAAATATTATGTCATGAATAAACACAAGAAAATTTACACAACCTTGTAAACTTCAAAGCCAAGAAGAAGTAAAAGAAGTTTATGAACTTAACACCTTAGAAAATAAACACCAAATAGATGATGTTTTCAGTCAAGGTGGAATCACACCAAAACTTTACTTTTCCCAATTAATCTTCAATCCAAATAAATGTCCAATAGAAAGGGAAGAATGATGAGGAATTCTTGAATCATCTAATCTCCAAAAATGATCGCAAGTGCAATCGAAGGGTGAGCAAGAGAGCAAGAAAGAGTTTTTAACTTTTGGAACCTTTTTTAAGTTAAAATAAGGCTCTTAAATAGATGAGGGAGGAGTCAAGGGTTGGCCAAAAATTTATCAATGAGAGGAAATTGATTTGGCATCATTTCAAATTCAAAGGAGAGGGATCACCAAAGTGATCTTTCATAGGCTCATTTACAAATTTGATTAAACCCAATATAGAATGTATGCTATGTGATTCATGGCCAAGGATGGAGGAAATCCAATAGAGATTTCGGCCAAGGAAGTTTAGATATGAAGGAAGGAGTTTTGAATAAAATAAATCCATTGAAATCGCTAAAAGAGGTTTCTTAAAATAAGAAATTCATAAAATAATGAATGAATTAATTTTAAATCAAAGCTGATTGTATTTTATACTTATTGAATGTTTAAATAACATATAATAAAGTTAATAAATTTAAAGCATAGTGGCCAACCTCCCTTAAACTTTCCTAAAATAGGTCAAATTGGAAAAAAAAAAAGAGGAATTATTTTGAAAAAAGAGGACTAGTTTGAATTTAAATTTAAAATAACTTGAAATAAATTAATTAGGTTCTTAATAATTATAATTAATTATTATTTGAACTTTCAATACATTCAGAACAAATTTTATTTGATTTAGCAAGTAGATGTCATCATAAAGGAGTTGAATTAAAGAATAATTTAAAAATAATTTAAATTCAAAAATTCAAATAAATTAATTTTAAAATATGAAAAATGAGGGAAAATGGTATGAAAAATGTTTGGAATGAATTTAAAATAATTTATTATACAAAATGCATTAAAAAATTTGCCCAAAATAATGCTAAGATGAAAATGATAATAAGAGAGAGAAGAAAGAATAATAGGAGAGAGAATAGGAGGAAAATGGATAATTTTGGGATAATTCAATTTTCATGCACTAATTATGAATAAAAATTATGAATGACATGGAAATAATTTAATAAAGTTTAAACATAATTTATCTTGCTTTAAGACACATTTAATGGAACTTATATCATGCATTTAGTTCATATTATCCAAAATGGATAACTTAATGAATAATTGTAATATTAAGATATAGAAAAATATAAATACTTTTAGAATGATGAATATAAAAATAAATGAATCATTTATTTTAATTTAGTGAGCTTTTCATTTATCTTGATATAGTAATTCCTAGAAAAATTTCCACCCAATCCATGTCCAATAACTTTAGTAATTTGATAAGCGAAGAACTAGAGGAAGAATTTTTTTACACACTTGAATTTAAGTTGATTAGTAGCATTTGAACATGTGTTTGTTATCATCAAAATCAATCTCATATGAGATGGGGCTCATGGCGTCAACACTTTTAGGTATACTATTACCTTTCTTAACATAGTATGAATCTAATACATCCACTCTCTAAATGGGTCATCGATTGATTAGAGTTTTATATGACCAAACCATCTAAGAAAACTCTCTCTAATTTCTAATAATGCTACTCCAACCTTCTCCTATATATATTTATTATTCATTTTTCTCTAAGACTAAAGCTACTCATTCACGAGCTTCCTCATGTCTACAACACTTGACCTAATTTTATGCTTCTCTTTTAATGGCCAACATTATGTGATATAAAACATTTCATGTCTCACCATCTTATAAAATTTCTCCTTAAGGCTAAGCGTATACTTTTCTATCACACAATTGGCTCGATGCATTCTTCCACTTCAACCATCCAACTTGAATCTTGCTAATGACTTCCCAACTATGTCACCATCTTTGAATAATGGATCGAGATATTTAAAATGTTCAATATTTTTAATCACTTGATCACCCATTGTCATCACTCTACCACTAAATCTTCTATAACTTAAATTACAATCCATGTATTTGATTTTAGATCTACTCAAACAATAGCCTTTAAACTTTATGGTTTGACCTCCATTATTCATGTTTTTTCATTGAACTCCCTCTTTATTCTTATCGTGAAGAAAAAATGTCAAGTAAGAGCATCCATAACTAAACTAAAAAAAAAAGATATGGGCACAAAAGTCGATCCTTGATGTAATCTAAATTAAATAAGAATATACTTGGCCAAGGTGCCTTGTGTTTGAAAATAAGTGGCAACTCCATTATACATATCTTTAATAACTTGCATATAAGTAGTTGTAACTCCCTTCTTTTATAAAACTCCCAAAATACTTTTTTTAACTTTATCATATATTTTCTCTAAACCAACAAATATCATATATAAATCCTCCTTACTCTCTCTTCTCCATCAAACTTCTTAACAAATGTATAGAATCCATAGTAGACCTAACATAAATTCAAACTAATTTTAAAAAAACTTTTCAATTACATATACAATATATGTACTTCTCTCATAATTTTAATGTATGCCACATTTACTTAATCCCTCTATAATTAGCATACATTTGTGCATCATTATTATTCTTAAGAATATGAACCAACAAACTCTTTCTACACTAATCATAGGAATGGAAAATCTTTGATCTCTAAGCATTTCACACCAATATTAGAATATAATCATATCTTGCTTCTTTTTTTAGTCTTCATTTTCTTTACAATCTCTCCAACCTCAATTTAATAATATGAAAATGAAAAAATCTTTATTTTATTTAGGGTACTAATATTGTTGAAGTCAATCATATTTTCATAATTTTTTGTGAGTCTATTAACATATCTCATTCACTTATGTTGACTATCCTCTTATAAGAAATGTAGTTTTTTGATCCATTCCATAATTCATTTCACTTGAACTAAATCTTTTTTCTTTTATCTCTTAGCTTGCCTAAATTATACTCTTATAAGAAATGTAGTTTTGATCTAATTCCATAACTTATTTCACTTGAACTAAATCTTTATTTCCTTTATCTCTTAGCTTGTCATTATACATACATCTTTCACCCTCTTTAATATTTGATCTTTTATAAAAATCATTAAATGCTAAATTCCTTACATGACATATTACTTTTTTTGAATCCTTACAAGTTTTACTTATTATTCCATACTTTCTCATAATAATTAAACTTGTGTTTTGACTTTTAGGTGGTATCAACCCTATTTTTCTAGTTTATGAACATAGGTGAATACTAACCATATGGTAATATGTATCACATGGTGAAATCTAAACTAATATGTATCATTAGAGGGTCTCTAGCTAATAATAAAGGTGATCTTACTCCCCTAGCATTTGATCAATGTATCCCTACTCATTAGAGTGGAAAGGTAAGATCAATTAAATGATGATGTTTTGGGTCTACTTCCTTCCATGATTCTTTACATTTTATTCTTTTCTTGCTCATTTTTATTTTTTGTTTCTTTTCCTTTTATTTTTATTTCCTTATCTTTTATTTTTAAGGATTCTCTTTTTGTTTAGTGCTATTTTGAACATCCCTAGAAGGCGATTATTTCTTAGGGAAGTAGTAGACTACATCTTCATATATAATATGATCCATAGAGAATACCTTCATATATCTCTTCATGCAATACTCCACAACATTACGTAGGAATTTTAATTGGTGGGTTGAAGATGCAAAAATCTTATTCTCATGGAACTAAGGTCTTCCCAATAAGGAAATATGTGTCTAAGTCTATAACACAAAATTTTGCCTTGGTGTTCAAGTCTTTAATATGCTTGAAAAGGCTCACCCTATTGAATCCTCTCAATATCATCTTATTTGGAGTCTATTGATGTTAATTCTTAAATAAATAAGTTCATTATATTGACCAATACATCTATTTTAACAAGCACTCTAGAAAATCTAAATTTGTCAATATTTATAGAGATGTAAAGTGGATGATTGTGATCTGATCCTAAGAATAGGTTTTCATTTGAAATAGTGACATATAGGATTTTGTTGAAGCAAAAGCTCCTTCTTCAAATGTATATGTAGTTACCAACTAGGTTTAGTAGAATTTTGGATTTAATAGGGATTCAATCAACTATAACTCTTTGGATATGATAAGGGTGTTATATATGCTAAGATTGGTTGGCAACTTTTGAGATGTCCACTTTGTAACACTTTATCCATAGGCATCTCTTATGTTAGAGCATCCTATAATGGGACTATTTCTCACTAGCCAATGGCATGTTTCCCTTCTCCTTGGTTGCCATCCTACACAAGGATAGACCCTACCACTATAGAGGTTGACTTTTATGATTTCTTCTAAAAGAGACATAATGGTATCAATTGTTTCTTCAATGGTACTTAAAGCTTCTCCTAAAGCATTTGTATTGATTCTTAGGTGTGAGCCACCTTTATAAAATTGAAGAAGCTCTTAGTTAATCTAATGAGCCTATATTATTTTGCTTTTTGAGTTTAACATAGGTGTTTAATATAAAAATAAATAAATTAAATTATTATCAACACATGAAATAACTCTAGATTTAATAATATTTGTGTTTTGTGCCAAAAAATTTGTAGCTTAGAATAAAACTTGCCTTAGCTTCATTGAAAAATTCAGAAAGCGTAAATAGTTGAAAAGAGAATAAGGAACTCCATAATTTTATGTGAAAAATCAGAGAGGGAAAATCACGGGCCTAGCCCAAAAATGCTCCATTATATATCGCTTGAGTATAGAGTTTAAGTCTTCCAGCGGTGGGATTACAAGATTGTATGTGATAATAGAATTTGAGAATCAGTTTAACTATGTAGTAGTTGAGTTGTAATGGTTGTTGGTGATCGGTGAGATCAACGATAATGGTGGCGGTGATGACTAAACTTTGAACTTAGCACTCTCCCAACATTCTTCTAACTTCACCTAGCTCTTGGAAAGAATGAGGTCCTATTTATAGGATTACGAGAGGCATTTTGGTCATTGTAGCAAAAATCCAAAACACTCCATCGGATGGTGTATATTGATTCATTTGATCATAGATAGTATTTTGGTGATTTGATCATCCAAATAATCTTTGATTTGATTGATCTTAGGCTTGTTGGATCTCTCATCGAGCACTCAATTTGACTATTAGCACATCAAATTTGGAAATCATTTGATCATCCGAGTGTTTCAAGGTTTTCATATGTAGCTTTTAGATTGGATTTGAGCTTATTTGAGCTCGATTTGACCTACTTCTAGCATTGTTGAACTCATTTCACTTAGTTGTTTAATTTGATTATATACATGCTTCAATTTGAGATTTGTCCTTCATTTATAAATTTTAGGCGGATATATCATTCCCCATTTTTTGGATAATAAAACTTATTTCATTCAAAAATACAATCACTTTAACTAAAATCATTATGATTAGTTATTAATAATTATTTATTTTTTTATATTATATTTTATATCTATATATAGTGAAAATTTATCTAAATTATTTATCACATATATAAAGAGTTTTTTTAAAGAGGAATGATAAGAGTTTGTTTAGGAATATAAATATTTTTTTAAATGATGATTATGTAGACTTTCTTTTTTTTAAGAAGATAGTGTTTTTTTTTAATAAGGAATGTGAAAAGTTTTTTTTAAAAGAATATAAATATTTTTTAAATGAAAAAATAAGAAGAGTTTCTTCCTTTTTTGAAGAAGAAGAAGATAAAGAGTTTTTTAATGAGGAATGTGAAGAAAATTTTGTTAGGAATATATATAGTTTTTTAATGAGGAATATGAAGAGAAAAATCACATCTCTTTCTTTCTCCCCTTGTGGCCTCCACTAACGTAGATGGTGTGTGACCCACTTGCAGGCTCTAGTTCTCCCAAGTCTTGGGGTTTGAAATTAACACGGTTATGACCACGAATCTTAAATTTAAATTTAGGCTCAGATGTTTGCCTTTAGGTTCTTCCAAAATCTGAAATTCTCCCCTTTATGATGGTGTGTGACCCCTCATGAGTTCTAGTTTTCCACGGTCACATGGTTTGAAACTAACCACGGTTATGCATGTATTCCAAATTTAGACTCCGGTGTGGTTCTTCTCTTTGGTGGCCTCCACTAACGTATAATGGTGCCAAACCACACGGGCTCGACTCTCGAGTTTCCAAGCTGACTGGTTAGGTAGTGTGCATCCCGAATTTAGGCTCCAGTGTGCTTCTACTTTCTTCTCTTTGGTGACCTCCACTTTGTATAATGGTAGCCCCCCTTTTAATTTTTCTCGATCTCGGGTTTCCAACTAACTTTGGTTAAGTGGCATCGTGCCCAGCTCAGTGTGCTTCTACTTTGTTCTCTTTGGTGGCCTCCACTAGCTTTGTGGTCGACTCTCCTCCCTCAGGCTCAGTTCTCCCCGATCATAGGGTTTTCAACTAACTAGTTAGCGTCAGCATCTTGAATTGGCTCCAGTGTGCTTCCACTTTCTTCTCTTTGGTGACCTCCGGCCTGTGGTGACCTTGAGACTCTAGTTCTCTCCCCAATCTTAGGGTTTCCAATTGGCTGGTTAAGTGGTGCATCTCAAATTGCTCTAGTGTGCTTCCTCTTTCTTCTATTTAGTGGCCTCCACTAACCTATATATGATCTTGACCTCCCCGTGATTCTAGTTTCCAAGACTGGTTAAGTGGTGTGCATCCAATTGAGGGCTCTAGTGTGATTCCAAACTTGAAAATAGAGACTATCTTCATGGGTGAGCATCCTTCACGATATCCCAATGTCTAAAGATTCTTGAGTAAATCTTGCACAAGATGATGGGTTCTGAAGCATCAGATGATAAGATCCGATGATGTAACATCAACTATCAATAATGATACTTTGATAATCTTCTAGAAGAAGTTCCATTTTCTAAATGATTTGGTGGTTATTCTCCATAAAAGATTGCAACGAGCTTATCCTCTTAATGCAGTACCTTCTAAAATTTTTGAGATTTCATGTATGTGTGTACCTTCTTAGGCTTTTGCCTTTTGAGGATTTTGATGTACCTATACCTTCTCGGGCTTTCACCTTGAGATTTTGATGTACTGTGCATACGAGGTTTTGATGTACCTTCGAAGTTTTTTTTATACTGTGCCTTAGGCTTTCACCAATTAATATTTTTGATGTACCTATATGCCTTTTCCTTACAAGGTTTTTGATGTACTTTTTCTAGGCTTTTCCAAAGATTTTTAATGTACATGTATCTTGAGGCTTTTGACTAAGATTTTGATGTATCTATACTTTCGAGACTTTTGTCTACTAAGATTTTTGATATACTTGTAGGCTTTGTTTCTTGAAATTTTTTGATGAGTGGAGACCATGTCAACCACTTGGTCTCTTAGAGTCTTTCTAGTGAGGATCTTGTCCACTACTAGCTTCCCCATCGGCTTCCTCACAGGCGTGCCTTCAGGATAAAATCCATAAAAGATTTTGACCTATCTTAGATTGTTTATCGAGTGAAGACTTTATTTAACACTATGTGAAAGAAGTCAATGATTTTAACTCTCATTCGAGGTTATTTTGTCAAAGTATGATGTTAACCTATGTGAAAGAGGTTAAATATTTTGATTTTTTTGAGATTATTTGTCGAGTATTACTTTCGATGAGGTTAACGTGTGGAGTGTATAAAGTTATGACTTATGAATTGTTTGTCAAAGTGTTACCGTGTGGAAGAAGTTAATAGTTTTAACTCTCATGAATGTTGTTTTATCAAAGTATGATGTTTTAACATGTGGAGAGGTTAAATATTTTGATTCTTTTGAGATTATTTATCGAGTATTACGATGATGTTAACTTGTGGAAGATGTCAAATCAAAATATTTGAGGCATCCAAAGTTCCTCCTTGACCTTTTCCTTATTTTATAATTGAAGAATCATGATTTGCATCACTTTTTTTTTCAATATTGAAATTACTCATCATCATTGACTTGCTTTGATAATCAATTAGATATTGAATATTAATTTAGATGATCTTTTAAGATTAAGCCCCAGTTCGATAGCTGAATGATTATTTGATGTTTCTTCATTCTTCATATGTGTTATTCTAAAAGAATTCTCTCCATCATATAGATAGAGCTCCTCTAAATTTGAAGTCGATTATCATCATTGAAGATGTAAAGGGAATCTTTCCCACAGTGACATTGCGATAGAATAATACTTCACACCTTAACTTCATTGAGAAATCGACATGCACATAGATAGTTGAAGAAAGAATAAGAAACTTTGAAATTTTTGTGAAAAACTCTAGAAAGTGGGGAAAATCCGGGGTAAAATGCTCTACTATATATCTACTTTGGAGTCTGAGTTTAAGTCTTTTGAGGGATTACAAGATTATATTACAACAACTAAATAGTAGTAGTTGAGGCATAGCAGTGTGATAGTCAACAATGGCAATAGTGGTCGGCGACAATGGTGGTGATGATGAACTTGAACTTCTAGCTCTCTCTAGCTTTCTTTTAAGTTCACTTCTAACTTTCTTTCAAGTTCACTTAACTTTATTTCACTTGAATTATTATCTCGGGAAATTGCAAATTCAATTTTAGTACTTTTCTTCTTTATTTAGCTCAATTCAAGATGCATAAATTTTTGTGTTATTAACATTTTGATTCATTTATAAAATAAGTTAAAGGATTGTTTAAGATCACTTTATTTTTTTATCTATTTCCTATTTTTTATTTTATTTATATTTTGATTTAAAATAAAATATTTTTAACATCTTAATAATATATTATTCTTGTTTTATGTGAAAATAGTAATAGTGATCGACAATGATAACAATAATAATGGTGGGTGTGGAGATAGTGGGAGATTGAAAATTTATAGTGATAATTTTTTAAACACTCAAGATGCTATTTAAGTGTATATATATATATCATAAGAGGCAAAATATGAGTAGTGAAGTAAAAAAATAGGCCATAAATTTTAAGTTTATTTGTTAAGTGACTATTTGAAATCATTTTTATTTTTTTATATTGATTTGTATTTTATTTTATTTATATTTTAATTTAAAATAAATTTTATTAGATAGCGATAACTATTTTTAAAAGTACCCAAAATAATTAAAATTATTTTGAGTATTATTAAAACTAGTGAGCTTTTTTTAAAATAAAAATATTTATAAAATATCTCTTTCTTTCATCAATACCTAAGATAATTTGTTTTAATCTTTTCATACTTGTTAACAACATGTTCAACCATCTACTAGCATTTTTAGCCATCTATCTCACTTAAAGCTCATTCCTTAAAATGATATTTCAAATTAAGTAAATTTGCTCAAGTTGGACTAGTTTAAATATTCCCACTATCATACTATCTTACACCCTTCATTATCCCATAAAACTCCAACCATCCTTAGATATTAATCTAAAGATTCATAGTCTTTTAGTTCTTTCAATCTCACCAAAATGTCACTCATTTCTATCAAATTTGGTATCATACCAAAGCCTAAAGAGAACAAATTTGGCCAAGACTTTTCTTCATCAAATGGAGCATTTAACATGGTGGACCAGAACTTGTGTATTTTTCTTGAACTTATAAGATGAATTAGTTTTTTAATGATAGTTTAATTTAATATTAGTAAGTGGAAAGATGTATATTTCTTGCAAGTATATAGCGATAGCATAAAATTTCAATTAGGAAGCTTCACCATTTAACATAATTAGTTCTTATTTGCCGCAAATATTTTAAGAGAAAAACTTAGTGAGAAACTAATCCACCCAAAAAAGCTAACCTTACACGAGTGCAAATCACATTTTAATTTCTTTCTTTACTTTCTTAATAATGGTTATGGTTACTTTTAAAAGTTCTACTTTCTTAATCAAAGAGACTTGATAGTTATAATCATATTTTTCATTGTGTTAATAAATTCATTAAAATATTATATACTTGAGACTATAAGTGTGTTAAACTTGGTGATTTTTTGAGGCTAAATAGAACTTTATCAAAAGACCCTATCTAAGGAGAGCTCACGACATAAGTGATTTTATATTTCCTTCCTCACCTAAAAGCTTTTTTAGCCTAAAATTCACTTTGATTCTAGATTTCTATTATAGTTTCTCATTCTTTTATTTATTTATTTAATCTCTTTTCATATGTTACTTAAAAAAAATATTTACATGGCACCCAAATCAATCTCTTTAGACCAAATTAAAACTTAACTAGATTTTAGAACATATGAAAATGAATTAAAGACTCAATAAATCTAAAAAAAAGAACCAAATACAAGAATTTCAAGAATAAATGTAAGCTTTAATAGTTCATCTAGAGAATAATAGAATATCAACTTCTTTACCAATACTAACTCAAATCGTACCTAGAAGAATAGATGAAGATGACCAAAACCCTAGAAAACCAATCATTTAAAAGACCACCAACTTTTAAAAAATGTGGAAAGAGTGAAAATTATTTTAGGGCCATAAAAGATTCTAATGATCTTTCTTAAATAATTAAAGTTGAAGCTCCAACTTATGATGGTATACATGGCCCATATAAATTTTTTATATTGATTAAATCAATTGGATCACTTTTTTATTGATAAAAAATGGATGACTAATAAAGGGTTACTTTTCCAAAATGAAGTTGATATGACATGTTAAAATACACAAGATTAATATGTTAGCTAATGAATAAATATTAGAAAGGACCAGCCTTACTTGCATAGAAATGAAAGAACTATTAAAAATAAAGTATTTTCTAATGCTTCATGATAAGATCTGCATAGTCAACTAGTCACTCTAAGATAAGGTGACATTCCTATGATTAAATATTCAAATACATTTGAAGACCTAGTTTCTAAAACTAATTACATTGATAATAATTGGTAATTAGCTAATAAATTTGTTATTAGATTTAAGACTTACATTAAAATTGATGTTGAATTGTTTGACCCTCAAAGCATTGAAGAAGCCTTTCATTATACTTTATTAGCTGAATAATAATAAAATTTCTTTCATACCTAGATCAAAGGCTCAAAATCATTCCAGTTCATCTCGAAGGCTAATGTTTGGCATACCTATCCAGTTATCCCAAACAACTTACCTAAAGCTCCTACTAAGGAGATCTAAATCAAATAGAAAAATAATTTGTTTAAATATCACAAAAGGGTCATATGAAAAATCAATATAAATCATAAATCTTTTAGATGAAGTTGAAGACCCAACAAATGATAACTTGGATGAAATTTATGATGATACCACCTCTATTTGATGAATAATTAGAATTTTCTAATGATCCTCATATTAATGTGATGAGATGCCTTACTATGTTAAAAGTAAAGAGAAATATTAGAGATAAAAGAACATCTTTAGCATGTATATTGTATGTAATGAAAGAGATGTAGGTTATAGATGATGGAAGTCTTTGTGAATGTTATTTCAACTCATATCCTATCTAAAGCTAATCTAAAAATTGAACCTTGCCCAAAACCATTTTATATTAGTTAGGTAAATCATACATCATTGCCTATCACTAGTCAATATCTAGTTCTAATAAAAGTATGCATCTATGAGGATAAAATTTAGTGTAATTTTTCCCCAATATATATTGCCAACATTTTCTTAAGAAGGACTTAGTCATATGAATGTTATTCATTTTGGTAGAGAAAATAATTACATTTTAAAAATAATAATAAAATCATTAAACTATTACTAGTAAAGGAAGTATAAAATCATCCTCCTTAGCATCATATAAGAGAACTTCTCACTTACAACCTAAGCCAACTTTAAAGAAAAGTACTAAACTTTAATTATTATAGAAACCTTACTATTAGAGATAATATTGACATTTATCATCCTTGCTTCAACGCCTCTATTTTTTTTTCTATTTTTGACCTTAAAGATAGAGATAGTATGTGTTAGAATTCTATGAAAAGAATTTTTGATCCATTTCTTATTCACTTGCTACATGTAAAAGAAGTTAGACTAACTCCGTAAACTCACACACCTATGGAGATCTCTTTACTTCTTTTTTATCTAAAATATTACATCCAATGAGCTTCCTAATAAATTACTTCCTCTTAAAGATATTCAACATATCATTGATGTTACTCTTGGTTCTCAATCTCCTAACCTTTCTTATTATAGGATGATCCTAATTAAACATTATAAAATTAAAAAATATTAATAAAAGGTTTTATATAAGAGAGTCATAGTCCATGTTTAGTCCTAGCTTTATTAACACTAAAAGCTAAAATATGATGAAAGTGTGTTGATAGTCACACAATAAATAAAATTATTATTAAATTTATATTTCCTATTCATCAATAGATGATATGTTAGATATAATATTAGAGATAAATTTTCTTGCTAAAATTGATTTAAATTGTTTATCATTATATTTGAATTAGATCAAGAGATGAGTGAAAACTACTTTAAAACTCTGATTTAAACTTTCAAATTCTCTTAGCACATTTATGGGATTGATAAATGCTATACTTAAACCTTATACGTAAATTTTTGGTGGTGTATTTTGATGATATTCTAATTTTTAGTTTTATTGAAAATGAACAACTACAACACATCCAACAAATCTTCAAAACATTTGAAATAATATATATATATATATATATATATATATATATATATATATATATATATATATATATATATATATATATATATATATATATATATATATATATATATATAGTGTTTTTGTCTACAAAATGAGATAATTTTATTAGGATTTATTGTATCCACTTGTGGACTTACATTTGAACACTTTAAAGTTAAAGCTATCTTAGATTGGCCATCACTTAAAAGTTTTAGTGAGGTTAAAATCTTCCATGGGTTAACAACCATTCATAGGATGTTCCTCAAGAATTTTAGCCTATTGTGCCTCCAATCACTAATCTATAAAAATTAAATAAATTTTTTTAGACCCTTGTTACACATAATACTTTAAACTAAATTAAGAATCTAATTGCTTCAGCCTTAATACATAGACTCCTTGATTTCTATAATGCTTTTAAGGTAACATGTGATGCTTCAAGAGTTGGATTTGAAGGAATTTTGAGTCGAGATTCATCTTGTAGCATTTTTAGTAAAAGCTAAATAAAGCTAAGTAATGATATTTCATGTGTGGTAGAGAATTTTATACTATAATTCAAACCTTAAGGTATTAGAGACACTAACTTTTTGCATGGAGAACTTATTCTCAACTTCAATCATCATGCATTAAAATTCATTAATACCCAATAAAAGTAAAGTTATAGGCATGTCAATAGTGTTGAACTTTTATAAGATTATTCCTTTATTCTCTAACAAAAGCTTGAAATTAGAAATAAACTTGTTGAGCCTTATCTAAAGTAAACTTACTGGTTTTATCTTACTAAATATCCCTAGATTTGATCGAATTAAGCAAGATTATCGATATCCTTATTTTTAGTTGGTTACCTTGAACATCAAACAAATGTTAGAACTATACATTGCATTACTAGCTCCATATAAACCTTAGGAAAATTTAACAATGAATTTTATTTTAGGATTATCTAAGATGACTGGGGTCATGATAGTAATTTTATAGTAGTTGATATATATTCAAAATGATTCATTTATTACCATGCTAAAAAATAAATGATACTTCGCGACATATCAAAATTATTTTTTAAAGGACATCATCGCTCTATGGTCTCCCTTCCACTATTATTTTTGATAGAGATGTTAAGCTAGTATCTTATTTTTTTACTATAAAATTATTAGATATTTAATTAAAATTTTCATCTACATTCTATCTCCAAACAAATAAGCAAACTAAAGTGGTCAATTACACTTGCTAAGTACACAAAAGTTTTGAAAATTAAAATTTATATTTACAAACATCTATATTTCTTTATATTTGCATTACTTGTAGAACCACAACTAAATCACCTTTTGAGATAATTTATAGTCAAAACCAAAAAACATCTATATGATATACAAACACTGCCATCCCACGTATTTTCTAATGTTACATTCTCATTTGCTAAAGACTTTAAAGCCTCCATAATGATATGAAAAGATAATAAAATTATGCTTTTAGAAAAATCATAATCATTCAACCAAAGTATATAAATATGATGATTATGTTTTAATTCTCTTTCTCAAGATTATCTAACAACTAAATATAAGAAATTGCATACATGAGCCTATGGTCCATTTAAAATTCTTAAAAAAAATTAAAAATTAGTGCTTATCATCTTGATTTACCTACCGATATGCTCGGTCATCCAATTATTAACATTGAAAAATATTTATCATTTGAGCAGTTATCAAACTTCTACTTATTAATCTAACTCTTTAATAGGAGATAGAATTTCCTACTTGTAGAAGCCCACTTTCTTTGAAGTTGATTATAACATCATTGAGGAAGCACCCATTATCTAGTATTGAGAATCATTTTCTAATTTGATAGAAGAATAAGCCACCGGATAAAGACACATGATTAACTCACTCTAATTTAGAGTCTCTACCCCATAATTAGTAGAAAACTTTTAGATTTCAACTATAGAGAGAAGAGTTCAATTGAGCCTTGAAGGTTGATAACATAATGTGGTGGATCAAAAACTAAAAGTTAAAGTTCATTTACTAGATTTAAAGATAATGTCTATTGACCCATTTTTGGATGAGATTAACATCATTTCTAAAAATAATAATTAGGACACCTAATCCTAGATTAGGAATCTCAATTAACCACTAAGAACACTACACCTAGTGACCTAGTGCATCCTCCTTGGGTTTGATCTAATCTAATGGCTTTAGGTAGATTCAACCCAAATCTCAAACCTAAATCAAAACATACATCACTTGAAATATGAATTTAAATAGGCTTATTAAGGTTTAATTTAGAGAATTAAACTAATAACTTATTTAAGCTAAACATCACTTAAACCTAATAATTTTAAATTAAATAAAAATAAATCCAAATCAAGTTAAATTGAAAAGCATGAAACCATGACATGAACATGAATAAATCTAAATCCAAATCAAGGTGGTCAACCATTTTAACATGAGTTTAACTTTATGTGGGTCCCACCAAGTCAAAGATCAACCCACTAAAATTTTATCAAATAAAATTATTCCAAATAATTTAAATGATAGTATATTCATGTTTAAACATGAATTTAAAAGAATATAAATCTAATATGGCCTCAATAAGGCTAAATGGATCATTTGACCTAAATGGACTTAAATGGACCCTCGATTCAAATTCAAATTAGACCAAAATCAACCCAAATAATTATCCAAAATCATTTGATAATGATTATTAAACAAAACTCAACCAATTAATGAGATTAAATTTGTTAATATGCTTATTTAACCTAATTAACCCAAGCTTAATGCATTAATACGAAAAATGGGACAAAGTGGGTTTTAACTTTAAGTGAAATTAATTGATCCAATGCATCCCAAATGGTTTGGATTAACTTATTGAAAGGTAAATGCATTCTAATTGAGCGACAAAATCAATTGACTCAATTCAATTCAATTCAATCAAATTCACTAAACCATAATGGGTTAAATATGGAATAAACCAATGATTAATTTCAAATTCAATAAAATCCATTAATTAGAAACATCATAAATAATTAAATTGAAGTAATTAAAGCATCGATCTAATGTTAATCCACCAAAATGGAGCAAGCTAGATCAACCTACCTAAGGAATTCTCTAAATGGAACAATTAACACATTTTGAATCTAAGCTTGAACCAAACCTTGGAACACATCCAAACCCATCCTAAGATGGGTCAGATTGAGGGTATTAAGCTTAAACAACTTAATCAATTCCAACTCTATTCAAAATAAAGAAATATACCATGGCAAAGAAGAGGTGCATGAACAAAATCCCACTCCCCAATCCCTCCATTTGCTTTGCTCTTCCATCTCAACACATCTAGACAAATTGATCGATGACTCACGGATCTTGCAACCATTGAAGGAGAAAATCTTTTCCATCCATTCCTTTTATTAGGAATGAATGGTGAGCTTTAGTCAAACCAAATGATTGAACCTTTTATAGAAGACTATGGGTTAATCCAAAGCGAATCAAAATTACGTGACACAAGATTCATGTGGATCTCACATGGACAAATCACATGGTGCCACATCGGTGCTAAATGCGATGCATTTAAATATGTAATTCAAGTTTTCTGAATTTAAAATTGTAGAAAATTAATAAAAACTTTAAAAATCATAGTAAATTAAATACACGTCTAAAAAAAAGCAAAATAATGGATTCATCTTGTGAGAAGAATCTATTAAACCTAAAATCCCCAATTAATTTGAAGAAATTTTAGATTAATTTGGTTTTAAATGTAAATAATCAAATTTAAATTAAACCTAATCCATTAATCCTAATGTTTTGAAACTTTGGGGAATGAAATTAAGGTTAAAATATAATTGAGAAATTATTGATGATTTATTTCAAAATAAATTTAAGATGATGAGTTTTTTATTCCAAAACTTAATTTCAATGAAATAAATAAATATTAATAGAAGAAAATTATGGAAAATCATGGAAATAACCTAAATCATCATAACAAACCCTAATGAACTTAAACACACTTTTAAAACTCTAGAAACCTAATAAAATACAAAATTACCTAACTTAATAATTAATGGGATTAATTATCTAAATAATAAACTTGAACTTAAGAAAATCATAATAAATCAACCCAATTCCCAAAAAATATCAGATAACCCTTTATGGATTCATCTTCCAAGAGGAATATAAGAAAATTGAAATCCGATTAAATTTACCTAAGCTTAATTCAAGTTTTAGTGAAATAATTAAAACCTTAATTAAACTCAAATTATGCATCTAATCAAAATAAAATTTTAGAATAATAAAATTTACAAGAACCCCATTTTCCATAAAATTTCAATCTTTATTGACCTCGGGTTGGAAGTTATTGAATTTCCAAGTCCTAGGTAAATTTACATGAAATATTAAATTAGAAAATTATAAAAATTATAAAACTTTGCAAAATCAACATAGAACATTTCAATTGACTTCACATCACTCAAAATAAATTATCTAACCCTCGATGTTAATAAAATCAATTAATTAAATATTTAAAGATACTTAATGAAGTGATTAAAGGAATAAAATTGAATTAAATAATCACTTTTAACCAATTAGGATTAAAATTAGCGATAAATTTCAGTTAGAAACATGAATCTCATTGACCCTCTCAACTCATTCAACTAAAATGAAGAATATAATCCTAAGATGTTAGCACATAAGTTAAATAAGTTAATTGTATTTACATAATTTGAAACTTAGAAAATTAAACTTATAACTCATAATGACCGAACCATCAAATGGAATGATAAGTTGAAGCCAATGAAACTAATCCAAACTTCATAATATAATGCTAATGAAATGATTATATGAATATGATTAAAAATTTATAAATCAATGCATTATGAAATTAAATTATGATGAATTATCTAAGTAATGAAATTAAACTAAAATGTAAAATATTAATCTAAGATCTAAAACCCTAAACCCTAAATCTAAACTTTAAACTAAACCTAATATAAACATAAAACAAACATACAATGAACTTGAACTAAACATAAGTTAGACATAAAATAAATATATAATAAACATTAGCCAACAAATAAGATTATTCTAAAACCAAAATTAAATCAATAAGAAATTGAATTAAGATAAAATTATAAAACAAAAAAACATAATAAGAACAATATAGCAAATATAAATAAAATAAACATATTATATAAGGAAATTAAAATAAAAGCTAAATCAAAGTAAATTACAATAACATAAACATTAATGTAATAAATAAACCTAATTAACCTAATTTAAATTAATAATACAAATCAAATAAATGAAATGAAATGAATCTAATTAAATGAATTAAATAAAATCAAACTATAATAATAAATGAATTAGATTTAAAACGAAAACCAATTTAAATCAAATTATAATAACATGAATGACCCTTGATTGAACTTGATTTAAGAAACATACCTTAACTAAATAAACCAAATCAAGATATGATCAATCAAACATTTAATAAATGAAACAAATGAAAAGAAGCATTCAAAATAAACAAAATTAAAAAATTCATTGAACTAAATTAAAATTAAAGTAAATCATTTAATAAATTAAAAGAGGTTAACTAAGATATTTAGGTTCTTAGTTAAATCCCTTTTAAATGAATCCTCACCATGCGGTGAAAACTTCATTATATCGGGACTTAGGATGTTGAAATGAATGGGTTCCACCCAAAATGGAACTTATTATATTCTTCATTCTTAAAAACTTATTTTCATTTTAACGTAAAATGCACCTAAAATGAAAATAAAATTGCAAATCATTAAATCACTTAAATTCAAACCATCCAATGGTAAAATAACAAACTTTGAAATACAAATCAAAACTTGAATGTAAGAAAAGGACTTGTATAGTCCTACCACACAAACCAATTCCTTCACACATTAGAATGTTGGGTGGCGACCCTAAAATTAGGTTAGGTCAATCTATTATATTCTATGATGTGATGTGATATTTTATTGTATTATAATGTAATATTTTAGACTAGATGGCTAGGATTATTATCCGTTAAATTGGATGGTAGAAGCGTTCCTATAGCGATGCTATTATCTTTGTAGATGCTAAAAGGGACCACCATAACAAATTCTATATAAATGTTATTTTCTTGCGGGTATGCTTAAGTCCCTAAGCATAGCCCAATAAAATGGGTGGGCTTGACAAGAAACTAATGCTAAGCTAGCTATGTTTGCAAATATAATTAATGGTGTGTTATTTGCATTTCCAAACATTTATTTTGTAAGGCTTAGAAATTTATTTTAAATTTAAAATATAATTTAAACTTAGAATTACGTTAGGCTCTATGGCACTCTAGGATTAGCATAACGACTACCAGAGATAGGTGTAAGGGTCCCTGTGAAGCCCAATGGAGGCCCTTGAAGAAGGAGAGAGTCCTAGTGAGAAGACCCCATAAATCTAGACTTTAGTTATAGGTCTATATGAGGGTAGAACTTGACTACCCATTTTACCTTTCTTTTCTTGGACTGGAATGGCATGTTCTTTAATTTAAATTAGCTTGATTTACTTTGGGTGTAGTAGAATCAACTTGCTTTTTTTAGGTTTCTTAATATGTTTTTTACGTGATGAATGCCTAGACATTGTTCTTTTAGAAAAACTAAAATTTCTACCCAACCAAAATTTAAACCACTTAAATAAAATAAATAAATTTAAAACTTCTCACATAAATTAAAGCCCTAGGAATAACTTAAAATCAACTAGCAACAACTAGCTTTTACTAATCTGTTAGCATATTTTTTAACTTTATGAATTGGTTCACCCATTGCACATAAGGGCATTTGACCTTTGTGGATCACCACCTTCTTGAAGAAGTTTTCTTCTCTTCTTGAGTTGGCCCATGACCTCTTCTAATTCATCTCATTGTAAGGATAACTTATGCCCTAGAAGCCTTAAATGAATTGTGAATCAAGCTACAAAAGCTAAAATTTGTTGCATTAGTCAAGTACAAATTATATCCAACATAATCTTAGAGATTAGGGAGTGAGTCTAGATTTATTTTTTAAAAATACAATAGCCTAGCCATCTTCCATTCATGAGGCTTCACAACATGGATTTAAAATTTTCTTAGGCGGTGTTAGCTAGTTGCCCTCCTAGGTAGGTTATAAGTTCAAAAGAGTCGAGATTAGGTTTTCTTTCTCAAGTGAAGGAAAGAGCTAATAATTCCCAAAAGTGAAATTAGGTCAATCCTTTAACTTATATTAGAAGTAATTATAGACTTAGAATCTAAAGCATCTACTAGAGTAAGTCTTCAACCCTAGGTATTTATACAATCTTGTACTATTAGAATATAAGATCTAGATTTTAATACAATTTTAACACAAAATTTAACTTAAATTCCAAAATTTAAAGCCCAATAGTAAGATAGTTAAAATTTCCACTGGGTTTCCTAGTATCTATGGACATTTTCTACTTTATCCCTTTGGTTCTAGAAGAACTCCTTCCACTTTATAGTGTTCCTTTTAAAATTCCAAATTATAATTTTCTTTGGAATTAGATTAGAAAATTATTAAAATAAATGCTTACTTCCTTAATAGAGTATTCTTAGGAAAATATTCTTATTCCTAAGATGTAATTAACTATAAGAGCTTTCACTTTTAGGAACCACAATCCTAGTATCAAATAAACCTTGTTGTACTTTTTAGTTCAAGGGAAGAATCTTTGGAATAGTAATAAGATCCATTATCCTCGAGTCCTTATTTAAGTGATTAAATCTATTATATGGTAACATATTTATCTTCTAAGATAATATGTTTATTCCTTAATGATGAATTTGATTACCTTAAAATGAAGTTCATAAAGTCTATATGGTGTCACCAAATTTTCCCACAATCTCAATAATTTAAGAAAGAAGAAAGCTTAGCACATTAGTATGTTAGGTCTATTTTATGATTTCATTTTTTTAAATCATATAATTTTTTATTTTTTTAGAAACTCAACTTTGAAAATTTGAATTTAAAATTCAAATTATGGAATGTAAAGTGGTTAAATCACATAAAATAATAGCATGTAAAATAGGTGGATGTCTTAAAATATTATGATAACTTATTGCCTTACATTAATGTTGCACCCATTTTCCTCCATTTTTAATTTTTTTGAAAGATGATTTTAATGGCTATATATGACATCTTTTACTATAAAGAATGGAGATCTTTGATGGAAGTGCTAGTTATCCACCAACTCTTTCTTTTTTTCACCATCAATACTTAAGTTAACTTATTTTAATCTTTTTCATGCATTTTAACATTAATTTCAATCATCCATAAGTATTTCTAGATATCTACCTCACATAAAACTTATTTATTAAAGTGATATTTCAAAATAACCAACTTATCCCAAGCTGGACTAGTTTAGGTAGTTCCACTATCATACCATCATGGACTTCATTATCCCACCTAAAACTCCTACCATATTTAGATATTAATTTAAAGGTTCAGAACATATAGTTCTTTTAATCTCACCAAAGACCACTCACCTTCATCATTATTGTACACCCAAAAAAATAAATGAGTAAGATTGACCTTCCTAGTGATACTATGAGAATGGGTGAGCTTGTAAGAGGAGGCTAATCAATAATGAAGACTCATCCCAAATAGGAGAGAGCTAAAAAAGACTTAAAAAATAAAGCAAGAAAATCAATTGTGAAAAAAATTTGTTCATACGGCTAGAAACTAATGGAGGTTGGATGGTCATAGTAACTTTAATTTAGTGATTTGACCTTGACTTTCCTATCTACATAAACAATGGGTTTCACTTCTACTATCTTTCAAGTTGCCAATCACCTATGCATACTCACCTCAAGACATAACGAGCTCTTGTTTGTAACCTACCTTATATATACTTACCAAATGAAAATACTCTCCTAAAAAATATAAAGAAGGCCCTTTACTGAGTGGGGTGCGGGTGTGAAGGGACTTTTTTGTCAATATTTGTACTCAAATTAAAAAAATGAATAAAATTGATTATCTTTTACACTTTTTTTCTTGTTTGCCACATTTTGTCGACCATGTTTCTTAAGTATCTTAGATGACACTTCCTCTATGTATAGATTTGTATTCAACAACTATTCTTCTAGAAATGATTTAAGTCCCAAGCAATCTAGGCCTCATCATCTTCAAATTCTACATCTCAATTGACAACATCTAGTTCATAGATCTCTTCCATTTCATTGATAACCATAACCATAAATTCACAAGCCCCACCCTCATATAATATAGAAAATAATCTTTTGATATTGCCTTGATAACAAAATGATGTTCTAATCCCTTTGTTGACCTCACTTTTAGATTGAGGATTAATTCTTCCAATTTTAGATCTAGGTGTCTTCTAGACACTTGGACTTCCTTAGTGCTAGGACACTTCTAGTTGTTAAGGAACACTAAATTTGAACACGAAGACTTATTGAGCATAACCTTAAGGCTAGAGTTTACCTTAGGATAAATAGGATTTACCTACTCTAAAGCTTGAACCAAGACTCATACCCATTCACTCATCCAAACTTAAGTTCATGTAGATGGTGCTAAACCAACTTCAAACCTATTCAATTAATCTTACTTGAATTGGATTTTCTAATCAAGCTTCAAGCCCAATTAACTTGGACCCAACAAGTTAACCCATTTGACCTAAAGGGTTCAAATGAACTAAAACCTAATTAAGCCCAAATAAATTGTAATCAAAGCCACCAATAAACTTCAAATTAATCATTAAATACATCCCAACCATCCATAACCCCTAATTGGTCCAAGTTGGTTTGCCACTTTACTCAAAGTGACATAAAAGGGTAATTAAACTTAAATTAAACTACAATTGGATCAAATCAAGCCATCCAATCCCTTCATTGATGATTGTAGGTCATTATTAAATGCTCCACTATAACCAATTGAACCTAATCAAGTCAATTTGACTGACCCAAATTGACCTAATTTGACCTAAAGGGTTAAATTGAACCAAATCAAATCTTAGACCAAATTGGTTGAAACAAATGCTTCTAACCAATCACCAATTCAATATTGAACATGATTCAAGCTTCAATTGAACCCAATTTGGTCAACCCAACCAATTAGCCATTTAGCCTAATTTGACCTAAAGGGTCAAATTAAACCAAATCACTCCATAATCCAAATCAATTCAAATCAACTCCACCAATCAATTACAAATGACCAATTGCACTTACACAAATCATGACTCACCCAATTTGGTAAAATGATTAACTTAGCCCAACTTGACCCATTTGACCCATATGGGTTAAATTGAGCCAAACCAAACTAAACCAAGCTCAAACCTAACCAAACTTGGTAAAACTCATCCTTGGGTCACCATGGTGCCCAAGTGAGCTCAACCCATGGTGAACCCAATTTGGGTCAAACCCATTGAACCAAGCGACCCAAATGGGACAAAATCTCCATTTGGGTGGGTTCTCCACCCACCGACCACGATAGCCACTTTTAGCTCTTCTTGAATAAGAATACCACCGGCCCAACTTAACCCAAAGTTGTTGGGCTCAACCTTTTAGCCATGAGAGCAGTTCACCCATGGGAAACCATTGGTCCACCTAAGGAAAAGTGTACACCTTATGGCGTCACACCTCCTCGACCTCTCATCCACCCTGCTGCTCCATCTCCCACCTACTGATTGGATGGCTACCAAAGGCTAAACCAATCCCAGTATAGGCGGGAGGAGAGTGTACTCCTCCCCATCCATTCAAACTCAGAGAGTTTCCATAAACATTGCACAGTCCCATATCTTATCTCGAGCTCCTCGGTGGGATGACCATCTCGAGCTCCATCCGTCCAAACTTCCCAAATCTCTACCAAACTAAAATAACTCTTCCCACACCTTGACCTCACTCAGTGAGCTAAAATGAATCATTTCCCAAGAGATTGCCACCGAAAGATGTCCCTAGACCAACTAGCTTTACGGTATTTGGTCCACGATTGATCGATGGAGAGGCCGAGATCTTCTCAACAGGGGTTTACATCTTCATAACATACCTACTTCTATCGACCGGACGCTAATTTATAGCTCGATGAGGTAAAATATGACAACCGTAGTCTCGGCCTCTATGTGTTGGTCTTTTTTAAAATGAATTGTGTTTTCATGCGATCTCCACTATAAGATCTCCTAAATTCATTCCTGGTCATTTTGGAGTCAATTTCACCATTGAATGAGCTTTGTCAAGATCGAATCGAGTGGAAGGTGGGCGGTCTGCCTTTCCTCATGGGATGACAAATCAGCGATAGTCCATTTCGTATGATTAGAATAGATGTCCATGATTGATTGTGTTAGAAATTTTGATTTAATCCCTTTGAAATCACATGATTAATCTTGACCATCCGATCTAAGATCGAAGCCAAGGCAAAACTACGTCCACCACCAGAGTCATCTACCGTGGGATGATTTATGTGGCCAATACCATGACACCATGTAGAAAGAAGCATCAGCGTCGGCATTCATGCGATGGTTTAAAGGATTAATTAAGGGTGAAAATATAATTAAATGCCCAAAATATCAAAAAAAAAATAACTAATTATAGGTAAATCCAAAAATACAAATAAACCCATTTTGAAAATGTTAGATAGAGAAAAATTTAATAAAAATAAAATCCCTATTCAATACATAATGAATAATGCTTAATTAAAGTTTGAATGTCAGTCTAATTATCTTAATTAAGGCCAAATTACTTTGCTCATTTATTAAAAATTTGGTGAGATGATTTTATGGGATGTCCTCTACCTCCCATAATTTTCTTAGCTTTGTTTGTCATGTAGTTTAAAGATTTTGGAATTTTAATCCTAATTACCATGTTTAATTAATTAAATGATTATTAAAATTGGTGAACAATAAAGATCAAACAATTAATGTTAATTAGTCAATGTAAATAGTGAATATAATGAGAGAAATAATTATGACCCTTTCCTAATTATTTTTCCAAATATTTTTCTTTAAGAGGATTAATTAACATGTTTAATAAATAAGGAATAATTAATGAAAATTAATGTTAAAATAAAAAACAAAATAAAAAAATTGATTTAGATGATTCAAATATAATATATTAATCCTTTTATGTGTTTAATAGCATAAAGTCATTAAAGAAATTATGATTAGCCCATTGGTGTGGAAAAAAATTAGAAGAGTATTTAACTTAGAATCTTTTCTTCTTTAATTTAACTAACTCTTAAGCATAAGCCTAATTGCATTAGATTCCTTTAGGTGCATTGCTAATTTTATTTTCCTAAAAGTATATCATGGAAGGCTCATGACCAAGTAGTTAATTAAATTAAAGAAGTTTAGGAAGGGTAATTAAGTTGATGTGCTTAATGGATTAAACCTAATCAACTCATAAAGTCTATTTAATTTTTTTTTAAATATGTTAAATCACCAACATGGGATGGGGTAAATCTTAAGTATCATTTCTCCTCTTTAGGTTTTAACAACTTAAACAAAATGATCAAACCTTATAAGAACTTTGGTTAATGTTAAGGATTGTTTATTTGGCTTTATTGTCCTTAGGATTCAATGTAATTGAGTATGTTATGTGCAACATTTAATTACTTCTTTTCAATTATTATAAATGTGCATTCCATTTGTTTCATATGTTCATATTTAAAAAAAAAAGAGAGAATTAAAAGAATATGATTGTATTTAAGTTGCATGTGTTGGATAAATGTTATTATATAGTGTGGCTATAATCACTAATAAATCTCAAATTATTTTTGAAACTATAAGCTAATAATTAATAAAAAATATGTGAAGCTTAAGTTAATGTTGGCTACAAATAATTAATAAAGTTTCCAATTAATTATAACTTATAGATAGTAAATGATTATTTTATCTTTTGATTCATGTATGCATGGTTACATGTATTTAAATTGGCAAGTATATAGTCTGGACATTATGGGAACATGAGGTTTGGCAATTATATAATCTGAATATCCTCAAAACATGAGGCTTTAAATAGCATGAGGTCTTTGATAACTTCACTTTGATTTAAAAATGGCACATACTTGCTTAATTTCATCTGTATATACATGTGCTAGTATTCAGATAAACTTTGCTTTTCATGTCATTAAACTTTATATGAATAGAGAATTTATTTTTACATAACCCTTGAATGATTTTATTCCTATGCTTATGGATATGTTCACATGTATTTGAATTGGCAAGTATATAGTCCGAACATCCAGGAACTCACGGTTTTAAGTTGGTCTTAGATAATGCACTTCGGTTTAACCATGTACTTACTTAAATTTCTAATACATGTTTGCACATGCTTAGCTATGTAATAAAATTATTTTTTTCTAAATCCATGCATTAATGATCATTAAGTGTAAAAAATATGAGTATGTACTATATGTACAAATATGTAAATTAAATCAAATATTAAGAATAAAGGATCAAATAAAAGAAAAATAAAAGAGTGTGTATGCTACTCATAATGGATAGAAGTAGTGGAATGTTACTCATGTGATAGTGACTCAATTTCATTAATCCTAAGATGCCTTTCATGTTTGAATAAGATTCCTTAAAACTAATCTAAACTTAGGCTTAATAAAATGTTCATAAATGGTTCACTAGGAAACTAAAGCCATGATAATATACCTTTAGAAAATAACTTAGGATAGGGATAAAGAGGTCAAATCTCTTTCTTTTCTTTATAATAATTAGGTGTTAATTAGGTATTAAATAAAATAAAAAAATTAAATTAAAATCAATCACATTATTAAAAGATTTGAAGTGAAACCCTAATAATTAATTTAAATAATTTTAAAACTATAAACAATCATACTTCTAAAGCTAATCAGACACATCACACTAATTAGCACACACATGCTAAGTCACCAATTCTAGTGTTAAGTTAGGCGCATATGTTATAATGATGTGTTTTATTTTATGATGTAATATTTTTAGGACTATTAGGATTATTTTCTAGAAAACTTGATGTTAGGTCATTAGTAGCCTAATGATATTTTATGCGGGATTGTGCTAAAGGCTCTGTAATAAAAATAAATATAAATGTTATTGCTTGTAGGTGCTACTTATGTCCTAAGCATAATCCAATTAGAACAAGTGGGCTTGGTTACCCAAGTACAATGTACTAAGTCCAAATATGTGATATAGTTGCTTGACTTGTATGTTTGGCTAACTAACATTTATTTTGTAGGTGTAGTTAGATTCTATTTTTTATAAATATATAATTTTGTAATTGGATTAGTACTATGGAGTTTAGAATGAGCGGTGGTTTGAAAGAAAAGACTTGTGAGGCCTTATGAATCCTATAATAAATAGATCTAAAGAAGAAAAGAAGGAGCGATTGAAGATGACTATAACATTCATTTCATTTGTAAAATTCAATTGTAATCTAGGTTGTATAAGGGTAGAGCTTGGCTACCCAACTCATTCTCTTTTTAGGGTGTAATCGATGGTACTCAACCACTCGACCTTTTATTCTTTTATGAAATTCTAATGTTTGATTATTATGTTTAGTTTGTGTAATAGAAAGCGTCATGCTTTTCATAGGTTTCTTAAAGTGTGATGATTTAATGCATGGATTGGATGCGGTAGACTCTCTAGGATAAAATTAACTCATAACTAAATTTTTAATATAACTCATAACCTCATTTTAAAGCTTATGTTCTTAACCAAGATAATAAAAGATTTAGAAACTCCTTATGAATGTTGTATGTTATCACACCATGCATATCATATTGTTCCACTCTTAAATAGGGAGGCTCTCCACTCTTGCACGATAGAAGATATGCTTAACATTTGAGAGAAATCCATTGTAGTGGAGAACACCTCTTCTAATTTATTTAGCCTATAACTTAATTTCATCATGCATATAGGCATAATTTTCTAAGTCTTGGTCCAAAAGAATGTGTCAAGATAATCCAAAATTTAAAAATATTTTAACTTTTTATAAGGCATGTTTGCATACCAAATATTATTTAGTCTCTTTAGGAGTGACTTTAGGACTTTAGATTCCTTCCTAATTAAATAATAACCTAGCTATCTTGCATCTACATAAGATTGATCTACATGGCTTTAAAAGTGTAGGAGGTGTTAGGTGGTGGCCACTTGAGGCGGGAAGCCCAAGAGTTAGGATGTGTCTATTCTCTCTTATAGAGGTAAACCATTATATCTCATTTTTTTTATTAGACTTAATTTTTCTTCTAGCTTGTGCTAAAGCATTTTAAATTTAGTTTTTGAGGCTACTTATTTCCTTTGGGCTATGAGTATAAGTCCTCACCTCTTAGGAATTTCAACAAGCTTATGTTATTGGACTATAAGCCTAGCATTCTAATGAGATTTCAACTCAAAGCGAAAGTAAATTCTCTTTTAAAAATATAAAGCCTCATCTAGGGTAGATTGGAGCACCCATTAAGCTTCCTAGCATTTTGGGTGCTCCTTATATCTTCCTATGGAATCTAAAAATAAGCTTTCCATTTGAACTTTCCCACTTGATTTTGACAAGTACCTAATCCTTTGATAGTCTAGCTTTGAAAACTATAGAGATACTTATTGACTACTTTAATCGAGGGTATTCTTAAGAAACTCCCATTTCCTAAGATGTAATTAACTATGGAAGCTTACTTCTATAGGGAACTAAATAATCCAACATAAAATAAATCCTACTTTACTTATCCATGTCAAGTAGGGAAAGATCTCGGCATATACATAGACCCATCTACCTTAAGAGTCCTTATTAGGTGATTAGGTCCATTATAGGGTGATGTTTTTTCTTCTAAGATAGTACATCATACCTCAATCGCACCCAATCACTTCAATAAGTTTCCCCATAAGATCTGCGTGGTGTCCCTATGACTCCAAATTAAAACACCTCACCTTCTAAAATCAAAACTTAGCTTAGTATTATAGTTAGCATGGCTAAACACACCTTTGATTTTAGTACCCCAAAATACCAACCATTGACCACCCTACTCATCCCTTTAATGTCACCACCATTATATTTGATTTCTCTTATGATTTGGGCTTAAATAAATTCCAAAGCCATAAAGGTAACATTTCTTGCATCCTCAACATAAAATATTTATCTATGGGCCAACACTTCTTAAACTCACCGTGGATTACATTGGGGAGCATATGGCAAAAAAAGATGGAGGCCAACCATTTTAGAGGTTTGGTTGTTGGTCCCTTGGATTATCAAATCAACATAAAGTGATGGTTTCATTAATTCTGTAGGAAAATAAGGCTTATAAAGTTAAACCATCATTATTGCTTTCGAATATGACTAATTAAACATAGACATTATGGCCATGAATGCTTTGAAGTGGGTGGGCAATAGTCATGGAGGTAATTGAGTGGTGTGTGAATGACATATGTTGATTGAAAATGGAAAGGAATTGTTTACCTTATGGTGAATATATGTAATAGAAATATACATAGGTTGATGTTTGATATAATGTGTACCTTAATATATTTGAATTATGATGTGTTTCATGGCTCTATCAAATGAATCATTCGAAATTTACTAATCAATTTTGGATGTTTAATTTTAGACTTGGATTAAAATTTTAATCTAGAAACTTTGTATGGTGGGTGCATAGGTGTAAAAAAATTAGATATAGTGGAGAGGTGTCATTTCTTGTTTGGTGGCTACAAATGGAATATATAATATTTTATGTGATTATTGATCTTTGTGTATCTTAGTCAATTAAGTGTATGGATTAAAGATAAAGACACACCCTTTGGATCAACAAAGTATACCCTCATACATGAGAAAGCATACTAATATAATTTCTTTAGCTAGATAAGTTGGAGTTTCAAAGGAAAGATTCTTGGTGGTTGATACTTTTACATCATCAATTCTTAAGCATTTGGCAATGACAACAACTTAAATCAATAAAGCTTGGAGGGAGTGTGCATATTGATAAGTTTATGCTACTTTTAAAATAAATTGGTATAACTATAACATTAGCTCATTAGATCTTGAGTGATAGAAGTTCCATTTTATGCTCAATTTTTAGGGTGCATTTCATGATCTCATATCAAATGCACTTCAATAACTTCAATTTCATCATATTTTAAATAAACCATAGTAATAGCTCAACAATGCACCCAATTGATATGTTTAGTTGGAAACTCCAAATGTATTACTTATTTTATATTTTTGCTCTTAATTAAAAGACTCTTATGTTGTAATTCATAGTTGAATATTTTTTATTTTTAAATCCTTTCATAAATGTATGCTTGATATTAATCACTACACACTTTATTATAATTGTTCCATCATAAGTCAATAATATTTGTTTATTAATAGAAGACAAAGGAAGAAGTGATTAATATTAAAAATCAATTAAGAAGAGAATTAAAAAGAATATATAATCAAATGAGAATTGTAAGTTCAAGATGAAACATAATAAACAAGTAAGAGAAGAGCGGAAATCTAAAAGGATAAAGCCCTAGTTCTCAACTAAATGAAATATGACCAATTGAAGAGTTAATATTATTATTTGTTTAAAATCTAAAGAATTCAATATTACGAAGCACTTGATATGAGACCATAAAATACTCCCCAAAGAGTAAATGACATAATGTAGACTCCATGTCATGTAAGTCTATGAGTTGGTTGATAATGTTTAAATGATATTATCACTCTTCTTTTAATGATGATTTCTTTATTGATCACTTTGTGTGCTACCTCTAGCTTTTATTGATCGACCTTTTATCACTTAATGAATTGATTTTATTAGTTAATTTAATAAGGTATGGCGTCATCTCCACAAATAGATTTGGATTCAACATTCACTTAAGTGTGATGAGCATAAATTGATTCCAATAACGAAGTCAAGCACTCAATAAAGTGGATAGCCCACTTGAGATAACTTGACCACCATGGAGTTAAATACTCAATAATTTGCCACCAAACAATATTTGAAGGTTATGGAGGATAACATCACTTGCTAGGTTGAAGGTGTCATTCAAAAGATGCAATATAAAGTCGAGGATGAAGGAAATTGAGGGGTCTTTGGATTCAACTACTTGCCATACTTGACATCACAAACAAGCATTGATAATAACATATAGATCGATGATGAGTCCTATCAACCAAGTGATGATGACGTTATAATAAAATAAGTGGAGAATGCCACTTAGAAAATGTTTTCTCTAGAAAGTTCACAAGCTCATCCACTATCAAAGTTTAAGGTGACACACTTAGATTCACAAGGGACTAATCCCACTAACCACATAGCATATTTTGAGCTTACCAACTCATTGTTAGTCTTGGTTGATGTTCAAAGTGCCAACTTTTCATTGCTACTTTCAAAGAATCAACCCTAAAGTAGTTCTCACATCTTCTTATAGGATTCATCACATCCCTTATGAAATTTAATATTTACAACTAAATTCTCTAATGCTTAGAAGCCACTAGAGAGTTCAAAACCTTTGTTGTAGATGAGGCAAGAGTTTGGAGAATTCTAAAGAAGTTTATAACTTGCTTCTAAAAGAAATATTGGTAGTAAAAGACTTAGAGTTAATGGTAGCATAGGCTATACTTGATTAGACCTCGGTGAAAGTCCATTTAAACATGGATTTCATCTTCAACAACTAAGGAAATTAGAGGAGCTATTAGAAGTCACTAATAGCCTTATAATTGCTTAGAGTACAATGAATTTCCCAATCATCCAAGGTGAATTATAAAGGTAGCTTGGCCAAGAAGTCACCACTTGAGCAATAGTGGAAAATGACTCTAGAAAAAAAGACTAGAAAGAAGAGAGAGAATGCAACACATTCAATGCTAACACATGTCAATGTACAGACATGAGTGTAGGCTTATGCCTCCTACTACTACACCCTAATACATGCCCTTATCAAGTTGAGTATGAACCATGTCATTTTCTAGCGTTAAGTCCCTATGAGTATTAGTTGCCCAATTAGGCAAGCCTTAATAAACACTTTAAGCTAGCTTTAATGAGAATCGATGGAGCACCCCATGATCCATCGATGTATTGTCTCATTATCATGATCATAAGATGACATTGAGGAGTATTGGCATTTAAAAAGTTTAATTAAGTAGCTTATTGAAATGGGGAAGTTAAAAAAATTTATCGAAGACTAAGAAAAGATGTAATGGTTGAATAAAATAATAAGCCTACACCGACTCACATGATTCATATCATAACGTGTACCCACCATCTTTGGTGAATACAAGGAGTCATTATGATAAGCGAGTTTGAAGTGATTTAGAATAAGAGAAGTGAACTTAGCATGCATGGCCTAATGGCCGAGCACTAAACATAAAGACTATCCTTGTTAGCTTTGCAATGAAAATTGACTTGGATTTGATATCCCTTATAATGACATGACAATCATCATGACATTGATCGACACTCACCAAATTAATGATAAATTGATTAACAAAAGGAGCTCAATCAATATCATTTAACATGAATTTGGTTAGTTCAAAACTTGCATCCAAAATTGGTCCTATTTACGGGCTCTTTAAGGAGAAGAGAGAGACCAAAGGAATAATTATTTTATCTATCACATGAGAATAACAAGAAAAGCGGTTTATGGATATGGCTATCTTTATCATTTTGTATGACCAGATTATAATGTAATCTTTGTCCTATCACCATAGAATACTTTTAGAGTAGTATCCACATACCATGTGGCGGTTCCCTTTAGAAAGATAAGAAGTCATTATGCCTTGCAATATAAAATAGTATAAGACTTCTTATTATTAGCATTGGTGGCTAGAATAGGGACAAAGAAGTATTACAATTAGTAGTTTCTCAAACTAGATTGAAAATCATAGACAAAATTAAGAAGATACAAGTAGCCAAAGATGCTAAATGAGAATTGAAAATTAGCTCATCCAATAAAACTAAGTACAAAGAAGCATTAGTACAAGCTATAAGGGAAGCTAGATGTGTTATCTTGGACCACTACAAATGTCAACTATTAAAATTAATATTTCTTATTATTAATTTAATGTTGGGAAGGATGCTTGGTCAATCAAGCATAAAATGAGGAAGATTTTAATAATTTGTTGGAGGTAGATTTAATTGGAGGCACGGTAGCTAGAATGGAACTCCATTATAGTAATGGTACATAAAGAAAATGAGAAATGAAGGATGAGGATAGATTTCACTAACATGAACTCAATTTTCCATAAGGACAAGTACCGACTTCCTCACATCAATGCACCATAAACTCAATAGAATGGTATCTTATGATAAACCGCTTGGATGTTTTTCTAGTTACCATCAAATAAAGAGATTGGTTGATTTAGAAAAGATGACTTTATTATTTTTGAAGGGATTTATTATGATAAAGTTATGTTATTAGGTTTGAAGTATGCTAGTCACACATATTAGGGAATGATGAACCTACTCTTTAAGGAGCAAAGAGAAAGAAATGTGGAAGTTTATATGGATGACTTACAAGTCAAAAGTAAGTCATTTGAACAACACATTATGGACTTGGAATGAGACTCTATTAACTCTAAAGAAGTACAATATGTGCCTCAACCAATTGAAGTGGATACTCTATGTTAGGTTAGATAAGTTATTTGAATTTTCACTCATCACTAAAGGCATAAATATTAAATCAAAAAAGGTCAAAGCAATCATGTCCTTCCCAAAGCAACAACTAAGCGAGTCATAGATTTGAATAGGTTCATCTTAAAGGTGGGTGAAAATTGATCTCTTTTCTATAAAATTCTCAAGAACATGAAGAGGTTTAAGTAGCCGTGAGAATGTGAGATAACCTTTTAATACTTAAAAGCATTACTCATCCGCCCCTTTACTATAAATCCCAAAGCTAGGTCAAACTTTATTATTGAATTTAGGAGTTGGAGATGATGTAGTGAGTTTTGTATTAAATTAATAAAAGAAAATATGTCATGACTAGTGTATTATGTTAGCCAATCCTTGAAGGGCTGAGCTACGATATTTAATTTTTAGAAACTTGCACTCACCTTCATAGTGTTAGCTCAATGATGTCAACCTTACTTCAAAACTCACTCAATTCAAGTTATCATTGAAAACTCACTTAAGGTGCGAGGTAGACCATTCTAGTTGACTATTGAAGTGATCAACCAAACTAAAAAAGTTTGATATTTATTACTCTCCTCAAACTATAATCAAGGGATAAGCACTGCTAACTTTTAGTGGACTTCAATGATGGCACTATCTAGCATGCTCGAGATCAATCATGGCACTTATGTGTAGATGGATCCTTAAGAGTGTCGAAGCAAGCATGGTATTTAAGGGTCCAATAGTGATGACAATAGCACAATTAATAAAGTTCAAATTTTGAGTGACAAACAATCAATCAAAATATGATGCTTTTAATAGACTTCAAATCACTCAAGGACTTAGTGCAAAACACCTTGAAGCTCACTAAGATCTCATCTTATAGTGAACCAAATAAATGGAACATATAAAGTTAGAGATGAATTCTTACATAAGTGCTTGTATAAAGTGGAAGCAAAGATAGGAAAGTTCTAGTACTACAAAATTAAGCAAGGACCATGAAAAAAAAACCAACTTGTCGACTTAATATCTAGGACCAAAGGGCTAGAGACCAACGTCCATGACTTGTAAACATCATGATTCTCAAAGCCTATGAATTTTAATTTCTTATAGTGGTTATACTTAAGGCTTCAATTAGGTGATATTATAAATTTCATTTATTTTGGATTGAGTTAATTAATTTTAGTTGGGTAGAAAAATTAAATTCTAAGAGTATAATGAATATTCATCACAAAAAATATATAATACACATGCAATTTTATTACATAATACTAAGTAAACACAACATTAAACAATCAAGTTAATATAAGAAGCAAGTGTGGTGATTCTAATATACACCTTAAAAAAAAAAAATGAGTAGCTAAGATCTACCTTTATACGACTTGTCCTCGAACTAAGTAAATACTAGCTTATAACGGTCTTCAAGTCTTCATCTTCATGGTGTATATGTTTGGGGCTTCATAGAGCCTCCTTGGTCCATGCCATATATCCAATACTTATCCTAAACCCCATTGTTCTAGTCTAGTTCTAATTATAAATTAAATTTAAAATTCTAAAAAAGAAGACTAACTAAATCTTATAAAATGGGGTTTAGCTAAATAAGCATTCACAGCAGTTAAATTTCCCAAACAAAGCTTACTAGTAAGTGCCAAGCTTCCTTATCCTAATGAACTATATTTAGGGGCTTAAGAAAAAAAACCACGCAAACAAATAATATTAAATTTAAATTAACTATATGTGCCCATTTTTATTAAGCACACTGCTATAAATGATAATATTAATTTAATAAACAACATCCTAATAGCTATTTTGGAGAAAACAAGTTCTAACATTTTGTCTAATGTAGTACACCATAAAACAAGAAAATCAATACATCACATTCAAGCACCACCCTAATCTAAGTCTAAGATCAATAACCTCGTATTCTAATGTGTGTCTAATGCTTGTGTGGTGAGTTAGTTGGGCTTTAATATTTACGTTGTAATTTAAAAGTGAGATTTAATTTATTACCATTGGGTGATTTAGATTTGAGTGATTAATGATTTATAAATAAATTTAGATTTAAGTTAAACTTAATATTTAAAGAGTGTGAGTAGTGAATCCAAATTGGGATGGGGTCCACTCTTTCTTTTAACTTGTCTAAAGTGTGATCACCTCACCAAAGAATGAGAGATCACCATAAGTAACCAAATAAATTTTCTTATAAATTTTAAATTTATGTAGTTAATGATGCTTTATTTTAATTATCATTTAAATTACACGTTCTAACTTTAATTCAAACTTAAATGACCTTACAAATTTTATGAAAATATTTTTGAGGTTGTAGACATAATAACAATGATTCATAATATTTTGGTTAATTCTTAAACTATCGGTGGATATTTATTTTTTTTCTTGTTGATCCATAAAGAAAAATCAAATTTATAATAAGAACACTTACCTAAATAACAAGGGAATATTTCAAGTAATTTCTAAGATCATTCTCATATTAAATCATATTTTTATTATTCAAATTCGAGTTATATATGCATTAAGTTTAATATACATAATAAATAAAATCAAAATTTTATCAAAGCTCTCTTATGACTACATGATGACCTTAAGATTATTCCTGAAATTTGGGATCATTTAAGCTTGATTAAAAATTTATGTATCTTGAATCATTAATTGGATTATTAATTATAGTAATTTAAATGTCAATATTTAATTTTAGTTTTTTCTTTTTTTTTTTTTTTTGCAAGGAAATATGAAATTTCATTATTCAAAAGAGATGTTACAAAGCTTTCCTCTAATGTATGGGAGATTGAGTTAATCACTAAGTACAAGTTGTAACAAAGTATTAGGAACACAAACTATTAGTTATTTAATTTTAGTTATAATTGTCTATAGTTCTAAGGGTCATTTAGGTTCAAGGAGCTTTAGTTTCTTATTTTAGAATGTCATTTGAATTAGCTATAAATTTTAAAATCTTATGTCACTATTAATTAAAGTTTAATTTGTTATAATTAGCTATTAAATTTATTATAATTAAGATTATGTGACATAATTCTTTTTTTTTTTTTTGGACATTTATAACCAATCACAAAGTTAGAGTTAATTTGATTAATAATTGACTTCATAAATTATTTTCAAATTATTTATTATATTTGATTATAATATAAAAATTGATGATTTAATCATGGTTTTAGTTTTTATAATATTTTATTTAGGTTTTATAATAATATAGTTTGCATTCTCTTAAAAAAATTTATTTGGTTTAATTATTTGTTTTGAAAATTTGAAAAGTTAATTAACTTTTCTTAATATAATTTAATTAAAAGGAAATATGGGATTAGTCTTGACCAATCGATCTGGATGAACAACCATAATGTATTCATCATAATGGGTGAAATCGGACTACTATGGTAAAATCTTCCAAATTCGTGTAAAAGAAACACAAAATTGATGATGCATCTTACTAAAATGATAAATAAAAGTTTAGGGGAACTAATGGTTGGATCCTAATGGTGCTTAGATTCAATTCACAAAGCACGAATTCCCTAGAGAAAATTTCTATAACTTCACTAATGTAGCAAATTTTTTAATTGGTGAGATCTATAATTTTTCTCTTTAATTTTTTTACATAAAAATTTAATATCTTGTATGCTCTTTTTATTTATCTATTTATACATGATCTTCATATATAATTAAAACATAAATTCATTACAACTTTGTTAGCACATAACATACTACTTGACTTGCATAAGACTATGGTTATCTTCTTTAAATGGGTTTGATGTCTAAATTTTAGAGAACAATTTAAATAATTTTGGTTATTATTAGTGGGGCACAATAAGTTTTTCTTCCTTTTATATGAATTTTACATTGATAGATTTTTTTGTGCAATGATTTTTTGCACTCAAATATTCCCTCACGCCTTTTCAATTTCTTTATATCATTTTTTTTTTAATTTAGACACCTTTTTGTTCTAGAGTTTTGACCAAATTGTCATTATAACATGTTTTTAAAGAAATTACATCATTTGAGTTAAAGTTTGTTGGATCCAATGTGTTGAAGAGTTCCCTGTGAGATGATGCTTTAGCAAGTCCTCGTCATCAAAATTGTACTTTGGACTAAGGACAATTTGTAGTAATCCATGATCGCCTTGATAAGACTCCAACCTAGGTTTGGAGGTGAAGCCAAGAAAGGATGTTATGGGAAAATATGGGAGAAACAAATTTATTCTTACCACTACCTCTTTCTTAATACAATGGTCTATATTTAATCCCAAAATAGGCTAGTCTCATAACTTAATTAAAACTAGGCTTTGAAATAAAAAAAATTTTAACTAATTAAATTACTTGTAATTAATGAATTATATGAACTCCTTTGGACACCCATGTCATCAACTTGTGCAAAAGATTTTGATGAGGGCTATGCATTATCTTTCTTGACTTATATCACTGTTCCACCCTCCAAAATTGACCTTGTCCTCAAGATCATGATCTAGAAAGCTTCTACCAAATCGGTATGAAATCTAAGAAGCATCCTTGAGTGGAAGTTCTTACCACTATACTAATAATTGCAAAAGTAGCTTCCCTTTTGTAGTATATATCTTTCTTGAAGTATTTCTATTGGTTGAAGAACCGGATGCCCCATAGAAGTATGTGGAGGTGAAAAAAAAACAATATAAAGCAAAGAGTTTTCATGATAAAATATTGATAGTGAGACATCAAAAGTTGATGAATTCATGCAATAAAAGTAAATCAATTTTATAAGCATTATAAATGGTCCAAATAAATGTATGGTTAATTTAGAGTAATGATGTGAGCAAGTGATGTTTTGTGTTATGATTATAGCGCATATGAACACAATCTCCCATTTTGTAAACTACTTACGGTCTTCTTTGATTAATTGTTTCATTCGATTGCACATATCGTAAATTTATTCTAAGCAATTGAAGAATTTTTTTTAAAAATTTTCTAATGTAATTTCAACAACTTCAATTGAAGAGGCAATATTTGATGTAGGAATTATTGTAGTGCGTCTACCATAAACTATCTCAAATGGAGTATATTTGGTTGAAGAATGAAAAGATCTATTGTAAGATAATTTAGCCCAAAGAAAATATGTCACTATTGTAAAGATTTTTCCATTGTAAAGAATAAAAAATATTGTTGAATTTGTTACTTTTGTTTGACTCTTTGTGGGTAATAAGAATTACTAAAATGTCTTTATGTATTGTTCAAATGAAACAGTTCTTTCTAGAAATAACTAGAAAAGGGTCATGTTCACTCATAATGGATTTTGGGATTCCATTAAGTTTGACAATATTTGAAATGAAAAGCTCAACTACCTTAGATGCAGTGAATCCGGTCATTCATGTTATAAAATGGGCATACTTAGATAAGTGAGCAACTATGAAAAATATACAAGTTTTCCCACTAAAATTTGGAAGCCTAGTTATAAAATTAATGGAGATATCTTCTCATATTGCATTTGGAACACTCAAGAGTTGTAATAATCCAACGGATTTTGAGTTTTTATTTATCATGTTGACAAATCAGATAAGTCTCGACAAATAATTTAATATCGCTCCTCATTTTCTTAGGCCAATAAAATTGTGATTGATTTGTGAAAGAGTTTGTTGAAATCATCCATGTTTTGTTATTGGCATAAAATGAAATTTAATCATTATGATAATTTTTCATCTAAAATCATTAGATAAAATGATGCATCCATATTGAAAAATTAATCCATCCTTAATCAAGAATTTGGTGGGGTTATTTTTTAATATCAAAAGATAATTGTTTTAAACTAGGAATTGTATTGCTTTGTATTCTAAGAGTCTCTATCGAGGAAGAACTCGTGAAGAGAATATACTTAGTTAATTAATTTATTTGTGTAAGCTTCATAGTATCCATAGAAAAGTTGTATTTTAATAGCTAAAGATTCATCCTCCCTATGAGATAAGGCATCTACAACTCAATTGCTTGATCCTATATTATATTCAATTTCAAAATCGAATCCAAAAAAGTTTATTAAGAATACATTGTTATTTTGGTGTCATATCTTTGCATTAAATGCTTAATACTCTTTTGATCGATTTGAATAAAATATTTTCTATCCAAGAGATATTGATGACATTTAATTATAGCCTGGTTTATCTTGCAATTGTGAATATATGTAGAAGTAAGCAACATATGGATACATAAAATCTTGCTAAAAATAGAAATAGGGTGTGGTTATTGAATTAATACAACCACAATACCTATAGTATAAGTATCAATTTAGATTACTATTTTTTTTGGAAAGAATTGGAAAGCAAAAAATAGGGGCTCACATAATTGTTTGTTTAAAGATTGTTGACCTCACTTTTGGAGTGAGTTCTCAACTTCCTTTTCTTAGACTTAGGAGTCTTCTAGACACTAAGACTTCCTTAGTCATAACACTTCAGTGATTAGGGAATACTTAACCTAAGCTTGAGACTTAGAAGAATTAGCTACTAGAATAGGTTGTGCCCTAGAGACTTAAGAAGGCTTGCCTATCCTATAGCCTAAACCCAATCCATGCTTCCTTCCTCAAACCAAACCTCAAATTCAAATCTAGATCATAAATCAATTCCAAATCAAATGCTTGAAACTCATGATCAAATTCAAATTCAAATTCCCAAACTCTTCCTAAGCCCTTTGATTTTATGTTATGGACTTAAGCCAAATTCAAATCAATCCCAATTCAATTAATCTTCTCAAATATCAATTCAATCTCAAATCAAATTCCCAACCCAAATTCCAACTCCAAGTGGTGAAACCCAAGACCAAGTTCAAATTCCTGTCCCTCTTAAGCCATATGGGCCACCTTCATATGCTTAGCCAAAACCCTCTTTAAACCAAATCAAGCATGATTGGTTTCTTTATAAATCAAGCATTCCTTCATTTATATTCACAAATATAAATGAAATCCAAATTCAAATGAGCCAAATCAAATCAAACTAAATCGATTAAATCAATTCCCTAGTTAAGCCCTTTTGGCCTACATCCTTAAGATTCATCAAATTTAGTTCCAAATATTCCAAACTCAAGTGATTTTCTCATGAATCATTTATATCTTCATTTATATTCAGAAATATAAATGAAATATAAATCCAAATAGCCAAAATCAAATCCAAAATCAAACCAATTTCTAATTTTAACCTCTTGTAGCCATTTCCTTGAACTTGGCCAAATCCCATGCAAATCAACTCAAAACACATGGATTTTCTCTTCAAACAATCTTTCCTTCAATCATTTTCCCAAATATAAATATAAACTATAATTATCAAACCAAATCCTAGTCAACTCAAGTCAAGCCCATGTTGACCTCTTTTGACTTGAAATTGTCATATGAACCAAAATCCATATGTCATCAAACCGCTTGCAATTGGATTTATATATCCATCTCAAACCATCTATCAATACAACTAGACTTCAATCAAGCCAAGATCAAGCCATATGAGCCATTTAGGTCCACTTGACCTAAAGTGACCTAAAGACCCTTTTGAGCCAAGTTCTAATCCAACTCAAATTGGATTAGCCCATCTAAACCTCATAATATAACCAACAATCACCCTTGAATGATCAATTACTTTGAATTGGGTCAAACCAAGTCAACTTGGTCAATTGATCAAGTCAACCCTTAATCTACCTAAACTAGCCAAAACACACCATATGCCAAATTTCTGAAACCTTTGATTCAAACCAATGATTGAACATGTCCAAACCCTCAATTGAGCCAAACCAAGTCCAATTGGCTATTTGACCCAAGTTGATCAAAATTGGCCTAAAAGCCAAAATAGGTCAAATCATAATCCAGCCCAAATTGATTGCAACCAATGATTCAAGTTCATTCCAAATTGATTATTGAACTTGATCAAAGCCATAATTAAGCCCAATTTGACCAATTGGTCAACCTAACCAAACCTATCCCAAATTGACCTAAAGGGTCAAATTAGCCAAAAACAAAATTAATTCTAAATTAAACCAAACTAAGGCCTACAATCATTTTCAATTAGCCAATTGAACTTTACTTTCGAACCTAATTTGGTCAAATTGATCAAATTTGTCAACTTGACCCATTTGACCTATATGAATCCAAATTAAAATCAAATTCAAAGCAAATTGAACCAAACCAATGACACCAATACACTCCAAAATGGTCATGTGAACTTGGCTCAACCCTTAGTTTGACCCAATTTGACCAATTGGTCAACGACCCAACCTAATCTAATTTGACCTAAATAGGTCAAATCAAATCAAACCAATTGAACTCCCACCACTTGGAATTTTGGGCTAACCCACTTTTGACCCATTACAAATCTACCCAAATCAAATCCATAGATAAATGACTACTTTGCCCTTGGATCTAGGGCATCCCATGAGCTAAGACACTTGCACTTTTGGTCATTTCCTCCACGCCACTCGGCACCCATTCGTTGGTCGCAGGCACCAAGGACCCTAGCTTGACCCAAGGGTGATTGGGTGTGATTCATGGGGAGGTGAAATCACTTCCCCATTCCCATTGAGCACTTGGCATCAAGGATGCCAAATTCCTTGCCATGGTAGCCACCTCCCACCCTTCCTCCACTCTCATGGGCCAAGTGGATTGATTCTTTGCCATCGACCTCCTCATCACAACCATTGATTGAAAAACCAAAATAATCATCACCATCCAAAGAGGAGGGTATACCCCTCAAACCCATTAAAATGAACACATCTCATTTCCTTAGAGCCTAGCATACTCTCCTTTCCTTCCAACGGTCATTTCTAGTGTTTCCCGAGCTCCCTACTATTTCTTCTCTTGATTTTACATGGCTGAAATAGGGAGGATACTAGTGATTGCCATTTCCTCATTTCCAAACTAAAGTGCAATTAACTTTGCACACCATCCTTGGACCTAGACAAGCTAAAATGAATCACCTCCCATCCTCCTGCGAAAGTGGATTTAAAACTAATTCCAATCACTTACGTGTTGTGGGTTGGTCTTCCAAGCGATCCATGCCAAATTAAAGCTTGTTCCACTCAATGGGCTTCATTTCTACCAAACCAAGCTTCCTCAATTGTTAGAATCATCGCCATAAGCTCGGTGAGGTATGTCATTAAAACTTAGCTTAAGTTCCAAATAGGTTGGTCCTTTGTGATGAAAAGTTCCATTGCATGAGATTTTCACCGTTGGATGTGTTTCTCTTCCTCTTAATGGTGTGGGATTTGATCTCCGCCGTGCCTTGGACTCGGATCAATTGGAGAAAGATGAGCGATGCCGTCTCTCACCACTTGGGAGGAGACAAATCACCGACTATCCGTTCCGCATGATCGAAATGGATGGTCCTCAAATCACTGCGTAGAACCTCATTTCTCCTTTGAAACGCAGTTTAATCGTGTTCGTCCGATCTTGGATCGGATCCACGGGAAAATGCATCTATCGTAATCCAGTCGGTGTCCCAATGTGATAACTTAAATAACCAATCCCATCGCCATGTGGAAAGCGCGATGTGTCGCCGTGGGATTAGGGGTTAATTAGGTTAATTAATCTTTTTAATGCTAAAACTTCCAAAATTCATAACTAATTATAAAAAACAAAAATGCAAATGAGAGCTCATTTTAAAGGTATTTTAAAGGATAATCCATTAAAATTATTATTAATTAATTTTGAATAGTAAGCTTAATTAAGGTTTAATTAAAATTTAATTAACTTAATTTCTCTTTGTTTAATTATCTAATTAATTTCAAATTTTCAAGAGTTGTTTAGGAGATGACCTCACCTCCCCAATATTTTTTAGAATTTATTGGTTAGTTAATTAGAAATTAATTGATTAAGCCCTAATTACTCTTAGCTTAATTAGTGATAATTAATGAATGAATAGTAAATTAATCAATCAATTAAGCTTATTAGCTTCTTTAATGGTGAAGAAGTTCGGAAAATGGATTGAGACCCTCTTCCAATCTTTTCCTTAAGTCTTCTCCATTCCCTCTTAAAATTAATTAATTAAAACTCATTAATTAATTAATTAGATTAATCAAAACTCAAATCATACTAGAAATTAATCAATTAATTGAAATGACATAGGATTGGGATGGAGGCTTCTTCCATGATCCCTAAGTTAACTTCATCACCTTAAAGATAATCAAAGCCTTTAATTAATCAAATAAATGCTTAATTAAAATTAAATTAATTTAAAATCCATATCATCCTTAAGCTTTGATTAATCAAACTTTGGGTAGTCCTTTAGATGTTTAATAGTCTAAAGGAATTTAATGAAATTATAGTTAGCTTATATGTGTAAGAAGATCATAAAAGTAATATTTAAATCCCTTAAGCCTAATTAACTATTAATCATGATTGCATTAGGCCCCTTTCATTTCTTAGGAGCATTGCTAATTTATTTTTCATGTGATTGCATATCATATTGGATCATTATTAATTAGTTAATTAACCTAATATGGTATATGTAAGAGTAAATTATTCGATTTAACTCATACCTTAACCTAATTAAGCAATAAAATCAACCTAATTCCCCATTAAATCAAACCAACTCACACATAAGGAATGGGATTAAGATTAGCAAACCTCTTTCACATCTCTTAAATCAAATCAAAATGACTTTAAGAACTTTGGTTTATTTTAACTAAGCTTATTTAATTTGATTGACCTTAGAATTAGTTGGATTGAATGAGATTATATGCTTATGTTTCTTTATTTCTTTCCAATCATATTAAAGTATTGTATGTCACTTGATTCATGCATTCATTTTTTCAAAAATCAATTGAAAATAAATGATTTCCTTTATGTCAATTTGCATGTATTGACTTAATTAAAAAATGTGTGGCTATTATCTCTATTAAACTTCAAATCTATTTTCAAAAGCTTATTAATGAATAATGATATATGTTGTGACATTAGTTATACATATATAGGAGGTGCATGTGAATATAAGCTTAGTGTATGAAGTGGAGTTTCTTTCTTTCATTCATATGTTAACTTGCATAAATATGAATGTTAATATGTATATTAGTCTAGACATCCAGGGGCCGCGGCTTTAAGTAGCCCCAAGGAGATCTCTACCTCACTCCCCCGGTGTAGCAATGGTAATTTACCTATTTGATTTCATTCTTATGCATTTTGATATAGAATTTAAATAGAGCTCTAATTCATTTACACAAATAAATAAATTAATAAGAATCCAACTTTTGTATAATTTTCATTTTTACAGTTGCTTGCATATATATATATATATATATATATATATATATATATATATATATATATATATATATATACTATGCGGACATCTCTAGGGACACCGCAGTTTAAGTAGCCCTAAAAGTCTCAACCTCACTCCCACGGTGCAAAATAATGGCAGTACCTACTTAAAACTTTTATATACTTGTGTGTGTGTGATATAACTAGTGAATGAAAATCTTAAATTAATTAAATTGAATTCCACTTTTGCATGATTTCCATTCTTATAGTTATTTGTACATTCACATGTATCTAAGGGTAGTGGGTATATTAGTCTCGACATCCAGGGGCCTTACTTTAAGTAGCCCTAAGGGTCTCCACCTCACTCTCCTGAACAATGGCATCATCTACTTAAAACTTTTACACATTTGCATGTACATTTAATTAATGAATAGAAATTTCCCTTTTTTCTATTAAAATGAAACATGTATTCATATTTGGTTCGAGTGGTTGAATTGCTTAGTTATGTGACTTAAAGCTCTTTGCTTAGGCTTTTGTATAAGAATTTAGATAGAGCTTTAAATTAACATGATAAAATAATTCAATCAAATAAAACATCAATTCTAAATGCATCATTTACATTCATCATTCAAGTGTGCTAAGATATATATTGTGTAATAGTTATGTTTAGGACTTAACCATATGGATTCTATATATGGTTGAAAGAAATAAATAAACATGTGTCATGTAATAGTAGTTCATTTCAATTAATCTTGAGATGCCTTTCTTATTGAATGAGTTTATTGAAAGTGAACCTAAACCTAGGACTAATTAAAATATATAATAAGTCATTCACTAAAGAGAATTATTTGATTAATCGCTTTAAAATGACTTAAGGTAGGGATAAAAGAGAGTGAACCTCTCTTTCTTTCTCTTTATAACACTTAGTTGTTTGGTGTAGGTAAAATGAAGTAAAAGAAAATATTATGTAAAATTTACAAATTAATTAAACCATTAATCACCCTTCATAATTGAATCTCTTCATACTTAAGAAATTATAACAAAGCCCTAGGTAGAACATACCACACAAGCTTCAATACACACACATCATTAGATCACCATTTTAGCTTTATATTAGGGTGGTGTATGGTTTAATGTATGTTTTTATATGTTGTATTATTTTAGATTGGATGTTAGGATGTATATCTCATAGATTGAATGTTAGGCCATTATTAGCCTAATTATGTCTGCGGTGATTGATTGCTTAAGGTCTCAAAAATAAATATAAATGTTCTCTTGGTTGCTTAAGCCCCTAAGCATAATCTAAATTAGGACATGAGGACTTAGTTACCCATATGCAAGATGCTAAGTCCAAATTATACATATAACTATTTGGCTTATATGGAGCGTTTAGCTAACACTTATTTTGGTGTAGTTATATTTACTTTTCCTATTTTTAATGTAATTATGCATTAAGAATTAGGATTAGGATGAGTAGTTAGAAGGTTTTGTCTTGGGAGGCCTATGATGCCTTTGAAGCAAACACATCCAAATCAAGTCCAAGGAGAAAAGAAGTGAGGAATGAAAATGAAGATGAAGGCCCACATAGCATGTATTAATCCTTAATTATAATTATTCTTTTGTAATTTGGGTTATTTCGGGTAGAGCTCATACCCATTTTACTTTTTTATTTGCGGTACCAACCACACCTTTTTTATTCTTTTACGTTAGCTATAAAATTTTTGATATTTTGTTTAGCTTGTGCATTAGAAGTTTCATGTATTTTTATAATTTCTTTATGATTGGTGTTTGTTGTATGGATTGGATGTGATTAGGCTCTTAGGGAAAATAAATATTTTAGCTCATAATTAAATTTTACAACTCATAACCACACATAAAGGTTAGGAATTAAATTAAGATAATTAAAATATTTAGCAACCCCCCAATGGTTGAATACATCACACCATGCATTTCATATTATTTCTTCTTGAAATTAGGGGATTTCCATCCTTGCATGATAAAGGAATCTTGCCCTGAGGGCATCCCTGTGATGGAAAACACCCCTTCTTCTTGATTTAGCCAACAATCTAATTTCATCATGCATATAGGCATCAAAATCCCAAAGCCTTTGTCAAAATGAAGTGTCAAATATAAATAAAATTTGAAAAGATTTACATTAGATTAAGTCATTACTCATACCACTCTTACTCTAGTCTCTTTAGGGAGTAGGTTTAAGGACTTTAGTCTCTTTCTAAATAATAACAACCTAACTATCTTGCAATTCATATGACTTGGCCACATGGATTTAAAGTGTAGGTTAGTAGTCTCAGGCGGTTGTAAGTCCAGATTGAGTGATTTATTCTCTCTTGTGGAGGTAAACTATATACCCATCTTTGCTTATATTTAGGTCACCCTTTGGTTCTTACTAAAGATCCCTAGGTTTACGATCCAAGGTATTTGTTTCCGCTACAAACATAAATTCTCACCTCTTAGGTATTTTGATAATCTTGTGTTGTGGGATTATAAGTCATAGCTTTCTAATAAAATGCCGCCTTTAATAAACTGACCTCTTCAATTTTAAACATGTAAAGCCCATAAGATAGATTGGAGTGCTCACTAGGCCTCCTAGTATCATGAGCATTCTCTACTCATCCCTTTGGGTTCCAAAATAAGTCTCTCCTTTTGATCCATCCCATTTGATTTTCCAAGACATAAATAATTTATTGATAGTCTAACCTTGAAATCTTTGGAGACCCTAATTATCTACTTTAATCGAGTATTCTTAAGAGATTTATTCCTCGGATATAATTAACTATGGGACTTACCTCCATTGGAAACTTAACGAACCCGCTTTAAAATAAACCCTACTTTACTTTTTCATGTAAAGTATGAGAAAAATCTCTGGTACATTGAAGACCCATCATGTCTTAAGAGTTCTTATTAGGTGATTAGGTCCATTATAGGGTGATGACTTTACACTTAAACCAAACACTTCAATAAGTATTTTTTGACTTCTTAGTGGGATAGCTCCTCTCCATCTCTAGTACAATTATTCTCTTCAAGCATCAATAGTGGACTTGTATTTCATAGATTATCTTTACATTGGCATTTAGCTTATTTCATTCTTAAAGCTAGCCAACATCCTCTATGTTTTAGGACCTCACTCCTTCTAGGTCTTAAAACCCTATTCCCCAATAAGTGAAAAATAAAATTAACTAATAAAGGAGATGACCAAAATTTAGAACCTCTTTACCACTAGCTTGGTGAGGCAAGGTTCATCTTATATTTAAGAAAATAAACTCTTTTATAAAATGCCACTTTCTAAAAGCACTTTTCAAAATTCATAGAACAAAAGATCTTGTACAAAATTCATAAGAAATTTTCAAAATTTCCAAAAGCTCAAAACTCATATAGCCAAACCTCATCTAACAATCCCCATGATTATTACATGGAGTTGTTCTCAAAATCAAAATCATTTTTTAAAAGCATCCTTTTAAAAGTAGTTATCTCCATCCAACATGCTCAAATTTGTTGAATGAAGATTTTATTTTCAAATAAAATCATAGCATAAAATTGAAACTCCACGACCATATTGTACATATGCTAAAGTTCGAGTTTCCTCTTTTTTTTAAAAACACACTTTTGAAAATGACAACCTTCATTTAACATGCTCAAATTTGTTGAATGAAGATTTTATTTTCAAATAAAATCATAGCTAAAATTGAAACTCTACTTAACATATTGCACATATGCTAAAGTTGGAGTTTCCTTCCTTTCAAAAGCACACTTTTGAAAATGACCACCTTCATTCAACATGCTCAAATTTGTTGAATGGAGATTCTATTTTCAAATAAAATCATAGCATAAAATTGAAACTCCACTTAACATATTGCACATATGCTAAAGTTGGAGTTTCCTTCTTTTCAAAGCACACTTTTGAAAATGACCACCTCCATTCAACATACTCAAATTTGTTGAATGAAGATTCTATTTTCAAATAAAATCATAGTATAAAATTGAAATTCCACTTAGCATATTTCACATATGCTAGAGTTAAAGTTCCCCTCTTTTCAAAAGCAAGAAATCACACACATTAAATCGATATATTTTGGACTCCATTTGACACATGAGAATGGGCGATGACTAGTTCGAATAATTCTAGAATTAAATATTTATTTAATTGATTTTTCAATTTCAAAATTTTGGAATTGTGGATAATGATATAGGTATAAGAACTAGCTTTGAATTAGGTGTAGAGTGATATGATGTTCATTATCTCGGTGTGGTGGAAGAGTGTGTGGTGTGTTAAAAATAATAGAATATTTATCCAAAATAGTTTAAATTTGAGAATCATTAATCGAGGGGTTGAGTTTCATAATTAATTTTTTGTATGAATAAAAAATGTGCTTCCAATAGATGTGATGGAGATGACATTAATTTGAGAAATTGGTGAAAATGAATAAAAGTGAACATTGGAGTTTTTCAGCCTTGTAAACTAATGTGTTTGCTATTTCATTCAAATTCCATAGTGTGATCTTTGTAATTAGAAATGAAATTTCCTAAAAGTTCGTATGACACTTAACACTATATTAGCACCTTGAATTTAAAGTACATGATAGTCACTAAAAAACATTCTCTTGCATTTTGATTGGAAGCTTTGGATAGCTATCCAAACATACTAAAGATAACCATTTCCAATTATTACATGAAAATGTTTAGAAGATAAACATTGAGTTTTAATTTCGAACAATATTTTCTTGGATAAAATTATGTGTTGAACTAATGTCAATAAGTATTTGAACATCTAGATTTTATAGGTGAACTTGAATATAGAAAGAATGAGGTGAATGTTGTCCTACAAGAGCGTGACAAATCATTTTGAGAGTTATTTCATCTTTGATTTTCGAGATAAAGAGTGCAGATCTCCATTGAGAATTGAATCAAGTGAACTAGGTTCATTAAGTAGGGCAAGCATTTGGCTTTACAAATATGATTTTGGAGAAAGGGTTCATCCTAATTATAACATAAACCATTTTCATGATGGTCCAACATTTCGATATAGTCATTTTCTTAAATGGAATATTTAGTTTAGAGTATGGTTTAGCAAGGAGGTGTGACTAGGGAGGTGTAGATAGTAAACCCAGCAATGAGCAAGAAGGCTAATTAAATCTAGATTTAGAAGTTTCAGTCATTTTATCTTCCATTAATTTGGCAAGATTTGTGGCTTGCACTCAAGAGGAAGGTTGGAACACATGCATTTTACACTGAATATTGGGCTAAATCGGACTCAAAACATTGTAAAAATGTACATAAACACCAAAACTTGATTAGATAGTATTTCAAATCATTGAAGATAAATGACAATAGAAGATGTTTTGGTGAGTTACACAATTTGCCTCATAAATCTTGATATTGAGATAGATTGAAATGACAAAGTATTTTTTGTGTAGAATCTTTCCAAGAAGGAATATTGTTCTTTTCAAACCATCAAAACCAAGAAAGACCAAGGCCATCCATATAAAATGACAAAATCACAAGTTGTTGTGCATCAAAGGCTGAATGGAAGGTAAAATATTTATTGGTTTTGTAGATCCAAAATGGGGTTCATTTCCATTAAATTTACGTTAATAAAACATAATAGAATTAAGTAATCCAATGTTAGGGTTGGAAAAGGGATGGTACATAATTCCAATTAGAAGAACCAGTGTTGTTAGGTGAGGAATTATAACAAATTTGTACTGATCAATCTTCAAGACTTTCCATTTTAAGACAAAGCTCATGTTAATTAGTAGAGGATTTTGAAAATTGTTCTTCACTATTCTTAACACGATTAAGACATTCTTCTGAAATTCATGTTTTATGAGCCAAATGCACTGAAATTTATAAAGAAAGAGAAGAGATGAATTACCAGAATATGCCAAAGAAAGTAAGAAAATTGAACGCATGAACCAGCACTACTAAAATTGTAGTTTAAAGGCAGCATTATGCAGCAGCGGAACTAAAATCGTTGTTTGTGATAGGCTTCCACAACGATTATAACTAGGGTCATAAATGGCAGTTTAAACCGCCCTAAGAAATAGCAGTTGAAATCGCTGTTATAGATCCACTTAATATTAATTCAAGAATGAAGCCTTCCTCAACTGATAGAAATTCCTAACAGTGCCGGTCATTCGATAGGAAACCGGTCCGCAACTGGCTTCTACCTTGCTTTTAGTTTTTTTTATGTGTGCCTTTTTTTGCATTATTTTCAATTCTAAGGTAGAGTATTGTTATATTAATTTGTAAACTTCATTCTTCCACAAGAAATTGACTGCATTCCTGTGCTCTCGTGAGTGATTTTTGTCAATGACTTCTCCAAGTGATTTCAGGTAAAATTTCTTATCATTTTGTGATAAATTTCTTATTTTATGTTAGAGTATTACTAAGTTTATATGTAAATTCCATTTCAATTAGCATAACACATACATATCGAATGCTTATAAGCTTCCTTTTATAATGAAGCACCTTAAGTCTTTTGAATTTTCTTCTAATCCATTCAAATTTTCTCCAATTATTTTGTAGCTTAATGTCTATAATAGAAAGGAAAAGACGCTTCTCTTATTAATTAACTTTATACCTAATTTTAAAAAATGAATGATTAATGGATTTAGAAAATAGATTGGAAATTTAAAGGGAAGATAATAAGTATTTTTATATTTAGCACTTGAAAGGAATTACTTGCCACATTGATGTTGTCTGCTATGTATGTGTTTTATAAAACTCATCATTGTAGAACCAATGTGGGTTGTACTGTCTTTTTCATGTGAGAAGATATGATAGATATATCATAACTATAATTATCAATTATTGCCCTAATTAAGAGATAGGGTTAAGTACTATTTCTTTCATTTTTTTTTCAAATAGTGATACTAAATAATATCTTTGGTCTCACTTTTAATGTTAGAATAACATTTCTTAGGAAGATTAATGGTAATTGATCAATAGCTTTCTTATTGTCCTCTAATATTCAATTAGGACGTGATTAAATGTATAGTTCATAAACAGGAGCTTAGTTTACATTGATATCAAACTCATTTCTAATTGCTGAAGTCATAAGCAAACCTTTTGAGTCGCATATTAGAAATAAAATGCCTTACTAAAAAATATGAATTTATAGAAACATGTATTAGTTACTCAATATATCTATCAATAAAATGCATTGCCTAAAGATATATTTATCACTAAATTTATCAATGTGATTATAAAATTTCTTTTAGCGGACCTATTATCCGTTATCTCTACATAAGATGTGGTTGTTTTTCCCTTTCATAAATCAGAACATATTTATCTATATTTCATATTTTAATGTGTTGTAAGTTTTCTTGTTTCACTTTGGAGCATAAAAAAATTAAAGTCTAAATTATTAACAGTTACTCATTCACTTTCCAATTGTAATGGACAAGAACTAGATTACTAAACATAAATGGAGTTGATTACCTAGAGGGAGTTGATAATTTTCTAGAGTTTGTAGGCAAAAGGATAAATGTATCAGAGAATATTTTGTATCCTTGCAAACTTAATATCAAGAGGTTTTTTCCTGGTTATGTTATATGGAATCGACATGGGGAGGATCATGTCATTGACGGTGAAGGTGTAGGGAAGGAAGCATCTTGTATCAAGCCTAATTTTCAGCAATTGCCAATACTAGGAGAGCAAGAAAATGCAAATAATATATGATGATTACTACAAGATGAATTTGGTTTACAACAAAATAATGTAAGGGTCAAAGATGAATGTGAAAATCAAAGTGTTGATTCATTAAATGATCAAACAAAGTTTTCAAAATTATTAGAAGATCTGCTAAGTTGTATCACGGGTGCAAATCATTCTCAAAATTGTTATTAATGCACACTAATTTTGTCTTAAGTGTTTACACTCCTAGGCAAGATCTTTTGACATGTTATTAAAGTTGCTTTTGATGCCTTCCCAAAAGGGTTTTCATTACCTAAAAATACTTATGAGGTTAAAAAAATAATAAAAGCATTTGATCTTGGCTATACAAAAAAAGATGCATGCCCCAATGATTATATGTTATTTTAGAGGGATAAAGCTCATATAGATGCATGTCATTTATGTGGTTCATCAAGATGGGCTATTAGAAAAAACCCATAGAAAGCAAGAAAACTCAAATGAAGTCACCAAGGTACTTTGATATTTTCCTTTGACTCATAGATTGCAATGCTTATTTAAAACCAAAAAAATTGTTAAAGAGATGGGGTGGCATACTATACGGAGAAATTGAGATGGTTTGATACTGACATCCTACGTGCGGCATGGAAAGCATTTGATGCAAAATACCCTACTTTTGCATTAGATCCACAAAATATTCAATTTGGTTTAGTGGTCGATGAATTCAATCCTTTTAATGTTATGAACAATTCATATAGCATTTAGCCAATTTTTATTTTTCCATATAATTTGCCACCATGGAATATGAAACAAAGTTCTTTTATATTATCTACAATTATACTAGAGAGAAAAGTCCAGAAATGATATTGATGTTATTTCATAACCACTTATCCAAGAATTATGTGATATGTGGCAAGAGTACAATGTTATGATCTTTGCAAGTGGACAAAATTTTACTTTACATGCAACTTTACTATAGACAATCAATGACCTTCCTACCTATGATATGCTATCTAGGTGGAGTGCAAAAGGAAGATTTGTCTATCCATGTTGTGTTGGTGACATGGAATCATTATGGTTATACAATAGCAAAAAAAATTTTATATGGGTCATCATTGTTGGCTATCATTAGATCACACATACAATCATTAAAAGCATTTTTGTGATAATACAAAGAATATACAATCTGCACCCATTAGGCTTAGTGGAAGTCAAATACTATCATAAGCTAAGACAATACAATTTCTTCTAGATAAGTCAAATAAAAATAATCAAAGAACGCTTAAACATAGACATGACTAATCAATCATTGAATAGTATGATGATCCAAATTTATGGAAGAGAAGTATTTTCTTTGACTTGCCTTACTAGGAGAATAGCATTTTTTTACCATAATCTTGATGTCATGCATATAGAAAAGAATGTTTGTGATAATTTTTTGGCCACTTTTCTTGATCTTAAGAAATCTAAAGATAAATTGCAGGCATGATAAGATTTAGTTAATATTGGATTGAAGAGTGAACTTCATCCTCAAATTCAAAAAAACCAACTTGTTTTACAATATCAAGAAAAGATAAGTTGATATTTTTGAAGTGATCAAAAACTTAAAATTGCCAAAAGGTTATGCATCTAATATTTCGGGCCATTAATATTAAAGACTATAAAATTAGACCTAAAAGTCATGATTGTCTCATCCTCATACAATACATCTTCCCCATCTCACTTAGGTCATGTGCACCATCGAGGAGGTTTTATGCATTGTTGTTGATGTTTCACAAATTTTGAAGTCAATATGTAGTAAAATTATTATTCTAGATGAATTACAAAGGTTGCAAAATGATATTGTATAGATCTTATGTAAAATAAAGAAATATTTTTTCTCTCATTCTTCAGTAATGGTTCATTTGCTAATACACTTAGTTGAAGAAATCAAACTCTGGACCGTACATTATAGATGGATTTATCTATTTAAGAGGTAATGATACATATTATGTTTGTATAATTGAGATTTATTAAAATTTTAGAGTCTCATCAACACTTAATTATTATGTTGGAAATAAAGCAAGACTAAAGGTTCAATTGTAGAGGGATATATTACGGAGGAAGGAATTTACATTTGTTCTAAATATCATGAAGGAGTTGAACTTAAAAATATAAATTTGTGTCCAAGTAGAACTTCTCAAATGAAGAGATGCAAAATTATCTCTTATCAAGTGTTGGATTACTATTAGGCAAGGTGGCATCATGTGTCTTACATGAAAAATCTTTGTTGAAAACTCATGGATATGTTCTTCTCAATTGTGATAATATCACATCATCTGAGAGAACTTTTGTAGAAGGGGAGAAAAGAAAAGACATGGTCATACACATCTTACTTCTCATATTGAAAAGTGAACAAAAGATTCCATCAATGGTTTAGAAAACATGTGAGTTTATTCATTTTATACTTTAAAATTGACATGTATAAACATATTAGTAAAAAATAACCTCTATGCAGTTATGACTAGTAATGATCCATCAATATTAGAAGAAGTGAAATCTCTAGTATTTGGTCCAAGAAATAATGCATGACAATATAAAGGATTCTATAGGAATGGATATAAATTTTGTGCCAAAACTTACGATGATAATAAGAAAACTCAAAATCATGGCATTGTTAACACTATGAAAGTTGGTGATTTTAATTATTACAGTAAGGTGAATGATATAATTGACATCGCTTATTCATCTTCATTTTAGGTTGTGTTATTTAAGTGTGATTGTGTGAGCACTTTAACAACCTGGGATGAAGCAAGATCAATTTGGATATATAGTAGTAAACTTTTCACCCTTAATATAGATCACTCTTAAAAAACACCTTATTTGAAGATGTGCTCGGTTCTACTTCCCATGCATGCAAGCTCCCATAGTTAATTACCCATTACAAAATTGCAAGAGAGCACTCTCAATTAAGATTATAAATATATATATATATATATATATATATATATATATATATATATATATATATATATATCTATATAATGTATTTGGTGTCTTAGAGGTATAGTTTTGTTCATATTATTATCTAAAAGGAAATAGGAGTGTAATTTTGATCAAGATCCCATGGTTTCATCACGGGACTACATTCATCCGACCAACAAATATAATAGAGAATTAGCCATAATGTCCAGGGGAATCAGTTAGTAGCCACGGGTTGCCTCGTTTCAAGTGTCTTAAGTAGACATAGAATTTTTGTGTAAGTGGTGTAAGAGTGTTCACGTGATGAACAAATTATAAAGTATTATATGAATGGGAAGATGTTCACATGGTGAATGAATATAAATTGGTTTAAATCCTTTTAGAATGCCAAAAATTAGGGTTGTCCTCATTGTGGAGATATATAAATTTTTTTTTCATGTTGAATGAATTATGCAATGTTATATCGACAGACAAAAGTTCACAGGTGAATGAATAAGAGGCCGCTTATATCCCTTTGGAATGGCAAAAAATTATGGTTGTCCACATAGTGGATGAACATAAATTTATTCATGCGGTGAACAAATTATGCGGTGTTGATAGCGAATGGATAGATGTTCACCTAGTGAGAGTAAAAGAATGGGCTTATATCTCTTTGGAATGCCAAAATTAAGGTTTTCCACATCGTGGATAGATATAAATTTGTTCATGGGGTGAACAAATTGAGATGTTCACATAGTGAGCAGATAGATGTCCACATGATGAACAAATAAGAGGATACATATCACTTTGAAATTCCAAAAATTAAGATTGAAGTATCTTTTCTTACTATATTTTATTTAAGGGGTGTAACACCTCGATGCTAGAATACGATGCCTAAGCATCCTTTGCTTTGGTGGCGGTTTAGGTGTACATGTGACCGTGAGGTCCACCACCTACTAGCATTATTGGTCTATTTGACCATTTTTAACAACATTGCCTTATAGCACCACGCTAGTCAAGATTCTTAATAGTTGGTATAGCAATTAAAGGGGAAACAATAACCACATTTTGATTGCAGTGGTGCTAGGTCAGTGTTGTGGTGCAATGCTTTTCATATACATCGTCATGAAATATATTGTAATTAAATTTATCTTTTGATGGTACAACATTCGATGGGATAAGCGGACGAGCCTCAGTATGTGGGTGCCACAATCGATGTCATGTTTTGCAACCCGAGAGGTGTCAGTGACATGTTTGGGCCATGGCTGGTCGGTTTATAAAAAAACCAGGTACATTAAGGACTTTCATTTAGCGGTCTCTCTCCTTACAAATTTTTTTTTCTCTAAACTCTAATTCTTCTCTCTAGTTAGCATATTCATCATGCCTCTCAAATGAAGGTGGCGGAAGAGGGCATCCATTGATGCTAACAAATTTGTCGAGCTAATGTTGAGGAGCGATATTAGCATGCTAACCATAAACATTTGATCCCAGAGAAGCTTCTAGGATCCCAGTGGTAGTGTCAAAGTGATCATGAAATGAAGTTGTGCCAAATAGGCCTACAACCATACCTCAAGCATTGTCCCGATGGTGCATAAGTTCTTCACGAATGGACATGAAATCCGGGACAACAAAGCATATGTATGAGGAAATTAGTAAGTTTTATAGTACTATTAACACATATTACAATCTCCATGATATTGCCATCAATATATTGCTTATTATAATGATCTTCTCAATTTTGATGAGATTCTCCATTTTCTTTAAGGAAAAAATGCAAATGTGCAAAGGAAGTGATAGGAGGAAAGAATTAATAACTTTTCTACCACCGGTGTAACTATCGAATCTAAAGCTTGGCATTATTTTATTTCTACCAAGCTTATGCCATGAATAACATTAGTGAGGTTACCATAGATATGGTTATTTTGAATTTTTCTATTAAGATGGGATTTCTGATCAATATCGAAAAATTATTTATAATTCTATTTATAATATGTTGAAGGGAGTACTATAGGGTATGGCCACCTTTCTTTGATTTATAGTTTATATCATGGTGGGAGTGGTAGGGAGTCCTCATGAAGAAATACTCATTCAAAAGCTCTTCTAACAAAGAGAGTATTGGGGATTTTGAGGTTTAAAGGAGGAGGCTCATGTGCCCTATGACCTCGACCCCAATCTTCCAAGTCCCTCGTGAGTCCAAGAAATTAGCAACTTGGTCATGGACTTAATAAAAGGGTCGAGTAGATGTGAGATTTTGAGCAAGTCATCATATGGGTAAATAGTAGATGCAATTCTCTTACATTGCCCACTTCAACACTACACCATCAACTTGTTCCGATTGCAATCTTACAGATCCAAGCCGGGGACTCCTTCCCTCGATGCCTCTCTGTGATTACTTGTGTAATTAGTACCAAAAAGAGGAAGAAGGTTGACAGTATGATTATTAGCTTCTATTTTTATACTTTTCCCTTTTATGTAATTTATAATTTGTAATTTTCTTTGAATTTATAAATAAAATTTCTCTTTTATTATTATTATATGCTTATATGTAATTAACATGGTTAATATATCGCCTAAGATTTAAATAAAAAAATTTGAACATATTCATAAAATGAAATTTGAGCTGTGTCGAGACAAATTAAAAAAAAAACTTGAGAGCTTAGCACCACATTATTGACCGTGGTAGGGTGCTTGTGATATTTTTCCTCGTAGAAAATTTTTCTAAGTCCTTTTACTTGTGCTAGGAGATATATCACCGAGATGTTGTTCCTTTAATCTTGTGGTCTTGGGATTTTCAAAAAAATATTCTAAGTCATATTTTTTTGGGCCATGTGAGCATGGAGTCGTGACCGATGCCATGGTGTTACGATGTTAGGGTGATTTTGGTAGGGCACCGTAGCACTACTGTTATGTTCTGAATACGAGGGAATAGCATTGCGAAGCTGTTATTCGGTGTTGAGGTATTGTGAGTCAAAAAATATGTTTCTTGTGAGATTTAAAAAAAATTAAAATTTTTTGGCAGCATTTCATTTTAATAATGCCGATTTTAAAATCATAGTACGAAACAATCTTCTCCCTTATTTTGGATCTAAGATCGATGGGTGAGGGTTTTCATCTCAAAATAAAGTTCAATGACAAAGGTCTTTAAATCTACAATCTTCTTTTCCTCACTAGATCCAAGATCAATGGTGGGATTATGATATAACATGCTCTCTTTTTTTTTTGAAAGGTCAAATGGCATAAATATTTTACGAAGTGAACAGTGCCCTAGAATAAAGGAAGATCACCAGCATAAAGTTGGAGTGCGGTGAGAGAAAGAGTAGTCGAAGAGAGAAAAATGGAAGGGGAGGCTGGACACTACTATTTATAGTAGTGTTTCTTATAACTATTCTCTCTTAATAGGGTGAAGTGCCATGATCAAAGCATTTATCCTTCTAGAAGGGTATGGCGACACTACAACACCCGAGCACAACCACTGATGCTATGGCCGAAGAACAAAATTATATATTATATTTTTTAAGTGAATAAAATTGCCCCAATGAATGTGTCATGTTCATACTTTTTTTATTAGTTGTATTACACACATATATATATATATATATATATATATATATATATATATATATATATATATATATATATATATATATATATATATATATATATATATATATATATATATATATATATATAATTAAGAAAGGACTTGAAGCCTATAATGTATACTCAATAATTTTCACTTCTTATAATAATAGAGAGATAGTTTATATGAGAAAATTTTAACTATAATAGTTGGCCTAGATTTCTAATACAAAGTTGTATGAGCTCTATAGGCCATAGTAGCCTATTTCTCTCATACCTCATAGAGAAATTGAAGGACAATTTTTTTATCTCACTACAATGAAGAAAGGGTTTGCTCAAGTTTGGACACATGAGCATCTACTTGTTAGTAATCTTTATCCTGGCTATGACGACTTACGATTATAAATCTCCTTTATTGCAATTATTGTCGCCATTACCGTCTCTCAATTCGGTAGAAATATCGAGCAACTCTATTTGTGCTAGAAAGTTCCCTTTGAAAGGATCAAGGCTTTCGTTATGCTCTCAATCTTAGCAAATTAGGGAGACTTGATGCAAAATAGTATTAGCTAATGTTTCTACAATAGTAAGTGTATATGACAAGATCTCCTCAAGGTGGTGCACAAGAGAATGATCCAAATTCAACATCTTTATAGAGGGATTTCCATCGTAATTCTTTTATTTTGAGATCTAGAGCAGCAATGCAATGTAGCAAAGAATTTTTCTCCACAAAGAAACCGGAAAAATTAAGCAAAACTTTTAAGATGACTCATACATATAATTGATGCGGGCCATTATTATATGATATAAGATTTTGATGGACTACTATGGAAGGGAGTTAAAGCCACAGGGGCATATTTTGAAAATAAAACATGAAATATTTAGGCGGATAACTACCTCTAAACTATATGTTTGAACTTCAAATAAGATAACTCTTGGCACAAGAATCCGGATCTGAGTCATCTTAGGTCACACTCACCATCACCCAAGTTAAATTTGATAAAAGTGACTCAAAATTAGTAGCCAAAGTGTCGACTCCTCGTATGTGTATTTGCTCTAGTATGAAAATGATTAGTATTAATAGGTTGGATGAACATTAGAGAAATTGTAGTAGTATCGTGGATAATACAAGCGTGACATCACTCTTCTTCTACTCGCTAGTGGTTTAGCTACTATTAGTAAGTAACCTACTATTGACGATAGGTATATGAATAGAGTTTTCTACGATTATAACTTCATATTAGAATTAACTAGTGAGGGGCTATGGAGGTCTTCATCAATTTTCTCTTGGGTATCTAAATTTTTTGCCATCATTTCCTACTACATTTTTTGGTTGTCTAATGCTCTTTTAGGAGCATTAGTCATATTATAGGTTGGACTATCTAGTCTTTCACACTTTACGATTGTATATAAGAAAGTCTATCTCGAAGAAGGAAGATAAGGTGTGATGGATCCACATTAATCATAAATGGTCGACTCATGAGTCTCCTACGATCTATATAAAACTAGAATGAGCCCCAGAGATGAAGTGCGAAGGTCGATGTTGTTGAGGCTATCACAAAATAGATTACAAGTGGAAGTGCTCCTAATAAATGAGTATATATTATATCCATTATCGGTGGTAGCTCATTATATAGGCATAGCTTGAGTAAATCTAAATTTCTAACCACTCTATTAGTGTTATAACCTTCCAAGATTACAAATTTATGGCGAGATATCATAGCCAAGTGGGTCTTGGCCAATAAGATATTCTATGATGTATATATATATATATATATCCAAGTTTTGATGATAGAAATGGGGTACCTCTATCAATGAGAGAATATATATATATGTTTACCATACTTTGAATAGGATTATAAAAGGATTATCTATGGATGATCTAAAAGTGATCTGTCATTTGGCAGGAAAACATGATGGTTCGTGTCGATTTCTATCTATAGAGGCGTAGCTCTATTTAGTTGCAAAATCATGGGAAAACTTTGCTCTCTAAAATAGGATGGTGTCTCATGATAATTGAAGACTCCTAAAATATGTGCATGAATCCATCTATGTAGATAGTGCTAAGGAGCATCCGCATCATAACATCATGAATCGATCATGACACTCTACCTAAACCATGACATAAGTAGTCTAGTGTTGTGGGGGGCCAATGATATCCTTTCACCACAAGTGAGTAGGCTAGCCATCAATAAGGTAGAAGGATGGAATAGTCTTTTGTTCTTAGAGAATACAAAGTAAGATAAGCAAGCAATGATGAAAGCTACTAAAGATAGTTCAACATAAATATCTCATGCTAATATCGGTGAGAATTAGCTCCTCCTTTTGGTTCAAATTTGTTACTATTAGATATATGGAATCCATTGTCAAATTGGTCCTCTAAGCGTGTGAAATGTGGTAGATGTACCTCAATGGAGGAGCTTTCTAACCATGTATCTAGAGTGATCATAATCTAACATCTATAACTTGCCCTCTATTCTTTGGATAGTCTTTGATAATGAGTTAAGGCGTGATGTTGAAGAATATATGTAACTACCTCTCCCACGTTGGCTATTTGACTAGCATTGAAAAACTCATGATCTAGTGGGATGCATTCTTCATAGGAGTCCTTATAACTGGAAGTCCCGTTATATCTTACATGTATACCATAATTATTTTCATCTCATGTAGATCTTGCAAGTATTAGTGGCCCTACCTTAGTGTTATGATATACTTCTAACCCATGTGAAAGGAAGATGGGTATAGTTAAAGAGTGAAGTGTACGTCCGATATATAAACCCTTCGAGAACATCACCATGAATCTGTAAGTGGTGTTGAGTCTAGTATCATTACCCATTGACAACTCATAATGGAGTGACAAATACTAACTTTGGGTCCTAATCTTTTATTTCATGATGTAAATATGATAACTTAGTAGCTTGATTATGCATGTAGGTAGAGCGAGTCTTACAAATTTACATTCGATCGCCAAAGTTAAGATGATCTACAACTCATTATAAAGGGACATCATGACTATATCTCAATTTTAAACGGTTACCTAATTAAATGGGTCATAGCTATAGACTCGATTGATAGTGGGAGATGTGATGATCAAATAAATAAGTCTTCAAAAATATTTTACCTCATAACATATCTTGGTGCCATGATAGCATGTCTTGTATCATGGTTGCCATGTGGATCATAAGGTTTTATAATATCCCATATCATTAGCAGGCTTAGTGGAAGGCATATTATCTAGTTTTCTAGATAAATATTATAACCAACCTATAATATATCTAGAATAGAAGCACACAACTTTTAGAAGATTTATAAATCATCATCAATATCGAATTTATTCATGAGCTATGCTTGTGGATGTTTCAATTTAGTCTTTTAAACAAGTTTATATTTAAGTTCGCTCCTCTTGGTTATATTGAAATCTAATTTTAGGTGTAGATCCGCCCCTTTAGGTATGATAGATCTTAGTTTAATTTAGATTCAATCTCTTTGGGCATCATGGATATTAGTTTAATTTAGATCGACCCCATATGATGATTTTAATTTAATTTGATATAAACCCTTTGGGTATGATAGAATCTAAATTTAAGTTTTGGATCTAGCCCTTTTGGGCATGATGGATCTTAGTTTAATTTAGATTTGACCGTGGGTATGATGGAATCTAAATTTTAAGTTTTGGATCTAGCCCCTTTGGCATGGTGGATCTGATCTAGTCATTTTGGGCATGATGGATCATAGTTTAATTTAGATCCGACCCCTTTGGGTATGATGGACTCTAAATTTTAGGTTTTGGATCCGACCCCTTTGGGCATGGTGGATCTAATTCCGCCCCTTTAGGCATGATGGATGATTTAATTTTTCTTGATTAGATAATGTTTTCTTTTGATAGGGGATCTTGATTTGCCAAGTATATAAAATTGCCCTCTATCAATAGAGGAATTTATCATTGAAATGAGAATATTTCTTCCATAGTTATGCATAATATCTTTTAAGATATTGTCCATTTATAAGGGTTATAGGCTTGATACCATTTTTATTGATGAACTCATAAGTTTCTCCTTCATATACTTTTTTGATAATATAAGATCCCTCCCAAATTGGATCAAATTTTCCAACAACTTGTTGGTGTGGAATGATGGACCTTCTTTATACCAATACTAGTTCACCTGTTTTGAAGCTTCTTGGGTATGCAATCATGAGCTCGGGTCATTCTTGCTCCATATGTTTCAAGATTTCATTCCTATAGTAGCATTTCATCTAAGGCTTCAAGCTCTTCAGATCGTATTTGAATAGTTTCTTCCATTGAAAGTTCATTTTGAACCTCTATGTGGAGTGAAGGTAATTCTACTTTAAGGAAAGTATTGCTTTTACTCCAAAGACTAAAGAGTATGGTGTTGCTTATGTAGTAATTTTATAAGTGGTATGATATGCCCATAATGCTTCTACTAATTTATCCTACCACTCTCTTTTACTTTTGGAAAGAATTTTCGTAAGAAGCTTAATTAGCATTTTGTTAAATGCCTCTAAACCATTGGCTCTAGGATTATATATTGAAAAATAAAGCTAATTTATCTTATACTTTTCAATAAAATGATAGATTTTGATATTCTTGAAGGTAGTGCCTTTATTGGGTATAATCTTTCAAGGTATTTCAAATCTATAGGATAGTCTCATAAGAACTTTACTACATTATCTACTTTAACTTCTCTTAATGGGATTGATTGCCCATTTTGATAAATAATAAGTATTGGCTAGAATAAAGCGATGTCCTCTAGATGATGGAGGATCTATTGGACCCATTATATCGGTTCCTAGCTTTCAAATGGCCATGATGCTATTATGGGTGTAGAGTATTAGGTGGTTGATGTAATGTGTGCATATATTTAACGATAACATCTTTTAACATGATCAATACAGTCTTGAATCATGCTAGGCCATAATATCCCATCTGCTTAACTTTAATTTTCATTTTAGGGTTAGATTAGTGTGCTCCACACAATCCTTCATAAACTTAGACATTACTATCTTGGCTTCGTCTAGTCCAAGGTATTATAGACACATTTGGTAAAATCCATGCCCGATATAATGTGTCATTTATAATTGTATCATAATGCTCTTTATAAAATTTGATGAGCTTTTGACTTATCTTTTGGTAGCCCACCACCTTTGAGATAGGTGATGAATGGTTCTTAGTCATGATTTTCTATTGTGGTCATAACTTCTTGACTTTTTTTTATTTTAAGGGCTTACAAGAGGGTTGGTGCTAGTCTAGCCTATGTTGGATTGTTATTGTAATTGGATTTTTTTAGAGTCTATCATTTCCTTAGCTAATTTATCTATTGTTTACCTTGTCATTGTCTCAATGTGACACCCTTATGATGGTTACTTTAGAGATTTGTTTTAAAATCCCAGTTATGTTTATGATAAAGCACTAATTCTAACATATTTATCTTAAAAGTCCTAATTATTTGTCGATTATAAGTTGGGAATCTCCATAACTATGAAGCTTCTTAATTTTCATATTAATTGCTAGTTCTAAGACTATAATTAATGCTTCATATATGGCCTCATTGTTTGTTCAAGACTCAGAAGATTATAAGAATATCATAATATAACCCCTTGGTTTTACAAATATCAGCCAATTTTGACCTATATTGTAGGTAAGCTATGTGATTTAATTTATTCTATGGATGAAGCTTCATCAAAATAAATCTCCCATCATGATGGTTCTTGAGCTTTTTAACTTCAAAAATTTGTTCATCGAGCAACTCATCATTAAGTTGAGGGTTTGCTAGTAAGGGATGACTAAGAGATTTGAGGCTTGCCCATTTAAGGCCTTTTATGGGACATATGTTATATCGAATTACAACAAAATGATAGTTCATTTAGCCAAGTGACCTATTAAAGTAGGCCTCCTCTTCAAAAAATTTGATTGGGTCAAACTTTGGATATTAATCTTATCTTGTGGGATAACATATAATGGTGTAGTTTTGAGTAGAAAATATTAATGCTAAACATTACTTTTCAATATGATAATACATTATTTTAGCTCCTATTAGATGTCTACTTATATAATATAATGCATTTTCCTTTCCTTCTTCATTATTTTGTGCTAGCAAACTTCCTAGTGATTCTTAGGCTACCTTATATAATATCAATGATTTCCATGTACTTGGTGCTATCAAGATTGGGGATACAATAAATATTACTTTATGTTGTCAAATGCTTCTTGACAAGCATTGTCGATAAAGGGTACATCTTTTTTTCATTAAAATGGCTAGCATCTACCAAGGAGATTAGAAATAAATCTTATAATATAAGCTAACCCTTGCGAGAATGCAATTATTTTAATATTTTAGGTGATTGAATTTTCATTATTACTTTTATTTTAGAGGATCTATCTCAATCCCTCTATATGTGTCAATAAAGCCTAGAAAATTTTTAGAGGTCACACCAAAAGCACATTTTAAAGGATTTATTTTTAGATCGAAACTCCAAATCCTAGTGAAAATGATCCATAGATTGTTTATATTCTCGCTTTGTATTTTGCTTTTAACACTCTATATACTTATATATGAGATCATCAAAGATGTGGGTCATCACTCTCTCAAAGACGGCATTCATATTTTTCAAGTCAAATGGCATTACTTTGTAACAATATATGTCAATTGGCATGCGAAGGATGTATGCTTCTCAAGTTCTAGAGTCATTTTAATTTAATTATAGCGATGATCCATCTATGAAGGAGAACATATCATAGTTGGATGTATTATCCACCATGAGTTCATTGGGTAATGGAAAATCATCTTTTGGGCATGCTTTATTTAAGTCTCAAAATCAATGTAGACATATTTGGCCATTCTCTTTCTTGATGTGATAATGTTAACATTCCGGTCGATATTTTTTTTGGATGAACCACGCTTTGATGAGCTTTTCAATTTAAGCGATTACTTATTCTTCAATTTCTAATCATATTCATCTTGATGCTTACTTTACTAATTGCATCAGTTTAATAGCCGTTATGTATAGCTACATCGATGATAAACTAGCATTTCACTATAATTCCATGTGAAGAAATCTTTATATTCATAAAGTAGTGCTTTTAATTCTTTCAATTTTTGATGTGAGGTTAGTACCAAAAGTTGGCCTAGGCTCTTCTTGATACCTAGTTTAAATTCCTAAAGTTCATCAATTGTGGCTTGATTGCCTTCTTCAATTCTTTTGGGGCTTCTTTGAGGTTGATTATTAATTCAACTTCAAGCACATTTTGTTCCCCTGAGGTACCCCTTTGTAGATTCGTGGTTTCAAAAGAGATTATTTTTTACTAGATATGGTACATCATGAGCTTATTGAGGAATTTGATGAAGGAATATATAATAATCCCCATGTAGCATATATTTTTCATAACCTATGGAACTCTAAAATTATCCCATTTTGAACAATCGAACTATACATTTGATTATGATAGCTAGTATTGTTTGAATTAGCCTTTTGATCTAATGAAAAGTATTAAGGAATGATTATTGAAATATCTTCTTTCTCAAATCATCTTCTTCAGATAGTTCTGCATGGAATTTGGTTTACTCTTCAACTTTATAGAAGAGGATTCCAAAATCTTTATAACCCTTCTAGGAGGGACATAAAATATTTTAATTATTCTATTTCTTCTCTCCTTATAGGTTATAAGGCTTTTATATGAGCTTTTGGTATTAATAATATTTTTATACCTTATTAGAGACACGAGGCTCAAACATTCTTATTAGACAAATGTGTGTTTTCATCTATTATTTGCTCATGCCACCGGGTACTAACCTCTTTTCTTTTGGCTTATAGAGGCCCTTCGAGGTACTAATTTTTCTTCATCTTCTTCAATATTGCTACCAAGATGTGGAATTACATTGGGTTATTTTGATTCATTAGTAATTTTACTTTTGGAATCACCACTCGTTAACATTAGCTTGATAGGTGGAGTTTCTTTGTTTTGGGCATTAACCTCTTCTTTCTTCTTAGGCATAAAGTATTTGGTGTCATCGTAGATCATGATTTCATGTATCAAGAATGAATTCATGTCCTCATCAATTTTATGCTCTTCACCATTTTAGATATATTTCATGTGTTGATGAAGAATCGAGAGTACTATACCATACTCATAAATCCATAGCCTACCAAGGAGTGCCTTATGAGCAACTTTGGCCTCAATTACATGAAATTTAGCTAGTGTATATAGTTCTCCAAAGTGTATGGGGGGACAATAGACCTTAGCGTTTCGCCCTTGTTCATTGAAACCTTGTAAAAATATCATACTATTATCAGGTATCGAGCATCCAAAATTACCTAAGTTTCTTAGTCATGAGATTATTTGCACCTGAGTCAATCAACACCCTCTTTACATGTGTAGAATTAATTTCAATCATAACATTGATAGTCGATTGTGTTTAGTCATTCCAGTAACAAATCTTTATTATGGAAGGTGATAATTCTGGTGTTTACAATGTAAGATCTTATTTCATCCTCTCTTCAATGAAAAATGCTTCATATTATTTTGAACATTGCAAAGTTTTTATTAAGGTCTCTTTTATATCTTGGGATAGCATGAGAGTATCATATATACTTAATAGAGCATCAAGCTTGTGTAAATGTGCTAGAATGTTATAGTTTACTCTTATTTTGGCAAACTTTTGGATTTAGATGGTGGTGGAGGTAAGACATCATTAATTTAATTTTTTTTATCTTTTCATTGGCTTTTAGTTGTTGAGGTGAAGAAATCTTTTTTTCACTCCTTAATTTCACATGTATTACTTCTACTATTTGGCTTTCCTAATCAAAAGAAGTTTTTGAGCTCGTAACTCATTGGAGTTCATAGAGTCTTCATGACTCTCAGTACTATTTGATTTAGGGTGTAGTTTCTTAAAGCCTAGCTTATTTTTCCATTAGTTGTAACTACATTTATCATTTGACATGTTTCTCTTACAACTTCTTCTTGATCTTTTGTGTCAATGTTTACATTAAAAGAAATGAAATAAAATAAAACTAGAATTTTTTAGCTATAATGTTGTGGTGATATGCTCATAGTGTTGAGGAACTACCACGGACTTCTAAAAGAAATAAGCGCATAGTCTAGCTATGAAATTATGGTGCAGTGTAATGACACACCATAATCTTGGAGTGAGGCACTAACTTCTTGAGAGAGGAGTAGTTATCCTACCCCTATAGATAAGAATGAGTAGTTCACTCTAAAGATCTTTCCCCACTTAACTCCACTCTCTCTCTAAACTAGTGCTCACACTTCTCTCCAAGCTTTCTCACTTTAGGTAAACAATTTATGTGCTTTCTTACTAGTTTAACAAAAAATCCTATCATTGATCTTTGATCCGATGTGGAAAACTTGGATATTTGAAGACCTCTATCGTTAAATTTTATTTCAATATGAGACAAAACCCCTCCCCTACATTGATCTTAGATCCTAAACAAGAGAATAGGGCTCGCCTATGATTTTAAATATAGCACTACTAAAGTGAAATGTTGCTGAAATTTCTAAAAAATTGTGAAAGATTGGCACTTTAAATTCAAAATTTAGCCAATAACTGTTGAGGCACTAGATATTGGTATCACGGTCTTTGCTATCAAGTATTCATATTACAAGAGCATTGTCATAGTGCGAGAAATTAGTGTCAACGCTTTAATGAAATCCCATAGCACCAGTGTCATCTCATCAATGACACGACACCATGTTCTAATACAACTAAATTAACTTCATAACACCATGGAGCCATAGCATTAGCATTGTGGTATATCCACATGTCACTTTGAATATCACTTTGAATATTTTGAGCAAAAAGAGATAAAATCCCACAAGCCGTGGATTTGTAGGGACAACAACGTGGTGATGTAGGGACAACAGTGCCATGTCACCTTGTATGCAAAGAAAGGATTTAGAAAATTTTCTATTAGGGAGAAAATAATTTTCCACAATGTCACGTGTCTGTGGGATAGTGTCGTGGCACTCACCTCTAGAGTTCTTCACTCTAACTCCCTTTATAGAGGCATTGGCATATCAACATTGAGATGATGCACCCTAATATGAATTTTTGTATAAGTTGCAAACAAATTTTATTTATTATGGAGCATCAATAGAAACGATAATGCACAAACATAACACATAATAATAAAAGGGAAATTTTATTACTAAGTTTGAATATTACAATTACAAAATAAAAAGAAGAAAAAAATACAAAGCGTAGGAAAGTTAATAGTGTACTGTCACCACCTTCCTCTTCCTCTTCTTCCTCCTCTTTCATTCCCGATGGCAGTAGGGTAATCACATGGGGATGATATTGAGACCAGTAGGGAAGGAGACCTTGCTAGGATCTACAAGATTACAATTAGAAACATGTTGACCAATTATGGTGTTTCAAATTGGAGCCGTAGAGACACAATCTTAGGGGTACTTATTGAAGTGATCAAGTGTTGTATTAAGGTATGATGTATCATCTCGAGATGAAAATATCACCCTAATAGACTAATCATCTAATAATGACTCCTAAGGATAGATGGGTCTATGTATACTAGAGATCTTTCCCTAACTTTACATGGAAGTAAAGTAGGTTTATTTTATATCGATTCTTTAGCTCCTTATGGAAGTAAGCTTCCCATCTTAGAAAATGAGAGTCTTCTAAGAATACTCTCAATTAAAGTAGTCAATAAGTATCTCTAAATATTTCAAAGCTAGACTATCAAATGATTAGGTATTTATGAAAATCAAATGGTAGAGTTCAAATAGGAAGACTTATTTATGGATTTCAAAGAAGAATAAATAGGAAGCACCCATGATACTAGAAATCCTAGTGGGTGTTTTATTTTATATATAGTGATGCTTTACATTTGAGAGAGAATTTATTGTTTAAGTTATAGTATTGTTAGAATGCTAGGGCTTATAGTCCAACAACATAAGATCTTGGAAATGCCTAAGAGGTGAGGACTTATGCTCATAGCCCAAAGAAAATAAGTAGCCTCAGAACCTATATCAAAAAGTCTTTAGCACAAGATGAAAGCACAACCTAAGTCTAATTAAGAAAGATGAGATATGACAATTCACACACAGAGAGAATGAATACACCACAGAATCTTCTAGGCTTACAATTACTTGGAGTAGCCTAACACCTCACTGCTTTAAAACCACATAGGCTAGGCTTATATTGATGCAAGATAGCTGTATTATTTAATTAAGAATGAAGCTAGAATCCTAAACTCACTCTCAGAGACTAGATCATATTAGTATAAAACATGACTTAGACTAATGCAAAAACAAATTTATAAATCATTTTGACACATTTATTTTGGATCAAGGGCACGGGACAATTATACATATATGCATGATGAAATCAAGTCATGGGCTAAATCAATTAGAAGAGGTGTTCTCCACTACAAGGGATCGCCTCAAAATTCAAACATATCCCCTATCGTGCAAGAGTGGAGACCCTCCTTATTCAAGATTGGCACAATATAATATACATGGTATGATAACATACAACATATAGCTAAGGGATTTCTAAATTTTTTATTTATCTTTATTATAGACCTAAGCTTTAAGATGAGGTTATGAGTTATATTAAAATTTAGTTATGAATTTTAGTAAGGATAGAAAATTTTAATTTTATTCTAACGAGCCTACCACATCTAAACCACACATCCAAATAATCAAACTTTAAGAAACCTATAAGAGGCATGTCATTTCCATTGTACAATCTAAACACAATAATTAAACATATGAATTTCATAAAATAATATGAGGATGCGGTGGTACTGTGTACACCTAGAAAAGAAATGGAATTTGATAGCCTATACCCTTATACAACTTGAATTATAATAGAATATTACAATTATAATGAATGTTATGGGGATCTTCAATCTCTTATCTTTCTTTCCTTCTTTTGGATCAGTTTGGTCTTGGCTTCACAATGCCTCACATATCTTTGCCTTCTATCCACTAGTCATCCTAAATATTAGGAGATTAATAAAACTTAATTTCTATTAAGAGGTATGATTATCTAAAGTTCAAATTGTTCAAGTTTAATATTAAGAGAGGTTCCACTTGATCTTTGAATGAATGGATTAATTTTAATTTATTATTTTTTTTTATTTTATTTGATGCCTACTTAATATCTAATTATTATGAAGAGAAGAAAGGGGTTTGACCCCTTCATCCCTATCTAAGTTGTTTTCTAAAGGTATATTATTATGGCTTAGGTTTCTTTAGTGAACTATTTATTATATATTTTTTTATTAAACCTAAGTTTGGGTTAGTCTTAAGAAATATTATTCTAACATAAAAGACATATCGAATTAATAAAACTTAATTACCATTATATGGATAATACTCCACCACTTCTTTCCATCATCAATAGCATACATATTTCTTCATTTATATTATTCATGATATTTGATTTAATACACATATTTATACATACAATATATATTTATATTTTTTCACACTTCAATGATCATTAATGCATGTATTTTGGTAGAAAAGAAAGATTTCATCCCTTAGTTAAGAATATGTAGACATGTATTAAATATTTGGGCAAGTCGTCTTTGTTGTTAAACAAAGGGAGTGAGGTTATCTAAACCTTCTTGGGGCTACTTAGAGCTTCTTTTTTCATGGATGTCCAGACTATATACTTTCCAAATTAAGTACATGTAAACATATGCTTAGGGATGAAAATCATGCTAAGATTATATAGTAGCAAATCCTTTTATTCATGCGAAAACATAGTAACATGAAGAGTAAAGTTTTATCTCCAATTCTAGTACATGAATACACATAAATAAAATTATGAAAGTATGTGCCATTGTTAAACCATGGAAGTGAGGTTATCTAATACCTCCTTGGGGCTATTTAAAGCCTCGGGTTCCTGGATGTCCGGACCATATACTTACCAATTCAAATGTATGTAAACATGTACATGAAATGTAAATATAAAACAAAATCTTTAATACTTTTAAAATTATAACTTAAATGTAAACTTTATTGAATATTTATAACCAACATTAACTTATATTTTCATCACTAGCTTATAGTTTTGAAAATAATTTAGAATTTATTTGTGATAATAGCCACACCTTGTAATAATATTTATCCAACACATGCAACTTAGATATAACTATGTTCTTTTGATTCTCTTCTCTCTTTTTTAAAACATGAACATATGAAACAAATTCCATGCACATTTATGATGCTTGAAAAGAAGCAATTAAACATTGCCACATAACATATTCAATTACATTAAATCCTAAGGACAATCAAGCCAAATAAATATTCCTTAAGAGTAACCAAAATTCTTATGAAATTTGATTTTGGTGTTTGAATTATTAAAACCTAAAGAGGAGGGATATGTAGTATTTACCCCATCCCATGTTGGTGATTTCTTTGCGTTAAAGAAAAGTAATTAAATAGATTTTGATGACTTGATTAGGTTTAAACCATTATGCACATTGGTTTGATTACCCTTCCCAAAAGTTACGTAATTTAATTAACTACTTGATCATGAGTCTTCAATGATATGCTTTTAGGAAAGTGGAACTTGCAATGCACCTAAAGGGATCTAATACAATTAAGCTCATGCTTAAGAGTTAATTGGATTAAAGAAGGAAATAATCTAATTTAAGTACTCTTATGATTTTTAATTTCCTTAACAACTTTATGTTATTAAACACATAAAGGAAACCAATGAATTATTTTTGAATTATGAACCAATCATTAATTCTATTTGACTTCCATTTTTATCATTAATTTTTCTAATTAGTCACTAATTATCACTTATGTTAATTAACCTTCTTGAAGAGATACATTTGGAAAAATAATTAGGAAAATGATCTTAATTACTTCTCCTCATTATTTCCATTATTCATAAAGATTAATTATCATTATTTATTTAATTTTCACTATTTATCAATCATAATAATTATTAAATTAATTAATGAGGGTGATTAGGATTGAAATTCCAAATCCTTTAAATTTCATGGCAAATAATTCCAAGGAAACTATGAGGAGGACATCCCATGAAATCATCCCACCAAATTTAGAATTAATTATCTAAGTAATTAGTAATTAATTAAGGTAATTAGCCTAAGCTTCAAACCTTAATTAAACAATGTTCCTTTGGGTAAATTACAGATTTTATTTTTCTTAAATTTTCTCTGTCTAACCTTTCCAAAATGGGTTTATTAATATTTTTTGGATATTTCTACAATTAGTTATAGATTTTTTGAAGTTCACCATAATAACATTTTTAAGGCTTAATTAATCCTTTAAACTATCGAGTCCGAATGCGATCACGCTTTCCACATAGTACTATGGTATTGGTTACTTAAATCATCCGATGTGGCGGTGACTCGTGATGATGGATGCGATTTTATCCGTATCAATCTCAAATCGAGTCATTAATTCAACAAGATTAAGGAATGAATGATTGATAATTTGTTATCCCCACTTTGGAGACATTGTCCACCTTTCACCTCAATCAAGCTCGTCATAGTTCATTCGATGGTGAAACTAACTCTAAAATAATCAAGGAATGAATCTAAAGGAATCATATGATCAAAATCACATGAAAACATAATTTACTTCAAAAGACTAACTCTAGGAAAACAATAGTTTGCGATTTTTTTCCTCGTAGCTAGATTAGCGGTCCATCGATAGAGGTAGCTTCATCTTGAAGAGGCAAGCCTAGAGAAGATCACAACATGCCTCCCCATTGCTTTGTGAAGCATCGCCATCACAAATCCCATCGGAGTTGATCTAAGGACATCTTTTAGTGGTTGAATTGATGAAACTATTCATTTTGGCTCACCAAAGTGAGGTGAAGGTGTGGGAAGAGTTAATTTGAGTTTGGTGGAGATTTTCAAAACTTGGATGGATGGAGCTCTCGGGTTGATCGGGGTTGGTCTCGATGGCGGGACACCAAGAGCTGGAGAGGGTATGAATGTGGAATTCTTTGGGGAAGGTGTGCGTTGACTTTGAATCCACGGGGAGGAGTATACTCTCCTCCCAGATGAACTAAGAGCTAAGATTGGTTGACCTTTGGTATATCATCCCATGTGGCGAGGTGGTGAGGGGCTCTTGGGAGAGGTGAGAGGTTGAGGAGTGTAATGGTATGGCATGGGGTGTGTAGCCTCCCTTATGTGGACCAATGGGTTGCCATAGGTGAACTCACCCTCTTATGGCCAAAGGCTTGACAGGTCGGTGGTCTTCTTGTCCAAGAAGAGCCAAAAGTGGCTGCCATGGGGTAGGGGTGAACCCACCCAAATGGTCCCATTTGGGTGGCTTGGCTCAATGGGTTTGACCCAAACCAAGTTCACCATGGGTTGGGCCCACTTGAGGCAGTGGTGACCAAGGATGAGTCATGCCAAATTTGGTTGGGTTTGGGCTTAGTTTAGTTGGTTTGTTTGAATTTGATGGGTCAAATGGATTCAATTGGGATAAGTTGACCAATTTGACCAAATTGAGTCAAACTAATGGTTTGGGTGAGTTCAATTGGTCATTTTGGAGTGAGTGCAATTGGTTTGACTTAATTTGGAGTGGATTAGGTTTGATTCATATGGGTTCATTTAGGCCAAATGGGTCAAGTTGATCGATTTGGTCAAATTGGTTAAATTGGGTTGAATGAAGGGTTGGTCTATGTTTGATTGATCATTTGGGAATGATTGTAAGTGTTGATTTGAATTGATTTGGATTAGAATGAGTTTTGATTTAATTTGATCTTTTAGGTTAATTTAGGCTACGTAAGTCAATTGGGTTGGCTTAGTCAAATTGGCTTCAATTGATGATTGTAGGGTGTTAAATAATCAATTTATAATTGATTAGAGGCATTAGTTGTAATCATTTTGGATTAAAATGAGATTTGGCCTATTTTGTCCCTTTAGGTTAATTGGGTGAACACGGGTTAAGTGGTCAAATTAGCATTTGACAATTGATTGCAATTGGGTAATCAAAGATGATCAATAATCATTATGAAATGGATTGGATGAGTTGATTTAATCCAATTTGGGTTGAATTGAAGTTTGAATCAAATTGATCATTTAGGTCTCATTGGGTCAAGTGAATTGGGTTGATTTGGTTGAATGGGTGAGTTGGTTCCAATTAAGTGTTGAGAGGGGTTCAATGATGGATTTAAAGTTGATTAGTGGCTTTGATCGCAATTAATTTGGGCTCAAATAGGTTTTGGCTCATTTGAACCCTTTAGGTCAAATGGGTTAACTTGGGTTGGTCAATTTTCTTTGGTTCAATTGGCATAATTACAAGTATTGGCATGGCTTGGAATGAACTAATAAATAATAAGAGAGGGTGAGAAAATTAAGTTGGATTTAGTTTTCTTGAGCGAGCTTGAATTGAGTTATGGGATTGTGATGGGGTTAACTTGGTCAAGACTCAAGTTAACGGCTTGGAGCTTGGATTAGAAAACCAAATTCAAGTAAGATCAATTGAATAGGTTTGAGTTTAGTTGTGTTTCATTTATATGAGCTTAAATTTGAATGAGTGAATAGGTATGAGTTTTGATTTAAGCCATAGGAAAGGTAGAACCTATTTATCTTGAGGTACATCTTGGCTTAGGTTATATTCTCTAAGTCTCTAAGCTTATATTTAATATTTTTTAATCACTAAAAGTGTCTTAGCACTAAAGAATTCCAAGTGTCTAGAAGGTTCCTAAGTCTAAGATGAGAAATGTTAATTCTCACTCCAAAAGTGAGGTCAACACTAGCGCAATGTTGAATTGGGCCATGTAAGATTGCATCTACTATTGATCCATATGATGGTTAAATTTGTGTTCCGGACTTTCCCGCTATGCTTATCCACCCTCTTCCACAAGTCGATACCTAGGCGCCAATCTCTTGAACTTGCTCAATGACTTAAAGTTTATGATATAGATGGGGGTATGTGAACTCTCTCCCACTTCAAATCTATTCTCAAACCCCCCCCCCCCCCAATCACTTTCTTCGTTAGAGATGCCTTCTTAAGGAGTACCTTCTCATCAAGCCCCTACAACTCCCATTACACAAACCTTATATAGAAGGGTAGTTGTACCCAAAAATAGTGCTCCCCTTTAACATATTACAAATAGAATTAAAAATAACTTTCCCAATATCAATTAAGAACTCTTTTTAATAGCAAAAATTAAAAAATACTTCTTCATAACCTCACCGATGTTACCAGAGGGCATAAACGTGAAATAGTGACAAGCTTTAGAAGCGGTCATCGACAATAGAAAAGTTGATAATCCTTTCCTCCTGTCATTTTATTGCACACTTTCATTTTTTCCACCAAGAAAAGAATAATCTCATCAAAAATTAGGATGATCATTATAGTAAAAAAGATATTAATCATCCTTAATATTAAAAGGTCATAATATGCATTTATAGCTCTACCATCATAACTTACGACTTTCCTGGACGTATACTTTATTGTTCGCCATCCATTCATGAAGAATTTATGCACCATCGGGATGATGCATGAGTTATTGTTGTATTCTAGCTCAAGCCACCTTTGCTCCATGATTATCCCCTCCACGCCATTGATTCTAGAAACCCCTTTTATGGAATCATGTGCTTGTGAAGGAGAGTGTCTGGTATCCTTCCTTGATGTCGACCGATGAATTGACATCATTAGATGCACTTATATTGCGCACTACTCTTCTAAGAGGCATGATTAATAGTGGAAATTAGAAATCCAAATGAGTGAAAGAAAGGAAATCCTTAAGAGAAGATATTGTTGAATGAAAATCCTTAATAGTATGGGCCTCTATTTATAAATCAAGACCCGACCACACTCGGGCGGCAACGGCGCTACCCTCGGGTTGCAAAACACGACCTCGGTGTCACAATGCCCACATGCGTCTTTGAGGCACTAGTCGACTCATCCCATTGATTACTATGTGGTTAAAAGATAAATTCGATTCTAATAAATTTTTGTAACCGATGTGCGTGAAAAGAGCGCGACATCGTAGTGCTCGACAGCACCACGGTGCTCATTAAAATGAGGCTATTGTTTCCCCTTAAAACCCGCATTTTATTAAGAATCTTGACTAGTGTAACAATGATACAAAGTGGCACCACATCATTGTTCAAACAATCAAATGACCAATAATGTTGGCGTTGTGACACTACATATGTTGTACCAAAGCAGAGCCTCCACTCATTTGCCCCTATGTCATGCCACATAAGTAGCGGGCTCCATTATCATAGCATCATGGATCTTAGTGCCCAAAATGAGAATTTTATGTACTATTAATAAAATTTAAATTTTTATTCATTTTCTATGCAAACACTACTATGTTTACTTAATATGTAGATAATTCATTTATATGCCAATCCAAAAAAATGTAAGTCCTATTTTCCATCGGTTTTCACATTCCAAAGGGATATAAGCCTAGCAATTGCTTCACCATGTGAACATCTATCTCTTCACCATGCTAACACCTCATAATTCCTACCACTTGAACAAATTCATGTATGTCCACCATGTGGACAATTTTGATTTTCTCATTCCAAAGGAATTTAAGCCTAACCTAATTCATTCACCATGTGGACATCCACTGTTCTCCATGCAAACACCTTATAAACTATTCACCATGTGAACACTCTTACACCAATTACACTAAAATTCTAAGCCTACTGAGATAACTGGAATGAGGCAACCCATGATTGTTAATCAAATTCTGGATATTATGGCTATGTCCCTCAATTATGCGAATAATGTAATCCGGGATGATAGAACCATGGGATCTTGATTGGGATTATACCCTTATTTCTAGAAGGTAGTAATATATGTCACACACACACCTCTAAGACTCCAATTGCATGATAGATATGTATGTTTCCAACCTTAATCGAGAGTGGTCTCTTACTATAGTAATAGGGGTAATTAACTATGGAGTTTTGCGTCCATAGGAAGTATAACCCATATCTAAATAAATCATAACCTAAATGTTAGGGAAATATGGTTGAATATATATCAATCAACCTCATAAAAAAATACTCCTACCCATCCCATAAAGATAGCGAGCAAAGTTAAAGGCATTTTTCCATAACAATCGGTTGAGCTATAAATGGTGCATATATTTCGAATCTAACCGAGCTTGAGAAGGTTGTTCATACTCCTCTAAATAACCTATCATTTTTTATGTCTAGGAATTTTGCTTTCAAGTTTTCTTTTTTTTCTTGACTTATGAAGCTTTGACATTGAAGGTTTATTATTATTTTGTCTACTCTTTCATTTTGTATTAAAATTGTTCTCTATTTAAGGAAGTATCATGGAATTTATTTATGGTTCTAGGGCATTCCTCCATGAACACCTTATAGGTAAAATAATATTGATCATTCTTTTAGTCTTCTTTGAGATGAAAGTTTTCTAGCCTCCTTCTTCTTCATGCTTGTACTTGTGAAGTTTTTTCTTAGTCTTTATTTGTGTCCTAAGTCTTGCTAAACATGACCTTCTCATTTTATTCTTTAGGATTTTATCTGAAATAATTCTTACCTTTTTCTTTTTTAGGATTTACTACTACACTATCGATAAGGTAAGTTCTCCATTACGATAACTTTTCTTAATACGCCTTTAAAAATAGAACAATCTTCAATTGGGTAACTTATAAGCCTATGCAAGGGACAATAGGTAGTATCATCGACCTGTCTGATCTAGTCGCGGCTCTAGCGACTTCAATCCAAACTTTAGGGGCTTAAAATCTTAGAAGTACATTCTTTCTTAAAAAAGTAATGCTTAGCCATCTTCTTCTAGAGGATTGGTACCCTTTTCTTTTCCTCTATTGGCTTTGTGATCACCACAAAATTGGTTTTCCTCCATTTCTTTTTTTGTCCACTAAAATGTGAATATTGTATTCACATCATTCTTTTGGACTCTACTTGGGTTGCTTTTGTCTTCTCGGTAGAGTAATTAGTTTAGCTTAAATTAAGCCATTTTTGTTTGTGTGACTTGGAATATAATGATTGTAGCCATGGTAAGGTATGAGACCATTTCATCATCAATATTTTCCATGAGGAGTTCCATCATGCTTCTCATGAGATGTTGATCACATCTCATACATAGGTTTCTCCATCTAGTGATATATTTAATGACACTCTCATCCTTTCTCCTTTCTTCTAAGGCAAGATTTGAAATTGTTACTTTCTTTGTTGCAATTACAAATCTCTTGATGAAGAGTGCCTCTAGCTGAAATTGTTATTGAGCCATTAGATAACTCGACATATCATTCAAAGGTCATATAGGTAAAATTGCTTATGAATTAGCATAACACAAAGCATCTTTTATCGGTATTTTAGCATGATGCTTTAAATTGAGCCAAATGTTGTTGACAATTTTTTACTGCACGAAGTTATTAAACTTTTTGTATCCTTTAGGATACTATACTTGATCATTCTGCTAGATCGATCATCCTTTTCCTACCGGTTACTCGGTGGTTTGAGGCTATCACTACTTTGAATTTTTTTGCTAACGAGGTCTTCTACTTAGGATTTTGTGATAACATAACTTCTTGATGAGAGTTAGGTTTGGCTTTCCCTAGAAGTTCTTATCTCTTTCCATAACTATTGGTAATTTGGGTGGAGCATTTTGTACACCTTCATTTTCCACCTTCTAGATTTCTTATCTCCGGTGGATTCCTTGAAGGAATCTATTGTGTTGTTGTTGTTATAAGGTTAAGCTAACCAAATAATTCCTTCATCAACCCGCTAATCTCACTAAGACAGGTTGTGCTAACGATTTCTTGGTCTCTTCTTTAGAGTTGGGAACCCATTTATTGTTGTAGGCTTGCAATATTCATGAGTTCTTGATCACTTTAAACTTGAGCCTCACCTCTAGGCTCTTAATGACTTGGGTTTGTCTATTGATCCTCCTCGCTTTGCTATTGGACACTACACCTTTGTTTCGTAGATGATTATCAATCATATGATTAATCTCGACCTCCATGTGATCAATATTTTCATTATTTTGGAGATCTAAACTTTGCGGTTCTTTATTTGTTGGGAGATCTTTATCTTCCCAAACAAAATTGTTCTTCCATGTCATCGTCCATTACCGGTTCTTTTGGTGGCTTTAGCTAATGATAGGAGAGTTAGCATTTTCATTATTTGGGAACTAATTTATGCTAAGCTCTCTTATCTTTGACATATTTCTATCCTTTGACCCTCCATATCGGTGGGACCTTCCATTGATGGATCTCGAGAATGAGTCCCAAATGTCACACCTTGGTGCTCACCAACCGAGTTAAAATAGCATGGGTGATATGGCTTTCTTTGATTGTTGTGAGACCTTCCGATAATTGGCAATCTATTTGTTTTAGATGGGATGACTTGTTGTCGTTTTCGAGATCATCAAATTTTTTTGTCTTGGTTTGCTCAAGATGGGCAAGACAATAATTCTTAATATTCCCACTTCTTTTAAAGTAAAAATTTGTTGGTTTTGTGACTTAGCTAACCAACTTCTTGATCCTTCTTTGAAGACCTCTATTCTTTATAGTCTTGAACTAATTAATTTGAGAAGAAATAATTTTTATTTGACATGGTGATTCGAGACATGGGACTTGTAGGTTTGTCCCAAAAAAATTTCCTTATAATTCCTTCAAAGTCATTTCTTTTGACCCATCTCAATAAGTCAAAGCTGTTATTTGTAAGTATGTTAGCTCTACCTATGGGTTAGATTCTTAGTATGAATAGGTAATCGACAAAGACTATATGAGGCATTGTATTTTCTTCAAGCTCTTTTGGACATCTTAGTACTCAAAGAAGATGTTTTATGGTCATTTTGCCACTCAAAGCTAGGATATTAGTTTATGTTGGGATCTATTCTTCAAACTTGATACTAAGTGGATTGGCTATGATATATTTCAATTTGGGCTTAGTGGACATTTTATCTTTAGCATTGTTGACCTCACTTTCGAGTGAGGATTAATCCTTCCCATCTTAGATCTAGGAACCTTCTATACACTTAGATTTTCTTAGTGATAGGACACTTCTAGTGATTAAGGGAACACTAAACCTATGCTTAAAGACTTATAAGGTATAACTAAGCCTAGAGTTTACCTTAGAACAAATAGGTTTCACTATCCTAAAGCTGAACCAAAACTCATGCCCATTCACTAATTCAAATTTAAGATCATGTAGATGACATTAAACCAACCCCAACCTATTCAATTTTCAATTTGGTTTTCCAAGCACCAAGCCAAATTAACTTGGATCTTAACTTTAAGTTAACTCCACTATAATTCTATAACTCAATTCAAATCCATTCAAACAAACAAAATACAATCAAATTTTCTCAATCACTCTAACTATTCAATGGATCATTTCAAATCACTCTAGCACTTTCTATCAAGCCAATTGAATCAAAGGAATGATCAACCCAAGTTAGCCCATTTGACCTAAAGAGTTCAAATGAGCCAAAACTTAATTAAGCCAAAATAAATTCTAATCAAGGCCACCAATCAACCTTAAATGTATCATTGAACACATCCCATCCATAACCCTAATTGATCCAAGTTGGCTTGACTAAGTAACTTCCCAAAGTGACCTAAAAGATAATTGAACCAAATTCCAATTAGACTCCCATTAGATCAAATCAACCATTCAATCCCTTCATTGATGATTGTAGACATTATTGAACACTCCACTAGTTAATTGAACTAATCAAGTAAAGTTGTCCCTTTGACCCAAATTGACCTAAGGGTCAAATTGAACCAAATAAAATCTTAGACCAAATTGGTTGAAACCAATACTTTCAATCAATTACCAAGTGAATATTGAATAAGATCCAACCCTCAATTGAACCCAATTTGGTCAACCTAACTTTAGCCTACTTAGCCCAATTTGACCTAAAGGGCCACATTAAACTAAATCACTCTATAACCCAAATCAATTCAAATCAACTCTTCCAATCAATCACCAATGATCAATTGAACATAGACTAACCCATGCTCAAGCCAATTTGGTCAAATTGATCAAATTGATCAACAAGACCCATTTGATCTAAATTGAATCATATGAGCCAAATTCAAATCTAACCCAAATTGAATCAAACTAATTAACTCAATCACTCTAAATGACCATTTGAACCCACCCAAGTCATCACTTTGGCCTAATTTCATCAAAATGATCATAGCCCAACTTGACCCATATGACCCATATGGGTCAAATTGAGCTTAACCAAACCAAGCCCAAATCCAACCAAACTTGGCATGACTCATCCTTAGGTCACATGGGCTTACCCAAGTAGTCATAACCCATGATGAACCCGGTTTGGGTCAAACTATTAAACCAAGCCACCCAAATGGGATAAAATCCCCATTTGGGTGGGTTCTCCACCACCCTATGGCAACCTCATTTGGCTCTTCTTGGAAAGAGGACCCTAAATCAACCTAACCCAAAGCTTTTGGGCTTAGTATTTGGCCAAGAGAGGGTGAGTTCGCCATGGATAACCATTATTTTTTAAGGAGTGTGTACACCTCATGCGCCCACTACACTCCCTCGGATCTCATCCTCAACCACCTCACCGTCCTCTCATCTCCACCACCTACCCCGTGATCGCCAAAGGCTAACCAATCCTAGCTTAGTTCAGCTAGGGAGGAGAGTATACTCCTCCCTATCTATTTAAATGCAACACAAAGCTTCTCTAGAGCATTCAACACAGCCTCATACCTTCTCCCGAGCTCCTCGTGCACTCCCTGTGAGACCAGCTTCGATCGGTCCCAAGAGCATCATCCATCCAAAATTCCCAAATATTTACCAAACTCAAATGAACTCTTTCCACACCTTCACCTCACTCCAGAGCCAAAATGAATCATTCCCAGTGATTCAACCACGAAAAGATGTCCTTAGACCAACTTTGGCGAGCTTTACGATGGAATTTGGTCCACAATCGATGGGGAGGCGGTTCAAGATCTTCTAAACAATGCTTCATCTTTTCAAGATAAAGCTACCTCATCGGTGGACCGTCATTCTATAACTCTAAGATAAAAATTTGGCAACCGTAGTCTCGACTAGGTGTTGGTCTCTTTTGAAGTGAATCATGTTTTTGTGCCATCTCTATTGTAGGATCTACTTAAATTCATTCTCGATAATTTTGGAGCCAATTCTACCGTCGAACAAGCTCAAGCAAGCTTCGGATCGGCGACAAAAGGTGGATGGTGTTCGTCTTCTAGAACTAGCGGATGACGGATCACCGATCGTGCAGATTAGAATTAGAATGGGTGTGATTAATCATGTTAGAATTCTAATTTCATCCCTTTAAAATCATGAGATAAATCTAAACCATCTAATCCGAGATTTGATGATGAAGTGAAATCATCCGCCCATTAAGTTAGTTGTTGCGTTAGATGATTTAAGTGGTCAATGCCATAGGCAATGTGGAAAGCGCTTCTACATCAACATCCACATAGTGCCAATAATTTAAATGGTTAATTTTAAATGGCCGAACTTCAAAAAATTACAACTAATTTTATAAAAATCTAAAAAATAAATAAATAAACCCATTTTGAAATGGTTAGACAAAGGAGAATTTTAAAAATTAAAATCCATAATTAATATTCAATCAATAATGCATAATTGTGGTTTGAATCTTAGGCTAATTTCTTTTAATTAAGGCTAAATTACTTGGCTAATTAATTCTAAAATTGGTGGGATGATTCTATGGGATGTCCTCACCTCCCATAATTTTCTTGGAATTGTTTGCCATGTAATTTAATGTATTTGGAATTTCAACCTTAATTATCCTTCTTAATTAATTATTAAATTGGTGAATAGTATACAATTAAATAATTATTATTAATCAATCAAAGTGAACAGTGGAGATAATGAGAAGAAATAAGCCCCTTCTTAATTATTTTTCAAGTATATTTTAAGAGGGTTAATAAACATGTTTAATAATTAAAGAATAATTAGGAAAATTAATGAAAAATCAAAATAAAATTAACTATTAGTTCAGATAAGCCAAATATAATCCATTAAATTTTTCTTTATATGTTTAATAATATAAAGTCATTAAAGAAATTATGATTATCCCATTGGTGTAAGAATATCATAAGAGTATTTAGCTTAAATTCTTTTCTTCTTTAATCTAATTAACTCTTAAGCATGAGCCTAATTGCATTAGACTCCTTTAGGTGCATTGTAAATTTTATTTTTCTAAAAAATATATCATTGAAGGCTCATGATCAAGTAGTTAATTAAATCAAAGAAGTTTAAAGAAGCGTAATTAAGTTGATATGTTTAATGGCTTGAACTAATCAACTCATAAAATCTATTTAATTTCCTTCTTTAAATATATTAAATTACTAACATGGGATGGGATAAATACTAAATATCATTTCTCCTCTTTAAGTTTTAACAACTTAAACATCAAAATCAAATCTTATAAGAACTTTGGTTGTGTTAAGAAGTATTTATTTAACTTGATTATCCTTAAGACTTAATGTAATTGAGTATGTTATGTGGCAACATTTAATTAATTTTTTGCAATTACTATAAATGTGCATGCCATTTATTTCATATGCTCATGTTTCAAAAAAAAAGGTAATTAAAAGAATATGATTGCATTTAAGGCATGTGTTGGATAAATGCTATTATATATATAATGTATATTATCACTAATAAATCTCAAAAAAAAAATTTTGAAACTATAAGCTATTAATGAATAAAAATGTTTGAAGTTTAAGTTAATGTTAGCTATAAATACTTAATAAAGTTTCCATTTAGTTATAACTTATATATAGTAAAGGATTATTTTATCTTTATATTTCATGTGTATGTTTACATGTATTTAAATTAATAAGTATATAGTCTAGACATCCCAGAAACATGAGGCTTTAAGTATCCCCCCAAGGAGGTCTTAAATAATCTCACTTTCCTAGTTTAACAATGACGTGCTTAAGTTCACTTATTTGTATACATGTACTAGTATTCGGGATAAAACTTTACTTTTAGTATCATTGAACTTAATATGAATAGAGAATTTATTTTTACATAACCCATGCAAGATTTTATTCCTATGCTTATGGATATGTTCACATGTATTTGAATTTCCAAGTATATAGTCTCGACATCATGGGAAACGAGGCTTTAAGTATCCCCAAGGAGGTCTTAGATAAGTTCACTTCTTGATTTAACAATGGCACATACTTGCTTAAATTTCTAAAACATGTTTGCATATGCTTAGCTATGAAATGAAATCTTTCTTTCTACTAAATTCATGCATTTATGCTAATCAAGTGTGCAAAATATGAGTATGTATTGCATGTACAAATATGTATATTAAATCAAATATTAAGAATAAATGAGAAAATAAAAAAAAGAAAGTGTGTATATTATTGATAATGAAAAGAAGTAGTGGAATGCTACTCATGTGATAGTAACTCAATTTCATTAATCCTAATATGCCTTTTATGTTTGAATGAGATTCTTTAGAATTAATCTAAACTTAGGCTTAATAAAATGTTCATAAATAGTTATTAAACTAAACCCATGATAATATACCTTTAGAAAATAACTTAGATTGGGATAAAGAGGTCAAACCTCTTTATTCTCTTTATAATAAGGTGTTAAGTTGATATTAAATAAAAAATGCAAATTAAAATCAATCAATTTATTAAAAGATTTGAAGTGAAATCACTCTTAACGATTAATTTAAATAACTTTAAAACTTTAGACAATCATACTTCTAAAGCCTAATCAAGACACACCACACTAAGCCTTAGCACACATTAGAATTCTAAGTCACCAATTCTAGTGTTAAGTTAGTTGTGTATGTTATGTTGATGTATTTTATTTTATGATGTAATATTTTAGACTTGATGTTAGGATTATTTGTGTGAAGACCGGATGTTAGGTTGTTAGTAGCCTGGATATTTTATGCAGGGATTATGCTAATGGGGCCACTATAATAATAAATAAATATAAATATTTTTTGCTTGCGTTGCTTATGTCTCTAAGCATAATCCAATTATGACAGTAGACTTGGCTATCCAAGTGTAGGGTGTTAAGTCCAAATATGTGATATATAATTGTTTGGCTTGTATGTTTTTTAACTAACATCTAGTTTGCGGTGAAGTTAGATATTTTTTTATATGAATATGTAATTTTTTAATAGGATTAGGATTAGTGTTATGGGATTTATGATGGTTAGAAGGCAAAGACCTAGAAGGCTCGTGAAGAAATATAATAGATTGAAGACCCCCATAGGATTCATTATAATTATAATATTCTATTATAATCCGGGTTGTATAAGGGTGGAGCTTCCTACTCAATTTCTTTTTTTTGGAGGTATGGTGGTACCCGACCTCTTATTCTTTTATGAAATTCATATGTTTGACTATTGTGTTTAGGCGTGCAATAGTAATGGCATGCCTTTATAGGTTTCTTAAAGTATGATAATTTGGATGTGTGTCTGGATGCGGTAGGCTCTTTAGGGTAAAATTAGATTTTCTATCATTACTAAATAACTCATAACTAAATTTTAATATTCAACTCATAACCTTATTTTAAAGCCTAGGTCTTTAACTAAGATAAAAAAAAAGATTTATCAACCCCTCTGAATGTTGTATGTTATAACACCATGCATATTATATTGTGCCACTCTTGAATAGGGGTCTCCACTCTTGCGATAAAGGATGTGCTTAACCTTTGAGAGCAATCCATTGTAGTGGAGAACACCTTTTCTAATTGATTTATCCCATAACTTAATTTTATCATATATATAGGCATAATTATCCTAAACCTTGGTCCAAAATGAATGTGTCAAAATAATCCAAAACTTGTAAATTTTTAACATTATTCTAAGTCATGTATGCATTCCAAATATTATCTAGTCTCTTAGAGAGTGAGTATAGGATTTTAGCTTTCTTCTCAATAACAACTTACTATCTTGAATTTACATAAGGACCTATATAGTTTTAATAGGAAGAGTTAGCTTCATTAGCTACTAGTTGTAAGTCAGAGAATTGGATGTGTCTATTCTCTCAAAAAATATAAAACCTCTCGATATAGATCAGGGCACCCACTAAAACTTGTATCTTGACACTACTTATCTTCCTATGCAATCTAAAAATAAATCTTTCCAATTGAATTTTCCCACATGATTTTGACAAGTCTAATCCTTTGATAATATAAAACGAAATCTTTGGAATCTTTTATATTTATTTTAATCAATGTTCATAAGACACTCATTTCATAAGATATAATTAATTATGGATTTTACCTTAGGGAACTAAAGAATTTAAAATAAATCATACTTTCTTGTCAATGAAATAAAAAAAGAAATATCTATGATATATACATAGACTCAGCTAGAAGTCTTTATGAGATGATTAGATCTATTGTAAGATAATATTTTTATCTTCTAAGTATTGACCCTCGGTTCATCTCCATCAAAGTCGAAACCGTTCCTCCTTCTCGACAACATTTCCCCTTAATCGCAAGGAACTATTGCCCCTCTCGGCTCAATTTGCTCCCTCAACCACAAGGAAATGACATCCACCCCTCTCAGTTCATCTGCAAGAAGCTGAATTACCTGGCTCTCCCTACTTGCTCGAAGGAAGAAGCTGAACTTCCTCTGTCCTCCCTCTCTCTCATGATATCGAGCCGCGACCTGCTCCTGTCTCAAGATACTGAGCCACCGAAACTCCTCCCTTTACTGTTCGAAGCATAACTGACTCCCGTTTTCATCCCACCGACCATGCATCCTAATCTCCTTCGCCTACCTCTTCAGAATCCATCACCAAAAATGGATCTCGGCACCGCCACCTGGTCGATTCTCTAGTCCAACCCAAACGGCTTCGATTGGGGTTTAGGTTTCAGCGATCTCATGATACACTCCCCTTACCTACTCACGTGGGTCTCCTGAGCTTTCATTGCAGGTGGAAGCATCTTTGCCTTAAAAGAGATGCATTACCACTCACCATTTGATAAAAATAAATCCTAGGAGATTCTTCTTGGAGGATGAATATTTTACCCTGATGAGCAGGACATTATGACCTTTGTGGATCTTCTAAAGGAGCTATCCCCTCGACACAGAATCATACAACCCAGCTGCCTACCTCTAGAAGAAACCTAAGGATATTCCTGAAGAGAGGAGGCATCGATTGCTTACTTCATTAAAGCCTAAGGCGTTACTGGAGACTCGAAGAAATCTTCCGGTTCTTTGTATTAAGAAAAAATCAGCAGTGAGATCCCTTTCTATTAAAGCTTCTGGTTACCTGCCAAGCCAGTTCACTTTTCTTCTTTCTTACCTTCGGCTGCCTCCGGAGAGGCCTCAAAGGTGGAGGATGTAGATAAGGCCAAGTTATAGGAAGACTCTGAAAAGGAGGAACCTTCTATTGATGATGGCTTAGGCTATGATAGTTCAAGCAATGAAAGCATTCCTTTTAGTGAGGATAAGTTACCTTCAACTGTAATTACTTGGAACTCTACAAGGAAGCTTTGGAAAATAATGATCAATCCAAAGTTGTCGAAATAGAGGCCTTCTTTCAGTCCATTGAAGATGAGTGGAACTCCCTTGAGAACAAAGTTGCTTCCTTGTCTGAAGAGTTGGCGGTCGAAAAAGATCGCATACTAAGGATTAGTGTTGTTTTAACAATTTGAGAAAAGGACAGAGATGGAGTGGTTGTCACTAATGGTGGATGTACAAAAAAATATATGAATGTGTATATGAAATATGTGCTTATGATTTTTTGCAGAGATTTCAAAATCGTTAATGCCTATAATAAGATAGTGCAAGAAAGAAGTAGATAGAAGACAGCCGTTAGCTCGATAGATATCGAGTAAACCGTTAGATGAGACCCATGTCAAAATGTCTAAAATTTATCAAATTTTTGACTTAAATAATTTTAAATGAAAATCATCTAAACTCAAAGTAAATAAAAAAAAGATACATGATAAATATGAAAATAAATATTAAATTAAAAAGAGAAAAGGATGAGTGCTCACAAAAAAAAAAAATAGGCAAGTTGAAAGTCCACCTAAGCTTTGAGCCAGAATCCTTCTCCCTCTTTTCATGTCCTCTAAACTCAAGCAAATGATATGAAATGCAAGAATCCTCTCCTTAGTCTCATTTATAAAAATAGAAAGAATCAATGTGAGACCCATTCTTGCTAAAACTTAATTCCATGGTATAAACTAAGTTCGCTTTCTTTCAAATTCCTCAAAATTAAACAAGTCTTAAATTGAAATTTGGGAGGCTAATCTAAACTCACAAGAGACTCATGATAAATTTGAAGTCAGTTACTAAATAAATCTAAAACTTGATCTAGAGTTAAGGATAAATTCATATTAGATTTGAAATCTTTTTTATGTAAATAAATCATATTTAATATCAAATGAAGTAAATATCTCAATTAAATATTAAATGACAAATGATTTTGTAAATCTAAATGTCCAATGATTGGTTGTAAATCTAAATGTCCAATTCCAAATTTAGAATAAAGTGAGCAAGAAATTTGGTGGATTTCTTACAAGCACAAATTCAATTAGGCAACTCATGATCATTCATGAATGTAACATTTAAAAGAACCATTTGGATCTTGCATTTAAAATTGAATTTTAAATATAATGAGATTTATGATATATCTAAGTGTTTATCTTCAAAACTAATAGGATCTAGATGAAATTCATAAGAGGACTTACATTGAGAACTTACATTGTACCTAATTAACTAGCGGTTAAATTGATATATAGTACATCTAATGGGTAAAAGTCACAAAAGAGAGCTTTAAAATGGAATTCATAGCACATTTTAATTAAGAAGTATGAACAAAGATTTTTGGTAAACCGAATAGCTTGTTAACCAATATAAGAAGGGTTTTTCAATGAATGAATGAGTTATGCTTTGACTCATCGAACAAGTTAAAATAGGTGAAGCTTAAGTAAATCTCACAAAATTTTGATTATTCATTAATGAGAATGAATCAACTATTCAAGTTTAGAGATTCAACAAATAAGTTTAATGCATGCAAGGATGCAATATTTTGAGTGCAAATATAAATCTAATTCTTCTCCACTAATACCAGGATCTACAACTCTTAGTGCATGACGCGACATTAAATTAAATTCTCCATGAATTATGGAGCTTCTTTCAATCCAAAAATTAAGGAATTTCTTTATAATTATGATTTTCAAAGTAAATGATTTCATTAATTAGTTGAAATTATCTAAGCTACAAATAATTGCATGTGCTCGGACATAGAGATGTGAAGTGTAAATTTTAATGTTTAAAAGGATGCACGCTAAGTTGGGATTAAATAAAAATCCAAAATTAATCTAATAATTTAAAATAAAATTATTTGAATTATCAAATACGTATGTTCCTTGACACTACGTTGAATGCTTAAACTTAGCATATGAGGATCGGTGCTTCCCGATTTGGTCGACCGGGTCGAACAAAACCTAAAAAATCTAATTATTATAAGAATTTTAACTTATTAAAATATTTGAGAATCTACGTATATGACAGATCGATCCTCATTATTAAACTAATAGAGTCAACGAGATTTGAAATAATAAACTAAATGATCAAGCAAACTTATATACCGATGATAGTTGTGTTGAATAGAAATTTCAACGAGGGGATGCTTCCATCAAAATGAGATTACAATCTATGATCAAAATAACTTAAATTAAGGGTCAACCCAAATATAAAATCGATATATCACTAAGTTATAAATGACTAAATAAAAATCATTAATTTAAAATTATAAAGCTAAAACTCAATCCACCTCATGCTTTATCGGATGTGACAAATTAATAAAACTTTAGCTCACAAAGGAGACAATATCAAATCAAATATATTTATATATTCACTCTCAATCAATCTCATGCTAGTAAGGACATGACTCGTTCCTCTATCTGTGGGTTGACAAGAGACTCCATATGATGTAGTTAGGACGAGTCCTCATCAGTGCCACCAAATGTCACCATTATATTATGATCACACTATAGCTGTATGCTCCCAATGGCTTTGTACTTTGAGATGTGAATCTAGGGTACACTTGATAGGACAAAAGCTCTATCAAGGTAGACTTAAGATTATCTCTTTAGACAAACATGACCCCCTACAATGATTACTTGGGCGACGAAACCCATGGTATAAGGATCCTTGGTCAAGTTGGGTTGACTACCTCCTCGATTAAGTAGACTAGGGACCACTACGGGATTATGGAACTATGAGATCTAGATCGAGCACATCATCATTCCCTAACCATCTTTAAGTTAAGATGATGAATTTTATAATCTTATATTTCAAACTCCACATGATGCTACTAAGCTATCGTTAGCGACTAGCCTTAATCGAAAGTTCTCTCTCGACGGAGGGTAATTAACTATAGGTGATCACGCTTTATAGGAAACACGGAACCAAATCGACAAAATGTGGGTGAAATCTGGGTAGTATCTTATCTTATTCCATTTGCCTTGAAAATTATATCGATGTAAATCATACCCTCTCTTCAATGCTAGAGATTGGTGGTGAATTTTTGGAGCCCACATTAAGATAGTACATCATACCTTAATGTACTTTTGATCACTTCAATAAGTTTTTCTAAGATCTACTTTGTGTCCCTATGTTCCAAATTAAAACACACATGAGCGTCTTTGATAACCTATCAAAGGCAGAGATATTCTCTTTGAGATTGTGTCGTCCGAACTCATTCATAGTTGACATGTCTCCTTTCTTTATATCGTTAGGTATGAATTTATTCGGTTCAATTGATAAAAACTAGGAAACCTGGAGATTGTTCCAAACTAGATAATGGTGTTAATTAAAGTTTGGGGAATCGGTGGATCCCCCTAATCGATAGTCATCATATTAGTTAAGTTAACCATGAATGATTTTGAACATGAGTGTAAATCTAAAGACATGTTCTATTAGAATTAAGGAATGTAAGGAATACAATCCAAGATATTCTTAAGACACCATTTATTTTATTTTTCCAATCGAGATGAAGAGAGAAGCAATCCTCAATGGAGTCATCATCAATCACTTAGAAAAAACAACTTTGAGGATGCTCTCTGCCATCTTTATTGAGATGGATAAGTATATTTTTTTCATGGGGCAAATTGATATATATTCAACTAGATTTCCCCAATACTATGTTAGGGTTTATTTAGATATGGATTCCACTTCTTATGAATACAAGCTTTTATAATTGATTACTCTCTTACCAGTAAGAGAGCACTCTAATCAAGGTTGAAAACTAAATATATTTGATCTCACATGAATTAGTGTCTAGCGGTGCATACTATGGCATAAATGGTTGTCATTTTAACTTAAAGTGTACAGGGGAAGGGAGCGAGGTTGATGACACGATCATGATCCCATGATTTTATCATCACGGTATGTCATGTTCCATAGTCTACTTAGCGGGGAACTAGATCTTAATCAAAGAATCCTTTTAAGCGACATGAGTTGCATCGTTCAAAGTGTTCTTATAGATCTAGGGTGGTATTTGTCTAAGGTTCTAAATTTAAGTTGACCTTAGCTAACAAAAATGTTTTTATCTATTAAATATATTTTGAAATTCATAACTTAAGGAGCAAAACCATTAGGGAACATACGGGCTATTATCGGTGACCAAAATATAGTGGAGTTATATGAATGCCAAGCCACTCCGAGAGAGTCAAGTCATATCGCATTTCATGGGTATCGTTTTGTGGCAAAATCACGATAGAGTACATTGGCGAGGTCCTTACTAGCATGAGATTATTTGAGTATGAAGCGAGTTATATATTTAATTTTACATTAGTTCTTTCATGAGCAAGGTTTTTTTAGCTTATCATCCTTGACAAATAAATGATAGATGGGTGGATGATTATTTATTTTAGTTATGATGAATTTCACCCAATTTAAATATATCCCCTCTGAATGAATTTGACAATCAACATGGCCCTCATTAGAGAATAATTAAGTTTTGTTAACTTGGACCTAGTCATAAGACCAAACCGGGAATATTAACCTACGAAGCACTTGGGCAATAGACTTCGGGCAATTTTATTATCTTTGGGGCCCATGCGAGTAGTTCATCATTTCATTTTAGGATATAATCATGGTGCTGAATATATAGTGCCATAACACTATCATGGGTAGTAGTTGTCATCGATTAGGTACTTGTGTCTTAAGAAAGGATCAGCCAGCTATACATACTATGCCACAACATTTAAGATTATTTTTATTTATTTTAATTTATTGGGTTAACTACGACTAGTGCCTCGACACTAATAATTTGGCATCATGGCTAGTTAAAGGTTGATTAGGAAAAGCGGCGTGATGGATAGGAACTTTAAATGGACGACTCTTGACCGTTGTGGTGCTACGTCGAGCACCATGGTGTTGAATCAATGTCGGCGTGCTTTCCAATTTCAAAATTAATGGTGATAAATTACTCTTTTGACCGTAGAACGACATGACCAACTGCGTCACGGTTTGAATGTGAACACCACAATGCTTAACCACTATTCTCAAACCATAGAGCTTAGTGCCTCAACGCTTAGTATCGTCATTATGGCATTATTATAATAGTTATTTGATCCCTTTTAGGAGAGGTCGTGCCTCGACACTTAATATCACGATGTCTTAAGGCGTTATTTCTATGATCCTACTTGAGAGTCTAGCCTACTTAAGATGTAGCGTGGCAGGTTATGGACAAGACAGATGATCTTCAAGTTCAGTATTTCAAGTGTAAAATAATGTCGTTGCATTAAAGTTATTGCACCGGTGCTACTAGATGACTTTTCTTAATCAACCTTAGAGCATTACGTCTTAGCAATGCGACCATGGTTTGTTTCGATGCTAATAAATTTAAAATTTTGGCAATGTAACACCTTATCAATGCTATATTTTTACATATTTTAGTGCTAAGCATTATTCTCTCTTGTTATGAATCTAAGATCGATGAAGGGAGAGTTTTGTTTCACACGAACTAAGTTTAACGAAAAGCATGGCCTGTAATGTATAACTGACTTTGTATAAGAGAGGACCTAAAAGATTAGTGTTGTGGCACCGGATGCACTTGGTACTAAGAGCTGTGTTTACCCAAGAGCTTGGTGTCGCCATCCAAGCTAGTGCCTCCTTGATAGAGCTTTCAAGATTTCTTTCTTGAGTGCTTAGCATTCTTGGGATGAAAATGATTATTTTGAGCTAAATTCTTGAAGATTTTAATGTATTTTTATAAAATTTTGATAGCATAACACCTTAGCGTGCTTATTTTTTTTTTATATATTTTAGTACTAAGCACTCTTCACTTTTATTTCATATCTAAGATCGATGGAGAGAGGATTTCTCACTCTAGAACCAAGTTTAATAGTGAAGGCCTTCAACATTTAAGCTTCTAACATTTTTTAGGTCTTTAGAGAGCATTTTTTTTTACGGATATAAAATTAATAGAGATGCACTCTTTCATTTCTTGGATCTAAGATCGTGTGAAAATTTAATTAAATTTCTTTTTTCAGGGAAGAAATCATGTAAAAAACATTTCTAGAAGTATTTTACCTCAAATTAATGATTGTAAGTTTTGATTTTCTTTCTTACAGAGGAGATCTCTCATAGTTGAGGGAAGCATGTTATTGAGAGTGTATGACTAGGAGCAAGAACAATAAAGGGGTTAAAGAGAGTGAGGGAGGAAGGAAGGAGAAAACAAGAAGAAAGGAGTAGTAGTTTTTCCCCATGTTATATAGATTCCTCCATCAATGAAGCAATTTTTTGTCCTATAATCGTCCCCTCTCTATTTGGGCAATTAGTGCTCATGGGGAGGAACAATGGTTTTCTTACTTTTAAAATTGAAAAGACATCTTTATAGAGCCTCAATGATGTCCTTCATACAGTTGTGGGAGCAATTTGGGCTTTTGGATCTTTGTGAGATGGTTGGTAGTGCCTAGATCTTTGTGATTTCAATGTTGTGGTTTCATAGGTTGAGATGTTTAACTTTCTTTTTTAAATGCAAACAAATACATATAGGGAAAAAATTAGAACCTGATCCATATGTCTTCTTCTCACAAGTTGAACCAGTTTTTATATTCAAGGTCCAAAATTGTTAGGAAGTTTGTTTTGAAAGTCAAGCCTAGGGATGTGTTTGATTTAAGTATTGCTAGAAGTATTGAAGATCTAAGGTAGATATCATGTGGGTCTTACATATAATGCTAATTTAAACTACAAATTTTGTTAGTGCTCCTTTTATGATGTTCTTATTATAGCTTAATTTTTTTTATAGCGCTTTAGCTTACTTTTTTTAAATATTGCTTCATTTGAATCATTATTTATGGATGACTAATTTTTTTTCTTTCAGATATGATAGGAAGTGGCTTGCTAAAGCATGCTAAAAATTTGTATGTAAAGGGGTACTTAGTGGTGGCCAATTTAGTAGAGGCATCGATTTATCTTATACTCCAAGCCTTCAAGATTCACAAGAGGAACAACACGTGGCATTGAGCGATGAAGACATTCAATTCATGTTCAGACAGGGATGCCTCATGGTTAGATGATGGGATTTGGTTTATAGGTAAGTATCTTGTACTTGAATTATATATGTTATTATAACTGAATTTGAATATATTTTTTTAATATGATCAAGGTGTGGCATGTGAGGCGAGGTCACACAACTGTCACATATTCAAAATTTGCCAGAAACAAAGTTCCACATTTAGGTGAATGAACTTAATGTGCCTTGTAATATGCCATAATTCATATTAATGGGCTCCTACTTAGCGTTATTGCAGAGATCCATTATTGGCACTTATAACTTTTTTTGATTGGCATAATAAGGGTGTGGAGCAATTCAAGAAGATAATGCTAACGAAAGTTGAGGTAATGTTTATAGTAGAATGAATTGAATATCAATTTTTTTACTTTAAATATAAAATCTATACTATGTTTTAATTTCAATTAAAATTTGTTTTTTCAAATAAATTTGTCCATGGATTTTGCAATGATATGGAGTTAAATGGTGGAATCACAAGACTAGTTTGAAAGGAAACTATTGGGACAGTCAACCACTTGAGGGGATTGCTTAATGTGTGCCTCTAGAAGTTGATGCAGCATAATGGTGTCAAGTAGTTACACAATGGTTATGACCAGAAGACCAAGTAAGTGCATTGTTAATTATTTAGCTTATATATATATATATATATATTGTAGGAGAGGGTTGCAAAGAACATTGAAAATGCAAAAAAAAAAAAAAAAAGAAAAGACACAAGCATGTTCTCGCACAATGGGTTGTGTGGGCTCTATTCATAAACAACAAGAGACGGTATGAAATAACATTCTCAAAATGATTAATAGTTAATACTAACTTTTATAATTTTTGTTTGTGCAGGCTCAAGATAGACTTCAATTATGGAGAATTAGCAGAATTCATAGAGATGTCTCATGTTCTTCCGATGATAACATATGGAGATGAGTATTATTTAATTAGATTATTATTTTTATTTTGAATACAAAATATTAATTTATAATTATTTTTTTTTAAATTTAGCAAGCTTGTGAAATTCTATCATAAGAAAGATGACACATGAGGATAGGAATATCAAGGAAAATGAAAGGGTGTTTAGAATGATAATGAGTCCTAAGCATCCACGGAAGAGTCGAATATAGGGTCTTGGAGTCTCTCCAACATGATATTTTATAATACAACAACTACAGGTGAAAGCACAAGTAGTAGCTTAGCTCAATTTGCTAAAATGGAGGATGAGATCGCTCATTAAGATCAAAGATAAGAGATATTAGTTCTTTGCATGAAGAAATGAGACATTTTATGCATCAATTTCATACATCATCGACCTCTAGCGGTTCACAGATGGTATTCACTTTTATAAGTTAAAGACTTGTTTATAATAATTGGTACTATTACACTTTATTAATAATGTTTAATTTTATTTTGATAGGGAGGCAACAAACCATCTAATGAAGATTAACTTGGATTCTCATCAAAGCTTATAGAAGTTCTTATTTTTATTTATCAAATTATTTGTTAGATGTTTACATCAATTGTGTCTAAACCTTTGCTCCTTTCACTTATTTCATGTACTTTATTGTTTTATGTCATGTACTTCTTTTATTTTCAGTTATAATATTGGCTTATGAAATCTTAGAAGTTATAATTATGTAATTGGCTTTAACATATTTGTGCAAGTTTTATCATTATGTTGTTGATATATATACTAAATATTATTTGGCTAGAATAATTAGAATTTTATTAATAAATCAAAATATTTATTTTATATATTAGACAGGAATATATTTTTTGTACAGATTGAAATCAAATAATAGTAAATAAAATAAAATAATTAATTTTAAAAAATGGATAATATTTGGAAATTTTAATGGCTATGACTCAATAAATGGCGGTTAAAACCGTCATATACTATATACATATGATGATTTTAACCGTTACATAGCTCTAGAAAATAGCGGTAAAATTGATGTTTAAATTGCTGTAGATTTTCCCCGCCGGTCGCTATACCACTGTTTAAAACCTTCGCAGCGGAAAGTAATTATGGTGGTTTTAAAGAAAAGGCGATTCTAATCGTTGCTATAGCTGAATAAAACAGCCGATAAATCCCTTTTTGTTGTACTGCAGATTAGATTTAGGCTTCCTAATTAGCTAAAAATAGCACGACGCTGTGTGGATGGAAGCAACATAGTGTTTCCAGGGTCAAGCATTGGTAGGATCTGTGTAGGAAATTATAGATTTGCAAGAATTGTTTCTGCGAGGTGAGAGGGAATGACGAACAATAAGATTAGGAGAATCATGCAGCAAAAAGCTTTCATCCGGCACTACTGCAGTCGCTGTAATTAGGTGAATGGCAGGCTCAGGAGGAAAGCTCGGACGGAACGTGGAATCAACTCTTCTACTGAACCTTGAATTTCTTATGTGGAAACTGAAACTTGCGAAAACTTGGGTGATGGGATCGTGAGGAAAAGAGAAGACTAGATTTGGGGTTGCTGAAGAGAGGACATTTGTGGCAGCTGCCAGAAAGTGATTATGTGGAGGGCTGTGTGAGGAGAGGGAGGTTTAGGAATCACGGTAGCAAGAGCACCATTGACACGACTCTAATCTGCCTGGAGTTGGGAGACAGAGAATGTATGGGAGATAAAAATTTTAACTACTAAATTATATTTATAGCTGTAATATATATATAATTTTTATAATAATAATAATAATAATAATAATAATAATAATATATTTTATTCTAATATGATCGAATAAAAGATTATCCATATTTGATTTATTTATAAATCAAGTATGAGTAAAATATGAACTACTTAAAGAGTCAAAAAATGATTTATGAATAATGAATTTTTTTTTGATAGCTCTAAGTCTCACGCAAATTTTAGTGCATGTGGTTATAGATTTGGATGAATTGGATGATAAATTTGTAAAATCGATTAATTTTGGATTCTAAAATATTGAATCAAATTGATCAAATAAAATACAAAATCAAATAATCCGAATAATAATTTGATTCGATTATTTTGATTTGATTTTGGATAAATTGAAGTTATATTTAAAATTATTGGCATAATTTTTTATGTATAATGAACAAGGTATTAGCAAAATAATATAAATATAATCAAAATACAATTAACTATTACATGTGCTAAAAATATTTAAAACTAATTTTTACTTACCGGTGATATTTTTGAATTTAGAAGTTGATGGAATCATATTATCATATTATGAGATCAAAATATTTTAAAATTTGAATAACGCCCTCCAAAAAGTATCTATAAGTACTCAAAAATAAATAAAAATAAATTTATAATAAATAAGTCTATTATATATAAATTAATAATATCATATTACATATAATTATTTTAGTTTATTTGATTCTATTCAAAATTTTATTTAACAAATAAATTCAAAAACTAAAAATTAAAATTTTCATTAATTAAAACTAAAATCTAAATTATTAAATTTAAAATTGAATCAAATTATTCAAAATTTTAATTCAATTTTATTTTTTGATTAAAATTAAATAATGCACGCACCTAAGCAAAGCAACATCAAGAGGTTGGGAGATCGCGAGCTAGGCATGCTGACACTGTTTTGGACGAACGTGGACCCTGTTGTCGACATGGGGAAGTGTGTAGCTGCTTGAACTGAAGCTGGATGCAGCAATACCGTCTGTTCGTGTCTGTTCGTGGTTTGGAGATGAGATACTTGACCGAGGGAGAGTACAGCGAGGGCTGGCACTTGGCAGTGGAGCTGTCAAAATTTTATTATTTGTGAACAAATTTTTTTTTTTGGCTCATTAAATAATTCATATTCAATTCATTATTAATTAAATGAGCAAAATATAAATAAATATTTCAAATTCAATTTATAAATAAATTAAACATAAATAATCTTTTTTCAATCATGTTCAACTTAATTTTTGTTCAAAATAAACTATATTATATTATATTATATAATATTATTATTACTTTATTGTATTATTATTATTATTATTATTATTATTATTATTATCATTATTATTATTATTATGGTTATAATTATTATTATTATTATTATCGTTATCATTATTATTATTATTATTATCTATTATCATTATTATTATTATTATTATTATTATTATTATTATCGTATCATTATTATTATTATTATTATTATTATTATTATTATCATTATCATTATTACTATTATTGTTATCGTATCATTATTATTATTATTATCATCATCATCATTATTATTATTATTATTATCATCATCATTATTATATTATTATTATTATTATTATCATCATCATCATCATTATTATTATTATTATTATATCATCATCATCATTATTATTATTATTATTATTATTATCATCATCATCATCATTATTATTATTATTATCATCATCATTATTATTATTATTATTATTATCATCATCATCATTATTATTATTATTATTATCATCATCATCATTATTATTATTATATATAAATATAAACACATGCATATGTCATAATTGAAAGTTTGTTTAAAGGTTTTGTTATGTAGAAGATACTGTCAATCCTCACTCTACGATTTTTTGGATTATTGTATTTTGAGACATTTGGAACAACAAAGAAACTTTCAAACGAAATGAACACCTAGAACCATTTGCTCAAGCTCGGGGTTTTACACCTCTACTTGGCTAGTTCGCTCACGTGAGGCGGGAGTGGCTTTTGATGGGTAAAGTAGGGATGCTTGGGATGTGTAGCTGAAGTCACACCTAAGTAGGACTATAAATGAATTAGTGTACTCTTTAAATCATTCAAATTTGACTCGATTAATACTCATTAATATTTGTTCAAATTAATATACAAATAAGTTAATTTTTTTAAAACTTCGAAGATTAAATGGACGAATGAATATTCGTTGCTTATATTCATGAACATACTCATTTATTATTCAATAAATAATTTATTAAACACTTGATATTAAACTCACTGAATTCATTTATTATCTTAAAAATATGAGTAAATATAATTTATAAAATTTTAATTATATATTTAATAAAAATATATTATAATTTAGTAGTATAATTTATATGTATATATATACATTTAATTAAATATTTATATAATATAATTGAGATTATAGTTTTACAAATTATACGATAAATGCTCAAAGTAAAAAAAGTGAAAAACACATATGAATTATAGAAATGTTTAACAAAGGAAAATCTACTTTTAAATTGGTGACCCAACAAACTCAAGTCACCTCACGGGCTCAATGCTTAGTTAGAAGTTGAGTCACGAATCTGTGATTTTTTTTATTCTCATATTTGCGCCTTAAACCCCTCACCGACTTTGTTCCTCAAAGTTTCTAATTCTTTCTTCTCGATTGACTTCCATGTTCATTCCAATATCTTTAAATTGACTTCCACCTCACAATGACTTTCGTCAGTCCCATCATATTATCAAAATATTTAACTTTTATTTATATATATATATATATATATATATATATATATATATATATATATATATATATATATATATATATATATATATATATATAGCCAAATTACTCTATTATTAAATTTTTCATGAATTAATTTCTTTTTGAATCTATATTTTGTATTATATGGAAAACTTGTATGAGATTTAAGAGGATAATTATAGTAAAAAAATTAGAAAAACTTAAGTACTCATATAACACTCATTAATTAACTCAATTACATATTCGTTAAATTATTTCAAATAAGTTAAGTACAAATTAAGTTTGAACATAAATAAAATTAAATAAGTCAAATTTGAATATTTATACAAAAGCTTTGGAATTCAAACTTAATATGAATAATTTTAATTTATTGAAGTCCAAATCTAATTATAAATACTCAGATCAGCTTAGCTCGATTCCAGCCCTACAAAGCAGTTCGACCTATGGCTATTTGACCTAAAGGAAGCCCGTGGGCAGGCTTTCAAATGAAAATCGTGCCGCAGTGGTTGGTGTCCCCAGAAAGGAGAGGAGAAAATTATACTTTTTTTTCTCGCATCTTTAAACGTAGTAAAATTTTTATATTTTTTGTGCTGATGTTACCTAACTGTTCTACTCGTTTTAATGTTATTTCTCAGATGCTTAGGTGATTTTACTTTATTCTATAAATAAATTTAAATTTAATATATTCCAATCACGATCTTAAACTTGAAAAAATGAATTTAAATTCTTAGATTTTTATTTTCATAATAAATAGCAACTTAGCTATTTTATATCTAATTATATGGATTTAAAAATATGTCTAGAAGAGTCAAGACAGATCTATTTTTCTTAATAGTAATGCTAATATATATATATATATATATATATATATATATATATATATATATATATATATATATATATATATATATATATATATATATATATATATATAGTAATGCTAATATATATAAATTTTGTTCTCATTAAATTAGGTTGAGGTTCTAACTTTCATTAAAGCATATTTATATATTTCTTCTTTATTATAGATATACATATTCACCTCTTAGATGTTTTCATGATATTATATTATCGATATATAAGCCTTATAATTTTAATAAAATATCAATTCAAAATAAAATAAATTTAAATTTCAAATAATACAGCCATCATAGGACTTATAAATCGTAAGAAACTTTTAGTTAAGTTGTCCTCATAAATTTTCTTTTCAAGCAAATTTAGGTCATAATTTTATCACAATTTTGTCGGATGTTAGCTTCCAAATTTTTGGATATACTTAAAAATAAGATAAATAATATAAATTTTAGTTAATAAATTATAATAGATTATAAAATAATTAAATCAACTAATTTTAAATAGATAATTAGAAGAATGTTTAAGGGTTTGGAGCAAGTTTAGCTTTGGTCAAGCTTAGGACCATAATTAAATTTGTGTGACTTGATGTCTAACTAAACTAATACAAATAATGTTAATTTTTTTTTTGGAAAAGTGCAATTGAAGGGCTATCTTTATAGTTATTCTAGCATTGACTCTAATCAAATTTAAGCTTATTATTAAATTCCAATTAAAGAATTCAAAATTTAAGGTAACTCCCCATATTTAATAAGCTCAATTTGTTCATATGATCAATTGAGGGTTTTATTAATTACCTTAATCTCATGGATGGGTTTAAGGTTGGAGGTAAGTTATTAATGATTGAATGGTTCATAAAATAGAATTAAACTCATAAGAGGACTTAATGACGATTGATTTTCTTGAATCCACACATGCTGCCCAATCAGCAACCGAGAAGGCTTGAAGCTGAAAAGATGAATCAGAGTTAAAAAATAAACCTTGACCTAGTTTGGCTTTTAGATACCTGAGGAGATGGTGAATAGCATGCAGATGAGGTAGTCGATCTTGGCCAATAAACGACCGATGAGTCGTCTATACTGAGAAGCATATGGGATAAGTTCACCATCATTAGCATTAAGATGAAGTCTATGATTCACAGGAACAAAGAATGGTTTAGAAGCTAAAAACTAGTGTCTTCAAGAAGTTGTAACGTGTAGTTTCTTTAAGAAAGAATAATTCCACAAGAGGAACAAGCAATCTCGAGACCAAGGAAGTATTTCAAATTCCCAAAGTCTTTCAACTTAAACTGTGTATGTAAAAGGATTTCAGCTGCTTGATTCAAATGAGGGACTAGTAATAACTATATCATCTACATACACAAGTAATGCAACATAAGATGCTCCTGATCCTTTTGAGAAGAGAGAGTATTCTGATTTTGATTGAACAAAACAAATTATATTAAAGCATGGGAAAATTTTGAATACCATTGTCTTGAGGCCTGTTTAAGGCCGTATATGGATTTATGCAATTTACATACCGTTTTACTACCAGAATTCAAGCATTGCTTCTATGGGTGTAGCCAGGAGGAAGATTCATGTATAGTTCCTCAAATAAGTCTCCATTTAAAAGCATTATTAACATCTAACTGAATTAGATGACTACTTTTATGGCAACAACTTTAGCAACTGGTGAAAATGTCTCCATAAAATCAATGCCTTCTTGTTGGTTATAACTTTGCAACCAACCCAGCTTTATAGTGTTCTATAGAACCATCAGATTTGTATTTTGTTTATATACCCATTTGCAGCCAATAGATCGTTTTCCAGATGGTAGATCTACAATAAACCATGTTTGATTAGATTCCATAGAATCAATTTCAAGCCTCATAGCCTCACGCTAGTGTTTGGATGTTATAGCTTGGTGATAAAATTGAGGCTCTTTTGAGATGAAATAGACACTGTGAAGACTTTATGCTTGGAAGATTAATATTTATAGGAGGTATAATTTGATATAGGAAAAAAGATTTTTTTGTTTGAGTCTTGTGTTTGAGATTGGAAAAAGATTGCGATGATAATCTTGTAATATGAAGGGGTTTTAGCAACATAAGAGGATTTATTGATAGGTGGTATTGGAGAGACATGTGCTGATGTGGTAGTTAGAGCTTGTGATGATTTACGACAAGCTGGATGATATGGTGAAAATTTAGTTAATGGATGAGGTAAAACAAGATGAGGAAAAGGATCAATTAATTCATTTGCATTGGTGACTGAGTGAAAAGGAATATAGATTCTTGAAAAATAACATTCCTTGATACAAAAATACTTCATTTTAATATCAAAAGTTTGTATCCTTTAATACATAAATGTGAGCACGAGGATCAAACTTGCTACGATGAGCTGATGAGGTAGATGCAAAGGCAAGACATCCAAAACTCTAAAAAAAGAGTAATCAGTAGCAAATTTATATTAAGCTTGAGAATAACATCAACAACATCAAATTGAAAAACTTGGGAATAACATCAGCAACATCAAATTTTTATTTTAACATAAACGCCCATGTAAAATGTGTGGAATCATCCATTATGGTTACAAAATATTGTGGGGAAAATTTGTGACATCACATATATTTTAGAAATTTTTTATTTAGGTAATCAAATTCATCATTACGGAATAAATATATTATCTTGAAAGATAAACATGTTATCCTATAATGGATTTAATTACTTAAACAATGACTCCTAAAGCTAATGGGTCTTTTAATGTTCCATAGATTCGCCCCTTGAACTACATGGATAGATAAAATAAGATTTATTTTATACTATATCGTTTTCTCTATAAGGGAAAGCCCTTATAGTTAATTACATCTTGAATAAGGATCTCTTCCAAAGAATACTATCGATTAAAAAAGAATATGCATTTATTTCTATAGATTTCTTATCCGGTTCTAAATGATGGTTAAATTCGACCTTCAAAAGGGAATACTTCAAAGGATGAAGAGTTCTTTTCGAGGCCAATTGAGATAAAGTAGGAAATGCCTACAGATATTGGGATGTCTAGTAGACATTTCAACTATCCTACCATCTCTTTATATTTTGAGATAAAATTTATTGAGATTTAAATTGACATTTTATTAAAAATTTAAGGCTTAGATTTTAATAACACAAAACTATAAAAATACCTAAGATTAAAGACTTGCTCTAGTAGGATGCTTTAGATCCTAAGTCTATAATTGCTTCTAATGCACATTAGAGGCTCGACCTAATTTGACTTTTGGGAATTATTGGCTCATTCTCTTAAATGAGAAAAGAAACATATCTATAACTCTTACGGACTTATAACCCGCTTAGAAGGGCTGCCAACTAACATCACCTGCGAATTTTTAAATTCATAATGTCAAGTTTCATGCATGCATGATGGTTGGGTTTGTTGCATTTTAGAAAAGAATAAAAAACCTAAACTCACTCCCTAATCCCTATGTTCATGTTAGGTATGATATGTATTTAACTAATACAACATATTTTATCATTTATATTTTTGACTCATAATTCATTTAAAGCTTTTGGGGTATGCAAGTTTATGCCTACAATGAGATGCGTTAGAAGTGATCATGGGCCAAATCAAGATGAGAAGGAAGACTTCCCTAGAAAGTGGTCATTCTCAAAGGTCGATGTCATTTATGTGCAATGGGTGAAACAATTCATGAAGTTAAAATAATATGCTAGTATGGTTCTGCAAAAAATTAGTTGTCGGTTTATTTTAAGTTATTCCTATGACTTTAATTTATATGAGAAATTTTAAATTTTTCTTATTTTTGTTTTAGTTATTTAGATTTAAATTGGGTAGAAATTTTTTCCTAGGAACCTAACGCCCGTGCCTTCAACACGTAGAGCATAACACGAAAGAAACATTTTATTGCACACCCAAAGTATCAAGCCAAATTTAAATTTAAAAGAATAGGAAAGTGTAGCCTAGTAATCGTTGTACACCTTAGAAGAAAGAGAAAAAATAAATGAAGTTCTCTTATATAGGCTTAGAACTAAAAGTCTAGATCTATAAGCTCAGGATTGTCTCTTTTTAGGGACCTCCTTTGAGCTTCACAAGGGACTTCTACACCCATCTGTAGAAAGTCAACTCCTATTATTTTAACCTAATAGATCCCAACCTAATTTCAAGCTCAAGTTAAAATTTTAAAAAATAAATTCTTAAGCCTCCAAAATAAATGTTAGAATTACAAATAGTAAACTAGAAATAATATTTGTAAAAATACAAGCCTAACATTAGTTGCCAAGCCCACCTATCATATCCCTATGCTTAAGGACTTAATATATCGCAAGAAAATAGCATTCATATCTTTTTATTACAGCTTATTTTAGCATAGCCTCTAAAATAATATTAGCCAAAAAAAGCGCCCTAGCATTGCAACAACAAGCAACAAATTTTAGTCATCAAGCTTAAAATATTACACCATAAAATAATTAAAAACATCTCATCATATTTTAGAATATCACAGATCGACATAACCTAAATCTAGAGTCGGACCTAATAATCTAATGTATGAAGGAAATGGGCTTGTGTGGTAAGATTGTACTAGGCATTTTAAGTTCAAGATTCAATTTGGGTTTCCAAAATAAAATTTAATTTCATTTTGAAATTTTTCACTTCTCATAATTTCATTTCATGGTACATGCCATTGTTAGACTAGAGGTTGAGGTATCAAGATCTCCTTTGGACTAGTAGCCTATAACCTCAAGTGTCTGACTATATATCATATGTCTAATTATGAAAAAATTATTTTATTCTCTTAATTTCTTTTATTCTTAAAATTGGTTTAATTTATCATGGGTGGTTTCAATTTAAATGGTTTAATAATTTACAATTCTATTTCTAATTTTAGATTCATTTTATATTAAAAAGAAATTTAAGTCTTCAAGAATAAAGAATATAATAAGTTTCATTTTGGGTGGAATCCATTCTATTCAACTTCCTAAATTTTAATATATTAAATTCTTCACCCTGAGGATTCATTCTAATGGTTTAAATAAGAATTTAGGTATTTAATAATTAGCCTATTTTGGATTCATTTAATTTGATTTAATTTGATTAATGTTTTAATTTTATTTTGAATTAATATTTGTTCCTCTTTATTTCTTTCAATTTGCTAAACACTTCTTGATTTGGTTCATAAGTTTTTGATTTATAGTCTTTGATTAAAATTTAATATATTTTAAATCTTAATTAAGGATTTAATGATCATGTTATTATGATTTAATTTGAATTAGTTATCAATTTAAGTTTAATTCAATTTTTATTTTAGTTTATGTTTTATAACTTGAGTTCATATTTAATCCATTTGATTTGGTCCATTTATTCATTTAATTTGTTTTGTTTATTAATTTGACTTTAACTGATTTTGCTTTATTTATTATATTAATGTTTATGTTGTTTTGATTTGACTTGATTTAGTTTTCATTTTGATTCATTTATATGATATGTTTATTTAGTTTAATTTACTAGATTTAATGTATTGTTTTTTGTTTTTTATTATGACTTTTACTTTGTATTTTTATTATTATCATTTTTATATATTTCTTAATTTAATTCCTTTTCATTTGATTTTAATTTTTGGATTGATCTTATTTATTGATTAATGTTCAATTTATGCTTATCATATGTTTATTAGATTAATATCTTATGTTTATTAGATTTATGTCTTTTGTTTATTAGATTAATGCCTTATGCTTATCGAATTAATTCAATTTTTTTGGTTTGATTTCATTATTAATTTATTACATTTCAATTTCATAACATAATGATTTATATATTTTTAATATATCATTTAAGTTTACTTGATTTTAATTATATTCACACATTCATGTTATTAGTGTTATGTTAATGGATTTAACTTAACTTAATTGACTTCAACTTATGATTTCATTCTTGGTTTAGGTTGAGTTATTACATGTTTAAGTTTAATCTCTTTAATTGAATTTTTTTTTAATTTTTAGGTTAGGTTATTTAATTGCAACTAATTTATTTAATCATCTTTATTTATGCTTTAGGATTATGTGACTTACTAACTTAAGAAAATTTAGGGAATTTCCATACAAATAAGTTTCACATTTAAGTATGGATTTCAGAGGTTAATTAGTTTTGATTTTAATTGATTAATTAGTTTATTGTGAATTTCATAATTTGATTATTTAGGGTTTGATTAAATTTAATATTCTTAATTATTTCATTAAGCTCAAAGTGCATACTAATTGCATTTCTTAACTTGGGATAGAAAAAAAAATTAAGTGTTATGATGGTAATTGAAATATTTCAAGTTGATCTTAAGGCATTTTATAGTTTTTATAATTTTCTAATTTAATACTTTATGTAAATTGCCCTAGAGATTAGAAATTTAATAACTTTCAATCTAGCTATCAAATTGCCTTGAAATTTTATATACACGAGAGGTTCCTTGCCATGCCAATTTTAATTATTTTACTAAAACTTAAATTAAGCCTAAATCAAGTAAAATTAATTATGGGTTTTAATTTTTCTATTTTTTCTCTCAATGATGCATTCATAGTGGGTTTATTTAAAATTTTTAAGAATTTAGTTGATTTATTATGATTTTCTAAGTTTAGATTGATTAATTAGATTAACTAATTCAATTAATTACTTAAATATGTTATTTTATATTTTTATTAGATTTCATAGAGTTTTGTGAGTGTTTAGATTTATTAGGTTTATTATGATGATTTAAACTATTTTCATAATTTTATAATTTAAAATTAATTTATTTCATTAAAATTAGGGTTTAAGATTGAAAATTACATATCTTTTATTTACTTTGGAATAAATTATGAAATGTTTTGAAAGTGTGTTTTAACCATAATTTCATTTTCCTAAAGTTTGAAATCAATTGGATGAGTGATTTGAGATTAATTTGAGTTTCAATATTTTATTTAAATCAAATTAATTCAAAATTGTCAAAATTAATTCAAAATTTTGATTTAATGGATTCCTCTCTGAGATGAATTTATAGAGCTCTTATTTGCATTTTAGATGTGTATTTTATTTTTTATGATTTTTAAATTTTCTTGTATTTTGCCATTTTTTAATTGGGGAAAATTGAGAATTTCTTGTTTTAATGCGCCACCATGTAGTATATATATACCGCTTTACATGTGGCACATAGGATCCATACGATCCAACTGGTGGCGGGACTACATAATTCATCTTGATCATCCAGATCAATAGTTTGGATTTAATGCGTTTCCTTAAGGGATTAAAATCGATCCATGCAAATAGATTCCTAATGGAAAGAAAGGATGGTGGAGATTATATCTCCTTTAATGTCTATGAAATCTTCGTTATGTGATTCAAGAAGATCTCTAGCTATCTAACCTACAAGATCTCAATTCAATTGAAAACCATAAATGAATTAATTGGAATGCATTTATATGATTTGATCTCCTTGAGATAAAATTTATTTCAAAAGTACCAAGAAAAAAATCTAAAGAGGTTGGTTTGATGGTGTACCACGTCAATGGTCTCCAACGGTGAGGGTGATTCAAAAAGGTCTAGAATAATGAGTTGAGCTCTGGGAAGAAGGAATTGAGTGCATCCTCTCCAATCACTCTATGGACCAAGGTCCATGGCTATGGTCATTTTTTGGCTTGCCGGGTGGTATGAAGATTAGGGGAAAGGTGCACTTGTCTTGTTTATCTTAGGAATGTGATGGGATGCTCAATTAAGGTAGCTCTCTTCTCTTTTGCCATGAGAGTCGAGAGCTTTATGCATAGAGAGTTTGCCTTGGCCAAGGTGACTCCACTGGAAGCAAGCTCCAAGGGCTTAGTTGACCGAGATCTTCAAGGCTGAAGATGAAGTGAGGAGGAGGAATCAAAGAAGCATCTTGGATTGGGGAGAATTTTATTTTCATATTCCACTTCATTTCTATGTAATACTTTCTTTTTGGATGGATTCTAGCCTCTTTATTACACCTAATCTTGGCTAGAAACATCCTTAACTCTATTAGTAATCATCCTTAACTCATCTTAGGTTGAGTTTAGATGATTTGAAATGTGATTAGTGAAAGCTTTATGTTTACACTCACCTTCAATTATTTGGGTTTAAATCAATTCAAAATGACTCAAATTCATTTCTTTTGATTAATTGATTTTAGATGTAACAATCATGATTGTCTAATGAATGATTTATGAATCAATTGATCCATACATCATGAAAATTTGATGCTATTTAGACTAGTTTGACCCATTTGACTTAAATGAGTCAAATTGAATTTTCAAACCTCTTAGGAAATTTTGGATTTTGGATTAAACTTAATTCTATTCAATTGGCCATTTATGATATTTTAGATTTATTGATTCCTTTGATTTTAAGTTGGTTTTGATTTTATTTCAACTTGATACATTTAGACTTATATGGGTTAAGTTGAGTTCACTAAGTCAAATGACCAATTTGACTCAATTAAATTATATTTGGATTCCAATCATATTTAACGCATGTGTGAGATGATTTGAAGTGATTAATTTCATTTGATTTAGAATTGATTTCAATTTTGACCCATTTAACCCAAATTAGGGTTAATGGGTTGTCGGTTTCATTTGGGTAAATGACCAAATTAAATAAATTAGACCCAATGATTGGTTGAATTGTATTTAATAATCTTTTCCAAATGATTTTGAACAATCAATTTGAGTTGATTTTAATTTGATTTAGATTTAAACTCAATAAGGCTCATTTAAGCACAATTAGATCAAATGATCTAATTAGTATGACCTTAATGAATTTATATTTATCTAATTTATGTTTAAATGTATTTATTTTATCATTTGACTCATTTGAAATAATTTTATTCTCGAGTTTGATGGATTGAGCATTCACTTCGTGGGAAAGATACATGCATAAATTTCTTTTGAAATCAAATTCAACATCCAAGATATGATAATATTATAACTAACCGAAAGTAAAGAAGATTAATATACATGCCGAATTTTTTTTTTAAATAATGAGGATTATTATCATTGCAAAACTCTTAGAGGCATAATTATCACTAACAAGCTATTGTGAGACTAGAAATTGAAAGGTTATGATTTTATATTGGGTGAAATAATATCAATTTTAAGTATATGGGTATATATGAGGCCCATGAAATTTTTTTGAAATAATATATCTCTAAATAGAGTTATGATAATATTATTCAAGCTTCACTATTTAAAATCGAGATTCTATTTGATATGACACTAAAAATTCTACTAAGACGAATCTTGATGTCAAAAATAAGTTGATCCTCGTTGAAACTAGAGATCAAGCACTTAAAATATCATTTAAAACTTTGGGATATTAGTTAAATCCATAAATAGCTCTTAAACATGGAGTGTTTATAGTCAAATCGAGCATCTTGACGAGCCGATCTAACAAGCCCAAGATCTCATAATTCTACATCATTTGAGCATTCAATACTTAAAATACATCAAATGATCAATCAATCAATTCAGCCGTCCATGAAGTGGAGAGATTTTGCATGTTATTTACGAGACACCACTCTCCAATCTATAAATAGCCTCATTCTCATATGAGGGATGGAAGCAAGAGAAAGGAGAGAGCTCTAAAGCTTGAAGATTCTCCAAGCACCCCGCCACCACTAATGGTCATCAACCACACCGCCACCGCCATCAACCGCCGCCATCATCGCCATCGAATCTTTCCATCATGACCACCTTCATCGCCGGGCCGATGTCACCGCTGTTTCACCATCATTTACTACCACCACCGCTATTGAACGTGACTACATAGTTGTTCTTCTCATATACAATCTGTAATCTGTTATCGAAAGATTTTGTACTCAAATGATACATAGTGAAAGATTTTACGGCTAGGCCCGTGATTTTTCCCTCTTTTGAGGTTTTCCATTCTGAGTTTTCTTATTCACTCTTTAAATACATGTGTGTTTCATTTCAACAAAGCTAAGATGTAAACTTTCACTCTACCGAATCGGTTTCTAGCACGCAATAGTTGACATCGTGGAAAAGAACCCTTCAATCATAATTTCTGTGAACACCATCAATGGACACAAATAACACTGTAATAACAGTCTCCCACCAACTCCGCCACTCAAAACCAATCCTTGAACAAGGAAACCAAACTTCTACCTCACTCCCTCACGATAGTGACCCTATCGTTGAAGGCAATGGGAATCTCTTTAAAAGATCGTGTCCGCCAATGGAAGAGTCTCAAAATGAGATGATCCGACTTTGGAGGAACACAATCACCATACAGTAAAATACATCTCCCCAAGATCGACATACCGTGGAGGTCAAAATGCTAATCTCGACAGAAGTTCTCCGTAGAGACCGCATATCGATCTCGACATCGCTTTATTCATCATCATGCTTTCACCGACCGTTAATCCACCAATTATTACCGGTAGCTTGACACATTCTCATCTGTTGACCCCACTCATCATGTTATAATGCGTATGATGCTTAATGCAAGATGAATTTCACCTTCAAGAAAATCATCTTCTCCTCACCGCGCTATGAGGAATCTCACCTTTACAAGCTATTCTTCAACATCCTATTCCCATGGATTTTAAGCTTCCAGCATTGATTCCTATGATGGGCGATTGACCCACATGAACACATCGACCATTACAGACTATCATGCATATCCAATGAGCTCACACACCGCTTTGTCGTCTTTCCGTTACCCTCAAAGGGCAAGCTCGACTTGGTTCTACTCCTTCCAAGGGGATCCATCCATACCTTTGATGAACTCGCCAAGATTTTTGTGGAATGCTTCATTGCAAATAGGATCATTAAAGATTCTCCCATCTCTATATTCAATGATGAATCACTTAAGGAATATTTCTAGGTTCTCCTTAGAAGCTCACCAAATACCCGAGTAGACTCAACTATTAAGAGGAGTTTTCCTTGAGGACTCCATCCGGCCTTTTACTCACTAATGAGACACGTCCGCCATTGGTTCATCATGTGGAAGCACAAATCTCTACGATGAGGTTTACCGCATCACAAATAATTTGAACAATCTATAGAAAATATAAGAGTGCCCCAGGAATGGACCGACTATCCCATCAAAAGAAGCAACAAGTACCATGATCTCCTCCACCCATATCAACGACGAACCATGACCAAAAAAAGGAATACACGCCAACATGTCTCGTGTCAACCTCTTGATGGCTATTCGAGATGAAGAAAATATCAAGTGGCCACATCCATCAAACCAAATTCAAGAAATCAAGAGTAATATTGTCACTTTCATAAGTCTGGACATACCATCGAGGCATGCAAACAACTCAAAGAAGAAATCGAGAGGCTCATTCAACAAGGATATCTATTGATTTGTGAAGAATCAATCGAATCAAACAAACATACCTCCAACCGGGGCAACCAGACAATCATCACGTAAATAATAAAATAATCATCAAATTGGGAAATTGAAACAATGTAGAGGACCAATACTATCTAATCAAGTTCTCATTACCACCAAGAGCGGAGTTAAAGAAGTCTCGTATTGATCATTCCATCACTTTTAATGACTCGGACTTAGAAAGGAGTCCATGTTCCTCATCAAGATCCACTTGTCATCGCAGTGGACGTGACCCATGCTATAATGTTAAGAGAATTTTGATTGACAATGGAAGTTCTATTGTCTTATTTTACCCACATTTCTTAGCTTAGGGGAAAAGCTCCAACCCGCCGCAGACCATTATACGTTTGATAACGCCTGTAGTGTAGGACAATCACCCTTCCCGTTGTCCTTGGTGAATTTCTCGATAAGTGACTCATCTAATCCAATTCATGGTGGTCAAGTCGATTCAAGATATAACGCTATTGGAAGGCCCTCCAATCAATTTTCTGCCACTTCAAGATCTCATCTTAAGATGAAATTTATAACCCCCCATTGGAAATCAACAGATAAGCAATCATGTTACCTCGCACAAGCTCAACCATTCCCTTTATGACCTTCAAAGATCAAGATTTTAATTTTGAGATGAAGAGTACCAAAGCTTCTCGAAGACTTGCTCTCGTTGCATCGATGACCAACCATTTAACAAGGTAAGTTGGATCTTTGCTCAACAAAGGAAAAAATACATAAACTTCTTGCATAAATCAAGACATCTTCGCTTGAGTCCATGGACATGCCGGGTCAACCCCAATGTGATCATGCATTCCCTCAAGATGATCCACATTCAAACCGATCATCCAAGAAGTGAAGTTTTGCACGACGCTTCCGATATTGAGCAAGAAGTTAACAAGCTTCTAGAAGTGGATTCATACGAGGTACATTACCCTACATGGCTAGCAAATATTATCATGGTTAAGAAAACAAATGGAACAGAATGTGTATTGATTAATCGACCTCAAAGGCTTGCAAAGATAGTTTTTCTCTTCCTCGAATTGATCAATTGGTTGATGCTACATCCGACATCAAATGCTCGCTTTTTGATGCTTAGTTACAACCAAATAAAATGGACCAACGGATGAAGAAGCTAACATTTTTCAAACATATAAAGGTTTATACCGCTACCAAGTTATGGTTGGTTAAAAAATGGTGCTACTTATCAACGACTTATGAATAAGATTTTAAAGACCTATTAGTCGCACAATGGAGGTATATGTGGATGACATGTTAGAAAAATCTTGAAGAATCACAACATATTTCGACTTAGAAATATGCTTTAACCTTCTTCAACGTTATAACATGTGACTTAACCCACCAAATGTGCTTTGGGGTTACGAAAAATTTCTTGATTTATGGTAACCCACCGTGTGAGGCCAACCCCGAAAAAATCAAAGCTCTCAAAGATATGACTCCAAGAATATCGAAGTTCAATATTTGAATGGACTAATGTTATCCCGCTTCACCGCTCGGGATAAATACTTGTCATTCTTTAAAATATTAAAGGGAGCTAAAATAATAATTTTCTGGATGATGAATGTCACCGCTGAGCAACTAAAGGAGTATTTAGCATCTCCACCCCTACTATCCAAGCCTATTCAAGGAGAGATGTTATACTTATATATCTAGCCTCTTCCCATGCATAAGCTCGCTTTTAGTAAGAAGAAAATGGGATACAACAACCAATTTACTATGTTAGCAAAATTCTCTAATATAGAAAGTTTATCCACTTGCGTGATAAGGTGGCTCGCTTTAGTTTTCAACACAAAATTATCCATACTTCCAAGCTCATACTATCATTTACACTCATTTACCATTAAGGGCCATCCTACGTAAACCGAAGCATCCGGGAGGTTAATTAAATGGTATATAGAATTGGGATAATTTGATATAAATTTTCTATCTACCGCTATAAAGTCTCAAGTATGAGACTTTATATGGAATGCGCCCAACCCGTGAGAGCTATCTACTACCTTCGCCTCCCTCAATGGACCCTCTATGTTGATGGAGCTCAGAAATACCTGTCGGAATCTTACTTATTTCCCCCAGTAATACCTAGTATGGACTTTCCTAAAATTTCAACTAATAATATGGAATGATGAGGCTCTCATCGCAGGTTGAGACTTGCCATTGACAGAAGCTCAAGACTTAGTAATCCACACCGACTCGCCTTGTCCCAAGTTGAGGGAAACTTTAATACTCATAATCCTCACCACAATATCTCCACTTGGTAAAGTCTCTTCTTGCCCATTTCAAGACACATCAAATCATTCATATATAGAGAAGAATACTGAGTGATGCTCGCTAAGCTTGCTACATCTCTACTGAGATCTATTTAAGAGAAGCATGTTGAAGAAATATATTTTCTAGATCCAAGGTCATGGGTAATACAAGCAATTAATGAGATAAAGGAATATTCGTGGATGGAATCCTCCTTTTCTATAAGAAGAACCCTTCCTCAAGACCCAACTTCAACTCATCTCAAGACAAGCTTCAAACTTTACTATTATCTGAGGTGAACTATACAAATGAGCTGGACCGCACTCAAATGCCTCTCACCTTCGTGAGGTCGACACACATTAAGAGAGGTTCACTGTGATATGTGGAGAACACCTGGGAGGAAGGGTGCTAGCCCTTAAAATTATAAGGCAAGGGTTCTATTGGCCTACGATGAAACAAGATTTGAGTTCACAAAAATGTGCAAGTTGTCCTGCACTCTAACCTCTCACATGCCGCATACTGAGCTCTCATCCCTTCAAAGCCCGCGGACCTTTTGCTCAATGGGGAATTGATATCATGGGACCTTTTCGATAGTCGTGGCAACGAAAGTTTATCATTTTAGCCGACTACTTCACTAAATGGGTGGAAGCAACCACTCGCTAAAATCAGGCAAATGCTAAATAATTTGTTTGAAAAATATAGTATGTCGATTCGCTTCTACAAAGATCATCACCGATAATGGAACCCAATTTATCAAAAAAATATTTATGTCCTTGCAAAGATCTTCATTTCAGATACAAAGAGCATCCTCAAACTAATGCGACAAGCTACCAATGGACTATACTCAAAGGACTAAAAACACGCCTCGAGAAGGCCGGGGTAAATGGGTTGAGCTTTCTAATGTTCTTTGGGCTTACCGCACATCACGCACTCGACCGGTGAGATATATAACTTATGTTTCAAAGACATTATTATACTAGATATCGGTTCCAAGTCCAAGAGTTCAATTATTGATCATGATGGTAATGAAGAAAAACTCAACAAAGACTGACCTCCTCAAACTCGTGACATGGCCCTACTTCGACACTTCCTATCACCAAAGGGTAGCTCATCACTTCAATGTAAGAGTAAACCTCATCCCATATCTGTCGACTTGGTCCTAAGTCTCAAAGCAGTAAAAGGCCCTCAATGCAATAAACTCTCACCTCTTTGGGATGGACCATATGTGGTTATAGCTATGGTCAAGTGAACATTCAAGCTCAAGGATCCAAAAAAACTTTACCTTGAACAAACTTGGAACGAGAATCTCCAAAAATATTATCGAATTCTACCGCATAATTATTGCAACTTTTTTTATCTCATTTGTCGCTCTTCATGTACCCACTTAGTGGGATAAAGACTTGTTGTTGTTGTCATTTCTCTTGAAACTCATATCTGTTAAAATCGCCTTATGATCAGACATCAACTTATCAAAGTAATGAATTTATAGCTTTTCTTACAAGCTTATTTCTCCTTCATTTAATCCTCCCACTTGAGAAATATACAACTCACGCTGTATCTCAATCGAGGCATAATCAATCCCAAGGGGACTTGATCGACCTCTTCCATTGTAAGAAGTCAAGTAACACACGATACTAGATAAAGGTCCTTGGTGGACATCACGACCTCTTCTACATGTTAACGCCAACAAGTAACACTTTGACAAACAACCTGATAGGTCAAAATCCAATTTAATTCAACCTCTTCCATAGTTAACGTCGTAACACTCGACAAACAACCTCGATAGTCAAAAGTCTGGATTTCCCAACCTCTTCCATATATGCAACGCTCATTGAGTCACACTCCAAACAACCTGGATAGGTCAAAGTCAACTTCACCTCTTCAATAGTGTTAACGATCGAACACACTCGATAAACAATCGATGGGTTCTCACAGATGATTCAACCTTTCCATAGTTAACGCTATAGTCACACTCGACAAACAACTGATAGTCATCACCTACCGGTACCACTGCCGACCTTCATCGAATCCTTTGCCATCCTATCATCCCGGATCCTCGCTGATATCGTCTACCGCACCGTTGATTACTATCACCTATGCGCTTCAAAGTTGATCGCCATCCATACGGCTCGTAGAGACCATCACCGACATTCCATCATCGCCATCACTATCGCTTATCTCATAATCGCCGTAACTCCGGCCCTCGAAGCTGACGCCTCTTTGAGAGAAAATCGGAGCTCACCATCGAACCACGATGATCGCCTCACCCGGTCCCGAGCGTACACCTCTTTCGAGAAGAGTTCTCCTATGAACCACCTGATCGCCTCACCTGCCTTCCGGTCAAGGCCACATCTCTCTTTGAGAAAAAAGGAGTCACCAGATGAACTATTTTCTTGATCACTTAAACCACCTTCTTCTCAAGAAGGTGCCTTCTCCTCACACCCTAGAGATTTTTGAACTTTATAGTAAAAGGTCAAAAAATCCAAGAAAATTAAAATCGGAAAATCATGGAAAATGAACAAAATGGATGAAAATACCTCATCATCACACCATGCGCCACACCTCCAGCATCAACCATCTTCGGTGTTCATGCAGAAGACTCTTACCGCTTAGGCCATAGAAATGCTCACCCGCATGTCAGAATACTGCACGCTTCTGCGCTTCATGTTCGCTCTGGCGTGAAACAAGAAGAGGACCTCAAGCACATACCTCCAAAGAATTCATTCCGAAGGTACACACACATCCGCATCCCTACACCTCTTTGATCATAATTGTACTCACATGAAAATTGCTCTTCTCAAAATGAATGGTTAATGGACCGCAAATTTCAAGACCGCTATTTTCAAGATTGACATATATTTTTAATGAAGATATCCAAAAAAAAAATAACCGATATGATAATGAAAATTCTACTCAACAAGAATAATCTAAATAAGTTGATCCTCAGCTTGAAACTAGTGAGATCAAGCACTTAAAATATCATTTAAAAACTTTGGGATATTAGTTAATCCATAAATAGCTCTTAAACATAGAGTGTTTATAGTCAAATCGAGCATCTTGACGAGCCAAATCTAACAAGCCCAAGATCTCATAATTCGACATCATTTGAGCATTCAATACTTAAAATACATCAAATGATCAAATGAATCATTCGAGCCGTCCGATGAAGTGGAGTTGTTATTTTGCATGTATTTTACAGAGACACCACTCCTCCATCTATAAATAGCCTCATTGATCATATGAGGGGATGGAAGCAAGAGAAAGGAGAGAGCTTCTAAAGCTTGAAGATTCTCCAAGCACAATCTCGCCACCACTGACGGTCACAACCACCGCCACGGCCGCCAACACGCCGCCACGATCCTCGCTGCCAATCTCTGCTTGCCTTCATCATGATGACCTTCATCATCGGGCCGATGTCCTCACTGCTCACCATCATTTGCTACCACACAACCCACAATTAACGTGACTACATAGTTGTTCCTTCTCATAATCCCGTAATCCCGCGTTATTCGAAGATTTTGTACTCAGATATATAGTTGAAGATTTTACCGGGCTAGGCCCCTGCGGATTTTTTTCCTCTTTAAGATTTTTTACTTAAAAAAATTCGGAGTTTTCTTGTTCACTCTTTAAATCACTGTATGTGTTGGATTTCAACAAAGCTAAGAAACTTTCACTCTACCCCAACCTGCTATCTAGCACGCAACACTATTTATATTCATACTACTCTTTATAAATATATGCACATAAATTTATTCTTACAATCCCAACTCTTAAAATTTAATATATATGGTTGATTGAGTTTATTTTAAAATTGAAAGGTTTAGATTTTATGTTGAGTGAAATAATATCAATTTTAAGTAATAATATATATATATACATCTCTTTATTAATCAAATTTATTTCATTTGTATTTTTATTTGAAATTGCATCCCATGTTTAAAGTTAAGATCCACGAGGACTAGGACACGCAGATCAAATTTATTGATAAATCAATGATTCGATCAATCTTAAATTAATTAATTTAATATCCTTGTTAATTATTCAAGTTGATCTAAATTAATTGAATCTAGTGAGACCAATTAATCAAGTCAAACAAAATCAATAAAATAATTTAATTATTAAGAAGATTGATTCAATTAATTATGTCAATCATAATTTTTTTTAATTTAGTTAAGTAACTTAAAATAAATTTTTAAGTAAATGGGACTTTAGAAGTGGTAAGGCTGGAGGTTGAGCTTAATTTGGGTTTTGTTGATCTTAGCATACAAAAGACCCAATCTAATGACATGGGTAGTCGATCAATTCTCTAAGATAGCGCTTCAACTCAATTGAAGTGCAAGAATGATACTTTATACAAATTGATGGAGTCTATAAGGCAAATATAGGTACTAATGAGGATATGGCTTGATCTCGAAATTGTTGTGACTTTAACCATTATTGACGTGTCAATCAAAAAATATTTTAGCTAACTCGATTAGTATGGATTGTCATAATGGACTTAGGGTCATTGTCACCACCCATTGTCGGGCACTACCACCACCCACTATCAATATCACCACCACCCACTATCGCCACGGTCATCACCACACCGCCATCGCCACCATTGCACTGCCATATTGACCATCGCCACCACTCACCACTTCGACCATTGCGGCTACCATCGCGCCGACAATCATTGTCGGCCACCACCACCACCCACCTCAACTATTGCCACTACTATCACCACTACATCCATCACATCCACCACCAAGCACTCACACTACCACCACCACCACCACCACCACTAACCACCAACATCCATCAATCGCTTGGTGCATATCTCCACTTTCTAGAAGATCACTTTTTTTATATCTATAACTATGTTATCCCTTATAATTAAATCAATCTATAATTTATTTTAATTAGTTCCTAGCTATCTAGATGATTCATTGAGTGAAGTTAATTTAAGATTAATTTAGGTGTAGATAGCTTGGTGCATATCTCCACTAAGAACATCAATATTTTTAATATCTATACCTATGCCATCCTAATTAAATCTTGAAAACATAATTTAGCTAGTGACACAAGTAGATTTATCAACTATCATTCATCTTTAGTTAATAATCAAAATGATTTTCCAAGAGATAAATAACAAAAAAAATGGTCTCATTGAAATTGGAATCAAATTTATTAAAGTTTAATTTTCTATTATTCACCATACAATATTTTCATTTAATTACATGTAAATGTGATAAAATTTAGTGTCATACTTTATGGAACTCATATATCCTATACAATTCAAGATGGGTTTTATACCATTTAACAAATAACATATTCATAGCCCTTCCTAAAATATATTTAAGTGATTTATATTCATTAATCATAATAAGGGCAATCTCAACTAATATTCTACTTTTCCTTTAAGATATTCTATTTTATTGAGAAGTTTTAGTGTTGAAAAATTATGTGTAATTTTAAACTCATCAAAAAAAGTTCTTATATATATTAATTTGAAGTTTCCCATTTATCACTTGTATACCTAATATAAGTCAAGTTATTCTTTTATGAATTATTATAGTAAAAAACTAAATTCATCAAAGGAATCACTTTTATCTAAATATTTACCTCAAGTAAACTCTTTTAATTCATCCATAATAACAAACATATGAGTTACCACCTAGGTTAACTATACTAATGGGAGCAAAAAAGCTTATATGTAAGACTTTTAGAGGTCTACTAAGCTCTTTTGGATGCATCCTTATAGTAGTCCCTAATCATAATTTTAACACCTTAATTAGTGCTTAGTTTAAGGTCATTCAACATCTCAAGTCTCCTTAACGATGAATTTTCACCATCCCTTGGCTAGTTTATTGCATGCTTCTCAATGTTTTGTCTTTAAATTGGTCTATTTATTATTCTCCTTAAAAACATATAGGTTTATTGGCTATTTCTTGTTGCTAAAACTAACACTATCAACCCTTATTAGTAATACATTTTGAGTAATGTGTCACTATCTTTCTCTACAAGATCTTTTCTTTAGCTTTTAAAAGAAAAGGAAGGTTTGAAAAGTAATATGTTTTAATACATTTTAAGAGACTCAATGGTCAAGATCTCTAGTTCAACTATTGCTATTTAGCCTTTATTGATGCAACAATCAAGCCTAGTAATTTTTTTAAACATAAATACCCCTCATCTCAACTTTCAAAGTTAGCATATTGATCCAAGTGAGGTGTTTTTTTCTTGCAATCTCTTGGTAGGTTGAACAAGAAGCAAATGATTTCTATTATTAACCATCAATTTAGACAAATGAATCATAATTTAACTTATTATTGTTGTGAGGGCATGTTGATGACTCTTGATTGCTAATCTCATAAAATATAGCCCACATTATTTTTTGATGCATAAATAGCACAAGTCTTATTCAATATTGAGCTTTAAACTCGTGGTTCTTCCTTTAGCTTTGTCCACATGATAGGATAAAGAAGGGCTAGTATGCAATTACTCAAAATTTCATATTGGTGTAATAACCTAACTCTAAGCATCGAAGTCTTAATATCCTCTTAGTGAAAAATTTTTTGTTGAAAATAGTCATCTACTTTAACTTGCAACCAATTAAGTCATTAACTATCTCATCATATATGATGACATTTAATGTTGATTAGCTTTCCTAAAAGATGTTTAGTTATTAGTTTAGCATCCTCCTAGGCAACACACTATGTTGAATGAAGAACTAACACTTTTTCTTTTCCTTTCGATGAACACTTAACACATCTAATGATCATAGCTTTTCACCATTATCCAAAATCTTATAGGGCTCGTAACACTAATGTCTCCAAATTTTAGGTAGTTTCCTTTAGTGTCATTTGTCCACCCATTAACTCTAAGTTGATTACTCTTTGGGCCTTTTAAGGAGCAATCAATCCTATAACTCTTATTGATTGGGCTAGTCACCCACCATTATATGGACTTATTAGTTTCATAATATCAAGTCTCTTAATTAAGTTGGATACACAATGCTCAAATTATGTTAGTTATCCACCCATGTTATATATGTCTTTATGTTAATCATTGTCTGATTTAAAAAATATTTTATTATTACCTTGTAATAATTAGATAGAATATTATTTTTCTACTATGTAACTTTTTTTATAAAATAATAAAGCAATTAATTTACTATTATACTATTTTTTTTTGCATTTAATTTTTTACATGCATGCTACTATGTATCTTTCTTATATAATAATAACATAATGAGTTTACTTCTATATTATTTATTTTTTACATTTAATTTATTACCTATAAGTGATGATAGACTCATATTAGAATACAAATCATGTTCACATAATGAATCTCAAAGATGTGGACAACCAATCATAATTGAGAGTGTTCATTTAGCATTAGAAATAAAAATAAATCATATTTAATATCATGCATCTAGATTGGGAAATCTAGTTATACCCCATAAACTAATTTTAAGCACCTTTTTTTGGACTCAACCTAGAGTCCATTCTTAACATCATTTTAGAAATTTGGTTGATGGCTTGATTAAGATTAGCTTATTTCTTATTTTTCCTAGCTCATGGCCTTCTACATCTCTTGGTTGATATATTGACTACTATTAAATAACTTTACTCTTGAGCCTTTTACTTACACTTCTTAACCTAGATCTTATATTTTCCATTCAAATATTTCTTTCTCTTGACTCCAAAATTGTTAAGCCTCATTAGAAATGCATTTTGAGTCACATGCCATCATTTTAGTCTTTCCTTTACAAAGCTAAATGAAAAAGAAGATTAGAAAAGTATAATAGCTAATACTATTTAGGAGGGTGTGATACATTTGACATTTTCTCTACCTATTCCAATGTAGCCTTTGTCCGTGTTAGCTGTTTATCAACTTCTTGGTATAGATACCCTTTACTAAATTCCTTTAGGGTTATCATCTTAATCCTAATGAAAGTCACTCATAATGATCCTTTGGAAAGTCAAAAGGAAAGCAAATAACTTTCATGAATAATTATTAGTTTAGATTAGTTAACATTTGTAGTCGTTGGTAACCTTTTGGCATATTATCCTCAACAAATTGCAATAAAGCTAAGAGTGATAACAACTAGTTGGTATTCTCATAAAATGGTAACATCCAAATATAATTTCTTATAATTTTATTTATTGTTAGTTCTAGCTTTTAGTCATCATTGAGTTTTAAATTTGATGGTCCTCTTAATATTACCTATATAATAAATTGAATAAGGATTGATATGCCATTAATTAGTCATTACAAACTATTGCGACTTTTAATTATGGGCATTAGGTCCTTATACTATCTTAATAGTTAGAAACTTCTTAATGAAAACCTAATAGTTCCTTTCACCTCACATCTACTAAGTCATCAACCATATTATCATAGTTGATGACCTATAATACTGATCAACCTTTTTAAAGGTCATTCTATCATTAAAATAATTCTATTATCTTCTATAAAATAATATACATGTCTTGTAAAGAATTGACACTTTTACCTTTTTATGCAACCATCAAACAACTAGTAGTAAGTGTTTCTCCATCAACACTAATCTATTATTTTCTATAAAATAATATAGGTATGCCTTGTAAAGAATTGACACTTTTAACCCTATTTATACAACCATTAAATAAAAAAGTAAGTGTTTCTCCATCAACACTCACTTAATAATTATGGTTTGTACTTCTTCATGTCTATTGATTTTAGCTTGATGTTACTCTACACTTACTCGTAAGATTATTAAATTTGGTCATCTATTCAACAACATTATGTTGATAACTCTTAGGCTCATGAGAAAGCCATCAATCTTGAAGTTCATAATGATTAGGTTGGAAACCCAATATTTTGTGAACATATCTTAACCATAATGATGAATCCCTTAGTTTAGAGGTGTCAATAATTAACCCAATATGATAATCATACATGGAGCCAACTAAAAATAATACTTGGGTTCGAGTCGATCCAATAAACTTGTGGATTGGATTTGGGTTAAAAGTTTGTCCCACATAATTTTAGAGTAAGTTCAAGTTAACTTACTAATGCAACATTGACACAATTTTGATCCACCAAATCAAGATTAATCTAAATTTGATCTGATTTTGACCTATAAATCTTAATTCAACCTAAAATGTATGTCAAAATGGGTCACATGAGTTGTTTGGGTTAGGTTAAAGGCAAGTTGGTTTTGGGTCAAACAATTTGACATATTAAATAAATCGTTAGATTTGACATACATATTTAGATTAGTCAAATTTATGTTAGATCTAAACTTGACCCATTAACTCAAATTGACACCTATTATAATCCGCCATCAAATAAGCTAAGCTAAAATTAGGTTAGCTACACTAGCTTTATGTGTGTCTTCATTTTATAAATAATGGTCATTGGACTTACATTTTAATGATTAGGTATAGTTTTATTCATTGTACTTAATATGTATTTCTTATACATTGATAAATAAATCATTATATCTTTATATTATTTATTTTATATAATGATTTTATTTCTTTCTTATGCTATTATATTTTTATCGTGATACACACTCGATAAAATGAACTCAAAGATTTAGATAATCACTCTTAATTGAGTGCTTCTCATGCATTGGATTTAGGATGCTATTAAACATGGTGGCTTCTATCTACTTGAGACCATTAATCAATAATCTAAATCAATCCTATTTTTTATTACCCATATGGTTGGAAATTTTGGTTTTTCTATGCCGCTTCTCTTGAGCCCCAATGATATGGTAATCTAAATCAATCTTCTATTCAATTTTGTCTCATTCTTCAATATGAGTCACATTTGGTTCCTATAAGGATTAGATGTAACAACTAACTTAATAGCAAAAATTGATTATTTTACTAATTTTTATTGTTGAGATATATTTATGATCATTAGAGTAATCAAATTTAGGTATACCCTAATGAAGTTTAGAAGAGTAATTCTTTTTAATTGTATAGATGTTGGTCTTAAAAATAAAATAGGGATAATCTTATAATTCTTTTTCTTCTAAGAGATTACATGTTAAAATATAATATTAGAGGTTTGGTGTGCTAAAATCAATATTTTTTTTATCTCAATTAATGTAAAATACTAATAAAATTCATATTATTAATTTGTAAATTTTTAAAATTAAAATTAAAGAATCTAAATTACTAGTCTAAAAGAAACAAATTTTAAATGATAAATTATACTTTTATACACCTTCAAGATCTCTTGATAAATGAGCCCTACTCAAATGTGGATTCAACTAAATAAATACTAAAAATAGGCTATGATTAAAAAAGTATCATCATAATAGAATAGTTTATGCTTCATGATATGTCAAATCATAAGGTAAACTATGAATCACCTAAAGAAGTAATCATCTTTTCATATAAAAGGTTCATGAAATGATGATTGATGGATCACCATGTGTGAATAAGAATGAATGAGCTCAAAGGGTAATGGGTGTATAAAACAAATCCAAGAAAAATTTTTAAAAAATTCTAATCAAGGTTTCATAACTTTGTTATCCTAAGCTACCAAGCTTAACATTGCTTAACAATAAAGTAGTCAACCTTGCCCGATAGTTAGAGATTCTATTAGCAATCATGAATTGCATTATCCAAAGACTCTGAACCAAAAAAATAGATATAGATATCTTAGGCCCTATTTGGAATAAATTTTATTTTCTATTTTATGTTCTTTATTTTAAGAAGTAAGAAAAAATAAAAATATTTTTATTATTATTTTATGTTTTTATGTTTTTAAACAAGTTTTCTTTTGTTTTCAATAATATAAAAATATGTAAAACCTGTTTTTTCTTTGAAAACATCCGAACCATTTTTTTCATTTTCAAGGATTTGAGTTTGATTTTTTATTTTAAAATATATTATATAATAATTTTAATTAATTTAATATAAATAAAATTTATTTTGAATGCAAGATAATAATATATATATAATATATATATATATATATATATATATATATATATATATATACATATATGTGTGTGTGTGTGTGTGTGTGTGTGTATAGATATATCATTTATGCAAATTTGAATTTATATATTAATTTTTGATTGATTCTAATTAAATTTAACTTGATTATATAAATAATAATAATAATAATAATAATAATAATAAATTAATTATTAATTACTATTTAAAATATATTTATATATTCTATAAATTTTATCTTTCTCATACATCTTAAATATATATGCAGTTTCTTACATTTTACTCAATGACCTATAAATGAGTATATTACTTTTACACTTCAACGTTTTCAAATTATATAATTTGTATAGTAAGCATATATTTTTATAATAATAATTTATAAAATAATATCTATTTTTGAATCACAACATCAATCTCTAGCTTGATTTATATGCAATCTTTGATGCATGGACACAATTTAATGCATGGGGTAAAAACTTCTTCTAAAAATATGGGACTTTTAACACATTAGGCATAAAATAATTTAATAATTAATAATAATATCAAATAAATAAATAAATATTAAAAATAATAAAAAATAAGTCATTTATAAAAAATTAAATTATTTACTTAAGTATAATTATATATATATTATATATATATAATATATACTATACTTTAATAATTTTAATAAATAAAATTAAATTATTTATAAAAAAAATAAATAAAATAATAATTGGCATAATAATATAATAATAAATAATATTATGTATAAATTACATACAAATTTAATATGATAAAAATTAAATAATAATATATATATATATATATTATATATATATATATATATATATATATAATATATATAATATATATATATATATATATATATATATAATATATATATATATATATATATATTATTAATTTTTTAATAATTAACAAAAAATCATTAAATTGAAATTTAATTTAATTATTTATAATAAATATATATTATTATTTTCTCATTTTTCTCTCAAATTGCACTCCATACATTCCCAAAACTCTCTTTAAGTATAACAAATTATATTTAAAAATATTTTAATATCATATTAATTTATCATTTAAACGCGTCTTTTAATTTCTTAATATTTTTTTAATTGATATCATCTGTGATACTTATTGTATGTAATGGGTCGTAATGCACACACCAATTTTAAGTAGGATCAAAATGTAATCAATCAACTATAAAAAAAATTTCGCTTGATAGATTTTTTACATTTTGACTCCTAAGAGATTCTCTTTATGAACAAATACCATTTAGTTTGTTTCAACAAGATTAAGATGATTCAAATCTAATTATGATATTATTTTTATTCATCATCGATATATTTTGATTTGATTTGAATGATAAAATAGATATGTAGGTAAATATACATCATTATCATTTTGTTGCCAAATATATATTTGTTTTATCTTAAAATAAGAAAATGCCAAACATATTTTATTTTATTTAAATTATAAAAATAATTAAAATATAAAATAAAAAAAATAAAGTGGTATCGAGTAGTTCCTTATAATCAATCTCATTATTTTAGTTTTTTCATTAATTTTTTGAAAATAATAATTGAACTTGTTTTTTTCTGTTATTTTAAGAACAAAATTCATAAAAATATCAAACATATTTTTGTTTTCATATAAAACAAAAATTTAAAAAAAAAAGAATATGATCTGAAACAGCCCCTTAATAAATGGATTTTTTATTAATCTAAATGGACAACATTAAATGTATATGAAAAACCTTATAAAATATATAAAAATAGATAGCTCAATTATGTAAGTAGAAACTATCCAACTTGATTTATAATCTTGTTTGGATCAACGTTAAATTACCCAAGCTTTTTTAAACATCCACCTAGGCTGTTAAATTAAATGTGATGTAGAGTAGTCTAGAATGGAGAAAGAATAATCAACAGGATATCACACAATAATATAATATATATATATATATATATATATATATATATATATATATATATATATATATATATATATGAAAATCCCATTAATTAAGCACAAATCTGATCCTAAGAAAAACTAACCCAACGCACTTAAAATATCATTGGAAACTTTGGGATATTAGTTGAATCCCTAAATAGTTCATGGAGTGCTTTATGATCAAATCGAGCTTTGACGAAATGAAAGCCCAAGATCTCTTGATTGACTTTATTTGAGCATTAAAATATTTAAAATACACCATGAGAATCATTTCAAGCCATCCAATGGAGTGATTTTTTGCATATTTAAATGTCATTTCTCTATAAATTCTCATTCTTCATAAGGTGAGCTAATAAAGAAGAGAGCTCTAAGGCTTGAAGATCCTCCAAGAATAATCGCCACATCTGAATTTTTTCATTAAATATTTATAAAAAACTTTGTCGCCATTACAGTCAGTTCACCATGACTATTGTTTTGCATATGCACACCAATTAACCGTGGTCGTCACCACATCGATTATCGAATCGCTCACCGCCGCCGTTAATATCGACCATGATCCGCCGCCTTACCGCACCAAATCATTGCCATCGCTGCCGCTGATTTGCCCCGCTGTCATATAATAAATTGATCGCTTGCCACGCTGCTGATCACCGGCCGCGCCGGATCACATTTCCATATATTTATATCATCGATATCGCTTAACCAATCATCCGGCCACCGCCAACCATTGTCGCTAATTATCGCCAACATATATATATATATATATATATATATATATATGATATATATATATTATCATATATATATATATATATATAATATATATATATATATATATATATATGTATATATATATATATTATATGCTTGCAAAATTATTTATCCTTAAATGAAAGTTTTAGTTATATGCAAAAGAGAGGCCATACAATGATATGTCTCAACTAGGTTTTATTATTGAAAAATCTACTTCATATCTTTCCAAAAGATATTATGTAAGAAGATTAATTTAAAAGCTCCCTAGAATAATTTTATTTTTATTTGAAAGAATATCTCATTAGGGTTTAATTTAAAGAAGTTAATAACAAATTTATTTTAAATGATAAAAGTTTTTTTCTCTGATCCTAGCATAGCATGTGATTATCAAACAAACTATATCATAAATAAAAAAAACACAGTGACCCCACCATGAGTGACATCATAGTAAAGAATTATTGATTGCATGCAATTTAAGAATTTCACTAATGAATGTACTAATAGGTAAAAGATGAAAGGGGACTTCCAATTCATCCAAATTCATATATATAATATATAAATAGTTTGACCATTATTTGAAGAGAGAAGTTAATGTCTTTCTAAATATTTTTTATTTATTTATTTATTTTTTGGAGTGGGGAACTCTTTCTATCAACATGAGGATGCAACTTAGTGGTCATACCCATGCCTACGTAATGGTATAAGATCTTAAAGGTGTGGAGAGAAATTTAACTTAAAGAGATATGGATAGACCTAAAAGAGACAATAGAGAACCACCCCATAAGGGGTAAAAAAATTTAATAGGAGAAGATCAAAAAAGGTTGAAATAAGAAGCACCATAAGAGGGACAACATATAAGATCACAGAGTTTTATTAGTGAGGATTACACTAATGAACGATAAAGGTCATATAAGAGGATTGACTTAAAGGGAATAATATAATCTATAGAGAATATGGAAGATATGTCATAAAGATGATCATGCCACTAAATTAAAAAAAAAAATGAACATAATCTAATAGTAATGTTAGAGAGGATTGTCACCAAAGAGTGCTAGCATACTAGCTAGATGAAGGGATTATTAACATCTATAATGCTAAGACATGGAAGAATAGACCATCAAGAGTATTATAAGGGTGGTTAATAAAGAAGTTAGAATTAACTGCTATAATCAAGGACTCAGATGTCACTAGACAAATGGTTGAGGGAAGTGTGAGCAAGTGAAAGCAAATGTATGTGTCTGATCATCATATATATATATATATATATATATATATATATATATATATATATATATATATATATATATATGCAACTATATATATATTATAAAATTTATGTTCATTTATGTATATCAATCAATTCTTCATATAATTAAAAATATCTTTGTCTTTATTTTTCATATGTAGCCCTTCTATTTGATTCATGACTAATACAAAATTACATATTTTAAGTTTACAAATATGCAATTTTATATAATTTATATAATAATGTAAATAGTTAGTTCCATTAAATAAGTCACAACACCAAGCTACAACTTATCTAACTATGAAGCCACATAGATAAATTCTACAAATCTTAGTCATCCCTTATTTTCACTAACTCACAAAATCTTAAATAAACAAGAAGAAAATATGATATAAACTTTTCTAGTAACTTCAATATTGCGTTTCTTTAATTTTTTTTTTTCTATGCTCTTATATAAGCACATAAGAACACACATCATAGAAGAATAGGCTCTTTTTATCAATTCCTCCTAATGTGTCTTAGGTGAATCATTAAATGAAATTAAGAAAATTTTCTCCATGGACCGATGACAATCATGATTTTTTAAGCCCATGAAATGTCTTATCTCAATATTCATACACTTTTCTTGGCTTGAAGGATGTCTACCTAAAATCTTTTGTAAATCAACTTACAAATAAATTTAATTTATCTAACATTTTATGTGGCCTTAAGATTTTACATTTTTTTCAACATAAAATAATTTAATTCAAAGATCACACAAACCATCTTCACATTTAAGGGAGACCTGCAACTATCTTTATTTTTTTTTTTAAATTACATCTAACATCATTTTAAAAATTGTATAATTATCAAATCAATGTCCAAACATAAAATTATATTGTAAAATTAGTCTCTCGACTTTGTAATTATTATAAAATGTTGTTCTTTACTTATGCTTGTGAAATTCTAAAATCCATTAATATAATTTATGGAATTTCAAAACAAATAACTTCTCAATTAGATCTCATATGTCTTCCAAATCATTTAAACATTTATCATCCTCTCTTCACTCACATCGATTGAAACATCTATGACTTGTGGAAGCTACTGCTCTTTTAGGTGGAAGATGCTTAGGTTCTTAAATGAGAGAAGCATACTATATATACAAGTTATAATAGGTTCTCTTTCACTCACCTTAATTTAGGAATGACATTTTTTTATATTGTTTCTATAATTTGAAGATGAGAAGGTCGATATGTTGACAAGACTAATTACTCCCATTGCTTTATATCTTTTCACCAAAAAAAAGTTATAAATAGGGCTGTTAAAGAAGCTCATTGCACATTAATAGTTCATCGCTATATATTCAATTCATTCATTATGCAAGTGAGTTGATATTAAGCAGTTATTTTAAGGTCATTTGAATAGTCTTGTTGATATTTGCCTCATTATATATATATATATATATATATACATATATATATATATATATATATATATATATATATATATATATATATATATATATAACATACATACATACACATACAAATCATTAAATTATAGTATTATTAATTTTAAATTTTTGTAGTTTATTAATTGATTTGGATATTGATAAAATGATTGAATCATGTTTGCCTTAAATGTAATGAATAACATATGACCATTTACAAAGAATTATGGACATTAGCCTATTTCAAACAAATGAAAACTCGAATGACCAAAACAATAATTGAAGTCATCTCGCTTAAGTTTTTTTTTGGTGGAACCAGGGTGGCTGGGGAAACAATGCCACCCTAGATTTTGCTTTTTTTTGTGGTAAAACTACGAGATGGTGGGGAAAACAATGCGCCAGATATTTAATAAACTCTTTAATATTATGTACTATACTAAAATTGCACCACCACACATACATACAAAAAAAAAAAACCTTAAATCCATAATAATAATTTTTTAATAATAGTTTTTTTTTGTCACCCTTCTCTTTGAATTTTGGTTCTGCCATTAGGGATTATTAGTATTATTTGAACTTCCTATGCAATAGGGAATCCAAGTCACACAAATATGGATTGATAAAATGATTTAGCAAATATCAAAAGGAGCATTTTCCATATTGTATCACCAATTCTCTTTTGATTGTTGGTGAAGCATTGATGACATCATCAATCTTCATGAACACATATTTATCATGATTTTCTAAGCCCATGAAATATCATCTCTTTGTATCTAAACATTTTAATACGTTTAAAGCATGTCTATTTCGAAACTTAAGAACACTTAGTTAAAATTTGCGTATGATGTCAATATATGTGTGGTCAAGATTAAGAATAAAATAGAAAAACTTGGGTCTCGAAAATAAATTATTACTTAAATTAAATTTTTGGTTGATAATTATACATTATGGTCATTTTCACCTAACAAGAATATGAAATCTTTTGCCGTGAGAGGAATAAATTAAATTTGTGGTTAACAAGTATGTAATATATAGTTTTAAAAGACTAAATTAATCCTTCTATAACAAACTACAAAATAAGTTAATGCAACGAAAAGAAAGATTATTTTTCACTGTATTCGGTCTACACAATATGTTGGTGAGGTATATTTGCTATATATATATCCAAAAACAACTATATATATATATATATACGAACATATATATTTATACATTAGGAACGGACAAAGCTACATAGCTCATCTTCACTATTAACATTAATAAATATTTTAGAATGTTTATTTATAGCGGGTACACCTTATATAATTACATATTATTGAGCTCATGCATTAGAGGCTGTCTCCAAACCAAAGGATCGAAAGCGAAGAAGTCAACAATGTGTGCAAAAGATTTGTTTCCTCCGTCACTTTGCTCATCTTCTACTTCCTTGGCCTCCTAAACTTGGCTCACCATTTGGCCAACTCTCGCCCAATCGACCTTCCCATAGAGGATCGATACGAGCAATGGATTGCTCAGCATGGACGAGTCTATAAGGATGCTGCCGAGAAGGTGCGTCGCTTTAACATCTTCAAGGCCAATGTAGAGTATATTGATTCTGTCAATGCCAATGGAGATCGTAAGTACAAACTCGCCGTCAACAAGTTTGCTGATCTCACCAACGATGAGTTCAGTTTTTCACTGAATGGCTTCGTCGAGCACTCACTTCAAGAAAAGCTAAATCTTCTCATTATAGCAACATGACAGAGGTGCCCGATGCCGTAGATTGGAGGAGCCTCAGGGTTGTTACTCCTGTCAAATCACAAGGCCATTCTTGTGGCACGTAGAAATTCTTAATTAATTAAATTTATGTATGAATATATATTTATATATACTTTACTAATTTTTGCAAAATTATACATCTATATTATGTATTCAGGTTCATGTTGGGCTTTCTCAGCTGTGGCAGCTATGGAGGGAATCACCAAGATTAGAACTGGCAACCTCATTTCTCTCTCAGAACAGGAGCTGGTGGACTGTGACGTTAATATAAATGATCGTGGCTGTAGTGGTGGCTCTATGGAAGGCGCCTTCATATTCATAATAAAAAAATGGTGGCATTACAACTGAGGCCAACTATCCCTACAAAGGAGCTGAAGGAGTGTGTAATACGGAGAAGGCTGCGAATGTCGCAGCCACCATTAAAGACTACGAGAAGGTTCCGCCAAACAGTGAGTCATCTTTGATGCAAGCGGTGGCAACGAAGCAACCTGTGTCAGTTGGGATCGATGCTAGTAGTTTTAACTTTGGATTTTACTCCAGTGGTATATTCACGGGACAATGTGGGACTCACTTAAATCATGCATTGACGATTGTAGGATATGGGACTGCTGAAGATGGAACCGATTACTGGTTGGCAAAAAATTCATGGGGACACTCTGGGGAGAAAAGGTTATATAAGAATGCAAAGAAATGTTGTAGACGCTCAAGGTTTGTGCGGTATTGCCATGTTAGCCTCTTATCCAATTGCTTGAGCTTCTGATCTACTACCACATTCAAGGTTAATTTATTACTAATCTTTGCAGACATATGCACCTTTCAGATAATTAACAATGCGCTGATTTCAATTACACCCTTCAATGTGCTGTTGTCATAAGAAATTAAAGATGCATTCATCATTCTTTCTAGTCCATTTTACTTATAAATAGATCAAATTATTTTTACTTCATTATTGAACTGTTATTTTTAATATATGAGGGGCATCTTATGTGTAGATTTCTTTCTTAAAGTTGTGAACTTCAACATTAATGGGTCTATGCAATTAATGTTTTATATGTATGCATGTGTGTAATACATAGTAATTAACCTTAAATGTGATATATAATGTGTCTTATGTATGTATGTGTGCATATAGACATTTTGATAATTAATAAAGACATAAATTTTTGTCAATTTTAGCCTGGAAATCTCTTAATTTTCCTTAAATGCAAAAGTGGAACTCGCTTTCATAGAATTTCAACCGCAAGGCACCTTAGCCTAGTGATTGATAGCTTTGGCTTTCAACTAAGAGGTCTTGGGTTCAAGTCCCGTCGCGTTGTGTGTTAGTTCGATTAAATTAAATCAAATGTCCCAAAAAAAGAAAAAAAAAAGAAAAGAAAAAAAGAATTTCAACCTCATTATATTTCCCAAGCATCATAACCAATCTTAAAACATCGACATCACATTTCAACCTCTCGATGCCATACATTATGTTTTGAAGTCTTCCATTTTAGAGCCTTGGTTTTTCTTACGTAGTTTTTCTACTTATTGCCTACTTGTGAGCTACTACTACCCCTTTTCTTTCTTCTAATGCTTTACACTTCACAACCTTTGTGTTGACATTATTATTTTTATAGCTTTTGTAATGTCTTCTTTGAGATGAAATTTATACTTGTTTCAAGAGATAGATTTTTGGCAAAAGTTATTTTTTAAAATGATATTGAGCTTTTGTTCTCATCATTTCTTACCTAGGCATGCAATCCAAGTTTACAAAAAGTATGCCAAGGGGAGGACCCTTCTCAAAACAAAATAACATCATTTTTAAGGATTGTTCTTTAATTCGGATGCCATCTCCCATGTTTAATTAAATATTGAGTTACCTTAACCTTCTTCCTAATTCATTATTAATTTATTAGTCATAGAGATAAAGTGTATAACACAAAAAATGATTTAAAATCCTCCACCAAAGACCATAATAAGATTTTTCCCATTTTTGCATAATAAGGATCCAATTAATAAAGTTGTTTAAATTAATTATTCTTTTGGTGGTTAATTATTAATAATGATTTAGTTTTGCTTGTGAATGCTATCATATTGAAAACTTCAACCAAAAATTTGTTCTTTACCTTCCTCACTTGCTCACCAAGTCGGAGACTTTCATATCAATCTTCTTGTTGGTAATGTATTAAAAAGAAATAAATTTACCCTTTACTTATCATTTTATGTAGTTTTAATGAGCCATAACATAACTTATCTATATAAGACCAAGAATGATTATTTCCTACAACTTTATTTATTAGATCTAATGATAATGTTCCATTGAAAAACACTAAGTTCCATGCACAAAATGTTAATAAACATCATGGTAGGAAATTTTTTTGAAAAAGTACTTTTATTATACTAAATATTCTAAATCTCTCATATTATATGATCTATCATATGAGAATTAAAATATGGATAAACTTAATCCTCTCTTTATTTTTGGGAGTTAGTCTTGATATACCGCTAAACTTCTTAGTTGCTCCATCGGTTATTACTTGTTGGCATTTTGCTAGCTCAGTATGTGATAGCATATTGATGGCAATGCTTGCCATTTTTCTTCATCCTACAAGACAAGAAAAAAAAATGAGCAGTGCGACTAATTACCATTCCTTCTCCTTTTGAAAAGTCCTTCACTTATTTTACCAAATCATTTATGAAGGCTCTAATGTTATAAAAATTGGATTTTTCATTATGTGGATCATATGAATTTTATCTCTTTTAAGGTTGTAAGAGTAATTTTTTTTTTGAATGTGAAGTTCATGAAATGTTTAATACCTCGAGTTTACTCGACTAAAAATATTACTTTTCTTTTATGTCCTTTCTTGTTGTGGTGTTTATTTTGGATGTAGGGGACACCAGATCGTAGTACTTATTGAAGTGATGGTGCAACATTGAGGTATGATGTACTATCTCGAAGATAGAGCCATCACCCTTCAATGGACCTAATCACCTAATAAGGACTCCTAAGGCATGATGGGTCTTTGAATATACCGAGATTTTTCTCCTATTTTACATGGATGAATAAAGCGGGGTTTATAATAAATAAGGTTATTAAGTTTCCTATGGAGGCAAGTTTCCATAGTTAATTAAATCTTATGAAATAAAATTTCTTAAGAATACTCTCGATTAAACCCGACAATTATCATCTCCAAAAATTTCAATGTTAAACTATCAAAGGATTGGTTATGTTTAGAAAATCAATTGGGAACGCCCAAAGAGAAGACTTAATTTTGGAATCCAAAGAAAATAGATAGGGAATGCTCATGATACTAGGAAGTCTAGTGAGCATTCTAATCTATCCTAATTGGACTTTATATATTTGAAAATGAAGAGATTTACTTATTTGAGTTAAATTTTATTAGATTGCTAGGACTTATAATCCACCAACATAAGATTGTGGGAATGCCTAAGAGGTAAGGATTTATGCTTGTAGCCTAAAGGAAATAACTATCTCAAATCCTAAATCTAGGGAGCTTTAGCATGAGCTAAAGCACTAAAGCTGGGTGGACATAAGGGTTTATCTCTGAGAGAGTAAACTCATCGATTTCTGTACTTTCAATTGCCTAGTGTGGCGACTAACTCCTCCTGATTTTAAAATCATGTAGTCCGGTCTTATGAATTGCAAGATAGCTAGGGTAGTTATTTAATTTGAAAGAGACTAAAGTCATAAACCCACTTACTAAGAGACTAGAGCATGAGTTCTTTCATTGTTGTGGAAGAAGAAGCCTTCATATCTTAATGCATGTATTGAATTTATTTGGAGCTATTAGAGCGGGATCCACTTTTGGGGAATATGAGTGAAGCAATAACAAGAATCTTTCCAATGGAACATCTTTCACAATCCCGGAGAGATAGTTCTCTAATAGACGAGGGATAAGTAATTCTGACTCATTCACATGAAGATCATGAATGTTTGGAATCCATATTATGCAAGGAGACATTACTTTTGCTAATTCAATTGAAGGGTTATATCAAATCGGTCTATTTTTGGCGTCGTAGTATGAGCATGAGTGGTATGAGCATGTGACTTAATCTACCAATGCAAAATCTTTTCAAATTTTATTTCATTTTGACATAATATTTTAGACAAAGGCTTTGAGATATTTATATGTATAAATGCATGATGAAGTAGATTGGAGAGGGTGAAGCTCGTTAGTAGGGGTTGCTCTCATGAGTCAAGCGGTCCATATGCGTGTAAGAATGGAGGCCCTCATTTTACAAAAGTGACTTAAGATGATATGTGTGATGTGAGATATACAACCATACAATTAATGGGTAACAAAATCTTTTAATTATCATATTTATGTCCTAGGCTTTATGGTGAGGTTATGAGTTATTCAAAATTTAGTTATGAGTGATTAGTTGGGTAGAAAAATTATTTTATCCTAAGAGCCTACCACATCCAGGTCACATATTAAAGTATAAAATATGAAGAAATTATAAAGAGCATGCCATCATAATGCTTTAAACATAACATTAATCAATTTTATAAATTATCATGAAAGAATAAGAGGTCGGTGGGTACCACCATACAACCTAAAGAAAAGATGGGTAGAGCTCTACCCATATACAACCCATAATATAAAATAATAATTACAATTTGAATAAATATGTGCTATAAGGGGTCTTCATTCTTCATGTCTCCTTATATTCACTTCTTATTTAGTTATGCTTGCTTCAAAGGCATCACAAGATACCTCGGACAAAGCCTTCTAGCCACATCCTAATCCCTCATAGCACCAATCCTAATTTCTATTGCAAAATTGCATTCATATAGAAAAGAGTAAATCTAACTACATCTACAAAATAGGGGTTAGCTAAACACACATATAATCTCAAGCGGTGTCTATATTTTGGACTTAGTACCCTACACATGGGTAACCAAGACCACATGTCCTAACTTAAATTATGCTTGGGGTTTAAGCAACCTACAAAGAGCATTTATATTTATTTTTAAGCATCCCCTTAAGCACAATCCCCTACAAAACATGATAAGGCTAAATAAGGCCTAACATCTAGTCTGAAGCATATACCCGACATTCGTCTAAAATAATACATCACAAACAAAATATACATTACATCATATACCATCTAACTTAAACTAGAAGTGGTGGCTTAATTCTAATGTATGTATTAAGGCTTTATGGAATGTCTTAATTAAGCATTTGAGTGATGATTTTCTAAATGTAGAAGGGTTTAATTTAACATAAAAGGTTGGTTTCATTTCAAGTTGTTTAATTGATTTGAAAATTTTAATTTGTGTTTTTTTTGTTTCATATGATTTACATTTAACAACTAAGTGTTATAAAGAGAAAGAAGATGATTACCCTCTTCCATCCCTACCTTAAGCCATTTCTAAAATACATTAATTTGACTTAGTTCTCTTTAATGAATGGCTTATTAAATGATTTTAATTAATCCTAAGTTTAGGTTAACTTTAATTGGTCATATTTAATATGAAAGGCTTCTTAAGATTAATCTAATTGAATTACTATCACATGACATATATTGAATCATTCCTTTCCATCACATGTAGCATACATATGATTTAATCCTAAGTGAATCTATACATGCAACTTGTTTTAGCACACTTGAATAATGAATGTAAGTGTATGTTTGAAGTTTACATTTTGATTTTGATTAGATAACATGAACATATAAATTAAAGCTCTATCTAAATTCTAATATCAAAATACATAAGGATGGAATCACATAAGTACGTGTCATTATTAACCGGGGGAAGTAATCAAATGACCTCCTTGGCTAAAGTCTCGTATTCCACGGATGTCCGGTATATACTTAATAACATTCCAAGCCTATGTAAATCTATACATGAATATGGGAAAGAGAGCACTAATTTATACATATCACATATGCTAATGACTTAGGTGAATGTAAATACATGTATTATTTGGTAACAAAGGGGATCTTCATCTTTTAATTAAGCACATATACACATGTATAAAAGATGTACAAGTATATGTCATTGTTAAACTAGGGAAGTGAGACAATCAAATGACCTCCTTGGGGCTAACTAAAGCCTCGCATTCTTGGGATGTCTAGACTAAACACTTGCTATCTTAAATACATATGAATGTATACACAACTATAAGGATGAGAATCATGCAAAGATTATACTTTCTTTAATTAAATCATTTAGGCATAAGAAATAAAGCTTTATCTAAATTCTAATATCAAAATACTTAAGAATGAAACTAAATGAGTACTTGCGTTAAACCAAGGAAGTGAGGTAATCAAATGACCTCCTACTTAAAGCCTCGTATTCGGAATGTCCATACTATATAACTATTGTTGTTCAAACTCATTTAAATCTATATATGAATTGTAGAAAAGAGAGCTTTATTTAATATGCTTAAGTTATAAACACATGCAAATCCTATGCATATCCATAACTATCAACACTCTAAGTATTATAATCAATTTATAAGTTTTGAAAAATAGTTTTTAATTTATTAGTGATAATAGCCACACATATATTTAATTAAGCCAATATATGCAAGCTTACATAAAGGAAATTCATTTGATTTACTTAAATTTGAAAATATGAATGCATGAAATCAAATGACATACAACATTTAATGTGCTTAGAAAGGAATAATTAAATATCAACACATGATTCATTTAATTAAACTAATTCCTAAGGACAATCACATTAAATAAACCCTTTTAAAGAAAACTAAAGTTCATTTACCAATTTAATTTTGAATCTTTGATTTGATTTAAAGAGGACAAGTACTCATTGGTTATCAAATCCCATTCCCATATTGGTAATTTGATTTGATTTAAGAGAAGGTAATTTAGATGAATTTTATTCCAATTAATTAGGTTGGACCTTAATTAAGTCAATTAATCACCCTTACTTATGTTACCTTAATGTCATTAACTAAATAATTATGAGCCAACATAATATCTACATGGATGAAAAGGAAATTTGCAATGATCCTAGAAAATTGAAGAGGCCTAATGCAATTGGCACATAATTAATAATTAAATTAAGGAACTTAATTAAGTACCCACACATGTGGATTAGCCATAATTTTCCTAAATGTCTTTTGGGTTATTAAACACATAAAGATCTATCAATGATTTAATTATTAGGATCTGATTAGGATTTAAATTTGATTAATTAGTCCTTTAATTAACTAATTAATTCTTTAATTAGTCTCATTTCTTAATTAATTTTTTTCTTTAAAGGAGGATGGGCTTAGGAAAAGATTAGAGAGAGGTCATAATCCCATTTCCCTTTCCCATTCATTGTTCAATAGTGATTAGCAAGCTTAATTAATTAATTTTTGTTATTTAGGTGGTTAATTAATAAATTAAACTAATTAAGAGAGTGATTAAGGCTTAACTAGGAAATTATCCTAATTAACCAAGTAATAACTCCCAACAAAATTATGGGAGGCAAATCATCCCATTAAATTAACCCACAAACTTTGGGATTAATTACTCAAGTAATTAAGGAGTAATTAAGCTAATTAATTTTATAATTAAACCTTAATTAAACCCTAATTACTATTTAAAATCATTTGAAATTACTTTTAAATAAATCTCCTCGAAAATACCTTCAAAATAAATATTTATTTATAATTTTTTGATTTTTATACAATTTTTTATGAATTTTGAAAGTTTCAATTAAAGTTAATTAATTAAACCTAATTAAGCCTAATCACATTGGCATGCGTATTGGCCACTTAAGTGCATCCTTACTTAGCACGACATGGTGGCGGTCGCTTTTATCTCTACCATCGATCCAAGATCGGATCGAATCAAACGTTGTTCCTTAGAGATAAAATTAGATTAATCTAGCGAATTAATCAAGACCGTCCATTCCAATCACAAAGAATGGACAATGCGTGATCCGTTGTCTCTCAAGCGATGAAAGATAGACACGCCCACCTTCCATGATCCGAGCTCACCCGAGCTTGAATTGACTCAAAATGGATCCCACACCTTCACGATGATGAGGGATCCAACGGTGGAAAATGCATGATATGCAAGTTGCCTTCATAAAGCTCTAAAAGAATTTCACTAGGAGGCTAGTTTTGTGGAATTACCTCACCAAGCTCAATCGGTGGAGGAATCTATTGAAGAAGCTTAGTGGAGTGAAACCCTATTGATCGGCACATTGATTGCTCTGGTGCCGCTTGGAAGGCCATAAATCGATGATTTGGAGGTGGTGTTGATTGAACTCATACCTGGTCGGAGAACCGAGAGGTGATTCATTGTTGCTTGATAAAGTATGGGGAAGGTTTGGGTGAAGTTAATTTGAGTTTGGTGGAGAATTGGAAGAATTGGAATGAACGAGCAGATGTCTGTTGGTCTTGGGAAATCCAGCAATGGTGGAGCTCGAGAAGCTTGGGGAGCTCTAGGGCTTTGAAATGACCTTAGGGAGCTTGCCAAAGGTGAGAGTGTTTGATTCAGATGAAATGAGGAGTATATCCCTCCTCCCTTGGATTAGATGGACATGATTTAATCTTGATTTTGAGCCACCGCTAGAGCTGGGTAGCCGGTGTCACCTCCATGTGGCTCGACTTGGTTGGGATGCTTGGTTGGTGGCTCAAGGTGGTTGCTTTCTCCTTTGGGTCCATTAGTTTGCTAGTGAGGGGAGGTGAGTTAACTCACCTCCCCTTGGTCCATGGCGACCCAGCCACTTGGGGCTGGGTGGCTGGTCGGAACCTTCATTTGTGTGTTTGATGGGCTGAGGGGAAAAGAAGGGTGGACTTTGCCATTTTGGGAAAAATCCCATGTGTGGAGGAGAATCAAGGGAGATTTGCCTTGGGTTGAACCAATTCAGGTTGGGCTAGTTTTGGGTTGACCCAAGGTCAATTTAAAATGGGTTAGGTCAAGTCCCATTGGGTTTGGGCTAGGTTTAAGTAGGTTTGGCTCAATGACCCTTATAGATCAAATTGGGCTAGGTTGGGTTTGATTACTAATTAGTCAAATTAGCCAAGACTTGGGTCAAGTTCAAATGGTGATTTGAAGTGTTTTGGCTCAATTGGTTTGAACTAATTTGGCTTAGGTTTGATTTTAGCTTATTTGGATTCATGTAGGTTAAATGGGTCAAGTTGACCAATTTGATCAAATTGGACAAATTGGCTTGTGTTATGGGTTGATTCAAGTTCAATTGGTTAATTGAAAATGATTGTAGTCTTTGGTTTGAATTAATTTGGATTTGATTTGGATTTAGGCCAATTTGACCCTTTAGGTCAATTTAGGCTAAGTGGGTTAGGTTGACCAATTGGTTCAATTGGGTTCATTTATGGCTTTGGTCAAGGTCCATAATCAATTTGGAATGAACTTGAGCTATTGGTTGTAATCAATTTGGGTTAGATCATGATTTGACCTAATTTGATCTTCTAGTCAAATTGGGTCAACTTGGGTCAAAGGCCAATTGGGTTAGGTTTGGCTCAATTGATGGTCAAGTCATGTTCAATCATTGATCATAGGTTGGTGTGAATCAATAGTTTCAATCAATTTGGCTTGGGTTGAGATTTGGCTAGTTTGGTTCATGTAGGTTAAGAGAGTTGACTTGGTCAAATGATCAAGTTAACTTGGTTTGACAATTTATGACAATTGATCAACCTAGGGTGATCAACAATTATGATAGAGGCTTGATTCAATCCAATTTGGGTTGGATTGGAATTTGGCTTAAATAGGTCATTTAGGTCACTTTGGGTCAAGTGAGCCTATTGGGTTTAGTTGGGTTGATTTTGGGTTGATTAGGATTTAGTTGAGTTTATATATGAATTTAGGATTGGTATCTAGCTTTGATTACAATTGGTTTGAGTTCAAATGGGTTTGGGCACATTTAAATATTTCAAGTCAAATGGGTGAAGCTAGGTTTGGTTTTGATTGATTTTGGTTTGGCTTGATGTTTGGATATCATTTATATCTAGGATGATGATTAAGATATAATTGATTCATAAGAAAATCAATTGAATTTGGTTTGAATTGAATGGAAATTTGGCTAAGTCCATGGGATTGGTTTATATGGCTTTAGAAGGATTTTGATTTGAATTTGATTATGATTTGAGAATTGATATGATTGAGTTTGATTGTATTTGGGATGATGGTTGAAAATATAATTGATTCATGAAAAATTAATTGAATTTGATTTGAATTAGATGGAAATTTGGCTAAGTCTATGTAATTTGTTTATATGGCTTAAGCTTGGGTTTGGTTTGATTTGATATTTGGATTTGGTGGTTATAGATTTTGGTGAATTGATTAAAGGGTTGAATTGATCTTTAAGAAAATCAATTGAGTTTGGATTGATTGATTTGATCAAGGTTAAGTCCATAGAGTTGAATCATATGGCTTAGATAGCATTGATTTGATTTGGATTATGGTTTGAAATTGGTGATAGATTTCAATTTTTTTGATTTGGATTTGAATGAATTGAATTTGAGGTTTGGTTTAGATCAAAGGCATAGATTGAGTTTAGGCTATAAGGTAGGTTTGTCTCTTTAAGTCCTAAGACATGTCATAATCCTACGATTAACCCTTCTAGGTCTCTAGGCTTAGGTTAAGTGTTCACCTAATTGCTAGAAGTGTCTTATAACTAAGGAAATCTAAATATCTAGAAGACTCTAAATCTAAGAAGAGGAGATTGAATGCTCACTCCAAAAGTGAGGTCAACACATTTGTCAAATTTTTTTTAAAGTTTGATTTTATTACAATGTTGTGGTACATAATTTTAATTTTTCTAATATTATTATTTTATTACCTACTGATAGTGTCTATTTGAGGTTTTTTTTCTCATTGACTATAACATAAGAGGAGCTCAAATGAAACTATTAAGATGGCACCATTTCTAGTTACGGATGAGCCACATGTTTACCCCATTTAAATTGATCATTTAGCCATAAGAATTAACTCTAATAATCATAAATCTCTATTTTCTATAAGAAAAAAACTCTAGTACATCAATACAAGTAGACACTTCAATGTTTAATTCTTTAATAATAACTTTTGTGATTATATTTTAATTGATATGCCATATCCAAGAATTATTATAAGAAATCATATTTTAATAGATTTTCAGTAATTATTATAATATTTTTTTTAAATAAGTTGTAGTATAGTAAAAATTAGAAAATAACAATGTATATAATGAAAAGCATACATATCAATTTTTATGTGATTTAGCCCTTGCCTACATCCACATGGAGAACCCTTACAATATAAGAAAGCAAATGTAAAATAGAACAATTTTGAGGTATACTTCAACAAAAATAAAATAAAATAAAAATCAAAATTTGCAAACTAGATCGAACAATATAACAAAAAAATATTTGAAAAAAAAAAAAATCCTGAAATATGATGTTGATCATTAAATAATACTCTATTACTTGCTAATGATCTTGCTTTATATTTGCACCTTGAACAAATTTTGATGGGCTTCAAATTTTTTGCTCAAGGTGAGAATTTTAGAGAGAGATTTATGAGAGAATTTTCAGGCCTTTTTCCTTATAAAGATTCATTTATTTATAGATCCTTCAATCTTTAAATAAATGTGTTAAATGTTCTCTAAATTGGATCTTGAAATAATTTATGATTAACGTAAAAAAATTAGGGTGGGAATTAAAGAAGGAACAAATCTCATATTGAATTTCTAATGTTTAACTCCTAAAGAGACTAACCTCTTTTACTTTAGGCATGATCCATAGAAAATTTTAATAAATTCCAAATTAAATGAAAGGCATGATATGAGTTAATTTGATGGGACTATATAATAAAAGATTATATTTGCTATAAAAGAGGTGGCCAATGGTTGTTTGTAGATATATCTGTCCCTACTACATGGCTTTCCATTAATTCCAAGTGCTTACTTCAATGTGATGTAATGAATTCTCAAAATTTATTTCAAACCATTTAAAGCATAAGATTAAAAAAAAAAAGAGAATAAGATTTTAATATTTCAATTTTAATAAATGTTGCTAATTATGCCTTGAAATCTACACACATAAAATGGAATAATTTCAACATATGTCTTTCAATATTTCATTTGTTGTAGTTTTTTTACAATAAAAATAAAATGAATGAATAAATATATAAATTTCAAAAGTCGGTCTAGGCTCTTCTTCAGACCTAGGTTAATTTCTTGAGGCCAATAATTAGTTCTTCTTTAGGTATATTCTCATTTGAAATATTTTTTTATTTTTCTATAATTTTCATATGGGTTTCCACTTTGTAGGATATGGCATAGCATGAGTTCATTGAGAGAGATGCAAGTAATATATCCTAATCCCCATGTGGTGAAATTTTCATATCTATGGAATTTTGAGTATTATCCCCTTGTCAAAACCTCTTAAACAACCTAGCTTATATGCTTGATTATATATTTTGAATATTATTTTTATCATTTCTTTAAAGTGGTGAGAAGTATTGAGAACTCATTTTTGAAATATCTTCTTCCTTGAATTCTTCTTCTTCTAACAAGATTTGTGTGGGATTGAGTTTGTTCTTCTATCTTGCAAAGAGAATCCCATGTTTATTATAGACTCTTCTAGGAGGGACATACAAATTTTTTAGCTATTCTCATTTCTTGAAGCTATTAAGGCTTTTATGTTTGCCTTAGGCATTATAGTTATTTTCATAGTATTGTTAGAAATTTGAGATTCATGTACCCTTATTAGAGAAACATGAGTGAGTTTCCTCTAATTACTTTATCACCCACCTGGTACTAACTTCTTTTGTCCTTTGGCTAGATCAGTTTTCTTAGGTTGATAAAGTACTAACTCATTTTCATCATCTTATTGCCAAGATGAGGATTTGCTTTAGGCTGCTTTGATGCATTAGTACTTTTACCCTTTGAATGATCACCTTTCAATATTAGTTTAATAGGTGGAGCCACTTATTTTGAGCTTAGACTTCCTCTACCTTCTTAGGCATGAAGTATTTGACATCATCTTAGATCTTGATTTCATGAATAAAGAATGGATTCATGTATTCATCAGTTCAATGCTCTTCACCATTTTGAATATACTTCATACATTGATGAAGGGTTGAAGGCACTATGTCTTATTCATGAATCCATGGCCTCTGAAGAAGTTCTTTGTAACCAACTTGGGCTTCAATCACATGGAATTTAGCCCATGTGTATAATTTTCTCAAGCGTATGGGTAGGATAAGAGATCCTAAGATTTGGTGCTTTGTTCATTAAATCCTTGTAGGAATACTATACTTTTATTCAAGTGGCGAGCATCTATAGCTAGTGCTTATAGTGTTTTAACTTTTATGAGATTGACCTAAGATGGATCAGTTAATATCTTTTTTATTGAATAGCATTACATTCATATAACATAAAGGGTCCGATTATTTTCATTCATCCCAATAGCGTCATTCTTCTGAATGTGATGATTCTGTATTTTGAAAGGTTAAGTCCTCTTTCATTTTTTTTATTCAGCAAAAAATGCTTCATATTATTTTGGGTTTTACAAAACTTTGATTTATGTCTCATTATATCTTTGGATAAAATGAGAGCATTGTAGATACTCGAAGGTAGGGAGCTTGTGTAAATGCGCCATAACATTATAATCTACTCCTATTTTAGTAAACTTTTGAGGTTTAGTCGGTGATGGGGAAGGCATTTTCATTAACTTAGATTTTTTGCCTTTATCACTAACTTTTTTATTATGGAGGTGGTGAGATTCATTTTCGCTCTTTAATTGGAGTTGGGGCACTTCTTCTATTTGATCTTCTTTTCAAAAGAAGTTTCAATCTATGCCCTCTTAGAATTCTCGGGGCTTTGAGGACTTTAGAACTACCTACTTTAGGATGTAGTTTCTTTGAGCCTAACTTAACTCTTTGCTTTATAAGCTTTTCTCGAGAAAGTATAATTCTTTCTCATAGTTAGTTGAAGTCACGATCACATTTATGACATGTTAATTTCTTTCTTCTCCATGTTCTTCCATGTCGAGCATTAGTTGGGCCATGTATTCTTATAGCTTAACTGGTCTTCAAAGAGGTTGTTCTTATTTCTCTAAAGAGTTGATCATCTTTTGAGTTTTAGACTTTAACTTTGAGTACGATTTATAGGGCTTCAATGGAGAAGGCTAATCAATTTTGCCCATTTCTTTATATTATATAAATATTTTCCTTAGGGAAGAGCAATTTTAGATCGAGTTTAGGCTCAAAAGAATTATTCCACCGGATACTATATATTTACTAGAAGAATATTGATCATTCATTTAGTCTTCTTTGTGATGAAGGTCTCCCAACCACCTTTCTCTTCTTCTTATATTTAGTGGGCTTTTCCCTTATTATTTTTTTATGTTATGAGTTACAAGCTTAGCACTTTTGTATTTTGCATCTGGATTGGGTAAGTTGTAACAACTCTCACCTTTTCCTTTTAGGATGTATCGGTACAATGCACGAAATAGTGAGTTATCCACTTTGATAACTTTTTCTACCCAATTTTGAAGACAAAAGATCTTCAATTGGGTGGCTTATGAGCTTGTGAAGTGGACAATAGTTAGGATCGTCAACTTTGTTCACTTGGTCTAGCCTTTGGCTCTAGAAATTATAACCTCACTTTATGGTGTGCTTAAAATTTTAGCGGTACATTCCCTTTTGAATGAGTACTATTTAATCATTTTTTCTTGGATGGTAAGCTCTTTTCCTTTTCCTCTACCCGGCTTTGCTATTGGTCATGAGGATCTTTGCTAGTCTTGAGGTTGTCCTACCTCCATTTGCCTTCTTGTCCATTGTGAATGTGAATTTGTATTCACATCATTCCTTTGAGTCGCCAAACTTTGGTTGTTTCCCTTTTCCAAAGGGATTGTGTTATAACCTATAATAAACCATTTTGTTTGGGCACTTTTGAACTTACTGATCTATTAATTCTTGGAATGTGTTAATTGTAACCATAGCTAGATATGGGGCGTTTGATCATCGATATTCTTCATGAGGAGTTCTCGCATGCTTTTCTTTGTTGGTTATATCTCATGCTTAAATTTCTCCATCTAGTAATATACTTGGTAATACTTTCACTTTCCTTCTCTTTTCCAAGGTGAGATCTACATTTATTACTTTCTTTTTTGCTTCTACAAATCTCTTGATGAAAAGTGTTTCTAGCTTGGTGAAGGTTTTCTTGAGTCATTAGGTAACTTAGCATACCATTTGAAAGGCTGTGTGTAAGACTTAAAGACTTATCGTAGCGAGGGTGTCATTTCCTCCGGTATTTTCACATGATGCTTTAAATTAAGCCAAGTGTTGCCATTGGTTTTCTATGCGAAAAGGTATTAAGGTTCAACAAAATATACCCTTTAGGGTCTTGTACTTGGTATTTGGTTGGATATGATCAGCCTTTTCAAATAATTGCACAACCTTTTTTGAAGCTATCACTACATTGACCTTTTGAGATGAGATCTTTCATTTGTGATATAGTGATAACATTAGCTTCTTGATAAGTGTTCACTATTGCTTCTCTTGGAAGTTCTTGCCTTTGTGTTGTAGCTATTAGTAGATTAGGCAAAGCATTTTGTATGCCTTTCATTTCAACCAGTTATTCATTTTCGAGAATTTCACGGAGATATCTGTTGTGTTGTAGTTATTATGAGGTTGAGCTGACCAAATAGCTCTTTCATTAACCCACTCACTCATCTCATTGAGTCGGGTTGTTGAGGCTAATTTCTTGATCTATCCTTTGAAGTTAGGAACCTATATGCTATTGTAACCTTGTTACAATGTCGATTAACTCTTCAATCACTTCCACTTACGCTTGAGCTTCGCTTCTAGGCTCTTAGTGGCATGGGTTCTTTTGTTGCTCTTCTTCATTTTATTGTTTGGGTACCGGGCCTTTATTTTGTAGATGCGTGTCAACCATACAAACAACATTGATCTCCATGTAATTAATATCATTATTTTTGTGGAGTTGAGATTGATTGCTCTTCATTAGTTGAGAGATCTTTATCTTCCCATAATAGTTGATTATCTTTCACATCATCTGGCGGCGACTTTTATGAGGCCAATGCATCCATTTGATGATAAGAGATTCTATTCCTGCCGTCATTTGGTGGGGTTAGTTTTGATCGATGATTTGGGATTCTTTTGGTACCCAAATTCATTGAAACCTTCCAGCATTGGATCTCACGGGAATATATTTTAGATATCACACCATAGTGTTCACCATATTTCTATAGTAGTTGGTTGGACCTTCCAATAACTAACCACTTATTCTAAGGGTTGTTGTTGATGTTCCTTGACTATAGTGCATGTAGACTTTGAGTCTTGCTATAAATGGGCATGATATTTTTAATATTCTCACCTCTTTTAGAGCAAGAATTTATTTGGTTGGTAACCTAGCTCACCAATTTCTTGATTCTTGTCTGAAAGATTCTATTTTTAATAGCCTTCAAAACCTTGTAGATTTTGGAGGAAATGAATTCCTCCTTCCATGGATGATTTTGTGGACCGGGATGTATATATTTATCCCAGAATGACTTTTGTAGCTTCTCTTGAGCTATTTTTTTTATCCATAGAAGCAAATCAAAGTTGTTGCTTGTGGGTATATTTGCTTCCACTAGTGGGTCATGTTATTGTTCGATATGAATAGACAACCCGACACCTCTGAAAGTATTATAGTTTTTGCAAGCTCTCCTGACATTTTAATGCCCAAGGAAGATGCTTTGTGGTCATGCTTTCCTAAAGTGAGGATAGCATTATATGGGGTAGTATGTTCCCACGATGCCGCTAAGTAGATTGATGATAATGGACTTCAACTAGGGCCTTACAACCATCTTATGCTTAGTAAGGGTAGTTGGCATCACCTTTGGAATCAAAGACGAAGCCCTCTTTGAATTCATGGCTTTAGGGTTGGGCATGATCAAAATGATTATTTTCAGCCGTTTCCCCTTATTGAATGCCTTTATCATTCTAGTGCCTCGACTATGGGCTTAGTGATAAGTCTAGCTAGTAGAAACTAGATAATCTCTAATATTATTCCAAGCGAGGGTAGCTTTGGGGAACCAACATTGATTATGACTTGAGGGAATCTTATGGTGGATCCCTCATCGAGCCTAACAATCATCATATTCGATGTTTGCCATTTAAGACACCTAGCCAATATTACGGTCTGATGACCTTGTATATTTTAAATTTTCCAACAAGATATGAGAGAGAAGTTATCCCCAGAAGTTACTTGAATTGCTAAGAAAAACACTTTTAAGATGCTATCTCGCCATCTTTATTGAGATAGTTAGAAGTATATTTATTTATGAGGTAGATTGATATATTTTCAACTAGATTTTTCTTAACATTACGTCGAGTTTATTTAGATCTAAGTTCTACTTCATATGAAAGAAAGCCTTCATAGTTAATTACCCCTTACCGTAATAAGAGAGCACTCTTGATTAAGGTTGGAAAGCAAACATATTTATCGATATGAATTGGTGTTTAAAGGTGTATTCGATATGACATAAATGATTATCATTTAACTTAAAGTGTATATTAATGGGGATGATGACACACGATCAAGATCCCATGGTTCCATCATCTCGTTGTGTGGTCTCTACTTAGCTAAGGAAAATAGTTAATGGCAAGAATCCTTGTTAACAACTTTTGGTTGTGTAGTCCAAGGTGTTCGTGTAGACTGAGGTGATATTTATCTAAGATGATAAATTTAAGTTGACCTTATATAATAGAAGGTTTTTGCCAATTAAATTTATTCCATATTTTATAGCTCAAGGAGCAAAGCCAATAGGGAATATCGGGTCCCATTACTAAAATATAGTGGAGCCATATAGAAGCCAAAACCGGTCTTTTAGTTATCGAATTTCACGTAGTGGTTTGATGAGAAAACTATGCAAATAGAGAACACATGCCGACTTTACTAGCATGAGATTATTTGAGTATGAACATAGTTATATGTTTAATTTGGCATTAACTATTTATGAATAGAGATTGTCTTAGCTTATCATCCTTGACAAAAATAATGGATGGGTAAATGATTGTTTACTTTAAGTTATGATGAATTTCATATAATTTAAACATATCCCCTTTGAATGAATTTTACATTCAACATAGCCATTATCAAGGAATAATTAGGTTTTTTAACCCATACCCAGTCATAAGGCCCAATTGAGAAATTAACCAAAGCATCCTCGGACATTTAATTTAGATTTTATGCATATGTTAGGGAACATCAGTGAGTTAGATTCATTATTTTTGATTTTAATAAATACTTTGATTTTATTTACATATTTGTGTATTGTTGTGTATGTCTTTCCATTTATCATTTGAAATCTCACGGGATTAAAATAATAAAATTTACCAACTTAAAATGACATCGAGAAGCACTCGATGGTGTGAATGCATTGCTTTGAAGTTCTTAGCATGCATAACATAAGCTTAAAATATGGGAGTCCAGCACCTTAGCTTAATATCGCCCTTGATCTTTGTAGTAATAATTATTTCATCCCTTTTAGCCATAAAAGTGCACCTCGACTCTTAATATGTAGCACTATGACACTCTTAAGTCCATTATTTTTGTCATTCTATCTAGAGTCCAGTTCCTCGGTGCTTAAGATGCGGTTCTCTGCGTGGTTATCGATAAAACTTAAACCTATGTTTTCAAGTTCATTGTTCTAGGTTTTTTTTTAAAAAAATTTATGAAATGACTCACTCAGTAGCTTGAGGGATAGTTTCTAGAACTACTAAATGAATTTTTTTTCAACCCAAGAGCATATTTCCTCGTTGCACGTACGAACCTAGGTGTTATTTTATTGGTGCCTAATAATTTAAAATTTCAGCAACGTAATATCTTAGCAATGCTAAATTTTTACATATTTCAATTACTAAACACTCTTCTCCCTTGTCCCATATCTAATATCGATGGAGGAGTTTCATTTCACACTAAAACTAAGTTCAATGGTCGGTATGGTGCCTCAATGTTAATGTATAACACTACAAGTTGCTATATAAGAGATAATGGACCTAAATGCTTAGCACTACAAAGGTTCTGATGTTAGTGCCCTACGCTAAGAGACTACTTTACCCGAGAGCTTGCAATCTGGGTATTTTATTTTGGTGCCTCAATGTTCAGACAAAGGTGTTAAAGATTTCTTTTTGAGATCTTGGTGCCTTAGCTGCCCGAGCTTAGTGCCACAACATCGCGGAAGGAAATGCATCTGAATTCTTGAGGATTTTAACAAATTTTCATAAAATTTTGATAGCATAATGCCTTATCCATTTTAGATTTTATATATTTCAGTGCTAACCAGGTCTTCTCTCTTGTTCCATATCTAAGATCGATGGAGAAAGGGTGTTCTTCTTGCACCAAAACTAAGTTCAATAGTGGAGGCCATCAAACTTCAAGATTCTAACATTTTAAGTCTTAGAGGCTCTTTTACTCTAGATCTAAGATCAACAGATGTACTCTTTTATTTCTGATCTATAATTGATGGTGGAAATTTTGTTAATTTTTTTCCGGAAGAAAATCATGTAAAGAAAGCATTTATGTAAGGTTTTTTACTTAGAATTGATGAGTAAGTCTTCATTTCATTTCTTGCATGAAGAGATCGCTCTCATAGCAGGAAGCATGTTGTTGAAAACACGATGATTAAAAGCAAGAATAATAAAGGGGTTAGAGTCAAAGTGAGCAAGGAAACAAGAGGAGATGAGCTTTCTCCTTTTATAGAGATTCCTCTCCTAATGGGGTGGTTTTCTACCCCATTACCATCCACCCACTCCATTTAAGCCTAGTGCTCATGAGGCATGAACAATTCTTGCTTTTAAAATTGAAACACGCCATTCTAGTGCTTCAATGTTATCATTTTAGCATTCGACACGCCTTTATTTGATCACCGACAATAGTTTGAGATTCTAGATGTCGTAAGGCGTTGGCACTACCTAGTGCTACGTGCCATGACACTATAGGTTGAGACATTTAACTCTTTTTTTATCATTTTTTGATGCATGTTAGATTTAAGCTTAGAATTAAATCTAGCCTAATGGAATCTAAATTTTGGTTAAGATCTAGCCCTTTTGGACATGATAGATCTGATCTAGCCCTTTAGGCATGATAAATTTCTTAATTAAATCTAGATATGGTCCCTTTTGGCATGATGGATTTGATCCACCCTTTGGGCATAATGGATATTTTATTTCAATTTATATTTGGACCCTTTGGGTATGATGGATCTGATCTAGCCCTTTTGGGTATGATATATCTGATTTAAATTTATATTCGATCCCTTTAGACATGATGGATCGATAATGTCCCTTTGGGCATGATAAATTTAATTTAACCATTTTCTAGAGAGAGTTTCTTTTTTAATAGAGTATTTTCTTTGCATTGTAAGGTTTATAAAATTGCCCAATGTTGGGGATGAATATTTTTGGATCTATTTGAGCTCTAAAGAATTCTTCCACCAAATGCCCTCCATGGTTAAAAAATATTAATCATCCTTTAGTCTTTTTTGAGATGAAGGTCTCTAACCACCTTCTTCTTCTTGTATTTGTGTGGCTTTGCCCTTATCCTCACTGAGCTCCATCTAGCTCAACATTTATATCTTTTGCATCCTAGAATGGGTGAGTTGTAATAACTTTCACCATTTGTGTTTTGTGTTTATTAATATAATATCGATAAGGTGAGTTCTCCATTTTGATAGCTTTTTATCCAATCCTTGAAGACAAAATAATCTTCAATTAGATGACATATGAGCCTATTGAATGGACAATAATTAGGATCATCAATCTTGTCTACTTGGTCTAGCTATTATGGCTTTAAAAACTATAATCCTAATTTCAGTGCATGTTTGAAGCTTTTAGTAATACATTCTTTTTTAAATGAGTACTACTTGGATACTTTCTCTTAGAGGTTGATCCTCTTTCTTATCCTCGCCTTTTGCTATTGGTCGCGAGGATCTTAGTCGTGAGGTTGCCATACCTCCATTTTCCATCTTGTCCACTATGAATGTCAATGTTGTATTCACATCATTTATTTTGAGTCACCAAACTTTGGTTGCTTCCCTTTTCCATAGGGTTTGTTATTATTGTAAGCGATATTAAGCCCTTTTGTTTGGACAACCTTTCAAACTTGGCTACACTATCCAATTCTTAGAATGTGTTAATAGCCATAGCTAGATATGAGGCCATTTAATCATTGATATTTCTCATGTGGAGTTCTCATGCTTTTCTATGAGCTATTGGTCACATCTCATGCTTAGATTTCTCCATCTAGTAATATGCTTGGTAACATTCTCATCTTTTCTTCTCTTTTTTAATGCAAGATTTGCAATTGTTACTTTCTTTATTGCTCTTATAAATCTCTTTAAATAAGTGTTTCTAGCGAAAGGTTTTCCGAGTCATTAGGTAACTCAACATGCCATTTGAAAGTTGTGTGTGCAAGGTTGCTAATGAATTATCCTAGTCAAAGGGAATCATTTTCTTTGGTATTTCCACACGATGCTTTAAATTGAGATAAGTGTTGTCGTAACTTGTATTTGCCTAAAAAAGTACTAAATTTTAGTATAATGTACCCATTAGAGTTCTTGGTCATTTTCAACCGTTCGACCTTTTCCATTTAATTGCTCGGTAGTTTAAGCTATCACTTTTAACCTTTTGACAAATGAGATCTTCCATTTGGGATTTGGTGATAACATCGCTTTTGATAAGTGTTCACTATAGCTTCTGGAGGTTTCGACTTTAGGTTATAGCTATTGTTAGATTAGGGACAACATTTTGTATGACTCTCATTTCAACTATCGGATTATTCATTTCTAGAGACTTTCTTGGAGTATCTGCAATTGCTATGAGGTTGAGTGACCAAATAGCTCTTTCATTAGCCCACTCATCTCATTGGGTTGTTGAGTGATTGATTTCTTGATCTCTCCTTTGAAGTTGGGGATCCATCTATTATTGTAACCTTATTATAATGTCTATTAACACTTTAGTCACTTCCACTTCTACTTGAACTTCACTTCTAGGCTCTTGGTGGCTTGGGTTCCCATGTTGCTCTTCTTGATTCTTTTATTTAGGTACCATGCCTATATTTCACAAATGTGTGTTAACCATATGAACAACTTTGATCTCCATGTTATCAATATCTTCATTATTTTGGAGATCAAAATTTTGATGTTCTTCATTGGCTAGAGATCCTCTTTCCAAAAAATTGAACATCCATGTCATCATCGACATAGCTTTTTTGTACCAAAATTTCCAGTTGATGATAGGAGAGTTTATTCCTTTATCATCTTGTGGGGTTAGCTTATCATTGATGACTTGAGATGCTTTTAGTACCAAAATTGATTAGGACCTTCTACTAGTGGATCTCTTGGAATATGTCTTAGATGTTACACCGGTGTTCACCATATTTTGCGTGGTTGCTAGGACCTTCAAAAAACTGATCACTTAGTGGCTTTATGTTTAAGGGTTCATTGTTAGTGTTCATCGACTATAGTCACTATAGATTTTGAGTCATGCTATAAAGCGGCATGATACTTTTAAATAGTCCCACCTATTTTGGGATAGTAATTTGTTAGATTAATGACCGCTCACCAACTTTCTTTATTCTTCTTGAGGTTTCTATTTACCTTTAAAACCTTATTGATTTTGGAGAAAATGGATTCTCCTTCTGGTTGACTTTATGGACTAAGATGTGTATGTCTATCCCGAATGACTTCTTTCCTCATGAGCTATTCCTTTGAATTAGATGAGGGTTAAAGTTGTTGTCGGTGGGTATATTTTCTTCCACCAATGGGTCATGTTGTTGTTCGGCATAAACGGGTAACCCGGCAGCTTCACCAACATTGTATTTTCTACAAGCCCTCTAGGAAATTTTAGTGTCAGGAAATTGCTTCGTGGTCATGCTTGCTGAGTAAAGGTAGCATCATGTGGGGTAGTTCCCACGATGCACTATTGAGTGGATTGACTATATAATGAACTTCAATTTGGGTCTTACAACCATCTTATCCTAAGAAGGGATAATTGGCATTACCTTTGAAAGCTTATAAAAAATGGAACCATTCTTGAAGGTTAGAGCTTTAGGGTTGGACTCATTTGAAAAGATCACGCTCGATCTCTTTTCTTTGTTGAATGCCTTTGGCATTCGGTGCCTGACAATGGGCTTAGTGACAGTCCAATGGTAGAAATTGGACAACCTCCAAAATTGTTCTAAATTGAAGAGTAAGCCTAGCAAGAACAAAGGTTGATTATGGCTTGAGAGAACCTTACCGTGGACCACTTACCAACCTAACAATCATTATATTCTTGATGTTCACCATTGGACACAGGTATATGATGACATCATATATTTTAATCTTCTCTAACTAGAGATGCAGAGAAGTGATTCCAGTGGAGTTGCTAGAAATCTAATGGCTCAAAAAAAATACCTTTAAGGATGCTCTCCACCATCTTTATTGAGATGTGTATGAGTATATTTTTTCATGAGGCGATTGGTATATATGTTCAACCAGATTTTCCATGGCATTATGTTAGGGTTTACTTAGATTTGGTTCCACTTCCTATGAATGCAAGCCTTCATAGTTAATTACCCGCCTTACCACATGAGAGCACTCTACATTAAGGTTGAAAAATAAACATATCTTATATGATATGAATTATTATCTAGTGGTGTGTACTAAGGTATAAATTATTATCATTTAACTTAAAGTGTATATTGGGAGGGATGATAACATGCGATCAAGATCCCATGGTTATTCATCTCGGTTGTTGGTGACTCAATTTTATTAATTATAAGATGTCTTTCATGTTTGAATAAGATTCCTTAAAATTTATCTAAACTTAGGCTTAATAAAATGTTTATAAATGGTTCACTAAGCACCAAAGTCATAATAATATACCCTTTAAAAATAACTTAAGGTAGAGATGAAGGGGTCAAACCTCTTTCTTCTCTTCATAATAATTAGATGTTAAGTAGGATTTAAATGAAACAAGAATGTCCAAATTGAAATTAATCAATCCATTAAAAGTTTTGAAGAAAACCACCCATAATGATTAATTTAAATAATCCTAAAACTTTAGACAATCACACTTTCAAAGCTTAATTAGGACACACCACACTAAGCCTTACACACACATTAGAATGCTAAGTCACCAATTCTTGTGTTAAGTTAGGTCGATGTATGCTATGATGATGTGTTCTATTTTATGATGTAATATTTTAAGATTGGATGTTAGAATTGTTCATGCATAGATTGGATGTTAGGGCGTTAGTAGTCTAATGATGTCTTATGCAAAAGATTGTACTAAAGGGGCCACTATAATAATAAATAAATATAAATATTTTTACTTTTAGTTGTTGCTTATGCCTTTAAGAATAATCCAATTAGAAGAGGTTGACTTTGCTACCCAAGTGTAGGGTGCTAAGTTCAAATATGTGAATTCAATTACTTAACTTGTATGTTTGTTTATCTAATATCGATTTTGTAGGTATAGTTAGACTTTATTTTTCATGAATATGAAATCTTTGTAATAAGATTAGGATTAGTGCTATGGGATTTAGGATGAGCGGGCTAGAAGGCAAAAACACGGGAGGCCCTATGAAGTCTAGAGCAAATAAATCTAAGGAAAAGAAAGAATAACAATGGATTGAAGATCCTCATAGAATTTATTTCAATTGTAATATTTAATTTTAATCCAAATTGTATAAGGGTAGAGATCGGCTACCCAGCTTTTCCTTTCTGCACTAGCATTAACCGCACCACCTTTTATTATTTTATGAAAATTTAAATATTTGATTGTTGTATTTAGTTTATGCAGAGAAATGACATACTTTTCATAGGTTTCTTAAAGTGTGATGATGTATGGCCTAGATGCGATAGGCTCTTTAAGATAAAATTAATTTTCTATCCCCACTAAATAACTCATAATTAAATTTTAAATAAAACTCTTAACCTCATCTTAAAGCCTTCATAATCAAGAGAAATAAAAGATTTAGCAACCCCATAGCTGAATGTTGTATGTTATCACATCATGCATATCATCTTGTTTCACTCTTGAATAAAGAAGGTCTCCATTTTTGAACGATCGGGGATATGCTTGACCTTTGGGGAGATGCCTTGTAGTGGAGAACACCTCCTCTCACTAATTTACAACTTTATTTCATCATGCAATAGGCATAATTGTCCCAAGCCTCAACCCAAAATGAATGTGTCAAATTGGTGTAAAAAAATTATAAAATTTTGCATTAGTTTAAGTCATGTTTTATATACCATGATCTAGTCTCTTGTGGAGGTAAACCATTATGTCCCATTTTTTTCTAAGACTTAGGTCATGCTTTTAGCTTATTCTAAAGCATCTTAGATTTAGGTTCGAGGCTACTTATTTTCTTTGAGCTAAAAGTATAAGTCCTCACCTCTTAGGCATTTTCACAATCATGTATTCATAGATTATAAGCCCCAGCATTTTTATAAAAATTCCAACTTAAACAAAAATAAATTCTCTTTCAAATATGTAAAGCCTCACTATAGATTGGAGCACTCACTAGACTTCTAGTGTCATGAGTGCTCCCTAGTTATCCTCCTTTGGAATCCATAAATAAATCTTCTATTTGAACTCTCACATTTTATTTCCATAAATAGCTAATCCTTTGAAAGTCTAGTTTTGAAATCTTTAGAGATACTTATTGACTACTTTAATCGAGTATTCTTAGAAATTCTCATTTTTTAAGATGTAATTAACTATGGATGCTTGCTTCCATAAGAAACTAAATAACGATATAAAATAAATCCTACTTTACTTCACCATGTAGGGAGAAAGATCTCTGTACATAGGCCCATTTGCCTTAGAAGTCCCAATCAAGTGATTAAGTCTATTGTATGGTGATATTTCTATTTTTAGAGATGGTGCATCATACCTTAATATTGTACTTGATTACTTCAATAAGTACCTCCCCACCACCTAAAATTAGTGTGGTGTCCTTATGACTCCAAATAAAAATAAAATATATATTTCCTTTGAGTAAATCAATGGTAAGTCCAGCGTAACCCTTCCTTAGTATGATTCATTGCACACCAACTAGGTCCATTTGAATGTATTTAGGTTAGGATCATGCCCTCAAGGCCCCTTCCCTAGTGACTATCTTAGGATTGGATCAAGTCGTTATGGCCCTTATCCTAGTAGTTTCCCCTTTAGGTTGGGTAGCATCATTCTATGGATAAGTGGGCTACCCCTTTGGCTGGTAAATCTAAGGCGGTCTAGGCTCACATGTCCCCTCCTTAGTGCGGTCCATTGCAAACCGATAGGGTCCACACTCATTCAACAAATTTATATAAAATCAAAGTCAACACGAATCACCAAAGTTAAATAAACAAAAGTTCATTAACTAAACCAATTAACTAAGCTAAATAAAACAAACCAAATTAACTCTACTTCAAATCTCATTTGCCTTTAACAAGGCCGTCACTCATGCTCTTGGCATGAATCAATCTATGGTCCAACCAAATCCATGTGCAATTCATCCCTCTTCATGTCTTTGATACAATCAAATCAAGGGAAATCAAGCCAAATGTAGAAAATCCCTCTCCCATGCCTTTCGCATGAAACAAACCAAATCACACTAGGACTGTGGTTCCTTTTACTTCTCCACTTAGGGATAGCCAACATTAGTGTTCATGATCTTCCTAGATACCGATTGTCTCATTCGTTAATTGTACTCTAGTTACACCACACCTATTCTGTTTGTTGACCTCACTTTTGGTGAGAGAATTAACCTTTCTCATCTTAGACTTAGGAACCTTTTAGACACTCAATTTTCTCTGATAAGACACTTCTAGTGACCAAGAGGAAACTAAATCCAAGCTTAGAGACTTAGGAGGCATACCCCAAGCATAGGATTACTCAAGATAAATCAGTTTACATTCTATGACCCAAAATAAGACCCATGCCTATTCACTCATCCAAACCTAAACTCATATAAATGAGGCAAACCAACCTTAAGCCTATTCAATTAACCTCACTTGAATTTTTTTTAATCCAAGCTCTAAGCCAAATTGACTTAGATCTTAACCTAAGTTAACTCCACCATGATCCTATGAACCCAACCCAATCTCATTCAAGCAAACTAAATCTAATTTAATTTTCTCAATCACCATGATCATTCAATAGATCATTTCAATCTCCTCCAACACATACAATCAAACCAATCAATCAAGTGAATTTGATCAACCCAAGTTAGCCCATTTGACCAAAAAAAATTCAAATGAGCCAAAACCCAATAAAGCCTAAATTAATTATAATCAAGACCATTAATCAACTCTAAGTCCATCATTGAACCTCTCTCAACACCTAATTGACATCAACTCCCCAATTCAACCCAATTACCAAATTAGTTCACTTGACCCAATGTGACCAAAATGACCAATTTCATTCAAACTTCAATCAAACCCAAATTGGGTTAAATCAACTCATCCAATCCCTTCCATAATGATTGTTGATCATCTTTGACTACCCAATTGCAATCAATTGGTTAAAACAATAACCGCTTAAACCAAGTTTACCCAAATTGACCTAAAGGGCAAAATTAGGCCAAATCACATTTCAATCCAAAATGATAGAAATGCTTTTAACCAATCATAAATTAATTGAACATATATAGCCATCAATTAAACCTAATTTGGTCAACCAACCTAATTAACCTACTTAGCCCAAATTAACTTAAAAGGTCCAATTAAACCAAACCATTCCCAAATCCAAATCAATTTAAACCAACAATTACAATTATTCCCAAATGATCAATTGAACATAAACCTAACCCATGTTATAGCCAATTTGGCCAATAATTTTTCAAATTGGTCAACATGACCCATTTGACCAAAATTGAATCATATGAACCAAATCTAACTTTAACCCAAATTGAATCAAACCAATTGCACCAATGCATTCAATGACTAATTAAACACCCAAACTATTAGTTTGACCCAATTTGACCAATTGGTTCTTAACCCAATTGAACCCAAATTGACCTATCAAATTAAGCCAAACACAACCAAACCAAGTCAAAACCCAACCAAACTTGGCATGACTTATCCTTGGGTCACCATGGGTCGTCTCAAGGACCCAACCTATGGTGAATCTAGTTTGGGTTGAACCCATTGAACCAAGCCACCTAAATTTGATAAAATCCTATTTTGATGGGTTCTCCAACTCCCCACCCCATGGCAACCACCACACACCTTTGGATCAATGGCCTCGTTGGTTTGTAGCCCTCCAAGCAAAAATAGTAAGGAATTCTGCATGTGTTGAAGTAGGGCTTCATCTCCACTAGACAAGCTTCCTCAATTGATTTCACCGCCTGTCCCCAAGATAAGAGGACCACTAACCCAACCCCAAGCAGGGCTCAAACCTTGGCCATGAGAGGGTGAGTTCACCCATGGCACCCCATTGGTCCACCTAAGAAAAGTTGTACAACCCATGCTTCCACTCCCTCATTTCTCACCTCAAAGAATCCTCTACCACCTTTGGCCACCTACCCGAATTGACAAAGGCTACCAATTTTGGCCATTGGTTTAGATGGAGAGGAGAGTATACTCCCCCAAAGATTCAAACTTCACACACACCTTTGTCACGATTCGCATAGTTCTAGACCCTGAAGCTCGTGTACCATGCCAGACCAACCTCAGCCAACCCAAGAGACCCATCCATCCAAGCTTCCAAATTTCTACCAAATCCAAATTAATTCTTCCCACACCTTCACCTCCAAGTCAAAATGAATCATTTTCCAAATGATTCAATCATTGAAAGGCATCCCTAGATTAACTCTAGTGAGCTTTGATAACATTTGGTCCAGAGTAGAGAGGTAGCTCGTGATCTTTTCAACAAGGCTTCATCTATTCAAGATAAAGCTACCTCTATTGATGACAGGTCTCTAGTTTTGACGAGGTAAAATCTAGAAACCGTAGTTTCCCAGGTATTGGTCTTTTTTAAAGTAAAGTGTGATTTCATGTGATTTCCATTGTAGATCCCTCTAGATTCCCTCCTTTATCATTTTGAAGTGGATTTCACCTGAACAAGCTCCGAAGCTTGGATTGAGTGGTGAAAGGTGGATGGTGTTTGTCTTCCATTGCTCAAGGGATGACAAATCATAATGTCCGTTATCATTAGAATGGACACCACGAATTAACTAGAATTTTTGATTTAATCCTTTCAAATTTATGGGATTAACCTGCGATCCAAGATGACGTCGGTAAAAATCACGGCCTTAGTTAGTTTTCACATCGGATGATTTAAATAACCAATATTATGGTGCCACATGAAAATCGCTTTGTCCACATCAATGATTTAAGTGATTATAATTACTAAAAATATAATTAAATGGCCGAACTTCAATAAATCATAACTAATTTTGAAAAATCCAAAATTACAAATAAACCCATTTTGGAAAGGTTAGATAGAGGAGAATCTTAGAAAAATAAAATTCTAATTTTTGTTTGTGAATAGTGCTTAGTAAAGGTTTGAAGGCTAATTATTACCAATAAAAGCTTAATTACTTGGCTAATTGATTTCAAATTTGGTTAGATGATTTAATGGGATGTCCTTTGCCTCTCATAATTTTCTTGGAATTATTGGCCATGTAATTTAAATAATTTGAAATTTTAATCCTATTTACACTCATTAATCAATTTAATATTTATTAAAATTGCTAAATAATGAAGTTAAATAATTAATGACAACTAATCACTATAAAAGTGGGAATAGTGAGGGGAATAATTGGAACCTCTTTTAATTATTTTTCTAAATGCATTTCCATAGAGGTTTAATTAACACATAAAAATTAGGGCTTAGTTAGGAAAATTAATGATAAAATAAAATCATATTAAACTAATGATTGGTTTATAATTTAAATATAATTCATGGGTTTTGCTCTTTATGTGTTCAATAATATAAATTCATTAAGGAATTTATGGTTGACCCATTGGTGTGAGAAAATCATAAGAGTACTTAGCTTGTATTCTTTCCTTCTTTAATCTAATTAACTCTTAAGCATGAGCCTAAATGCATTAGACCCTTTTAAGTGCATTGCAAAATTTAATTTCTCATAAGCATATCATTGGAGGGTCATGATTAAGTAGTTGATTAAATTAAAGAATCTTAGAGAAGGGTAAATTAATTGCTTAATGACTTGAACTTAATTAATCCATAAAACCTACTAAATCACTTTTCTTAAATATCTCAAGTCACCAATGTGGGATGGGGCAAACACTAAATTTCATTTCTCCTCTTTAGATTTTGATAATTCAAATACCAAAAATCAAATTTCATAAAAACTTTGGTTAATTTTAAAGAATTTGATTTGGCTTGATTGTTCTTAGGAATTAATATAATTGAAAGTATTATGTGACAATGTTTAAATTATTTCCTTTTCAATCATTATAAATTTGCATGCCAATGGTTTCATATGTTCATATTTTCAAAAAAAAAAAAAAATAAAAAGAAAAGGAAGATTAAAAGAATATGGATACATTTATATTGTATGTGTTGGATAAATGTTATTATATGGTATGGATATTAACACTAATAAATACTAAATTATTTTAAAACTATAAGCCAATGATTTGAATTAATATTGGTTATGAATATTTAATGAGTTTACATTTATGTTATAATTTCAAAATGGTAAAGAATTGTTCTATTTTTCTGATTTATGTGTATGCTTATATGTTTCAAATAAGCGTATATAGTCTAGACATCCAGAGAACATGAGGCTTTAAGTAGCCCCAAGGAGGTCTTAGATAATCTCACTTCCTTGGTTTAACAATGACATGTACTTGCTTAATTTCATTCATCTCGTATGCATGCTAGAATTTGGATAGAACTTTACTTCACATAAATAAAAGATTTTCCCTTACATAAAAAAAATTTGCATGATTTTCATTCATATGTTTTCACACATGTTTGCATGTATTTAAGTTAGCAAGTATATAGTATAGACATCCCAGGAACACGAGGCTTTAAGTAGCCCCAAGGAGGTCTTAGATAATCTCACTTTCCTGATTTAACAATGGCATGTACTTGCTTATCTCTAATACATGTGTACATATGCTTAACCAAAAGATGAAATCTTTCCTTTCTACCAATACATACATTAAGAATCATCAAGTGTGCATAAATATAAAGGCATATTTCATGTATAAATAAGTGTGTTAATTCAAATATCATGAGTAGTAAAAATATAGAGATGTGTATGCTATTGATAATGAAATGTTATCCATGTGATAGTAATTCAATTTTATTAATCATGGATGCCTTTCATGTTTGAATAAGATATCTTAAGATTAACCCAAACTTAGGTTTAATAAAAATATTTAATAAGTCATTCACTAAAGAAACCAAAGTCATAATAATATACCTTTAGAGAACAACTTAGGATAGGGATGAAAGGGGTCATGTCCCTTTCTTCTCTTTATAATTAAGTATTAAATATGCATCAAATGAAACAAGAAGAATGCAAATTAAAATCAATTCTTTCAATAATTTGAAGTGAAACCTCCCTAATGTGTAATTTAAATATTTGAAACTTTAGACAGTCATACATCTAAAGCTTAGTTAAGTACATACCACTAAATCTTAGCACACACATTAGATTACTAAGTTACAAATTCTAGCCTTTAGTTTAGGGTGTATGTTATGGTGTTATATTTTATTTTATGATGTAATATTTTAGACTGGATGTTAGGATTATTTATGTGTAGACTAGATGTTAGGCCGTTAATAGCCTAATGATATTTTCCACAGGGAGATTATGCTAAAGAATGCTGTAATAATAAGTAAATATAAATGTTCTTGCTTGCAAGTTCTTTGAGGCCCCTAAGCATAGTCCAATTAGGAAAGGTGGGCTCAGTTACCCAAGTGAGTGCTATGTCCAAATATGTGAAATATAATTATTTGGCTTGTATATTTATTTAGCTAACATCTATTTTGCAAGTGTAGTTAGATTTTATCTTACATAAATATGTAATTTTGTAATAGAAATTAGGATTAGTGCTATGAGATTTAGGATGAGCGGCTAAAAGGTAAAGACTGGGAGGCCTGTGAAGGAGCAAACAATTCAAAAAAAAAAGAAAAAGACAAAGAATGAAGACCCCAATATCATTCATTGTAATTATAATATTCTCTTGTAACTGGGTTGTATAATAGTAGAGCTCGGCTACTTATCCTCCTTTGGACTTAAATAAGTTTTCTTATTTGAACTCTCCCATTTGATTTTCATAAATATCTAATCCTTTGATAGTCTAACTTTAAAATCTTTGGAGATATTTATGCATTAATCGAGAGTGTTCTTAGAAAATTCCTATTTCTTAAGATGTAATTAACTATGGAAGCTTGCTTCCATATGAAACTAAAGAACCCAACATAAAATAAACCTTTACTTCTCCATGTAAAATAGGGGAAAAATCTCTAGATATAGTAGACCTATATGACGTAGGAGTCTTTATTAGGTGATTAGGTCCATTGTAGGGTAATATTTCCATCTTTCAAGATGGTACATGATACCTTAATTTCATACTCGATCACTTCAATAAGTACCCCTAAGATCTCGCATTATGTCCCTACGACTCCAAATTAAAACACCATAAACTCTTCCTATTTTGAGTATTCCCACATCTTCTAATAATCACCAATCATTTGATATCAAAGCTTTGAAATCTTTAGAGACATTAATTGACTACTTTAATTGAGAGTATTCTTAGGAAGTCCACATTTTCTATGATGTAATTAACTATGGAGGTTTGCCTACATAAGGAACTAAAACTCACATAAAATAAATTCTAGTTTACTTCATTCATGTAAAGTAGAGAAAAAGTCTTCGATATACATAGACTCATATGCTTTAGGAGTTCTTATTAGATGATTGAGTCTATTATAGGGCAATGTTATGTCTTTCAAAACAATACATCATTCCTTGATATAGTACTGATCATTTCAAAAAATACCCCTAAGATCTATGTGGTGTCCTTATGACTCTAAATATAAACACCACATTTCTCAAAAATATTTTAGTCAATTTAAAATTTATTATAAAATTAAAAGGAGAAATGGACTCTTATTGAACTTATTTCATATCGTGTTTAGGAAGAAGTGAGATTGAAGTAAGATAAAGCGAAAGTGTTCATCTAACAAACACCTTTAAGGAAAAGGGCAAGAAAAAAATGATCAGTCAAAAGGATAATGGTCTAAAAGAAGAAATAAAATAAAAATAAAAAATTGAAAGTTGTTTCTTTTGTAATAAGTTTAGACACATGAAGATGGAATATCTTAAGTATTATGTATGATGTTGGTAAAATGGTACATTTCTTAATTGGGTATGTTTTGACATTAATATAGCTTTAATACTTAGAAATCTTTGGTGATTAGATTCTTCTTATACTACTAACATTATGACAAAAAAATAAACTCAAGATACTAAAAATAAAGTGATGTTGAAAGACACATATATGTTGGAGATAATTACTCGGTGGATGTGAAAACAATATTACACTTTTTGTTTTTATTAAATAATGATTATTATTTGGATTTGATAGACACTTTTATTGCATTGTATTATAGATGAAATTTGGTTTTAATTTTGCTTTGAACAATTCAAGATACTTTTGTTCATTTGGAAATAGTTAATTTATTCTAACTTTAAATTTTAATGTTACTAGAATTAACTCTCTTATGGTGTTTGACAAACTATATTTACTTGATATTATTACTTGTTACAATGAAATCATAAATGTGGAATCATGTCCAATCATAAAATTGACAATAAAAATTTAAATGTATTGTGACACAAGTGTGGGGGGTTATATCTCTAAAACTAGAATTGAATGACTTGTGCTAAATGGAATTTTAAATGTGAAATCATGTCCAAGTGTAAAATTCACAAAGTTCAAGAGAATTATGACATAAGTGCTTAGGTTATATCTTTAAAAATAAAATTAAATGACTTATGACATTTGAAATTTTAGATTCCATTAACTTCATAGACTTTTATATTTAAATTTAATATTTTTAAGGAAAACAAACCAAAATAAAGAAATTGGGTGTATTTAGAGATAGAGATGTCTTAGAGTTGATAAATACACTATTTGAGGACCAATTTTAAGCTTTCTTGAAATAATCAATAATATTCTTTATCATTCATAAACATTTATTCTAAATATACATACATTTCTTATCCATGGAAGATTCCAACTTTAACTCAATAAAATGATCAAGAAAGTCAAATAAAATCCCAAGTGTGAATACTATGACATATATGATAGATAAAAGAATAAAACCTAGAAGAATGTGGGATCATCCCACAATACACCATGTTAGGGTCACAGAGCATGATGGAGTGGAACAATGAAATTATAATCTAAAGGATATGATGAAGAATGTCATTAGCCATTTAACCTTATCGTCACTTTAGAGAAAAGCACTAAAGATTTCAATATGCATTCTAAATAGAATGCCATCTAAAGCAACTATCAAAACACCTTATAAAAGGTGAAAGCCCAATCTAAAGCATTTTCAAGCATAAGGATGTCCAGTTGAAGGCTTTAAAGGGAAAATGAAAAGAAATTGGACTCCAAAATGATTAGCAATCGCTTTATTTGGTATTCAAAGTGAACTGGGTGATTCAAGTTTTGTGATCTCAAATTAGTGACTATCTTTATGACACAAAATGGTAATGTTTTTGAGAGTACTCTATTGAAAAGAAATTCATTCATATTTCAATATTTGCTTCTAACATTGATCATAATTCCACTCTTTTCATTAATCAAGTTACAAATGTAGGATTAGAACATAAAACTACTTCCAATTTAAGAGAAATTCAACTGATTAATCAAAATAAGCATGAACGTACTCAAATTCATGAGAGGAAGATAATTCTAGGTTATTAATCTCCCAATCCAATATGACTTTTTTTTAGAAGAATCTATGTATTCTTTTAATAATGGGATGTCGAGAGAATGGGAGAAGAAATTTGTTATCATTTGTATTTGAGACTATAACCTTCATTTGTAATCATGATAGAACACATCTTTTTTTTTTTGAAAGAGTTTGCCTCTTCAAAAGGATATGTATTTTCTAAAATAGTGTATCTTATTAAAATGTATGTCTCTTATCGAAAGGGTGTGTCTTATTAGAAGGGCATGTCTTATTAGAATGGTGTGTCTAATCCTATTTTTATTTTAGCTTATCATAAAATTAGAAATATGAAAATAGGTATCTACACATAATTAACCCATATTTTCTTTTATGTTAAATAAATCTTATTTCCTCAATCTTTATTCGATCACTTTAAAATGAGTTAAAATTTGAAATAGTTTATAATACACATTTAATTACATATGTATGCCTACATATTTAATTTGTTTTTCCAAAATAAGATGGCATTGCCTATTATGTACAACTATCATCATCTAATTGTGATCATTTGTCGACAACACTATCATCAAGCAAATGATGATTATCTCGACCATTGCCAACACCATATTTTGCATCTCTAGTAATTTTTTACTAGATCCATAAGAGGTTAAGTCAAAAATAATACTTTATAGGTTAAATCTTTGCTTAGTATAGGAAAGAGCAAACCTATAATATTTTTTTTATAATATGTAATAATTTAATTATATTTGTTTCTATGGGTTATCTCTATTTTAACACCACAAGATATAGTGGATATTCAAGTTTCCTAAAACTATCATAGTAGTGCCACCATAATTTTAAGAGGTATATGCCACTAAAAAAAGTTTTGGTGAATCATATTGAAAGCTTGGACATACAAATTTTGTAACAACACTTACCACAAATTTTAAAGATGAAGTAATGAGGGTTACTAATATCCTAGTCATCAAAACCTAAAATATTAGATCCAAACTAACTTCTATTTTTTCATTTTTTTTCTTTCTCTTCTCTTTTTTCTCTTCTTCCCTAAAGTTCTCACTCTTTTAATCTCCTCAATTACCTTGCTCATCATTATGAGCCAAATTCATTGATTTCTTTATAGAGATGAAGTACATAACTTCATCTTCCTTCTACATGTTTTTTTTTTCTTTTTTGTAATTTCATCCAAAGAATTGCTTTTATTCATTAAATAAATTTATGATTTTGATTTTTTTGTTAGAATGATAGAACTATATTATATACTTTCTTAGGTTAAATCTATATATTTTTTATTTAAACCATAGTTTTTAATTTATATAGATCTATAGTTTTAGGATATATGTTTGATATAGATTTGTTAAACATAAGAATTTTTAAATTGTTATTTTAATAATTTATTAGTTTAAAATTTTTATTTTTCCAACATAACTTAGAATAGCTAAAATTGATTTTATGTTATTCAAATTAATTTAAAATTTATAAATTTGCATGCCAATAATCTTGATTAGTAAATTTATTTTAATTTAATTTTATTTATGTTGTGCATATGTATGAATTTATATGTACATGTGTGTGTATCTATACTTCTAAATGTATGTAGGTACATATTTATGTATGTATGTATGTATGTGTGTATATATATATAATCTTGATTAGTAAATTTATTTAAATTAATTTTTATTTATTTATGCAAATGTATGTGTGTGTGAATTTATGTATACATGTAGCTATGCATCTCTATGCTTTTAAATGTACATAAGCAATATCAATTGTTGAACCTTAGTTTAGGAAAACAATTGATGAACCTTAGTCATTGTCATTATTTTGTTGCATTTAATTTTAAAAGATATATGTAAATGATGCAAATTTTGCATGTAAATGTTGTAAGATACATGAAGGTCACCGCTTTCAGACAAGTTGCTATCCCTATTTGTTGGAATGAAAAGGTGAGTCTAGCCAATTCTTTTGAAAAACATTTTCTAATAGTTTTGATTATTATAGAAAATAGCATTCAAGCCATCAAAATATTGCTAAAAGTTTATTTTGGCAATTTATTGCAACAAATGCATTTTTATGCATTTAATACTATCAAATGATTGATCATCAATATGCCATTTGAAATTATTTTTAACTTTAGTTTGTAGCAATTTTGGTCCTAAAAATATTATTGTTTTCTTACATTGTTAGTTTTTTTATAGAAAAATTGTTGCCTTCAGAAAACTTTTATTTATTTGTCTATTGACTTTTCTAATATCATGATTAAAGACACTATTTAATAGATCATTTTCAATAATGCTCACAATGATGGAAGCTCTTACTCTAACATTCATTAATATTGGACTCATTTCCTCAAAATCATGAGTTAACTCTAGGACATACTAATTCTTATACACACTTATATATTGTGATGGTTTATAACCTGCTTAGTATATGAGGTATGTAGTTCAATCGATTTGATGCATAAATACTTTGATTGTTTGGGTTGTGATTGCTTGATTTGAATTTAGCCCAATAGAGCTGATTGGGATAAATTAGATGAAGTGACTCAATTAATCAAATTGAATCCCAAATGGGTCTAACCTAGTCACCTAGGTTTAGATTAATCCTAAATATTATTAGGTTGCTTTGATTTTGAATGATGTTGCCTAGGTTTAACTTAATTTATTTGAGTTATTATGGGCCAAGTGCTAGCCCAATGTAGCTTAAAAGTCTTTGGTTTCTATTTGGTTTAATTTTGATTTTGGTATATGTCTTAAAGATCTAGGATAGAAAGTCTTATGCTAAGATAACATCTTATTAAAATGTATCAACTTCCATAAAAGAAAGGTTACAGTTCCTCATGAATATGATATTAAATTGAAGTCGTTTGGTTCTTTTGGAATAAAGCACAATGAAAATATGGTTTATAGTCTCCTTTTTGTTTAAGGATCAATTTATATATTCAAAATTGATTTTATTTAGAAAAATAGAATATATTCGTTTTCCCTTTACTATTATTCTCATCACCTATCATTGAGGTAAGATCAAGCTTGAATAAGATTTTTTTTTTTTGGAAAAGTTAAGGGCAATGCCCAATTTCATTCCAATTGTATAAAACAAAGTAAAGGTTACAATGGTCAAAGATCGCAAAAAAATAATAGCATAGTTACAACATAAAGGACCTACAATCTTCAAAAATAATAACAAAAGGGACGATCAAGAGTATCGAGACAAGAAATAGGTGATGGTGAAGATCTCGAATACAAACATAAGCGCCATCCAGGTTAATCAAGACATCAATCGTTGAATAATAGTAAAATCTTAACACCCTTCCAAACAAAACAAAGAAAGCAAAATACCCGTAATCGAGAGCACAAAAATATTCCAAAATGAATCGCTTTCCTCCAAGAATAGTTGAAAAGAAGAGCCATTGTGACCAATAGTCAAAATCATAAACGAGAGCAGCCAAAAGTATCAAAAGTCGGAAGCAAACGCCGATGATAACCCAACAAAGATGACTAATCGAAAGGATGCAAACAATACCATCCGTAATAATCCCAAAAGAACAAGCAAAAAACACCGAAGGAGGAGAAGCCGGTTAAAATTCAAAAAACTTGGTTGCGACCATAAATGCAAGCCACGAGATATCATCCATCACCTCAATTGAGAGCTCGAGATCATCATTGTCCGACCTCGACCAAAAGAAACCAACCCACCAAACAAGCATTATAGGATAGTATATATGAAATTAAGCATAGTCCCTCCATTGCAATATATGTAAAGCTTCAAGCAAGCTTCCTTAAATTTCCACCTTCTTAATTTATAAGAAATATTGGATCGTATATGATTTTCCAACCATTCAAATGTGTTTTCTATATTTGTATGGAACCTATGATTTCTTTCTTTCCATATACAAGTTGTCGTAATAGCCATAATAAGAACATAATCTAGCCATAATATCATGGTAAATGCCTAATATCACTAAGAAGTTGAGGCAAAGTAGTTGGCAAAAGGATGTAATTACCACGGAAGTAATTGTCGACCATCTTCATTGATAATGGACATTCAAAAAATAAATGAGCATGCGATTCCAATTCAACATTGCAAAAAAAAACATAACCGTAACACCCAAACCTCGATTGCTAGGATATCCGATGTTTTAAGACCTTTATTATATGCCATCCAATAAAAAAGAGCAAAGTTTAAGGCATTACCTTTGAACCAGATCTCATGAGCCCATACCAGGTTGTAGTTCAAAAGAGTATTCTGAATACTAGATTTCAAAATCGAATCCCAAAGAAACAAATCACTTGGGTAGTAAAAGATTAGTCAAAAGGTTATAACAATGTGAAAACCTTTGAATACCCATTGGAATAGATAATGATCCTTCTGAATAGATCCATGAGCGAGCTTTTGAGTTTATCAAACATTCTAAAGCAATCATGTCCTAATAGTTCAAATAATGAAGAACCATTGCACCGTGGATCAAAGAACAAGGACAATGAAGAGTTTTCACACGAATCAACTCAATTTTATTCTGTAAAGATTAGCTAAGTGCTTTAGCTCTTTCCACATAGGAGAGATTCTACACGAACCAGATTTCCATAAGGATATATATTTGCTTTTACACCACTTGGGCAAAAGGAGATGTTTGATTGAGAATTTTCCACAAACTTTTAATTTTAGAGGACATTAAGAGTATCAATAGTGTGACCCTATACCCCTCTATTTGGGCATTGCGGTTTGCTCCGTGATATTATGTGAAGTTTTTGGATTCCCCATTGTGATAGAAGAAATTTTCCATAATAGAAGAAATCCTCTTAAGGATGCATTTGGGAAAGGATAAAGACCGTAGTCAATAGTTAAGATAATTATTCACCGAAGCTCTAAGCAATTGATATCTTCCCCAAAGGATAGCATTTTACTCTTCCAGGTGAGCCATAGTTGAAGCTTGTCAAAGATAGGATTAAAATGATAGGATTTTAACTTACCCGAAGTTAAGGGGAGACCAAGATATTTGAAAGGAAAAGAGCCAACATTTTCCATTGTTGATTTCAAGCCCATATAATCAAAACCTACTTATAACCATTTTAAAGCCATAATAGAATTATGAAAAGCTTTGCCCATCACCAAAAGATCATCGAAAAAAAGCAAATAGAGGATAGAGTATTATCAAATGAGATAGAGACAAAATTATGAGAGTTAACCGCTCCTCCAAAAGGTAAGAAAAAGAATCCATAGCGATTATAAATAAAAAAATCGAGGGCACCCGCCTGAGACCGCTTGATGACTGAAAAAAACCTTTGATTTCTCCATTGAATAGAAAAGGAATATCATTGATGCATGCTTGGATCCAATTGATAAATTTTGATGGAACCCAATTTGAGCCATACGATGTAGTAAAGTTGATCATATCAAATGCTTTTGAAGGTCTATCTTAGTTAAAAGTAGTCGATCCTTTATTTTAAAACCCATAACTAATTTCATGAGCCATAGAGATGTTATCGAAATATCTCTACCCTTTATAAATGCGATTTGAGAGTGGATGATATGGGGAATGAGCTTGAGTCGGTTTGCCAAAACTTTGGCCACTACTTTGTAAAAAAAGGCATAATGAGATAGGCATGTAGTCAGGATAATGAGTTGGAGTGCTTGATTTTGGGGATTAGGGTGATTAAGGTGTGCTTGAAAACTCTAGGTAATTTCCCATGTTGAAGAAGTGATGAGCGCAAGAAGAAATTATTTTCTCATAATTTACCAAGTAGAAATGAAAATTTAACATTGAAACCATCTACTCCAAGATATTTATTTTCATTGAAGCTATGAAGAGCATCCAAAATTTCTTTATCGATGTGATGTTTTCCTCCATATTCTTTGTATCGGCCAATTGGAATGTTATGCATAGAAGGCTCAAAATGGCTATGATGATTGAACAAATCGAAAAGAATCACATATTTCCTTAGATATTTTATCGGGTCGATATAAGGCCCGAGAGTATCAAGACTTCTAATGTGATTGGTATTATATCTCTCCTTGATAGAGCTATACAAAAATTTAATGTCATCATGCATATGTAAGCCAATGAGCTTTTGCTCTTTGAGCAGCCCAAGAAACTTCATTTTAATGAGCTCATTATATCTCTCTTTAATGTTCTTGGCTTCCATCAAAAGGTGAGTATTGAAAGGCTCTCTCTCCAACCTAATATGAATATCTTCTTGTTCGCTTTTGTAGAATCAATTTGGGTGTTGAGAGAAGAAGAATCCTATCTTTGATGCTTAAGTAGAATTTTTGAGAGTTGAAGCTTTTGGAAAGAACATAAATAGGATCTCCATTGACAAAAGATTTCCATGTTGAGCTAACCACATCAAGAAAGTTGTCATATTTGACCCAATAATTCTTGAACATAAATGGATGTAATATGAGGCTTATTGTCCATGTATAAGGGAGAGTGATCGAGGAAAGAGGGCCAACCACCCTATAATGAGAAGCGGATATTGATCAATCCATTTCATGTTGCAAAGGATTCTATCAATTTTAGAGTAAATAAATGGTTTGTTGATTTGACAATGTGTAGTATAATCCATTACTAGGGAGATCAATCATTCCACAATCATTTATGTAATCTTTGAAGTCACAAAATTTGCTTGAAGCTAGTAAGTTTCCACGATTTTTCCTTGTTAGAGATAATACAATTGAAGTCATCAGAGCCAAGGATCTTGAGTAGATGAGGCTATTTCCCAATGAACTCCATAGAGGTCTTCTCATACCTATCATTGAAGCCAAGACAAAGGTAATATATATTAACGATTGACCATTTGAGCTAAGAGAACCATGATAAAAGTGGGTAGAAACAGAGATGAAAAAAGAAGTGGTGTTTGAATTCCATTTAATCCAAATTCACTATTATCAAAGTTGTTTGAGTTACCTCATAGTTGAACAAGGAAAATCTATTTAAAGATTGATTGTCCAAAAGAGTAGAAGATGAGATCTTAGTTTCAAGAAGACAAAGGAGATCAAGTTGAGAGTCCCGATAATCCTTTTGCAATCATTTAATATTCCTTCTAGGAAACCTTTGACATTCTAGCATCCTAATATTGGTCAATAGTGTAATATAATATGGTGGGGAAAGGGGAGGGGGGAGGGGTTATTTACCCCTTTTTCTTTGAGTGGGTCTTGAAGCCTCCATTTTGGTTATTAGGCTTGGAACCTTCAAAGCATTTGAGAGGGTTTTATTAAGAATTTTGGCTATCAGGATCTCGCGGGAGTCCTGCAGGGAAGAACCGACTGCAAGAACTCGAGGAGCAAGAGGGTTCGAGTGTGATGTACTGGATCCATATTTGTATTATCGATTTTTCCAAGGGTTGTGAGGAAATTGAGAGATCATTGAGAGTCGATGAAGCCAATATGTTGGTTAGAGGCTAGAATTGGGGTCAAGTTGGAATGGTTGTTCAAGGTTTGGATAAGCCAATAGTCTTTGGGATTTGGTTGGTAGATTGTGGTTTAATAGCTTGCGTGGGAGGACATCTACTCGACCTCGGAGGCTTTCTATTTGGGTTGTTATGACAAGTGTTATCATCATGTGAGAAAGACTTACACTGAGCAAGCTTTGGGTTTCCAATCATACAACTATTGAGGTTTAGTAAGATTGAATCTGCAATGGAGAGGAGGGGTTCACGGACCCAAATCCTAGCAAAAGTGACTCGAGATTTGGAGGCGTTAAATTGTCAACGCCTAGAGGGATTCCCACCATACCGCGACCTTTGAGAAACCGACTCATTCCAACATCGAGTGGAAGGTTTGACAATTTAATCCATAATAGAATTTCAGATATATGCTCCTTGGAAGGCCTAAAATCCATGACCATTTTTGAAAATGAATGGTCTACCTGCTTTAAGAAACAAACTCCTTGATTCCAGTCAAGTCATAGTCTTGACATATGAATGAATTTGAATAAAAAAAATCACCTTCCATGGTAAGAAGTTCCAATTCTCCTTAAACTTCCATTTTTATGGACACACTAGAAGGGTATCATAAAATGGTCTTTGCCAATAGCATGGCCAATCAAAGAGAGGCTCCAATCTTCGACCCTCTTAAAGTTCGGTGAAGGAGACTTAGGGGGGACAAAGGAAAGAGAAATCGATTTGTTTTTTTTCATTTTGTGAACCAAAGAGATCTTTCCACTGGGAATAGGGAGAGGTAGGTTGTCGTAGGAGGTGCTACATCCCATGAATTGTTGGAGTTAGGGGATGAAAGCGGAAAGTGGAGAGTGGAGAGTGATTGCCATCAAAAAAAAATGAAGAACGAATAGTGTGTGAGACCTAAGAAAGGCCGAGGCCTGTAGAGAGGAGAAGAGAAAAGAGTTACCTCAAACCGGGAAGGGTGTTACGTGTCGTCGATTGGAAATGCCGCCCATCTCCTATTATCGAGCCCTAGCTTTCTCATTGGCATACCATTGTATGTCACCGCTGTGGAGTTGCAAAGTTTGGAGAGCTTGAATAAGATTAGGTTGTATTATTTTTCCGACGTTATTCCTTAAAAAAATAAAAGAGAGAGAGAGAGAGAGAGAGAGAGAGAGAGAGAGAGAGAGAGAGAGAGAGAGAGGGGTTATTTTCCTACTTTCAACTCAATTCCTTAAATAAATTATATTTCCACTGTCTCTCCTTCAATCACGTGGAATTAGAAAGAAATGAAAATGATAAAAATGAATTGGATTGAAATCAGATTTTCCATCACTTATTTAGTTTAGGAAAAATTGAGTAAAAGGTCAATTTTATATTTTTAAAATTTTTGCTTATTGCAAGGAGAATTTAATGGGTGGACAAAATCATGATGATCTACGTACGAAACAATAAAATATATAGTTATGTACTTCAATTTTATATGAAAAAAAAATTATATATATATCATATAATTTTTTTATGTATTATATATATTTAATATATTATATATATATATATATATATATATATATTACTTAAATTTTAATTTCACATCAAGAATATCATATGCATTTTTTTTTTAAGTAAAATATATCTTTTAAATATAAAATATATTAAATACATAAATATATAATAATTATATAATATACATATAAATTTTTCTTTTTTATACAAATAATAGATGCTCGATGTCTATTTAGCTAAAAAAATTAATATATGTGCAAGACGTCTTATATTTTAATTAAGAGGTCTCAATTTAAATCATATATATATATATATATATATATATATATATATATATATATATATATATATATATATATATATATATATATATATATATATATATAAATTATGTATGAGCATTTATTATTAATCTATTTAAATGTCTCAAAAAATAAAATGAATTTGTTCTCCTTTATCGGGTAAATCAAATTAACAATTAATTACATTTAAGTCAAATGCCTAATCTAAAATACGAAGAAAAATGCATTTGAATTCCCTCAATTTTTTTTTTTTAAACAGATAAGGGCAAGCTTACTGGATAATTGGATTTGCTAAGAAAAAAAAACCCTTTATGTTCATAATTTTACATTCAATCTTAGATTAAAATGAGAAAAAAATCCTACCAAAATATCATTGTGGCATGCATTTTAGATCTTCATAAGGAATGAAAAGAACTCAAGTTTCCATCAAATAAATGAGCAAAAAATTGATCAATTTGAAAATTAATTTCATTTAAATTCCATTTTAATTTCTATTTGATTTACTCTCTTTCATTTCATTCAAACAAAATAGAGCCTTAAAGTTTCAACCATCCAATTGCCTATAAAATTCATTGGATGGAACCTACATCTTTGTACTTAAAGTTCTAAGCACTATGAATTGATATGATAGGATTCAGAATAAAATATCTGTTTGGGGCATCTGCAAACAGATAGATAAAAAATACAACTAAAGTGGTTTTAAGAAATTTATTTTAAATATTATAAACTTTTATTTTTATAAAAAATAATTGACTAAATTTTTTTAGAAAATATACTATTCTAATAGATTCAATTATAAACATTGCTTCTTAGTAAATAAAAATATAAAATTATGAATGCACATAAATAAATGTATAAAAATAAAATTAAAATTATGAAAAAAACTTCACCAAACAATCAATTAATTTTAGAAAATTTGCATACATACCACATACTTTTTATTTATTTACATATCTAGCATTCAACTTTAATATTTACATACATAATATTTAAATCTTTATTATAACATTAAAAAAAAAAATACTATCACTAACATTTTTTATGTGATGGATAGTGTTATATGTCTAAATTTGAAATTTTAAGTTTTAGAGATAATAAGAATTGTGGAGTGTTCATATATATATATATATATATATATATATATATATATATATATATATATATATATATAATGCTTTTAACATTTAAGAGTGGTCTGATAATTTTCATGGAAATGAAAATACATTTTATTTTATAATTCAAAGTTATAATTTAATTATTGACTATCATCTTAACATTTAAAAAAAAAATAAAATAAAAGAAAATTAAATATCATTGTGGGGCTCATATATCTACTAATCACATGTAATACAAATTTAATTTCTTAAGTATGAAATAAAAAAAAAAAAATCGGTGTGTTTCTCCTCAACTAAACGATGTGGAAGAAAATAAATTTAATTTTTCATTTTTACTCTTTTCATTTTCATTTATTTTATTTTCTTTCTTGGAATTTCAATTACCCAAATTAAGCCTCAGAATGCAAATGAGTATAACATAAATAGTATGGGGATCTTCTTTGAATTGAGTGATTAATAATTAATTTTTGAAAGAAATTTATTTAGTAAGTATCTTAAAACCGCATAGTAAAAGTTTTCACCTTTCGTTTAAATCAAGACAGAGGTATTTAAAGAGTGAACAATAAAACCCGAATTTTACGGAAAACCTCAAAAGAGAAAATGCCTAGCCCAAGAAAAGCTTCCACTACTGCTTCGACAAGATCTTCCGATACCGAATTACGCAGTATATGAGAAAGAAGGGAATGGCGTGACAGACGATTGCGATGAAACGGCGATGATGATGTTGACGAACGATATGATGCGACGGATGACGATGACACGACCAATGATAGGTATGGATGATGGCAATGGTCGATGACGCGAGATCGGCGGGAGCGGCGATGGCGCGGCACGGCGTTGACCCGCCGAGTGGCATTTGTGCTTGGAGGATCTTTAGAGCTCTCTCTCTCTCTTGCTCCCCTCAAACGAACGAGGAATGAGAATGGACGGAATGCCAGCAACTTCCAACCACTTTCATCTGACGCTCATGATGATTCCCTTGATCATATGATGTATTTTGTGTATTTGAATGCTCAAATGAAGTCAAATTATAAGATCTTTGGCTTGTTGGAACCGGCTCGAGATGCTCGATTTGACTACAAACACTCCATATTTGAGAGCTTTTAGAATTTAATGTCCCAATGATATTTTAAGTGCTTGATCACCGAATTTCATCGCTTGATCAAGAGATCAAGTTCCTAGAGAATTTTCGTGGTCATATCAATTGCCCCTATTTTTGGATGATATTATCTCAATCATCAAAAAATATATGTGCTCAAAATAGCAAATTCTTCAACTAAATTTGTGCATTAACCACATTTTGAGAGACCGGATCTTCATGTAAGCACAAAGATAGATGCACAACCACAAATATGTATAGCAACGAAATTTTGAGGTTACCATCCCCGAACTGGCGCTGCGCCATGGTGCCATGCACGGTGGTCTCACGTATAAGGCCCAGCGGGCTGTGGCGGCCTGCGGCGGCATGGCTGGTCTGGGTCGCGAACGTCCGACCTGACCTGGCTGGCTGACGCGTCGACGCCAGCGCGGGGCGAGCGCGGGTACGCGCGCGTGGAACGCGCTGGACTGGCACGCATCAGGCACGCCACGGCGCATACGGCGGCACGCCTGCTGGGCGAACCACGCAACGACGGTTTGACCGCCCAGAGTTTTGCGATTTTAGCGGGTTTTGATGATTTTACCCTTTCCCCCTATGGGTCTATAAAACTTTCCTAGGCTGGAGGAGGCACACTTCTTCTTCTCTTTCTGAGTGAGGTCGCTCGAGGTGATTAAGGCTCAGAGTTCATACAGGCTCCGCTTTCTCAAAAGAGATGTCAACCACGCCTCGGACCGTTTGAGGTGATCAAGACCAGTTCATACAAGGCTCAATTTTCTCAAAGGTGTCAACCGACCTCATCGGACCGACCGGTTATCAAAACCCATAGTTCTCTGCAGGCTCCAATTTTCCCTCAAAGAGGTGTCAGACCTCGCCGAACCGACCGGGTTTGGAGGCATCAAGACATGTTCACATACCTCCAATTTTCCCTCGAAGAGGTGTTAACCGACCTCCGACGAAGTTTGATCAAGACCCGAGTGAGAAATTGGATTTCTTCAAACTTTGATGGATGGTTCAATGGCTAATAATTGTCAAGATGGGGAAGATAATTAGGAGCCGCCATTCGAAAAGTGGTAATTTAGAGGAATCAGGGAGGTTCTTTCCCCTCTTCTTTTTATCTCATATGTATGCATGCCCTTTCATTCGTAGACAAAAAATCCTAGCCCGTGCCCATGAGTCGAGGGGTATGCTTAAGTATTGGGGTGAGTGAGTAGCTTCACAAAATTTTTAGATTTTTCGATTTTGTCATTTCTCCCTCTCTTTACTTATTCATTATATATTTTCACGGTGATGACCGGAGGATAACCCATTGCGACCTACTGATGATATACCATCCCTTGTCACATCGATAGTTTAATGGTGTTTAAGTTTATTTCTTTAATGAGTTGGTGGCTATTGTTGCCTGAGGTCCGATCGAGCTCACTCACCTCCGGGATACTTCACTATTTTTGAGATGATTCTTCAGACCGTGATTCCCTTTAGCTCCCGAACTGATTGAGATCATTCAAAACATGGTGTATCTTTGTCACAATTTTCATTTCGCTTTAGTGGTCATCGCCGTCTTCTTCAGAGATAGTGGTTACTTTGAACATCACATACTTGTGCCAATGTGTAGATTCATATGTGATGCTCAAGGACGCGCTTATCGAAGTTATAAAGAATTGGATATAATTTTTTAGCACGGATCCATCTAAAATTGGTCTAGTGGATTCTTCTTTGTGAAAATGAGTGGGGCCTTCGAGAGATGGGAAAGATTGAATGACCTTCCGAGATCCATTCGATGTGAGAATGAGATCCCGCAACTCTTAATATCCTCGATGTAGGAAGCTTGCAGTGAGTTACGCCACATTGGCAAATATATAGTTGAAGATAGAATGTTCAAGGTTGGCCTTTCTATCCAGGCGGGGAGATCTCATTCTTTTCCACTAAAGAGGTCAAGTAAAGGTGATGAAAGGTCTCCTCATATTCATAGGGTTCTTTCAAGAAGCCCATGAAATCGGGGTGGTGACAATGTTTCTTCCCTAAAGAAAAAGAAGACATGTGAAGTGACTACGTCGGATATCTGCGAAGAAGATGTTAGCCCCATTTGACCTCGAGAGTTTAGGCTTCAACTCATGATGGGGAGTTCATCAAGCCGCACATTCTGAAGAGGTGTTAAATCACATATGCTTGGGCATCAAGCGGATGAATTGGTATGTTGTCTCTTTCTTCTTTCTTCTTTTCTTTTGTGTAATATTTGTGATGGTTTTTTATAGGTAACTCAAACATTAGGCGATGGCTCATTTGGGTGTCACTTTAGATGAGTGGAATCTTGAATTTGTGAAGATAAAAATATCTGAAGCGAGTATGAGCAAAGATGAGTATTAAAGTCAAAGAAGTGGCGACTTTGGAGGATCAGGACGGTGCGGAGCTAGCGAACATGTCGACTTCTCTTTCTCTCGGTGTCGGAGGTGGAGGCGCTCGTGATGAGTGATTGAGGTGAGGCGAGACTCATCGAAAAGAAAAGACTTAAGGCACTTGCAGTGGAGAAGAGAGCTCTCGAACTGGAGAAAAAAGCATTACAGATCGTCTTTAGAAGGAGCATATAATGTCGAAGCGGAAGCAAATGAAATCTCCTTGAAGGGTGGAAGACTTTAAGAACTCGGCTTATCTCGTATCACTCAAGACCATGTTCGGGAAGCTTCAATCATATACTTGATGTTGAAGTGAAGGACTTGGAGCACCAATGTTTAGAGGAGGGCTTCATCGAGGGTTCCTAAAGGAATCCGCTTAGATCGCAAGGCAGCTAGTATTGAGGATGTCTCCCAAGTATCGAAGGCTCTTCTTCAGATTCAAGAGATGAAGGAGTTGAGAGTGAGTCCAAGGGAGTATCTCTAGTGGTGAGGAGGAGATGTTGATATCACCAACGATATGATGTAGCATCACTTGAGGATGCATTTTTTTATATATTGTTATTAGTGTGTATCGAGAATCTTGATTCTTTCTTATATCATCATGTTAATGCTATCAAATTTTTTTTAGATGATAAGCTCTTATTTTTGTTTTACCTATCAGGGGTAATATTATTGATGGCTAACTATGATGAGGTTGAATTGAATCCACAGAATTTTTTGACATTCAGGGTTGTTTGTCAAGTCTCCGCCGATGTAACACATGGAAGAGGTCATGAGTCCACCAAGGACCTTTTGACCTATCCTAGGTTGTTTGAGTCTTACCGATGGCTAACGTGTGGAAGAGGTTGTGAGAAGTCCACCAAGGACCTTTTGACCTATCTAGGTTGTTTGTCGAGTCTTACTCGATGGCGTTAACCTGTGGAAGAGGTCGTGAGGATCAAGGACCTTTGACCTATCCTAAGTTGTTTGTTAGAGTCTTTGCTTGACTAACTGTGGAAGAGGTCGTGAGAAGTCCCATTGGGATTGATCATGCTCATTGAGATATAACGTGAGTTATATATTTCTCAAGTGGGAGGATTAAATGAAGAAGAAACAAGTTTGTAAGAAGAAAGCTATAAATTCATTACTCGATAAGTTCGTGACATAATCATAAGATGATTTTAACACGGATATGAGTTTTAAGAGAAAATGACAACAACAATAACAATAACAAGTCTTTATCCCACTAAGTGGGTTGGCTACATGAAGGAAATGATAAACGAGACAAAATAAAAGTTGCGATAATTATGCATAGGAATTCCGATAATATTTTGGAGATTCGGTGTTCCAAGTTCTTGGTAAAGTTTTTCCCTCAATCCTTGAGCTTGAAAGTTCCAGCTTCACCATAGCTATAACCACATATGGGCCATCCCAAAGAGGTGAGAGTTTATTGCGTTGAGGGCCTTTGCTGCGCTTGAGAATTCATAGGACCAAGTCACACAGATATGGGATGAGGTTTTACTCTTTGTTGAAGTGACGAGCTACCCTTTGGTGATAGCGAAGGTAGGGCCATGTCATGAGTTTGGGGAATAGTCTAAGTCTTTGTCGGAGTTTTTCTTCATTACCATCATGATCGAATAATTGAACTCTTGGACTTGGAACCCGATATCTACGGTATAATAGCTTCTATGCCAAACACAAGTTATATGTGTCTCACCGGTCGGGGTGATGTAGTGTAAGACCAAAGAACATTAGAAAGCTCATCAACCCATTGCCCCACCTTCTCGAGATGTGTTTTAGTCCTTTGAGTATAGTCGTTGGTAGCTTTAGTCGTCATTAGTTTGAGGATGTGCTATACGTATGCGAATTGAATGTGAAGATCTTTGCAAAAGGATGTAAAGACTTTTCCAATAAATTGGTTGTTTGGTGATGATCTTTGTAGGAAGACCGAATCGACATACTATATTTTTCCAAACAAATTGTTTAGCATTTGCCTCCATAATTTTAGCAGTGGTTTGGCTTCCACCCATTTAGTGAAGTAGTCGATAGCTAAAATGATGAACTTTGTTGTCGATGCTATCAAAAGGTCCCATGATATCAATCCCCATTGAGCAAAAGGCCATGGGCTTTGAATGGATGAGAGCTCAGATGCGGCATGTGAGGGAGGTTAGAGTGCAATTGACAACTTGCACATTTTTTTGTGAACTCAAGACATCTTGTTTCATCATAGGCCAATAGAACCCTTGCCTTATAATTTTAAGGGCTAGCCTTCCTCCTAGTGTTCTCCACATATCTGAGTGACCTCTCTTAATGCGTAATCACCTCGAAGGTGAGAGACATTTAAGGTGCGGTCCAGAAAAGCTTGTTTGTATAGTTCACCTCCGATAATAGTAAAATTTGAAGCTTGTCTTGAGGATTCTGGTTGGGTCTTGGAAGAGTTTCCTTCTTGTAGAAAAGATAGGATGGGGTCCATCCACTGTTCCTTTATCTCATCAATTTCTTGAATTACCCATGACCCTTGGATGCTCAAAATATATTTCTTCAACATGCCTTCTCTTAAATAGATTTTTAGTAGATGAAGCAAGCTTAGCGAGGCGTCATTTCAGTATTCTTCTCTGGTATGTGAATGATTTGATGTGTCTTGAAATGAGCGAAGAGACTTCACCAAGTGGAGGTATTGTGTGGGATTATGAGCATTAAAGTTTCCCTCAACTTGGGAGGCAACAAGTTGAGAGTCGGTGTGTATCACTAAGTCTTGAGCTTCACATCAATGGCAGTCTCAACTTTGCTGAGAGCCTCATATTCACCATATTATTAGTTGCAGAAATTTTAGAATTCCATACTCTGGGTATTCAGGGAGAAATAAGTAAGATTCCCACAGACTTCACGAGCTCCATCAACATAGAGGGTCCATTGAGGAAGAAAGGCATGTATGATAGCTCCTCCTGAGTTGGGTGCATTCCACTATAAAGTCTGCGAGTACTTGAGACTTTATAGCGGTGAGGTAGAAAATTTATATCAAACTCTCCCAATTCTGGACCATTTGATTAACCTCCCATGCTTTTAGTTTTACTAGGATGGCCCTTAATGGTAAATGAGTGTAAACACCGATAGTGTGAGCTTGGAAGTATGGACACAATTTTTTTTGGGAAAACTAAAGCCGAGCCACCTTATCGGCAAGTGGATAACGACTTTCTATATCGAGAGAATTTCGACATAATAAATTGGTCATTGTATCCCACTTTCTTCTCGCACTAAAAAGCTTATCACGGAGAAGAGACTAAGATATAAGTATAACATCTCTCCTTGAATAGGCTTGGATAGTAGGGTGGAGATGCTAAATACTCCCTTAGTCAAAAGCGACCGACATTCATCATCCATTGAAAATTATTATTTTAGATCCCTTTAATATTTTAAAGAATGGCAAGTATCTATCCCGAATGTAGGGCGGGATAAGCGTAATAATTCATCCATTCAAATGTTGAACTTCCTTAATATTCTTGAGGAGTCATATTTTTGAGAGCTTTGATTTTCTCGGTTGGCCTCTATCCCGGTGGGTTACCATAAATCCAAGAAATTTTTCGTAACCCCAAAAGCACATTTGGTGGGTTGAGTCACATGTTATAACGTCGAAGAAGGTTAAAGCATATTTCTAAGTCGAAATATGTTGTGATTCTTCAAGCTTTTCACTAACATGTCATCCACATATACCTCCATTATGCTAATAGGTCTTTAAAGACCTTATTCATAAGCGTTGATAGGTAGCACCGATTTTTAATCCAAATGGTATAACTTGGTACGGATAAACCTTTATATGTTTGAAATGTAGCTTCTTCATCCGTTGGGTTCATTTTATTTGGTTGTAACCGAGTAAGCATCCAAAAAAGCGAGCATTTGATGTCCGTAGCATCAACCACCCGATCAATTCGAGAAGAGGAAAACTATCTTTCGGGAAGCCTTGTTAAGGTCGTAATCAATACACATTCTCCATGTTCTTTATTTTCTTAACCATGACAACATTTGCTAGCCATGTAGGGTAATGTACCTCTCGTATGAATCCCCTTCTAGAAGCTTGTTAACTTCTTGCTCAATATCTTGGAAGCGTGCAAAACTTTGCTTCTTCTAGATGATCGATTTGAATATCGGATCGATCTTGAGGTGCATGATCACAGTCGACTCCGGCATGTCCATCGGACTCCAAGCAAAGATGTCTTGATTTTGCAAGAAGTCTATGTATTTTTCCCTTTGTTCATCGAGAGCGAGAGATCCAACTTGCACTATTCGTAATGGTTGGTCATCGATAATGCAACAAAGAGCAAGTCTTCTATAGGAGAAGCTTTGGGGTACTTCTTCATCTCAAAAATTAAAATCTTGATCGAGATAATATGGTTGAGCTTGTCGAGATAATATGATTGTGCTATCTGTTGATTTTCACCACTCCAACTCAACGAGTTGAAAATTTCATCTTAAGATGAGATAAAATGACGCAAAAAAATTGATTGGAGGGCCTTCCAAAGATAACATTATATGCGAATCGACTTGACCACCATAAATTGGATTAAATGAGCCACTTGTCGAAAATTCACCAAGGACAATAGGAAGGTGATTGTCCCCTCTACCTGCAGGCGATTATCAAACCCATAATGGTCCGCGGGTTGGAGCTTTTCCTAACCGGCCCATGTTTTAAGAAATGTAAAGTAAGACATCATCGAACTCCCATTGTCAATTAAAATTCTCTTAACATTATAGCATGGGTCCTTGATCCTTGATGACAAGTGGATCTTGATGAGGAACATACTCCTTTCAGAGTCATTAAAAGTGATGGAATGATCGAGACTTCTTTAACTCGGCTCTTCAAATGGTAATGAGAACTTGATTATAGTATTGATCCTCTATTGTTTCAATTTCTCCAATTTGTTTGATGATTATTTTGTTATTTACGTGATGATTGTCTGGTTGCCCCAGGTTGGAGGTATGTTTGTTAGAGTTGATTGATTCTTTACAAATCGCGTAGATATCCTTGTTGAATGAGCCTCTTAATTTCTTCTTTGAGTTGTTTGCATGCCTCATGGTAGTATGTCCCGACTTGATGGAAGTGACAATATTGCTCGATTTCACGAATTTGGTTTGATGGATGCGGCCACTTGATATTTTCTTCATCTCGAATAGCCATTAGAGGTTAACACAAGATGTGTTGGCGTGTATTTCTTTTGGGCCGTGGTTCACGTCGTTGATATGGGGTCATGGAGGAGATCACGCGATTGTCTGCTTCTTTGATATTGTCGGTCCGCATTCCACGGTGCTTTTACATTTTCGTAGATTGCTCAAATTGTTTGCGATGATAGTAATAGCCATCGGAGATTTGTGCTTCCACATGATGAACCAAGTCGACATAGCGTGTCTGTTAGTGATGAGTAAAAGGCCAGATGGAGTCCTCCAAGGAAAACTCCTCTTAATAGTTCATGGTCTACTCGGGTATTTGGCGAGCTTCTAAGGAGAACCTCTGGAATTATTCCTTAAGTGATTCACCTCTCATTTTGATGAATCTGGAGAGATGGGAGGAATCTTTAATGATCCTCGGTTTGCAATGAATTGTTCTACAAAAATCTTGGTGAGTTCATCAAAGGTATGGATGGATTCCCTTGGAAGGGAGTAGAACCAAGTGCGAGCTTGTCCCTTGAGGGTAATGCTTGGAAAGACGACAAAGAAGTGTGTCGAGCTCGTTGGATATGCATGATAGTCTATAATGGTCGATGTGTTCATGTGGTTCGCAATCATAGAATCAATGTTCGGAAGCTTGAAACCACGGAATAGGATGTTGAAGAATAGCTTCAGCCAAAGGTGAGGATTCCTCATAGCGCGGTGAGGGCAAGATGAATTTCACCTTGAAGATGATTTTATATCTTGGAGGTGCAATTGCCCATTAAGCGTCATAATTCGCATGACGGTGAGTCAATAGAATGAATGTGTCAAGCTACCCGTAATAATTGGTGGATTAGCGGTCGGTTGGTACATGTGATGGATGAGTAGAACTAGCGGTGTCAAGGAGATCGACATCACGGTCTCTGCGGAGGAACTTCGTCAATTAGCATTTTGACCTCCCATGTCGATCTTGGGGAGATGTGTTTTGGTAGTGTATTGTGTTCCTCAAAATTCGGATCATCTCATTTTGAGACTCTTCCATTCGGCCGATCTTCTAAAGAGATTCACGCCTTCAGCAGTCACTATCAGGAAGTGAGGCGAGAAGGTTGGCATCCTTGGTTCAAGTTGGTTTCAAGAGTGGGGAGTTGGGCGGGAGGCTCCGTTGTTATGAGTGTTGCTATTATATGAGGGTGTTCAATTGTGATTGAAGGGTTCTCTTCAGCAACTGCCAAACTATTGCGTGCTAGAAAACTAATTGCGGTAGAGTACAAGTTTCATCTTGTAATGTATAAAGAGTGAACAATAAAACTCGAATTTTTGAAAACCTCAAAAGAGGAAAACCACGAGCTAGCCCAATAAAAACTTATGTATGTTTTGAGTACAAGATCTTCCGTGATTACAAATTGTATATGAAAGGGACAATTCTAGTAATACGATGTTGATGATGATGTTGATGGCGATGTTGGCGGCGATGATGATAGCGATGTTGGCGATGATGTTGATGGCGATTTTGGCGATGATGTTGGCGGCGATGTTGTCGACGATGTTGGCGATGATGCGATAGTGGTGATTGATGGACAATAGTCGGCACGGCGAGGATTAGCGGTGGTGGCGTGGTGGCGGTGGTTGGCGAGTGGTGGTACGATTTGTGCTTGGAGGATCTTTTGAGCTCTCTCCTCTCTTGCTTGGCTCCCTCATGATGAATGAGCTATTTATAGAGGATTCTATATACGCAAAACCAACCACTCCTCTCCACCGGACGGCCATGATGATTCCCTTGATCATATGATGTATTTTGTGTATTTGAATGATCAAATGAAGTCTAAATTGTAGCATCTTCGTCATTGGAACCGGCCACAAGACGCCGATTTGACTATAAACACTCTATATTTGAGAGCTCTTTAGAATTTAACTGATGTCTCAAAGTTTCCAATGATATTTTAAGTGGTTGATCTCAACCGCCACTGACGCTCGCATCAAGATTCATGCTTCGCTAGAGGAATTTTCGGGTCATATCAAGTATACGCTTGATGTAATTTTAAATTTCAAAAAGCTCAAATATTCTAGTTATGAATATTTAAAATTAACTTCAGGATCATTTATGCTATATTTTTATTAAATTTATAGTCAAAATAATAATCTTGATGGAATGAATTCAATAATATTAAAATGATTTGATCTTATTCTAAAACAATTTAAATAAAGTATTAGAAAATATAGTCTTAATTTTTATGATAATATTTAAGAACCAAATTTCCTTTAAATTTCATTTCTTTATAATCAAAGTAAGTGTCTTCATGATACAATAAGATAAATTGATGATCATTCAATTGAAACAATTATAAGTTTATTAATTGACTAAGATGACCAAAATTATATATATTCTCCAAAAAAAACAGGCTCGTGAAAACTAATTTTGAATTTAATTTCCCATTTCCTATCTCTGCCACTTCCTCAAACCAAAGAGAGCTGAGCCGCAAGGTTTAGACCAACCGATTGCCTTGCTTCTACATGATAAAGCTTAATTGGTGGAACCTATAGCCGTAGCGTAAAGCTGAAGGTCAGAGCACCTGAGATGATTTTTCTCATAAAGCTCTCTTGAAAGGATTCGACATAAAGTACTTTTCATTTACTCTGCTGCTCTGGCCGCATGTGCAATCCAAAACCTTCACGGAACAATCAATGAAATGTCTGAAACACACATAAAGAAATACTCCACATGAAGTTAGTTTCAGAATTCCAAATAAGGTTGGACAGCATTAATTGAAGGTTACTGAAAACTTTTCTTGAATCTCTAACTGGAGGCCTATTCATCTCCAACCCATTACTTTTAGCCTTTAAGATGGTGGAAAGCTTTAGAATACTAACTCCACTGGATTAGTGTCAATCGCCGTTTCTGTTCTTTTTTTTTTTTTTTTTTCAAGCCCTTTTGATGGTGGTGAAGTCGCATCCAGATAGTGGAAGGAATGAGAATTTAGCTACTCTAAGATACCCCTTTGGTTTGATGGATTTCTAGAAATGTATATATTTGTTATTTAAGAATTTTATTCTAGATGTTTAATTTTAATGAGATTAAATTATACTTGGATTTTTCTACAAAACATGAATATAGTGATTTTCTTTTCCATTCACAATTTTCTGACTTTCTTTTTTTTTCTACAATTTGATGGTTCACATATCTTTTCTCAATAATAGTAATAATAATAATAATAATAATAAATAAATAAATAAAACTTAGTATTTATAAATTAACTGATTATTCTGAGATCACTTTAATTTCTATTTCTCATTTTTACATTATATTATATTTTATTTGCATTTTAACAACAACAGTCACAATTCTTTATCCCACTACATGGGGTTGGCTATATGAATCATTCTTCTCCATTGTGTCCTATTAAGTGTCAAATTCTCATTTAATTCTAATAAAATAAGATCATTTCTTATATTACCCAACCAAGTCTTCTTAAATCTACTCTGGGAAAAATTGGTGATACCATATATATTTTAAAAAATTTATTTAGGTAATCAAATTTATCATTAAAGAATAAACATATTATCTCAAAGATAAACATATTTTTCTATAATGGATTTGATTATTTAAACAAGGACTCCTAAGGTTAATGGGTTTTCTTAATATTCCAGATTCTTCCCTTGAGCTACAAAAAATAGAACAATATTTAATTTATATTGGGATCATACTTCCTATAAGGGCAATATAGTTGATTACATCTTAAGAGTGAGGATCTCTTCCTAAGAATATTCTCGATTAAAAAAAAAAGGCTTTTATTTCTATGGATTTGAAAGTTGGTTCTAAAGGATGGTTAAATTAGAATTTCAAAAAGGAACACTTCAAAGGGGAAAGAGTTCTTGTCAAAGTCAATTGGGATAAAGTAGAAAATGCCTATAGATATTGGGATGCTTAGTAGACCGAGATAAAATTTATTAAGATTTGAATTGATTTTATTATAAATCTAGAATATAGATTCTAGATAAGACTATAGAAATGTCTAGGGATGAAGACTTATTCCTAGAAGAATACTTAACCTAAGTCTACAAATGCTTCTAACATAAGTCAAGCTACCTAGTTTGACTTTTGGGAATTATTGATTCTTTCTCTCATTTGAGGAAAAGAACTTATCTCGACTCTTTTAGACTTATCACCGCTTGGAAAGGCCATCGGTAACATTAGCTAATTTTAAATCCATGATGATGGTCTTTATTAACTATTACATAGGAAAGAATCTAGGATCCTAAACTCACTTCCTAATCCCTAGGATCATATTAGTTATGATATGCACCAAATTAATGCAATAATTTTCAGCTTTTAATATTTTGACTCAAAATTCATTTAAGGTCTTTAGGGTATGCAATTTATGCCTACAATAAGATGCATCATAAACGGTAATGGGTTAAATCAAAAATAAGAAGGCACAATTTCAAGAAGGTGGTCATCCTCAAATGTCAAATGCACTTATGTGTAATGAGTGAGTGCCCAATTCAAAGATTTCAATAATATGCTAGCATGGCTCATAAAAAGCAAATTGTTTATAGTTATTTTTAAGTTGTGCCTAAGGCCTTAATTTATGTATGAAGTTATGATTTTTTTTGTTTAAGTTATTTAGAATAAGTTGGGCCAAAAATTTAATTTTTCTAGAGCTTAATGTCCCTGCATCCATTATAGAAAATGCAACATAGAAATAAGCCTAGAAAAGTAGACAATTTCTATTATGTACCCAAAATAAAGCACACCAAATTTAATCTAAAAGCACAAGCAAATGTAGTCTACCGCTATACACCAGAAGAAAGAGAAAAATGGGTAACCAAGCTTTTCCCCATATACAACTTGGCCTAGAACTAAAAGTCTAGATTTATGGGTCTATCTTTAGGATCGCCTCTCTTCGTGGGACCTCCAAGGTTTCACAAGGGATTGGCTAGTAGGGTCAGCCTCCCGCTATTCCTAAATAGATCCTAACCAATTCTAAGCTCAAATTATATTTACAATTTTAAAATAAATTTCTAAACCTTGTAAAATAGATATTAGAAAATACAGAACATTCCAACCATTATATTTGAATACAAGCTTAGCATTAATTGCTTGCCAAGCCCACCGCCCTATTGGGGTATGCTTAGGGACTTAATCATACCTATAAGAAACCATTATTTATTTTATTTTATGATAGCGGTCCGTTAAACATATTCTCTTGAAAAATAATGTTAGCCTAAAAAAGAACGCCCTACCATTTAGACTAACGAGCAAATCCCTAGTCTTCCGTTAAACAAGAGTACAAAATAATAAAATTATTTTACAACACATTACGTAACATCACGATCGACCTAACATAAGTCTATGGTGGTGACATAATAACCTAGTGTGTAAAAGAAGAGTTTGTGTGGTAAGACTTTACTAGGCAATTTAAGTTCAAGTTTTGATTTAGGTTTCAAAGATTGGTTTTATTTGATTTTGAGATTTCACTTTTCATAATTTCATTTTATAGGTATGTGCCATTATTAAATTAGAGGTTCGAGGTATCAAGACCTCCTTTAGACTAATAGCCCTATGACCTCTGTCCGACTATATACCATTTGTTTGCTAATTATAAAAAAATTTTGTTTTCATTCTTTTAATTTCTTTTATTCTTAAAATTTGTTCAATGTACCATTGGATGATTCCACTTTAAGTAATTTAGTTGATTTATGATTTCAATTCAATTTTTAATTTCATTTTACATTGAAGTAGAGTTTAACTTTTCAAGAATGAGAAATAAAATAAATTCTATTTTGGTTGGAACCCATTCTATTCAACATCCTAAATCCTAATAGAATGGAGTCTTCAACCTAAGGTAAAGATTCATTCTAAGGGTCGAGCTAAAACATTAGGTGTCTTTAAATTTTTTTATATTTTTATTTGATTAATATTTTAATTTTATTTGGAAATTTGATTAAGGTTCATTCTTCTTTTCATTTCTTTTAATTTGATCATATGTTTCTTAGTTTGGGTTTATAATTAATTTATTTATACTCTTTGATTAAAAGTTATATGTCTCCTTAAATCTTATTTAAGAGTTTAATGTTCATATTATTATGAATTTAGTTTGATTTAATTTTCATTTAAAGTTTGATTTAATTCATTTATATTTGATGTTGTTTAATTTATGTTTTATAACTTTATTTCATGTTTAATCTTTTTTATTTGGTTCATTGTTCATTTGATTAGTTAATTTATATTGATCTTGTTTATTTATTACATTAATGTTTATATTTATGTTTATGTATACTTTATTTATTGGTTTAAATGAACTTCATTAACTTAAGTTAATATCTTACTTCAAACTTGGTTTATTTGATTTTGTTTAGTTTTATTTATTTATTTTATTGACATTGCAGGTTTGAACAAGTTGGTATGATTTATTTCTCTTATGTTGTCATTGTATATTATAATTCACTCTATTCATTCGAGTTTAATTACACATCCTTTTCTATTTAATTAAATATTTTAATTGATTTTTATTTGTATATTTGAATTTTGTTTGGCTTCATTTATTCATATTATGAGTTTAATTTCAAGACAAGATTTCATTCATTAATATTTATTTAGGTAAATTGATTCAATTGATCCTAATTAATCTTTGAAAATCTTAATTTCAACATTTAGAAAATACATTTTCTTATGTGTTTGAAATTATTGTTTTAAACTTAACGAAAATATTATATTACATGTTAAAAATTAGTTTAGTTTATTATGATGAAATTTTATTTATTAATCATGATTCAAGAAACCTTAAAGAATTAATTGACTTTAGGCAATCCAAATGAGTTTAAGAGAGTCCCATTTTAATGGATTTCATATTTGATTATAAAGTTGAGGGTAATATAATGTTTAAATTTAAATTCATTAATTGAAATATTATACATTTAATAATTTAAGATTTAAGATTAAATTCCATATTTTATTATTTTAATTTTAAACCCTTAAGTACATTATTGATTTAGTTCTTTAACTTGAGACTTCAAAAATTTTTTCTAAAGTGTTTTGATGTTAATGAAAGTGAGTTAAAATGATCATAAATTTCTATAATTTTTATAATTTTATGATTTAAAATTCTCATTTAAATTAACATAAGGATTAGAAATTTGATAACTTCCAATCCAAAGATCATTTGCCTCTCAAAATTTTTATGACAAGTGGGGTTCCTTGCTACTTTGAATCTTACTTTAATCAAATGCATAACTTAAGACTAATTAAGCTTTAAGTTATTTTGCTAAAAGTCTAATTAAGCTTAAATCAGAAAAATTAATTAGGGTTTTAATTTCTCTATATTTGTCTCTAGAGGATGTATCCATGGAGGGTTTATTTGAAAATTTTGGATGTTTGGTTGGTTTATTATAATTTTTTTGAAGTTGAGGTTCATTAATTGCATTAATTAATTTAATTAATTACTTAATTATTAGGGTTTATAAGGTTTCAGTGGGTTTGAATGACATATTTAGGTTCATTAGGATTTATTATGATGGTTTAGCTTAATTTTATAGCTTTCCCTAATTTTCCTAATTCAATAATAATTTTTTCATTAAATTAATTTCTATGGCTTGAAAATTTTGTAGTTTGAAATTTATTTGCTAATAAATCATGAATAATTTATCTAAGGTGTATTTTATCCTTAGTTTTAAATCCCCAAAGTTTGAAATCAATTGGATTAATGATTTGAGTTTAATTATTTTTCCTTAATCTTAAATTAACCCAAAATTACCCTAAATTAATTAGGGATTTTGGTTTAATGGATTTCTCGAGATAAATTCATAGAGCCCTTATTTATATTTTTTGGATGAGTATTTTATTTTCTATGATTTTTAAACATTATAGTATTTTTTTATATTTATTTAGTTCAAAAAATCGAAATTTCTGTTTTAAATGGTCGCATTTTACATGTGGCAGTATGATTTAACCATGTGGGATCCATGTGGATCTTATATTATTTAAGCAAAGATAATGTTGATTCGCCATTCAATCAAGATCGGGTGACTCGATTATTTCATAATTTCTAATAGGATTTAGTCACTTATGTTAGATCGGAAACATCCGCTCCTAATAAAAGGACCGATGGTGGATATTATATCTTCATTAACAATGGCAAAAGCCAAAGCCTATCTGTTGAATCGAGGTAATTTTCAACAATCTAGATGATGAAAATGCATGATTTCAATTGCAAATCCATTAAAGACTCAAATGGAATGCATTCATACAACTTGCTATCACTTGTGATCAAGTTCATTTCAAAAGGGCCAAAACTAAATGCTTAAGGGGTTGGTTGGATTCCATAGCTCATTGGCGATCTCTAGTAGTGGAGGTGATTCAAAAGTTTCGGGAAATATGACAAAGCTTTGGAAATGTGGAATTGGATTGCCTTCTGTTGATCGACATTTAGACCAAGCTACATCCATTTTTTGATGGCTTTGGTCAAACTCTAGCTTTGTCCATGATGTGGTGATAAGGAAAGGGTGTGCTCTCCTTGTTTCAATTGAGGAATGTGATGAAAGACTTAAACTCACTTAGTAAAAGCTCTCTCTTGGTTTTCCACTCTTGAGAGGTATATCTAATGGACAACCCACCATGGGACCAGGTGATTGCCACCCTAGAGGCTAGCTCTAAGGGGTGGGTGGTCACCGATTGGGAATAGTCCAAGATAGATAGATGATGAGTGGAGGTGAGGGAATGGATTGGGTGTGGAGTTTATCTACAAGCTTCATTCTTTTCTCCATGGAATATTCTTTTGCTTGGGTGGACTTGAGCTCATTTATTTTGCTTAGTCTTGGTTTCCATTCACTTAAACACATGTTAGGATGAGTTTAGATGTGTTTCAAAGTGATTAGCATAGGTCTAAGTTCAAACATTTTGAATTATGCCACTTTAGGCATTTTCCTTCTTGACTTGGAATAGCTTCTTTCATTTAATGGATTGATGCTAGATTTAACTTTAATTATGTTGATTTAATCATTTATAATATCCCCAATGAATGGGCTTCATGAAATTTGGAGTTGTTTGCTTCAACACTTAACCCATTATGGATCAAATGGATTTGGTTGAATCCATTTACATCAAATGACCTTCCACTCAATTATAATGTATTTAGCTTTTAATTTTTGTTAATCAATTGAATTTCATTTATTTTGGGTTTAAAACTTTGACCCAATTTGGGCTAAATAGGTTAAGATTGGTCTAATTGGGTTAAATGACCATATTAGTCAAAGTAATCATAATAATTAATTAATTTATGTTTAATAATGACTTTTAAATGATTTTAAATAATTAAATTGAGTTGATTTCAAGTTAATTTGGATTTGAATTCAATAAAGTCCATTTTGACCCATTTAGGTCAAATGGTCTAATTAATCTAATTAAGACCTTATTGGATTTAAATTCATTTGATTCATATTTAAACATATTTATTTTATTATTTGAAACCTTTAGAATGACTTTGTTTGGTCAAATTATGGTGGGTTGACTTTTGACTTGGTGGGACCCACATAAGTCAACACTATGTTCAATGGTTTAATGTCATTTGACTTTCATTTGGATTTGACTCCATTCATATTCATGAAATAAATTTTATGCGGTTTGATATGATATGAATTTATTTTTATTCTATGTGAATTTCTTTAGGTTCAAGTGATTTTGAGCTTAAGTAGGGTTGTTGGGTTAGCCATCGCAATTACCTTAACCTAAGTTCAATTAGATTTAATTTTCAATTGAAGTATGTCTGCTTTAGCTTTGGGTTGGGTTTGGATCCACCTAATCCCATTAGGTTGATTCAAGCCCCAGGAGAATTTACTAAGTCATAAACGTAGTGATATAAGTGCTTAAATTGAAACTCCTAATCTAGGATTAGGTGTCCTAATTCTTAGTTTTAGAATGATGTTAACCTCATTCAAAATGAGGTCAATAAATGGACCCCAATATGTGTAGTGGACTAACTTGAGTACATTGCACATATTGACGCTGACCAACTAGTGAACAACATCATAAGCATAAGCTTGGAAAAGTTTAGGTTTCGCTTTTGAAATTTGGATTCAGTTTTGATTTGAGATTTTATTTTGAATTTGATTATGAAAGATAGGAAAAACTAAGCATAAATTTATTTTGATTTAGAATGATTTATTCTTAAAAGCTCAAATCCCTAAGTTGCAAGAATGGTAAAGATGTTATTAGGAAAATACTCATTGGGGAATCTAATCTAACATAGTAAGAGGTAATGCCTTCAAGGGACTTATTCTCAAATTGACTATGTAACCTTTAACTAGAGAAAGATATTATTAGGGAATTCACTCTTATCTAGTTTGCTATTAAGAATGGGCCTTTAAGGACTTAATTCAAACCTAAATAGTTGACATAAGAAAGAGGAGCTTTAGGCTTTTAATAACTTAATTCATAATCTTTAGGATTTTGACTAATGTAGGGTTCACATGAACTTAAATCCTAACCTAAATAGTCTATAGAAATGGAGTCACATGACTTATTTCCACATCTTAATTTCTTTTTATTTGAGCTAGAAAGGGGTCACAAGGACTTGAATCTGATCTAGTGAAATTATACTAAAAGAAAGGGTCATTCAATAGATTAATCAACCTCGATAGATTGAAAAGAAAGGGGTCATAATGGATTAATTTGATCCTTATAAGGATTCTTGCTAAGAGACTTTCTCCTAATTTATTAGCTATTGAGAAGGGGCCTTCAATATCTTAATTCCTTCTTAAATAACTATAATGAGGAAAGAGGGCCTTTAATGACTTAATCCTAAACCTCAAATTTTTTTACTAGTTGGAAAGGGGTGTTGATGACTTAATCCTAACAATATAATCAATTTGACAAGAAGAAGTCTTATGACTTAATTCTATCCTTATCATCTAAAGGATGCCTACTAAGAGACTTACTTCTTTCTCTAACTATCAAGATTGGATCTTTAATGGCTTACTCCAACTTAAATAGTTTAGGGAGAGGAAAGTAATCTGGATGACTTAATCCTAACCTAAATAGTCTAATTCATAGGAAAGGGGTCTCAAATCCTATGAATCATAGGAATGGTGCCATGAAAATCTTATTCCAAACTTAAGAAATTTTATAAGAAGGGTGCCATAGATGGGCTTACTCCCAACTTATAGAAATGTAGAAGTTATGCATTAAAGAGTTTAAATTTTTTTAAAAAAATTAGAAGTCATTACACATAATTTAAAATAGAACAATGTTTGTCTCGAGATAATTTGTAGAAGATACAAAGATTTTATTGTTGAACATTTTCGAAACTAAAGTACTATTCATACATAATATTTATTTAGAAATGTTCATTTATAGGTGGCATTGGATGTTCACCATTACAAGTAATTATTTCATAAGAGCGCCTTTTATAAACTTTTTTCTACCATGAACGATCCTTCCTAGGTTAGCTCAAATTTGTTGCCTATCTTGTGATGAGCTAAAATTGGCAATTTAAGAATCAAGACTAGGTATCTTACTTGGAATGTTCTAGGAAGGACCAACTTATCATGTGCTTGAACCATACAAATTGGTACAGCTCAAGATCTTGTTGAGCTTTTAGACGCTTTCCTTCAAGGCTTTCAAGTTCTTCTAATTGATGTTTGTGATTCTGATATATTGTAATGTTGTTATTAACTACTATTCTCACAAGTTAATATTTCTAAGCTAATCATCAACTATAATTTCTATCCATTTGCACTACATAAAAATCAATTTTTAAAATGATCTTTTGAATGATCTCATGGTAGTTTAAACTAGATTAATCTTACTATTTGTTCACCCAAATGTATCTATAACCATTATCTTTCCATCTCAAACTCACTTACTCAGAGGACATTACATTAAACCCTACATCCATTTCCACCCATTAATCTCACTATAAAAGGACCCCACCACCAATATTCAGCATCAAAATGTGATAGACCAATTTTTATCAAAGCATTTCTTCAATAAGAGGAGGCTTTATTGGATTTGTGTTCAAGTATGTGAGTTTTTCTTGAACTTGTGATGCATTAATTCCTTTTTTTTATGATAGTTTAAATTTATATCAGTAGTTAATAAAAGATGTATATTATTGCAAGTTTATAATACAACAACAACAACAACAACAAGCCTTTATCTCATTATGTGGGTTGGCTACATGAATCCTTCTTCTCCATTGTGTCCTATTATGTGTAAAATTTTCATTTAATTCTAGTAAACTAAGGTCATTTTTTATATATCTTAACCAAGTCTTTTAGGTCTACCTCATTTTTCTTAACATAAGACAAATCTATTACATCTACTCTCATAATCGTTTTAGACGCTTTCCTTCAAGGCTTTCAAGTTCTTCAAGGCTTTCAAGTTCTACACCATCTGATTCTAATAAAATTTTCTTTTTTTCTCCTTTTCTTTTCTTTCTTCTTTTCATTTGATATGAAATCTTCTTTTCTTCTCTTTAATGCCTCAATACTAAATTTCATAAGATCGATACTTTCCTTTTAGGCACACAGGCAACCTCTTCATAAAGTTCAATCTCATGGATAGAGAATGATTGTATGTCACCTTTATGATGTTTTCTACTCTATCCTTAGTGTACTTAATACCGGGTGGATTTATGAAGGAACCATTTTATATTCATGTATATAAGATCTACCTAAGAGGGCATTGAAGGATGTCTCGAATGATAAGTGAATTTTTGCTTCATTTTTAACCCTTTCTAGCAATAGAGTGAATGAACCTAAAGTTTTATCCCTTTTTTTTCGAATCTTCTAGTGTCAATCTAAAAGGATTCTAGAGTTCATAATGTTGACTAAAGCTATAGGATCAATAACTCTTAAAAACTTGATGTTTTTCACGTAAATATAAAGTGGTTGAGATTATGGTCCCTTAAAAGTGATTCTAGGAATCTCCTTGAAGTAATAAGCCTTATCTAAGGAAGTTGCTACTAGTTCCATTATATATCTCAATCAAGTAATGCTTATACTAATGATTCCCTAATTTCTTTTGATAGTTAGTAGAAAATTTTTTAAGATGGGCTAAAATATTAAAGTCAACCTTGGGAACAACTAGCTCGATTATTGTATTTTGTTGCAAATGCTTTGAAATTTGATCAATAATTTAATTTTCTTTATCTTTTAGAGGAGGTGACGAGGTGAAACAATCTTTTCACTATGAAGATTAACCTCAATGATATTTCTAGTGGTATCAACTTATCCCTTTTCAACAATATCCATTTTCAAAGATTGGTCATAATATAACCTCTATCTCTATGCTAACAAGGTTTCCTTGCAAATCATCTATATGACTATCAATGTCTAACCCTAATGCATAAAACACCGATGAGTAAAAAATTTATTTGACACCACGTAGTTTAGAATTTCTTATTTGGTGATCAAATGCATCATTAAAGAGTAAACATATTATCTTGGAAAATAAAAATGTTGTCCTATAATGAATTGATCATTTAATAAGAGACTCCTAAGGCTAATGGGTTTTCATGTACCAAAGATTTTTCCCGAACTACATTGAAGGTAAAACATTGTTTATTTTAAATTGGGTTTATGGTTCCTTATAAATGCAGCTCTTATAATTATTTACATCTCAAGAAGGGTCTTTTCTTAACAATACTCTTGATTAATGAAATAAGTTATTATTTCTAAAGATTTCTAAGTTGGTTTTCAAAGGATTGATATTTAAAATTTTAATTGGGATTGATCCAAAGTGGAGACAATTTTTTGGAAGCTAAATGGGATGAGGTAGGAGATGTTTGTTGATACTAGGATGTCTAGTAGGTACTTGAACTATCCTATAGTTGGGTTTTAAATTTTGGTATTTAATTTAGATTTTGAGTTGACATTTTCTTATAAATTTAGGACTTAGATTCTAAAAGACAAGATTATAAAATGCCTAGGGTTGAAGACTTGCTCTAAAGAGGATGCTTAGAACCTAACTTTACAAGTGCTTTTAACACATGTCGATGCTCGACCTAGTTTCATTTTAGGAATTATCAATCATTTCTCTCACTTGAGGGAACTAAATTATCTCGACTCTTTTGGACTTACAACCCCCATGGAGGAGTCGCCAACTAAGACCACCTAAGTGCATTTTAAATTCATGATGCTAAGTCTTATGAATGCAAGATAGCTTGACGTTGTTATTTTTTTAAAGGAATCTAAGAATCCTAGACTCACTCCCTAATTCCTAAAATAATGTAGGGTATGAAATGCACTAATTAACACACATTTTTAGATTTTTAACATTTTGACTCAATGATCATTTTGCCATGTGTATGTAATTTATGCCTACATGGTATGCAATCAAAAAAAAAGTAATGGGCCAAATTAATAATAGAAGGTAGGCTTCCCAGAAGGCCATCCTCATAGGTCGATGCCCCTTAAGTGTAATGGGAGAAGTTGCCTATTCAAGGATTGAAGTAATATGATTACATGATTTTTAAAAGATAATTAATTTTAATTGATTTTAAGTTATTTACTATGGCCTTAAAATTATGAGGTTTTGAATTGCATTATTTATATTTAAAATGTTTAAATTTAATTGTGTAAAAAAATAATTTTTTTTCCTATGAGTCTACGCTTGGGCATTCATCACATAAAAGCACAACACAAAAAAGAAACCTAAAAGAGTAGGTTTATTCTATTGCACATCCAAAATAAATCAAACAAATATAAATTTATAAAATAAGCCAATGCAGATCGCTATACACCCAAAGAAAGGAAAATAGTTGAGCTTTGCCCTTATACGCCCGAGCTAGAACTACAAGTCTAGATTTATCGCCTTTCTTTTAAGATCGCCTCCTTCTTCGTGGACCTCTATTGGGTTTCATAGGGAACCTTTGCACCAACTCATGGTAGGTTAGTTCTTGCTAATCTTAGCCCCTATAGATCATAACTTAATTCTAAGCTCAAATTTATATTTTAAATTCAAAATAAATTCTAAGCCTTGCAAAATAAATGTCAAGAAAATACAAATAGCACACAACAGCTTATATTTTACAAACATACAAACTTAAGGATTATTTTCTTGCTAAGTTCACCTTATGAGCTATCTTAAGGGACTATTCAGACCGCAAGCAAATAATAATTTAATAATTTTTATTTATGACAGAATCCCATAAACACACTTGCGTAAGAAAATTTTAATTCTTGAAATAATGTCCTACCATCCAAACTAATGACAATCAATCCTGCCATCTAGTCTAAAAATAGTACACACAAATAATAAAATAATTTTTATCACATCACAAAAAAATTATAAAAATCATAAATGACCTAACCTAAATCTAGGTTCGTGACTTATAACTCTAGTGTGTGAAGAAAGAGGGTGTGGCATGACATTAGTAGGCTTTAAGTTACAATTTTGGTTTTGAGTATTTGTTTATTTACCTTTAGATGATTTCAATTCAAATGATTTAATAATTTATTGATTTTTGTTTTTATTTTAGATACATTTTATCATGTTAAAGTTAGATTAGGTTTTGAGAATGAAGAATACGATAGGTTCCATTTTGGGTGGAGCCCATTCCATTCAACATCATATGTCCTAATAGGATGGTATCTTTATTTTAAGGTAAAGATTGATCCTAAAAGTCTAAAATCCTAATTATTTTAATTGAACTTTTCTTTAAATTTAGAAAGTTTGAATTAGTTTAGTTTATTTTACTCAAATTAATTTTTTTATTTTTTATTTAATGTTTTATGTTTTGATTTCTTTATCAATAGTGCGGTGATTAATGTTAACTTGAAGTTTTGATTCATTTATTACTATGATTCAATTTAATTTTAAGTTAATTCACTTGTTATTTTGATTTTAGTTTCATTTAATTTCCTTGGTTTAATATTGTGATATTGATATTCATCACTTATTTTCTTAATTTAATTTATTTTACATGTTTGTTTTATTGATAATAATAATATTTATGTTCACTTTACTTGATGATTATGATGATATATTTTCAAATTTAAATTATTAAGTTTTCTTTACTTGTATATTAAATTTGTTCTTACTTGTATAACTTTAGATTAATTAGGTTCATAATGTTTATATTCTTTGACTTGATATTCATCTTTGTTTATTGGCTTTATTAATTTTGATTTAAGATTAAACTTTATGTATCATTTCATTTTATTTTATTTCATTTATTTAACTATAAGATGCATATAATTTAGTCATTATATTTAAGTGCGTGTATTTCATCCATTCAATTCAATTTAATCTCATTTGTTCATTTTCATTAATGTTCATTAGCCTATGTAAAATTATATTCAATTTATTATGTTTAAAACTATTCAATTTATTATTCTTCAACTCTATAGCTCATTTACATTAAGATTCTTTCTTGTTTTAATTTATTCATTTCATGAAATTTTTTAAGGTTTGTTAATGAATTGAGATTTAGGTGATTAATTTCAAATTGTATATTTCATGGTTTAATTTGTTTTAACTAATTTGAAAGGAATGATAATTATATCATTTGGAAAGGACACTTAGCCTAATGTAAATTTTCCTTTAGAGAAAGGTTATTTCTTTATATATTAAAATTGCCTTATGTAACTTTATTATTTTATGTTTAATTCAACCTAGCTTAAGATTTTAATTATACTTAACCTTTCATATTTGCATTTATATCATTTCATTCCATAATCCAAATGGTTCTAATATATTTATATATTGATAACTTATGAATTTGAGAGGTCAATAAGCTTTATAGTTCAATTTATAAATAGAATTATTATGATTTAAGGAATTATTATTGTTAAATATGATTAAATTTTATATTTTCTCTTAATCATGATCTTTAACTTAGAATTATTTCGATTCTATTTTTCATTAGCTTAGGTATTTTATTTAAGTGTTTTGATATCAATTATAATGTCTTAAATTTATATTATAGAATTTATATTTTTTGTAATTTTTCTTTAAACTAGAGACTTGGAAATTCAAATACTCCCAATGAGGTCAAATGGATTTGAAATTTTTATGACAAGTGGGGTTTATTTAATTTTCTTAAGGTTTCAATTTAATCGGTGCAATTAAGGTTTTAATCATTTTATTAAAACCTAAATTAGACATAATTTAGTAGATATTATTTAGGGGTATTATTTTTCTTGATTCTCCTATGAAATTATACATCCAAGGTGGGTTCATTAGTAATTTTTCAGGTTTTAATTAATTTATTGTGATTTATTTAAGTTCAAGTTAATTAAATGATTTAATTAATTCAATTAATGTATTAATTAAACCATTTTATGGTTTATTATGTTCCCATAGGTTTTAATGACTTATTTAGGATCATTATGGTATATTATCATGTTTTGAATTAATTTGATGAGTTTTCATCATTTATTTAAATTTTTATTAAATTATTTCATGAAAATGATGGTTTAGGTTTTGAAATTTCCAATATTAAGATTTATTGCTCAATAAATCATGAAAAATTTACATAATTTGCGTTTTAACATCAATTTCAGTTTGGAGACTTTCTAATTTAGGATTTGAAGTCACCAAGATTGTCTTTGGAAGGAATGCTAACCTCATCCAAAAGTGAGGTCAACAAACAAATCAACATGAGAATTTTCTTTTTATCTTTTTTTTGTTTATTTTCAACACATTGATTAGAAATGACAAGAACATAAGAAATGCATTTAAAGGCATACTTTTATTAATATCTTTAAAGTGTGTATATAAAGACAAAGGAATGTAAGGCCTAGTCTTTCCATCCTCATCATATAAACCTCTATCGATATAATAGATGTCCCTCCTCACCACTCTCTCTAATCATCTAAACATCGATGATGTTAAAATGGTAGGTGGAACTCAATGTTCTAACTCTAGCAGATCAATTTAGATGATTTTTTTTTTGGGTCATCCTCAATGTTCATTAAATATTTTTAGAGGAATGGGATAAAACTATATCCCATTCATTCTTAGAGAAGAACTAGAAGAAATAGAAGAATCACTTATAATTACCTTAAAGAACCCTTGTCTAAGATCCATAAGGTACTCTTAGGGATTATCACCACTCTCTCTTAAAGTTTCTTTCAAGCGGACCTTGAAAGTAAGTAGTATTCAATTGTGTAACCCAACATCGATGATATGGATAGTAGTTCAAGTTATTGACTTTCACATCCTCGGTCTTTTTTGGACTAGGTATTTTAAAATCTAGTTCTATTTTAAGTTTTGAAAAATTTTCTCACTACCTCTCTCTTGAAAGAATAAGTCCGCTCATTCTCTCACTAAAAGGGTTAATGGGAGCCTTCTTAGGGGCGTGATAATTGCTATTGTGCTGACCTATAAGATGAAGGCCACTCTACCTACACCTAGATGGGGGCCTTTCCCTTGTTCTGTAGAAACATTGCTTGCCTTCTTTTCTAATACCATCCCACACTTTGATGGTTCTATAGAAGAATGCTCTTTCAAGAATGACATCCTAGGGGCTTTTTTTATAAGCTAGTGGCTTTATTTAATAATTTTTGAAAGTCTTAATAGAAAAGCACTTTAATAGGAAATCCACTATACCATGAATATTTCTTAGAGTATTTCGCAGCTTCTTCTTGTATTTGTGGCTCAACCTTCAAGTGAGAATCCTCCATCTCAAGAAGTAATCAACTAAGGATTCACCTAGCTTTTATTTTTCAACAACTAGATCACCTATAGTAATGTGGTGCCGAGTGCCAATGAACCTCTTTATGAACATATTTTCCAATTTAGTAAAAGTGCATACTAGACTATTTGGAATTTCAACATGACAATCAAGGCAACCCAAATTAGACTATTGATGAATTGCTTAAACAACAAGGAATCACTTCCTTTTGCATTGCAACAACTCACTCAAGAATTTGTCAAATGTTATTTGGGGTTACCATTCTCATCAAAACTTTAAAGAATGGAGGTACAAATCTTTTGGGATAGGGGCAGTCATATTCCTTAGATAAGGTCTATTCTTTGGAACTAATGTCGCATGGGATTGTGCTAATGCTTCCTTTATTTGTTGCTCCACGAGTTAGGTTAGTTTTAGGAGTTAATCATCCATTATTTTATGTTATTATTGATGATGTTCTTCCAAACTAGACCTCTCTCATATGTGGGATGGGATTCTTCTAGATGTTCTAAAGAATGAGGCTAGGAAGGACTAGGAATCATACTTTGGAGTGATTGGGTGACAATCATTTCCTCCATCTTCCTCTCCATCCTCAAAATTTGATCATCCTTCTTGTAATTGAAGGATCAACTATTGTATCTACTTCTTCTTTGTAAGATGAACACCATGCTATCAAGGATAGCTTCCGATTATTCTTCTACATCCATGGGTCTCATTATGATATTTCTTCTACATCCTCTATAACAAAATTGAATTATTCTCTCTTAGATCCAAGATTGGTGGAGGGAAGATTTTATTTTTCACTAGATCCAATATGACAAGAGAAAACTTGAATTTTTCTTAGAAATTACATAAAATAATTTTTTACACGAGTTTGCAACTTTTGCTTTTTGCCTCATGTGAGAAGAGCACACCCTTGTATAGTGGCAAGAAGGCATTGTATAAAGAATAAAGTGTTTGATAATACCTAAAAGAGAGAGAGAGGGAGTTCAAAAGCGGTTGAAAGAACTCAAATCTGAGTTGGAAATGGAAAAGAAGAAATAGAGTAGTGGGCGCTCCCCTCTTTTATAGAGGTTTTAGGTAACCATTCCTACCCCTTAGGTGGTTCTGCTTGATAATGATCCTCTTGCTCCCCTAGGTGGTTATGCTAGGGTATAAAGGGTTAGTTTTCTTTCTTTTAAAACTAGAGGCCTGATAACACCTAAGCACTAGGATTACAATGACACGATGTTCTATTTATGTAGACAAGCGGGCATTTTTTTAGAATCTGTAAGGTAGAAACATAGCCCTGTGGTTTTAGCATTGTCACACCAAGTTAGGATGTTCCATTTATTTCACTTCATTTTTAAATGCAAATAGAGGCCTATGATGTTGTAGTGGTTGGTGGCATCACGATAGGGGCCATTGGTAACAATAAGCATTGCGATGATAATGATTAATCAAAGCCATAAATAATGATAGTGGTTGAGGACATTCACTACTAATGGCAACTATTGTGAACGAATATTGAATGATGGCGACAACAAATGGTGGTAATTGTTAGATATAAGTAAAAACCCTTATTTCTAAAATAATATATTATAAAGATAAACAAATAATACATCCAAATGTGTTTTTTGCTTAAATGAGAAATAATGAGAAATTAAATTAAATAAATAATAAATTAAATGTGTTATTATATAATCAATCATGTCCTAATTTATTTTAATAATATTCTTCCATATTAACTATATTAACTAAAGGAACAAACAATAATATCGATGGTTGAGGCCATAATTTGTCATATCCTGTGAAAATCCTTGAGATTATGTTAATAATTGGGGTCCACTATGATGATGGTTTGGCTAACAAATTTAGATCTCTTCCCTAGATATGGCTTTCATTAAAATTTGAGTTCATACAGTAGTTTTAATGTTTTATTACATGAATTAATGTTTTATTTTATTATTTATTTATTAATTTATTTATTTTTATTTTATTGATTGCACATGTTTTAGTAAAGGGCGTCTATATACATAACATACAATTCTTATATATTTATATATATAATATCTAAATTTTTATATTTTTATAAATATCACTAAAATTTTAATTTCACAAAAAAAATAGCATCATTATTAATTTTAAAAATAAAATAGACATTTTTCATGCATAGAAAAGTGATATATTTGTAATTATCAAATTTTAGGTGTTAGATATATATAAATACATAAAAATTATATGCTATGTATGTACATTTCTCTATAGAATTTAAGAATTTGTTAGTGGGGATTGCATTTAGTAGTGAGCATAATTATGTTGATTTCTAACCTTTGATAGCAATATTTAATGTAATGAAGATGGGATGACCTATTATGCTTCTAAACTTCAGAACACAAAAGTTATTCATATGAGAAAGGATAATTTTTTAGTTATATATGTTTTAGCTAAATTATTAATTAAATCTAGGATTTATCATTCATAAAGTTTAACAATTATAATATTTTTCTTCTTCTCATTAATTTTAAATATTGGAATAAATATCAAATAGTTTATCATAATTTTGCAAAATCCAAATGCTATTATGTCAAATAAATTTAGGTTTTAATTTACACATAATTAATTAAATCTAAATTTACAAGAATTGTTAAATCCAACTTGGTTAAATCTACTTGTAGCCATACAACCCCATAAACTTTGAGTGTTAAGGAATTGAAATAGATAAAATAAAATGATAACACTTTTGAAATAAAATTTATTTTCACCTGCATTGTTTGGTTATGGAAAATTGAGTGAATGTTTTTTTTCAATTTTTTCTTCTAGCATCATTTTTAATTTTTTGAAGTATATTTGGAGTATTTTTAACTATTTTAATCTTTTATTAAGTAAAAGAAGAATTTTAAGATTACTAAAAAAAACATTTTAGGTGTTTTAAAATATGAACTTAACTCTTAGCCACCTCTTTAGTCATCATCTACGCTACCCCTCGATCTCCTTTGCATTGGTCATTACTCCCACCAATTGTCATTGTCATTGTCACACCAACTATGGTTTGTACCTCCACCGCTATGGAAGCCACCATCGCCATCAACAAACACTACAATGATTACTATTATCTTATCACCTCTACCATCAATCGTAAAGTTGAGAATATTGAATGTTAAAACTAGGGAAAGGAGTTTAGACAAGAACTCAAGGCAGAGATGTCCAAATCAAGGAGATGAAATCCAAGTAGGGGCAAGGTGAGGTGTTAGGAATGTGGGGAGAAAGAGTACTTCAAGAAGGACCTGTAAGGCTCTAAGAAATTTGGTGGTGGAAGATAGGAAAGGGGACACACTATAAATGTCTCCACAAAATAAGATAAAGGTAATTCTCTAATCTTATCTATGGATACTACTAAGTCATGGATAGTCAACTCAGGTGCCTTTTTTTTTGCAAGTCAATAGAGAGGTGGTCAAAAATTACCCAAGGAGATATATAAAAAGTGTACTTATGAGAGAATAAGGCCTGGATCATAAGCAAAGGTGATGTGGACATTAAATTGCCAAATGAATTAATTTGGAAACTAAAGGATGTCAAACATGTTACCCTAAGAGGCACCGCTTTAGTAAGTGAACTTGCACAATCAAGTACATGATGACCTTCATGGAGATTAATGGAAGGTGACAAAGGTACATTGGTGATGGCTCGAGGCCACATTGAAGGGATTCTTTATCTATTCAATTAGCTATCAAAATTCATTAGAATTATTGAAAAGAAGGATATACAAGTCTATGGCACTAGAGGTCATATGAGCAAGAAAGGTATGATATTTTTATTTTCCAAAATAAGCTTCAAAGTTTAAAATCTATAGATTTATATTTTTATAAAGATTGTGTGTATGCAAGCAAAAGAGGGTGAACTTCTTTAAAGTGGTATAAAACTAAGGTCAAGGAAACTAGAGTTAGTACATATAGATGTATATCCCACTCTAGTTCAATTTGTTGGAAGATCATGATATTTCATAATATTTATTGACAACCATACCAAGAAGATATGAGTATACTTCTTGAAACATAAATCTATGATGTTTGATGTGTTCAAAAGTGGAAGACTCGGTAGAAAATTAGATAGGGTGGAAGGTGAAATGTCAGATCGATAATGTATTGTGATAAGAGGTTCAAGGACTATTGCACCTCAAAAGAAATCAAATGTTGATTTATTATGCCAAAGAAATTGCAGAGATTGGTGTGGTAGAGTACATGAATAGAACAATCATAGAGCATTCTAGGAGCATGAGGTTACATGAAGGGCCACCCAAACATTACATGAAGGGTTGCCCAAGCTTTAGAAGAAACAATTAATGTTGTAGTATGATAAATAGAAGCCTTTTAGTACCATTGAAAGAAAAGTTATCAAAAGAAACATGGAGTGACAAAGAGGTAAATCTACCTCACTTTAAAGTATTTGGTTATTCATCATGTTCATAATGCGAAGTCCAAGAATGAGCTTGATCTAAAGTCTATCAAGTATATATTCATAGGATATAATTAAGATGAAATTGATACAAATTCTTGAATTATTAGAATCAAGTTCATCAAGAGTAGGGTGTCAAATTTAATTAGAGGGAAATGTACAAGGATATAAATGTGATTCAAGAAGATTCTTCAAACACTTTAGAAGAATCATACAAATACTTTGAGATAAAAGTTTAAGATGTACAAATGGATAATCGGGGTTATGTTTAGGCTCAAGAAGCACAAAGAGTACCACAAACACCTACCACTAAAATTAGGAGATCTAGTAGAGTCTCTCGATCGACACATATTGGTACTCTCATTCACTATACTATTTACTTGATTGATGGTGGTGAACCAAAGAGCTATGAGGAGACCATCCAAGTATAAGACTCAAAGGAGTGGGAGCGTGTCATGGATGACAAGAAGACCCCTCATGCCAAATCAAATATGGGATTTGATAAGGCTACTATGGTGTTTATATTTGGGGTCATTCATAAGGACACCACACAAATCTTATGATGTACTTATTGAAATGATCGAGTATGACATGTAATGATAAAAACATCACCTGTAATGAACTCAATCATCTAATATAGACTCTAATATAAGAATAAATTAAAGTAGGGTTTATTTTATGCTGGGTTCTTTAGTTCTTAATGGAAGTTGACTTCATGAGCCCCATCTCATATGATATTGATTTTGATGATAACAAACACATGTACAAATACCACTAATCAAGTTAAATTCAAGTGTTTAAGAAAAATTCTTTAGCTCTGGTTCCTCAATTATATCAAATTGCTAAAGTTATTGGATATGGAGAATTTTTCTAGGAATTACTATATTAAGGAAAGTGAAATGTTCACTAAATTAAAATAAATGATTCATTCATTTATTGATTCATCATTCTAAAACTATTTATATTTTTCTATATCATAATATTATAATTATTCATTAAGTTATCCATTTTGGATAGTATGAACTAAATACATGATATAAGTTCCATTAAATAAGTGGTCAAGAAAGATAAATTATGTTTAAACTTTATTAAATCATTTCCATTCCATTCATAATTTTTATTCATATTTTTAGTGCATGAAAATTTAATTATTCTAAAATTATCTTTTTCCTCCTATTCTCTCTCATATTATTCTTTCTTCTATCTCTTATTATTATTTTCATCTTAACATTATTTTGGCTGAATTTTTAATGAATTTTGTGTAATAAATTGTGTAAAATTCATTCAAAAAATTTCCATATTATTTTTCCTCATTTTTTATTATTTTAAAATTCATTTATTTGAATTTTTGAATTTGAATTATTTTTTGAATTATTCTTTAATTCAAACTTCTTCATGCATGACATGAACTTGCTAAATCAAATCAACTTTTTAGGAAATTTGTTAAAAGTCCCAAGAATGATTAATTATGATTATTTATAACCTAATTTATCTATTTAAATCTACTCTAAATTTAAATTCAAACCAACCATCTTTTTCAAAATAATTGCTTTTATTTTTTCCAATTTGACCTATCTTAGGAAAATTTAAGGAGCCACTATGCTTTAAAATTAATAAATTTATATAACATTTAAACATTCAATAAGTATAGAATATAATCAGCTTTAATATAAATTGATTCATTCATTATTTTAAGAATTTTTCTTTTAGGAAGCTCTTTTAGCTAAGATCCTTGAATGGATTTTTCATGGATTTATTTTATTCAAAATTTTCTCCATCATATCTAAAATCCTTGGCTGAATTTCCTATGGGAAGTCCTCTATTCTTATCTATAAATCACATAGCATATTCCATATTGGGCTTAAACAAATTTGTAAAGGAGCCTATGGAGGATCTCTTCAACCTAACCCTTCTCCTTTGAATTTGAAATTCAAATTAATGCCAAATAAATTTCCATCTCATTGGATCAATTTTGGCCAACCCTATACTCCTCCCTCATCAACTTAAAAGAAGATTCTAAAAGTTAAAAGCTCTTTCTTGTTCTCTTACTCTCTTGCTCACCCTTGGCCAAATTCTTGCTAAAGCATTTCTTGGAAATTTTTGTAATTCAAGTGCAAGCATTCCTCATCGTTTCTTCTATTTCTCTTGGAAATTTATTAGGCTTTGAAATTTGATTGGGAAAGTGAAGGTTTGGTGTGTTTTCTCCCTTGGCCGACAACATCATTGCTTTGGTGTTAAATTTCTAAGGTGCTATGTTCTTAAACTTCTTTTATTTCTTTTTGTGTTTGAAGTTTACATTGTTATGTAAATTTTCTTGTGTTCATTCATGACATAATCTTTAGATTTTATTTGGCCAAGAACAAACATGAGAAGAACAATTTGTGTGGACTTAACTACTTGATAATCTTTTGATTTTTTTGTATGGCCTAAAGCTAACATAAGGAAATCAATTTATTTTGTGCTTAATTTTTTGGATATTCCTTTTGTTTCCTATTTGGCCAAAGTCTCTTTTAAAGGTTATTAATTTCCTAAGTGCTTAATCATTTGAATATCATTATTTATCTTTTGGCTTAAAGTTTCATATAGGTTGGTAAAATTTGATTGTGCTTAACATCTTATTTCATCTCTTTCTCTATTTGGCCAACCACACTACATCTTGCATAAATTATTTTGTGCTTGTCAATTACTTTTATTCAATTGGTTTATGCATATTTTATGTGATAGCTTTCATGTGATATAATTCAAATACTTATTCAAGTAATCATTTAGCTATTCAAATTAGAAATACATTTATCATTTGAACTAAAGTTAGCTTGTGTGAAAAAGAATCAAAAGTAAAGTGTTTATGGTTACATTTTAGTTTATATCTCAAAGTCATTCAAGAAAATCATTTCAAACTTTTAAAGATCATTCAAGCAACATTAAGTTACTTAATTGCATTAAACATTTGATTAAAGACATGGTTCTAATTTCATTTAAAGTTAAAGTGAGCTCTATTTATCACAATATTCAATTGCCTTAATATTAGTATAGATTGGGTTTTGAGTGCAAAATATTTTAAAATTGAGAGTTTGACTTGTATCTTCTTCTTTTCCTTATCTTAATTACTTGTTCTTTACTTGTGTTAAGAAAAGTGTTTGTTAGTTGCACTTTCCCATTAAGGAGAGTAATGGGTTGTACTTGACCATAAAAGAGAGTACAAGAGATTTATTGTAATATTAATCTTAGTTTAGTGATTTCCTAGCTGACTAGGTATGGACGTAGGCAAGTTTTTGAGTTTTACGCAAAAAATCTGTGTTAGTCTTTTGCTTTTTTACCATTAATTTCTATTGTTTCATTTATCTAAAATATTATTATTAATTATTTAAGTTTTCTACAAGATTTTGAAATTTCCTAAGAGGTGATGACTTATGCTTGTAGCAAAAGAGAAACAAGTAGCCTCTAAAGTCATATCTAGAGTGCTCTCGATAAGCCAAGAGCCGACCTAAACCTACTGTGGGAAGTGATATGTTGGTTCACTTCCATTAGAGAGAATGAACTAATCCCAACTCTTACGGACCTATAACCACCTAAAGTGGTCTGCTAACACTTCTTATTATTTAAAATTATGTGATCTCATGTAAATGCATGATAACTAAGATATCATTTATTAGAAGGAAACTAGAGTACTAAAATCACTCCCTAAGAGACTAGATCATGATGGGTGTACAAATTATTACTTAAGCTAATGCAATAAAATCTATTCTTTTTTTTTCATTTTTAACTTGTTATTTTAGACTCACGCTTGGGAGAATTTATGCCTAAAATGTATGATGAAATTGGATTATGAGCTAAATCAATGGGAAGAGATGTTCTCCACTATAAGGGACTATTCTCATAGCTTAAGCCTTGTCCCTTATTATGTAAGATTGAGGCCCCTATTTGCAAGGAAGAAGAGAAAATACATGCATGTTGTTAGAGCATACAACCATACAACTAAGGGCTTACTAAATCATGTATTTCTTTGATCAAAATCTTAGGTTTTAAAGTAAGGTTATGAGTTTATTAAAATTTAATTAAAGTTGATTATCCGGAATAGAAAATTTAAGCTTTCTAAAGAGCCTACTACATCTAGGCCGCATAGCAAATAATCAAACTTTATGAAACCTATAAAAAGTACATCATTTCTATTGCACTGAGTAAACAAGTCAATTAAACATCATTTGATTGAAAGAGTAAAAGGCTAATGTGTACTTTCACATCCTAGAAAAGGAAAAATGGGGTAGCCTAGCTATACCCTTATGCATCCCATATTACAATTAAATTGCAAATGAAAATGAAGTTATGCTTCAATTCTTCATCTTCACTTTGTTTGATGGATTTGAGTACTCCAATGTCAATTTGTGCTCAACTTGACCAATTGACCAAATTTGGTCAAGGGGTTATTGGTTTAGGTTCAAATGATCATTTAAAATGTATTGGTGCATTTGATTTAATTCAATTTGAAGTGGATTTGAATTTGGCACATATGGGTTCAATTGGGTTAGATTGGATAAGTTGACCAATTTGGTCAACTTGGTCAAATTGGGTTGGATGAGGTGTTGAATTCTATTCGATTGACCATTTGACATTGATTGGAGCCTGTCATTTGAATTGATTTCATTTATATTTAATTTTGGTTAAATTTGATCCTTTAGGCAAAATTGGGCCAAAAGGGTCAATTAGGTTGGTTTGACCAAATTAGTTTTAATTGATGGTTGAGAAGTGTTCAATAATTAATTTATGATTAATTGGAGGCATTGGTTGCAATCAATTTAGATTGAAATGAGTTTTGTCCCAATTTAACCTTTAGGTCAAATTTGGTCAACTTGCATTAAATGGCCAAATTGGCTCAATTAAGTGGTTGTAATTAGCCAATCATGATCAATGGCCATTTTAGAAGTGGTTAAATGAGTTAGTTTGAATTGAATTGGGATTTGACTCAATTTGGTCTTTTAGGCCAAATTGGGTCGATGAGTCAATTATCTTGATTAGGTCAAATTAGGATCAATTGAATATTAAGAGATGTTCAATAATATATTTAGATTTTATTGATGATTTTGGTTGCAATTAATTTAGACTAGGCTAGGTTTTGGCTCATCCGCACTTTAAGTTAAATGGGTCAAAATGGGTAGATTGAGTCAACTGATGGAGTTGGATTCATTGGGGTGAATGAGGATGTTTAATTAAGTGTTTAGAATGATCATGAGGCTTGGATTGATTCGCTTTGGCTTAAATCAATTAGAATTGAATTTTGGCCCTATAGGGTTCAAATGGGTCACTTGGGTTGAGGGACAATTTGGCTTGGTTTGACTCAATTGGATTGCAATTATGGTTTAAATAGATTCAATTGAAGTTTAATTGAGTTTGTGGTGAATTCAATTTTGGTTCAATTTATGGATTTAGCCTTAAGGCCAATGGGTTGAGTTAGGTAAACTTAGCCACAAAGCTAAATTGGATTTTAATGAGTCAAGTTGGGTTTAGAATTAAATTGGTTTTGACTAAGGTTAGTTTTTAATCAATTGGTTTGGATTTAAGAGTTAGTTTGGCATGTGGCTTAATTGGGTTTAGGGTAGGTGGGCCCTACCTATCCCAGCTAAGGTCTAACCCTATGGTTGAACCTTATAAATTTTCTAGGCTTGGGGTTAGTGTTCTCATAATCACTAGATGTGTTCTAGTCCTAAGAAAACCTTATTTCCTAGATAGATCCTATGTCTAATGAGGGGATGATCAACCACACTCTAAAAGTGATGTCAACAAAATAACCCTTAATAGGCACAAAGGTAACGCCAAACATCACATATTGGCATTGACCAAGCGAAAACACATTAAAAGGTAGCACACAAGCAATGCTTACACCAAATTAGAGGGTAAAAGGTATTTGGTGGAGACTACTAGACTAGTAAATTTATCTAGAATCCAAGGTTTTCTTTGTAGGATGCTCAATGTAAAGTATGTGTTTGAAAAATTTTAAAATTTAAATTTGTCAATGCCCGTAAGAGGGGAAGAAACCCTTGCAAAGGCATAATGCTTGATTTGAATAATTTATTTTGTTCATGCCTGGGCATGAAGGACAATTAAGTTAATTTGGTTTGATTTGTTGTTAGGAATTAGCTTCATGCTAAGGACACAAAGGGAGATTCATTGGGGATTACATAAGTTTAATTGAATTTGAGATTGATTTACTTTTATTTTATTGATTGATTTTATTTAACTTTATTGGTTTGTTAGTTTAGGTTTAATTTTATATTAGTTTATTGAATGAGTGTAGAACTTATTGATTTTCAATGGACCACACTAAGGAGGAGTTATAGGAGCTTAGACTTGTCTTAGGTTTACTAGCCCAAAGGGATAGCTCCTACCCATAGAATGCGCAATCCATTATAGGGGCACCAACTAGGAGAGGGGCCATAATAGATTGATCCAAACCTAGTGGTCACTTGGGAAAGGGGATTTGAGGGCATGATCTTGATCCTATATGTATAAAAATAGACCTAATCGATTTGAGATGAGTCACACTAAGAAGGGACCGCAGAGTCTATGCTTACCTTTGATTTACTAACTCAAAGGATACCTGGCAGTAAGTAGAGACTATCCAACCTAAGGGTTGTCCATTAATTTGAGATGGTGAACTAAGAAGAAAGCATAGGACTAACATCTTTCTAAGTGGATCAACTATCGGGGAAAGCTACTAATAATGCAAGAGGTCAACTCACCTGTCACTACTAGCTCTTATATCAACCCAAGTAGTCTATTAGGTTCTCGCCAGTCATAATTTTGTGGTACCGCCAAGAAAATTGAATGCCTATTCGAGAAAAGGTACCATTGGGGGTCTTATCTTAATCCTCGAGATATTTTATTTTTGGTTGATTTGTTTATTTAGTGTGGACCCTATTGGTTTGCAATGGGTTACACTATGGAGCAACCACGTGGACTTTAACCTACCTTAGATTTACTAGCCCATAGAGATAGAATGCACATGCTTGAATGGCTATCTAACCAATGGGGTTTCTACTAAGAAAGGGAAACAATCCAATCATATAGTAACCGAGTCATATCTAAATGGGGATTATGAAGACCTAATCCAAAATAATGCCCACGGGAAAGGTGTCTCTGGGGTCTTATACTAATACTTAAAACACATAAACCATGTAGGTATATGGTGGTCGGTCAGAAGAAAAGAAAAAACTCACAACTACACGAATGTTGTCATCCATCAAGTGTTGTTGTTAGCAAAGTAAACAGTCAACTTAAGGTGCTCATTGGTTTATGATGATCAATATAGGAAGAAAGCATAGAAAACTCATATCTTCCTAAGTAGAATTGATTGTTGGGATAATTGCTAGCTAAATAGCTACTATTTGACCTAGGGTGACTACTAGGAAGGAGGCCATGAAGGAGAACCAATCTCAAATCTAAGGTAGTCAAAAGGAAGAGGAGTGACTAGGGGTCCTACCTTAATCCTTGAATATATACTTGTACCTACTTAGAGGGCTAACTCAAGAAGAAAGCTTCAAACTCACATCTTCATGAACATGATCGACCATCGTGTAGTTTATTGGTCATATAATACATCTCAAACTGTCAAGGTGCTCATCAATTTATAGTGGTCAAGCTAGAAACAAAGCATGGGGACTCACATCCTCTTAAGCAAAGATAACGCTAGGGTGACTCATTAACCAAGAAATGAATTGAACCCAACCTAGAGTGACTAAGTGAGAACTATTAGGGTCTTATTTCAACTTGAAGTAGCCCAAAGAAATTAGATTTTGTGGTTTTATTAATGTTTGTGTTATGCAGCTATAAAATTTTGATGTCGTTTGGATTCTTTTTACACCTATTCTAGTTGCAACAAGAGTAAAGGTTGTGTCGACTCCAAAGTTTAAAATTAGGAAAGATGATTTTAAGTAAAAGAGCTAGTTTGGTTAAAGTGAAGTATTTTATTAATAGAAATTTGATTGAGACATAATTATGCATAATACTTCTTTAGGTATAGCCCATTGATTGAGAGCATCTATTTTTATGGTTGATCAATTGGTATGATCCACCCTAGTAGGCCTTTTCTATGAGAAAAGAGCCTTCCCATGTTGGTTTAAACTTGCCTCACATTTTATGCTAGGTAGCAATTGGTCTTCTAGAAACTAAAATAAGCTTTCCAACTCAAAAGTTCTCAAGCGAACAAGTTTTTATAGGCTTGAACCATCTTTTCTTTATATAACTAAACATGCCGAGCGCATCTCTCTAGACCTTTGAGTTCTTCTAACCTTAGTTTGGCATTTGCTCGTGTGATTTGACTATTGACAACTATCCTTAGTGATGGGAGTTAAAATTCTAGGTGAAGAATGGCTTTGAACTCATACACTGAAAGGAGATGATGTATCATAGTCCTATGTGATGCGATAAGCCCATAAGGCTTTGACTAACTACTCATGCCACTATCATTTATTGTCATCAAGTGTATTTTTAGGATCTAGATGAGAGTTTTCTCATAGGCCTCAACTAACCCATTTTCCCATGGGTAATAAATGGTGGTGTACCTAATCTATGCTATGTCACCTATTGAAGTTATTGATTTTTGTGCTTTTGATTGCAATACCATTATTGGATATGATCGGGTGGGGTACCTTGAATCTATATATGATAGTCCTAAAACTGGAAGACATGTTAGGCTTTGGCTTCCCTCTATGGGACCATCTCCACCCACTTAGAGAAGTAATATGTACTCACTTGTATAAACCAAATGACCTTTAAATGATGGAGGATTAGCGGACCCATTATGTCAATACCCCAACGAAGGGGAAAACTTAAAATCATTAATTACACTCAAAATACCTAAGCTATTCAAAGATCTTGACTTTATTGGAAACCTCTTAGTTAACTAAGCATAAAGAGTGCTTGGTTAAAATTTTTAGTGATACCCTAATTACTATGATTTTTCTAAGTTTTGCATTAATTAATGATTTATTTATATAAATAAATGGCCATTTAAGGTGATTTTGAGAAATAATTAGGACTAAGGGTCCTATGATCACCTTCACTATTTTGATGCTTAATTAATTTTTCTACTTAAGTTTATAATTTTCTTGATTTTAAATAATTATTAAATGCATAGAATGGTTTATTAAGGTTTGAAAATCAACATTTCCTAAATTAGTTAGCAAATTACCATGAGAAAATTATGGGAGGCATAGGTTATCCCAAAAAATAATTATACCAAATCCCAAGTTAATTAGCCAAGTAATTAAAACTTAATTAATGTAATTAAGTAAAACTTTAAACTCTAATTAATCACTATTTATTAAATAAAAATTAGGGCTTTTATTTTCCCAAGTTCTCCTCTATCTAAGCTTTCTAAAATGGGTTTAGTTATATTTTAAAATTTTTCTACAATTATTTATGAAATTTTAAAGTTTTGACATTAAAATATATTTTAAAACTTAATTAATTTATTTACACGACATGATGTTGGCTAACGCGGTAGTGCATTTCACGTGGTTCTACTGAATTGGCTACTTAAATCATCCCTAACTCAATTATGGTGGACACACTTTCATCTCTATTTGATCATGGATTGAATGGAGAAGATTAATCTTATAATTTAAATTGAGATTTCTAGCTTTTAATCACGTCCATCTGTTTCATGTGAAATGAATAGCAGATGATCCACCGTTAACACGAGACAAGAAATGAACCGTCCACCTTTTCCATTCTCGAGCTTCTCAAGCTCATACAATGGTTAAATTGATTCTAAATCAATCAAAGGGATATCCTAAAGGGATCTTATGGCTCGATTGTCACCACATCAAAAATTCTTCACAAAGACCAACGCTTAAGGGATTTTCTATGGTTTGCCATAATTTATCTCCCTAGAGCTATGAACCAGTGGTCTAATGATTGAGGTAACTTCACCTTGAAGAGATTGGCCCCTAAAGAAGTCTCTAGGCCTCCCCATTGATCATTCTTTGGACTAAAAACACAAAGCTCACTAGAGTTGGTTTATGAGTAGTTTTGGTGCTCAAATTGAGTGCTTCTTGATTTATTTTGGTTTGTTGGAGTGAGAGGAAGGTGTGGGAAGAGTTATTTTAGATTTCATAGAGTTTAAGTGAGGTTGGATGGAAAAGGTGCTTAGGTTTTGGTATGGCTTGGTCTTGCTAGACAAAATATAACACACAAGTGGTGCTTACACTTAATTAGAGGGGCAAAAGGAATTTGGTGGAGACTACTAGACTAGTCAATTCATTTGGGACCCAAGGTTCTCTTTAATGTAGGAAACCCCAAAGCGAACATGCAAAATGCTCAAAGTAAAGTATGGATTTGGAGAAATTTGTAATTTGAATTTTCCAAATCCTAGAAGGGAAGAAACCTTTGTGAAAGGCACAACACTTGATTTGAATAATTTATTTTGTTCCATGCCTATGGCATGAAGAAAATTAAGTTGATTTGGTTTGATTTGTTGTTAAATTAGCTTCATGCTAAGGACAAGTGGGATTTGTTGGGGATTGCATAAGTTTACTTGAATTTGAAGTTGATTTAATTTTATTTTGTTGATTGATTTTGTTTGACTTTGGTGATTTGTGTTGTTTATTTCTAATTTTATATTCTTTTATTGAATGAGCATGGATTTTGTTGGTTTATGATGAGTCACACTAAAGATGGGCTACAGAGCTTGGACCTATCTTGGGTTTACTAGCTCAATGGGATAGCTCACTTATCGTAGAATGGCGCTAAGAAAGGAATTCCTCCTAAGAATACACTTGATTAAAAAATTGACTTTTACTTGTATATGGATTTCAAAGATTTTCTTAGAGGATGGTTAATTTAAAAATTCAATAATGAATGCTTTTAGCCTTGTCAAATTGACTTTTACCTCTATTTGGAAGAGTTCTTTTCAAAAGCCAATAGAGAATATTAGGAAATGCTTTTAGATATTAAGGAACCCAATATGCATTTCAACTATCCTATCATTGAGCTTTATATTTTGAAATTGCAATTATTGAGATTCTAAATTGATATTTTATTATAAATCTAAGACTTAGATTTTGATAACATAAGACCAAATGCTTAGAGTTGAAGGCTTATTCTCATATCAAATGAGATGCTTCAAAATTTAAGTCTATAAGCATTTTTGATAAAAGTATTTGACCTAGTCTAGTCACATAAATATAAAATTATCAATTCTTTTCTCACTTGAGAAAATAGACCTATCTCAACTCTCCGGACTTATATCTTGCCTAGAAGTGCTTCCAAGCTAACACCACATAAGCAATTTAAAATTATGAGTTCGGTCTTGTATTATGCAAGATAGTCAAACTGTTATACTTTGGAAAGAAAGCTAAGAGCTTAAACTCACTCCCTTGACCTAAGATAATGACTAGTATGTTATGCACCAAACTAATGTGATAGTTTTTTTTATGTATTTCAACTCACGATTTTATTTAAGGCTTTAGGTATGTAAATTCATTTCTAAGATGAGATGCAATTAGGAATAAGTCATGGACCAAATCAATATAAGAAGGCATACTTCCCAAGAATGATGGTCATCCTCACGTTAGATGCCCTCCTGTGGAATGGGTAAAACACCAAATTCAAGAAGTACGAAGGAATATGTTCGCATGGTTCACAAAGTCTAATTATTTCTAATTAATTTTACTTATTTATGAATAAGGATTTATTTATAATGAGGTATGAGTTTTTATTTTATGTTCAAGTTGAATTAATTTAATTGGGTTAAAAATAGTTTTGTCCTAAGAGCCCAACGATCTGTCTTAATCACAACACATAGCAAATATAGAAAAAACTTATAAAAAATATGCGCCTTATTGCACACCCAAAATAAATCAAGCCAAATAAATTAAATTAAATGTGCTAGTGCAAAGTACCTATACATCCCAAAATAGTGGGTAGAGCTCTACTATATACATCAGCCTAGAACTAAAAAAAAATTTGATTTATATCTTTTCAATTGACTTTAGATTGTCACCTTCTTGAGACCTCATTAGGCTTCACAGGGGACCATCAAACGAGCATAGTTAGCTCCTAATAATTCTAAACCCACATATATCCTAATATAATTCTAGACTCAAATTATATTTTAAAATTCTAAAATGGAACCCTATGTCTTGAAAAAAAGATATTAGTAAATAACAAACAACACACCATCGCCTATATATCAAACATATGGGATAAGCACTAGAGATTGTCAAGACCGTCATCCTAATGGACTATACTTAGGGACTTAAACAAAGTAGCACCCCAAGCAAATAACATTTATAATTTTATTATTACACTAATCCATTTAAGTCGTCCCCTTATAGAAAATAACATTACTCTAAAAGGACATCTTAACATCCATACTAGTGAGAAAACAATCATAACCATCTAGACTAAGACAATACACCACAAAATAAGAAAAGCATCACATCATAATCAATACATCTAACATAATTCCAGAGTTAGTGGCTAGTATATGAAAAGAGGGAGGTGATGGTGCATTCAAGCTTCTTTAAGTTTAGGTTTTGATTTAATATTCACTTTAGAAATCTAACATAGAGATTTATATATTTTAATAGATCTTTTTTATTACTTAAACTTTAATTTGATCAACATTTGATTGATTTAATTATAATCTTAATTTGGTTGCTAATATTTAATTTTTTTCTTAGATCAATGAATAAATGATTTCATTAAGGTTGATTTTATATTTTAATTTGAGTTTAGTTATTAATTTCTTTAAATTTTGCTAAGTTTATTTAAATTTAAATTTAAATTTTATGTTTAATCTTTTACATGGGTTTTATTCACATATTTATTAAAATTTTTAAGTCTTATTATTTTATATTGATTTATGTAATTGACTAGCTTAAATCATTCAACTAAATTAAATTTCATTTTATCAATTGTTAAAGTTGTGTTGGTAGTTATATTTTAATTCCATTAAATCCATTTAAATTTAAGATCTAAATATTTTGATTTCATTTAGCTTAATGTTTAATCAATTTTTTTTTGGCTTTATTAACTTATGTGATTTGTATTGTTTGCACTAGGTTTATCACTATTTAAATTTAGTGATTTTATGTTTCAATCAAGTTTAAATGATTTAAAGTTTTATATGCACTATTTAGATTATTTAATGGATGTTTTAATAATTTCTGGATTTGTTACATAACTATGTTTTTTTATACACAAAAGTTATTTAGTTTAAGTTTATAATCTATTTAGTTTAATTAAGTAAATTACTTTGATCAAATTTGATTAGGTTTAATCCAATTATATAGTTTAATTAGTTATTGTTTAGCTTGATTTGATTAGTTTGATTTGAGCGAGACCGATAGTTATGTCTAGTTTATTTAATTTTGTAAAGTTTTCTTAATTTCGTATTGCTTATTTAAGTGACTTGATTGAGTTAAGTTAATGTTTGAGTATGTTCATTTTTTTATTATTATTTTGGTTAACCAATTTAAGTTTTGTTTTAATTAGGGTTGAATTAATTTTCAACTAAGTATAAGTGACCACTTCAAATAGGGTCTAATGATTAATTAATATATATTTAATTGGTTACTTGTTTAATTTGAATGGTTGAATTAATGACTTGCTTTACATATAATTATTAATCCATGACTTAATTAGTCATGATTTTGATGAATACTAATTTATGATGAATTTAATTAAGTGTGTGGTTTAAGTTAAACTTGATTTACGAATTTATTTTGATTTGGCTTTTTTTTAATTTGGTTTTGTTAGTTAATTAATTTAATTAAATTAAAATTTCATTATTAATTTGATTAAAGTTGATCTTTTTGAAAGTTGATGGATTAATTAGATTTAATTTGGTTGGATAATTATTCAATTAACATAAGATTGATGATTAATTTAATTCTTTATTTTATTAAGTGATTAATTTGATTAAGAGTTTTATTAAGGAGCTTAATTTATTTAATGATCAATTAAATCAACCCCAATTAAGTAATCATTCATTAGCTTAACTAGATGCTTATCTTAATTAATTAACTAACATAACTAAAACTAATGGATGAGTATGTAAGTTAATCATGATTAGTTTCATTAAAGGATTAACTAAATTAAGATTTAGTTAATGATTGATTAGTTTTAACTTAACCAATGATTGATTTTAATTAAAATTCTAATTAGCGATAAGTTTAATTCTTATTAATTAATCTAATTGATACTTAATTTGGATTTCTCATGATTAGTTTAGTTACATTCCAATTAATGATTACTTGTATTTATTAAGTTCAATTTGGATTAGGTTGAAAATTAATTTATGTTAATTTGATCTTATTTAGGGTTTGATCAATGAGGTCTTAAGTTTTACTTTATTGATAATTTTATCTTAGTATTTATTTTAGTATATTTTCTTAGATTTAAGCCCTATTAAATTCAACAAGATATTGATATTTTTATGATTTATTAAATCTTAAGAATATGATTTTAGAGTTTTGGCAATGGGCATAGAAATTTTTCCTAAGTCCTCCGATGTTCTTAGAAGTGTTTTAAAGTGGTTTTGTATATTTTTGTGTTTTTCAAGATTTTTAATTTATTATTTACTTTAAATTATCCTAGGATTTCAAAATTTTATAACTTCTAATCAAGAAGTTATTTTAAGTTGCAATTTCGATGGGAAGTGGTTTTATTGCTAATTTTATTTTTATAAAGTTTTATTTTAATCAAAATATATTTTAGGTGTAATTAAAATTTTTATATTTTTAATGAAACTTAAATAAAGTAAAAATATTGGCAATTAAATGGGACTTATTATGATTTATCAAAGTTTAGACTAATTAAATGAATTAATTAATCCACTTAATCACCTAATTTGGTAATTTTGGGGTTTAATGTGTTTCGGGATTTTAATATTTTTGTAACATTCATTAGAGTTATTTATAGTAGTTTGATCCATTTACATGATTTTTTTATAATTTCCTTGATTTTTAATTCTTTATGTTAAAAACTTAGACATTTAAATTTTGAAATTTAATAACTTTAATCCACTCATAATTTAGGCTTGAAAGTTTTATGGTAGGTGTATCATAGTGTCAATTTCAATCCCTAAAAGTTTAAGTAAGTTTGATTAATATTTTATGATTAATTAAAGAAATTTGATTTCTATTCAAACCTAAATTAATCCTAAAATATCTAATAAAAAATTTAGGATTTTAGATTCATTGGATTCTTCTTGAAAAGATGAATCCAACTAGGCCTAGTTATAACTTTTATTGTGTATTTTATTTTTATGATTTATTTAAATTTTGTGTGATTTTTTTAGCATTTTGTAATTTGAAATCTTCTTATTTTTGTATTTAAACCAATAGTTGTTGAGTCGGCTGGGCATGCATTTACACATGTCGGCTATTGGCCCATGCATGCTAATGTGGATTAGGTGGGGAATAGTTTAATCTAGACCATCTAATCTTTAGATCGATAGTCCGGGATTAACCCATGAAGCCTTAATAGGATTTTGGATTCTTTAATTAGGTCATCCATCTTAATCAAGTGGGATGGGCGGACAACATGTCTTCTTCCCGTAGTTGACAAACCAATGATAAGGGTGGGCGATTTTGCTCCCAAAGGATCGATTTTGATGGATCTCACCGAAATCTCAAAATTTTGATTCCTCTAGCTTAGGAATGTTGAAAGCCATGGATTTGAATGGAGAAATCATTAATTTATGCAACCTTGTATCACAAAGTATCAACACCTAAGTTTCTTTAGGTGATTCAAAGTTTGGCAAGGCTTCATTTGTGTTTACATTGGGTTAAACCATGGGTTAATCGCATTTGAGCCAAGTGGTTTCTTTAGAGTTAACTAAAAATTTTAAGTTATTCATTGATTTTAGGATTAAGTTTAATCATATTTAATAGATCGCTTAATAGATTAAGGGTTAATCATTTCAAGTTTTATGCTAATTTTATTTAATTCAAGCTAGGTTAATTTCATTTGATTTAAATGAGTCAAATTGACTTGGAAAGTTAATTAGTTATTTTAATTTTATATTAAGCTTCATCTATGTTAAATTGAGTATTTAGGATAATTTGAATCCATCAATTTCAATTAATTTGGGTTTGATTTTGAATTAGACCCAGTTTGATTTAAGTTGGGCTTAATGGGTCAAGATGGGTTTACTTGGCTCAAACGATCAAATGGATTAAATTAAACTCTAGCTAAGGTTAACGCATTTACACATAAATTTTAAATGATTTAGAATATTTAATTTGGCATGATTTCAACATAATTTGAGTTTATGTTCAATCGACTCTATGTGGGCCTACATGGGTTAAGTGACCCAATTAACTATTTTGAGATCTCATTGGATTCAAATTTTTTTAGAGTTATATTTGATTATGTTTATTTGATAATTTTGAGCCTTTGGGATGTCTCAATTTGATCAAACTTTGATTGGATCACTTTTGACTTGATGGGCCCACATTGGTCAACTTTAAGTAAAATGGCCTAGTTGACCACTTTGAATCTTATCTAGATTTATTTTGGGACCCTTTTATGCTTGTGCATCGATTCTATACCATTTATTTGATTTTATTTCAATTTATTTTAATTTTATTTGATTTTTCTTAAACTTGTGATTTTAGCTTTAATGGGTGTGGTGTTTATTTTTGGTTGTCATGTATATGTATATGTGAGGGGACACCACACAAATCGAGCATATGCGTATTGAGATGATCGGGTACTAGATTGAGGAATAGTGCACCATCTAAAAGATAGAAATCACTACCCTGATGTACCTAATCACTAATAAGGACTATTAAGGCAAGATGGGTCTTGAACATACCAGATTTTTCCCCTACATTACATGGAAAAGTAAAGCGGGGTTTATTTAAATTAGGTTTGTTAAGTTCCTTATAGAGGAAAGCTCGATAGTTAATTACATCCTAAGGAAGGTGAGTTCTTTAGGAATACTCTCGATTAAAGTAGGCAATTATTGTTTCCAAAGAATTCAAAGATAGGACTATCAACAAATTGGTTATATCTATAAAATCAAATGGGGTAGATCAAGAAAAGACTTATTATCAAATCTTAAGGAAGATGAGTATGGGATGTTTATGATACTAGGAATCTAGTGAGCATCCCAAACTATCTTATGGTTGGGCTTTATATGTTTGAAATTGAGGAGATTTATTTATTTGACTTGAAGTTCTTATTAGAAATCTAGGACTTATAATTCCATAATACAAGATTGTAGAAATGCCTAGAAGTGAGAATTTATGCTTGTAGCTCCAAAGGAAAATAGTAACCTTAGATCCTAAATCTAGAGATCTTTGGCTAGGGCCAAAGCACGACCTAAATTTAAGGTGAAAGTGGGTATATGGTTTACCTCCATAAGAGAGTAAACCACCGGGATTGGGATTATTATGCAGAGTGGTAGCTAACTTCTCCTACATTTTAAATCTATGTAAGCAAGCCATATGCTTTTGTAAGATGGCTAAGTTACTATTATTTATGAAAGAAATTAAATCCTTAAACCCACTCCCTAAGAGGCTAGAGCATGAGGGGCATGAATAATGACTTAATCTAATGCAAATTTTTATCAAGTTTTATTTGATTTGGGACTCTTTATTTTGACACACACATAGGATTTTGTATGCCTAAATGCATGAGAAGTTGATTATGGGCTAAATCAAAAGGGCAAGAGGTGTTCTTTCATCATAGGCTCTTAAAGGTTAAGCTCATTCTATCTGGTAAAGATGGAAGTCCTCTCTTAACAAGAGTGAAACAAGATGGTTATGCATGATATTAAACATACAACATCTAGCTAAGGGATTGCTAAATATTTTATTATCTTGATTTAATGCATAGGTTTTTATATGAGGTTGTGAGTTGTTTTAAAAGTTTAGTTATGAGTTGTTAATGGGATAAAAAATTTATTTTATTCTAAGAGCCTAATCACATCCAGCCATATCACCAATCATAAATAAACTATGAAAAGGCATGCTTCTTCTAATGCACAAGCTAAATAAAATATCAAATAATTTTATAAAGCTATCACAAAAGAATAAAAGATCGATGTGGTGGTGCCACATGCCTGAAAAGAAATATGGGTAGTGAGCTCTTCCCTTATACAACCCAATTATAAAGAATAATTACAATTACAAATGATGAGTGTTATGGGGTCTTCATTCTTTATCTCTCATTTCTTTCTTCATTTTGGCTTGATTTGGATGTTACTTGCTCCAAAGGCATCCCATGGTACATAAGACTTAATCTTATGACCAATGCTCATCCTAATCTCCATAACACTTATCTTAATCCTAATGCAAAATTGTATTAAAAGAAGGAAAGTAAATCTAGCTACACACCAAAATAAATGTTAGCTAAACACACCATACAACCCAAGCAGTTATATGAATAAGTTAGGCTCAAACACCCACACATGGGTAACCAAGCCCATCTGTCCTAACTTGGGTTATGCTTAAGGGCTAAGCAACCATAGCAAAAAATATTTATATTTTTATTTAGTGGCCCCATAAGCATAACTGAAGGCATGATTAGACTAACATCGCTAACATCCATACTATGCACATACACCCTAACATCTATAATAACACATCACAAAATAAGCATATATCAAACCATACATACTAACATAAAGCTAGAAATGATGACTTAGTTTAATGTGTGAATTAAAGCTTGTGTGGTATATCTAACTAGGCTTTAGAGTTGTAATTTGCTAAATGTGAGAGATTTAATTTATAAAGGGGTTGATTTCTCTTTAAGTGATTTAATTGATTTGAAGATTTTTTTACTTAGTATTTTCTTTTTTTTCATATGGCCTACACTTAACAATTAAGTATTATAAAGAGGGAAAGAGGGGATCTCTCTTTCCTCCCTACCCTAGTCACTTTTAAAGCAAATTAATTAATCAATTTTCTTTAATGAATCGCTTATTATATATTTTAATCAATCCTAAATTTAGGTTCACTCTAAATGACCTTATTCAATAAGAAAAACATCATAACATTAGTTAGAATGGATTACTATCACATAACATATATTCATTCATTTCTTTCCATCATGTATATCATGCATATGATTAAATCCTAAGCATATCTATACATGAAATTTAGATTTCTAGCATACTTGAATGATAAATGCAAAGAAGTGTATTTAGGATTTAAATATTTCATTTGATTGAATTATGAATGCATGCCTTTTAATATAAAGAGGGATTTTTCATCCATTAGTTAGATACACATTCACATGTATAAAAGTTTTAAGTGAGTATGTCGCCATTATTTTTACGTACCATGGGCATAAGGTATAAGGCCTACTTAGGGCTACTTAAAGCCTCATGACCGGGTGTCCAAACTAATATACAACTTTTCTTAGGTACATGTTGATGATAAGCAACTATAAGGATAGGAAAACCCATGCAAAAAATTGTGTTTGATTTATTTAATTTTTATGATTCTTATTCATTGGCTACATCATACATACATATGTATAAGAGTTTTAAGTAAGTATGATGCCATTATTTTCTATACCGGTGTAAAGTACAAGACCTACTTAGGGCTACTTAAAGCCTCTCGACCAGGATGTCCAAACTAATATACCACTTTTCTCGGATACATATGAATGTACAAAAGAACCACAAGAGTAAGGAATCATGCAAGAAGGAATATTTGATTTGATTATATGATATGTGATATGAAATTCTTCCTAAGCCTTAACATGGAGATGCATAGGAATAGATTTAGAAAATATTGTGTTCTTTTCAAATGAACTATACATTTGTAAATCCTATATGAATCCATGTAAGATAAGGAAAAAGAATTTCATATAAAATATCTTATATTATCAACACATGCAAACTTATATATATTTGTAATTAACATCACTTCATTTATAATAATTGATTTATAGGATTTTGAAAATAGAATTTGATTGAATAGTGATAATAGCCACACCTATTTAATCTAAATCAACACACAATTAGACATAATGAAAACCATTTCATTTAGCCAATTTTAAAAGAAATGAATGCATGATTACACATTGCAAGCGACATTCAACATAATTAGAAAGAAATAAAGGAACATAAGCACATGATCTCATTCATTCCAATTAATTCCTAAAGATAATCATACTAAATAAGGCTATTTAAAACAAACCAAAGTTCTTTAATGTTATTTCATCTTTTGGGTTAAGGAAAGTGATAGAGGTTTGTTAGTCTAATCCCATTCCCCATGTGTGAGTTAATGATTTAATGAAATGCAATTAGGTTGATTTTATGGTTTAATTAAGTTAGGGTATGAATCAAGCCAATTAATTAACCCTTGCATACATCACCTTAAGTTAATTAACTAATTAATAATGAGCTAATATGATATGCAACCACATGAAAAGTAAATTTGCAATGCTCCTAAGAAATGAAAGGGGCCTAATGCAATTAGGTCATGATTAATAATTAATTAGGCTTAAGGGATCTCACTTAACTACTTTTATGATTTTCTCACACATGTGAGCTAACCATAATTTCATTGTCTCCCCTTTGGGTTATTGAACACCCAAAGAGCTACCTAAGATAAAATTAGAGAATTAAATTCAATTTAATTGAGTTCATTAATTAACTAATTAAACCTTAATTAACCTTAACTAATTAAAATGAAATGGACTTAGGAAAGAGACAAAGAAGGGAACCTAAGCCTCAATCCTTAAATCCTTTCAATTAGTTAATTAATGTTCATATATGATTTGGATTTTAATTGGTCTTGTTGATTAATCTTGTTAATTAATTTAAGAGGTGTTAATTAATTACTTACTTAAGAGGGATTAAAGAGGATTTAAAGAAAAGATTAGAAGGGGAGTCCCAATCCATTTCCCTAGACTTCATGACCATTAACAGAGGTTAATAGGCTTAATTAATTGGTTAATTTACTACTCATTTGCTTAATTATCATTAAGTACATTAAGAAAGTGATTACGACTTAACAAATTGGTTTCCCTAATTAAGCAAATGATAAAATCTCAAGAAAATAGGGAGGTAGAGGTCATCCCCTGACATACAAAAAACTTTGGAATTAATTGGATGGTTAATTAGGGAGTAATTAGGCTAATTACATTTCTAATTAAACTTTAATTAAGCTAAAACTACTTTTCAAAATTAAGTACTAATAATTTTCTTAATTTTACTATGAAATATCTTTAAAATGAGCCTAAGTTTTGTATTTTTTGGATTTTTCTATAATTAGTTATGAATTTAGAAAGTTTCAAGATTAAAAAACTATTTAATTATCCCTAATTATAGCCTTAATCTAGTCGAGCCATGTGGTGGTTGATGCCTGCTTTCCACATGGCGTGATGGGATTCTATTTAAGTTGTCACATCCGAGTCGACTGGATGGCGCACTATCTCGTGGACTGTTCTATCTTAGATCGGATGGCCGATTAAACCCATGGTTTTGAGGGATTAATCAGGCTCTAAGTGTGATCGATCGAGCGAACCGTCGATCCGTGGGATGGACAATCCATGATCTATCTCCTCCAGAGCATCTAATAATGGCTATCATCCATTGATTGCATCTCGATCCATTCTCACCCAAGCTGGATGGAGATGAAAATTATCCCACACCTTTGGGAAGCACATCAACAAAATCCAATGGTGAAAATCGCATGTCATAAAATTTCTTTCATAAAAGACCAACCTATTTTCATTCAAGGATCGATTTCAATGGAATATCTCAGACTATGGCCTGTTCAACGATTGAGGAAGCTTAGTTCCAACGATTGAGGAAGCTTCATTTGGTAGAAATAAAGCTATGTTTAATGCACAAACTTTGATTTGGTGTGGATTACTAAGAAGCACTAGACAAAGGTGGTTGGGCTTGATTGAACTCATGCTCAGGCCATTGGGAAGCTTGGGAAATAATTCATTCTTTCTAGTTTGTCTCCAAGGAAGTTTTGTTCAAAGTTAATTGCACTTTGGTGGAGATTTGACTGAATGGGAATCAAAGGTGGCCTCCCTATTTCAATTTTGGGTAAAATCGAGAATGAGGATTTTGGGGAGCTTGGGAAACCTTGGAAATGGCTCTTGGATTCCTCTCCTTGCTAGGGTTGAATCAAGTGTGAGTGTTTAAGTTTGAGTGAGAATGAGGGGTATACCCCTCATTCCTTAGATCGGATGACCATGGATGATTTAGAATTTTGATCAAGGGGTCACCATGGGAGCTTAGTTTGGGTAGAGGATCAAGTTAGTTGGCTTCCTTTAAGTGGAGGAGGATGTGAGAGTGGCTGCAAGGGAGTGGTGGGTGTCCTATGGCTTTCCAAGTGTTCCAATGGGAATGGGGATGTGATTTCACCTCCCATGGATCATGGCCGACCCAACCACTTTGGGTTAGGTTAGCCATGGTCCAAGGTGCCTATGTGAACCTATGATTGGGTGCTAAGTGGCCATGGGGAGAGAATGACTCAAATAGCATGTGTCTTATCTCATGGGATGCTTTAAACCTAGGGAAAATGGTCATTTGGCCATGAGTTTGATTTGGGCTAATTTGGGATGGGTGAAAGTGCATTAGCCCAAATTTTAAATGGTTTGGAGTTGGTTTATTTGGCTTGATTTGACTTATTTAAGTCAAATTGGGTTATGTTGGGTCAAGTTGACCAATTGGTCAAATTGGATCAAGCCAAGGGTTGAGTCAAGTTCACATGACCAATTGGAGTGTTGTTGTCATTGGTTTGGTTTAATTTTCTTTGGGTTTGGTTATGGTTCATTTGGGTTCATATAGGTCAAATGGGTCAAGTTAACCAATTTGACCAATTTGATATTTTGGGTTAGGTTAGGTGTTGAGTCAAGTTCAATTGGCTAATTGAAAATGATTGTAGGCTTTGGTTTGGTTTAATTTGGAATTAATTTGGATTTTGGCTAATTTGACCCTTTAGGTCGCTTTGGTCAAGTTCATTAAGTGATTTGGAATGAACTTGAACCATTAGTTGTAATCAAGTTGGGTTGGATTGTGATTTGACCCATTTTGGCTCTTTAGGCCAATTTGGGTCAACTTGGGTCAAATGGCCAATTAGGCTTGGTTTGTCTCAAGTGAGGGTTTGGTCATGTTCAATCATTGGTTATGAATGGGTTTGAATCAATGGTTTTAATCAATTTAGACTATGGTGGATTTTGGCTAATTTGGGTTTTATTTGGGCTAAATGTTGACTTGGTGAAAGGCTAAGTTTGACTTGGTTTGACCTAAATTAATATAATTGATTAACCTAGGATGAGTGTTGATCATGATATGAGGTTTGGATGGGCTTAGTTCAATCCAATTTGGGTTGAATTAGAACTTGGCTCAAGGGTCTTTTAGGTCACTTTGGGTCAAGTGGACCTAAATGAGTTGATTGGCATGATCATGGCTTGATTCAAGTTTAGTTGAACTCACATGGACTTAGGATGGAGATATAAATCCATTTTAGTGGTTTGGAGCCATATGGGTTTTAGTTCATATGACAATTTTCAAGTTAAAAGGGTAAACATGGGCTTGACTTGGGTTTGGTTTGATAATTATGGTTTATGTTTATATTTGTAATAATGATTGAAGGAATGATTTAATCATGAAGAAATCCATGGGTTTGAGTTGATTTGGATATCATTTAGCCAAGTTGAAGAAATTGGCTAAAAGGGCATAAATTGGATTTTAGTTTGATTTTGGATTTAGTTTTGCTATTTGAATTTATATTCTATTTATATTTGGGAATATAAATGAAGATATAAATGATTCATGAGGAGATCACTTAGGTTTGGAGTGATTTGGATTTGGTTAAGGCTAAGTCCATAGGATAAAATCAAAGGGCTTAGGAAAGATTTTGGAATTGAATTCAATCATGAGTTTCAATCATTTACTTTGGAATTGATTTATGATTTGTATTTAAAATTTGAATTTGAATTTGAGGTTTGGTTTGAAATGAGAGAGCAATGATCGGGTTCAATGCTACAGGGTGAGCAAGTATTCCTAAATCCTTAAGGCATACCCTATTCCATGGCTAAACCATCAAGTCTTCTAGGCGTTAAGTGTTCACTAATCACTAGAAGTGTCTTGGGACTAAGGAGCTCTTAGTGTCTATAAGAGTCCTAGATCTATGATGGTGAAGTTGAGAACTCACTCCAAAAGTGAGGTCAACAATGGGTGGTTCAACCATCCAAATTATCTCAATCTAGGCTCAATTGAATTTTAATTTTGATTTAAATATAGTTAGTTTTGATTATGATTAAATTTTATAAATTTTAGATTTGATTGGGTTCACCTAGTCTAAGTGAGTTAGGTCAAGTTCTAGTGGGGTCCATTAAGGCGATCTAAGTTGTCAAAAGAAGGTGTTTGGATTTTAGATTTATGTTTGATTTAAGTTGTTAATTAGTTTTCATTTGGCCATGCACCTAGTCACTAAATATAGTGTCCTAAGCATCTAATTAGAATCTCTAATCTAAGATTAGAGATGCTAATTACTAAGATTGGGATGATGTCAACCTCATCCAAAATAAGGTCAATAAATGGACCCCAATATGTGTGATGGACTACGGGTACACCACACATATTGGCGTTGATTGAATTAATCGGCATATCTCATGAAGGTTGCAAATGACAATGCTTGCAAGGGTTTGAATTTAGTTTGAATTTTATATTTGGCTTTGATTTTAATTGAAATTTTGTTTTGAATTGATTCGAAGATAGGCATGAACGGCTTGAGTTATTTTGATTAAAAGATTCATTCTTAGAAGAATCTAGATTTGCTAGTCCTTAAGAAGAATGGAAATGTTATTAGGATGAAACTCACTAAGAAATCTAGTCATAACATAGTCATGATTGCTAGAAAAGATGCCTTTGGGGACTTATTCTTATCTTGGCTACAATAGATTTTAGTTTCTATCGGTTTTCAATGGCAAACTTAGGAAGAAGGTATAAGGACTCATGTTTTCATAGATGAAAACTAGTCAAGGGGATAGCCATAAACACTAACCCACTTAAGTGGTTCCCATTAGTTTTTTATAACCTAGGAAGAAAGCATAGGGACTCACATTTTTTTGGGGAACTAGTCAAAGGAATAGCCCTAATGATAGTTTAAAAATGTTTATATTGGGATATACTAAATCATAAGGTTTTCTTTCCTAAAAGGATGCCACTATGGATACTTACTCCCATTTAGGATGGTAGTTGAGAGAAGGCCACCATGGATACTTACTCTAGTCAAACTACACTAATTTCAACTAGAGAAGGATGCCTTTATGGATACTTACACCTAATCTAGTCATAGTAGAGATAAGATGTCACTATGGATAATTACTCTTATCTTCATCGTACTAAAGGTTTCATTTTTTTATTCCTAGAAAGGATGCCACTATGGATCTTACCTCATCTAAGGTGGTAATAGAGGATGCCATATTGGATACTTACTCTAACTAAACTAAACTAATTTCAATCGAAGAATGCCTCTTGGGATACTTATACTTAATTTAATGTACTAGAGAGATAGGATGCGCTATGGATACTTACTCCAAACCTGTACTAATGATTTTGTTTTGTGATTCTTAGAGAAGATGCCACTATGGATACTTCTATCTAAGATGATAGTTAGAGAGGATGCCATTATGGACACTTACTCCTTACCAAACTACACTAATTTCAATCAGAGAAAGTTGCTTCTTGGGATACTTACATCTAATCTAATGCACTAGAGATAGGATGCCACTATGGATACTTATTCCTAAGCTCGTAATAGTGAAGTTTTTTTTTAATTTATAGAAAGAATGCCATTATGGTTACTTACTCATCAGGATGATAGTTGGAGAGGATGCCTCTATGGATACTTACTCTTAACCAAACTAAAGATTTCAACTAGAGAAGGATGCCATTTGGGTACTTAGTCCTAATCTAGCTTTACTAGAGATAAGATGCGCTATGGATAATTACTCCAAACCCTATAATACTTAAGGTTTTATTAATTTTTTTTTATTTTTTTTATTCCTAGAAAATGTCACTATGGATACTTACTCCTGTCTAGGATGGTAGTTGGAGAAGATTCCATTATGAATACTTACTCTTAACCAAAACACTAATTTCAAATAAAGAAGGATACCTCTTGAGATACTTACACCTAATTTAGTTGTATTAGAGAGATAAGATGCCACTATGGATACTTACTCCTATCCTCATTGTACTAAAGGTTTCATTTTTTTTAATTTATAGAAAGAATTCCACTATGGATTCTCACTTCTATCTAGGCTTGGTAATTAGAGAGGATGCCACTATAGATACTTATTTTAACCTAAATACATTGATTTCAACCATAGAAGAATTTATCTTGGGATACTTACACATAATCTAGTTGTACTTTAGAGATAAGGTGCCATCCTAACCTTAAAGTACTAAAGGTTTATTTTTTGATTCCTAGAGGATGCAACTATGGATACTCACTCTTATCTTGGATGGTAGTTAGAGGATACTAATATGGACACTTACTCCCAACCAAACTACATTGGTTTCGAAAGATACTTCTTAGGATACTAATCTAGCCATATTAGAGATAGAGTATATTTACTCTTATCTAAGATGGTAGTTTGAGAGAGGGCAGTATGGATTCCTACTAACCAAACTACACTAATTTCAACTAGAGAAGGGTGCCATTAGAGGACTTAGTCCTAATCTACTGCTAGAGATAGGATGCCACTCACGGATACTTACTTATTTAAGATAGTAGTTGGAGAAGATGTCACTATGAATACTTACTCTTAACCAAACTACATTAATTTCAACTAGAAAAGGATGCCCAAGGGGACTTAGTCTTAATCTAGTTGTACTAGTGTCATATGATGCCATTATGAATACTTACTCTCGCTTATTTTACTAAATGTTTTGTTTTGATTTCTAGAAAGGATGCCACTATGGATACTTACACTTATCTAGGGATGGTAGTTGGAGAGGATGCCACTATGGATATTTACTCTTAACCAAACTACAATGATTTCATCTAGAGTAAAATGCTACTTAGGGACTTAGTCCCATCTATACTAAAGAGATTTAAGATCGGAAAAAAAACACTTTCAAGGATGTGCTCGCCATCTTTGGTGAGATGGGTAGGAGTATATTTTTTTTGCGAAAAATTATATATATTCAATCAGATTTCCCTAACATCCTTGATTTATTTAGATATGGGTTCTACTTCATATGAATGCAAGCCTCCATAGTTAATTACCTCTCTTACCATAGTAAGAGAGCACTCTCAATTAAGGTTGAAAACAAATGTATCTATATGCATTTGGTGTCTTAGAGGTGTTGGTGACATAGTTGACTATCATATATAATTCACAAAGAGTAAATATATTGGACTTACATCCCCTTAGAATGCTATAATATAAATACAAGTTGTTAATGCACAACATATAGTGAATAATGAGTGAAGTTATCATTTAACTTGAAGCATATATTAGAGGGGATGATCACATGCATCAAGATCTCATGGTTATATCATCCCAGGCTATCATGATCCCGATCTACTTAGTCGGGCGACCAAAGAATCCTTGTCGCATGGGTTGCGTTAAGGTGTTCTTGTAGACTGAGGTGGTACTTATTTGAGGTGGCAAATATAAGTTAAACTTAACTAGCATAATGTTTTGTTACTTATTAAATATATTCCATGATTCATAACTTGAGGAGGAAATCCATTAAAGAACAAATGGGCTATTACCATGACCAAAATATAGTAGAGTTGTATAGATACCAAGCCACCCGGTCAAAGGGTTACGGTCATATCCACATTTCATGTAGTCTAAGCGGCAAAATTATGCGAGGATATGACCCATGTCCCTGGCATGAGATTATTTGAATATGAACATAAATATATTTATTTCACATGAGCTCTTTTTTGTGCAACGATTTTCTTAGCTTATCATCCTTGATTAATAATGATGCATGGATGGATAATTGTTTGATTTAAGTTATAATGAATGATGAACTTCATTTAATTTATACATATCCCCTCGGGATATATATTACAATTAACATAATATCATCGAGAAAAGATTAAGTTTTGGTAACCCGGACTAGTCATATTACCCAACTAAGGAATTAACCCGAGCATCCTCGCGGTAGAATTAGGCAATTGTTATTGTCGAGTGTTATGATCGCTCCTCGATGCAACTATGGCGCTAGGTGTTGCATGGTTGGCACCATGGCGTTACAATTATTTGTCATGTTGACCATTTGAATGGCCCTTCGACATTGATCATATATCACCAGTCGAAAGTTAGTTCGGATAATTGATAGGCATTGAGCTTTAATGGTGTAAGACAAACTTTTAACTAGTGCCTCTCACTATGTTCGTGCCCGCACTTCATCAATGAGGCGTGTCTTTTCAATTACAAAATTAATGGTGATGAATGCTCTTTTGATTGACACAAAATTGACTTGACCAATGACGTGCACACCGCATGTGAGCATCACATCCTGTACCATTATTCTAGAACTTGAGAGGTTAGCCTGCCACTAGGCCTAGTTTATAAATAAACATGGACTGTGAAAATTTTCATTCTACACTCCATAGAGCTTTGCTTAGAGTTTTCTCTCTTTCTCTTGTTCTCTTAGCTCTTCTCCATTACTAATAAGGTAACCATGCCACTCAAGAGGGTCATTGGTAAAAGGAGGCACCTCCTCGGGATAAGCTAATAGCTTTGTTAGCTTTATAGTAGATGAATGATATCAACACGCTCTCATCCATATGAATCTCATTCCAGAGAGGAGCTTCCACAACTTGAGTGGAAAAGTAGTGCCTTAGTGTTGTGGTTGCAAGGTGCTCTTATTACGCAAGACTTAGGCTTAAAACCTAAGTGTACTGCCTTAGTGAGCGATATTCAATCTTTGTAGTGCTATATAGGTAGCCATTTTATTCATTTTATCCGAGAGGTAAATAGCTTGGTGCTCGATATTCAACATCGTGATGCGTAAAGAGTTATTTTTGTTCATTCTACTCGATGGTGGTGCCTCGGTGCTCGATATTTAGTTGCATGGCCCCTTGTTATGAACAAGGCTCAAGCGTATAGTTTCCAAGTTAAATATCCCTTATGTTTAACAAAAATTAGTCAATTATTACAACAAGGCACTTGAGATAGTATCGAAGCACTATTAGATTTTAACATGGACAATCCAGGAACATGAAGCTTTGTCACTACACCCAATGCCTGTTATTCGTTTGGTGCCTAAAATTTAAATTTTTAGTGGAGTAACACCTTATAAATGCTAGATTTTACATGTTTAGTGAGCACTCTTCACCCTTATTCGTCAAAGATCAAAAGGGGAGGGTTTTGTTTTACATTGAAACTAAGTTGATGGCGGAATGGATTATTACGTGTGGCACCTGGCGAGGTAATGGTCTGTGGCATAGTATTGAATGCAAGAAATCCTAGAGCATAGCTCTTCAATGCCAAGATTCAGATCGTAGTATTGAGCACCAAGACTTCATTTCTTGAGAGCTTAGCACTAAACCTTGGTGTCACGACACACATAGATGATGAGAATGCACATATTTAACAAGAATTCTTGAGGAATCTAATGATTTTTTATAAAAATTTGGAAAGAGTAATAATTTAGTAATGCTAGGTTCTCATTTTTAGTGTGATTCTCTTATTCTAGATCTAAGATCAACGGATGGAGGTTTCTTTTCTTCCAATGTTGGAATTAAGTTCAACTGGAGTTTTTTTTTTTCTTGAACTATGGGATTTTAGAGATGAATGGGCATTCTTTTACTTTGAATCTAAGATCGACAAAGATACGACTTCAATTTCTCACTAGATCCAAGATCGATGGTGAAAATTTGATCAAAGCCAATTTTAATGATAAAAATTTGGTAAAAGAGGTATTATTCTAGAAATATTTTACCTAGAGTGGACTTGAGATTGCTTTTATGGTAGCTGGTTCCTAAAAGCAAGCGCTCAAAAATAAATCTAGGGAATGAGGACAAGGGAAGAAAAGGGGAGAGAAGAAGAAGGCTAAGCTATTTTTCCTTCTTTTATAGAGGTTCCTCCACTTATGGGACCGTTTTCCACCCCATAAATGTCCCCACTACTCCCAGGCGGTTGGTGCTCATGGAGTGAGAACAATAGTTTTGTTCTTGATCATCATAGTAGTGTTTTGGCCTTGTCATGGCGACACAATGCTATGCCATCAACTTGCTAACTGGATTAGCGTATCCTTCTAGAAGGATTGTCATAGCAACTCGTACCAAGATGATAATGCGCACTTGTGGCCAAAATAATTTATTAATTTTTTTGATATAAAAATAAGATGCCCTTATGGATACTTACTTTAATCTTCATTGTACTAATGGCTTGGTTTTATATTCCAATAAAGGATACCACTATGGATACTTACTTCTATTTAGGGGTAATAGTGTGAGGGGATGCCACTATAGATACTTACTCCTACTTAAACTACAATGATTTCAATGAGAGAAGGATGCCACTGAGGGACTTAGTCCTAATATAGAGAAGAAGAGTAACTAATTGGAAATTCTTAGTTATGATTAATTTTCTTATTGAGAAGTCAAGTCTCTTAAAGAGGAAGACATTCTAGAATGGTGTTTCACTCTCAACATTTTAGTTCAATCCAAATTAGAGAGCAACACAAGTGCATCATGAAAACAAAATTTTATTGCTCAAAATTCATTTCCAAGTACATTCATGTGTAATACTTCTTCAAATAATATTCATTAATGGGAAGCATTAGACGTTCACCATTACAATCAATTAATGAATCACCTTCATAAACCTTCTTTAGAACAAACGACCCTTCCCATGTTGGCTTAAATTTGCTGCCCATCCTTGATGGGCTAAAGTAGGCCTATGAAGAACCAAGATGAAGTCACTTTCTGGAAGTTCTAGAACATACCATTATTATGGGCATGAACCATTTTGACCGGTAGAGTTCAAGATCTTGTTGAGCTGCAAGCATTTCTCTTCAATACCTTCAAGCTCTTCCAATCAAAGTTGGGCATTATGTTTCATCGTAATTTGATTATTGATGGAAATTCTTAAAAGGGAAGTGCACTTCTATGAAAAGAACAACCTTAGCTCCATAACTAAAACAAAAGGCATAGATTGAATTAGTGTCCCATAAGTGATCCAATAGGCCCACAAGACTTCAACCAACCTTTCATACCACTTATGTTTGTTTTCATCAAGAATTTTTTTAAAATCTGAACAAGTGTTTTATTGAAGGCTTTAGATTATCCATTTTCTCAAGGTAATAGATAGTAGAATACTTTCAATCAATATTATGTTTTTTAGAGAAATAATTTATTTTACTTGACCAAAATGTTGGACCATTATGGGATATGATTCAGCAAGGTACACCAAATCGATATACAACATGCTCTTTAAAAGTGGAGTACATGGTGTGCCTTCACCTTCAAACCACTTCTAGAAGTAATCGGTCATAGCTAATATGAAATGGTGTCCTTTAGTATATGGAGGATCAATGGGCCTATGATGACTATGCCCCAACACTCAAATGGCTAAGAGGCAACTGTTGAATGTAACATATTAGGTGGTTCATGTAGGGTGACACCATGTACTTGACACTAATGACAACAATGTACAATATCCATACAATCATTGATCATTGACCAATAATAACCAAGTCTTTCAATTTTAATTTTCATTTTAAAGAATGATGGGCACCACACCCGACATGTATCTCAATCATGATATTTTGAGCTTCATCTTTATCTAAGCAATGTAGCTACATCGATCAAATGACCCTTGATACAATATATTGTTGATTAAGGCATATGATAATGTTCACTTCATTGTTTGATTTTCTAAAGAATTGTATGATGAAAGTCTTCCTTCATGTAGATAATCTATAAATGGCTACCTCGAATTAGCCTCTTCATGACTTTTAGCATGGGCACGTTCTATTTTAGTTTTATTATTATAATATAAATCTATAGAAGATAGAACCTAATGATTTTGGATCTTAATTGGAATATATTCTTCTTATGGAGCGATCTCTATTTTGGGATGTATTACAAAATTAAGTTTTTTTATACATAATACTTATTTAGTTTGGGTTTATAATCTATTTATTTTAAATAAGTTAATTACTTTGATCCAATTATATAATTTAATTAGTTATGGTTTGGCTTGATTGATTAGTTTGATATGAATGATTGATTAGATAATTATGTTTAGTTTTTTTGATTTTGATATAGTTAAAGTTTACTTAATTTAATTTATCATATTTAAGTGACTTGATTGAGTTAAGTTAATGTTTGATTATGTTTATTTTTTATTTATTTTAGTTAACCAATTTAAGTGTTTATTTTAATTAAGGGTTGAATTAATTTTCAACTATGTATAAGTGACCAATTCAAATAGAGTCTGATGATTAATTAGCATATATTTAATTGATTACTTTTTTAATCTAAATGGCTGAATTAATGAGTGATCAATATTTAATTTAGTTTAGTTAAATAATTATCTTAGTTAAGGTTTAATAAATGATTGTTAGGTGTACTAGTTAAAATTTTAATTTATTTAAATCTTGGTTGATCATGTGGCATGGTTGTTTTGATTATATTTCAATCCATTGTTATTTGAATTTATCATAACAAACTTGATCAAAGTATGATGAATGATCAATTTGGTGTTCATAATTATATTGATTAATTGATCTAGATAATTAAAGATTGATTATTAATTGTCTTAATTTATGTCGTTAGTTTGTTCAAATTGGGTTTAATTTCATTAATTGTTTGATTAACTTATTTAATTAATGATATTTTAAATTTAACGTGATTAATTTAGTTATGTTGTTAGTTTTATTAAAAAAAATTTTAATTAGATTAATTAGGTATTCATCCATGACTTAGCCATGATTTTGATTAATATTAATTTATGATGAATTTAATTAAGTGTGTGGTTCAAGTTAAACTTGAATTAAGGATTAATTTTGATTGGGCTTATTTAATTTAATTTGGTTTAGTTAAAAAATTAATTAATTTAATTTAAAATTTCATTATCAATTTGACTAAAGGTTGATCTTAGTTGAAAGTTGATAGATTAATTAGGCTTAATTTGGTTGGATAATTAATTCAATTAACATAAGATTAGTGATGAATTGAGCCTTTATTTTATTAAGTGATTAATTTGATAATCAATTAAATGAACTCTGATTAAGTAATCATTAATTAGCTTAATTAGATGCTTATCTTAATTAATTTACTAACATAACCAAAACCTAATGGATGATTAGTTGCGTTCATCATGATTCATTTAATTAAATGATTGATTGAATTAAGATCGAGTTAATGATTGATTTTAATTAAAGTTTTAATGAATGATAATTTTAATTCATGATATTTAATATAATTGATACTTAATTTTGGTTTCTCGCGATTAGTTGAGTTACATTCCAATAAATGATTACTTCTATTTATTAAGTTCAATTTGGATTCAGTTGAAAATTAATTTATGTTTATTTGATCTAATTTAGGGTTCGATCAATGAGGTTTTAAGTTTTACTTCGTTGATAATTTTAGCTTAGTATTTAATTTATAATATTTTCCTTATAATTTAGCTCTAGTAATTTCAACTAGATATTGATATTTTTTATGATTTATTAAATCCTAAGAATATTGTTTTAGAGTTTTAGCAACTTTAGAGGGCTTAGAAATTTTTCCTAAGTCCTCCATATTATTAGAAGTGTTCTATAGTGGTTTTGTAAAATATTGATAATTAAATGGGGCTTTTAATTTTCTAAGATTCTTCCCTATAAGAGGAATCAAGAGAAGGTTTATTCGTATTATTTAAAATTTTATTCAAAGTTCAGATTTATTAAATGAATTAATTAATCCACTTAATCACTTAATTAGGTAAGTTTTATGGGAATTTAATATTTTTCTAATGTTCATTGAAGTTAAGTATAGTTGTTTGATCTATTTTGATTATTTCTCATAAATTTTTTAATTTTTAATTAATTATTTCATAGAATTAGGCATTTAAACTTTGTAATTCAATAACTTTTAACCCACTCATTATTTGGGCTTGAAATTTTTATGGTAGGTGTATCTAAAAATTTCAAGTCAATTTGATTAATATTTTATGATTAATTTAAAATTTTGTTTTCTATTAAAACCTAAATCAATCTTAAAATATTCAATAAAATGGTGGTCGGAGGTGAGGTGATTTCTTGGATTGACTTGAAGAACATGCTTCAATCACATCCTATGTCACGATGAGAAGATAAGATGACTAAAAGTCCTCTCGGTGGCCATAGGCATGTGATGAGAATTACATTGGATCTTCCTTGACTTTTAAGCTCATCTCTCCCCTTCTCTTTTTTCTATGTTTGGCTCCATCACACACCATTTGAACTAAAATAACATTAGATTCAAACAATCTTTGGGAGATTCATGGGTTGGCAAGGCTTTATTTGGGTTTACTTTAGGGTAAACCTTGTGTTAACCCCATTTGACCTAAGTGGTTTTCTTTTGAGTTGGCTCAAATGATTCAAGTTAGTTCATTAATTTTTTGGATTAAGTTCAATCATTTTTAATTGATCACTTGATGGCTTAAGGTTTAATCATTTAAAGTTTTATGTGGGTTTGATTTAATTCAAGCTAAGTTTATTTCATTTGACTTAAATAAGTAAAATTGAAAGTCAAAGTCAAATTGGTCATTTTAACTTTATATTAAGTTTCATCTATGTTTAATTGAGTATTTAGGATAATTTGAATCTATTAATTTTAATTAGTTTTGGTTCAATTTTAAATTATACCTATTTTGACCCAAGTTTGGCTTAATTAATCTAGATGGGTTTACGTAGATCAAATGATCAAATCTATTAAATTAAACTAATGGTAAGATTATAATTAATTATGTTTAAATATGAATTTAAAATGATTTATAATATTTAATTTGGCATAATTTCAATGTAATTTGAATTTAGATTTAGTCGATTTATTTGAGCCCACATAGGTAAAGTAACCTAATTAATTCATTTGAGACCTCATTGGTTTCAAAAAAATTTAGATTTATGTTTGATTATGCCTATTTGATAATTTTGAGCCTTTGGGATGGCTCAATTTGTTCAAACTTTGATTGATTGACTTTTCACTTAGTCGTCCATAGTAGTCAACTTTAGGTCAAATGACCTAGTTGACCACTTTAAACCTCATATAGATTTATTTTTGGGCCAAGTTGTGTTTGTACATTGGTTTTATACTTTTGTTTGATTTGATTTTGATTTATTTGATTTTTCTTAAACTTAGGTGTAATTTTTGGCTTGAATAAGTGTATTAGTCAACCATCCAAATTACCTCACCTAGGCTCAATTGAATTTAAATTTTGATTTAAATATATTTAGTTTTGATTTGTATTGAATTTTATGAATTTTAGATTTGATTGGGTTCACCTAGTCAAATTGGGTTAGGTCAAGTTCTAGTGGGTCAATTAGGTGATCTAAGTTGTCACTCGAATGTGTTTGGCTTTAAGTTTAATTTTAATTTTATATTTATATTTGATTTAAGTTGTTAATTGATTTTGATTTGGTCATGCATCTAGTCACTAAGTGTCTATTTATGAAGCTCTTAATCTAAGATTAGAGATCCTAATTACTAAGATTGAGATGATGTCAACCTCATTCAAAATGAGATCAACAACACTATGATATGTATGAAAACTAGATATTGCACATATAGTGGGAGTGGTGAGGTATATGAGTAATCTAGGCAAGCATCATTGGGAGGAAGTGAAATGAATTCTCGGTACTTGAGAGGAACAACCAATAGGGTGCTTTATTTTGGAAGTGCAATAATCAAACTAGGGGTTCATATATTCAAATATATAAGGAGATATTAATAGTTAGAGGAGTATAACAAGCTATATCTTCATATTAAAAGTACAGTGATGAGTTGGGTCTTCAAGTTCAAGAAGATAGTTATACTCTCAACCACAAAAGTTGAGTATGTGGCTATGACTTAAGGCTAGCAAAGTGATGATCTAGCTATAAAGCTTTTGGAAGAATTAGGCAAGCGACAAGGAAGTGACAGCTTCATAGTGACAATATGAGTGTTATTCATTTAGCTAAGAATCTGCTTTTCATACCAAGATAAATCACAAGCTTAAGGTACTATTTCATATGCACACTCTTAGAAGGTTTTGACTTTACTTTTGGAGTGAGGAATGATCCCTCCCATCTTAGATCTAGGAGACTTCTAGACACTTAGACTTCCTTAGTGGGACACATCTAGTGATTCAGGGGAACACTAAACCTAGGCCTAAGACTTATAGGGCATAACCTTAAGCATAGAGTTTACCATAGGACAAGTAAGTTTCACCTACACTAAGGCTGAACCAAGACATTTACCCATCAACTCATCCAAACTTAAGCTCATATGATTGGAGCTAAGCCATCTTGAACCTATTCAATTAATCTTAATTGAATTTTGTTTTCCAATCAAGCTCCAAGCCAAATTAACTTGGACCTTAACCCAAGTTAGCCCACCATAATCCTATAACTTCATTCAAACCCATTCAAGTAAACTAAATCCAATTTGATTTTTTTCACTCTAATTATTCAATAGATCATTTTAAACTATTCCAACACTTGCAATCAAGCTAATTGAATCAAGTGAATTTGATTAACCCATATTAGCCCATTTGACCTAAAAGGTTCAAATGATGCAAAACCCAATCAAGCCCAAATCAATTGCAATCCAAACCACCAATCAACTTCAAATTAATTATTGAACAAATCCCAACCATCCATAACTCCAATTAGTCTAAGTTGACAAGCCACTTGACAGACCTAAAAGGCCTAATTAAGCTAAACTTCAATCAAACCCCATTAGATCAAACCAAACCATCCAATCTCTTCATTGATGATTCTAAGTCACTATTGAAAACTCCACTATAATCAATTAAACTTAATCAAGCCAATTTGGCCCTTTGACCTAAGTTGACCCATTTGACCCAAAGGGTCAAATTGAACTAAATCAAATCCTATACCAAATTAATTGAAATAAATGAGTCTAATTAATCACCAATTAAATATTGAACATGATCTAACCTTTAATTTGAATCACATTGGGTCAACCCAACCTAATTGACCTACTTAGCCCAATCGACCTAAAAGATAAAATTGAACCAAAAATCATTCCCTAATCCAAATGAATTCAAATCAACTCTTCCAATCAATCACCAATGATCAATTGAACATAAAATTAACCCATGCTCAATCTAATTTGGTCAAATTGATCAAGCGACCCATTTGAACCAATTTGAAGCATATGAACTAAATCCAAATCTCACCAAAATTGAATCAAATAAATTGCACTAACTCATTCCAAATGACCAATTAAACTTACCCAAACTTTCACTTTGACCCAATTTGGTTAAAATGGTCAACTTAGCCTAACATGACCCATTTGACCTACATTAGTCAAATTAAGCAACCAAGCTTGGCATGACTCTTTTTTTTTTTTTTTGGGGTTCTTTAACTCCCCACCCCTTGGCTTTTCTTGGACAAAGGACCACTAACCCAACCTAACCTAAGGTTGTTGGGTTCAGCTTTAGCCAAGAGAAGGTGAGCTCATCCATGGGAAACCATTGGTCCACCTAAGGAGTGTACACCTCATTGCAGCCACATTCCCTCAACCTCTCATACTCATCCACCTCGAAATCCCCTACCACCTTGACCACCCTGCTAACGGACGCAAAGGATGAGCTAATCCTAGCTCTTAGTTTAGTTGGGAAGGTGAGTATACTCCTCCACATTCATTCAAACTCACCGAGAGCTTCCTCAAAGCATTCTACACGTCCCACACTCTCTCACGAGCTTCAGGTACACCCTACTGCCGTGAGACCAGCTCTCGGCAGGGGCAGAGCTCTATTCTTTCAAACCTATACCAAACTCAAATTAACTCTTCCCACACCTTCATCTCACTCGAGCGAATAAAAAAGAAACATTTCCCAGCGATTATAACATGAAAGGCATCACTAGAGAAACTCGGTGTGCATTGTGGTGGCATTTGGTTCCTGAACCAATTGACAAGGAGGTAGCTTGAGATCTTCTAAATAGGGCTTCGTCTCTTCAAGAGGCGAAGCTATCGTTGGACCGTGGTCTATAGCGGTGAGATAAAAATTCATCAACCGTAGTCTTGGATATTAGGTGTTGGTCTTTTCTAAAGTGATTGGTGTTTTTATGTGATCTCTACCATATGATCTCCTTAGATTTCTTCCTTGATCATTTTGGAGGGTGTCGGCGAACTTAGATCAAGTGTGGCGAAAGCGGGGTGTTCTTCTTTCGGTACTCATGGGATGACAGATCATCTGTCATTCATTATACGTGATTAGAATGGATGATCGTGATTAATTATGTTAGAAATCTTGATTTAATCTCTTTAAAATCATGGGGTTAATCTCGACGTTGATTCAAGATCGGACGACCAAGACAAAAGCGCATCCGCCACTTAGTCAACTACCACGTTGGATGATTTAAGTAGCCAATGCTATGGTGCCATGTGGAAAGCATTGTCGAGTCAGCTTCCGCATGGCGTCGATAGTTTGAAATGATTAATTAATGTTTTAAAATATAATTAAATAGCCAAAACTTCAAAAAAACATAACTAATTATAGAAAAATCTAAAAATGCAAATAAACCCATTTTGGAAAGCTTAGATAGAGGAAAATTTTAGTAAAATAAAATACCTAATTAATACCTAATGAATAGTGCTTAATTAAGGTTTGAAGCTGGCTAATTACCTTAATTAAGGTCAAATTACTTGGCTAATTATTTCCAAATTTGGTAAGATGATTCTATGAGATGTCTACCTCCCATAATGTTCTTGAAATTATTTGCCATTTGGTTTGAAGATTTTAGATTTTCAACCCAAATTTTCCTCTTTAATTAACTAAATAATTATCAAAATTAATGAATAGTAAAAATTAAGCCTTTAGTGTTATTTAATCAATGTAAATAGTGGGGATGTTGGAATCAATTAGGACACCTTTCCTAATTGTTTTCCAAGTGTATTCAGTTAAGAGTGTTCAATTAATGAGTCAAATAATTAAGAAAACTTTAAGAAAAAAATTAATGATAAAATAAAAAATAAAAAAATTGAAATTGATTTAAATAAGCTCAAATGAAACCCATTAATCCTTTTATGTGTTTAATAGCATAAAGCCATTAAAGAAATTATGATTATCCCATTGGTGTGGGAAAATCATAAGAGTATTTAAAGTGAATATTTTTCTTTTTTAATTTGATTAACTCTTAAGCATGAGCCTAATTCCATTAGACTTCTTTAGGTGCATTGTTGATTTTATTTTCCCAATGCATATCATTGAAGGCTCATGATCAAGTGGTTAATTAAATTAAAGATGCTTGGGAAGGGTGTGGGAAAAATTTATGACACCATATAAAGTTTAGGAATTTCTTATTTAGATGATCAAATATAGCATTAAGGAATAAACATATTATCTTGAAATATAAACATGTTTTCTTTAATGGATTCGATCATTTAATAAAAGACTCTTAAGGCTAATGGGTCTTTCGTGTACCAAGATTTTCTCTTGAACAATATAGAAGGTAGAGCAGGTTTATTTTAAAGCGAGTTCATGCTTCCCAATAAAGGCGAGCCTATAGTTAATTATATCTTAAGAAATGTCTCATCTTAAGAATACTCTAGATTAAAGAAACAAGTTGTTATTTCTAAGGATTTCTAAGCTAGTTTTCAAAGGATTGATATTTGGAATTTTCAATTGGTGTGGGAAAATCATAAGAGTATTTTTAAAGTGAATATTTTTCTTTTTTAATTTGATTAACTCTTAAGCATGAGCCTAATTCCATTAGACTTCTTTAGGTGCATTGTTGATTTTATTTTCCCAATGCATATCATTGAAGGCTCATGATCAAGTGGTTAATTAAATTAAAGATGCTTGGGGAAGGGTGTGGGAAAAATTTATGACACCATATAAAGTTTAGAATTTCTTATTGAGATGATCAAATACAGATTAAGGAATAAACATATTATCTTGAAATATAAACATGTTTTCCTTTAATGGATTCGATCATTTAATAAAAGACTCTTAAGGCTAATGGGTCTTTGTACCAAGATTTTTCTCTTAAACAATATAGAAGGTAGACAGGCTTATTTTAAGCGAGTTCATGCTTCCCAATAAAGGCAAGCCCTATAGTTAATTATATCTTAAGAAATGTCTCATCTTAAGAATACTCTAGATTAAAGAAACAAGTTGTTATTTCTAAGGATTTCTAATTTGGTTTTCAAAGGATTGATATTTGTAATTTTCAATTGGGGTGATTCAAATTGGAGAGAGTTATTTTGGAATCCAAATAAGATTAAGTAGGAAATGTCTATTGATATTGGGATGCCCAATAGACATTTCAACTATCTTTAATTAGGCTTTAAATTTTAGAATTTAATTTAAATTTTGAGTTGAAGTTTTCTTAGAAGTTTAGGACTTAGATTCTAGTAACAAGGCGTAGAAATGTCTAGGGTTGAAGACTTATTCTAAGAATGATGCTTCAAACCTAGTCTACAAGTGCTTGATACATGTCGGATGCTCGACTTAGTTTTATTTTGGCAATTAGTTTTTCCCCACTTAAAGGAAATTGATCTATCCTTGGCTCTTACGGACTTACAATCCAGAGGGGTTGCCCTAACACCACTTAAGCATATTTTAAATTCATGATACCAAGTCTTATAAATGCAAGGTGGTGAGTTATTGTATTTATTAAGAAAGGAATCTATGAAACCTAGACTCACTCACTATTCCTTAAGATCATGTAGGGTGTGAAATGCATCTAATTAATGCACATTTTTCAAATTTTTAAATATTTTGATTCAAGATTTATTTGAGGTCTTAGGTATACCTTTTTTTATGTCTAATGCCATGAAATTAAAAATGGCTATGTGCCAAGTCAATAATAGAAGGAAGGCTTCCCCAAGAAGGTGGTAATTCTCATAGATCGGATGCCCCTTATGTGCAATGGGAGAAGTTGCCCAATTCAAGGATTGGAGCAATATGATTTTATGGTTTTAAAACATGATTGATTCTAATTGATTTTATGCTTTTCCTAAGGCTTTAGTTTATGAGAGGTTTTAAATTTTCTTTTATTTTTGTTTTGATTGTTTAGATTTAAGTTGAGTATAAAATTTAAATTTTTTTTCTATGAGCCTAATTATCGAGGCATTCATTCATAGGAAAGCACAACATAAAAAGAAACCTAGAAAAGCAAGTTGATTCGATTACAAAATAAATTAATCCAATTTAATTTAAGAGAAAAGGTCAATGCGATTGAGTACCATGTACACCCGGAAGAAAGTCCTAATACAACCCAACCTCTATAAGTCTAGATCTATGGGTCTTCTTTCCAGGATAGTGTCTTTCTTTGGGAACATCCATTGGGCTTCATGGGACCACTACACCTATCTTCTAGTAGAATCCTAGACCTCATAGATCCTAACCTAATTCTAAGCTCAAATTTATATTTTAAATTCAAAAATAAATTCTAAGCCCTACAAAATAAATTTCAGAAAATACAAAGAGGGCGAGTTTAAAATAATTTGTATACAAGTTATGAACTTAAATAATTTGTAATAGATTAATTAGACACTTAGTGAATTTTCTTGAAAAAGAGGGCTGATTTGAATTTAAACTTAAAATAACTTGTGGCGATTAGTTAGGCTATAAATAAGCATAATTAATCATTCTTGGGATGTTCAACATATTCCATAAGAATTTGACTTGATTTAGCAAGTATATGTCATGCATAAAGAAGTTTGAATTAAAGAATAATTCAAATAATTCAAACTTAGAAATTCAAATAAATGAACTTTTAAAATATGAAAAATGAGGGAATATAATATGAAAATGTTTTAATTAACTTCACACATTTTATTACATAAAATGAATTAAAAAATTTGGCCAAAATAATGTTTAGATGAAAATGATAATAGGAGTGAGAAGGAAGAATAATAGGAGAGAGAATAAGAGGAAAAGGATAATCTTAGGATAATTAAATTTTCCATGCAATAAAAATATGAATAAGAATTATGAATGACATGGAAATGATTTAATAAAGTTTAAACATAATTTATTTTGCTTGACCTCATATTTAATGGAACTTATTTCATGCATTTAGTTTTTACTATCCAAAATGAATAACTTAATGAATAATTATAATATAAAAATATATAAATAATTTAGAATGATGAATCTAAAATGAATGAATCATTTATTTTATTTTAGTGAGCTTTTCATTTGCCTTAATATAGTAACTCCTAGAAAAATTCTCACCCGGTCCATGTCTAATAACTTTAGCATTCTAATATAACCAAGAATTAGGGCTGAAGAATTTTTTTTTGCATACTTGAATTTAACTTAATTAGTAGAATTTGAACATGTATTTTTTATCATCAAAATTAATCACATATGAGATGGGGCTCATGGAGTCAACAATATGTTTAGTTGTTTCTAAGAATGGGACAAAAGATTAGATAAGGAGAAATATTTTCTCTATGCATATAATTTATAATAAAGGGTATACACTTATAATTAAAGGTAAGAGTGCCAAGAGTATATCCATCTAAACACTTAAAAATATTGTCCTTAAGATTGAGTCTCACCTTGACCCTTCATATGAGTTGGGTTGAACAACCTCACCTTTCTGTCATTATTAAATATTTGATCCTACTTAAGGTGGGTAGCTATAAGGATAAAATTTAGTATGATGTATTGCCTATAAATATAACACATATTTTATTAGGTCACCTAGTTTTTTGATTTGAGTATTACATATTATGGTAAGGAGAACTGTTATGCCTAAAACATCATAATATAATAATTAAAATTTACTCATCAAAACTACAAAACAGACTACTATTGCACCACATAAGCCATCCTTTGACATCAAACAAAAACTACATTCAAGTAGAATGCCATACTGCAGGTATTAGTGGCTTTATCCTTTATCATTAAGAAAAGTGGTTGTGCATATAATAGCATCATAATTATACTTAAGTTTAAGATAAAGAGAGATTCAACATCATAATATGAATAATAAGTCCATCAATGAGATAACCAAAAAGTAAAAGTTTTTTATATTAAAACTTGATGACATGTTAAAAGTTATCTTTAGCTCCAACTATTATTTATGATAAATCTTGATAGTGGAAATTATTAGACCAAAATTGAGGTAAGAAATGCATGGAAGACTACCTTCAAGGCCTCAGATGATCTTAATGAGTGGTGAATCATCCTCTTTTGATTATCCAATACTTTCAAAACCTTTAGAAGGTAGAAAAACACTATTTTGAAGTCATATATAAAAAAAAATTGTGGTCTATTTTAATGACATCCATATTGTTGATTTTGATATTCGAGAATATTTGAAGTACCTTGTACCAATATTTGAGACATAGAAAGTATTGTGTTACTTGATGTTACTTTGACTATGAGACCATAATAACTTCCTACTTAATATTCTACTTCATCTTTATTCTAACTCGTTTATTTATATTGAGGTTGAGAATGAGATGGAGAAGGACAAGAAGGATAGCACTGAGAACCTTGCAATTGATTATATCATTACTTCAAAGTTTGAATATGATGTAGTGCAGAGGCGGAAAAAGCTACCCCTTATATTATTATTATCTATTACTATTATATGGACATATGGTGTGGTAGAGAGTTAGGAGATGATAGCTCATATTTAGCTATTATGTCTAAGGTTGCTATCAAAATTAATAGATTATAAAAGAAAATGAAAAAATATCCTGCTTGTACAAGTAGGACAAATGAGTGCTTTATGTCTTATTCACAGTGAAGAATATGAAGTGTGGGATACAACATATCTTCTATCTAACTTTATAAAATTCCTTTGAAAATTTACACATAAATAATTAGATAAAATTTAATTTTGTGTAATTTTATTTTACAATAATATATATCCATAGGTTCATGGGTAGATAGCTAGAAAATATTGAATTATTCAACTAGTTATTTAACAATGAATATACATTTAATTTTTGTTGATTATTTATTTAATTTTCTGAGTGATGTATATTTATTTTTTATCTTTTGTTTAATTTTATAAATGATATACACTTAATTCTTTTATATTGTTGCTATGGAGATTGTAATTTAATGCATCAAACTTATAATATGTTATGGTATATAAGTTATAGTTGCACTCTAGTGCATCCAACTTATATTAGAATATGTCATTATTGTTGTGATTGTAATGTAATGGATTAAATTTATAATTTGTTAAGTTATAGCTATTAAGATTGCAATGTAATATATCAATATTATGGTTTATTGTGTTACAACTTATTTGACTCATATTTAAATCACATTTGAATCTTGTTCGAAGAATATTCCAATCTTATTTGAACTATTCAAATCATGTTCAAACTTTATTCAATTTGATTTAAATCTTATTTGAATCATGTTCAAACTTTATTTGAACCTTAAATGAATAGATTAGAATCTTCCACATACTTTCTTTTAAATGTGTTCATACCTTACTCAATATTCAAATAGGTTAGAATCTTAAACTTACTCATATTTTATTTGTAATTTTGTTTGATCCTTGCTCAAAGACTACAAATACGAGAGAGAGTTTAAAACAAAAGAACTTTCATGCATATTCATCCAAGAAAATAAATAAAGATGATATTTTTCTTATTAGTATTATTATGAATAATATAAAGTCAAATTTCCAAATGGGTATTCCATCAAATAATTTTTTTGGGTGTTTTGTTACTTATAAAGCATTATAAATGCTATCGCAATAACAACTGTGAGTAGTGACGGCAAGCGAATCTAATAATGTTGGTAGCTAATAACAATAAATAAGAAGCAACGAGCGACTACAAGCCAAGCTTAATAATTTCATTGTATTTAAAATTTTCATAAATCATATAATAGTAAATAAATTGAAAATCAAATTCACAATAGCCCATAAAATAAAATTAAAGATTTTAGAAAAATTACATACATAACATATAATACTATATATATATATATATATATATATATATATATAATATTTTGATATTTATTGATATAATTTTTTTTTATATATGAAAAAATTTAACTTAAAATGTTAATAATTTTAATTTGATATTAAAATTTTAAATATTATTTATATAAAATAAAATATTAATATTTAATATATAAGTATGTGAAAATTATACATCATGCACGTAAATGCCTCGAGATTTTATCATTGAATAAAATTTATCGATACAAGCCATGTCGGTCTACATGTCAATGGTGACAGTGGCTCGCAATAATAAGCGATAAACGACGGATGGACGAAGACAGAGAGTTGGGGCCTTCGTGTCAACTTGGATTATTAGACTTTCTTTATACCAACTAAAATCAGTTAATCAAATGCCTGTGGTAACTATGGAGCTACGCGTCTGTGTAATAGCCGTTAATCGGGTCTTAAGTGGCAACGATAATAAAATAAGATATTAAGGGTACATCCGCACGTGCGATTGGCTAAAGCCGCATTAAATTAGACTGGCATAACCCACCGTCTCTTAGCTCGGTTGGTGGGCGTCTCGCAACCCCAGGCAGTTCTCCAGCAGCGCATCGTAATGGTGGAAAAAAACGAGTAGCGTGTGAGTGATGAATGTAATCGAGCTCAGGATTAATCATCACGCTTCAGATGGGTGGGGTGTTTGATACCCATTACAAAAAAAATTAGACTGGCATCGCGGACAAGCGGCGGGCAAAGCGGCACGATGCGTGTGTGTCGATCACCACCATCTGCCGGTGCCAGCCAGTGAGGCCGAAGATTTGGTTCGAACCGCGAAACCCAACTTGAATGAAATAATCCAAGTCAATATATTAAAATTTAAAGTTATTGTAATATATAAATATTAAAATGCTATAATTTATTTACTATTTTATCAAATTATTAAATATTTGATCATATCAGAGTAAGTACAAAAATTAAATAGTCTAAGAGAATAAAAAAACAATAATTATGCAAATAATCAAATACATGATAATATATACCTATTTATACTTTTATATTTACTAAACTTTATATTATATTTTAAATATTTTAATATAAATACTTATTATATTTGAAAAAAATATTTAAACTTAATAGATTTTATTTGACTCAATTTTCAAATTTTGCCCAATATTAAACATTATAATTCAAATAGAATTTAAGTTAATTTAAAATAAAATTTTATTTTTTTTTTTTTAGATGGCTCGTTCAATAATCACCTTGATGGAGTAGCAGGGTCGACGTGGATCGTGACTGGCTATAAAAGTCTGTCAACGTGTTGACAGCCTTGGCATGTTCTCAACGCACTTAATCCATAACTGTAACGAATCATGACCGTTGATTTTACTGGCAAGTACATCAGGAAAGAGAGAGACTGGCCAAATGAATTCAAAAAATAAACTATATATATATATATATATATATATATATATATATATATATATATATATATATATTATGAGGCAGTATCTCAATCTTATACGAACTTATTCATTGGAGGATGGATCAATATTTTCACTTTATGATCTTAACAATTCATTAAGAAATACTTTGATGCTCACATCAGAGCAATAAAAAATTTAAAATATCGACAGCCTTCAACAATATATTAACAATTTTATTAATTTAATTTTTAAGATTGTTAAAATGCTCATTATTTTAGTAGCATACTTATAGTGCATTAGTTAAAAAATAAGTAAGAGAATCTCAATAGGTTGATTAGAGCACTCACCTGGATTAAAAAAAAATATTTTATAAGTTCTTTACTTTTAATTTTTTTAATAATATAATAATTTTAAATATTTTTGAACAATATCATTTCCAACTACAACTAATTAACCATGATTTCTTTTCCGATGGGAAAAGACAATAACACACTGAGGAGATGAAACAATAAATATAAAATATGTTCAATTTAGCTAGCCACTCAAACTAATTAGCGAAGAATCCATAGCATCATACTTTAACTTAACACCACCTTAACTAATGAAAGATGGTTCAATCACTTCTTTCATTGAAATTAAATAGTTCTAAAACATGAACAATTCAACAAATCATCTAGTTGCTTAAATTAAATAGTGACAATAACATCATACAAGTACAAAAAAAATGTTCAAATTAGAAATAAAAATACAATAATAAATTAAAACTTAGTCATCATTAGTCTCTCTTCATCATCATTCGTCTCCTCCTCCTCCTTCTATTTGGCTCCCTTCTCCATTTTAGCTTTCATGACAACCATATGAGTTTCCATCTAAGGAGTCAACCCTCTATGTCCTCAACCATCCCCACAACGCATTGTAACTATCTGATTAAATCATTGTTGCTTTGGAGAATGAATGACATGCATTATAGGCCAACCCATGACATATGTCCTTTCCTTATTCTTACCTAACCTCTTTCTAGATATCATATTGTCCCCTAAAATTATTGTTGACCTCATTTTGGATGAAGTTAATATTATTTTCAAAGTTTTAATTAGGATACCTAATCCTAGATTAGGAATCTCTTAATTAGACAAATAGGGCACTATACTTGGTAGCCTAATGCATTCCTTCTTAAGTTTAGCACAACCTAATGGGTTTAAGTGAACTCAAACCAAACCTGAAACAAAAGTGAACTTCCAAATAAAACACTTACCAATTAAAACCTAAATTGAATTAAGCTTAAGTTAAGTTAATTTAGGAAATTAAACCTATTTACCCTAATTTAAGAAAATCACATAAACCAAAATAAGTCCAAATAAACTAAAACAAAATTAGACCAATTAAATAAAATAAAATTAATCCCAAATCAAGGTCAAAATGGCAAGCCTTTCACATAGGGTTTGACTTATGTGTCCCACCATGTCAAAGGTCAACCCCACAAAATTTGACCAAATAAAATCATTCCAAATGATTTGGATGATTATATGAACATATTTAAACATGAATTTAAAATAATACAAGTTCAATATGACCTTAATTAGGCTAATTAAGTCATTTGATCTAAATGGGTCTTATTGTTCAAACCCAAATCAAACTCAAATCAACCCAAATCAATTGTCCAAAATTATTTGAAAATTATTATTGAACATAAACCAACCCATCATTGGGTCCACCTTGGCCAATTTGGTCATTTGACTCAAATGAACCCAAACTTAATCCATTAAGCCCAAATCTTCTCACACATGTGCTTAAGCATGCTTCTAGTTGGGTCAAACTAGTCATTTGACTCAATCAAATTCAAACCTAACCCAAGCATAACCAATAAGACCGGGATGGACCAAATTGGGTTTTAAATCTTAAGTAAATGAAATTGTTTGATCCAATGCATTCTAATTCCTTGGATCAACATAATTGAAATACAAATACATTGTAATTGAGCCAAATAAGCTATTTGACTCAATCTAATCCAACCCAAACCACTTAAGCCATAAAGGGTTTAATATGGAATGAACTCTTGGATAATTGCAAATTCCATTAAATTCATTAATTGAAAACAGCATAAAGAATGAAATTGATGTAATTGAAGCATTAACCTATTCCTAATTCACCAAATGAAATGAGTAAGCTTAACTTATATCAACATTCCTTACATGACATAATTGAACCCAATCCTTTGGAATGCACTCAAACCCATCTTAAAATGAATTTAGGATGATTGGAAACCAAAACCAAGTAGATTAATCAAGCCCAAATGCATCTAAAATGATGGAATATACCATGGCAAAGAGAGAGATTGCATAAAGCCAAATCTAATTTGAGCAATCCCTCATCCCCTTAACATTCGACCTCCTTAAAGCCTTGGATTATTAAACAATTGAGGATCCTTAGAGTTCACCTCTAAAGACATCAATTAGCCATGGTTGACAAAGGAAAGGGAAAATCCAATAAGAGGCTTTTAGCCTCTAATTGAAAAAAAATCCATAGACATACTCTCAAGCAAAATTGACATTTCCATTACCTTCCGCACCTAAAACGAAGATGATCATGATCATGCCCCAATCCCCTCACCACCGATAGCCAAAAAAAAAAAAAATCAAAGTCACCAAAACTATTAACGAGTTGGTCTAGGAGCCAATCCAATCAGGGAGGCAATCCAATTCCTTCCTCCCATAGCTTCATCACATCATTTCAAAAGTGTTCGAGTTGATCCTATCATCGAGGTCACCGGAGTTGAGGTATTCCATGAATGCCACCTTTAGCTTTCAATTTTGGTCATTATTGAAACACACTTGATCTCAAGAGAGATCAAACCACATAGATTCATTCCATTTCATCCATCGATTTTTTGGAATTGAAATTGAGCAATTTCAACGATTAGATTGACAAAATTATCTCAAATGACTACGGTTCTCGACTTACGCCATTTTGTAGAATTTAAAATCTCCACGTCTATTTCTTTTCTAAGGAACATAAAAGAAATGAACGACCAAGATCTAGCCGATTATTTGATTAAACCCTTAAGGATTGATGAGCCGCTTTGATCTTGATGACGCCCAAATTTTCCCACATGCATCACTTTTTGATGCGGGATCCACATGGATCCCATGGGGACAAATGCTACGATCATGCGTGAAAGCGGCCACATCGATTCATGTGGATCAGCATTTAAAATAAAAAATTTGGTTTTGTATTTAAAAAATTAAGGAAAAATACTAGAAAAAAAAATCATAGAAAATCCAATATAGCTCCAAATATTATAAATTTGGGCTCTATAGATTCTTCATGATGAGAGGAATCCATTAAAACTAAAATCCCCAAATTTTGTGAGGGTATTTTGTCCTTAATTTGGGTTTGAATGAAAAATTTCAAACATAAATTAATCCCAAACCATTGATCAAAATAATGAGAGACTTTGGTGAATTGAAATTGACGTTAAGATACATATTAGGTGAATTTTCATAATTTATTGATTAATAAATCTAAAATTTGAAATTTAAACTCAAAATCCTAATTTTGATAAAATAAATTAAAATTAAATGAAATAAAGTAGGAAAAATGATCAAATCATTTAAAATCATCATGACACACCTATTGAACATAAATAAACCATTGAATGTTTTGAAACCTAATGAATAAGAAAATCACTTAATTTGATCTTTAATTGCATTTAATTCAATTAATTAACTTGAACTTAAATAAATCATAATAAATCAACTAGAACCCCAAAATTATGAATAAATCCTTTATGGATGCATATTATAGAGGGTAATCAAGAAAAATAAAACTCATAAATGATCCTCATTAAATTAGGCTTAATTTAGATTTTAATGAAATAGTTAAAATTATAATTAATCCCAAAATATATATTTGATTAAGGTGACATTTTAAGAAAATCAAATTGTCAAGGAATCCTACTTTCCATTTAAATTTCAAACCCAATTGAGCTCTAAATTGGGAATTCTTGAATTTCCAAGTCTTTAAGTCAATTTAAAAGAAATAATAAATAAAAATCATAAAAATTACAAAATCCATAATATAAACTTAAAACATCATAATTGACATCAGACACTTAAATAAAAAATACCCAAGCAATCTAAAAGTAAAGAAACCCTAATTAAACATAAGTTAATGATTATGGATAAGTAAAATTATGGAATTTAATCACATTCCAAAATTAATAATAACAAAATTAACCATGATAAATCTATTAATAAGCTAAAATATAAGGTTCACTAACCTCTGAACTTTGTAATCCATCAACATATAAATACATTAAGGCCATTTAGATTAAAGGACTAAAGTGGCCACAAATGCAAATATCAAAGATTAAGAATAATTATACTTTAGGGTAAGTTGAATTGGATTTGAAATGACATAAAGATTGAAAGCAACATTGGGTAAGTTTAATGCACAAGAAAATAACCCTTCTTTAAACTCTTTAGGTAATAATTACAAAAAAAATCACATTATGCTAAGTGATAGAAGGAAACTCTTTTAAAATAACATAATTTATCCCTTCCTTTAAAATGAAATGAAATAAATTGAATTATTCAATAATGTATGAAATCATTATTTGGAATCAATCATCTTAAACTAGGTTCATTAATAAACATTAGACACTTTCATGACATGAATAAATTGAAATATGAAGGAATAATTGATGCAAATGGGTTATAATCAATGAATAATCAATTCAATATAATAAAAATGATGCAAATGGGTTATAAAATTGAAGCATAATAAATTGATTAATATTAAACTTAAAATTGAATGTAAGTTTACGTAAGTTAATAAAAATCAATGAAATAATCAAATGAAATTAACTTGAATTGAATAAATGAATAAGATACTTACACCTAAATGTAATAAGTAAACTAATCCATTTGAAAATGAAATAAACAAATGAAATGAACATAATTTAAATGAAATAAAAAATATAAAAAAAATGAAAGATTAAGTTAAATGAAAGAAAACATATAAGTTTACCTTAAACTAAATAATACTAATGAGTAAAATGGAAAGAATGAAATATATTAATCTAAATATGTTTTATTGACATAATAAATAAATATCAAATATGAACATTAAAAAGGAATGAACAATAAATCAAATAAAAAAACTTAAGAAAGAATCACATTTTAAAAGAATGAAAATTACAAACTTAATTCAAATCAAAATCATCTAAATGAATCTAAATGGATTAATTAAAATAATTAAGGATTTAGTTAGACTTTTAGGATAAATCTTTTCTTAGGATGAAGGCTTTATCCTATTAGGACTTGATTATTGGAGACCCCTCTTAAGGAGTTAGAACTAGAAGACAATCTAAGGAAATGATAAATCATTCTATGTTCTTATCGAGATTGAACCAAAATTAATAAATGATGCCTTGGAGCATCACTATTGGTTTGTAGCCATGGAAGAAGAATTAAATCACTTTGTTAGAAATGATGTATGGCAATTAGTTCCTAGACCTCAAGATCAAAATGTTATAGGAACCAAATGGGTGTTTAAGAATGAGTAAGATGACACGGGACACATTATTAGAAATAAGGCTAGATTGGTTGCATAAGGATATACTTAGATTGAAGGGAAAGATTTTGAAGAATCCTTTGCCTCTATAACTAGATTAGAAGCTATTAGATTGTTCATTGACTATGCTTATTATATACACTTTAAATTATTTCAAATGGATGTCAAAAGTACAATTTTAAATGGCTTTATAGATCAAGATGTCTTTGTAGAATAACCTCCTCATTTTAAAAATGTGGAATTTCTGGATCATGTTATTAAATTAAAGAAATCATTGTATGGATTGAAACAACCTCCTAGAGCTTGGTATGATAGATTGAGTAGTTTTCTTATAGATCATGATTTTAGGAAGGGTAGAGTAAATACCACCATATTCCTTAAGAATTTAGATGATAATTTAATTATTATTCATATTTATGTGGATGACATTTTATTTAGTAGTACAAATGAATCTTTATGTGTTGAGTTTTCATCTTTGATGTCCAAAGGACTTGAGATGAGCATGATGGGTGAACTTAATTTTTTCTTAGGACTTCAAGTAAAACAACAAGAAAAAGGCACTTTTATTTGTCAAACCAAGTATACCAATGACTTGATAGAGAGATTTAATATGAAAAATTTAAAAGACTCCCATGAGCCTCTACTAAACTTGATTTAGATGAGTCGAAAACCGTTGATCAAAAAATTTCTGAAGTATGATTGGTTCACTTTATATCTTCTGGTATGCCTATATTATGTTTATTGTATGTTTATGTGCTCATTTTCATGCTGCTCGATAGAATCTCATGTAACTATTAAGTGTATCTTTTGCTATTTAATTGACACTTTTAGATTCAATTTGTAGAATCCTAAAATTTACTTTCATGTGACTTGATTGCTTATTCGTCGACTTTACAAGATGTAAAGTAGATATGAAAAGCACGGAATATGTTAATTTTAGGATCATCCTTAGTATCTTGGTCATCTAGAAAACAAAACTTCATTGCTCTTTTAGTCAAGTAGTATATAGCTATTGGAAGTCGTGTTCCTCGTTCTTTGGTTTAGAAGATTTTAAAATTACCTAGATCACATTCCTATTAAGTGTGACAAGTACTAGTGCAAATTGTTTAACAAAAAATCATATCCAACACTTTAGAACTAAACACATAGAAGTTATACATCACTTTATTCGGGATCATGTGAGTAAAGGTGATGTGAATATCGATTTTATTAGCACAAATTTACAAATTGTAGACATTTTACTTAACGACCTAAGAAAATTTTGTACCTAAAATGCATGTTAGGCATGTTAGATCCAAGCATGTAATTTTATTACTATTCATGGTTAAACCTTTTTTGATGGTGTCAAAAGGGGAGAAAATTATATGTTGATTTTCTTTATCTTTATGATGCATAGTTTTAAGGGGAGCCTTTTCATGTTATATTCATGTTTCATTATGCTTAAAATGTTTAAATGTTTAAATTTTTGTTTATTTACTTACTATATTTTTTTAATGCAAATTATATTTCCAAAGGTCGATGAAAGATCACTTTGCACCTTTATCATTATTGAACACCAACATATGTTTGTCATCATAAAAAAGGAAACAATATTGACTCCATAAGCCCCATATTATATGAGATTGATTTTGACGATAAGAAACACATGTTAAAATACTACTAATCAAGTTAAATTCAAGTTTGTAGAAAAATTCTTTATCTCCTCGTTCTTAGTTATATTAAATTGCTAAAGCTACTAGACATATGACGGGTGAAAATTTTTTAAGAATTACTATTTCAAGGAAAATGGAAAGCTCATTAAATTAAAATAAATTATTCATTCATGTTTAGATTCACCATTCTAAAATTATTTATATTTTTCTATATTTTAATATTACAATAATTCATTAAGTTATCCATTTTGGATAATATAAGCAAAATGCACGATATAAGTTCTATTAAATGTGTGTTCAAGAAAGGTAAATCATTTTTAAACTTTATTAAATCATTTATATGCCACTCATAATTTTTGTTCATAATTTTTAGTGCATGAAAATTGAATTATCCCAAAATTATCCTTTTCCTCCTATTCTCTCTCTATTATTCTTTCTTCTCCATCTTATTATCGGTTTCATCATAACACTATTTTGGCCGAATTTCTTAATGTATTTTGTGTAATGAAATGTATGAAGTTCATTCAAAATAATTTCATACAGTATTTCCTCATTTTTCATATTTTAAAATTCATTTATTTGAATTTCTAAATTTGAATTATTTTTGAATTATTCTTTTATTCAAACTTGTTTATGCATGACATGTACTTGCTAAATCAAATAAAATTATTTATAGAATATGTTGAACGTCTCGAATGATTAATTATAATTATTTAAAGCTTGATTAATCTATTGCAAGTTATTTTAAATTTAAATTCAAATCAACCTCTTTTTCAAAATAATTTTTTCCTTTTTTTTTTCAATGACCTATTTTAGGAACGTTTAAGGGAGGCTGGCCACTATTCTTTAAATTCAATAAATTTATATATTATTTAAATATTAAATTAGTATAGAACACAATTAGCTTTGATCTAAATTGATTCATGCATTATTTTGAGAATTTCTTATTTTAGAAACCCCTTTTAGTGAAATCCTTGAATGGATTTTCCTTGGATTTATTTTATTCAAAACTCCCACCTTCATGTTTAAATCTCCTTGGTCGAATTTCCTATGGGAATTCCTATATCCTTAGCAATGAATCACATAGAAAACATTCCATTTTGGGTTTAAACAAGCTTGTAAAGAAGATAATGGAAGATATCTTTGGTCGATCCCTTCTCCTTTGAATTTAAAATTCAAATTGATGCCAAATTAATTTCCCTCATTGGATCTTTTTGGCCCACTCTAGACTCCTCCCTATTCTATTTAAGAGTTTTATTTCAACTTAAAAGGTTCCAAAAGATAAAATTCTTTCTTGCTCTCTTGCTCATCCTCCGCTTTGGCGATTATAAAGTAATTCTGAGATTTTTGGCGATTCAAGTGCAAGCATTCCTCATCACTCTTCTCTTTCCCTTGGACATTTATTTTCTTGAAGATTGATTGGTAAAAGTGAAGGTTTGGTGTGATTACTCCCTTGGCCAAAAATATCAATTCCTTGGTGTTGAATTTCTAAGGCACTAAGTTCTTAAACTTCTTTTATTTCTTCTTGGCATTGAAGTTTACAAGGTTATGTAAATTTTCTTGTGTTCATTCATTATATAATCTTTAGATTTTGTTTAGATAAGAACAAACTAAGAAGATCAATTTGTTGTGGACTGACTATTTGATAATCCTTTGATTTCTTATTGGGCCTAAAGCTAACATAAGGAAATTAATTTATTTTGTGCTTAATCATTAAATATTCCTTTTGTTTCTTGTTTGATGAAGTCTCTTTTAAATGTTTTAAATTTCCTAAGTGCTTAGACATTTGAATATCCATTATTTATCCTATTGGCTTAAAGTTTCAAATAGGTTGGTTAATTTTAATTGTGCTTAACATCTTATTTCATACCTTTCTCCATTTGGCTAACCACACTAGATCTTAGATTAATTATTTTGTGCTTATTGATTACTTGTACTCAATTGGTTTATGCATATGTTATGTGGTAGCTTTCAAGTGATATAATTGAAATTCTTATTCAAGTGAAGTTATTCCAATTGCAAATACATTTATCATTTGAATGAAAGTTCGCTTGTCTATAAAGGAATTCAAATTAAAGTTTTGTGTGATTGCATTTTAGTTTCAATTTTAAAGTCATACAATAAAATCATTGCAAACTTTTTTAGAGATCATTCAAGCAATATTGAGTTACTTAATTACATTAAACATTTGATTGAAGATCTTGTTTTATTTTCATTTAAAGTTAAGTGAGCTCTCTTTTTCATTAATATTCAATTCCCTTGATATTAGTATAGAATGGGTTTTGAGTGAAAAATATTTTAAAATTGAGAGTTAGACTTTATCTTTCTTTGCCTTGTCTTAATTTCCTGTTGGGTTGTACTTGCCCATGAAGAAGAGTATGAGAGATTTATTGTAATCTCAACTTTAGTTTAGTGAATTCTAGCTTGGGTGACTAAGCGTGGATGTAGCCATTTTTAGGGTTTAGAACCACGTAAAATCTCTATGTTCTCTTTCTTTACTTTTTGTTATTAATTTTTTGTAGCTTCATTTCATTAAAGCATTATTATTAAATATTTAAGCCTTCTAGAAAAGCTAAAATTAAATTTTCTTCTAAATTTTATTTTTTAAACCTAATCCAAGCTTAACACATAAGACCAAGATAGACCAAATTGGGTTTTAAATCTTAAGTAAATGAAATTGTTTGATCCAATGCATTCCAAATTAGGATCGACATAATTAAATAAAATACATTGTAATTGAACGAAATAATCTATTTGACTCAATCCAATCCAATCCAACCCACTTATGCCATAAAGGGTTTAATATGAAATGAACTATTGGATAATTGCAAATTTCATTAATTGAAAACATCATAAAGAATGAAATTGATGTAATTGAAGCATTGACTTAGTCCTAATTCACCAAATGAAATAAGCTAGCTCAACTTATATCAAAATTTCTTAAATGGCATAATTTAACCCAAGTTCAAACCCAATCCCTTGGAATGAACTCAAACCCATCCTAAAATGAATATAAGATGATTGGTAGCCAAAAACAAGTAGATTAATCAAGCCCAAATGCATTCAAAATGATGGGTTGTACAATCAAAATAAGGGATGCATGAAGCCAAATCCAATTTGATGAATCCCACATCCGTTAGCATTCCACCTCCTTAAAGCCTTAGATAGCGTTAAAAGTTTAGGATCCTTAGAGTGGCCTCCAAGGACATCAATCACCATGGCTATCTAAGGAGAGAGAAAATATAATAAAAGGCTTTTGGTATCTAATGGCAAAAGTGCATTGGCATACTCAAGCAAAATTGACTTTTCTATTACCTTCCCCACCTAAAATGAAGATGATCACAACCTTGCCTCCGATCCCCTTCGCCAAGAAGCTAGAAAAGACCAATGTAAAGATGACCAACGTCATCAAAAATCATTCGTAAGTTGGTCTAGGAGCCAATATATGATGAGGCAAACCAATTCCATCCTCCCACAACTTTGTCATGTCATTCAAGGTGTTGAGTCATTCCCATCGCTAGAGTTGAGGTATGCAATGAATGCCACCCCTTTAGCTTTCAATTTTGGTTAGTTTTAAAAGAAACTTGATCATAGTGGAGATCAAACAATATATATTCATTCTATTTCATTCACGATGGTTTTCAAATTGAAATCAAGTGATTTCAATGGTTGGATCACATGAAATTATCTTGAAATGACAGTTCTCGATCCACCATGATTGTAGGAGGTGAAATCTCTACCATTCATTGCTTTTATAAGGAATATATGATCGAGATCTAGTTGGATCATTTTATTAAACCCCTTAAGGAAAATCATGGATCGATGAGTCCCGATCTTCAATTGGATGGCTCGTAATTAGCCCACAGCAATGTTGTTTTGATATAGATCAATGTGGATCCCGTGTGGACAAATTTCATGGTGCATGGAAAGAGGCACCACATGAATCCACGTGGATCCAATGCATTTAAATAAAAAAAGGTTTTTTTAATTTAAAAAATTAAGAAAAAATGCAAGAAAATTCCAAAAATCATAGAAAATCAAATATAACTAAAAAAATTATAAATTTGGGCTCTATAGATTCCTTTTGATGAGAGAATCCATTAAAATTAAAAAGCCCCAAATTATATCGGGTATTTTGACCTTAATTTGAATAAAAAATTTAAACCTAAATTAATCCCAAACCATTGATCAAAATAATTTTAGACTTTGGGGAATTAAAATTGAGGTTTGGATAAACATTAGGTGAATTTTTCATAATTTATTGAATAATTAATCTAAATATTTGAAATTTCAAACTCTAAACCCTAATATTAAATGAAATAAATTATGAAAAATAGTCAAATTATTTTAAATCTTCATAACACACCATAATGAACATAAATAAACCATGAAACTCTCTAAAACCTAATGAATAAAAATCACTTAACTTGGCCTTTAACCAATTAATTAATTCAATTAATCAACCTCAACTTAAATAAATCATTAAGAACCCCAAATATTATGAATATATTGAGACATATTCTAGAGGGGAATCGAGGAAAAATAAAACCACTAAATTATCCTCATTAAATTAGGCTTAATCTAGGTTTTAATAAAATAATTAAAACTTCAATATATCTCAAAATATACATCGATTAAGGTAAAATTTTTGGAAAATTAAATTAGCAAGGAACCCCACTTTCCTAAAAATTTCAAACCTAATTGATCTCTAGCTTAAATTTTTTTGAATTTCCAAGTCCCTATGTAAAATTAAAAGAAATAATAAATTAGAAAATTCATAGAAATTCCAAAATCATAATATAATTGACTTTAGAACACTTAAATAAAAATACCCAAGCAATATGACATTGAAGAAACCCTAAGTTAATGATTATGGATAAGTAAAAATGTCAATTTAATCACATTCCAAAATTAATAACCAATTAACCATGATAAATCTATTAATAAGCTAAAAATAAGTTTCACTAACCTCGAACTTTGTAATCGATCAACATATAAATACATTATGGCCATTTAGATTAATGGAATAAAGTGGCGAAATGCAAAAAATCAAATATTAATTATAATTGAACTTTAGGGTAAATTAAATTGAATTTGAAATGTCATAAAGATTTAAAGTAACATGGTAAGTTTAATACACATGAAAATAACCCTTCTAAACTCTTTAGGTAATAATTATAAGGGAAATCACATTATGCTAAGTGAAAAAGGAAACTGTTTTAAAATTAATTGAAATGAATTGAATTATTCCATAATGTATGAAATCATAATTTGGAATCAATCATCTTAAACTAAGCTCATTAATAAACATTAGACAATTTCATGAAAGAAATAAATTGAAATAAGAAGGAATCATTGATATAAATGGATTATAATCAATGAATAATCAATTCAATATAATAAAAATGTTTCAAATTTTATAAAATTTAAACATAATAAATTGAATAATATTAACCTTTAAATTGAATGTAAGTTTACTTAAGTTAATAAACATCAATGAAAATGAACAAATGAAATTAACTTGAATTGAATAAATGAATAAGATACATACACCTAAATGTAATAAATAAACTAAACCATTCCAAAATAAAATAAACAAATGAAATGAATATAATTTAAATGAAAGAAATATAATGAAACATTAAGTTAAATGAATGTAAACATAAAGTTAAATAATAAATTAAATGAGTAAAATGGAAAAGAATGGAATACATTATCCTAAATATGGTTGATTGACATAATAAATAAATATCAAATATAAACATTAACAAAAGTAATGAACAATAAATCAAATGAAAAAAAAAAATAAAAAGAAAGTTAAAGAAGAATCAAATTTTAAAATAATGAAAATTACAAACTTAATTTGAATTAAAATCATCTAAATGAATCTAAAAGGATTAATTAAAATACTTAAGGATCTTAGTTAGAATTTTAGGATAAATCTTTATCTTAGGATGAAGGCTTTATCCTATTAGGACTTAAAATGATGAATAGAATGGGTTCCACCCAAAATGTAACTTATTGTATTCTTCATTCTTGAAAACCTAATCTTACTTTAACATAAAATGTAAATGAAATCGTAAATCATTAAATCATTTGAATTGAAACTCCAAAATTAAAATTAAACAAACATCAAAATTTAATTTGAAACTTGAATTTAGAAGGGGACTATCAAGTCTTGCCACATAAGCTTATTTCCTTGACACACTATATCATTAGGTCACAAACTCTAAACTTAGGTTAGGTCATTCTATGATTTTTTGTGATGTTATGATGTGGAATGCCTTTTTATTATTTTTGGTGTATTATTTTAGGATGGCTAGGATTGGTTATTGTTAGTCTCGATGGTAGAACTTTATTTTTAGAATTAATAATATCTTTTGCGGGGGTTGTGCTAAAAGGTCTGAATAGTCCCTTAGCATAACCCAATAGGATAGGTGGGCATGGCATAGCATAACCCAATAGGATAGGTGGGCATGGCAAGCAACTAATGCTAAGCTCGTATGTTTGTAAAATATAACTATTGTGTGTTGTTTGTATTTTCTTGATATTTGTTTCTGTGGTTTAGGATTTATTTTTGAATTTAAATTATAAATTTGAGCTTAGAATTAGGTAATAATCTATTGGGTCTAGGATTAATAGGAGTCGAACCTACCAAAGACATTAGTGTAAAGGTCCCTTATGATGGAGGCCCTCAAGATCTAGATGATCCTAAAAAAGACTCATAAATCTAAACTGTAGTTCAAGGCTCGCTTATATAAGAGTCGAGCTCTACCCATTTTCTCTTTCTTCGGGTGTACAATAGTACTTGGCGCATTGGTCTTTTTCTAAAATTTAATTGGCTTGATTTACTTTGGGTGTGTAATAGAATCAACCTGCTTCTCTAGGTTTCTTTTGTGTTGTGCTTTCTATGATGAATTTATGTACATAGGCTCATAGAAAAAATTAAATTTTCTACCCAACTTAAATCTAATCAATTAAAATAAAAAATTAAAGAAACTTGAAACTTCACATAAATTAAAGCATTAGGGATAACCTAAAATTAACTATAAAATAATTAACTCTTGAAAATCATGTAACCATATTACTCTCAACTCTTGAATTGGGCACTTGACCATTGCACATAAGGGTTATCTCGACCTATGAGGATGACTACATTCTTGGGGAAGTGCATTCTTTTATTAATTTGGCTCATAACTAATTCTAATTGCATGACATTTAGCCATAAAATGCATACCCAAGACCTTAAAGGAATCATGAGTTAAAATATTTAAAAACTAAAAATGTGCATTAGTTAGATGCATTTCATACCCTACATGATCCTACAAATTAGAAAGTGAATCTAGGTTCTTAGATTCTTTCCTAAAAGATAATAGCCTAGCCATCTTGCATACATGAAACTTAGCATCATAGATTTAAAATGCACTAAGGTGGTGTTAGATGGCAACCCTTTCGTGCATGTATAAGTCCAAAAGAGTCAAGGATAGGTCTATTCCCTCAAGTGAGAGGAATGGTTGATAATTCCCCAACAAAATGAGATTAGGTCCAGCATTTGAGTTAGAAGCACATATAAACTTAAGCTCAAGCATCCTCCTTCAAGTAAGTCTTTAACCCTTGGTATTTCAGGTTGTCTTGTGATGCTAGAATCTAAGCCCTAGATTTCTAAGAAAATGTCAACTCAAAATCTAAATTAAATCCCAAAATTTAAATCCCAATGGTAGGATAATTGAAATGCCTATTGGGCATCCAAATATCAATAAGAATTTCTTACTTCATCCCATTTGGTCTCCTAAAAGAACTATTTCCAATTTAGGTCCTTCCTAATTGAAATTCAAGACATCATTCCTTTGAAAACCACCTAGAAATCCTTAAAATAATAATTTATTTCTTTAATGAGTATTCTTAAGAAGAGACTCTTCTTCTTGAGATGTGAATAACTCTAAGGGCTTGCCCTTATAGGGAACCATGAACCTAATTTTAAAATAAATCCTACTCTTCTTCCCATGTAGTTCGGGGAGAACTCTATGGTACATGAAAGACCCATTAACCTTAGGAATCTTTTATTAAATGATTGAATCTATTATAGATAACATGCTTATCTTTTGAGATAATATGTTTATTCCTTAATGATGCATTTGATCATCCAAATAAGAAATTCCTAAATCCTATGTGGTGTCATAAATTTTCCCCATAACTACCTACACCGATAGAGTTCGATTTGCAACTTTTTTCGCCTCATGTAATCATCCTACAAGAAATTATAATATCATTTAAAGAAAATATATTTTAATAAAATTTTAATTCAAAAGTAACATGTTACGTAAGCTTTTTTGTGATTAAGCATCAACCCACTCTGGTCAAGCCTTATGTCGATGTATTTTGCAATGTAATTCTACAATAATGTGCTCCCTTACAAGAACTTTTGCTTACAATCATTCAATTAAATTAGTTAAATGTGATCATAAACTTGTTATAAGTAATTATTGACTCAACATCCTTCGTTGTACTCAATATGTGAAAAATTGAGCCTCTAGTCGCTCATGCCCTCACAATCGATGATCAAGTTTGTTTAGCTGGTCCTTCTTTTGAATATACTTTTAGCCCATATATCCTCTCCCATCCAAACCGATCTTCAACAAGAATTGTGTATGTCTATGAACATATCACATAAACGTGTTGCACCCTAGACTTAAAATTTCTTCTAATGTTTTGGTTATGCTCTAGCGACCATCTAAAATCTTTATGTAATAGAAAACATATTAATGATAATCTTACTTTACTATAATATAATGTATTAAATATTTCTAAAGAATTATAATAATACCTCAAATTGTTTGAATCTCATATCACGAACTTCAATTGGCTCCTTCTTCATAAAACATAAGGAGCATCAAATTTGCCCTTTATTATGTCCCTTACTTTATGCATGGCTTCTTTGAAAGGATTGAACCTAAAATATATAGTTAACATGATTGGCACCACAAAAATTTTAAACTAAAAATTAGAAAATAAACTTATGTGTCACCCTCCGAATAAAATTGTGTGTCACAATTACTTAGTGGGTGTATATGATATGTCTAATCGGTGGCGTATGGTGAAACCCGAGCTCCTTATGACTAGTGTGTGCTTGATACGGTAAAATGGTGCGATCGTAGGCGGGAGTGGTAGGTGCATGTATTGGCATGTTTATAAGTCCGAGGAGGCAAGATCAAAATGGATGATGTGGTGGTGATTGTGGTGGTAACCTTAAGCTTGAGTTGGGACACAACCTTTTCATCCTCCTAAAGATGCTCATAATCGATTATCATGGAATCTCATCTCCACCATCTAATGTCATCGTATAAAAAATATAATAGTTAGATCTTAGAAATAAATTTAAGTAATAAACTAAAGTATATAAAAGATAGTATGCAATAATATCTTAAGAAATATGGCACAAGTATAATATCTTAAAAGTAGGGTGTAAGTATATTATCCAAAACATAGTGCTAAAGCATGCAAAAGATCAATATTCAAGAAAAGTAAAAAAATAGTGTACAAGTACAATGTATGCTACCTGTTGACCTCACTTTTAGACCAAGTTGACCACCTCCTTCTTAGACCTAGGATTAGTCTAGGCACTAAGGTATTCCTATAACTAAGATACTTCTAGTGGCTGGGACAACACTAATCCTAAGCCTAAAGACTCATAGGGTTCAACCCTAACGTTAGGCTCCAGCTTATGAAAGGTATGGCTCACCTACCCCAAATCCTATCAACCCTATACCAAACCAATTCCCCAAACTCAAACCAATTGATAAAAAACTAAACCTTAATCAAGACCAATTTATTTCAAACCCAAGTTCACCCATTAGATTCAATGCTTAATGGCCAAGTTGATCCAATTTGACCTATTTAGGTTTACAAGGGATGAATCTAAAATTAATCTAATTCAATTGAAATTGAACCTACCTAGATTTATTTCAACTTCAATTAAACTTGGTTGAACCTTAATTGCAATCCAATTGAATCAAATTGAACCTAATTGGCCCTTAACCCTAGTTGACCCAATTGAATCTGGGCCAAAATTCAATTCAACTTAATTTAGGTCTACTTTATTCAATCCAAATCTTATGATCATTCCAATCATTAATTGGACATCTCAATCCATTTTATCTATCAAATTCCACCAATTGGTCTAACTAACCCAACTTGACCCATTTGGCCTAAAAGTTTCAAATAAGTCAAAACCCAATCCAACCCAAATTGATTATAACCAAAGCCACCAATTAACTCTAAATCCACTATTGAACATGTCCTAACACTCGTTAATCCCAATTGAACTCAATCAACCCATTCTACTCACTTGACTCAATTTGGCCTAGTCAAATCCTAATTCAACTCAAATTGGCCCAAATTAACTATTCCAATCACTTTCAAAATGATTATGGATCATGATCAATCACAAAATTATAATCAATTGAACCCAATTAAGACAATTTGGCTATTTTTGACCCAATTTGATGTAAAGGGCCAAATTTGCCAAACTCATTCCAAACCAAATTAGATTGAGTAAATACCTCCAATCAATGATAAATTGATTATTAGACACTCTTTAACCACTAATTAAAGCCAATTTGATCAAACCAATCCAATTGACCCATTTTGCCCAATTGAACTAAAACTAATTTTAAATCAAATCAATCCAAATAAAAGCCTCCAATCACTCTAAAATGATCAATCAAACATAAGCCAATCTCATCCAACCCAATTTAACTAATTTGACTAAATTGGTCAACTTATCCCATTTGACCTTGTGCCAAATTCAAACCCACTTTAAATTAAATTAAATTGATTACACCAATACATTCTAAATGATCATTTCAACATAATCTAATTGGCCCTTGACCTAATTTGGTCAATTGGCCAATCTAACTCATTTGAACCCAAATTGACCTATAGGTCAAATTGAGCTAAACTAAACCAAACCAAGTCTAAATTAGGTGCATTGACCTACCAAGGTGAATCTAATTCAGCCTAAATCAAGTGAACTAAGGATTCCAAATAGAATAAAATAGGAAGGTCCAACCCCTCCTTTTCCTTGAGCAACCAACTTAGCATGCCTTCAGCCCATCGACTAGACTGATCCAAAATTGTTAAGTTATTGACCAAGGTGAGGTCCCTCTCACCTTGGTCTCGCTTGGTTTAGCCACCAATTATTATCCCTATCAACACTAGCCACCAAACTCCACCACTAGGGGCATCCACCTCATTAGTCCTATGTTAATTTTGACCATCCCATTAGCCAATGGCTACCTTGACCTATACCAACTTTTTTGGTTGATTCACTTGAGGAGTATGCACCCTCTTAGTTCAAACTCAACACACACCATCCTCCCAAACCTAGAGCTAGTCTCCCAAATCTTAGAGTTCCCTATGCACTCGCCTATCATTATAACTAAGCCCATCTCCCAAAACCACTCACATCCAACATCTCCATAATCTTACCAAACTCAAATTAATTCTTCTTACACCTTCCCCTCACTTTGGGGATCCAAAATGAATCAAAACCACTTGATTCGATCACCAAAACCACTCATAGACCAACTGATGAGCTTCATGACAACACTTGGTCCAAAGAATGATTGGTAGAGGCAGCTCATGATCTTCTCATTAGGGATTTTCCTTTCAAGTCTTAGTCATTGGGCCATCGGTCTTTAGCTCGACAAGGTAAATTCGACAAACCATAGAAAATTCCCTAGGTGTTGGTCTTTTATGAAACATTTTGTGGTTTGACATGAATCCAGTTGTATGATCTCCATAGAATCACTCCATGATAGATTTTGAATCAATTTCAATGTCAAACAAGCTCCAATGAGCTTAGATCAAATGGTGAAAGACGGAGGCGATAATGGATTATTTTCCATCCATTCTACATTATTAGGATGTATGATCATGATTAATTGTATTAGAATCTATTGATTTAATCCTTTTAATCCACATGATTAATCTTTGCCATCCGATCCGTGATCGAATGGTGGAGAAAGCGCATCCACTACCGCCGAGTTAGTAGCCATGTGGGACATTTTAAATAACCAATCATATTCGACATGTGGAAACCGATATTTTGTCAATGCTAACACATCATCGGTTATATAAATTGATTAATTAAAATGTGTTCTAATTAATCAAAACTTTAAAAATCATAATTAATTATAAAAAAATAAAAAAAATACAAATAAACTTATTTTGAAAGCTTAGATAGAGGAGAATCTATAAAAAAATAAAAGCCCTAAATTTTATTAAATGAATAGTGACTAATTAAGGTTTAAAATTTCACTTATAATATAATTAAGCCTTAATTACTTCACTAATTAATGTGAAATTTGGTGTGAATGTTCCTTGGGATGACCCTCCCATAATTTTCTCAAGTTGATTTATTAAATAATTTGGGGAATTCAAATTTTAAAAAGAATTAGTCATTTTGTGCATTTAATAATTATATAAAATTAAGAAAATCATGAAATTAATTATAAAACCAAATTATATATTAAAATAATAAGAGTGACGAGAAATTAATTAGGATCTTTGAATTTGGTTTGGAATCGTGGTTTTATAATTTTGTCCTTATGTCCATTTATGTATGCATATGTATATGAATTAATAAATATATAGTTAGGATATCTGGGAGCTTGAGACTTTAAGTAGTCCCAAGGGTGTCTTTGATTCCTCACTTTGCTAGTTCAATAATGACACATACTTATTAAATTCAATATACTATTAACTATGGTTTGGTTTATTAAATCCTAAGATGCCTTTCATGTCTAGATAAAATCTCTTAAGACAAATTCAAACATAGAGTTAAAAAATAATTTATAATGTTTCTTTTAAGAGGATTAAAAATCATAAGAATTCACCTCTTAGATTTAACTTAAGATTAAGGATTAAAGGAAATTTTATTCTTCCTTTATCTCTTTGTAATTTTAAATCAAATATTAAATAAATAATTTAACTCAAAATAAAATCAAAAGCCTAATTCTAAAATTTATTTTAAAATAATTAATCACATAAGGTGCAATTATCCTTGATATAGAACTTAAACATTTATCATTAGAAAATTCCATACATTAAAGCGTAATTATGACATTCCACATTGAGCTAGCATGCACTTTAGAATACTATGTCACGATGTTAATGCTAGGTTAGCCAATGCTATTATGATGATGTAATATTTTACTTTGTGATATAATATTTTAGACCGGATGTTAGGGTTGTATGTGCATAGTCCGGATGTTAAGGTGATATTAGACTAATGATATTTTTAGTTGAGGATTGTGTTTAATAGACCGCTATAATAAAAATTATAAATGCATCTTACTTATAGGTGTTTCTCAAGTCTATAACCATAATCCAAAATAAAGGTGGGCTTGATGGCCCAAGGGTATTAAGCCCAAATGTATGAAATATAACCGCTTGCCTTAAATACATATCAAGCTAATCTTTATTTTGCACGTAGTTAGATTTTCATATCATAAAAATATAATTTTATAATAAGCTTGGATTAGAGAAATGTTGGTAAGAATCGACAATGGCTATAAGGCTTAAACTGGGAGGCCCCTGATGCCTAGAGTGCTCCAATCCATGAAGTAAAGATGAGGATGAAAAATTTAAGGCTCTCAAAAACTTTATTTTCATTTGTAAATTAATTGTAATATAGGATGTCTAAGGGCGAGCTTGGCTACCCTTTATTTTCTTTTCGGGTGTACTATGGTACTCGACCATCCGGGCCTTATATTCTTTCAATTGATAATATTTGTTTGATAGTTTACTTTAATTATGCAAAAAAATGATATGATTTTCATAGCTTTCTTTAAGTTTAATTATTTGTTGTATGGCCGATGCGATAGGCTCTTTAGGAAACTAAATTTTATACTCTAACTAAATAACTTTAATTAAATTTTAGCAATTCATAACATCACTCTAAAGCCTAGGACTCTAATCAAAGAAATAAAAGATTTAACAACCCCTTAGTTGTATGGTTGAATATTATAACAACATGCATACATATTATTTCCTCTCTTGTAAATAGGGTGTTTCCACTCTTGCATGATAAGAGACAAGGCTTGACTTGTGAGAGTAGTCCTTTTGTAGTATAAAACATCCATTCTCACTGATTTAGTCTACAACTTAGTTTTATCATGTGTGTAGGCATAACTCTTCCCAAGCTTGAGTCTAAAATAACAAGTCAAAATGAAATAAAATTTATAAATTTGGTTGCATTAGTTTAACTCATAAATTTTCTTACCAATCATGATTAAGTCTCTTAAGTAGTGAGTTTAGGACTTTAAAGTCATTCCTAATAAATAATTGCCTAGCTACTTTGCATTTACACAAGACCCACATGATTTTGAATTAAAGGGGTGTTAACTAGCCACTCCAAGAGATTGTAAGTCTAGAAGAGTCGGATTGGTTCATCCTCTCTAGTGAAAGTGAACCAATTTATTTTATTTTTATTGAGTAGAATTAGGTCTAGCTCTTAGCTTGGGCTAGAGTATCATAGATCTAGGTTTAAAGGCTATTTTTTCTTTTTTAATACGCATAAGTTCTCATATATTTAATTTCCATAATCTTGTGTTGTTAATTTAAGTCATAGATTGAAGTATGTACTAAGTTTCCCAAGATCATGAGTGTTTCTTACTTATTCTCCTTTGGAATTTATAAAGAAGTCTTCCCATTTTGAGTACTCCCAATTGATCTTCAATAATCACCAACTTTTTTATTATCAGTCATTAATTTCTTTAGCAATATTAGTTGACTACTTCAATCAAGAGTATTCTTAGGAGATCCCTATTTCCTAAGACGTAATTAATTATAGGGGCTTGTCTCCATATGGAACTAAAGAACTTGAAATGACATAATTCCTTCTTTACTTCATCCATATAAAGTTGGAGAAAGATATCTCGGTATACATAGACCCATCTGTCTTAGGAGTCCTTATGAGATGATTGAGTCCATTGTAGGGTGATGTTTCTTTCTTTTAGGATAGTACATCATTCTTTGATATCATAATTGATCATTTTAAAAAAGTACCCCTTAAGATCTATGTGATGTTCCTATGACCAAATAAAAACACAAGCTACCAAATAATATGCAACTAAACTATGTAAAAAAAAGATAATATGTAATTTCAAACTTATACTTTTAATACATATGTTAAAAGACGATGTGCATGTAAGTATTAAATGAAAAATATTATATACTTTTAATGCATATGTTATATATTATACTTCAATGAATCAGAAGTTGAATTTCTAGCATTCTATTCATCATCATCTTCGATGTTCTTATCTTGACTAAATAACATTCACATAATCAACATTAGTATCTATCAAACTTACTATTGGCCCAATATCATCAAGAAAGTTCAAAACATACCATCTCATCCTCTTCAAGAGTAACATCAATAGTGTTTTGAATTTCCATTTTTATTCTAAGTTTGATCTTAATTACCATTGTCCATTATATTTTCTCTCACTCTTCTTGGATATCTTAGGTAATACACTTGAGTGGCTTGTTACACAAGGTTAAATGAATTGAACTTACCAAATTTTCTAGTCAACTTCACTTAAGTGATCTTATATGACTCATTCTTTCTTGTTACGCTATTACGCACAAGATCAAACCATTCACAATTGAATATAATGGCATTCCTCTCTTTTGATTTGGGATATTGGAATTGCATAACTTCTTGTAAAATCGTATAATAATCTATCTCCCCATCTAAATGTGTGTTTGTTTTGACATAAACACATATATATATATATATATATATATATATTCATTTTAACCAAGAACTTGTATGACATCTATAGTCATCTACATCATAAATTGGCGGTATTTATAATTCACTTATGTCCCAAAGCAACATCATAAATGTCTTGATTCTTTACTCAGTTCCTTCAACCATGAACTTATCATATTGAGTAGTATAAGAAAGTCACTACTAATTTAGAAAATATATTAAGTCCATAGTGATGATTGCTTACATGTAATCTAAACCATGTAGGGAAGTCATCCAACCTTTTATTAATAATGGTAGCATCATCCAAGTTTAAAGAGTTCACGAATAACCTAAATTCAATATTAAAATGAACATAATTTGGTGAATATTATATTTGAGTGCAAATAAAGATGTCATTGAATTGATATACTTACTCAAGAAAAGATTGAACTTCATCATAGTTGGTAAGAACATTAACTATCATTGCCTTAGCTCTTTGTCATTCAAATATTTTGATGTGCTTCTCCTCAATGCTTTTCAAGAAGATTGAAAAATAGATAGGACATTATATGAAGCTCCAACAACTTTGACATCATCCATTTATGCTACCAAAGTAATAGAGTAGAAATTCATAGTCTCTAGGGCTAACTAAGCTTCATATATTAAACCTTGAGTGTGATTTACTATTCATAATTCTCTTAATTTATTATAAAATTTGTAGTAGTTTTAAGTAATAATTGTACTTAAATTAATAGCTAATTAATATTATTGCACATAAGAAATACATACCTCTCAAAATAGTACATTTAGCTATATTATCTGGTCCGTCAACTCTAGCTTCATATGGTAGATGTAGATAGGTGCTCCATTAAGTCACATAAAGCAAGGGGAATATACTTTCAAGCTTATAAATTATGACTGGAATGTTATCTTGAAGTTGCCTAAGAGCTTATATATTTAATCGAGCTAAGGTCATTCCTTAAAGAAGAGACTAAGTTAGATAAGAGGATTTAGTATAAGATCTAGTAAAACACTAAATGCAACTAGAAGTAAGCATTGTAGCAAAATGTGACAATCATAGCCTTTCATTTCAAATATTTTTCTCATCCTCAAATCAACATATTGGCTCAAATTAGATGCATACTTATATGGTAGCTTCAATGATTATACCCACACACAAACTATTCTCTATTATTCTAATATGACTTAATACTTAACTTTATATTTTAAAAATCGCTAGTTATAGTCCCTCTCAACTTGAACTTTCTTCTCTAGCAATACTCCTTTAAGTCTAACTTGTCCTTCACATTATCTATACTTTTACCCTTAACATCTATCACCGTATTAAAATCTTATTAAAGAAAATGTTCTTTATGTTCATCACATAAATATTATACTTTGCAAGACTAGACTTGGTATGGTAGATCCTAGAAAATATTTATTTTTGATCTAGTTGTGATTTACACCATAACCGAAAGATCTCTACTAGATAACATAGAAGAATAAATTATAAATAGAATTGAACTAATAATTTACCATAAGTCATCCCCATTTAACCATGGAGGTGGCTTGGACTTCTTAACTTAATTTTTAATGAATGTATCTTTATTTTTGTTGAATGGATAATCAAGAGGTAGGAACATATGATGACAGTGAAACTAAAATTTTTTTTTGACCGTTATTAAGAGTAAAGGCTTTTGATAAATCCATGTAGTATGAATTATTGACATCGCTTTTGAAGTGAGGTTGACCATCTCCTCCTTAGACTTAAGATTCATTTAGACACTAAGGTATTTTTAGAACTAAGACACTTCTAGTGGTTTGGAGAACATTGATCCTAAACCTAAAGATTTATAGGGTTCAACCTTAGGGCTGACGACTTAGGTAGAGTAGGGCCTGTTGACCTCATTTTTGGATGAGGTTAATATCACTTCTAAATCTAATTATGGCACCTAATCCTAGATTAGAAGCATCTAGGCACTTATGCCACTACACCTAGTGACCTAGTGTATCCTTCTTAGGTCCGATCTAATATAATGGGATTAGGTGAACTCAACCAAAACTCAAACATAAACAAAGAATTAAATCAAACACATTTCACATAGAATTTGAATCCATTTGAGTTTAAAGCAAGGTGATTAAGGTGGTTAACCTAATTATCCTAATTAAGCTCAAAATTAATTAAATTCATAGAAATACAAATAAATTAAATCAAACAAAAAGAAAATAAAGCCAAATGAAAGTCAAAGATGGACAACCTTTTGACATGAGTTGACTTATGTGGGTCCCACCGGTCAAAGGCCAACCCACTAAAAGTTGACCAAATGAAGTCATTCCAAAGACTTAAAATCATAAAATAAACATATTTAAACATGAATCAAATGAATATAAATCCAATAAGAACTTAATTATGCTAATTAGACCATTTGAACTAAATAGGCCTAAATGAGCCTTATTGAAATCAAATTCAAATAAATTGAAATAAATTTAAATTGGCCATCCAAAATCATTTGAAAATCATAATTAAACACAATCCAGCAATCATTAGGTCTAATTTGACCAATTTGATCATTTGACCCAAATGAATCCAACATAACCCATAAAGCCCAATTTGGGTCAAATGAGCAAAATCAATTCTAAATCAAATGAAATTAATTACTCTAAATCATCTCATATATGTGAATAAATATGATTGGAGTCCAAACATAACTTAATTGAGCCAAATACATCATTTGACTCAATTGGACTCAACTTAGCCCATTTAAACCTACATGAGTCAAGTTGAGATAAAATCAAAATGAATTAAAATCTAAGGGAATCAATAAATCTAAAACATCATAAATCATCAATTAAAGAAACTTAAAGCCTAAACCTAAGCTTAATCTATTAAATAAAACAAACCAAGTTAAACTAAAGAAAAACAAGCACTTAAGTGAATCAACTCAAGGCATCTAAACCCAAACCCAATTCAAATGACTTTTTTTGACTCATGGATAACCTTGGGATTGATAATGGTAGCCAACTAGAAATCTAAGGGCCATTAAGGTGGTGCCAAAAGTCAAAAGATACCATGGAAGATGCCATGGGAAGGAAGAAACAAAAACTCATGTAAAATTCAATTTTCCTCACCTCTTATCCATTGGAGAAGTGTCGATCTCCAATCGTTAACCCCTTTGAACTAGCCTCCAAGGGTGGAAATCAAGGAGCCAACCAAGGTTGACTCCACTTCCATAAAAAAAACTTGGTTTTCCTCCATGAAGAAGCTCACGGCCAAGGAAAGGAGAAGGAGAAGGAGGCCTCCACCTTTTAAAGAATTCAACCCAATAAACTCCTAAGGATAGGAGAAAACTAACCTCCTTGGTCACCCTCTCACCCAATGGTTGGATTCCGCCATCCCAAATCCCCTCCATGGCTTTTGACCATATATGGAAAGAGAGGAACAAAGATTCTTCTAGGCCATTTTAACATCGACACACTCTTGAGGAGAATAGAAATGAAATTGAGATGTTCACGAGCCTCTTGTCACATTGTAATCGGCCAAAACTAGTGGCCAAGCTCTCACCAAAGGTCAAAATGGAGGAACACTACTCGCCTTCAAATTGGATGTCTCAACACATTCTATGGATAGAGGCAAACTCAAATGAGATCTTACTTGAGTGTCCCACTATTGGTGTTGGAAAATGACCGTGGGATAGATGATGAGGTTGGTCTCCATAGTGATCGATAGGGAAGCAAGCGAGATTTATCCACTAAAGCTTTTCCTTGATGAGGTGAAGGTGTTTGAAGCATTGTGAACATCGAGGATCAAAGCTAGTGAGGTATGGGTTCAAACCGACCACCCTTGCATTTTGATTTGGTCCTTTGTGAAGGGAAATTGATCTTCATTATGATAAAACCACAAGGATCACTTACAAATCGATCATTGATCTATTTTCAATTGAAACCTCGCTCTTCGCCACGAAATCAGATGATCAAGGCCAAAGAGCAACCGACTCGTTCTTGATGAGAGGACAAGGAGATAATATCTATCATGCATTCCTTTTATTTGGAATGGACAACCTTGATTTAGTTGAACCATTGATTTAAATCCCTTAAGGAATGATGAGTGAAATCGACCATTAGATCAAAGATCGGTGACCATGATGAATTTGGCATCCCCACTACCATCCGATGGATCCAATGCCCAATGGCACCACGCCACGTGGTAGTTAGTGCCACGTTGGCACCACATGGCCGGCCATTTAAAATGTGAAATTCCTAATTTTTGGCTTAAATAAATATTAAAAAATTTAAAAATCTATAAGAATAAAATACACATTCAAAAAAATATATAAATAGCAGCTCATGGATTCATCTTAGTGAGAGAAATTTATTAAACCCAAAATCTCCAATTAATTTTGGGTTAATATGAGTTTAAATAAAAACAATAAAACTCAAATTAAACTCAAACCAATTTTCCAATTAATATGAAACTTTGGGAAAATGAAATTAGGGTTCAAACATACCTTAAGAAAAATTTTCATGATTTATTGTAAAGTAAATCTAAAGAAATAGATTTTCCAACATTAAATCCTAATTTTGATAAAATAAATTAATATTAAATTAGAGAAATAATAAAAAATTATTAAAATAATTTAAATCATCATAATAAACTATAATGAACCTAAAGACTTCATTAAAACTCTTTGAAATCCAATAAATCATAAAATGGCCTAGTTTGATAATTAATTCAATTAAATGGGTTGAACATAGAAAAACCATAACAAATCAACCAAAATCCAAATAATTCTAAATAAACGTCTATGCATGCATCTCTCTCGAGCGAATGTATAAAAAATAAAATCCCTAATTAGTTCCTTTTAATTTAGGCTTAATTTAGGTTTTATGTAAATAATTAAAACTTTAATTAATCTTAAATAACACATTTTTAGGATGAAATTTCAGGGATTAAACTAGCAAGAAACCCAACTTGCCATTATAATTTCAAGGTCAAATGACCTTTGGATTTGAAGTTATTGAGTTTCAAATCCTTAGGTCATTTTAAGTGAAATAATAAATAAAAATATATAAATTATGAAAATTCATAAATCGACCTAAAACATTTTCATTAACATCAAAACACTTTAAAAAAATTTGTTACTCTTTGAAGTTAAATGATTTGATTAACCATCCACTTAGGGTTTAATGAAATAAAGAAAAGAAAAATTAAACCTCAATTTAATAACAATTAAATTCATGATAAATCAACTAATCAATTGGAAATCAAAACTCATTTACCTTGAAATTTCATACCTAACTATGAAATTCATTGACTGAAATTCCTTAAATCTATTTGGGTTAATGGATAGCATAAATTCAAATGAAAATGGAAGTGATTAACCAAATCAATTTAACTTAAATAACCAAAAAATTTGGAATGGCTTATGGTTTGCCTAATTAATAAAAGTCTCCTAGGTTTTGAATTGATAAATAACATTTCTTCTATAGGATTAAATTAATTAATGAAATCTTAACACGTGAAATCAAAACCTAAACTAAGAATGAATCAAATTATTTAAAGGAAGTAAACATTAAATTAATGATTGGAATTAATTCAACTAAAATCAAATAAATTAAATAATTCAAACCTATGAAATTAAATGAGCATTTAATCAAAATAATAAGAAAACTAAAACATTGAATGAATCAAATCATTTGAAAATAAATCAAATCAAGAAATATTTAATCAAATTAAAAAAATGAAAAGAATAATAAATTTTAATTAAATTCCAAAATAAAATCAAAACTTTAATTAAACCAAATCCAACTTAAAAGAATTCAAAGATGTTAATTAAGACATTTAAGATCTTAAGTTTGACCCCTTAGAATGAATCTTCACCTTAGGGTAAAGCTTTATTATATTAGAAATTATGATGTTGAATAGAATGGGTTCCACCCAAAGTAGAACTTACTTTATTCTTCATTCTTGACAACTTAAATTTCACTTCAACATAAAATGAACTTAAAAGGGAAACAAAATCAAAATTCAATTAAATCACTTGAAAAAAAAACCAACCAAAGGTAAACTAGACAAACTTTGAACAAAAAATTAAATTCAAATTAAAATAAGACCTAGTAAAGTCATACCACACAAACCCATTTTTCTTCACACACTAGATTATTAGGTCACTAACCTTGGACTTAGGTTAGGTGGACATTCTATTATACTCTGTGATGTGATGTAAAATGTTTTTTTTTAATTTTGTGGTATAGTATTTTAGTTTGGATGGCTGGATGTATGTCTGCTAGTCTATATGCTAGGACATTCTTTTTTAGCCTAATACATTTTTCTCAAGGGTTGTGCTAAATGGGACCGCTATAATAAATCATGAATAACTATCATTTTCTTGTAGGTATGCTTTAATTCTTAAGTATAGCTATATAAGGGTAGATCTCGACCCCATTTTTTCTTTCTTCTAGGATGTATAGTGCTACCCAACCGCATTGTCCTATTCATTTAAATAAAATTTAGTGTGATTTATTTTGGGTGCATAATAGAATCAACCTACTTTTCTAAGTTTCTTTTTATGTTTGCTGCGTGATGAAGCCTATACGTTAGGCTCCTAAAAACTTAAATTTACAACCCAACTTAATTCTAAAAACTTAAGCAAGAAAAGAAATTCATAACTTCATATATAAAATAAAGCCTTAGGAATAACTTAAAGCAACTAGAAGTAATTAGCTTTTATGAACCATGCTAGCATATTGTTCTAAATCCTTGAATTGGCTTCACCCATTGCACAAAAGAGGCATTTGACCTTTGAGGATGACCATCTTCTTGGGGAAGTGTGCCATATTATTTTGATTTGGTTCATGATCTTTTGTATTTGAATACTAAAGAACTTGAATGAACATGAAAATTATGAGTCTTTGGGATTAAGTGAAGAATAGCCCAACCATCTTGTATAACATAATTCAGTATATCATAGATTTAAAATTCATTTAAGTGGTGTTAGCTTGCACCCCTTCCAAGAAAGTTACAAGTCTAGATGAGTCAAGGATAGGTTTCTTTCCTTAAGTAAAAGGAAGAGCAAATAATTCCCAAAGTCAAACTAGGTCAAGCATCGACTTATGGTAAAAGTAATTATAAACTTATTTTTGAAGCATCCTTGTAAGAATAAACCTTCAACCCTAGATATTTTATAGTCTTGTGCTGTTAGAATGTAAATCCTAGATTTCTAATAAAATATCAATTCAAATTTCAATAAATTATATCTCAAAAATATAAAGCCCAATGGTAGGATAGTTGAAATGCCTACTAGGCATCCCGATCTATAGACATTTTCTACTTTATCCCAATTGACCTTGAAAAGAACACTTTCCCCTTTGAAGTGTTCCCTTTTGAAATTCCAATTTAACCATCCTTTGGAACCAACTTTGAAATCCATAGAAATAAGAGCATATTTATTTAATCAGATTATTCTTAGGAAGAGATCCTCATTCCTAATATGTTATTAATTATAAGGGCTTACCCATATAGGAACTCGATCAGTATCAAATATACCTTGTTCTACTTTTTTATATAATTCAAGGGAAGAATATCTCAAATATTAAGACAACTAGCATTAGGAGTCCTTTTAAGTGAGCAAATCCATTATAGAATAATTGGTTTATTCTTTAATAATGAGTTTGAATACCAAAATAAGAAATTTCTAAAGTCTATGTGGTGTCACAAATTTTCCCCATAGAGATAATTTCTAGTGACTCCACTAGGGAATACTTTCTCTCTCCATCTTTAATACTAGGCTCTTATTTCTATATATCAACAAAGGTACTTGTGCCACTTATGGGTTAGGTCGCCTTTCTTTTGATTTGATGCCTCTCCATTTCATTCTTGGTAGAGCTCATCCAACATCCTTAACTTAGGTTCTAAAACTCTTTATTTATCATAATTAAATGAATGGGTCCTAAAATCACCTCATTAAAATTTTCAAAAAAATTCAAATAAATAAATTAAAGCAAAGTCATTTCTATTAGACTTAATTCTAGTCATAATATATTTGACATCCTTTCATAGTGAAAAAATATATCATCTTCAAAAAATGATGAAATTATATAAGAAAATTTTTCAATTTTGAAAAGAAAATTACAACATCCTTTTATCCTTTTCTTGGCTTTGAAAAAAAGCTAAAAGAGTCATGAGGTCCTTAAATTGATACCCTTTGTTCAATAATTCAACGGTATCAAACATCTAAAGATGTATATTGAAATGAAGGAGTTCTTCTGAAATTTTGCCAAATAAAATTAAAAAAAAACTTATGAAACCAAAGGAAGTGGGTATGGCCTTATATATTACCCCATACCACTTTGATTGAAGATTGAGTTGCATTCTAAAGAGAATTAAATTAAAAGAAGATTTGTAAAAGAGGGATAAGAATAATCCTAAAAGAATACCTTATTGACCCTAGGTAGAGGACCAAGGAAATCAAATATGACCCTTCTACTTAAGGCAACTAACATGTAAAGCGGCTTTAGCTTTAATTTGATTCCTTTAAAACTTTGCGTAATTATCTATCGACATCCACCAAAACTTGGAAATCAGTTATTTGGGTGATTAGCAATTCTAGGGAGTGACTTTTCCTTTACACCATCCAAACCTTAAGGAGTTTAAAAGAGAGTGAAAAGGGAAAAATGAACAAAAGTGACATAATTTCACTTTTTCTCCCAATCAAATAGTTAAATAAAGGGTAGTAAAAAGAATTCCAATTCTTTTGATAAATTTGAAATGAATGAAATTTAATCTTGTACATTTAAATCAATTTTATTTATGGGAATCCTCTCCCATTGGACGATTGATATTTCATAGATAGCTTTAATTAATTTTAATGACAAATTCTAAAGACAAAATCAATGAATACTTTGATCCTTCTAAAATAATTCTCAAGTCTTATGACCTTAAGATAATTACATAGATTGAGTTGTAATAGTGACACTTTTATCCTTTAGGGAGAATAAAATGGACTTCAGCTAACGGATCAATAGAAGAACACAAAGATCCATTGAGGACAGAGTTGACCCTACCCTCTCTTCCTTTGTATTAGAGGGATTTACTAAAAATAAATTCAAAATGATAGAGTAGTATCACCTCAAAAAATAAGTTATCTCAAAAGAAAACAACAAAAACTATTCATTTCAAAATTTTGATTATAGTGTTCTTGCCCATCCTAAAAGTTTCTTGCAAAATTAAGCATCATGATGTTCAACAAAATAAAAAATAAAATTAAATGAATCATTAAGTAAGGCATTACTCAATGTTGTAATTTTTCTTAATTAATAACTTTTTGATGTGGCATTCCACTATAGAAATTCTAGGATTATTTTCTATGATGAAGATCTTAGAAATTGAATATAATCTCTTATAACAATCAATGTGAAAAATCCTAAGAAATTTCTAGAATAGTTGTTGATTTGGGTGCATCAACATCAATTATAACCATACAAGAAAATGGATATATACAATGGGCCAATTCTAATCTAATTTAGATGAGATAGTTTCATGTGGAATCAATTAAGAAAAGAAAAGGAGTTTTAAACTCAAGAAAATTTAATCTTGAAAAACATAATCTTAATCTTAATGTTAATTGAGATTGATGATTCAAACATTGAATGAAAATCTTAGAAACTCAAGAACATCTTTAATGCTCTTGGATGGTCCTATCCACCCAAATAAAAAAAGAAGAAGAAAATAATTATCATTGTGAAAGAATATTCACATTTATTCAATATTCATGAGATTAGAGTCCTCAAGAATGTCCTTTTCTTTAGTTAGTCTTGTAAAGTTAAGGCACTATAAAGAGAGAAAAAAGATAAATAAAAGTTTGAAATTTGCTTAGTGCCTTACCAAATCTTATATTGGTTAAATAATTAGGCAATGTCTACTAAGTAATGTGGTCATGAAAACAAGAAAAGAATTTAGTATGTAAAGTGGTGTATCAAATGTTGTATTCATAAAGGGTCGAATGCATCTAGTGTCCTAGCAAATATTGTATCTAGGAAAACTATCAAATGTAACATCTTACAAAAAGTTGAACTGCTATTGAAATGTTGACAAACTAAAAGAAAGGAAGAAAGAAAGAAAATAAAAGGATGGAAAAACTATATCCAAAAGCTAAAACGAGAAGTAAGATATTTGAGTATGTGGGCATCAAACAAGATGGTAGGGTTAGAAGTCAAATGTAGCTTCCAATTTTAAAGGTGAAAACCTCGAAGATAAAGAAATATCGAAGGATAATGGATTTACCTTTTCATACATCCCTTTGTCTATTAAAAATTCAATCTTGTAACATTCAATCTCTTGCAAGTAGCTTACAAATATGAGCCACAAATAAGAAGAGCTATAATGCATTACAAAAATTAAAATTAAGAAGTTAGTTTAAGGTTCAATATCATAAAGCATTGCAAGATGGGAATTTCTTTATAGCTAGGGTCTTGAGGCACTCAAATGAGTATTGTTGAGATATGTCCAAATACCTAAATAACCTCAGTTTAGGATACAACCCTAGAATTTAAAGATAAATTTAAATCCATAATTGACAAGCTAGAGAAAATAGAACAAAATAAGTTTAAAAATACAAATTGATCTACACATGATTCAATAATCTAACTCTTGAGTTGAATATTGATGACCTAATCGAGCAATTCTCGAGTTTGAAGACTAATTTATTTGGGATTAAAACAAAATATTCACTTTATCTCGAGATGAAGCAATTTCTAAGCTCAAGGTTAAGTTTGATGCTCTTTCAATAAACTTAGTCCCTTAACATATGTGGTCAAACTTCATAAGAAAAATAAGATGTTGCTAGACTTAAAGTCGATCAATGATGGCTTTACATGGGAAGCAAATATTCTTCTTGGTTAGCTAACATCATCACGAATAGAATATCTAAAAAAATCAAAAGAAAAGGATCAAGTCCGCATGTGTCAAATCTTGAGACTATAACAAAAACTTTTCTTGAAGGTTGGTTCCTATTACACTTGGCATCAAAATTGATAAAGCTTTTATTCATAAGATTATCTCCATCCGTGGATGACTTATTTTAGTACCGTCAAGTAAAGACAACTCTAAAAAGAAAATTGAAATGCATATGACATTAAGAATTCTTACAAAGATGTTTTGTTATATGGTCGTATTATTCGATTTCTAAATATTGGGACAATTTAACAAAAGGTTATGACCAAGGATTCTAATAGCATCACTCTTCATCAAATGAAGTGCTATATTAAAAATCTTGCTAAAAATAAAAGAGAAAGAGAAGCAAAGAATATAAATTTTATTATAACTTGAAGATGATTGTATCACTATATGCAAATTCCTAAAATATACCTTTGAAGTAGTTATAGGAAACTTGTAGTGGAACTTAGAAGATCAAAAGTAAACTAAAATAATTTATATAATTAAAGCTACCTATGAATTATTATATAAAGAAATCTTTAAAGAATGAAAATTCAACTTAAGATAATTTATTTCAAAATTATCGAGAATCTTAATTTCTCAAATAATTCAACCCTCTCAATTTGTTTATTGCTTAGGGGTAAAAATATAAAAATATCAAAATACCTTTGAGAGAATCTAAGATCAAGCTTATCTTGATTCTCATTCAAACCTTAAAACTATGTCTATTATAGCTTTAAAGGAATCTCTTAACATTTATTGAATCTAAATTAATAAAGAAACAAAGACAATGCTTTATAAGATGTAGATTCATAAATTAATAAAAAAATGATGAATGATGGAATACATATTAAATGTAGCTTGACTTACTTATGATTTCAATAAAGAAAAACTAATAATAAATACCATATAAGCTACATACTTAATAGAAATTCAAGATCCATCATTTGGGAAGCATTGTTTGGCTTTAGTTTTCACTTTGCCCAAGAACTAGCAAGTTACATGCAAGTTAAAAAGTAAACCCTCAGGTTGATACCATATGATGTCTTGTATAAAGTGGAATAGACATATAACATGGTCATATGTAACTTTGAGATAATTAAAAAGAGAAAAATGATGAAATTTTATGCATGGCATTAGCATGGTATACATTGGGTCCAAAATGTGCCCAAATCATTCTTCAAGAATATACTTCAACTCTTTAAAATCTTCTTCACCAAATTTCTTCATTTGTAAGATGCATTAGTGAAACCAAAGAATGGAAGCAAATATTTCCAACACCTTTCACTAGTTACACTAATCAAGCTAGGATTAAGTTCATGTGACTTTTGCTTATTAGTCAAAAAAAGATTGAGGATTAGGAACTAAGTCACTAAAGGCTCCTCTTCCTCACTCATATCATCTATGGGTTAGGAGCAAGCCCTTCGTGGCACCTTCCCTAATGTATCTTGAGTTGGGAACAAGCCCTATGGAACCTTTCTCATGTCTTCTTTATGGGTTTGGAGTAATCCTTTTATGGCATCACTCATTATAAGTTGGGAGAAAATCGTTTTGTGGCACCCTTCCTATGAATCTCTTAGGTTTAGAGCAAGCCCTTCATGGCATCATTCTTACTACCCACAACATAGGATCAAGTCATTAAAACCCCTTTCTGTCAAATAGACTACATGATTATGTTTAAGCCATTAAGATCCCTTTCCTATTAGTTAAAATTAAGGTTAGGATTAAGTCATCAAAACTACCTTCCTCCCTTTTAACTATTTAAGTTGTATTTACCCGTTAAATGTCCCATCTTAATAGTTAACAAAAAAGGAGTAAGTCCCTTAGTAAGCATCCTTGGATGACAAGGATAGGATTAAGTCACCAAGATCCCCTTCTATCTAATAGACTACATGGTTGGGATTAAGTCACCAAGACCCTTTTCCTACTAGTCAAAATTTGAGGTTTAGGATCAAGTCATTAAGACCCCTTTTCCTCATTGTGGCTACATAAGAAAGAATTAAGCCATAGAAGGTCCCTTCTTATCATACAATCGATAAGAGTAAGTCCCTTAGCATGCATCCTTATAAGGATAGGATTAGGTCATTAAGACCCCATCCTTTCAAGCTACCCGGTTGGAATTAAGCCATTGAAGTCCCCACCTATTTGCTAAATTTCATTAGAATAGGATTTAAGTCTTTATGACTTCTTTTCTAGTGCAATAAAAGAAATTAAGGTGTGAAAATAAGCCTTTGAAGGCCCTCCCTATAAACTATTCGATCAAGAATTAATTCCACACCATTACCTAATAGTCAAAATTTGAGGTTTAGGATTAAGCTATTAAAGCCCCTTCTCCTCAAATCAGCTATTTAGGTTGGAATGAAGTATTTAAAGCCCCTTCCTATTAGCTCGATAAGAGTAAATCCCCAATGGTATCTTTCTTTGGTTAAAATTTCATGTAGTTTGGATTAAGATTAAGTGTCCATATTGTCATCCTCTCCAACTATTCTTAGATATGAGTAAGTATCCATGGTGGTATCTTTTCTAGGAAAAGAAAACTTTAAAGTCTTCTTATAGATCCTTTCTTTAGAATTGGTTAGTCATTTAGACTACATCTTGACTAATCTTAGAAAGATATGAGTCCTAGTGCTTTTTCATACGTTAGTTATTGAAAATCTTTTATAGTCAAGATGAAAATAAGTCCCTTGAAGGCATCTTCGACTATAATGATTATGTTAGGACTATATTCTTCATTAAATCTTTTCCTAATGTCATCCCTCGCTTCTAATAAATTAGTGAATCTAAGTTTCTAAGAATGAATCATTCTAAATTAAAACAAATTCGTGCATATATTTGCTTATCTTTCACAATAAAATTTAAAACAAAATTTGAAATCAAAACATAAATTAAATGAAAACTTTAAATTTTAAAACTTATTCTTGCGTGTTGACTAATTCGCTCAGCGATAATATGATGTTCTCTAGTTTGTCAACCATAAATATTGGTGGTCCCTTTTGACCTCATTTTTGGATGAGTTTAACATAATTTCTAAAACTAGTAATTAAGACACCTAATCATAGATTAGGAGCCTTTTAATTAAGCATTTTGGACACTAAACCTAGTGACCTAGTGCATTCTTTGGTTTGATCTAACCTAATGGGATTAGGTTAACTCAACCCAAAATCAAACATAAACATAGAATTAAATCAAACACATTGCACTTGGAATTTGAATCCATTTGAATTTATAGCAAGGTGATTAAGGCCATTAACCTAATTATCCTATTTAAGCTCAAAATTAATTAAATTCAAAGAAATCCAAATAAATCAAAACAAATTTAAATCAAAACAAAATAAAAGAAAACTAAAGCTAAATGAAAGTCAAAGATGATAAACCCTTTGACATGGAGTTGACTTATGTGGATTCCAATAGGTCAAAGGTCAACCCACTAAAAGTTGACCAAATGAAGTCATTACAAAGGCTTGAAATTATAAAATAAACATTTTTAAATATTAATCAAATAAATGTAAATCCAATAAGGCCTTCATTATGCTAATTAAACCATTTGATCTAAATGGGCATAAATGAGTCTTATTGAATTCAAATTCAAATAAATTGAAATCAATTCAATTAGTTGCCCAAAATCATTTGGAAATCATAATTAAATACAATCTAATCAATTATTGGGTCTCATTTGATCAATTTGATCATTTGACCTAATTGAATCCAACATAACCCGTTAAGCCCAATTTGGGTCAAATGGGTTAAAATTGAAATCAATTCTAAATCGGATGAAATTAATCACTCTAAATCATCTCACATATGCAAATAATCATGATTGGAGTCCAAACATAACTTACTTGAGCCAAATTGGTCATTTAACTCAATTGGACTCAACCTAACCCATTTAAGTCTAAATAGGTGAAGTTGAAATAAAATCAAAATCAATTTAAAATCCAAGGGAATCAATAAATCTAAAACATCTTAAATCATCAATTTAAGAAACTTAAAGCTTATGCTCAATCCATTAAATAAAATGAACTAGTTAAATCAATGGGAACAAGTGCTTAAGTGAATCAACTTAAGGCATTTAAACCCAAACCTAATTCAAATGAGTTTATTTGACTCATGGCTCACCTTGGTTTGATTTGGACACCAACCAGAATCTAAGACCCATTAAGGTGGTGCAAAAGTCAAGAGATATCATGGAAGACGTGGGAAGGAAGAAACTAAAACTCATGTAAAATCCAATCTTCCACCTCTAATCCTTTGGAGAAATGTGCTAATCTACAATCATTAACCACCCCTTGAGTTAGCATCCAAGGGTGGAAATTAAAAGCCATCCAAGGTTAACACCACTTCCATAAAAAAAAAAAAACTTTATTTTCCTCCATGAAGGAAGGTCACATCCAAGGCAAGGAGAAGGGGAGGAGGCTTCCTCCCTCAAGGAATTCATCCAAACACACTCCCAAGAGCGTAATAATCACCCATTAGTCAACCCTTCACCACCGATGGATGAATTCCATCCATCGAAATCCCCTCCATGGCTTTCAACCATATATGGAAAGAGAGGATGGGAGCTTTCTCTTAGCCATCTTCACATCCTCACACACCCTAAGGTGAATAAAAAAAATTGAGATGTTCCCCAAGCCTTTGGCGGTAGGTCTGAAATCAACCAAAGCCGGAAACCAAGCTCTCAAAAGTTCAAAATGGAGAAACACTATTCCTATCCCCAAATTGGATGTCCCTACATGTTCTATGGATAAAATGAACTCAAATGAGCTCTTACTTGAGTCTCTCGCCACCAATGAGCTGGAAAATGACCAAGGCTAATGGTTGAGGAGGAGCTTGGTCTCTACTATCCATGAGGAGGCAAGTCGAGATTTCTTCACCAAAGCTTTGCCTTATTAATGTGAAGGTGATCAAGCATTATGGTCATCAAGGATCAACACAGATGAGATATGGGTTCAAATTAACACGACATTTTGATTTGGTCCTTTATGAAGGGAAGTCGATCACCATTAAGATGAAACTATAAGGATTACTTTCCAATTGATCCTTGATCGATTTACAATTGAAACCTCACTCTTTCTCCGCTTAGATCATAGGTGATCAAGGCCAAAGAGCTAATGGCTCTCGTTCTCAGGAGGACAGGAGATAATCTTTGTCATTTGATCCTTTTATTTGGAACAAATGAGGTGAAATCGACCATCCAATGAAAGATCGATACAACCATGATGAATCTTGCATCCCCGCCATCTGTGTTAGATCCTCATGGATCCAATTGGCCTAATGACACCACACCACGTGGTAGTGCCACATCGGTGCCATATGGCTGCAACTGTTAAAATAGAAAATTCTTCATTTTTTGGCTTAAATAAATATTAAGAAAATATAAAAATTCAGAAAAATCATAGAAAATAAAATACTCTTTCAAAAAAAAAATGTAAATAGGGGCTTTATGGATTATCTTAGTGAGAGAATCTATTAAACCCAAAATCCCTAATTAATTTTGGATAATTTTGAGTTATTTAAGTTTAAATAAAAATAATCAAACTCAAATTAAACTCAAACCACTCATCAAATTAATTTGAAAGTTTAGAGAAATGAAACTAGGATTAAAACCCACCTTAGGTAAAAAATTTCATGATTTATTATGAAGTAAATCTAAAGATATGGAATTTTCAACTTTGAACCCTAATATAAAATAAATTGATATTAAATTAGAGCAATCATAAAAATTATAAAAATAATTTAAATAATCATAATAAACTATAATGAACCTAAACACTTCATTAAAACTCTTTCAAATCCAATAAACCATAAAATGACGTAATTTGATAATTAATTGAATTAAATTAACTCAATTAAATTGAATGAACTTAAAAAATCATAACAAATTAGCTAAAATCACAAAATTTTTAAATAAACCCTCTATGCCTTCTAGAGAGGAATATAAGAAAGTAAAACCCTTAATTAATTCCTTTTAATTTAAGCTTAATTTAAGTTATATGAAAATATTTAAAAAGTTAATTAACCTTAAATTATACATTTGATTAGGATAAAACTTTAGAGATTGTAAATTGGTAAAGAACCCCACTTACCATAAGAAGTTCAAGGTAAAATGACCTTTGGATTTGACGTTATTGAACTTCCAATTCTTAGGTCAATTTATGTGAAATAATTAATCAAAAAATCATAGAAATTATTAAAATTTATAAAATCAACCTAAAATATTTTTAGTAACATAAGAACACTTATAGAAAATATCCCAACCCTCTAAGTTAAAGGATTTGATAAATCATACATTAAGGTTTGATAAAATGAAGAAAAGAAAAATTAAACTTTAATTTAATAACTTATTAAATTCATGATAAATCAACAAATCAATTGGAAATCAAAACTCATTTACCTTTGAATTTTATACCTAAATATGAAATTCATTAACATGGAAACACCTTAACTCCATTTAGTATAATAAATAATATAATTCCAAATGCAAATGAAAGTGAGTAACCAAATCAATTAAACTTAAATAACCTAAAAGTTTGGAATGGCCAAGGTTAGGTTTAGTGCCAAAATTAGCCTATGAATTTATAAATAAAATTTTATTTAAAGGGATTGAATTAATTAATGAAATATTAACACATAATAAAATCAAAACCTAACCTAAGAATGAATCAAATCATCCGAAGGAAGTAAACATTAAATTAATGAATGAAATTAATTCAACTATAATAAAAAAAAATTAAATAATTCAAACATATGAAATTAAATGAACATTTAATCAAAATAAAAAGAAAACTAAAACATTGAATAAATCAAATCCTTCGAAATAAATCAAATAAAGAAATATTTCATCAAATTAAAAAAAATGAAATGAATAATAAATCTTAATTAAATTCCAAAATAAAATAATAACTTTAATTAAACTAAATCCAACTTAAAAGAATTGAAGAGGTTAATTAAGACACTTAAGATCTTATGTTTCACCCCTTAGGATGAGTCTTCACCATAGGGTCAAAACCTTATTCTATTAGAAATTAGGTTGTTGAATAAAATGGGTTCCACCCAAAGTGGATCTTATTTTATTCTTCATTCTTAAAACTTAAATTTCAGTTCAACATAAAATGAACTTAAAATTGGAAACAAAATCACAAATCGGTTAAATCACTTGAATTGAAACCATCAAAAGGTAAATTAGACAAACTTTGAACCAAATTAAATCCAAATTAGAACAAAGCCTTGTTAAGTCATATGAGACAAGCCCATTTTTCTTCACACACTAGATTATTAGGTCACCAAACCTAAACTTTGGTTAGGTCGATGTTCTATGGTACTTTGTGATGTGATATGAAATATTTTTCTTGCTTTGTGGTGTACTATTTTAGACAATATGGCTAGCATTACTTGCCCACTAGTCCGGATGCTAAGACATTCTTTTAGCTTAATACTATTTTCTATAAGGGGTTGTGCTAAAAGGGACATGTTATAAATCATGAATAACTATCATTTTCTTACATGTATGTTTAAATCCCAAGCATACCCTAATAGGATAGGTGGGCTTGGCAAGAAACTAATGTTAAGCCTATATGTTTGTAAATATAACTGTTGGAATGTAGTTTGTATTTCTAACATCTATTTTGTAAAGATTAGAGGAAAGAAAAAAATGGGTAGCTGCCCTTTATACTTTCATCTTAACTAAAAGTCTGGATCTATTGGGGTCTTTTCCAAGATCACTCCTTCAAGGACCTCCACAAGCTTCATAAGAGACCACCGGGCAATAGGGTTAGCTCCTACTATTCCTAGACCCCATAAATCTTAACTAGTACTGTTACCTAGAGGCATTGGCTGTTTGTGTAAATTAAATTTGGTGTGATTTATTTTGGGTGCATAATAGAATCAACTTGCTTTTCTAAATTTTTTTTTCTATATTGTGTTTCGATGAAATGCTTGTATAGGCTCTAAGAAAATTTAAATTTTCTACCCAACTTAAATCTAAATAACTTAAATATAAATAAAGAAATTCATAACTTCATATATAAATTAAAGCCTTAGGAACAACTTAAAAGCAACTAGAAATTAGTTTTATGAGCCATGCTAGTAATTGGGCATGATCCAAATCCTTGAAAGGCCAAACCATTGAGATGATGACCACCTTCTTATTTTGAGACAACTATTTCTAGATCTTAAATTGCATATCTTAAAGGCCTTAAAAAAACTATGAGTCAAAAAATGTTTAAGATGAAAATTATTGCATTAGTTAAATATCACACCTAACATGATCTTAGAGGTTAGGGAGAGTTTAGGTTCCTAGATTATTTCCTAAAATGTAATCATCATCTTGCATAGCATAAAGACCGTATCATGGATTTAAAATTCATTTTGGTGGTGTTAGCTTACAGCCCTTCCCAAGCGTTATAAGTCCAAAAGAGTTAGCATAGGTTTCTTTTCTTAAGTAAGAGGAAGAGCCAATAATTCTCAAGTCAAACTAGGTAGCCTCGACTTAAGAAGAATCGAGTTAGTTAAGCATTTTTCAAAGAATAAGTCTTCAACCTTAAGCATTTCTATAGTCTTGTGCTATTAGAATGTAAATCTTTTATTTTTAATAAAATCTTAATTTAAATTCCAATAAATTCAATCTCAAACCTATAAAGCCCAATGGTAGGTTAGTTGAAATGCCTACTAGAATAGTGTAGACATTTCCTACTTTATCTCAATTATCTTTGAAAAAACTCTTTCCCTTTTAAAGTGTTCCCTTTTGTAATTTCAATTTAACTATCCTTGAACCAACTTTGAAATCCATAGAAATAAGGGCCAATTTATTTAATCGATAGTATTTTTAGGAAGAGATCCTCATTTCTAAGATGTAATTAACTATAAGGGCTTGCCCTTAGAGGGAACTATGATCCCAATATAAAATAAATCTTGTTGTACTTTTTCATGTAGTTCAAAAGATGAATCTCTAGAATATTAAAAGACCCATTAGCCTGAGTCCTTATTTAAGTGATCAAATATATTATAGGATAACATATTTATCTTTTAAGATAATATGTTTGTTTAGTAATGACAAATTTGATTCCCTAAATAAGAAAAAATTAAAGTTTATGTGGTTTCATAAATTTTTCCCAGCCCACCTACCTAAACCCAATATACTAAGCTAAACTCTTAAACCTAAAACAATTGATTACAAACCGACCTCAACTAAAAATAATTGATTTCAAACCTAACTTAACCCATTAGGATTCACTTATTAGCCAAGTTGACCTAATTGACCCATTTATTTTAAAAGGGATAATTCTAAAACTAATTCATTCCAATTAAAATTGAATTCACCTAAAATCATTTGAACCTCAATTGAACTTGATTGAGTCTTGATTGTATTCCAATTGAGTTGACTTGAACCAAATTGGACCTTAACCTAAGTTAGCCCATTTGAACCCTATAGGGCCAAAATTCAATTCAACTTGGTTTAGGTCAAATTGAATCAATCCAAGCCTCATGATCATTCTAAATATTCATTTAAACATTCCAATTCATTTTAATCAATCCAATTCTACCAATTGGTCAAACTAACCCAACTTGACCAATGTGGCAAAGGTTCAAATGAGTTAAAACTCAACCAAACCCAAATTGATTGCAATAAAAGCCACCAATCAACTTCAAATTCATCATTGAACATATTCCAACACTTAATTGATCCAAATTAAATCAAATCATGCCAATTGACCCACTTAACTCGCCAAAAGACCAAATCGTAGTCAAATATTAATTCAATCCAAATTGGATCAAGTCAACTCATCCAATCAATTCCAAAATATTTGTTGGTCATGTACCAACTGCAATCAATTGAACCCAATTGAGCTAATTTGGCCAATTGACTCAAGTTGACCCAATTTGACCTAAAGGGCAAAATTGGGCAAAAACTCATTCCAAATTAATTACAATCAATGCCTCTAATAAATTATAAATTGATTATTGAACACTCTTTAGCCACCTATTGAACTCAATTTGGCTAATACAACCCAATTGACTAATTTGACCTAATTTCACTTAAAGGGCGAATTGAACCAAAACTTATTCTAAACCAAATCAACCCAAATTAAATCCTTCAATTAATGTTAAATGATCAATCAAACATAGCTCAACTACTCATTCAGCCCACTCAATTTGGTCAATTTGACCAAATTTATCAACTTAGCCAATTTGACCCATATGAATCCATATGAGTCAAATTCAAATACACTTCAAATTAAATTAAATTGATTGTAGCAATACATTCCAAATGATTATTTGAACATGATCCAATAGCCTCCTTGACCCAATCTAGTCAATTGGTCAATTTAACACATTTGAACCCAAATAGTCCTATATAGGTCAAATTAAGCTAAACCCAATGAAACTTTGGTATGACTCATCATTAGGTCCCTATTGACTTTCCCAAGTGGACCCAAGGGTGAACCAGTTCAACCCAAACCAAGTGAACTAAGGTTTCAAATAAGACAAAACCCAAAAAAAAAGGTCTAACCCCTCCTTTTACTTTAGATAGCCACATTAGCATGCCTTAAGCTCCTTCATGTATGCTGACCGGACTTGACCCGTTGTTGGGTTCAGCCATTGACCAAGGTGAGGTCGCTCATCATGGTTGACCTTTGGCCTACCATAGATTGTTCACATCACCACTAGCCACCAAACTCCACCACCTACCAGAGGACCTCCACCACATCACTCCTATGCCCGACCACCCCCACTAGTCGACGGTTGCCATGGTCTAAACTAACCATTTTGATTGGTTCATATGGGGAGGAGAGTATACACCTCCTCCCACATTCAAACTGAATGAACACATTCCTCTCGAGCCGAGAGATAGTCCCCAACTTTTCTAAAGCTTCCCATTCACCTAAATCACCTAAATCACTTAATGAATAGAGATGGGTCAAGGGTTCATTTTGATGATTTTCTCTCTTACTTAGGATTAGATAATTCAAATTCCAAAACCAATCTTTAATGAATTTGTTTAGACTTAAGGGTGCCTATCTTAATGTGAATGTCCTTAAGAATTAATGAGTTCAAATAGGTTATTTGATAGTGGTTAATTGCTTTACTTCAATTATTCATAAATTTGTATTTCACATGTTTCATGCATTCATGTTTTCAAAACTAAAATAAAAGATTTCATTTAATTGCATATCTTTCAATTAAATAGTGCCTAATATCACTAGTAAATCTCAAATTATTTTTTTAATGAATTAAAAATATTTGTTAACTGAAATATAAATAATATAAATAAATAAAATTTGAATTTAATTCTTATATGTATGAACTACAAAATCTAAAGGTATATAGTTTGGAAACCCAGAACATGAGACTTTAAGTAGTCCCAAGGAGGACTTTGATTACCTCACTTCCCTAGTCTAACAAAGGCATGCACCTTAAAATTTATAATGAATTACTTATTAAGCATAAATTATTTTCACTCATATATTTGAAATATCCTAAAAGTTTTATCATTTCATCATTATTTCCATGCATGTATGCATATGCATATGAATTAACAAGTATATAGTCTAGATATCCTAGAGCAAGAGATTTGGAATAGTCCAAAGCGCCTTTGATTACGATTCGTAATTTAATAATGGCAGATATTTGTTCAAATTCATTATACTAATGTCTATGTATATGCATAAGACATAATTGATTTAATTTCTTCTAGAAAATTCATGCGTCATAACTTTTATAATATAAAGTATATGTATTAATTCATTCATGCATCAAGTGTGAAATAATTAAAAGATATATGCATATTCATTAAATTTTATTATTCAACTAAGTGTATTGTTAATTAAATGGATATTAAGCAATAACAAAAGCAAACAAAAAAATGCTACTAAATTATCCATGTTTTGGTTCATTAATCTTAAGATGCCTTTCATGTTTAAAGAAAGTCTCTTAAGTCAAATCCAAATATATAATTTACTAAGAAAAAAATTTATAACACTTCATTAAGATTATTAAAAATCATAAAATTCATTTCTTAACTTCAACCTAAGATTTGGGATTAAGGTGGATTTCATTTCCTTTTTCTTCATAATCTTAAATAAAAATGAAACCCAAAATGAAATCCAAAGTTTAAGTCTAAAACCTATTTCAATTATTAAATTACATAAAGTGCAATCATTTTAATAAAGAACTAAAACATGTATCATTAGAAAATTCAAACATTAAAGCATAATCATAACTTACCACTAAGCCTAGCATACACTTTAGTATGCTAAGTCACGATCCTTATCTTAGGTTAGGCTTGTTGTGATGATGTGGTGTTTTGTTTTATGATGTGATATCTTAGGCGAATGTTAGGATAGATTATGTGTAGTCCGGATGTTAGTGATATTAGACTAATGATATTTTCTTATAGAGGATTGTGCTTAAGGGACTATTATAATAATAAAAATATATAAATACTTCTTGCTTGCAAGTGCTACTTAAATTTCTAAGCACAATCTATTAGAGTGTGGGCTTGGTAACCCAAGATAGAGTGCTAAGTCCAAATATAAGATATATAACTACTTGGTGTGTATATTTACATAAGACTGGACCATATGATTTTGAATCATAGGAGGTGTTAGTTGGTAGCCACTCTAGGCGATTGTAATTCTAGAAGAGACAAGATTAGTTCACTCTCTAATGGATGTGAATCGATATGTCCAACTTCTTTGAGTAGATTTAGATCTAGCTCTTAGCTTATGCTAGAGCACTTTAAATATAATTTCAATAGCTACTTATTTTCCTTTGCTATGAGTATAAGTCCTCACCTCTTATGCATTTTCACAATCTAGTGTTGTTGGAATCTAAGCCCTAGCTTTCTAATGAAATATCAACTCAAACAAATATATTTTTGCTCTAAAAAATATAAAGCCTCACTATAGTATAGACTGAAGCACTTACTTGGTTTGCTAGTATCATTAGTTCTTCTAAGTTATTCTCCTTTAAAATTCATAAAGAACTCTTCCTAAGTTGAGTCTTCCCACTTGATCTTGAATTACCAATTCATTGATCATCAATCTTTGAAATCTTGGAGGCAGTAGTTGGCTACTTTAATCAAGAGTATTCTTAAGGAATTCTCATTTTCTAGACGTAATTAACTATAGGGGTTTACTAAAGAACCGGCATAAAAGAAACCCTACTTTACTTTATCCATGTAAAGTGGGAGAAAGATCTCAGTATACCACTATCTTAGAAGTTCTTATTAGATGATTGAGTCTATTATCGTGATAATTTTATTTTTTGAGATTGAACATCATGCCTCAATATTGTACTTGATATTTTCAATAAATATCCCCTAAGATCTGCATGGTGTCTCTATGACTCAAAATAAAATACCATAGATTTTTTGGTGAGTTTGCTTTGGAAAGTTCTTTTCTCCAAATATTAGTAGTTGACTTATGTCTTTCATAGGCCCAAGACTACCTTTTTTTTCTATTGGATTCCTTGCCTATTTCATCTTTAGATAAGTGTTGCTAATACCTCCTTTGGTTTTAGAACCTCTCTCCAATTTATTTTGGAACCCCTATTGAATCCATAATAGGTGGAGTGAATCAAAAATAAATTAATCATGCAACTCTAAAAGAAATCATCAAATCATTAAACCTATTGTCATACCCAAGTTTAACAAATTAGGTTCATTGATCTTTCTAAAAGATCATTGAACCCATTCATAGTGAGGTTCAAAGCTAAATTTTCTCTTTAAAATAAAATTTCTCCAATTTATGACCATCAATTAGCATAATCAAATTTATTGGATTGAGGTTCAACTCCATAACTAAATCAACAAAAATAAAATCATGTCCACTAACGCTTTCTTCAAATAGAGACAGAGTTACCAACTTTTTCATCTCCAACAACAACAATAAAAATAAGCATGTCATATAGGAAGCTTATTTTCTCTTTTACCTTGTGGATTTTTCCATACTCACCTCCCATCATCAAGTTCAATCTGGATTTTAAACACTTCAAAATCATCTATGATGGTCCATCCCTTAGCACTTTCAACAAGGAGGAGATGGTTGACAAGAAGCCACCCCTACAATTCAACCTACACTCATTGAGTTCCAAAGAGATTCCCCATAATAAGTGCCAACTATTTTCACCACTAGGAAATTAGGACTATCACCATCTTTATGCCAACGGGCCTCTAAAGAGAAGGTAGTACTTGAATAGAAGACTATCCCTTCCAAATTTAAGGTTGGTACTAGTTCCCATCATATCCCATTGACCAAGACTCAACACCATAATAAGAATCACAAGATGATGAGATATTATAAGAGAATGACTAAGGAGGTTGTGTCGGATCCCATTAGTTGATGATGGTTCCCCATGTGAGACCTCTCCCCTTGGTGGCGATGGGTTTCACGCACTTTTAATTTTAGAGGAGAAGAGGATGCCAAGAAGATTGCGATCACCCCACAATCTATGGAGTATGTGACACATGCTAGAAAGAGGAGGAAGCCTATACTAGTTTGAGGTCTATGTTGAGGAGAGTAGAGAACCCCATCACTCATATTCTACTTTTATTCATGACTTGAGATGTCTTATCCCTAGGAGTGTTAGGGACTAGATTCAAGAGAGTGGGCCACTAAGGCTAAAGTAGCATCCCAAGCGGACCGAAATGATAGAGGAGGTTTTCCCATAATTGGCGCTTTAGCATTAGTTGACCACCACCTCAATCGACAAGCTGAGTGATTATTTATACGATAATTCTCACTAATTTTGGCTAGAGGAAGAGATCCTTGGTTGAGGCACAACCAATGCCACCATCATCTTAACACCACTCAACTAAACATCCACCATCAATCGCTCATGTCCCACCATTCAAGTCCCCACCAAATATCACAAGTTTGTAGTTGGAGGGAAATCTTCATTCTTGGTGATCACAACAACCCAAGGGCCACACTTCATCTTCTTAGACTAATAGTATGAGGTCAGTTCCTTTATTGACCTCCTGCATCATCAATGGATAAGAAGGAATGACATCCCAAGAGTGTTTCCATCACTTTACTAGATCACAAGATGAGGAGAAGAAGAAGGAGAAGTAGAAGGATGAGGGGAGGCCTCTATATTAGTAGAGCAGGTTATGAAGATTTCTTGATCCAACATGTCAAGTGCACTCCTTTTATAGAGGTTCACATTGTATGGGATAGTCACATTGGATATATCCCTATTGATCCCAAGAATATAGATGGTAGGTTCTTTAAGGAGATCCTAATTGAGTACAAGTAACCCATCAAGGATATAGAGAGGGATGGGAGTGGTGAAGAGAAGGTTGACTTTGACATGGAGGAGGATGGCACGCTAAATGATATGAGAGGTCCACACCATAGAGACTAGGACCTCCTCCCATAGAAGCGACATCACGGCCGATGTTCATAGAGTTGTAGTTGTACGTGAGGCATGGAACTCAACTTGACATCTTTTGCATCGCCTTAAATTAAAGGATGATCGATTGATCGATGGAGAGGAGGATGTAGAGCTAATGTTAGTTGTCTTAGTTCTTCATGGTCGAGATACCAATATCTCAATCCACTCTATTGAGACCAACAGGCATAAGTTGATGCATACCATAGATAAACAAAAGAACATAACTTTATTAGAAGAGGATAGGTAGTGCATAAGAAGGTCATAGATATCATAGTCATCTAAGAAAGGGATATTATCGATGATAGAATAATAAGTGAAGGAAGCATTGGTGCAATCCGAGGGGCCTCATCAATTTCAATGGGTACTTAGAAGAGTTTAATGTAGTCAAATACCCTAATGATTTTGTGCCACCATCTTTCAAGATATTTGATAGCAATGGAAACTCTAAGCGCTTTATACACTTTAGGGCTAGTTCTGTAATGTACTTGACAATAATGCTCTACTCTTCGATAGTTCTTTAGTAGCCTTTTAGAGGTCATTTTCCATTAGTATGCTAAACTAACCAATCATTTTATGAAGTCCTTTGTAGAGATAGAGCAATTATTCATCAAAAGATTCATAAGAGCTTAGTAAAGAGTAATAGTAGGTGACCTCATTGTAGAGAAAAAAAATCCAACAAGTCTCTAGTTGATTATATTCTCGGTGGTGTAACGACTATGAAATGTGAACCACAACTCTAGGAAAAATATACTATTGAAATTCTACACAAGAATTTTGATGGCCTAGTAACTTTCATGCTTAAGGGCTTTACCATCAAGACATTTGAGAAGCTAATCATCAAGGCGCTAAATTATAAGAGGAAGCCAAGCATTACCCTTCTCGGACTATTCATGCAAGCCCAAACCTAAGAAGGTGTTTGTGTAGAAGCCGGGGTTTTATCATTTATGGATAAGGGAAGTATCTAATGAGAGCTCACTCCATGAGGCCTAAATCGGCGGTCTCCACTTCCACCACCTCTTTCACCACCTCGAGCACCATAATAGCCTCCACAATAGAAATACTACCCACCTCCATGTATCTATTTTCCACTTACTCTTATAGACAAGATCAACAAACTATATTTATTAAAAAAGGGCGTAGTCGAAAGATATTTAAGAACCTTCTCAAGAAACTAGATATTTGTGGGGATAATTTATGACATCACATAGGATTTAGGAATTTCTTATTTGTATGATCAAATGCGGCATTAAGAAGTAAACATATTATCTTGAAAGATAAACATGTTATCCTACAATAAATTTGATCATTTAATAAAAGAATTCTAAGGATAAAAGGTCTTTCATGTGATAGGGAGTTTTCCCAACTATATGTGAAGTAGAGCATAGTTTATTTAAACTAGGTTCATGGTTCCCTATAAGGACAAGCCTCTAATTACATCTTAGGAATGGAGGCCTCTTCCTAAAAATACTCTTGATTAAAAAAATAAGCTATTATTTTGATGGATTTGTAAGTTAATTTCTAAAGAAAATAATAATTTGAAATTTCAATTGAGAATGATCCAAAGTGGAAAGATTTATTTTTTGGAAGCCAAATAGAATAAAGTAAGAAATGACTATTGATAGTGGGGTGCTTAATAAGAATTTCAACTATCCTATCATTAGGCATGAATTTTTGAAATTTTATTTAGATTTTGAGTTGACATTTTCTTAGAAATCTAGAGCTTAGAATCTAACAAAGATAATATTACAATTTCCTATGGTTGAAGACTTACTCAAAAGAGGATTCTTTAGAACCTAAGTTTATAAGTGCATCGACACAAGTCGATACTCGACCTAGTTCCATTTTTTTATAAAGGAATCTAAGAACCTAGACTCACTCCTTAATCCCTATGATCATGTTGGGTATGATATGTACCTAACTAATGCACATTTTTTAGCTTTTAAATATTTTGACTCATGATTCACTTAAGGCTTTGGGGTATGCATTTTATTTCATTGAATTCTAAGGACAATCAAGTTAAATAAATATTTCTCAACACTAACCAAAGCTTCTATAAGATTTAATTTAATATGCAAGTTATTAAAACCTAAAGATGAGAAATGATATTTGGGGTTCTCCCCATCCCATGTTAGTTATTTGACTATGTTTAAGGAAAGAAATTAAATATATTTTATAAGCTGATTTGGTTCAAGCTATTAATCACATCAATTTTATTACCCTTCCCCAAGCTTCTTTAATTTAATTAACCACTTGATCATGTGCCTTCAATGATATACTTTGGGAAAATAAAATCAACAATGCACCTAAAGAGGTCTACTACAATTAGGCTCATGCTTAAGAGTTTACTAAATTGAAGAAAACAATATCTAAGCAAAATACCCTTATGATTTCCCCACACTAATGGGGTAATCATAATTTCTTTAATGACTTTATGTTAATAAACACATAAAGGGATTAATAGGTTATACTTGAGTTATTCAAATCAATTTCACTTGCATTTCATTATTAATTTCCTTAATTTATCCTTAATTACAAAACATGTTATTAAGTTCATTAAGTGACAACATTTTAATTTAATTAGAAAAATAGATCCTAATTAATTCTCAAGTTATCCTTACTATTTTCATTAGTTAATCATCCTTAATTACCTATTTCACTATTCATTAATTTTAACTATTACAAAATTATTGAAAAGATAACTAGGATTACAAATTTGGGATTTCAAATTACATGGTAAATAATTCTAGAAAAATATGGAGGCAGAGGACATCACATAGAGCTAATATGCCAAATATAAAATTAATTAACCAAGTAATTTAGCCTTAATTAAAGTAATTATCTTAGGTTTCAAACCTTTATTAAGGATTATTCATTAGGCATTAATTAAGGATTGTACTTTTTTAAATTCTCCTATGTCTAAGATTTTAAAACAGTTTTATTTGCATTTTGTAGATTTTTTTACAATTAGTTATGATTTTTGAAGTTTTATCCATGTAAACTGAATTTTAAACCTAATTAATTGATTTAAATGCCGGTGCCATGTGGATGCGACACGATAGTGCTTTCCAAGTGGCACGTAATATTTGTTATTTAAAATATCGACACGGTTCGACTCGGCGGAATGCGACTTCATCTTGATCGCCGATCTCATATCAAATGGTCAAGATTAATCCTTTATGAAAGGATTAAATCAATATTTGTAGCATGATTAATCATAGATGGCCATTCCAATCATGCGAATGGATGACCTGATCCATCATCCGCTAGCACTAGAAGAAGGACACCATCTACCTTCCGGCCGATCTAAGCTTGTCGAGCTCATTCGACTGGGAAAATAACTCTAAAATAATCAAGGAAAAATTTTAGAGAAATCCTACAATGGAAATCACATGAAAGCAAAATTTTTTCACAAAACACCAAGTCCTAAATGTCAAAACTATAGTTGCTAGATTTTACCTTGTTGGAGCTAAAGATCGTTCGCTATAGAGGTAGCTTCATCTTGAAGAGATGAAGCCCTATTGAGAAGATCTTGAGCTGCCTCCTAAACATTCAGTCACGTGGACTAATCACCACCATGAAAGCCACCGAGTTAGTATAAGGATGACTTCGATGGTCTAATCAATCGTGAATAGATTCATTTTGGAGATTTGGTAATGTTGGATGACAAGGATCTCGTGGTTGAAGGGACCTTGGTCTCATCAACAATGGGATCCATGAGAGCTTCGAGGAATGCTTTAGGACTACTAAGAATGGTCTAAGGAAGGTATTTGATGATTTTGAATGGATGGGGAGGAGTATACTCTCCTTCCCGGTTGGACTAAGGGTTGAGATCAAGCAGCAGTCATTCAATTGGAGTTGGTGGTGAGGAGGTGGCGAGGATTGAGGTGGATGTGTGTGAGAGGCGGAGGAGTGCAGTGGGATACCATGGAGTGCACACTCCTCCTTAGGTGGACCAATTGTTTCTTATGGGTGAGTTCACCCTCTCTTGGCCAAAGCTGAACCCAATATCCTTGGGTTAGGTTGGGTCAGTGGTCCTTAGTCCAAGAAATGCCAAAGGTGGTCGCTAAGGAATGGGGAGGTGGAGTACCCTTTCAAATGGGTCTTTTTCTAAATAAAAGTTTGGTTCAATGGGTTTCACCCAACTCAGGTTCACCATGGGTTGGGCCCACTTAGGTAGGCTCGTAGTGACCCGTGATGAGTCATGCAAAATTTGGTTGGGTTTAGACTTGGATTGGTTTAGTTTGTCTTAATTTGACTCATGTAGGTCAAATGGGGTCTTGTTGGGCTAAGTTGGCCATTTTACCAAATTGGTTCAAAGTAGAGGTTTCGTTAAGTTTAATTGGTCATTTGGAATGAGGTAGTGCAATTGGTTTGATTCAATTTGGACTAAATTTAGATTTGGTTCATATGGTTAAATTTGGGTCAAATGGGTCATGTTGACTAATTTGACCAAATTAGCCAAATTGCCTTGAGCATGAGTTAGTCTATGTTCAATTGATCATTTGTAATTGATTGGAAGGGTAGATTTGAATTGATTTGGATTATGGAGTGATTTAGTTCAATTTGAACCTTTAGGTCAAATTGGGCCAAGTAGGTCAATTGGGTTGGGTTTACCAAATTGGGTCTAATTGAAGGTTGGATCATGTCCAATATCCAATTGGTGATTGATTAGAAGCATTGGTTTCAACCAATTTGGTTTAGATTTGATTTGGCCCAATTTGGCCCTTTAGGTCAAATTGGGTCAACCTTGGTCAAGAGGTTAAATTGGCTTAATTAGGTTCAATTGGCTTGGTTATTGGTTAAGTTGATTGTAGTGGAGTGTTTAGTTGATTTGGCTTCAATTTGTAGTTGAGTCATATTCAATATTCAATTTGTGATAGATGAGAGTTATTGGTTGTAATTAATTTGGCTTAGAGCATAACTTGGTCCAATTTGGCTCTTTAGGTCACTTTTGGTCAACTTGGGTTAAGGGGCCAAATTGGCTTGGTTAGGTTCAGTTGATTGTAGTGGAGTGTTCAATAGTGACCAATAATCATCGATAAAAAAGATTGGATAGCTTGATTTGATCCAATAGGGATTTGATTGAAGTTTGGTCTAATTGGACCTTTTAAGTCACTTTGGGTTAAGTGATTTGGTCAAGTCACTTTGGACCAATTGAGGCTACGATGGTTGGAATGTATTCAATGATGAATTTGGAGTTGATTGGTGACTTCAATTGCAATTTATTTGGGTTTGGACTCATGAACCCTTTAGGTCAAATGGGTCAACTTGAGTTATTTAGATCTAATCAATTTAGTTGGCTTGAGTGTTGGAATAGTTTAAAATGATCCGCTTGATAGTTAGAATGATTGAGAGAATTAAATTAAGTTTGGTTTACTGGAGTTGGTTTTAATGGAGTCATAGGATTTGAAGTGGGTTAGCTTGGGTTAAGGTTCAAATAAATTTAGCTTGGAGCTTGGATTGGAAATAAAACTCAATCATGGTGAATTGATGAGTTGAGATTGAGGTTTCAATCATTTGGTTTAGGTTAAAATAAATTGATGAGTATGATTGTCGATTTAAGCCTTGGGGTAGGTGGAGCCTACTCATCCTAAGATAATCTCTAGTCTTAAGGTTATTCCCTACAAGTCTTTAGGCTTGAGTTTAGTGTTCCCTTAATTACTTGAAGCGTCCTAGCACTAAGGAAGCCTAAGTTCCTAGAAGAATCCTGGACCCAAGCATTGGAATGAATAATCCTCACTCCCAAACCTAAGATCAAAATACTTTCTCTTGAAGTAGAGCTACCTTTACTCCATATAACAATTCAAAATGAACTTACAATAAAGGAAAGTGTCTAAATACGACTTGAATAACTTGAAGCTTTAGATGAAACTCAATTATAGACCCAATAAAAAACAAATATATAGAGAGCAAGGATGACTCAAGCTCATGACTACATGGTTCGTCCAAGAAATTTCAAAGTAATGGTACATAGAAAGCCTATCATTCCATATTAATAAGTCGATGAAAAGTTTGAACCAAATTAAGAAGGATCATATATTATTGAAAAAGTATACGATTAGGGATCCTATCAGTTCATTGATGTAAAAGGGATAAGAGATATGCCCTTATAAATGGATAATATCTCAAGAGATATTATGCATAACTATTAAAGATGTTATGCTTTACAAATGCAAGAGTAAAAATCAACTCTAAATTGATCAATTGAAGGGATACTTGTTGCTTAAGTATTCAAAGAATATTCTTATCTCAAAGAAAAATTCCTTGGCATTAGGGGTAACTTTATAAGCCTTGCAATGCATGAATAATTCTCCATCGAGAGAAACTCTCTCCAATCAAAGCTATCCTAAACTAAGATCGCCATGGTGAAGGGGCTAGATCATCCATCATGCCTAAACAAGCCAAATCTAAACTTAAACTAGGATCCACCATGTCCAAAGGGGTCATATTAGATCCCTCATGCCAAAAGATGACATATTTAAATTGAAACCAAGATCCATCATACCCAAAGGGGTTGGATCAGATCTATCTTGTCCAAAGGGGTTGGATATAAATTTAAACCAAGATCCATCATGCCTAAATGGGCGGATCAGATCCATCATGCCCAAAAGAGGATCTAAACCCAAATTTAGATTTCATTATGCCCAAAGGAGTTGGATCTAAAACTCAAATGTACATTCCATTATGCCCAAAAGGGCTAGACTTAAATCCAAATTTAGATTTCATCATGCTCAAATGGGCTAGATTTAAACCCAAATTTAGATTCCATCATGCCCTAAGGGATAGATCTAAACAAAAATTTAGATTTTACCATGCTCAAAAGGGTCGGATCTAAATCTAAACCTTAGATCTATCATGACTAAAGGAGACAAATCTAAACCTAAACAAATCCAACATGTCCATATGGGTAGATTTAAGTCTAAATATAACCAATATGCCCATAAGTGCATCTAAATATAAATCTAGATTCAATATGTTCAACAAAAAAATAAATCTAAATATGAATTTAATATGTGTAAAACTAAAGAAGACTGAACCAAATTTTACAAGCGACTTATGTATAAATTCAAATATTATAGTTTTTTATAATGCCTATAAATTAATATACTTCTCTTGTCTAGGGTTACAATAGATTGACTACAATGTATAACTCAAAAAAAAATCATATGATATGCCTTCTCTTAAGCCCACTAAGGATCAAATATGGACCACTATTGAAGCTTTATGATTTGCATTGTTCACTCAAATTATAGGATTGGCTATCATGGCATCAAGATTTGTTGATGGGTAAGGATATTTTTAAGGATTCATTTGCTCGATCATCATGCATTCCATCACTTAATTTAGATCTTTCATCAAGTCATAATCCTCTTGATGGAGTGATCAATATAAAGTTAAGACATAGTCATGATATTTCTTTAGACGGGTCAGACGCTTAGATTTGGGGACTAGGATATTCTTCAATTGTAAATACTACTAATTCTTCAAGCATAATCAGTCTTTTGGGTTATCATATATTACATCAAAAGGTAGAAGATTGGGAACCGAAGTCGTATTTACACCCTTATCACGTTGGTGGCTATGTATATTTTCATCATCTATAGATGCATGGTGATATCCTCAAGAGAGTTGGCATATATCACACGCTTTACACATTACTTTTTTTTATTATAGCCCTCTTCTTTTCACTTGGATTCATAGCATAGTGGAACATTAGGATAAGACCACCAATAGTTTGTGGATTAGTTCACATGAGATGTCAATTACTTTGGTTGATATGCGATTATAGAGCTTCCTTATTTTAGGCATTCCATATGAGGAGTGTGTCCATCTAGATCATGAGCTCTTTCGATCGGTTGGTCAACGATGGAGAGGAAGTCATGTATATTCTTTCAACCTTCATCACACTCTAGTTCACTACATTGATCAAAAGTGAAAAGCGCCGTAGATGATGTGGCACCGTTACACTCTTGTATGGTCTAAGAGTTTCCTCAATCCACTATTATCCTTGTCTCATTATGTACAATTGAATGATCCATTTGATATTGGCTTTCATTAATTAGAGGAGTCCTCGGCACTAGATTTGAGCGGGAGAGTTAGTTGCATATTTTAGCACGAGACATTAACAAGGAGTTGTCCTTAGTGGCCTTTATTGCCGCATGGCTGCTACTTTGTATTCCCAAGGTACAGATTCTTACGCCATTCTACTCTCTAGATGGCTAGCTTGTTTGCTCATAAAGAGAGGATCACACTATTTGCAACATTAGCCTACTTGTATCATGGATTAAGTAGAGTAAGCATCATGTCTAACTCACATCTCTATGATGTAGAGTCTCACTAGCATTAATTATATGGATGGATTCATGCACATATTTCTATAGCCTTCAACTATTTTAAAACACCTCTTTACTTGTGAGAACATCACTTTCTTGTTTATGCAACTGCGGTGACAATTGCTTTAGACATAGATTAGATATGGACATTTATGTTTTGCCGGTATGCATGATGGATCAATTTTAGATTATTCTGATCAACTTTTATAGCTTACTTTATTAGAGCTTGGGATAGAAAATCATGGATTATATTGTTGATAGAGGAATACGTTATCAAAGCCGGTATAGGTGCATTACAAAATACCTCATTTTCGAGACCTACTTGGCTTATTTCCATCATGAGCCTATGATTTTGGTGGGATATAATCCCAACAACATAGCCGAACAATATGGCTTTACACAAGCTAAACCTATATACAGATTACCTCAAATACTTAATATAGCAGATATTCATTCCCAAGGGAGATTATCACTATTTATTCACTTAAAGATAGCTTTTATGGCTTGGTCTTTTCTCGCCGCTGGGACTAGATCTTATTTCTGTTTGGCTCCTCGTGAGGTTAACATAGAAATCAACCATATATGGCTACTATGGATTTGGCACACCTTCTCTTCCTTTTGGAGTGGTAATTATATATAGACATAGACTTGGAAAAGCCGAGGCATGACACTTGCATTCTCCTCGACACATAGCTCATACTTCTAAAGAATCATCAAGGCGAGATAATGGTAGAAAGTGTCATTGAGATCCTTCATCTATTTGTTCAAATATCAAAAGGAATAGTCAAAGCCCTATTCTAGCTAATTATAATATGGGAGTAAGAAACATCGACTCTATTCACACTCTACTTCCACGAGGTTGAACTATCAATAGAATGGGTGAGAGTGAGGTCACTCTAGTATTATCAATAAGCACTAGTAGAACTTCCCAATCTCTCATTCTATTGAGCTTGTCAATAATGACCTTATGCATGTCAAAGAAGATCCGTGCAGGGAATCGGTGCTTTAAAATTGGTGATGAATCATTCTTATCGGCTCAACTTGGGCAATGGTGAGTGCCACCTAGGATCCACCCCACCGGTCTAAGGGAAATACATCATATGTGTTTATCTAGTTTGGAACTTTCATGCTTCATCTACGGTTCACTCTATACCTTTAGGAATATCACATTGTGGTTCTTCAAAGAGCTTATGCCATTTAATAATGACACTATGTCACCTACTTTTAGAGTTGACTTAGAAGTTTTGCCTAAGCTATTGACCTCATTTTTGGATGAGGTAAACATCATTTTAAAATTAATAATTAGGAAACCTAATCTTAGATTAGAGCCTCCTAATTAAGCACTTAGAACACTACACTAATGACCCAAGTGCATCTTCCTTAATCTAACCCTAATGGGTTTTGGTAGACTCAACCCAAACCCCAAAAAAATTAAAATCAAATCAAATCAAATCAAATGAAAGAAATCAAAATCCAAATCCATGTCAAAATGGTCAACCCTTTTAACAAATGTTTGACTTATGTGGGTCCCACCAAATCAAAGGTCAACCCACCAAATTTATCCAAATAAAATCATTCGAATAATTCAAATGATAAAATAAATTTATTTAAATATGAATTTGAAGAAAATAAATCCATTAAAGACTTAATTAGCCTAATTAGATCATTTGATCTAAATAGGCCTAAATTTATTGTGTTCAAACCCAAATCAAATTGAAATCAGCTCAATTTAATTATCCAAAATCATTTGAAAAGGATCATTAGACATAAATTAATTAATCATTGGGTTCAATTTGACCAAATTTGTCATTTGACCCAAATGAACCCAAGCTTAACCCAAGCCAAATTTGGGTCAAATGGGTTCAAATAGAAATAAAATTGAAATCAAATGAAATTAATCACTTCAAATATTCTCACACATGTGATTAAACATGATTGGAGTCCAAACAAAATTCAATTGAGCCAAATGGGTCCTTTGAACACAATTGAAATCAATTTAATAGGTTTAAGCCTAAATAGGTTAAATTGAAATGAAATGCAAAATCAACTCAAAACCTAAAAGAATTAATCAAATTAAAACATAATAAATCATCAATTAAATATAATTTGACCTAAATTTAAATTAATTAATCAAAAGAATTGTATTTGAGTTGATTTAAATCCAAATAAATGAAAGGTAAGAATATGACCCTAAACCCTCCACTAATATTATCTTAATTCACTTAAATACATTCTAAAGTGGGTTTAGAATGAATGGTAACCAAAACCAAGTAGGTTGTGAAGATTGAAATGCATCCATGAGTGAAGTCAAAGAGATGATTAGAGTATGCCAAGTCAAGATGCCTTATGGATTATTCCTCCTCACATCATCCAACAACCCTTGGATTTGCTCCAATCACTTGGCCACCTCTTGGAAGATATCTATAAGGGTTTCAATCAAGTAGCCCACTCTATATGCAAGTAGGACTTGGCTTCCTCCATGGGGATAGAGAGAGAAGCTAAGGAATTTCCAAGCAAAAGTGGCCCTCAACTAAAGAGAGAATAGGGAGGAAGACTTCCTCCCCTCAAGCTAACCATCCAAAATCCTCACAAGGCCAAGAGGGATCAAACCCACCCTCCTGGGAAGTCTCAATCACCGGTGACTAGAATCCGACCACCTAAAGCCTTCAAACATGACTTTCACCATGTTTGGAAAGAGAGAGATAGGCCCTCTCCTCTCCTATTTATATTCCAAAACATCCACAAGATAAAGATAAGTGAAGTTGAAGCTTCCCACGAGCCTTTCGCAGAAGATGGAAATCCACCATGGGGTGACAAAGCTCTAAGTTTTTAATGGAAAAATGAGATAGAGTCCATTATATGCCCAATTGGCCTTCCCAACATGTTTTAGAGGTTTAGGAGACCTCAAATGAATCTTCTCCGAGGTTCATCATCGTCATGAGCCAAAAAGACCAAAACTAATGGGAAATGACCGATCTCCACGATTCTTGGTGTGAAACTATTTCCGGTGCTTTATTAAGACACCACAAAGGTGTACAATCGTGTGGAGACTCCATGTTGGCGAGGTATGCTTCAAAACTGATCTCTATAACATCTCGGTTTGGTCCTTTATGAAGAAAATTTTATCCCTAAGATGATCAACCGCATTGATTGATTTTAAATCGATTTGTAATTGAAATCATGTGATTTCATCGCCTCCGATCATCAAAAATTGGCTGGATTTGATGGACAATCTCGGCGAAGGAGGGGAGATAAACCCCACCATGTGTTCCTTCTATTTCGAATAGACAACAATGATCTAGCCTCCGATTTAATCTACTATAGGAAATCAGAAAATTGTGACCATCCAATCTTTGATCGACGATGGGATCAATCCCATGTGGTCGCTACTTTTGATGTGAGATATGCATGGATCCCATTAGAGATTACCAAGTGGCCAAGGAATGGGTGATTTGTCCCATGTGATTCCCTTGACCCAAGGTAGAATGATCATTTGGCATTGGATTTGATTTAGGTAGATTTGAAATGATCCAAAAGTTGGTTAGCCCAAATTTCAAGTCTATTGGAGTTGATTTGGTTAGGTATGGCTCAATTTGACTCATTTAGGTCAAATTGGGTTAAGTTGGGTCAAGTTGACTAATTGGTCAAATTAGGTCAAATCAAGGGTTGTGTCAAGTTCATATTATCATTTGGGATGTTTTGGTTCAATTGGTTTGGTTTAGTTTGGCTTAGATTTGATTTTAGTTCAATGCACCATGCCATGTGGCAAATGGTGCCACATTATATCGCCATTTAAAATAGGATTTCTCATTTCAAATCATTAATTTTTTAAAAAAATGACAAGAACTTCAAAAAATCATATAAAATAAAATATAAATTTAAAAATGAAAATGAGGGCTCTATGGATTTATCTCAATGAGTAGAATCCATTAAACATAAAATCCCCAATTAATTTTGATAATTTTGAATTAATTTCACATTAAATGAAATTAATCATAAATCATTAATCTAATCAATAATTACATTGCAGAGCCAAAATTGAAATTAAAATGCACCTTAGGAAAACTTTTCACCATTTATCTCAAACTAAATCAAAAGATATTAAATTTCAAACTCCAAACTTTAATTTTAATGAAATAAATTAATTTAAATAAAATAAATCATGAAAATTGATCAAATCACTTTAAATTACCAAAATAAATCTTAATAAACTTAAACATGTCAATGAAACCCAGAAACTTAATAAATCACAAAATGGCCTAATTTGATGATTAATTCAATTAATTAATCTAAATTACAAAAATCATAATAAATGAATCAAAACTCCAAAATTCTAAATAAACCCGCTATTGATGCATTTTAGAGAGGAATCTAGGGAAAAAATAAAATCCCTAAGTAATCCTTCTAAATTAAGTGTAATTTAGGTTTAAATGAAATAATTAAAATCTTAATTGTAAGGAACCCAACCATGAAAATTTCAAACACAATTAACCTCGATTGGTAATTATTGAATTTTCAAGTTTTTAAGTCAATCTAAATTAAATAATAAATTAAAAATTTACAAGATTACAAAATTCATATAGTTGGTTTGAAACACCTTCATTAACATTAAAAACTCTAAGAATAATTTTAATCACTATAAATCAAAGAATTTGGTTAATTACAAACTTAGGGTTTAATGGAAATCATTAAAAATAAAAATGTAATTAATATAAAGAAAATAAATCATTATATTTATAATCAAATAATTATTGAAATCTTAATCCATAATCAATGCAAGCTATGAAAGAATTAAAACATTAACCTAAATGTGTTAGTCAACATAATTCAAACCAAATTAACACAAAGAAAATGAACATGAACATTAATGAAACAAATGTTAAACCAATTCAATAAGAAAAGAAATCAAATTGAAAATAAATTAAACTAAGAAAAACACATAATCAAATCAAAAGAAATTAAAAGAAGAATCAAATTTCAAAAGAATTAAAATTATAAACTTAATTCAAATCAAATCATCTAAATGAATATAAAAGGGCTAATTTAGATACTTAGGATCTTTGTTAGATCTTTAAGATGAATTTTCATCTTAGGATGAAGGTTTCATTCTATAAGTATTTAGGATGTTGAGTAGAATGGGTTCCACCGAAGTGAAATTTATTTTATTCTTCATTTTTGAAAATCTAAACTTCACTTTAACATAAAAATGAATTTAAAAATGAAAACAAGAATCCTAAATCATTTGAATTGAAACCATCTAAGGTAAAAATAAACAAACTTTAAAATCCAAATTAAAACTTGAATCTAAAAGGCTAGTAAAATTTTGCCACACAAGTTTATTTCCTTCACACACTAGATAATTAGATCAGACTGAGACTAGTCGATCTATGATATTATGTGATACTTTTATAACTAATCTTATCTTCTACACGTCTATGCTAAAAGGGACTATTGTCATAAATAAATTATAAATGTTGTTTTCTTGTAGGTTCAATAGTCCCTTAAGATAGGCCAATAAAATAGGTGAGCTTAGCAAGCCTAATGCTAAGCTCGTATGTAAAATATAATTGTTGTGTGTTGTTTGTATTTTCTTGATATGCATTTAGTAGGGCTTGGGATTTACTTTTAAATTTGAAATGTAAAATTTTAGCTTAGAATTAGTTTAGGATTTATGGGGTCTTAGATTAATAGGAGAGTTGACCCTACTAGCGATGGGTGCAAAGGTCCCTATGATGCCCAAAAGAGGTTCCTAAGGAAGTAGATGATCCCAAAGAAGACCCATAGATCTAAACTTGTAGTTTTAGGCTAGGTTGTATATGGGCAAAGCTTCGGTTTCCCATTTTCTCTTTCTTCCGGTGTACAACAATACCCGATCGCATTGGCTGTCTTTAAATTAAATTAGCTTGATTTATTTTGGGTGTAAAATAGAATCAACCTACTTTTCTAAGTTTCTTTCTTTGTTGTGTTTTCTATGATGAATGCCTAGAAGATTAGGCTCTTAGGGAAAACTAAATTTTTACATAATTCAAATCTAATCAACTTAAACACAAAGAATAAAGAAACTCAAAACTTCATATAAATTAAAGCTAGAAAACTTAAAATCATAGAAATAATTAGCTCCTATGAATCTTACTATCATATTACTCTAAACACTTGAATTGGACACTCATAGTTGGCCATAAAGGCATCTAACCTTTGAGGATGATCACCTTCTTGGGAAAGTTTATCTTCTCTATTGATTTAGCCCATGACCTCTTTTAATTGCATGGCATTTAGGCATAAAATGCATACCCCAAAACCTTAAATGAATCATGAGTCAAAATATTTAAAAGCTAAAAAATGGTCATTAGTTAGGTACATTTCATACCCTACATGTTACTAAAGATTAAGGAGTGAGTTTGGGATCTTAGATTCCCTTTCTAAAGATACAATATCTAACCATCTTGCATTCATGAGACATGGAATCATGGATTGAAAATGCACATTAGTTGTCATCCAAGTTGTTTATAAGTCTAGAAGAGTTAGGGATACGTTTATTCCCTCAAATGAGAGAGGAATGATCGATAATTCCCAAAAGTGAAACTAAGTTGAGCATCGACATGTGTCAAAAGCACTTATAGACTTAGGTTTTGAAGCATTTTACTAGAATAATTCTTCAATAAGCCTTAGATTGCAAGAAAATGTTAATTTAAAAATCTAAATTAAATTCTAAAATTTAAAACCCAATGATAATATAGTAGAAATGTCTATTAGACAGCCGGTATCAACATGCATTTCTTATTTAATCCCAATTGGCTCCAAAATAAGTCTTTCCACTATGGATCATTCTAATTAAAATTCCAAAATATCATTCCTTTGAAAACCAAAGATAAAATCCATAGAAATAATAGCATATTTCTTTAATTGAATGTATTCTTTGGAAGAGGTCCTCCATTCTTAAGATGTAATTAACTATAAGGGCTTGTCCTTATAGGGAACCATGAACCTAGTTTAAAGTAAACCCCGCTCTACCTATCATGTAGTTTAGGGGAAAACTCTCCGGTACATGAAAGACCCATCGACCTTAGGAGTCTTTTATTAAATGATCGAATATATTATAGGATAACATATTTATCTGTTGAGATAATATGTTTACTTAATGGTGCATTTGATCACCCAAATAAAAAATTTCTATATTTTATGTGGTTTCAATTTTTTTCCACATGAGCTTTTTTAGTTTTTTGTGCATAAGCAAACTCTTTAGTAGATTGTGCTATCATTTTAGACCTTGAGTAGAGAGCTACAACTTTGGGAATCCCTTTGAGATGTTAAGTTTAGACTATTCTCATTGTGAACTACTTACCAAGAACTCTTATCAAACATGTTCGCTAAGGCAAAAAATTTGCTCGACACTACTTCTCGAAGTTTCTATAATCTATCAAGATCTCAAGACATTCTCAAGGCCTTGAAATCAATCTAGAGAGAACTCACTATAGTACAAATTGAGCTTCTTGATATATCTACTAAATTGTGAGAGTTTCAATAGAGAAGATAATATTTATTGGAGAGAAGGTCTATGGTGAGACAAGCTATCATAGTTATAAGTAGACTACTCATAGATAAATGCTCAAGTGTCGAACTCAAGCAAGTTCTCTCTATGCTAGACCATGACCAAGAAACCACCTTTCAACACCTCCATGAAGCTTAGGAGGGATGGGCTACTATGACTTATTGAGCCCATACTATTTTTACTTGTATCGAGAAATTAATCACATATAGCCAAAATTCCTTTTATATCATTATCTCTATGTTTTATATGATATATGAATATTATGATTAGAGGCTTCTCAAATACTATGTTCTCTCTCCTTCTTTATGTTATTGCATAAAATTATTAATAGATAATAAAGAAATGAATGCACCATGTTCAATCGACATGATACATTCAGCATAATTTATTTGTAAAAAAATATAAATAATAATAATAAATTTAAAAAAATGAGCATCCCAACTCCAATGCCATGACATCAAAATACAGAACCTAGTACAAATTGGAATGAAATGATAAGTGTTAAGTAAAACAATTTAACTTCTTATAAATTTTATTTTTATAAAGAAACTTGATATATAATAGATCTAGCATATACTCTAAAATTCTAGTAAATAATTTATTTTATTTCAACCAAAATGATGCTTTGAAATAATGCAAATGATCACAAAATACTTATAAAATTAGAATATGATAGATCTAAGTAAACTACATAAGGTTATAATTTAAAAGAGAGATATTGCAAATATGAAAGTATTTCCAGATAATAAATTAATTTTAAATACTTAAATTACACTTCAAATAGATCTAAGGATAAATGATCTTTCAAATAAGACTAATAAAAAAATATTTCAAGAAACCAAAAGAAATTTATAGGAACATAAACATGTCAACAAGATAAAATAAATACTATAAACTACCATAGGAGTTTTTCAAAAAAAAAATCATTGAAGAAACCTTGACATAAAAAGCATAAACTTTGATGTCCAAGGACTAATCCACCAAAAAAGTAAAATTTGAAAGAACAAATAGATGGTAAAACTTTTGGACCAAAGATTTGATCTTACAATATTTGGAGAATATATGGAAGAGAAATCTAGTAAGTTTTCTCTTTGATTTGCTAAAGAAATTTTGAATTTGAATGAGTAACTATTTCATGAAGAGAATAAGGTCTATTTATAAGCAAGAATTTAATTTTGAATTATTTTAAAGAAATATATTATTATAACATCATTTTATCATATAATAATATAATATTTAATAAAAATATGATTTAAATTAACTAAATATTAAATTCAAATAGCCAAAAATAGTTAATCACATGGGCAAGTCAAAATAATCAAATGTGGCTCTTAATATATTCAAAACACGTAACATGCATTCATTATTAAAACTAGTTAATATTTTGAAAAATTATAATAAATTTAATTTTAATCAAACATGGGTCATGTAACGCTAAAGGAAAATAAATCAAGAAAAAAGTAATCAAATTTAAATTCCTTGATTATAAAATGCTAAAAATACTAAATTTCTTGTATTTTTGTCAAGTTTGAATATGACAATTATAAATTATGATATAATTTAGATATACTCATACATATGTTAGTTATCATAAAACTTTTAAATTATATTAAAATATTTAATTATATTAAATATGTAAACTAGTTAGAGTCAATAATTATAATTATTTATTATTTATTATTTTGACATTTTAAATGCTATGTATGAAGCATATAAAATGTTTAAATTTATGGAATTGAATATTAATTTGATAAAGATTATTTATTTATATAAATTAATCTCATTATCAATAATTAAAATATATAACAATAATATGTTAAATTATGTGCAAATGAATTCATATAAATGAACTCATATGAACTTCTAAGATAGATCTAAATGCATATAATCAAAATATTATATCTTGAGCTTTAAGCTATCCATTTTGATCAATCTTTCATTCATCCATACTTACAATTGCATCAAACATATTGTGAGATGTATTGAATATGTAATTAGTAATCTTGTGCAACTTCAAAATTAATATATCTCAAATAATTAAACATACATTAGAACATCCAAGTATATATTTGTTATCATCAAAATTAATAGGATTGAACATGAGGCTCATAAAGCTAACAATCTTCCCATTTTTGATGATGACGAGAGCTTATCTTGAGTAATGATTTTGATGAAGGTGCAAATTGACCTTTCATCATAGTATTTGAAGAAAAATTTTCTTCTATTAAATAAAATTCATGCATAAGAGATAGATGAATAATGATGCTCCTCCCCAAAATATATGCATGAAATAAACCTAATACTAACCAACATTTTAACCTTCTCCCCTTTTGGCAACATCAAAAAAAGAATAAACTATATATAATTTAAATATTAGGATCTTACAATCCAAGCATGCATTTTAAAGTATAAAAATGTTTTCATACAAATATCTACAATTTGTAAATCAATGTGAATGAAATTAATATTAACATCACCCTTCAAAATATGTTCCCTAATAAAATGATGTCTAATTTCTATATGCTTGGTCCGTGAGTGTTGGATAGGATTTTGATCAAAATAATAGTACTAGTATTGTCACACCGGACTCGAATATGATCTTGCTTAATTCTAAAATCTTCTAATTATTGCTTTAACCAAATGACTTGAGAAACAAAACTACCTATAATAATTTACTCGCTTCAAGTGGATAAAGCTACAAAATTTTATTTTCTAGAGGACCATGATACAAGTAATGATCCTAAAATTGACATGTGCACGGTGTACTTTTCTTATCTACTTTGCACCTAACAAAATTAGCATTAGAATAGGCACCAATTTACATGATAAAGAATTTTTGGGATACTACTAAACCTAACTTAGATGTGCCTATCGATCTTGAAAGATACACTTGCTATTAAATTAGATTCCTTTATGTTGCTCAAAAATGAGCACACAAAAAAACAACAAACATAATATCGTGCCTACTAGCAATGAGGTATAAAAGTAAACTTATCATACTCGATAAAGTTTTTGATCAATAGATTTTTTGATTCATCTAAATCTACTTTTTTAAATGGGTTCATAAAAGTTTTACTAGATTTAAATCTTTTCATGTCAAACCTTTCAAGTAATTCATTTGCATACTTAGTTTGATAGTTGAATGTGTTATTTTCTTACCGCATCAATTGAGGGCCCAAAATAAATTAGGTTCTCCCATCATACTCATTTTAAACTCTTGGACATCAAAGATGAGAACTCATGGAACAAAGACTCATTTGTAGTTCCAAATAAAATATCATCTACATACACTTGTACCATAATCAAATCATTATCTTTGCTCTTAATGAATAAGGTGGAATCTAGTCTACCTTTCTAAATTCATGATATATCAAAAGTTATTTAACCTATCATACCAAGCATGAGGAGCCTATTTTAAATCATATAAAGCTTTATTTAATTTATACACATGATCCGGATAATCAAAGCTCTCAAATCTAAGTGGGTGCTCTACAAAGACATCTTGGTTAATAAATCCATTCAAAATACACTCTTGGCATTCATCTAAAAGAGTTTAAAATCCCTCAAACAAGCACGGCAAAGAGTAACCTAATGTCCTCTAGTCTTACTGATGCAAAAGATTCCTCAAAATATATCCCTTGCCTTGTGTTAACCCTTGTGCAACAAGCCTAGTTTTATTTCTAATAATATAACTTTGAGTCATATTCCTTTGGATGATTTTATTATATTTTAATTCTTTAAGCAATGAATCATCCACATTATCTTCTAAAGATATTTTCTTAAAATCATCCATCTCTTCATCAATCACTTCATTTCTAATGGGATCAATTAAATTTTCATCAAAATAACATATATTGATTCTTTTATACTCAATTTTGTTTTATTGAAAACTCGTAAGTTATTAAAAAGAAAGTATCCTAAGAAAATATCATCATCTAATTTGTAATCAAACTTACCTAAAGGCTCTTTTCCATCATTCGAACAAAGAATGTACATCCAAATACATGAAACTATTTAATCTTAGGCTTCTTTCCAAAATAACAATTCATCGGGGTCATCTTCAAAATTGGTTTAAAATAAATCTTATTCATCACATAATATGTATTATTTATTGTTTTTGCCCAAAATATTTTCACAATTTTACTCATCAAGCATAGATCTATTTAATTCAATTAATATTCTACTTTTTTCTTTCACTACTCCATTTTATTGGGGAGTTCTAGGTGTAGAAAAAAATATGTCTAATCTATGTTCATCACAATAATCCTCAAATAATTTATTTTAAATTTGACATCATGATCAGTTTGAACCCTATTAATCAACATACCTTGTTCTCTTTGAATATATTTAGAAATCTTTATAAACTCACAAGAACATCATCCTTATTAGCTAAAATGAAAACCCAAGTATATCTAAAAAATCATCAAAAATCACAAAATTATATTTTACCACCTAAGCTAGTGGTGTTAATAGGACCCAATAAATCATGTGCAACAACTCTAGAGGTCTAGAAGTATAAATAACTTTTTTACTATTAAATGAACTTATAGAATGCTTACCATGAATACATGCTTCACAAACATAATGTGAATGAAAGATTAATTTAGGCAACCTAACTATGAAATCAATTTTAACAATTTTATTGAGTGTGTGCTTAATATGACATAGCCTATGTCATAACCATATATCATCATGAGTGCTTTTAAAAAAAGTAAATTCAGATTCACATCATGAAAACTATTTAAATCAATGACAAATATTTTTATGTCTTTGTCCAACTAACAAAACATTTTCATTATTTTTGATAATACAATATGATGTGTGAAATACTACATTTAAAATTTTATCACATAATTGACTAATAGAAATTAAATTATGTTTTAATCCTTCTATTAGAAAAGTGATAGAATTGTTCCAAATAGAACCAATGCTAATGACTTTTCCTTTGCATTATCTCCATATGTAACATATCCTCCATCACTTGATTTTAAAGTTATAAATTTGTCCTTATCAACATTCATATGTCTTGTACATCCACTATCCAAGTACCACATGCCTTCTTTGATTTTGCTTTGAAGGCATTCCTACAAAAGAAAATCACATGTTAACTTTTGGAATCTAAACATGTTTGGTTCCACATTTTAAATTTGAAGCATGATATCTAGCATGTGTGGTTTGTAGTACTTGTACCTTTTGGTACCCATACATAAGATGACGCTTAGTGGTTTATAATCTATGTGCATAACAATAAAATGAAATATGTTCTTTTCTACCATAATAGTTGCACCAAACATTAGTGTTTACATATGGCTTAGCATGATACTTATATGATATATGAGTGGGATGTGTATGATGCAAATGATTTTTATTTGATATTATACTTGATGAAGCATTATAATGAACTTATTTCAAACATAATTCTAATTTTTCTTTTAACAAGATATTCTCTCTAACAAGTTTACATATAAGTAAGGAACAATCTAATAAAGAATTATTTTAATTTTCAAATTATCACATTCATTTTTAAATTACAAAAATGCATACCTAAATTTTTATGTTCTTTTCTAAGGTTTTGTATTTTCTTTTAATTTTTTATATTCAATATCTAAATTATTAAAAGCATCATCTAATTCATAGACCTCAAAAGTTTTTCTACTTTATTATCATTTACTTCTACGGGTGTATGATATTAATGTGTCAACATATGCCATATAATGCATCTTGAACTCTTTAAAATGTACTTATTATATTCCTTCAATAATCAAATGTAACACTTTCTAAAAGTGGAGGTCTATTAGTGGATTGTTCCTCGATAGTGAACCCTTGGGGAAACCTTGTGCCATAGTGAAAAGATCTACTCTTGGATGTTAAGCTAATAAAAGATCCTAAGCTCACTAGTCACTATAACACCCAAGAGTGGGGAAATAATTGGGTGTTATTTAAAAAAGTTAAATCTTAAATGTTAACTTTTAGTAGAAAATTAATTTTTTATTTTATAATGATAAGATACAATTCTCAATTTAGCAAAAATAGTAAGAAAGTAAAGAAAGATAATAGGCACACACTTTTACGTGGTTCGATCAAACCCCAAAATGGTCTATCTCCATACCTAGCCACATGGCTAGGAATCCACTAAATACAAAATAACTTATAAATCATACTCTCCTATAATGGGATGAGTACAACCTCTATAATAATAAGTACTCTCCTACAAAGGGGTGAGTACAAAAAATTTTAAAGCAAGAAAACAAAATATAAAATAATAAATTTTGATAAAATACATCCTTCATAAATATACTAAGCTATCCAATTCAAAATGATCTCACAACCTATAAAGGATACTTTACAACTTACAATTTTAGCAAGATAGAATGCTCACTTAATTTTGACAAGAAATAATAAAATAAATATCTTAAACTAACCTTACTAAGATGTTTATGTTATTATAATTTGAGACTAATATAAAAATATTTTCAAAATAAATTCACAATAGCTTTTGCATAATAAAATAAATTTCAACAAGGAATAATTTTAAGTTTAGGAGAAACTAAAACTAGTATGTATATAATAGTGTAAGAATGATTATCTCTTTACTAAAAAAATTTCCTAAATATTAAACAACAAAAATAACAAGTTTTACTAAATTTCAATAACATTAAAAAACTATTTGAACAAAGGATATTAGTTTGAAAGAAATGATAAGTGTCAATTAATAATTTACTTTTATAAATTTTATTTTGATAATGAAACTTGATATATATAATAGATCTAGCATATACTCTAAAATTCTAAAAATAATTTATTTTATTTCAACCAAAATGATCCTTTGTAATAATGTAAATAATCATAAAATGCTTAAATAAAATTAGTATATGATAGATCTACAAACTATAAAAGCTTTTAATTAGAAAGAGAGATCGCAAATATAAAAGTATTTTAAACATAATAAATTAATTTTAAATGCTTAAAATACAATTTTAAAATATATTGAAGGATTAATGATCTTTCAAATAAGGCTAATGAAGAAATATATCAAGAAAGAAGAAATTTGTGGGAAAATTTTTCAGCAAGATGAAATAAATCCTACAAACTATCACAAAAGTTCCTCACAAAAAAATGATTGAAGAAACTTTGATGTGAAAAATGATAACTTTGATGTCCAAAGACTAATATGCCAAAATCTAAAAATTTGAAAGAACAAATAGATGGTGAAAATAATATGAATAACTAAAAGAGATTAAGATCAAGAAAAACAAACCAAGTAATTTGAGAAAGCTTGGTTGAAGATGTCAAGCTTCAACCAAGGATTGGATCTTATAATATTTGGAGAATACTTGGAAAAGATATCTAAGAAGTTATCTCTTAGATTTACTAAAGAGATTTTGAATTAGAATGAGCAACCCTTTCATGAAGAGAATAAGGGCTATTTATAAGTAAGAAGGTCATTTAGAATTATTTCATGAGTCTAATAACATTTTATTATATAATAATATAATATTCAATAAAAATATGATTTAAATTAAATATTAAATTCAAACAACTAAAAAAATGACTCATCACATGGGCAAGTTAAAATTAATCAAATATGGCTTTTAATATATTCAAATTAATGTTTAAAAAATCATAATAAATTCAATTTTAATCAAACATGGGTCATGTAACCTATCAAATTAAAGAAAAAATATCAAGAAATCTGTTAGAGACAAAATCAAATCTATATGGATTTTAAAATGACTTTGGCTAAAATAATAAATTTCATGTATTTTTGTCAATTTTGAAATATGACATTTAAAATTATGATATAATTTAGATATAATCATACATATGTTAATTATCATGAAACTTTTAAATTAAATTAAAATATTTAATTATATTAAATATATAAAATAGTTAAACTCAATTATCATAATAAATTATCATTTATTATTTTGACAATTTAAATGCTATGTATGAAGCATATAAATTTTTTAAATTTATGGAATTGAATGTTGATTTGATAAATATTATTTATTTATATAAATTAATCACATTATCAATAATTAAAATAAATAAAAATAATATGTTAAGTTGTGAGCAAATCAATTCATGCTAATAAACTCATATGAACCTCTAAGATAGTTCTAAATGCATATAACTAAAATATTATATATCTTGAGCTCCAAGCTATCCATTTTGATCTATCTTTAATTCTTCAATACTTGAATTGCATCAAACATATTGTGAGATGTATTGGATATGTAATTAGCGCTTGTATAACTTCAAAATCATTATATATGAAACACTTAAAACATATATTAAAACATCCAAGCGTAAGTTTCTTATCATCAAAATTAATAGGATTGAACATGAGGCTCATAAAGCCAACAAAAGGTACTATTTTCAAACATTTGAATGAGTTCCAAGTTGAACTCATTCATGTAAGAAAAAATTCTTCTCAATCTATGATAATCAAATTTCTTAGCCAATTTCTATTATCACCGACTACTTTTGCCCACCTTTTCTTTAATTTTTTAGACTTCTCTAATATATTGGAGTTTCTCAATTAACATCTTGGAAGATTTGAATCTAAATTAAGAAGTGTATGAACTTTCTACTTCCTTTCTTAGTCCAAATCCTTCAATCTTTCTTCTGTTATGGGAGCCCTTTGTATAAGGACTTCATCATGACCCACCGCAACACACAAAGCATAAATGAGGGAAGGATGACCAAATCCTATAGTAGTACTACCCTTGAGCATATTACAAATTGAATTGTAAATAATCTTTTCTACATCTATAGTAAAGATCTTTTGAATCATAAATTCAAAATGGCCTTATGCCTAGTTATCTCACCGATATTATTAGTGAGCATCAACTTGGAAAAAATAAAATAATGCTAAACTTTAGCAGCCGTCGGTGGCTTGAAAGTTGATAGTCTTTTCCTCCCACCATTTTCACCTAATATTTGCTTTTCTAACAAGGAGAAAATTAAAGGATTTCATTAAAATCAAGATGATCATTATAGTAAAAATATATTGATCATACACAACATCTTGCAAACCATAGTACTATTAAAACTCACATGTTTTCCCAAAACTTTGTTATTTTGGAGCTCCTTCGATTGGCAAAAAACTCTCACACAATGAGGAAGACACAAAATACATTATCGCCTTCTCCTAGCCTTGCTTGATGATGATTCTCTACACTCCACCCATTATAGGAACTTCTTTATAGAATGAGATACTTGTGGATGAGGGCATGTCGACACATCTCTTTCACTTCCATATTGATGAATCGCTATCATCGCCAAAACTACCCTCTTCTTACCCTTCTAGAAGTACTTGATCAACATATTTGCTATCCTAAAATGAAACAAAGTTGAGAAGAGAAAAAGGGCAAGGACTTCTAAAAGAACCAAGGCTTTAGAATGAAAATTTGGGGTACTATTTATTTATAGACCTTGTTATGATCGGCCTCTCGATTTTGAGGAATCACTAGCTACTTTCTACATGTGGCACCTAGAACCGGGTCACCTAAAAATGGTTACTATGCTAGTAAAAAAAGTACTTATTACTATTTATTATCATTAATTTCATAATGGATCAAAATGGAAAGCATGATGGAGCACCACGATGCTTTTATGCTGAAGTCAAAAGTTCCATTTTTCCAACCTATGATTACAACTTTTGACTAGCATTGCGCACTTTGTTAGCACCTTGGCACTAGTCAACCTATTCAGATTATTTTATGGCTCCTTAGCACCATGTTTATAGCAGTATCTAGTTTGACTCATATTCCTACTGATGATGTCGCATCTATTTTAGTTTTGAGATATATATATATGATATATATATATATATATATATATATATATATATATATATATATTATAGTATATATATATATATATATATATATATATATATATATATATATATATATATATATATATATATATATATAAAATAAATTTCAAATTAAGCACTTTTACATTCAACATGTGAACACACCATAATGGCATTCCCAAGATGTAAGCCCAATATATATGTTTATCATGCAAACATCTAAAACCATGCGCCTTCCAAGGGATGTAAGTCCAATCCATATATTTTTTCATGGGAATCTCTACACCATAATGGCTTTCCCAAGGGATATAAGCTCAATTTATATGTTCTCTATGCAAAACCATACTATCCTTTTAGGGATATAAGCCCAATATATATGTTCCCATGCCATATTCTAAATATAAATGATATTTTAATGAATGTAAGTACATATGTCTGCGAAGACTTCATTGAATTATTAGATAAACTTATAAATTAGTTTACCTTAATTCACTAAGCACCTACACAACATCTCTGGTCTACCGAGATATCTAAGATAAGCAACCCATGGCTACTAAGCTAACTCCGGACATTATGGTTAATAGCCCCTTGATGTTGGTGGAATGGAATAATGTAGTTAGATGAGAACCATGAGATCTTGATCGACTACCATTTACATCACACCTCTAGATATTGATTCATATCAAAGATTTAACCTTACTTGAGAGTGCTCTCTTACTATATAAGAGAGGTAATTATATGAATGCTTATGCTCATAAGTAGAACCTAGATCTACATAAACCCTAACATATTTGTTAGGAAATTTTGTTAAATGTATATTTATATCCCTCATGAAGAATGAACTCCCAACATCATACAAAGATGGCATAAAGTTTTACAAAGGCATTTTTTCGGCTAATGCACGCTTCTCCATCGATGGATGACTCATGATTTTGGTGCAATAGCTTTATCATGGTGTCATCTTATCGCTTAGTTTCTGCATAAAAATGTATAGTCTTTGGAGACGTGGAGTAAGTGGTAAGTATATATAGGCCAACTTTCTAGTAGGGCTCCACTCGATAGCATTCATACACAACAAAGTCAAAAGTCCACATCAAAGTTTCTTTTATCTATAAATTCTTTTTGTAGTAATATCATATGTCAATACACCAATGTATTATAAGATTTTTTAGCTCATCTATCAATGGTTGTAAGAAGATATCAACCTTTACCTTAGGGTTATATGGCCTAGGTATGATTAAAGTCAAGAATATATGGCGAACTATCACCGGCCAACATGAATAATGTGATCACTAACTATATGGTATGAAACCATCAATGCATACTGATGTTTCATGGCTTAATTATAAAGTCATGATAAGTACGATTGGAATGCTTTCATACTTTTCATTTAATAGATGACTCAAGATTTAGTGCACTTGCTCTTTCATGGTGAAATCGCATGTACTTTTTTTTGCATAAAGGTGAAGATATTATTGATTGCTCAAAATACGAATCCAAAAGGAAAAATAAAGTAAAAAGGTGGTTACAAAAATCAGATCTAATGTATGGTAATCCTAACTTGTCACTTAGAATAAATGAGTTTAGCTCTTATCGTGGTACTTGGAATAAGTGAAAAGCTGGAGATTTGAGCCTCTTATGTCCAAGAGATCAACAAGTTATTCCTCCAAAATGGTAGCAAGATACTTTAAATTTTCTAATGAGTTTTATAATAATTTTGAGTAGATTGATGATGAGCCTAGGAGGATGTCGCATTCGCTCTTCCTAAAGGGTATAAATGAGTAGGTGGAATCGATCCAATCTAATAATGTAGGTGAGGCATCCTTGAAGCCAAAAGTAGAGCATAAAACAATGAAGCGCCTAAAGTGCAAAAAAAGCAAATGGAATAGAGAAAAGAAAATGCAACCTCCCTCATAGTTCAATATGCCTCTAATTGCAACCTTCTGTTGTTGTTGAAGCCATTAATGTTAATTTTGATAGTGTTTGAGTTGGTTTGTTCTAGAATACAAGGCTCCATTTTGGAGGTCTAGGTAGCTAAAAAGTTTATGTTCTAGTTCGTTATTGATTTTTTCCATTGTTCATCAACCGCAAGTGTGATCTAATTCTAAGTGCTTGGAGTCACTGTGGTGTTGGATTCATTATGTTTGATATCATTTCTTGCGTCTAGATGAACCAAAGTATGATAAAGATGGCATTCAATGATTTGTTGGAAAGCTTGTAGTCTACTTTCTAGAAATCATCTAATAGGAGTAAGGTAAAGAGACCATCTCCATTTTGCCCATTTGTTACATACTAGTTCCAAATTGATTTACTAAATTTGAAATCTATTGACCTCACTTTTGTGAGGTTGACAACCCTCCTCTTAGACCTTAGATTTAATCTAGGCACTAAGATTCTTAACCTCAAATGAGGTTAACAACATTATAATCTCGGAATTAAGATCTCTCACTTTATCTTAGAAGCTTCCTAATTAGGCACTTAGAATCCGTGATTAGTGGCTAAGTGCACAAACTCAACTAAAACTAAAATTAAACTGAAATGATTCAACAACCCAAATTAAGGTAATTAAGTTTGATTAACTTAATTAAACCATTTGGGCTCAAAATGAGCTAAATTTATAAAAATCTTGTAAAATAAAAACTAAATCAAATCAAATCAAATAGAAGGCACAAAATTAATATAAAAGTATAAATGAACCCAAAAAAGTAATTCCATATGAGCTTTAAAGTGGTCGTCATGTCATTTGACCTAGAGTTGACCCATGGGGCCCATCAAGCCAAAAATCAAACTAATCAAAATTTGATCAATTTAAGTCATCCTAGATGCTAATATTTATCAAATTAATATAATATAGTACTAGACTAATTAATTCTTAATCTTGTGATGACTAAAATGACCTAATTGGGTCACCTAATCTAAATGTACATGAACCCACCCTATTGAACCTAAACTCAAAATAAATTTAAAATTAATTTAAATTAAATATCACAAAATACTTTATAATTATATTTGAACATAATTTATAGTTTTCTTAGGTTTGATTTGACCAAATTGGTCATTTGACTTAAAGTAAGCCTCAATTTAGCCCATTAAGCCTAAATTGGCCCAAAATAAGTCTAAATTAAAATAATATCCAAATTAATTAAAATTAGTAACTCCAAATCATTTCAAATACTCAATAAAATATAATTTGAAGCTTGAACACACTTCAATTTGGGTCATATTTGTCATTTAGCCCACATGAATCCAATTTGACCCATTAAGCCTAATTTTGATCAAAAATGGGGTTAAATCAAAACTTAACTCAACCCAAAATTAAACCAAATCAATACTTAAAATTATTCTTAAGTTTATCATTGAATATGACTCAACTCTCAATGGCACCCAATTTAGCCAATTTGGTCAATTGGTCAATTTGACCCAAATTGACCAAAATTGACCTATATGAGCATATTAATCCAAAATCAAAATAAATTAAACTAAAATTAAAATAAATTAAAATTAAATCAATTATTATAAATCACTTCTAAAACTTAATTAAACTTAATTTAACTCTCATTTGGGTCCAATTTATCTAATTTGGTCAATTTAACCCATGGACCCAAGTGAACCCAAATTAGCCCAATTTGAATTTTTAGGTTAAATTGAGTTAATTTAGGCAATATTTATATTAATTAATAATAGGTATTATAAGAAATTAGTTTAATATAATTTAAATTTAATCCTAAATTAATTGGGCAAATAAAACTTACTTGACTCAACCTAACTTAATTTGGGTTAAGATGAGTTAGCTTAAATCTTTACCCAAAATGAGTTCACTCACCTCCCATACATCAAACCAAGTAAAACTTCTGCTTTAATAAAGAAAACAACATGCCAAACACAAGGAAATAAAGAAAGAGGGAGGTGAGCATGGAGAAAAGGAATATATATTTCTTTTTCATATTGGGAGAGAGGGATGAAAAAAAATATGATAATCTACACACCTCATTTCTTCTATTCAAAGCATACTAAAATAAAAAAGACACACATCTTCTTCTAACTAGAAAAAACTCCTCTCCCCCTCTTGTGCTCTCTAAGTCTAAGAGCCACCAATTTTCTTAGCAACGAGCAGAGGTGCACATGAGAGCATTCCTAGGAGGCAAAAGAGGAGATCTCGAGATCTTCTAGTGTCCACAATGTGTGCTTTTCTAGGTAACTTTTCTAAACTTTAGATCAACCATAGGTGCTTATTTTTGGTGAAAAATTTGCACAATCTAGGATTTTCTTTAGATCCCATCGCATTCTTTTTTTAACTCCCCAACGTGAAATAAAGTGACTTCAAGTTAAGATCACCAAAAGATCACGAGATCCGTGATATTTGTGATAGATCCCATCAATCTAACCCTATTTTTCTACCTCCCATGATGGAGACAACCTCGAGCCTTGCATCTTACTGCTTATAATGGATGGCTACAATTAGATATAATCTTTGATTTATTCTAGATCTCACCCACAATTTCAAAAAATTATAAAAAAATTAAATACTAGACCAACAAATGTATAGAAGAGCTCTATGGATTCATCTTATCAAGAGGAAATAAATGAACCTAAAACCCCAAATTTGGATGTATATTTTAGAGTAATTTTAGTTTTAGTGAAATCTATATTCCTTAATTACTCTTAAAATACTAAACCAATTAACATGTAAATTTTAGAAGAGATAATGTTCTTGCCAACCTATCATAAAATTTTAAGTTAATTAGCTTTTTTTGATAGTTATTAATTTTTGAAGCTAAATAGCTATTTTTAAATAATTAATTTATTAAAATTATAAAATTATAAAGAGTCATCAAATTAAAAAAATAACTTTAATAAACATCAAAGATCTAAAAAAAAGTATTTATACCTTCTAGATCACAATAAATTACAAAAGTAATTGAATTAGGGTTTAATTAAGCATTAATTACTTTAATTACACATAAATTTAAAAAATCATAACTAATTGTAGAAAAGTTCCATCAATACAAATAAACCCATTTTGGAAAGTTTGGACAGGAGAATTTAATAAAAATCAAATCCTAATTAAGACCTAATGAACATTGCTTGATTAAGAGGTTTGAAGCTCAACCTAATTACCTTAGTCAAGGCTAGAGATTACTTGGCTAATTATTTCCAAATTTGGTGGGATATATCTATGAGATGTTCTCACCTCCCATAATTTTCTTGAAATTATTTTCCATATAGTTTGAACATTTTGAAATTTCAATCCTAATTACCCTCTTTAATTAATAAAATGATTATTAAAATTGGGGATTGTAAAAATTAAACAATTAATGTTAATTAATCAATGTGAATAGTTGAAATAATGAGGAAATAATTAAGGCCACCTTTCTTAATTATTTTCCTAAATATCCTTCCTTAAGAGGATTAATTAATATATTTAATAATTAGGGAATAGTTAGGAAAATTAATTATAAAATATAAACAAATATTAAAAACAAATTTGATTTAGATAAATCAAATATAATCATTATATCTCTTTATGTGTTTAATAGCTTAAAGTCATTAAAGAAATTATGATTATCCCATTGGTGTGGAAAATCATAAGAGTATTTAACTTAGATTATTTTTCTCTAATTTAATTAACTCTTGACCATGAACCTAATTGTATTAGACTCTCTTAGGTGCATTGCTACTTTTATTTTCTTAAGGCATATCATTGAAGGCTCATGATCAAATAGTTAATTAAATTAAAGAAGCTTAGGGAAGGGTAATTAAATTGATGTGCTTATTGACTTAAACCTAATCAACTCATAAAACCCATTTAATTTTCTTCTTTAAATATATCAAATCACCAACATGGGATGGGATACATCCTAAGTATCATTTGTCCTCTTTAGATTGTAATAACTTAAACATCAAAACCAAATCTTATAAAAACTTTGGTTTGTGTTAAGGAATATTTTATTTAACTTTATTGTCCTTAGATTTAACGTAATTGAGTTTGTTATGTTGCAACAATTAATTACCACTTTTCAATTATAATTATAAATGTGCATGCCATTTGTTTCATATGTTCATGTTTGAAAAAAAAAAGAGAATAAAAAGAATATGATTGCATTTAAGTTGTATGTATTGGATAAATGTTATTATATGGTGTGGTTATTATCACTAATAAATATCAAATTATTTTTGAAATTATAAGTTAATAATAACTAAAATCTGTGAAATTTAAGTTGATGTTGGCTATAAATGCTTAACAAAGTTTCCATTTAGTTATAACTTAAAGATAGTAAAGGATTGTTTTATCTTTTATTTCATGTGCATTTTACATATATTTGAGTTAGAGGTATATAGTATGGGCATCCCAGGAACATGGGGACTTAAGTAGCCCCAAAGAGGTTGTAGATAATCTCACTTCTCTGGTTTAACAATAGCATGTACTTGCTTAATTTCATTTATGTGTATGCATGTGCTAGAATTTGGGATAAAACTTTGCTTTTCATGTCACTAAGCCTTACTTGAACAAAAGATTTATTTTTTTTATATAACCTTTGCATGGTTTCCATTTCTATACTTGTGGAAATATTTACATGTATTTGAATTGGCAAGTATATAGTCTAGACATCTCAGAACATGAGGTTTTAAGTAACTCCAAGGAGGTCTTAGATAATCTCACTTTCCTAGTTTAACATTGACACATACTTGCTTAAATTTCTAATACATGTTTGCAAATGCTTAGCTATGAAATAAATTCTTTATTTTCTACCAAATTCATGCATTAATGATCATAAACTATGCAAAATAAGAATATGTATTGCATGAACAAATATGTAGATTAAATCAAATATTATGAACAATGAAGAAAAAAAATGAAGGAATCTGTATGTTATTGATAATGACAAGAAGCAATGGAATATTACTCATGTGATGGTGACTCAAATTCATTAATCCTAAGATTCCTTTCGTGTTTGAATAATATTCCTTAAAATTAATCTAAACTGAGGCTTAATAAAATGTTCATAAATGGTTCATCAAATAAACTAAAGCCATGATAATATACTTTTAAAAGATAACTTAGAGTAGGGATGAAGGGGTCAAACCTCTTTTTTCTCTTTAAAATAATTAGATTTTAAGTTAGTATCAAATGAAACAAGAAAGTGTAAATTTAAAATAAGTTAATTCATTGAAAGATTTGAAGTGAAAATAGTCCTAATGGTTAATTTAAATAATTCTAGAACTTTAAACAATCATACTCTTAAGGCTTAATTAAGAAACACCACACTAAGCCTTAGCAAAAACATTAGAATGCTTAGTCACCGATTCTAGCATTAAGTTAGGCTTATATATTATGATGATGTGTTTTGTTTTATGATGTAATTTTTTGACTAGATGTTAAGATTATTTTTGTGTACACTAGATGTTAGGTCGTTAGTAGCCTAAGGATATTTTATGCAGGGATTATGCTAAAGGGACTATTGTAATCATAAATAAATATACATTTTCTTACTTGGTGCTACTTATGCCCCTTAGCATAATCCAATTAGGAGGGTGGGTTTGGCTACCAAAGTGTAGGGTGCTAAGTCCAAATATGTAAAGTATCTGCTTGGCTTACATGTTTGTTTAGTTGACATCTATTTTTCAAGTGTAGTTAGATTTCATTTTGAATAAATATGTGGTTTTATAATAGGATTATGATTAGTGCTATGGGGTTTAGGATGAATAGAGAAAGCAAAGACCTAGGAGGCTCTATGAAGCTTTGAGCAAACTAATCTAAGGAGAAGAAAGAAGAGCACAAGATTGAAGACCCCATAACATTTATTTTAATTATAACAATTAATTATAATTTAGGTTCTGTAAGGGTAAAGATTGGCTACCCAATTTATTTTTTTTGGGTGCCTATTATGTGATAGAAAAGTCCCACTTAAACTTAAGGGAAAATTTTATAAGATGGTGGTAAGACCTGCAATGACTTATGATGCGAATGTTGGCCAATAAAAGAGAAACATAAGACTAAGTTAAGTGTTACAGATGAGGATGCTCGTGGATGAGTGGCTTTACCCTTAGAGATAGAATGCAAAATGAGTATGTTCGGGAAAAAGTTGGAGTAGCTCCGGTGGTAGATAAGATTAGGGAGAGCCTTAGATGGTTTGGCCATATAAACATCGGCCATCCGATGACCCGATTAAGAGAGTAGATGCATTAGATTTGTCTTATGTTAAGAAAGGTAGAGGTAGACCTAAAAGACTTGGTTAAGATGTATAAAACTGATCTTAGAATACTTGAATTAAATGAAAATTTGACACATAATAGGACACAATGGAGAAGGATTCATGTAGACCCATTAGTGGGATTAAGGCTTGTTGTTGTTGTTGTTGTTATGGTGTATGATGGTACCCTGCATTGACCTTTTATTCTTTTATAAAAAATCTAAATGTATGATCATTATGTTTAGTTTGTGCAATAGAAATGGATGCTTTTCATAGGTTTCTTAAAGTGTGATGGTTTGATGTGTAGCCTATATGAGGTAGGCTCTTTAGGATAAAATTAAATTTTCTATTCTCACTAAATAACTCATAATTAAATTTTAATATAACTCATAATCTCATCTTAAAGCCTAGGTTCATAATCAAGATAAATAAAAGATTTAGCAACTCCTTAGCAAAATGTTGTATGTTATCACACCATGCATATCATATTGTGTCACTCTTGAATAGGGAGGATTTCCACTCTTGCATGATACTGGATATGCTTGACCTATGAGAGCAATCCTTTGTAGTGGAGAACACCTCCTCTAATTGATTTGGCCCATGACTTAATTTCATCATGCATATAAGTATATTTGTCCTAAGCCTTAGTTCAAAATGAATGTGTCAAAATAATCCAAAATTTATAAATTTTTAACAATAGTCTAAGTCATGCTTGCATACTAAACATTATCTAGTTTCTTCTAGAGTGAGATTAGGACCTTAGCCCCTTAATTAAATAATGACCTAGCTATCTTGCATCTATATAAGACCTATATGGTTTTAAAGCGTAGAAAGTGTTAGAGGCCACCTGTAGTTGTAAGTCTAGAAGTATCGGATGAGTCTATTCTCTCTTGTGGAGGTAAACTTTTATGTCCCATTTTCACGATTAGACTTAGGTCATGCTTCTATCTTGTTTAGAGAATTTTAGATTTAGGTTATGAGGCTACTTATTTCCTTCAAACTATGAGTATATGTCCTCACCTCTTAAGCATTTCTAGAATCTCTTGTTGTTGGACTATAAGCCCAACATTCTAATAAGATTTTAACTTAGATAAAAGTGAATTCTCTCTTTTAAAAATATAAATCCTCACTATAGAGTATATTGAAGCACTCACTAAGCTTCCTAGTATAATGGGTGCTTCCTACTTATTCTCTTTTAGAATCCATAAATAAGTCCACTTATTTGAACTTTCCCACTTGGTTTCGTAAAGTACCCAATCCTCGATAGTCCAACTTTGAAATCAAGATACTTATTAACTACTTAATCAAGAGTGTTATTGGAAAATGCCCATTTCCTAAGATATAATTAACTATGGAAGCTTGCTTCCATAGGAAACCAAAGAACCGGCATAAAATAAACTTTGCTTTACTTTTTCCATGTAAAGTAAGGGAAAGATCTCTAGTATATATATAGACCTATCTGCCAGGAGTCCTTACTAGGTAATTAAGTCAATTGTAAGGTGATGTTTCTATCTTACGAGATAGTACATCATACATTAATGTTGCAGCACTTCAATAAGTACCTAAGATTTACTGTGTCCCAACAACCCCAAATTAAAACACCATAAATTTTTTTGGCTACTCAGTGTGTTCATCTCTCCATCTCTAATAGTCAATCATTGTCTCCAAATATCAACAAAGATACTTATTCCACTCATAGATTTAGAGTACCATTAATTTTTTTGGATGTCTTGTCCATTTCTTCCTTGGGCAAGTGTTGCCAACATCCTTTCTTAGTTCTAGAACATATTATTAATCAATAGCTAATGAGTAGGTTCTAGAACCTCCCATTGAATTCCCCAACTAGTCAATTCCATGAGATTTTGATTAATCACTAAAGCCAATAAAATACTTGATCATCTCCTTAAACCAATTTCCATGCTCAAGAATGACAAACTAGAATCATGAATCTTCATAAATCTTCCAAACCCACTTAATAGTGTGGTTTAAAGCTTAAATAAGAGTCTCTCCTAATCTTTCAAAACCCCACCCATCATAACTTTGTTTAATGAGTGTGGGTCTAAAATACCAAATCTATTAGCTTCATATAGATAATCAATGTTGCTCTCTTTCAACAGGATCGTGAAATCTTACAACAACAACCGACTTACATTAAGATACTATGTCATCCATGCTCATTTCCTCCTTTGCCACTAGTGTGGACTTGGATCGTGCCATCCTCACCAATTCCCTTGTCGTAAGTTTGGGCTTGGATTTGATAATTTTAAGGTCACTTGTGATGTCCCACCATCAGAAGTTAATCATAAAGAGATAGTAGACAAGAAACCCCTTCTATAATTTGACTTAAGATCAAGTAGAATTCACTCAATAAAAAGGAAGTATATTGAGGTTCCCACTTTACCACTACCATTTGTTGTTTCCACCACTAATAATGACAGAGATTGAGGCAACACCCATAAATAGCCTCAACCTCTTCCTATAGTTGTTCCATCTATCTTTGAAGTAAGTTCTTCCTCTTATCACATTCCCTCACCAAAGACTCGAGGAGGAACAAGAATAAAAAGTTGAAAAAGCTATATGAGAGGATGTCTCAGAGGTAGATACCTCCTCCTAGATGGTGAGGGTGGGTCCTCTTATGAGAGCTCTCCATTTCTTTAAGTAGGTTTCACCCACTCTCTACATCTAAGGGAGAGGAAGACATTCATGCCATAACACACCCATGTTTGTTTAAGAATGAGACACCATGGGGATAGGAGAGGAACACCTTATGCTAATCTGAGGTTAGTTTTCAAACGTATGTGAATGAAGTACAAATGGTCCGAAAATAAGTAGAGAGAAATTTGAGAACATCCATCCCAAGAAGTGTGCGAGATCATGAGAGAAAGGGAGGTCCACGAGGCAAAAGTGGTAGTTCGGGCTATTATAAGTGAAAGGAGAAGATTCTCTAGGCAATCGGTGGCCTTTGCATTAATGGATAGACACCATAGTTTACAACAACCGACAAGATAGGTAAATCTAGATTGTACTCCGGTCTGACTTAGAGGCATCTATGGAGCCACGCTAGTGTATTCACCATCACATCGCTCGCTCATAGATTCCCTGAGGGCCAACATTCCTCTTCTCTTGGCGATGGTATGAGGTTAAGTTCTCCCATTGGACCTCATATTTTACTAGCAAGGAAGGGAGCTATTGACCTTAGTTTTGGAGTGAGGATCCATCATTCCTACCTTAGACTTAGGAATCTTCTAAGCACCGAACTTGTCATAGGACACTTCTAGTGAGTAGGTGAACACTAAATCTAAGAGAATTAAGAAGGGAAACTGAGCTTAGGTCATACTTTAGATAGGTCCTACCTATCTTATGACCTAAACCAAACCTCAAATCAATACAATCAAACCCAATTGAATCTTATTTCATATCCAAGCTCCAAGCCAAAATCAAATTAACCCTTAACCCAAACCAATCCTATAATCACCTTATGATCCTATGGATAAAGAATATTCAATTGAACAAATCCAATTCAACTTTCACAAAAGCACTCCAACTATCCAAATCCATATTTCAAACCCTTCCAATATCTACAATCAAATCAAACTAAATATCAATCAACCAAGTGTTGACCCATTTGACTGGGTCCAAATGAGCAAAGTTCAATTAAATCGATCAATTGCAATCAAAACCATCAATCAATCCTAAATCAATCATGAACTCAACCCTCAAATTCCCTAACCAAGTCAATTAGCCTAATTGGTCTCAAGTTGACCTAAACTTCAATCCAACCCAAATTGGATTGAATTAACCCACACAACCTCTTCTATGATGATTGTTGATCATCTTTGATTGATCAATTACAATCAATTGAGTCAAGTCAACCCAATTCAACCATTTACCCAAGTTGACCCACTTTGAATTGAGCAAACCTAAATCCAATCCAAATTGATTGGAACCAATGCTTCTAATCAATCATGAAATGATTATTGAACATGATCAAGCCCTTGATTGAACCCAATTTGACCAATATGAACTCATATGAGCCAAATCCAAATCCACTTCAAATCAAGCCAAACCAATTGAACCAAAATATCCCAAATGATCATTTGAGCTTAATGAAACCCTTAGTTTGACCCAATTTGACTAATTGGTCAACCTAACCCAAATGAACTTTTTACTTATATGGGTCAAATTGAGCCTAACCCATTCAAAACAAGCCCAAACCCAACCAAACATGGCATGATGCTTATGTCACCATGGGTTAGTAAAAAATCAAATACAACCCATCTTGGACCTAAGTAAACCCATTAAAACCCCCAAATGGGATAAAATCTCCATTTGGATGGTCAAACCCACTCTCTAACCCTTAGTAGCACCCTAAGCTTGATTTGAACATGTGAACCACAAGCTAACCGACAAACTTGATCAAAGCAACCCAAGTTTTCCCATTAAAGCACTTGGGGATGAGGCACACCAACCTCCTGCCCTCCCACTTACTTTAGCCACTAAAGATGCTCCACCTTAGTCCATCCTTAACATCCCCAACTACCTACACATGTCCACCAAAAGTCAAACCCATCAAAGTCGTTGGATCAATACCCATCTCATTTCAACCACACATAGGGCTTCAGTGTAGAGGCAGCTTCCAGAGCCTTCCCAAGTTTGCTTGAGCTTCCTATCACCGACAAGATCAACTAGATCTAAATCAAACCCTTCTTTGTCCAACTACACTAAAACCTCACCAAACTCTAATTAATTTGTCCCACACCTTCCCCAAGCTCCAACTAACAAATCAATTCCCGTCGGTTCAAACCGAGACCACTCTAGACCAACTCGTGAGCTTAGAGATAATGTTTGGTCCACAAGGCCACCGTAGGGAAACAAGTCGTGAGTTTCTCAATAGGGCTTCGTCTCTTCAAGAAGTAGCTACCTCAATCATTGGACCACCGGGTTTGAGCTCTAATAAGTTAAATTTTGGCAAATCATAGAAATCCTCTTAGGCGTTGGTCTTTTATGAAAGAAATCTTTATTTGTGTGATTTCCACCATAGGATCTCCATTGATCTATCCTTTGAATGTTTTGGAGTCAATCCGATGCCTCATGAGCTCGTAGCAGAGAAGGGTGGATGGTGTTAATTTTTAGTGCTCGGGATGAAGGATCACCCACCATCTATTCCGTATGATTAGAATGGATGGTTGTTATTAATCTATTAAATTTATCTGATTTAATCCACTAAGAACCATAGGATTAATCCCACCATCCAATCGAGATTAGGCGGTGGAGGCAAGCACATCCACCCCGCTAACTCGATGCCATGTCGAATGTTTAAGTGGCTAATTTTCTTTGCGCTATGTGGAAAGCGCTACCACGTCCCTCCAGCACTAATGGGATTAGGGATTAATAATGGTTAAAATACATTTAAACATCCTAAACTTCAAAATTCATAACTAGTTGCGAGAAAAATCCTAAAGAGATGAGTAACCCATTTTGGAAAGGGTGACGGAAAGAGATTTTAATAAAAATAATTTTCTCATGGTTTAAACTGTAAGAGTGCTTCATTAGGGTTTGAATTCTTTCTTAATTAGCTTGATTAAGTTCTAATTATTTGGCTAATTGAGCTTAAATTTGAAATGTTTATTTAATTGGATGTCCTTTACCTCCCATAATTTTTTTGGGATTTATTAGCTAGATAATTGGGGAATTTGAAATTCAAACCCGATTACACTCATTGAGTAATTTAATAATTATTAAAAAATACAAATAGTAAAAAATTAAGTAATTAATGATTATTAATCACTAATTAATAGTGGAATAATTAAGTGGACTAATTAAGACCTCTTTCCTAATTAATTCTCTAAATTCATTTCATTAAAGAGGGTAATAAATTAATAATTTTATTAAAACTTAATAAAGCCATTAATTATGAAATTAAATCAAATTAAAATGATAATTGATTCAGATAATTTATGTTGAACTTGGGGTTCCTCTTTATGTGTTCAATAGCATAAAGACTCTTAAAGAAATTATGATTAATCCATGGGCATGGAAAAAATCGATAAGTACTTAATTAGATTCTTTAATTTAATTATGAGCCAGTGTATTAGGTCCCTAAGTACATTGCAATTTTAATATCTCATTTGCATATCATTGGAGGTTCATAATTAAATGCTTAATTGAATTAAAGAGACTTAGGAAAGGGATAATAAATGATTTGCTTAAAAAAATTGAACTTAATTAATTCATAAAAGTTACCTAATCACGCCTTCTTAAATATATTAAATCACCAACATGGGATGGGGCAAAAATAGTAAATATTATTTCACCTCTTTAAGTTTAATAATTCAAATCCAAAATCAAAATTCATAAGAAGCTTTGGTTTTCCTTAAATAATTTTATTTAATGTGATTGTCTTTAGGAATTGAATTATGTAAAATGTTTAATTATTCCTTTCCAATCACCAAAAATTTAGTATGTCATTTGTATCATTTATTCATGTTTTCAAATCAAATAATCAGATGAATATACTTATGTAAAGTTGCATGTATTGAATTAATCTTATTATGTGTGTGGCTAAAGTTACTTTCAAAATTATAAATTAACAATGAAAAGTTAAAGTGATATTAGCTATGAATATTATATATGATTTACATGTGCTTATAACCTAAACATATCAAAGTATTATTTTATCATTATGATTCATGTAAGGGTTAAAATATGGTTGAATGATGATAAGTATATAGTCTAGACATCCGGAATACGAGGCTTTAAGTAGCCCCATGGAGGTCTTAGATTACCTCACTTCCACAGTTAACAAAGGCGTGCTTATTTAATTTTATTCTTATGTGTACTTACGCTAGAATTTGGATAGAACTTTACTTTACATGTGTAAATAATTCACTAAAATACAATCTTTTACATTATTTTCATTTCTATGGTTGTGTGTACATTCATATGTATTTAAGAAAGTAAGTATATAATCTTGACGTCTCGAGAATATGAGATTTTAAGTAGCCCCAAGGAGGTCATAGATTATCTCACTTCCCTGTTTTAAATAATGACACATAAAACTTTAATACATGTGTATGTTTACTTAGCTAAGGAATGAAATTCCTCTTTTCTACCAAAATATATGCATTCATAATCATTTAAGTGTGTAAAAATATATTGCATGTGTAGGTATATTAAGTCTTAAATCATATGTATGTTATTGGTGATAAAATGGAATGGTATAACATTATATGTGTGATGGTAATTTAATTACATTAATCTTAAGATTCCTTTCATGTTGAATGGGATTCTTTAAGATTAACCAAACTTATGATTAATAAAACATTTTATAAATCATTCACTAAAAGAAACCAAATCATAATAATATGTCTTTAGAAAATAACATAGGATAGAGATGAAGAAGGTTAAACCTTTTTCTTCTCTTTACAATGCTTATATGATAGGTTTGTCCCATGACTTAATTTAATCATGCATATAGGCATAATTTTCTTAAGTCTTGGTTTAAAATGAATGTGTCAAAATAATCCAAATTTTATAAATTTGTAACATTGGTCATGTTTGCATACCAAACATTTTCTAGTCTCTCATAGAGTGAGTTTAGGACCTTAGCCTCCTTCTTAATTAAATAACAACCTAGCTATCTTGCATCCACATAAGACCTACATGGTTTTAAAGCATAGGAGGTGTTAGTTGATGGCCACTCCGTGAAGTTGTAAGTCAAAAAAAGTCGATGAGTCTATTCACTCTTAGGTTGTTCTTCTAGCTTGTCTTTAGAGCATTTAAGGTTCTAGGTTCTAAGAGTATAAGTCCTCATCCCTTAGATCTCATGTTGTAAACATCTAAATTTCCAACTTAAAATTCTCTCTTTCAAAAATATAAAGCCTCATTATAGGATTGAAGTACTCACTAGGCTTCCTAGTATCGTGGTACTTGCTACTTATTCTCTTTTGGAATTTGTAAATAAGTCCTCATATTTGAACTTTCCAACTTGGTTTCTAAAGTATTCAATCCTCGATTGTCCGACTTTGAAATCTTTAGACATACTTATTGACTATTTTAATCGAGTGTTCTTGGGAAATGCCCATTTCTAGATATAATTAACTATGGAAGCTTGCTTCCATAGGGAACTAAAGAATAACATAAAATAAACTCTACTTTACTTCTTCATGTAAAGTAGGAAAAGTTATGGTATATAATTAGACTCACCTACCTTAGAGTCTTATTAGGTGATTAGGTCCATTGTAGTGTGATGTTTCTATCTTTCAAGAGAGTACATCATACCTAAATATTGCACCCGATCACTTCAATAAGTACCCCTAAGATCTATGTGGTGTCCCTACGACTCCAAATTAAAACACCACAAAATCATGTACTTAGGTGAATACATGAAAGAATTTAGTCTTTGGAGATGTGGAGTAAGAAACAAATAGAACAATCACTTGTGGATTAATTTTTATTTTGTGTCTTGAATCTAGTTGCTCATTAAAATTTTAATTCAACATTCATTGCATTATCTTTGTAATATAACATACAATCATTAACATAATAGTCAATCTTTTCTGAGCTCAAACTTAATTTCAACACCAACTTCTTCATTCTATAAAGGTCCTCTAGAACTAAGTTTTCTCGTGGGTTTGTCTTTTCAATAGCTCTACAAATAGATTAAAATATTCACATGATATATTAAATTTAGTTTTGATGCTTAGCATTCTCACAACTATAGATAATTTAGTATGGCTCGTGCAACCTTCCCATAGTTCAAAATTTTATTTCAAGAATGCTAAATATAAAAGTCAAATGGGATAAGTTGAATATTATAGTTTTTTTAGATTCCAAGTGGAAAGAACTAGAAAGTTCTTTGATACAGAGAAGAAATAAACACCTCACCGTATTCTATGGTTGAGTTCTTGTGAAATAACATTTATTATAATATTAGGACTTATATTTTAATAGGACAAGATTGTAAAAAAAAGTATAAAAAAGTGAGGACTTATGCCATAATAAAAGAAAAAAAAGATGGCTCATTCTATGATGAAAAGTGTTTTTAACACAAACTAGAAGCTCAACCTAATATATTAGAGGGAAATTGTTATAACAGTTCATCTTATTAAGCACATTCCTTTGTGGAAGATAATGTTGATCTAATATATAACATTCTAGTAGCCAATCTATGAGCAAAAATTTCTAACACCTAGTCAAATAGTGCACCATAATATAAGAAAATCAATACATCATAAACATAGCACCGTTTTTACTTAAGACTAGAGTTAGCAACCTAGTAATCTAGTGTGTGTAAGGAAGGTATGGTGAGGTTGTCTTGGGCTTTAAAAGTTTAAGTTTTGATTTAAGTTATGAATTTAATTCATTGCTTACCATTAAGTGGCTTTAGTGTAATTTTTTAAATGAATTTTAACTTTTATTTGGTTAGATTAGGATAAGATTTATAGTTTTAAAGAGTGAGAAAAATAGAAGGCCCCACTTGAGATAAGGTCCACTTTTCTCAATAGCTTAATCTTAATAGAATAAGCACATTACCAAAGGGTAAAGAACTCTCTCCTAGATTCTAAATGAGGTGATTTTTATAAACTTCAATTTTTTAAAATGATTAACTAAATTAAAGCTTAATTGGGATTACTTAAACTTAATTAAGTTTGAAAATGTAATAATTCATCTTTAATTAAGTTTAAATAGTTTAATGAATTTTATTTGAAGTAACCTTACTTATTAAATGATTTTAAATTTGATTAATTAATTTTTATAATTTTTTTGTAACTTAAAGGGTTGATTATCAATTTTTAATTATTACTTAAGTTTAAACCATAATTATCAATAATATGTATAGAAATTCTTTAAGAAAATCATTACAGTGCCCTAAGAGTATTTCTTGAAGGTTTCATCAAGATTAGAATTAAATTTTATGACTAATTTCATTAATGTCTTAATTAGTCCTTAATCATTTAATAAAGTTTATATTTTTTATTTTTTTAAAGGATTTCTCTTTGAATCTGAATTCAAAGATGGTCTATTAATGAATTTTTTTATTAAGCAATTAATTTACTATGATTAATTGAAGTTTCTTTAAATTTTTTAATGAAATTAATTCGTTAATTTTGGGTTTGGATTTAAATATTTATGGTTTAATTAAGGTCGAGACACTAACTATTTTAATTGAGTGATCCTCTATTAAGGGAGATGTTTTAAATCAATTAGTACCATTTTTTTTGTCAATTTTTGTAATTTCAAAATTAATGAATTAATTAAAGTATCATTAGAGGGTTGAAAATAAATAACTTTAAATCCAATAATCAAAATATTTTAAAATTTTATGGGAAGTAAATATTTATGTGATGAATATACCATTGCAATTTCAAGTTAATTAAACATGTATTTTAGAAATAATTAAGAAAAATTAATTTTTAATTAAAATCAAATTACTCTTAAAATATTTAATAAAACTTAGAGCTTTTAAGTTTTTTGGATTCCTCTCTTGATGTTGAATCTCAAGAGGATTCATCCATATTTTTAGCTCAATGATTATTTTTTGAAAAATTAGCTTCATTTAAGTTAATTACTTAAGATTTTAATTATCCCTAAGTTCCCTAAATTGATGATTTCAAAACTTAATCAGATCTAAAGGGTACAATTAATATTCTTAGGGTCTCTATTATTAATAAAGATGTTTTATACTATTTTAATGTATTTTTTATAATTTTTATAAATTAATTTTAATCATTTATCCAAATTAGATATTTCAATAATTATAACTTTAATTTAGAACTCTAAAGGTTTAAAAATTTTATGGTAAGTAGGCATTTACATTAGTCTTCTTTCCTAAAAGTTTTATCCAATTAGATTTATATTTTAAGCGTAATTAATGAAATATTATTTAAAATTCAAATTAAACTTAAAATAGTTGGTAAATTTGCTTTAGAATCTTTGATTGTTGATTTTGTGATTTAGTTTTATTCAGAGGGTCTAATTAAATTATGCAAGTTTCTTAATGATTATGAAAGCATTTTGAAGTGTTTGAATGAATTTTTATAATTTATACTTCTATATTTAATTATTTACTCAAAAATTTGTAAGATGGATCAAAAATTGATAACTCTTAATCTAATTGTAAATTTGACATAAAATTTTTATTTTAAGTTGGTAATAGCAAGTTTGCTCCATAAAAATTTTAGTTTGATTGGACTTATAATTGAAAAATAATTTAAGAAATTAAATTTTCAATCAAACTCAATTTACTCTCAAAATATAGCATTGAAGTTGGCTACCTCTCAATTATTGGTGTCATAGTATTGAAGTAGCCATTTACATAGTATTGGTCTTATGTTTGTCATTGTCAAATTAGCACCTTATGCCCTCTAAGGTGCACCAAAGGCCTTGTCCAACTTGTTGCCTAATGTGCTCTTAGAGTGTTGAAGTCGGTTCCATCATTTTTATCTTGCATAGCTTTAAGTGTTTGGAAAGTGATAAAAAGTGACAATTAAAAAAATTATTAACAAGTAAACACAAGCAAATTTGAATGATTTGGTTCTACACAAACTTTCCTTCTCTTGGTAGTAGCGGGTCTCTTACATGGAATAGTCTTATACTTGATCCAAATTTAGTCAGTGTTGAGTAAATGACCATTCACTTAGAAAATAACAACTTTTAGTTTGTCGATAATTTCATTGAATTGTGCAAGTCTTTTATTTGTTTCTTTAACATTGAGGTCCCGAGTGTAATTCAATTTTTTTTGGATGATGTGTAGCGATTAAATATATGTATAATGAACTAAAAGTATGTTTGAATGATTTTAGTTTGTCCACATTTTTCTTCTTTTGGGTGTTTAAACTCCCTATAAGGAGTATTCCTATCACTTTATATTTAAGCTGAATTTGATTAACTTTGTGAATTAGTGACTTCACATTTGAAATACAACTACCTTACTTTCATTATTTATAGCTATAGTTGTCAAGCCATTATGTTCAGTTGGAGCTCCATGAGCTTTATGGTGTTGAGGCAAGTATATTCATTACTTTGGGGAGTTTCATGAGCGAGTAAACAAAAATCTTTTTTGGCAAATATAATAAAAGAGTTGCCAAGTTTACTTAAATTGTAAGGAGAGTTTCAACTAAAAATTTTCATAAGTTAGAATGTAATTTTATCATAAGAATAAAGTAATGAGATTGAGTGCACAAAATGGGACTTCCTTTAAAGCAATACTCAGGGATATGAACCACACAAGTAGTGCTAGATTATTACTTTGCCTAGGAGTTATCTCCTTTCTAACCTTATCTTGAATTTCCTAAACTTTTCTTTCTTTGATGAGTTTCTCAACTAAGCTCTTGAGGTGTCGACACTCTTTAATGTTGTGTTCATAGTCGTATAGTATGTGCAATACCTTGACACATCTCTTGGCAAACTCTTGAGAGGTAATGGTTATTTGAAGTATGCTTTGCTATGGATGGCTTTCACCACTCTTCCATTGACCCCGATAATGGTGTTATCGCTAATGAGAGTCCATGCCAACAATCATCTCTATTAGAGTGTGTGGGAAAAATTTGTGACACCATATAGAATTTAGAATTTTTTTATTTAGATGATCAAATACGTTATTAAGAAATAGGCATATTATATCGGAAAATAAATATGTTATCTTATAATGGATTTGATCACTTAATAAAAGACTCATAATAATGGGTCTTTATGTACTAGATGGTTTTCCCTAAACTACATAAGGAAGCATAACAAAGTTTATTTTAAACTAGGTTCATGGTTTCCTATAAGGGTAAGCCCCTATAGTTAATTATATCTTAAGAATGGAGGACCTATTCCTAAGAAAACTCTCAATTAAAAAATAAGCTATAAATTTCTAAGTTGATTTCCAAAGGAAATGTTATTTGATAATTTAATTAGGAACACTATAAAGTGGAAAGAGTTATTTTGGAAGCCAATCAAGATTAAGTAAGAAATGCCTATTGTTATTGGGATGCCTAGTAGACATTTCAACTATCCCATTATTTGGCTTTAAATTTTGGAATTTAATCAAAATTTTAGTTGACATTTTATTAGAAATATAGGACTTCTATTTTAGCGAGAAGATTACATACCTAGGGTTGAAGACTTACTCCAATAAGAAGCTTCATAACCTAAGTCTATAAGTGCTTTTAACACAAGTTAGAAGTTAGACCTATTGTAATATTTAGAAATTAAGGGTCTTTCTCTTATAAGATAAAAAGAACATATCCCTAACTCTTCTAGACTTATAACCCGCCGGAAGGCTACCTAACACCACCTAAGCAAATTTTCAATCCATGATGTCATGTCTCATGAATGCAAGAGTGTTGGGTTGTTGTATTTTAGGAAAAAAATCTAAGAACCCTCACTCCCTAATCCCTAAGATCATATTTGGGTGTGAAATGACATGCAATCCCTAACTTAATGCAACATATTTCAACTTTTAAATATTTTTTACTCATAATTTATTTACTTTAGGGTATGCATTTTATGCCTAAACAACATGCAATTATAAGTAGTCATGGACCAAATCAAAAGAGAAGGTAGACTTCCCCAAAAGATGGTCATCCTCAAAGGTCATATGCCCCTCATGTGCAATGGGTGAAGCCCCAATTTAGGAATTTAGAACAATATGCTAGCATGATTCATAAAGCTAGTTGTTTCTAGTTGATTTTAAGTTATTCGTAGAGTTTTAATTTATGTGAGGTTTCAAATTTCTTTATTTTTGTTTAAATTGATTAAATTTAAGTTGGGTATAAATTTGGTTTTCTAAAAGCCTAATGTCAGCATTCATCACAAAAGAGCATAACATGAAAATAAACTTAGAAAAGTATTTGATTCTATTACAAAGTAAATCAAGACAATTTAAATTAAAGAATAGACCATTGTGATCAAATATTATTGTGCACCTCGAAAGAAAGAGAAAATCGACAATCGAGCTCGATCTTATACAACATGGCCTACAACTACAAGTTTAAATCTATGGGGTCTTTTTCCAAGATTGTCTCCTTCTTTAGAGACCTCTATTGGGCTTCACAAGGGATGTCAACACCCATCGCTAGTAGGGTCACTCGCCATTCCAGACCCCCTCCTAACCTAATTTTAAGCATCAAATTATTTTAATTTCAAAATAAATCTTAAGCCCCAAAATAAATGTCGAAAATACAAATAACATATGAACTATTATATTTTTGGGTATGGTCTTAACATTAGTTGTTTTCCAGCCCACCTATCCTATTGGGCTATGTTAAAGAATTTATTCAGCACTGCAAGAAAATGATAGTTTAATAATTTATTATAGCAATCCCTTTAACATAGCCCCTATAGAAGACAATATTATTTCTAAAAAAGAACATCCTACCATCCATCTAATAGGAAAACAATCCTAGGCATCTAGTCTAAAATAATACACCATAAAATAATAAAAACATCACATCATAGCATAGAGAATCAAATATCATCCTAACTTGAATTTAGGGTCGATGACTTAATATTCTAGTGTGTGAAAGAGGTGGTTTGTGTGGTAAACTATACTAGGCCTTTTAAATTTAATGTTTTAGTTAGGATTTTAAAGTTTATTTATTTTACCATTGGATGGTTTCAATTTAAGCGATTTAACAATTTGCAATTTTTTTCATTTTAAGTACATTTTATGTTGAATGAGATTAAATTTTTTAAAAAATGAAGAATACAATAAGTCCTAGTTGGATGAAGTTTTCGCCTTATGGTGAGAATTCATTTTAAGGGTTTAACTATGACCATAAGTATCCTAATTAATCCTTTTAAATTTATTTAGATGATTTGATTTAATTAAGTTTAACTCAATGAAAGTCTTATTTATTATTTTGAATTCTCTTCTTCATTCATTTGTTCTTTTGTTTGATTGATTATATCTTAATTTGGTTTGTTTCCTTAAAGTATGTTTCTTCAATTAAGTTTAAGTAAGGTTTATTTATGTTATTTAAATTTAATTTGGATTAGCTTTCATTTTTATTTTCTTATTCATTTAACTTTGGTTTTAGGTTAACTTTATTTATTGATTAATGTTTTTTTGTGTTTATGTTTTTGTTTATGTTTATGTGTAGTGTTTGTTCATTATATATATTTTTTATGTTTATGTTTATGTTTATGTTCATTAATGTTCATTAACTTAAATCAATTTAATATTCAATCTTAATTTTGATGTCATCACTTTATTATATTTCAATTGTATACTTTATTTTATTTGTTTGTATAATTTCCAATTAATTATTTAGGTTTTGTTTTGATTTCTTTTATTTCCATTTATTTATTTCATTAACATTCTGTGATTGATAAATGAGGTGAAATTAAGATAGTTCATTTCTAGTTATGATTTTATTAACATTTATATGTTATGAGTTTAAATGAAAAGATAAATTATCTTTAATTAATCTTTAAGAAAATAATAATTTCATTTATTTAAGAAGGTTCACCTTATCATTTGATTTAGTGTGAATATTATTATTAGTCATGATCTAAGAAGGGATTTTCTTATGTATTAACCTATCCTAATTCATCTTGATGCTTATGTCATTTAGGTTTAATTAATTAATTTTAAGTTTATTGAGTTTGTTTGTACTTGCATTTGCCTTGTTTTTGATTTAAATGGCCTTTATAGATTCATAAGTTTAGAGATTAATAAATTTTATACTTTAATTCATTAGTGGAGTTATGATCAATTATTAATTTTAGAGTTTAATTAAATTTCATATTTTTAATTATCCACGATATTAAACCCTAAGCTTATGTTTAAATAAGTTTCTTTACTTTTAGATTGTTTAGACAATGTTTATAAGTGTTTTGGTGCATATGATAATGATTTAAGTTTATTTTACAATTTTTCTAAAATTTTCTAATTTTTTAGTTTATTATTTCATTTATATTGTCCTAGAGAATTGGAAATTCAATAATTCACAATCTAGAGGTCAAATGGATGTGAAATTTTAATGACAAGGGGATTCTATACCAATTTAAGTTTCCTAAAATTTCACCTCAATAAAATGTATATTTTAAGACTAATTGAGGTTTTAATTACTTTATTAAAATTAAAATTAAGATTAATCAAAATAAATCACTTAGGGGTTTTATTTTTCCTTGAGTCCTCTGTGGAAGATGCATCCATAACAGTTTATTCATAATTTTTAAAATTTTTGGTTGATTTACTATGATTTTCCTAAGTTTAGGTTGATTAATTGAATTACTAAATTCAATTAATCATTAAATTAGGTGATTTTGTATTTTATTAGGTTTCATAGAGTTTCAATAGTATATTTAATGTTAGGGTTAGTTATGTTGATTTAAGTTATTTCCATTATTTTTCATAATTTATTTAAATTAATATTTATTTATTTCATTGAAATTAAGTTTTGGAATTAAAATTCATCAACTTTAAATTTATTTTGAAATAAATTACCAAAATTTTCTTCATTTCTCCAAAGTTATAAATCATTAGGATTAATTTAATTATAATTTATTTATAGCCAAATTAATTTAAAATTATCTAAAATTAATTAGAGATTTTATTTTTAATAGATTTCTCTCAATAAGATGAATTCATAGAGCCCTTATTTGCATTTTTTTTAGATATATATTTAATTTATTATGAATTTTTATAATTTTTATCATTTTTCTGTAATTTTTTAAAATCATATTCCCAATTTTCTTATTTATACACATCAACGCCACATGGCACTACTTTACATGTGGTAGCGTAATTCATCCATATGGGATCCATAAGGAGCCCGCATTAAAATGGCAGTAGCGGTTCTATTATCCGATCGAAGATAGGATGGCTTAGATGTTTCTTTGAGTTCCTATAGTGGTTTTAATTAAAATCCACTAAATCTCACCATCCATTCCTAATGAAAGGAATGAATGGTGAAGATTTCACCTCGGTCGATGATGATGAAAGTCAAGTCGTCACCAAATTCAAGATGATTTCTAGAGATCTAAACATTGAAATCGCCGATTTCACTTTTAAGAACACCAAGACTCTAAGTATATTGCATCTGTGTTTGATCTCCTTTGAGATCAAGTATCTTCAACAAAGGACCAAAGATAAAATGAAATAAGGTCGAGTTTGGTGTACCTCATTGACGGCAATCTCAAGCAATGGGGTCGACTTGGTTAGCTTCAAAATGATGCGACAAGGCCGTGAGAAGGAGGAATTGGATTCTCTCCCGTGGATTGGCCTATGGACCAAGCTCGACTTATCCGCCATCGGTTTGGTCATTCTCGGCCTCCGGTGATGAGGGGATCCGGGTGTGAGTGTGCTCAACTTGGTTTAGTTTAGTCAAGATGGAGGAATGCTCAATTGGGTATGAGATGATCTATTTCTCTCTTTGCCATTAAAGGTCAAGAGCTACCTTTAAGCATTTTCCTTCTCTTAGCCGACCATGGAGATTGACACCTTTGGAGTCTAGCTCCAAGGGTGTTTGGTCACACCCTAAAGATGTTGAGATGGATAAGCAAAAAGAATGAGGGAATTGGGGAGTTCGATTTGGCTTCATGCACCTCTTTCTTGTCATGGCATATTCCCTTATTTTGGATTTAATTTGGATTGATTAAATTGCTTAAGCTTGTTATCAATCTCCCTTAACCCCTCTTAGGATGGGTTTGGATGGGTTTTAAATGTTTGGTTTAATCTTGGGTTCATTTGGTGCTTGATTATTCTATTTGGATTTGACTTAATTTAAAATATTTTTATTACTTCAAAAGAAATGAAATAAAAATAATAATAAGTAAAATTTGTATTTTTCAGCTATAGTGTTGTGGCTCTATGTTCATAGCACCGACCGCCTGCCCTTCTAAAAGAAATAACCGCCTAGTCAAATTATGGTACAAAGATCAGAATCTACTTAGCACCGTGGTGCTACACTAACTATTGAGAGATAATTATTATCACCATTGCTATAAATATGAGTGATCAGGTTTACTCTAAAGATCTTTTTCCACTTGACTCCACTCTCTCTAAACTGGTGATCGCTCTCCACTCTAAGATCTCTCACTTGAAATAAAGAATTTATGTTCCTTTACTTATCAAAAATATGTTTAAAAAATTTCACCATTAATCTTTAATCTGTGAAAAACTTAGAGATTTGAAGACCTCCACCGTTGGATATTATTCTAGTGTGAGATGAAAACCACCTCCCCTATTAATCTTAGATCCAAAATAAGTGAGAAGAGCTTTACATTATGCTATTTTAAAATCTAGCACTACTAAGTAAATCGCCAAAAATTTCTAAAAAAATTGAAAGATTCATACTTTAAATTCAAAATTTGGCCTACAACATCGAGGCAATCAATATCAATATCACGGCACCACAGGTATTCATATTACAAGAGCGGAGCAGCGGCTCAAGAATAAGCATCATAACACTTTAATGAAATCTCATAGCCATGGTGCCATAGCATCCGTGTGCCATGTCCTAATATAAGTAAAATAACATCATAGTGCCAGTTCCATAGCATTACCGTCATCACACCATACCCACATGTCACATGGAATATGACTTAGAACATTTTTGATAAAAAAGAAATTAAAGCCCACCTGACGCGTAGCTATGTTGCATTTCTGCAAATAAAAATACTTAGAAAATTATTTCCATGAAGGAAATAATATCACATGACAAAGATCCAAAATAACCGTGGTGCCCACCTCTCAAGTTCTTTAGTCTATCTCCTACACCGTGGTGCCCCTATACCATAATATGACTTTTTTAATAAGTTTTAAAATTTTTATTTTTTATTTTTTTGTCATAGAGTATCAATAGTGATAATAATACATAGGCCCAACACATAATCATAAAAGGGTGAAATTCTATTGCTAAATTTGAATATTAACAAAATAAAAAGAAAAAAGAAAAGATGTGGAAAAATATAAATTGAGGGAAACTAGTAGTCGATTCAACGCCACCCCTCCTCTTCCTCTTCTTTCTCCTTCTCCATGCTTGACATCGATAGGGTAATCACATAAATCGAGGAGTGTAAAAAGGAGATATGGCTATGATCTGTAAGATTACAATTTTGAAACATGTTGATGAGTGTAGTGTTGAACTAGGCCATGTAAGACAATTACATCTTGTTGACCCATATGATGGTCAAATTTACATTGCATTTCTCTTGCCTACTACTCTTAGCCACACACTTTCGCATGTCTGTGCCTGTCAATCTCTTGAACTTGCTCAACCAAGGACTTAGAAGTTCGGGAACTAGATCGGGAGGACGTAAACTCTCTCCCACTTCAAATCTATTTGTGAATCCCCAATCACCCTCTTCACTAAATGGACCTTCTAAAGAAGTACCTTCACATTAAGCCCGCTACCACACCCTCCATGACACATAGACCATAAAAGAGAAAGGTGTTGTATCCAACAATAGTGCTCCCCTTTAGTATATTATAAATAGAATTAAAACAACTTTCCGGACATTGATCAAAACTCCTTCTAAATAGAAAAATTTAAAATAGTCCTATCCGTGGTAACCTCACTAATGTTACCAAAGGGCAAAAGCCTGGTAGAAATGAAATAGTGCCAAGGCTTAGAAGTGTCCGTCATATCGACGGTAGGAAAGTTGATAATCCTTTCCTCCTGCCGTTACCTTTGCACACTTTCATTTTACCAAAAGAAAAAGAATTATCTCATTGAATTTTGGATGGTTATTGTAGTAAGAGAGAGATATTAGTCATATTCAATATTAGGAAGATCATACTATGCATTTATAACACTACTATCATAACTTACAAGCATCCCTTGAATGTATACTTTGTTGACGTCGCCTCGACGTTTGCAAAGAATTCACACACCATCGATGCATGAGTTGTTGTAATAAGCTAACTTGAGCCACCTTTGCGGATTACCCCTCCACACCGCCACGAGATTACGGAAACCCTTTCTAGAATTAAGTGCTTGTGAAGGAGAGCATCTGATCGCTCCCTCAACATCGGTTGATGAAACAAGCGGCATCATTGGATTCCCTCTTCTTTCCCACTACTCTTCTAAGAGGCATGATTAATATTGGAATTTAAAAGAAAAAAGAGCTAGAAAATAAAGAAAATCCTTAGTAGAAGGGATCATTAAATAAAATCCTTAACAACCTTGACCATTATTTATAAATCAGCCCTAGTGTTGCGGCACCGGGCGCATCGGGCGCTAGCCTCCTAAGTTGTAGAACATGGCCTCAACACCATGACACCCACACATGAAGCACCGAGGTGTTGGCCCATCCCGTGACATCGTCGATAAAAAGATAGATTTAATTATAATAAATTATATAACTAATGCAGATGAAAAGAGTGTAGCTCCATAATGCTTTGGGCTACTACCACAACACTTATTAAAATAAGGTGTCATTTTCCCTTAAAACTTATTGTATTTTTGTCGAAATCTTGACTAGCACCACGATGCTATAAGGCATCATGCACTATTTAAACAGGTCAAATAACTAATAATGTTTGCACCGTGATGCTATATATGCAGCACCAGGTGATGAGCCTCTTGCTCATTTGCCCCATGCCATGCCATATAAGCAATGGGCTCCACTATCATAGCACCATCACACTAAATCCTAGTGCCGAGGAGTTGGGTCCCTAAAATGAGATTTTTATATACTTTTAATAAAATTCAATTTTTTATTTGTTTGCTACGTAAGCACCACTATGTCTACCCAACGTATGGATAACTCATCTATATGGTAATCTTAAAAGATGTGAGTCTAGTTTTTCTATCTCGTGTCATGCAAACATCCATGCAATTATGGCATTCCAAAGGGATGTAAGGCCAACCTCCTCTTCATTTACCATGTGAACATCTATTTGTTCGTCGTGGACACCACATAATTTGCCATGCAAATAAATCCATATATGTCTCCGCCATATGGACAAACATAATTTTTGGAATGTAAGGCCCAACCTCTGTTATCACTATGTGAACATCTATTCATTCATCACACGAACACACATAAGTTGTTTTCCATGCAAACAAATCATGTGTCCACCATGTGGACAACCTTAATTTGGCATTCCAAAGGGATGTAAACCCAAGTTTTCATTAGTTCATCATGTAAAGATCTGCACTCACCATATGAACACAATTATAATTTATTCATCATATGAACACTCATGCACCACTTACACTAATAATTCTAAGTCTACTCAAGATACCAAATGAGGCAACCCATAGCTATTAATCGATTCTCTAGACAATACATCTATGTCCCTCTAATGTTAGTAAACTAAAATATTGTAGTTCATGGATGACAACCATGGGATATTGATCGAGATTGCACTTTATTTATTACATGACAATCATCTATGTCACACACATCTCTAAGACACCAAATGCATATCAAATAGATGTGTATATTTTTTTACCTTAATTAAGAGTGCTCTCTTACTATAGTAAGAGAGGTATATTACTATGGAGGCATGCTTCCATAGGAATTAGAACCCATATCTAAATAAACCCTAACATAAAGGTTAAGGGAGATCTGGATTAATGTATATCAAACTCGCCATGAAAAATAAACTCTTAGCTCATCCCATAAAGATGACGAGCACATCCTTAAAGGTGTTTTTTTAGCAATCAATTTTAATTATGTTTCTTTTGGTTGATTGGCTTTAGGTTTGATTTAAATCATCATTGATTGTCCATTGGATAATGAGAATTCAATTATCCTATGCGTATGAGAATTTAATTTTATTTTAAGTCAACTTGACCCATTTTGATTTAAATGGGATAAGTTGAATTTGATTGAGTTAAATGACCAATTTTGACGAATTAAATTATGTTTGGACTCCAATCATGTTTAATCACATATTTGAGATGATTTGGAGTGATTAATTTCATTTAATTTCAAGTTATTTTAATTTTGACAAATTTGATCCAAATTGGGCTTAATGGGTTAAGTTTGGGTTCATTTGGGTCAAATGACCAAACCGGTCAAATTGGATTTGATGATCGATTAAATTATATTTAATGTTCATTTTTAAATAATTTTAAATAATTAAATTGAGTTTATTTCAATTTGATTTTGGTTTGAACCCACTAAGGCTCATTTAGGCCCATTTAGGCCCATTTAGATCAAATGATCTAATTCTTCTAAATATGGCCTAAATAAATTTAAATTTCTTCAAATTCATGTTTATTTTATCAAGTAGACCATTTGGAATGATTTTATTTCATCAAATTTTGGTGGGTTTACCTTTGACTTGGTGGGACTCACATAAGTCAAACTTATGTCAAAAGGGTTGACTAGATTTGACTTTGATTTGAATTTGGATTCATTCATGTTCATATTATGAGTTCATGTTTTCATTTGCTTTGAATTAGATTTATTTTGATTTTGTTTGAATTCCTTTTGGATTTAATTAATTTTAAGCTTAATAGGGTAATTAGGTTAATCACCTTAATCACTTTGCATTAAACTCACATGAATCTAATTTTCAAGTGAAATATATTTGATTTAATTTATGTTAGAGATTTGGGTTAAGTCTACCTAAATCTATTAGGTTAGATTAAACCCAAAGATGATACACTAGGTCACTAAGTGTAGTGTTTAAATGCTTAATTATGAGGCTACTAATTAGGTGTCCTAATTACTAATTTCAAAATGATGTTAACCTCATCCATAAATGAGGTCAACAGAGTGAACACAATATGTAATAAGGCAGTGGGTGACTTTGAATCATATTAGTGCCTTTGGATTGTCACATTCTTGTCATTTTCTTGATCTTTTGTCAGGTCTTCCTACTTGCTACTCCCAATTTGAGTATCACTCAAATGAAAACTTTGTTGAAGAGCTTCTCTTGGCCATTGTCATAGAGGAATAGACATCTTCATTGTATTCTTCTACATTGACATGACGTTAGTGAATTCCAATAATTCGCCAATATTTTTAGTTGTTGAAGGTCAAGGACACACCTAAAAGGACCTTCGTAGGCTTTAAGTGAGTGTGATTTGCACTAATTCTTGCTTTAAGTCTTTGACATCTAGTACCTCCCTCTAAAAATAAAATATGAATCTTCTTAGTGACTTTTTAAGTTTTAATCTCATTTGAAGGCAAGGTTGATAACTCTTGAGATTTTAGGTGCAAATTAAGTGATAAATATCATTGATTGCTCATAAAAATATACTCCAACCCATCTCAACAAGAAAGTGAAGAGTGATCACATAGAAAAACACCTTTTGAGGATACTCGCCATCTTTATTGAGATGGGTAGGTGTATATTTTTTTTTGAGTGATTAATATATATTCACCCGATTTCCCTAACATTATGTTAAGGTTTATTAAGATTTAGGTTCTACTTCCTATGAACACAAGCCATCACAGTTAAATATCCCTTTACTATAGTAATTGCACACTCGATTAAGGTGAAAAAAAATATATCTTCCTAATATGAATCTGTCTAGTGGTGTGTGTAGCATGGCATAGATGATTGTCTAAGGGGAGTAGGAGAATAGCCGATCAAGATCCTATGGTTATGTCATCACGGGACTACATTATTTTAGTCTACCAACATCGAGGGCTAGTTGTAATGTCTAGGGCATCTAATTAGCATCCATGGGTTGCCTCATCTCGATATCCTAAGTAGACCAATGGTTTAGTGTAGGGGTGCTCGCATGAAGAATATATAGATTAGACTTACATCACTTGGAATGCCAATAGGGTTAGGGTTGTGCTTGTATTGCATGCATGGGTCAATTAGAAAGCTATTAGGGTGTTCACGTGATGAACACATGGGTTGGGCTTACACTCTTTTGGAATGCCATATAAAGTTAGATGTTTGCATGGTGAATGAACAAATTGGACTTACATCCCTTTGGAATGCTAGTTTTATATAGGTGGTCATATGGTGAACAAATTATAAGGTGTTTGTATGGCATGCAAAAAAATAGGTTGTTATGGGAGATGACACCTCGATGTTGGCACCTAAGTGCTATGAAGGGAAACGCCTTGGCACTATAGATCATGGCATCTAAGCATTATTATGATGGCTCCTTAATGCTAGGAAATTAGCACCATGGCACTATAGGTTCTATAAAGGACATTTGAATGTAGGTTGGCGGATTAACCAACATCTCCGACTATGTAGCATCGTGGCACCCATTAAAGACCACTTAAATGGGTGACATGTTGGCGGCACATTTAATAGATAGGACAAAGTTTTGACTAGAAGCCGATCATCGTGGTTGCCAACTCAATATCTAACACACTTTTTAGTTTTGGTCAATTATGGAATTAAAAGTAATAAGTGATAATAAGTGCTCTTTTTACTAGCATAGTAACCATTTGGACCATCGGTGCCCGGCATTAAATGTAAAGTGTTGTGGTGATTCCTTATTCCGGAACCAAAGAGGTTAGCTCCTCGGCATTGCTAATGTATCTCCATGGCATGAATTTTTTGTTCCGAATCGAGAGGTTAGTGCCTTGTTCGCTAATGTAACTCCATGGTGTAGATTCAAACCCGAGAGGTTAACACTTCAATGCTACTAATGTAGCACCGACATGGATTCTTTATTCTAGAACTAGAGAGGTTAACACCTTGGTGCTGGACCCACAACATCGTGGTGATATTTCATCGCTGCATAAGATTTAATATTTTTTTGAGAAATTTGAAATTTTGACAAGATAACGCTTTAGTAGTGCTAGATTTCATGATTTTAGTGCATTAGCACCCTTCTTCCTTATTTTGGATCTAAGATCAATGGAGGAAGGATTTTATTTTACACAATAATGAAGTTTGATGGTGGAATAGACTTCAAGATGTAGAGCCTCGTGTTGGAAAAATAGTGCTTAGCATTGCGGATACATTGCCAGTGCGCAAGAATTATACCTAAACCTAAGAGCTTAGCACTACAATAAATATCCTGCTCGCGATGCTATGGGATGGAGCATCAAAGATTTCATTCTTGAGAGTACAACACCTCAAGACAAAATATTGATGTCATGGTACCATGGAGTGGAAACTCAATTTTGAACTAGATTCTTATAGAATTTAATAAATTTTAATGAAAATTTGGTGGCAATGCTAGATTTTTTCTTATTTAGTACAAAATCACTTTTCCTCCTTGTTTGGATCCATGATCAATGAAGGGAGGGCTTTCTTCTCATGCCAAAATCAAGTTCAATGGTGGAGGTCATCCAATTTCAAGATTCTAGAATTTTTTTGGTCTAGGACTTTCTTTTACTCAATCCAAGATCAACAAAGATAAGCCTTTATTTCTCACCAAATCTAATATCCATGGTGGAAATCTTTGAAATTTTCTTTTAAGGGGAAAAATTGTATAAAGAAAGCATTTCTAGAAAATTTTACCTAGAATTGATGGGAGTAAACCTTGATCTTGTCTCTTGCATTAGGAGATCATTCTCATAGAAAAGCATGTTGTTGAGAGTGCAAATGACTCAAGGCAATAATGGGACTGGTTGGTTAGACAGGGGCAAAAGAAGAAGGAGAGAGAGGTAGTTCTTCCCTTCTGTAGATGATTTCTCACTATTTCACTTCATAACCATTCCCCGCTACCCCATGGTGGTTATTATTCGGATGAATGATAGTTTTTTTATCTTTAAGACCGAGGGCCATTGTGAGAGCAACTTGGCACTAGCATTACAACACCATGACACTGTGTCATTTAAGTAGGCAACCTTCGAGGCGCTTGAATTTTAGATTCTATAAGGTGGCAATAGAGCGGTGCCCAAGTCAAGATGTTTAATGTGTTTCATTTTTTAGATGTAAATAAAATTGCCCCAACAAGTGTGTCATGTTGGTTGAATATGATGCATTCATTGCTTTATTTATTTATTTATTTATTATTATATGCGTAATATAATGAAAATAGAAAAAATATAGTCTTTGGAAATCTTTAATCACTTTCATATATCATATAAAATAGTGACATAAAAGAGGTTGAGCTACAAATGATTAGCTGAATTTCTCTAATACAAACATCGGTTATATGAGCCATATAAGCCATTGTAGACCTTTCTCAAGCTTCATGAAGATGTTGAAGGGTAGCTTCTTGGTCATGGACTAATGAGAAAAGAATTTGCTCAAGTTTGGTCACCTAAATATCATCGTGAGCAAACCTCTTCTATATGTAATAGGATGTCACCATAGATCTTCTTTCTAATAGATATTGTCTCCTCGGTTGTAATTCTCACAATTCAGCAAATATATCGAGGAGCTCAATTTATGCTCTAGAAAGCTTTCTAGTAGGATCTCAAGGCTCTTATGTTTGAGATCTTGGCAAACTAGAGAGACTTGATGTGAGGTAGTACTAAGTGAGATTTTTGTAATAGTGATTGTATCCGAAGGCCTCTTAATAAGTATTGTATAATGAGAATATCTTAAACTCAACGTCTCTATAAGGATTCTCAAAGCTATAGCTCTCTTTCTTCAAGACCCAAGGTGGGACACAATCTAATAAAGAATTCACCTCCATGTAGAAGCTAGAAAGCTCGTGCAAGACTTACGGATCAACACTTAGAAGTAAGTCTTTGTAATGCCATCACTTTATGACATAAGGTGGATCTCAATCTTGGAGATGAAGCATGAGATCTCTAGACTAGATAAATACCTCGAGTTGTATACCTCAAAATATGAGCGAGCTCTACATAAAAGGCAAGCTCTATTAAGGAATCATCAGTGGTACTCCTTATCACCCAAGTTAAATCTAACAAGAGTAGCTTATGGCTAGATATAAGAATGTCGATTGCTTTGTATGTGGGGTCTTCTTCAATATGCATATGGTCACTACTAATAAGTCGAGTATACATTAAAGAAGTAGCACTAGTGTCTATTGATAATACCGATGAAATCAATCTCGATCCCTGATGGCTCAATTTCTTGGTGTGATGGGAATACAAGTAGAATCATCTATCCCTACTACTCTCATATCATGACAAGCTATCATTAGGCGTGAATATCTCTATCATCTCTCTCTAAGTCGATGAAGCCTTTTATCATCGATTCCTGCCCCCTGCTCATCTAATGATCTCTTAAGAGCATGAGTCACATGTTAGGGGAATGCAAATATCATACCAGTTTAGCTCTCCCCAATCTATGAGTATATATGAAAGGCTAGCTCCAAGAAGGAAGAGTATGTGAGGAAGATCCATAGTAACCATAGGTGACTAACTCTTTTGTAAGTCTCCTATGAAGCTACATAGAAATATGAACTAGTCCCTCGATGAAGTTAGAATAAACATGTTATATAAGCTACTACTAATGACCAAATAGTGGCGATCCCCAAGGAATGAATATTTATTATATCTAATATCTCGTGGTAGTCTATATAATGATGTAGCCTAAGTGAAGCCATACTACCTAGCTACTCTGTTGGGATCCTCTAAAATCATGGACTCATGATGGCGAAAAAGCTTGGCATGTCTTAGTCCAATGAGGTATTATGTTATTGCATCTTAACTTTGATAATAGTAAGGGTTTCCATCTCGCTAGTAAGAGAATCTATAAATCTCTATCCCAAGCTCGGCAAATGACTATGAATGGATGATCTATGAATATTTTAAAAGTGATCCATCATACATAATGGAGCAAACATGAAGGTCTGAATTTGATCTCTATCTAAGACTATAGCCCTACTCAACTACATGATCATAGAGAAATGTCACTCTCTAAAATAGGATATCATCTTATTATAACCGAAAGCTCGATATATGTGCATGAATTCATCCATGTAAGTAGTGCCAAGGAGCATCTACATCATAGCATTGTTAGTCAGTCATAAAGCTCGCTCTACCTAATCCAATATAGATAGGCTAATGATGTTGGTGCTAGTGTTATGCTCTCGATGAGCAAATAAAGTGGCCATCAAAAGAGTCTAAGGATAGAAAAGTTTGCAATGACATAGAAATATAAAATAACCAAGTCGCAATAATAAAATGCACTAAAGATTGTTCCTCATCAATGTATCGTACTAGGATTCATGAAAATTGACTCTTATGATTTGAATCTAGCACTGAATGACATTTCAACTAAATAAAATTCCATATCAAATGGATTCTCCAATCATGCAAAATGAGGCGAACATGCTATTGAATCAAGAAAACTCGAACCATGTGTCTATAGTAACTAAGCCCTATCGCCTATGACATAATCTTTGCTCTTTGAATAATCTCTAATAATGAGCTGAGCATGATGCGACTTGAGAAATATACATGACCTCTCTCCTATGCTAGCTAGTTTGAAAAGAGCTCAGATTTGGAGGCACACACTCATGGGAATACCTATAATAGGAAATCCTACTATATCCTGTATGTCGCCAAGGTAATTGTCATCTCATGTGAACCAATCCAATAGGTATTGGTGATCATATCCTCATGCTCTACTATGCTCTAGATCAAGTAAATGGGCATATATGGTGTAATATATGCTAGCCCTCTTGAGGATGTCACCATGCATCTATAAGTGATGGGAGGCCTTGTATACATAGCTAATGACAACTAACAAGTGTATGGAAAATACTAACTTTAGGTCCAAATCCTACCTCATGATGTAATATGTGATAACCCAAAAGCTTGATTGTACTTGTAGAAAGAGTAGTAACTACAACCGGCGAAGTACATCCCTCGATCCCCAAAGCTAAGGTGATCTACAACTCTCTCTAAGATAATATTATAATTGTATATCGCTTTAAATTGATTACCCAATTACCGGGATCATGACCTACCGAAAGTTCTCAATCAATAGGTACATGCATGATGATTGAGCAAATGAATCATCGACATATTCATGTTGTCAACATATCATGATGCCATGATAGCCAATCCTATAATCTAGCGAACAATGCATCATCGCTTCAATAGTGTGCAATATCTCGGTCCTTAGTGGGCTCCATAAGAGGTAGATTATCTAGCCTATTTTAAGTAAACATTGTAGCCAATCTATAGTAAATTTAGACAAGAGAAGCATATAAATTTTATAGGCATTATAGAAAGTAGTAATATCTGAATTTATAAATGTAGGCTTTGATTCATCTTCTATAGTTTTATAGAATTTAAATTGAACATATTGAATCTAGATTTACATTTAGACCCACCCCTTTTGGATATATTAAAATATAAATTTGAAGTTTATATTTTTTCCCCTTTGTGCATGATAGAATTTAAGGTTTAGATTTAGATCCGTCCTTGAGTGTTGGAATTGAAATTTAAATTTTATATTTAGCCTCTTTGGGCATGATGGATCTAATCGATCCCTTTTGGGCATGGTAAATCTTTAATTTAATTTTAGAAATGATGAGTCTGGATCTACTTGGGCCCCTTTTGGAATGATGGATCTTGATTTAAATTTAGATCCAACCTCTTTGGCCATGATGGATCTAATTGACCCCTTTAAGCATCATGGATCTAATTTGGCCTCTTTAAGTATGATGGATCTTAATTTAAATTTAGATCCAACCTTTTATCATGATGGATTTGATCTGGTCCCTTTGGGCATAATGAATCTTGATTTAAATTTAAATCTAACCCTTTTAGGCATGATGGATCCGATTTGGCACCTTTAGGCATAATGGATCGATTTAAATTTAAATCAAACCACTTTGAGCATGATGGATCTAATTCAGCCCTTTTGGGTGTGATGGATCTTGATTTAAATTTATATCTAGTCCCTTTGGGCATGATAGATCTTGATTTAAAATTAGATCCGACCCCTTTAAGTATGATGGATCTAATCAACCTCTTTAGTCAAGATGGATCTAATTTTGCCCTTTGGGCATGATGGCTCGATTTAAATTTAGATCCAACCCCTTTGGGAAAGATGGATCTGATCCATGATAGTTTTGATTGGAGAGAGTTTCTCTTCAATGGAGGATTTTCCATGCATTATAAGGCTTATAAAATTTCTATTAATAGAGGAATTTTCTTTGAGATAGATAGGTGCTTCATACTTAAGTGAAGAGTATTTCTTTGATTGATAGATTTGGAGTTTATTTTTACTCTTGCATTTATAAAGCATGATGCCTTTAATAGTTATGCATAATATTCTTGAGATATTATCCATTTAAAGGGGACATAGGACTTATCCATTTTTCATCAATGAACTAATAAGCTCCACCTTCAGATACATTATCAATAATGTATGGCCCTTCCCAATTTGTGTCAAAATTGCCATTGGTGTGTTGATGTGAATTGATAGGCCTTCTATGTGCTAGTACTACTTCACTGCTTTGAAGCTTCTTGGGCAAACCATGTGGTCATGAGCTTGGGTCATCCTTGCTCTATATATTTCTAGATTTTGTTAGGCCTATAATCAAGTTTCATCTAAAGCTTCAAGCTCTTTGAGTCATATTAGGACACTTTTCTCCATTGTAAGTTCATTTTGAACTTCTACATGGAGTGAAGGTAGTTTTATTTCAAGAGGAAGTATTGCTTTTGATCTCAAGGTGACAAAGTATATTGCTTGTGTAGCGTTTTGTATGTAGTATGGTATGATCACAAGGCTTCTATTAATTTATCATGTCATTCCTTTTATTTTTAGAGAGAATTTCTTAAAGAGGTTTAACCAATATTTTATTGAATGCTTCTATGAGACCATTGGCTATTAAATTATAGAGTGAACAATATCATCAATCTATCCGGTATTTCTCAATGAAGTGATAAACTTTGGTATTCTTGAAGAGCCATTATCAAATATAATTCTTTAAGGAACTCAAAATTGATAGATGATATGGTCTCAAAACTTTTACAACATTATTCACTTTAACTTTTTAAATGAAATTGCTTCCGCCATTTGGAGAAGTAATCAATGGCTAAAAATGAAATGATATCCCATATATGATGGAGGATCTAATGGGCCAATTACATAAGTTTCCTAACTTTCAAATGGTCAAGATGTTGTTGTTGGATGTAAATAATTAGGTTGTTGATGAAATGTGTTTGCATATATTTGACATTGATGACATTTTTTGGCATTTTCAAGGTAATCTTGAACCACACTGCCAATAATAACCCATTTGTTTGATTTTGATTTTCATTTTAGGATCGGATTAGTGTGCGAACATAACCCTTCATGGACTTCAACCATTACCACTTTTGCTTTATCTAGTCCTAGGCCTTGCAACCATATTTGGTTGTTGACCTCATTTTGGATGAGATTAATATCATTATGAAATCAATAATTATGATGTACAAATCTCAAATAGGAATCTCTAATTCAATGCTTAGACACTATACCTAGTGATCTAGTGCACCTTCCTTGGTTTGATCTAACCTAATTGGCTTAGGTTTACTCAACCCAATTTTAAATGTGGATTAAATCAAATAAAATCTAAATAAATCAAAATGAAATCAAACTAAAACAAAGAAACCAAATAAATGTCAAATCTAGTCAACCGATTTGGCAAAGTTTGACTTAGGTGGGTCCAACCAAGTTGATGGTCAACCCACTAAGAATTTGACCAAATTCAATCATTCCAAATGTCCTAAATAATCAAATAAACTGATTAATCATGAAAATAAAGAAAATCAAATTAATTTAGGTCTTAATTGGATTAATAAGATCACTTAGTCTAAATGAACCTAAATGGGTCATATTGGGTTCAAACTCAAATCAAATTGAAATCAACTCAATTTGATTACTCAAAATTTGAAAATGATAATTAAACATAATACAAATCCATTAGGTCTAATTTGGTCAAATTGGCCATTTGACTTAAAGGAAACCCAAGCTTAACCCATTAAGCCCACTTTGGGTCAAATGGGTTCAAATTGAAAATTTAATTGAAATTAAATGAAATCAATCACTCCAAATCATTTCACGGTGATTAAGCATGATTGGAGTCTAAACCCAAACAAATTGAGTCAAATTGGTCATTTGAACCCAATTGGAATCAAACTTAACCCATTTTGGTTTAAATGGGTTAAAAGCGAAATGAAATTCAAAATTAATTTAAAATTAAATGAATTAATCAAATCAAAACTCAATTAATCATCAATTAATAATGATTAAATCCAAAAAAACAAGAATTAAATTAAAACCAACTACTTTGAGTCCAAATACTTGGATTGGATTCAAAGTTCCAACCCAAGTCAAATGGGCTCAAATTTGACTTCAAATTCACTTAAAATTGAGATTGGCAACCATACATTAGTCAAAAGACTTTGATGGTGATTCCATAAACCATAAAAGATAAAGAAAAATAAAAAAGAAATAGAAATAAAAAAGGAAAACTTAATAATTTAATTTATGAAAGAAAAGGAAATTCCAATTCCCCTCTTCCTACCTCATTCCACCTCTTGATTTTAAAAGATTGGATTGACCCCAATCATTAAAAAATGGTTACCAAGCCAAAAGACAAAATGAACTTGGCTTCCTCCAAGGAGAATCCAAGAAAAGAAAGAATAAAAGGAAGAAGAAGAGCAAGGAGATGGCTTGGCCAAAGCAAGGAAAAAAAGCCATTTTGCATTCCTCTCTTCACAATCCTCATTCAATCTTACTAAGGCCAAGGGGTTTGAATCCACCCCTTGCTTGCCCTTGCTAGTGGCTGGATTTCGGCCATATAGAAGGCCCAAATGCAAGCTCTTGGCTAAATATGGAAAGAGCAAAGGGAGAGCCTATTTCCTCCCCACTTTTCATTCCAAAATGTCCACCAAGGCAAGAAATGAAGGAAGGGACCCTTCCTCGACCTGCCTCCAAGATGTACAAACGAGATAGAAACCAAGCTCCATTCATGGTCAAATCCAAGGGAGATATTTTCTCATTTGAAGGTGCCAACATGTTCTAGAGGTCACACCTCAAATGAATAGCCACCCCGACTCCTCACCAGAGAGTCAAAAATGATCGAGACCATCAAAAAATTGAATCGTTGTTCTAGGAACAATCCACAAAGAGGCAAGCCATCAAACTTCATGCACACCTTCAAAGAGTCGAAATAAAGCGATGGAGTCAATCCCATTGTCGGTGATCACCAAATTAAGGTACACTCCTCACTACCTCCCTCACCGTTGGTTTTGGTCCTTTTAAAACAAATCGATCCCCAATTAGATCAAACCATATGGAAGGGTTATAAATCGATCACTCATTTTATAATCAAAACCATGATGAAAATTGGTGATTGCCAAAATTGGGCAAAAACTCTAGACGGTGTTGCTTTCTCCCGTGGAATGCGGATATAATCTTCATCATTTGATCCTTATATTAGGAATGAATGATCGTGATTTAGTTGGACAGTTCAATTTAATCCCTTAAGGAAGCGCAAAATCAATTGGACAATCAAGAATTGTCCGCATGGCACCGCTTTTGATGTGTATGCCATGCCGGATCCGTAAATGAGCCATATGGCTGCCCATGACGGCGCTTGCTGCCTTTAAAAAATGATAAATCCCACTTAAAATTAATTAAAAAACACATTAAATTCAGAAATCATAGAAAAATAAATATATATCCAAAAAATGCAAACTTGGGCTCTATGGATTCATCTTGATGAGAGGAATCCATTAAAAATAAAATTCATAATTAATTTTTTGTATTTTAGCCTTAATTTAGGTCTACATGAAATCAATTAAACTTTGATTAATTACAAACCATTAATTAAATTCAAATGAAACTTTGGGGAACTAAAATTGATGTTAAAACACACCTTAAGAAAACTTTTCATGAATTATTGCAATGTAATTCATGAGAAATGAAATTTCAAATCATAAACCTCCATTTTAATTAAATAAATTAATATAAAATGAATTAACTCATGAAAATGAATTAAACTATCTTAAATTAACTCAATGAACTCTAATGAACATAAAACACTAATGAAACTCATTAAAACTTAATAAATCACAAAATTACTTAATTAAGTGATTAATTGAATAAAATAATTCAAGTAATTAACCATAAATTAATTAAATCACAATAAATCAATCAAATGTCCAAAATTATGAATGAAACCTCTTTAGAAACATCTTTCAGAGAAGAATCAATCAAAAATAAAATACTTGAATGATTTACATTAAATAAAGCTTAATTTAAGTTTTAATAAATTAATTAAAATCTTAATTACACCTAATTATGAGTCAAATCAAGATGAAACTTTGGAAACATGAAATTGGCATGGAATCCCACTTATCATAAAATTTTAAATCCATTTGATCTTTGGATTTGGAATTGTTGAATTTCCAAATTCCTAAGTCAATATGAATCACATAATGAACAAGAAAATCCGTAAATTCATTAAATCTTGAAATAACTTGAATTAATGTTCATCAACATAAGAAATACTTAGGATAGTTCTCAACATCTTAAGTCAAAGAACTTAATCATTTTCTATATTTAAGGGTTAAGGAAAGTAATAAAGCATATTAAGGCTTAATTAAATCCTAAGCTAATGAACTCTTAATCAAATCAATGCAAACTTAAGTACACCACCAATCTAACCTAAGACTGAATTCAAACTTTAACCTAACTATCTTAAGTTAACATAAATCAAACTAAATGAAATGAACATAACTTAAAACCTAAACATAATTCAAATTAGATCAAATGAAACAAATGAAACAAATCAAATCAAATGAAATAATTCAAACCAAAATAAATTAAAAGAATAAACTAAACCAATAAAAAAATCAAATTGAAACATAAGAAATGAAATGGAAAGCCAAAATTCCAAAGAAATGAAATATTAATCTGATTAAATTCAAACCTAAATCATCTAAATGAAACTAAAATGATTAACTAAGATACTTAAGGATCTTTAGACCTTTAGGATAGATCTTCATCTTAAGATTAGGATTTCATTCTCGTTAGGAGTTAGAATGTTGAATAGAATGGGTTCCTCCCAAAAGTGGAATCTATTCTACTCTTCATTCTTGAAAACCTAAACATCACTTTAACCAAATAAAAGTGAACCTAAAAATAAAAATAAATAACTAAATCATTTGAATTGAAACACCCAAAAGTAAAATTTAAACAAAATCAAAAATCTAAATTGAAACTTGAATTAAAGATGCCTAAAAGCCTTGCAACACAAGCCTATTTTCTTTATACACTAGATCATTATGTCACGACCTAGATTTAGGTCATTATGGAATTCTTTGTAATGTGTTGTGATATGATGTGCTTCATATGCTTTGGTGGTGTATTGTTCCGACTACATGCCTAGGATTGTTTGCCGGTTAGATTGGATGATAAGATGTTTTTTTTAGATCAAACATTACCTTCGCAAGGGGCTCAGAAAGGAATGCTATCATAAATAAAAATTAAAAATATTATTTTCTTACAAGTATACTTAAGTCCTTAAGCATAGCCCATAAGACAAGTGGTCTTGGCAAGTAGCTAATGTTAAGCCCATATGTATGTGAAATATAATAGTTGTGTGTTGTTTGTATTTTGCTAACATTTATTTTGCAAGACATAGAGTTAATTTTGAAATCAAAATATAAATTTGAGCTTAGAATTAGGTTAGGATCTATGGGGTCTAGGATTAACAAGAGCCAACCCTACCAAAAGATTGGTACAGTGGTCCCTATGAAGCCCAATAGATGTCCCTAAAGAAGGAGACTATCTGGAAAGAAGATCCATAGATCACAGGTCTTGTAAGGGCAGAGCTCGACTACCCATTTGCCATTTTTTCCATGGTGTACAGTGGTACCTAGCTACTAGCCTTTTATTAAATTAAGTTAGCTTGATTTATTTTGGGTGTGCAATAGAATCAACCTTCTTTTCTAGGTTTTTTTTTGTGTTATGCTTTCGTGATTGAATGCCTTGTCGATAGGCTCATAAGAAAATTAAATTTTATACCCAACTTAAATCTAAATAATTAAAACAAAATAAAAGAAAAACTTAAAACCTCACATAAATTAAAGTCTTAGGCAAAACATAAAATTAATTAGAAATGATCAAGTTTTGAAACCATAAAATTGTATTATTCCAATCCTTGAATTTGGCAACTTCTCCCATTGCACATAAGGGGCACCTGTGAGGATTGCTACCTTCTTATGAAAGCTTTTATTTTATTATTGATTTGACCCATAACCATTTCTACTTGCATGGAATTGTGCATAAAAATGCATACCCAAGACCTTAAATAATTATTGAATCAAAACATTTAAAACTCTAAAAAATGTGCATTAGTTAGATGCATACCCTACATGATCTAAGGGATTAGAGTGAGTCTAGGTTCATAGATTCTTTCTTAAAATGCAACAACCTAGCCATCTTATATTCATAAGACTTACAATCATGAATTAAAATGCGCTTAGGTAGTGTTAGTGGCAGCCCTCTCCAAGTAGTTTGTAAGTCCGTAAGAGTCGTGGACGTTAGTTCCCTCAAGTGAGAGGAATGGCCTATAATTTCCAAAATAGAACTAGGTTGAGCATCCAAAATGTATTAGAAGCACCTATAGACTAGGTTCCAAGCATCCTTCTCAAGAATAAGGTTTCAACCCTAGGCATTTTATAGTCTTATGCGCTAGAATCTAAGTTCTAGATTTCTAAGAAAATGTCAACACAAAATCTAAATTAAATTCCAAAATTTAAAGACCAGTTACATGATAGTTGAATGCCTACTTGGCATCCCAATATCGATAGGAATTTTCTACTTTATCCCATTTTGGTCTCCAAAATAACTTCCTCTAATTTGAAACAGTCCCAAATTTAATTTTCCAAAATCAATCCTTTGAGATAATAACTCATTTTTAATCGAGAATATTCTTAGGAAGAGCCCTTCTTAAGATGTAATTAAATATGGGGCTTGCCTCTAGGGAACCATGGACCTAATTTAAATTAAACCATATTCTACCTCTCCATGTAGTTCAAGGGAAAAATCTCTAGTACATGAAGACCCATTTGCCTTATGAGTCTTTTATTAAATGATCAATCCATTATAAAAAAACTTGTTTATCTTTTAAGATAATTTATTTATTACTTAATGATGTATTTGATCATCCAAATAAAAAATTCTAAATTCTATGTGGTGTCATAAATTTTTTCCACATGTCAAATAAGCATCAATATAACATATCATTTATAAGGGCATATCGTAACACTCTTTGTGAAATTTGATGAACCTTTGGTTTATCCTTTGATAATCCACGCTTTCAAGATAGGTGATGAGCGTTCTTTCCATTCATCTTCTTCTATTATCATTGAAATCTCTCAATTATTTTTAGCTTTAAAGACTTGTGAAAGGGTTGGTGTAAGTTCTATGCTTTAGCCTATTATTATAATTGACTCTCACCGAGAGTCTATCATTTCTTTGGCCAATTAAGCTATTATGCTAACTTTTCCATTATCCCAATATGACACCCTTGTAATTGTTACTTCAAGAATTTATTTCAGAAATTCCAAGACATGCTTATGATAAAATGCCAATTTAGGCTTGTTTATCTTGAAAGTCTCAATTATTGTAAGTATTATAAGTTAAGAATCTCCACTAATATGAAGCTTCTTAATTTTTATGTTATTTTTTAGCTCTAAATCCATAAGTAATGATTCATATTCTCATTGTTGGTTTGAGATTTTTTTATATTATATGAATCTCCAAGAATACGCTACGATGTCACAAATATTAAGCCAATTTTGAAATGTACTATAGGCAAATGGGGTGGTTTAGCTAGCTTTATTGATGAATCCCCTTCAAAGTAGAGCTCCCATTCTGATGATTGTTGAGTTTTTTATTCAATTATTTATTCATCAAGTAATTCATCATTTAGTAGAGAGTTTGCCAATAAGGGATGAGCGGCTAGAAAATCCATGAGAGCTTTCCCTTTATAGCCTTTTGTTGGGCATATGTTATATCAAATTGAAGTAATGAGATTGCCCATTTAGCTAAGCAACCAATTTGGGTGGTCTATCATTAAGAATTTAAGATTGTTGACTTTAGATATTAGAGTATTTTATATGATAACATATAGTGTTGCAGTTTTTTTGAGTAGCAAATATCAATTCTAGACATTGCTTCTTAAGGAGAATAATTTATTTCAACTCTATCAAAAGTCGACTTATATATATTTTTTCCCCTTCTTTATTGTTCTAAGCTAACAAAGCTCCCAATGACTATTCTAAGTCTACCATATATAATATCAACAATTGTCTCGTTATTAGTGCTACCAAAATTAGGGGATGTAACTACGGTGTTTATTTTTAGATGCTTCCATGTGGACACTACAGATTGTAGGGGTACTTATTGAAGTGATCAAGTGCAACATTGAGGTATGATGTACCATCTCTAAAGATTAAGATTTCACCCTATAATGAACCTAATCACCTAATAAAGACTCTAAGGTATGATGGGTCTTCATATGTATTAGATTTTTCCCTACTTTACATAAAGTAATGCACTTTATTTTAAGCCCAATTCTTTGTTCCCTATGTAGGCAAGCCTACAGTTACATCCTAGAAAATGGGATTTCTAAGAAAACTCTTAATTAAAATAGTCAATCATTATCTTCAAAGAATTCAAGGTTAAGACTATCAATAAATTGGTAATTTTGGAATGTCAAATGAGATTTTTCAATTAAAAGACATATTTTGGAATCCAAAGGAAAATAAGTAGGAAGTGCTCATGATATTAGGAAGCCTAGTGAGCACTCCAACCTATCCTATGGTGAGGCTTTATATGTTTGAAAGTGAGAGGATTTATTTTATTTGAGTTAAAATTTTATTAGATTGGGGCTTATAATCCACCAACACAAGATTGTGAAAATGCCTAAGAGGTGAGTATTTATACTTGTAGCCCAAAAAAATAAATAACCTTAGATCCTAAATCTAGGGAGCTTTAGCACAAGCTAAAGCATGACCTAAATCTAAGCGGAGATGGGACATAAGGATTTACTTCCACAAGAGAGAATAAATGTCACTGTTGGGACTTACAACCGCCTAGAGTTGCCGCCTAATACCTCCTACAATTCAAACCTATGTAGGCCGTCTTATGTAATTACAAAATGGCTTTGACATTATTTAATTTGAAGAGAATTAAAGCCCTAAACCCACTCCCTAAGAGACTAGAGCATGAGTGGTATGAGCATATGACTTAGCCTACAAATGCTAAATTTTACAAGTTTTTATATAATTTTGACACATTCATTTGGACAAAGGCTTTGGAATATTTATGCCTAAATGCATGATGAAATTTGATTGTATAAATCAAAAGAGAGGGGTGAAGTTCCATCATAAGGGGTTTCTCTCATAGGTTAAGTGGTCCCCAAAGTGCAAGAATGGAGGTCCTCATTTTGCATGAGTGATAGAAGATGCCATGCATGATGTGAGACATACAATATACAAGCTAAAGGATTGCTAAATCTTTTAGTTATTTTTATTATAATTTGAGCTTTATGATGAGGTTGAGTTGTTTAAAATTTAATTATGAGTTATTAATTGGGGTAAGAAAAGTAATTTTATCCTAAGAGCTTATGCATCTTGGCCACACATTCAAACATCATTCATAAAGAAATAATGAAAAAGATACAATCGATGCAAGCTAAACACAACATCAATCATTTTTCTAAACTATCATGAAGGAATAAGAGGTCGATGTGGGTACCATCGTACACCCCGGAAAGAGAAAAGGTGGGTAGAACTCTACCCTTATACAATCCAAAATATAAATGAATAATTACAATTGAAATTAAATTAGATGTTATGGGGTCTTCACTTCTTCACTTCTTTTCTTCTTCATTCTTCTTCTTTCTTTTGATTTGCTTCAAGGCATCATAGGGCCTAGCCACTGCCCATTCTAATCCCCATAGCACTAATCATAATTCCTATTGAAAGATTATATTTTTGGAAAAGTAAATCTAACTATGCCTTCAAAATAGAGGTTAGCTAAATATGCATACAAACCCAAGTAGTTATAGTTTATAATTTGGACTTATCACCCTACACATAGGTAACCAAGTCCATATGTCCTAACTTAGATTATGCTTAGGGACTTAAGCAATATGCAAAGAGAACATTTATATTTATTTTTTTAAGTGGCCCCTTAAGCATAATCTTACGTAGAAAGTAATCTTAGACTATACCGCCTAACACCGCCTACAGTCATACACCCTAGCATCCAAGATAAAATATTACATCACAAAATAAAACATACACTACACATATGCCATCCTAACTTAAGACTATAAGTAGTGGCTTAATCCTAAAGTGTGTGTCAAGACTTTATGTAGTATGTCTTAACTAAGCATTAGAGTTATATTTTTTAAAATTTGGAAAAGTTTAATTTAATCATGAAGGTTGGTTTCATTTCAAGTTGTTTAGTTGATTTGAGAATTTTTAATTTATATTTTGCTTCATTTCATTGGACTTGCACTTAGCATCCAAGTGTTAAAGAAAGAGAAGAAAGAGTCTTACCCTCTTTCATCTCTACATTAAGCAACTTTCTAAAGCACATTAAGTTGATTTAGTTTTCTTTAACGAATGGATTATTAAATATTTTTTTATTAATCCTAAGTTTAGGTTAACTTTAAATAATCATATCCAATGTGAAAAGCATCTTAAGATTAATATAATTGAATTACTATCACATGAAGCATTTTGAGTCATTCCTTTCCATCACATGTAACATGCACATGATTGAACACTTAGAATATCTATACATACAACATGTTTGGGCACACTTGAATGATGAATGAATGCATATATTTGGTAATTATATTTTATTAGATTTAATTATTCATACATGTAGATTAAAGCTCTATCCAAATTCTAATACCAAAATACATAGGAATGAAATTAAATAAGTATGTGCCTTTGTTAACCGGGAAGTGAAGTAATCAAATGACCTCCTTGGGACTATTAAAGCCTTGTTTTCGAGATGTCTAGACTATATACTTATTGGCATTCAAACCTATGTAAATCCATATATGAACCACAAGAAAGAGAGAAATAACTTACATGTAATGTATTTTAATGACTTTGGTGATTATGGTCGCATATAATTTTAATAAAAGGGGTTTTCATTCTTTAATTAAACACATATATACATATAAAAGATGTAAGCAAGTACGCCATTATTAACCGTGGAAGTGAGATAATCCTTGGGGCTACTTAATGCCTCATATTCCCAAGATGTCCGACTATATACTTGCTAACTTAAATACATATAAATGTATTCATAATTGGAAGAATGGAAATCATGCAAAAGATTATATTTTCTTAGTTAAATTATTTATACATATGAATTAAAGCTCTATCCAAATTTGAATACAAATATACATAGGAGTGAAATCAAAATGGTACGCGTGCCTTTGTTAACCGGGGAAGTGAGATAGTCAAATGACCTCATTGGGGCTACTTAAAACCTCATATTTCTAGGATGTCTAGATTGTATACCCATTACCATTCAAACTTATGTAAATCTATATATGAATGAAGGAAAGAGAGCTTCACTTCACATACTTAAGATATAGGCACTTGCAACTTCTATATGTATTCATAACTATTATCATTCCAAGCATCATTACCAATTTACAAACTTTGGAAAATATATTTGAATTTATTAGTGATAATAGCCACACATATAATTAAATTAAGCTAACACATGCAAGCATACATAAATAAATTCCATATTGAATGGTTTGAATTTGAAAAGATGAATTTTAAAGTAATTGGAAAGAAAATAACTAAACATAAACATGTGATTCATTCAACACACTAATTCCTAAGGACAATCACATCAAATAAAATTATTTAAAGAAAACTAAAGCTTCTTTTAATTTGATTTTGGATTGAATTTAAAGAAGAGATATTATTGGTTATTTTAATCCCATTCCCATGTTGATAATCATAATTGGTCTAGAAAGATAATTAGATAGATTTTATGAATTAATTAAGTTGGGTCATTAATAAAATCATTTAATTACACTTCCCTATGCTTCTTTAATTTAATTAACCATTTAATCATGAGCCACAAATGATATAAACATGGATAGAACTAAAATTTCAATGCTCCTAAAGAACCTAATGCAATTAGTTTATAATTAAAGATTAATTAAGTTAAAGAATTTAATTAAGTACTTTTATGATTTTCCCATACTTATGGGTTAATCATAATTTCCTTAAAGGGTCTTTATGTTTTAAACACATAAAGAGGAACCCTTAATTTCATTATCAATTATCTAATGTGACTAAGATTTTAATTTGATTTGATTTAGCCACTTAATTGATTAATTAAGCACTTAATTAATTCCCATATTATTTAATTTTCTTTAATGAAATGAATTTGGGAAAGTGATTTGAAAAGAGGTCCTAATCACTCTCCCCACCATCTCACTATTAATCAGTGATTGAGCTTTAATTAATAAAATTTTATTATTTAGAATATTAATTCATTATTAAACAATTAAAAGGGGTAATTAAGGTTTGAAACATCAATTTCCCTAATTACCTAGGTAATAAATTTCAAGAAAATCATGGGAGATAAAGGTCATCCCATAAAATTAATACACCAAGTTTGGAATTGATTGCCCAAGTAATTTGGGCTTAATTAAGCTAATTAAGTACACATTCAAACCTTAATTATACCATTATTACTATTCAAAACTAAATGAAAATAATTTTAATAAAATCTCCTCTATTTTACCTCTAATGAGCATTTATTTGCATTTTTCTAATTTTTCTACAACCTTATGATTTTTCAAAGTTTTAGTCATTAAAATGGATTATTAACCCTTAATTAAGCTTAATCCTATCATCACCATGTGGGCTGCGTTGAGAGCACCTTCCATGTGGCATTGCAGATTGGTTATTTAAACTAATCGATCATGTGGTGGTGGTGATGCTTTCATCCCCGTGTCGATGTAAGATCGGACGGTGGGGATCAAACTCATGATTTTAAAGATTAAATCAAGATTAAGTCCAATAAAATAATCAAGGCCATCCATTTTGATCATGCGGAAGGGATGGTGGATGATCCATCATCCCTCGAGCAATAAAGAAAGACATCGTCACTTTCTTCGCCAATCTGAGCTGGGGGAGCTTACGATCGATCAAAATGTTCATAAGAATTCCAAGGGGAACTAACAATGGATTTTGCATGACATCTTTTCTCAAAAGGCTAAATAAAATTTTAAAAGCTCAATTTACTGGAATTTACCTGGCCAAATCTTCTATGGCTAACAACGAGGTAGCTTGAAGAGGTGAAGCCCTCGAAGATGGTGCCTTGACTCCTTGGTGACTCGTGGATCAACTATCACTAGAAAACTTGTCGAGTTAGGCTTGGAGGGGTCTTGATGCATGAATCACTGGAGAAGATTCGCTTCACCTTATTGGCTTGGTGAATGTGTGAGTGAAGTTAATTTGGGATTGGTAGGGATTTAGTGCGCTTGGACTAAGTTGAGCCTTGTCTATTTGGCGCTCGATTTTATTGGCCAATGATGAAGGCTTAAGGAGCTCGGTAAACACTTGGGGAGTTGAATGCTCTAAGGAAACTCACTAATAGCTCAATGCCTCGATTTGTATCAATGAGGGGTACACCGCCTCCCCACTTGGATAGAATGGTGTGGATTGGCTCGGCATTTGTAATTGTATGACCACGTGGCCAAGAGATGTAAATGAGCTTATGTGGCTCTTGAGTGGAGGAAGGTCTTAGGTGGTTGGCTTAGCATGTCTCCATCTCTTTGGATAAGCCAATGAGGGAGGTGGGTTAACTCACCTCCCCTTGAAATAACCTAACCCCATTGGGTTAGGTTAGCCATAACGAGGTTCATTTTGAGCTTTAGGTGACTATTAAGTGCAAAGGAGAGTTATTGACCACCTAAATTTAGATTTTATCCTATATGGGGCTTTACCCATTAAGTAATGGGTCAAATTGGGTCCAAATTGGGTTGATTTGATTGTCAATGTGACCCAAGGATGGGTCATGCCAAATTTTAATGGGTTTGGGCTTGGTTTGGATGGGTTTGAATTTGACCCATGTAGGTCAAATTGGGCTGGGGAGTCAAGTTGACCAATTGGTCAAATTGAGTCAAACCAAGGGTTGAGTCAAGTTCAAATGAGTATTTGAAATGTTTTGGTTCAATTGGTTGGGTTAAATTTGGCTAGGATTTGGATTTCACCCATTTGAATTCATATGGGTCAAATTAGTCAAGTTGACCAATTTGGCCAATTTGGCCAAATTAAAGGTTAGGGCATTGGTTCATGTTCAATTTGTCATTTGATGATGAATGTAGTCTTTTTATTTTAATTAATTTAGATTTAGAATGATTTAGACCAAATTGACCCTTTAGGTCAATTTGGGCTATTAGGTCATCAAGTTCAATCGAGCTTTGACCATGTTCAATAATCAATTTGAAATGGATTTGAGTCATTGGTTGTAATCAATTTGGGTTCGGTTTGATTTGACCCAATTTGGCCCATTAGGTCAAATCAGGTCAACTTGGGTCAAAGGGCCAATTGGGTTATCAAAAATCATCATAGGAGATTTTGATTAGTTTGGTTCAATCCAATTTAGGTTGGATTGAGATTTGGTTCAAATAGGTCCTTTCGGTCACTTTGGGTCAAGTGAGCCTAATGGTTCAATTGAATTAATTTTGGGTTGAATAGAGTTTAGATATTGATTTGGGGTTGGATTTTGGCTTTAGTTGTAATTGATTTGAGTTTAATTAGATTTTAGCTCCTTTGAATATTTTAGGTCAAATGGTTGGGTTATGTTGATTGAATTGATTTTGGGTTTAATTGATGATTATATATTTTGGTCTAGTTTGGGATGATGATTGAAGGATTGAATTGATTTTGAGAAAATCAATTGAATTTGGTTTGATTGAAGGGATTTTGGCTAAGTCCATAGGATCAAATCATGGGCTTAAATTTAGGTTTTGATGGATTTGATTTTGGATATAGTTGGGATTGGGTTTCAATTGATATTGGTTGTATTGATTTGAGGTTGGATTTTGGCTAAGGAGGCAGCCTAGGTTTGGTTAGCTATATGCTATGTAGGTTTCCAGGTCCTAAGGCATAATCTAATCCTATGGTTAATCCTTCTAAGTCTCTATGTTTAGGTTAAGTGTTCACTTAGCCATTAAAAGTGTCTTATGACTATGGAGCTCTTAATGTCTAGAAGACCCTAGATCTATGATGGGAAGATTGAATCCTCACTCCAAAAGTGAGGTCAATAGTAACAAATATTATTTTATTCTATCAATTGCTTCTTGATAAGTATCATCTCATATAAAAAGTCTTCCCTTTTCATCAATCAAGTGAAAGGTTGACATCTCCTTGAAAGATTAGAAATGAACTTTCTAATGTTAGCCAATTTGTCTTATAATGAATGTACTTGCTTCAAGTTCTTAGGCATTGGCATTTCTATTATTGTTCTTATTTTAGAGGATCGATTTCAATCCTCTATGGCACCAATAAGTCCAAGAATTTTTAAGTCACACCAAAAGCACATTTCAATGGATTCATCTTTAAGTTGAAACTTCAAATTCTATCGAATATGACTCTTAAGTCACTTATGTGCTCACGTTATTCTTTCCCTTAACAATTAAAACATCGATGTAGAATTCCACATTTCTATGTATGAGGCCATCAAAGATGCGGTTCATTGCCCTTTAGGATCGACTAGCATTTTTCAAGCAAAATGGCATTACTTTGTAGCAATACATGTAGATAGTGTCCAAAAGGATGTACACTTTTCATCTTATAGAGTCATTTTAATTTGGTTATAGCCGATGAACCATCCTTGGAAGAGAACATATTATAGTTTGATGTGTTATCTACCATGAGTTCAACATTGGGTAGTAGTAAGTCATCATTGGGCATGCTTTGTTTAAATCTCAAGTCAATCTGAGACACAAATTCATTCATTCATTTTTTTCTTGGGACAATATTGGCAATATGGTTATACTTCTCTTTTAGGATAAATTTTACTTCAATGAGCTTTTTTGGTTATAGCGATTACTTGATTTTTTAATTTCTAATTGCATTCACCTTGATGCTTGCTTTATAGGTTTTGAGTTTAATGGCAAGTTTATGTATAGACATATCTAGCAACAAGCTTGGCATTTCACTATAATTCCATATGAAGCAATCTTTATATTCACATAGTAGTGCTTTTAATTGATCGAATATTTTTTTGTAAGGTTACCACAAAAAAAGGTCGCCTAGGTCCTTCTTTAATACCTAGGTTGATTTTTTGAATTTCATCAATGGTGGCTTAATTTCCTTCTTGAATTTCTTTGGGGATTCTTTAAGGTCAATTATTAGTTCCTCTTCGGTATATTCTCATTTGAAACATTCCTCCGCTCATTAGTAGTTTCCACAGGACTTTTTTTATAGGATATGGCATAGCATGAGCTTATTTGAGGATACACCAAAGCAATATATCCTAATCCCCATGTAGTGAATTTGTCATATCCTATGAAATTTTGTGTGTTATCCCTGCTAAAGTCTATTAAAACATCAATCTTGAACACTATAGGCTAAATGTTATTTTTAACCAATTTCTTTAGAGCTAGTGAGAAGTATTAAGGTATTATTAGAAATGCCTTCTTCTTCAAAATCATCTTCTTCTAACAACATTTGTGTAGGATTTATGACTTGCTCTTCTATCTTGTAGAAAAGGATCTCACATTCATTATGGTATTCTAGGAGGAACGTAGAAAGTTTTTAGCTATTCTATTTTCTCATTTCTTGAAGTTGTTAAAGGTTTTATATGTGCCTTTGGTACTATAGTTATTTTATATCTTTATTGACAATTTTGATTTGGTTACCCTAGAGAAACATGATTTTCCTCTATTTTCTTTGTCACTTTACTAATACTAGCTTCTTATTTCTTTTGATTAGTTTAGGCTTTCTTAGGTTGATAAAGTACTAGTTCCTCTTCATCATCCTCAATATCCCTTTCAAGGTGAGGATTACCTTGGGTTACTTTAATTTCTTAGTACTTTTACCCTTTGAATTATTACCTTTTAGCATTAGTTTGATAGGTGGAGTCACTTGCTTTTGAGAATTAACTTCCCCTACTTTCTTAAGCATGAAGTAGTTGGCATCATCATCTCTTCATCTCATGTATCAAGAATGGATTCATGTCTCCATCAATTTGATGCTCTTCACTATTTTGAATATACTTCATACATTGATGGAGAGTTGAAGGTACTATGTCATATTTATAAATCCACGACCAGAAGCACTTTGTAAACAACTTGGGCTTTAGTCATATGAAACTTAGCTTCTATGTACAATTTCTCAAGTGAATAGGTAGAATAAGAGACTCAACGGTTTGTTGTCCTTGTTCATTGAATCCTTGTAGGAATATTGTACTTTTATCCGGATAACGAGCATCCAAGGCTCTAGTTTTTAGAATTAAGAGATTGGAAGCGCGGATCAATCAATATTTTTTTTCTGATAGAGTTGCTTTTAGCTATAACATAAAGGGGACAATTATGTTGATAATCCATAATAATAGGTCATTCTCAATGAATGTGATGGTTGCTAATTTTGAGAGGTTAAGTCCTCTTTTATCTTCTCTTCAACTAAAATGCTTCATGTTATTCTTTGTTTTGCAATGTTTTCATCAATATCTCGTATATCTTTAGACAATCTAAGAGCATCATAGATACTTAGTAAAGTAGGGAGCTTGCATAAATGTGCTAGAATATTATAATCTACTCTTATTTTGGTGGACTTTTGAGGTTTAATGAGATGGGGTAAGGCATTTTATTAATTTTAATTTCTTTTCCTTTATCACCAACTTTTCGTTATGGAGGTGGAGAGATTTATTTTTTACTCCTTAATTGAACATGGGTTACTTCTTTCGATCCCTTTCATCAAAAGAAGTCTCGAACTCTATGTTTCTTTAGAGCTTTTGCGCTTTTGGTACTCTTAGAATTACTACCTAATTTAGGACATAATTTCTTTGAGCATGACCTAACTTTTCATTTAGCAAGCATTTCTCTAGGAAAGTAAAGTTCTTCCTCATAGTCAATTAAAGTTGCAATCAGTTTATGGCATGACACATTTTGTTAAAACATGTTCTTTAAGATTTTTTAATGTTTAAGTGGGCCATGTATTCTTTGAGTTGAACTAGCCTTCAAGGAGGTTATTCATACTCCTCTAAAGATTCAATCATTTTCTATATTTTAGACTTTGGTTTTCAGATTTTGTTTCCTTTTTTTTTTATTTGGCTTTTGAGAAGGTGGTGGCTATTTTTTATTAGCTTTTTTATATTATTAAAAGTTGCCCCTATTGGGGAAGAATATTTTTGGATTTATTTCAAGCTCTAAGAAATTCTTTCATTGGATGCCTTCTATGGCTAACGAATATTAATCATTCTTTTTGTTAGATGAAGGCCTCCCAACCACTTAATTCTTCTTCTAGTATTTATGGAGCTTTGCTCTATGTTCCTTCATATTTTGAGTTCCAACTAGTTCAATATCTTTGCCTTTTGTATCCTAGATTGGTCATGTTGTAATAACCTTCACTTTTTCCTTTTAGGATGTACTAGTATAGTATCTAATAAGGTGAGTTCTACATTTTGATAACTCTTTTCCTACTATTTAAAGATAAAACAATCTTTAATTGGATGACCTATGACTTATGGAATGGAAAATATTTTGGATCATCAACTTTGTCTACTTAGTCTAGTCATCATGGCTCTAGTAATTGTAATCCCAATTTTAAGGCATATCTAAAGATCTTAGAAGTGCATACTCTTTTGAATGAGTCCTCCCTAGACATCTTCTCTTACGGGGTTGACCCTTTTTTCTTATTCTCTCTCGACTTTTGTTGGTGTGAGGTTGCCACACCTCCATTTCCCTTTTATTAATCTTGAATAATAATGTTGTATTTGAGATCATTCTTCCTCACATCATATGATTTTGGTTATTTTCCTTTCCCAATGGGATAATAATTATAGTTGGCACTAAGGACTTTTTTGCTTGGGGAGCCTTTCAACCTTGGCTACATGATACAATAATTCTTGAAACATGTTAATCATAGCCATGGCTAGATATAGAGCCATTTGATCATTGATATGCTCAATAAGGAGTTCTACTACATACTTTTAAATCAGTTGATCACATTTCATGCTTAGATTTTGACATCTTCTAATGTATTTAGTAATGCTCTCATCTTTCCTTCTCTTTTAAGGTGAGATCTACTATTATTACTCTCTTGGTTGCACCTACAAATCTCTTGATAATGAGTATTTTCAACTCAATGAAAGTCTTTACTAAGTCATTAGGTAACTCAGATACTATTCAAAAGCCATGTTGGTAATACTACTAACAAATTATTATAGCAAAAAGCCATTCCCTCTAGTATTTTCACACATGGCCTTAAAGAGCTAAGTATTATCGTAAATTTTATGCCTAAAAATTATTGAATTTGCACAACATACCTTTAGGATACTATATTTAGTCATATTCGGTCGATGGTTAGCCTTTTCCATTTATTCAGCAACTTATGAAGCGATGACCTTTAACTTTCGCTAATGAGATCTTATACTTGAGATTTGGTGATAACATCAACTCCTTGATAAGTGTTTGGTATAGCTTCTCCGAGCATTCTTTCCTTTGCATTGAAGGTGTTTGCAAATTGGGTGTAGTATTTTGAATGCCTCCAGTTTCAACTATTGGATTGATTATCTTTGAAAGATTTATAAGTGGTACTTGCTATAATGTCATTATTATATGATTATGTTGAACAAACAACTCTTTCATCAACCACTCATTTCATTAAGACGGTTGCTCTTTGGAGTTGAGAACCCATTTGTCAATGTAACCTTGTTATAATGTCAATTAGCTCTTCAATTGCCTCAACTTCAACTTGAGCTTCACCTCCAAGTTATTGATGGCTTGGGTTCTCTTATTATTCTTCTTCATTTTATTGTTTAAGTGCCACATTTCTATTTCATAAACTTGTATCGACCATGCAAAAAACTTTGACTTCCATACAATCCATGTCCTCATTATTTTGGAAGTAAATTGGTTGCTCTACTTTAATTAGAAAATCCTCTTCTTCCCGAATATTTGATTATCCACTTCATCATTCGCTAGCTAAGTCTTTTCAAACCAACAATTTCAATTGATGGTAGGAGATTCAATTTCTTTGTCTTTTAGTGGGCTCATATTTAGTTGTCTCATCATTGATTACTTTGGATTCTTTAGGTACCCAAATTGATCGAGACCTTCAAGTGGTGGATCTTTATGCTTGTGTGTCACACCATGGTGTTCCGGATGAATTATATTACTTTTCTATGATGGTTGTCGGGACCTTCCAACAACTCGCCACTTAGTGTCTTAGTATCTAAGGGCTCATTATTTGTGTTCACCGAATAAAATACTCATAGACTTTGAGTCTTGCTCTGAGCACACATTTTCAATATTTTCATCTCTCTTAAAGTTGAATTTATTTGGTTAGCTTGACTAATTTCTTAATTCTTCTTTGAAGGTTCTACTTTAAATAGCTTTAACTTTATAAATTTTGGAGGAGATGATCTCCTCTTTTGTGGTTTATTCTATGACGTGAGATGTGTATATTTATCCCGAGTAACTTCTTTATAGCTCCTCCGAGCTATTTCTCTTGACCCATTGGCGGATAGAAGTTGTTGTTGGTATGTTAGCTTTCACCGGTGGGTCATACTCGTTGAGAATGAATGGGTAATCTAGTAACTCTGAGAGGCATTATACTTTCTCCTAGCCCTTCTAGACATTTTGTGCCCAAGGTAGATGCTTCATAGCCATTATTGTATGGAGTAAAAGTGGCATCTTGTGGGATAGTAGGCTCCCCTCATACAGCTAAATGAATTAGCGATGATGGACTTCGACTTGGGATTGATACGCCTTATCCTTAGGCATTGCCTTTAATAACCTATCAAAAATGAAACCCCTCTTGGAGGTTAGGGCATTAGGCTTATGCTCATTAGGAATGATCACATCCTTAGCATTACAACACCCTTGATGAAAGGCTTAGCTATAGGTCCAGAGGTAGAAACATGACAATGTAAATCATTCTAAATTGGAGAGTAGCTCCAATAGAACTAGCATTGATTACGACTTGAGGGAATCTAACAAAGGAACCCCACTCCTAGCTTGGCATTCATCATATATATAGTATTTTCCATTGGAGGTTTCAAACCCTGGTCTTAGATCTTAAAATTTAGAAGATTATAACTTGATATTTAAGTCTATGATGACACCTTATATTAAAATTTTCACCCGTGAGAGTGAGAAGTAATCCCCAGCGAGTTGCAAATTTGATCGTAAAAGCACCTTTTGAGGATACTCTCGCCATCTTTATTGAGATGAGTAAGAATATATTTTTTTTTCAGATAGATTGATAATATGTTCAACCATTTCTCTAACATTTTGTTATGGTTTATTTTGATTTGGGTTCTACTTCCTATGAACACAAGCTTTCATAGTTAATTACCCTTCTTATGTCGGTAGAGAGCACTCTTGATTAAAGTTGGAAATTAATATATCTTTTAATATGAATTGGTGTCGGTGGTGTGTGTAGCATGGCATAGATGACTATCTATGAGGAGTAGAAGAATAGTCCCGATCAAAATCCCATGGTTTTGTTATCTTGGGACTACATTATTCTAGTCTACTAACATCGAGGCTGTAATGTCTAGAGAGGTGATTAGCGACCAAGGGTTGCCTTATCTCAAATATCTCTAGTAGACGGAGGTTTAGTGTAAGGGTGTTCGATGAATGTATTGATTGGACTTACAAATTTTGGAATGTTAGTAAGGTTAGGGTTGTTCTTGCATTGCAAGAAAATTTACATCGATTAGAAACTCATTAAGGTGTTTGCATGATGAATACATAGGTTAGACTTACATATATTTGGAATGCCATATAGATTAGATGTTCACATGGTGAATAAACAAATTGGACTTACATCTCTTTAGAATGCTAGTTTTATATAGGTGGTCATATGGTGAACAAATTATAAGGTGTTTTTATGGTGAACATCAATAAGTTTTTCTTAAGGATGGTGCCTTGGTGCTAAAACAATGGCACATAGGCTATGGTGGAGTGCCTTGATGCTATAGATCATGGAGCCTAGGCATTATTAGGATGGCCTGGGAAATCAACACCATGGCATTATACATGATATAAAGGATGTTTGAAAATAGGTTGGCAAATTGACCGGCACCTTGGTGCTAACTACATACCGACACCCATCAAAAGATCATTCAAATGAACCGGTAGGTTGTGACGAAACATTTAATAGATAGGATAGATTTTTTGACCGCTCTCTATGATATTACGTTAGAGCCGATGCCACATCAATATCTAAGGTGCACTCCATTAGGTTATGGAATTAATAGTAATAAGTGATAATAAGTGCTCTTTTTTATGAGCATAATAACCATTTTGACTAGGTCACCAGGTCTTTGCTTGTGAAGCACTATGATGTTAATTTCTTATTTTAGAACGAGATTAGCACCTCGACATTGCTAATGTAGCATAGTGGCACAAATTCTTTTTTAGAACTTCAGAGGTCGATGCCTCGTAATGTAGCTGACTGGGAGGATTCTTTGGTCTAAAACTTGAGAGGTTAGCTTCAATGCTACTAATGTAGTGTCATAGAGTAGAATCTTTGTTCCAAAACCCAAGAGGTTAGTGCCTGCTAGACCCACAACGTCTTGGCATTATTTCGCTGGTGCCTAAGATTTAATAGTTTTCTAAAGAAATTTAAAATTTGGGCGTGTAATGCATGAGCGGCTATAATTCACAATTTTAGTGCATTAGCACCCTTCTCCCTTTTTCGATCCAATATCAACGAAAGGAGGATTTTATTTCACATTGGAATTAAATTTGATGGTGGAATAGACTTAAGAATATCTGCCTCGCTCTGAAAAAAGTAGCACTACGATGATATTTTAAAGATGTCAAAAGAAAGAGCTTAGCTACGATGCTATAAAATTACACATAAACCCGAGAGCTTGGTATCACGTTGCTAGATATCTAGTGCCTCGTGTTATGTGATGGAGCATCAAAGATTTCATTCCGAGACCACAATGATTGGTGTTGACCTTAATGTCATGTGCCAGAGTGGGAACTCCATTTTTTAATGAGATTGTTGTAGAATTTGATATTTTTTATGAAAATTTGGTGGCATAAATCTTAAGAAATACTAAATTTTATTTATTTAGTACAAAACCACTATTCTCCTTTGTTCCATATCCAAGCTCAAAAGAGGGAGTGTTTTTCTTCTCATCAAAACCAAGTTCAATGGCGGAGGTCTTCTAATTTAAGATTTTGGAATTTTTTGATATAGGGCTTTCTTTTCTACTCCAAATCAAGATCAATAGAGGTAAGACCTTATTATTTCTCACCAGATCTAAGATCGATAATGGAAATTTTTTAGATCTTTTTTTCGGAGGAAAAATAGTATAAAGAAAGCATTTCCAAAAATTTTATCTGGAATCAATGGGAGTAAACATTGATCTTGTCTCTCTTACATGAGGAGATTCAGTAGTGGAAAGCATGCTATTAATAGTGCAAATGATTAGAGAGAGAATGGGGTTGGTGAGTTAGATGGAGTGAGAGAGAGAGAGAGAGAGAGAGAGAGAGAGAGAGAGAGAGGTTCTCCCCTTCTTATATGTGATTTCTCACTATTAGGATAGTTTTCACTCCATAACTATTCCACTCCCACTAAGGTTATTATTCGCTAGGGTGGGAATGATAATTTTTCTTACTTTAGGTAGGCAAGCTGAAGGTCATCATGATAGCCCAGCGGCATCACAACATAATGGAGTTGTGTCATTTAGGTAAACTAGCGGTGGTTTGAGTTTTAGATTTTGTAAAAGTGCCATAGTACCTAGGCATTACAATTGTAATGTCATGTAAGTCGGATGTTCAATTTGTTTCACTTTTTTAGATGTAAATAATCCTTTTGAACTTCAAAGTGATGACTCCAGTGGGAGGCGAAAACTATCTTAGAGTTGACTCTTTGAAGGTAGCAAAGCAAAGTTGGAATATTAGGGCATTTAAAAAATCTAGTAGAGATGTGGTAACTTGTGTAGTATGCTACATGGTGGGTGGATCGGTCCATATAAGATTCCAAGTACAATTTTGAATTTTGGTGAGGGGTGAGCTTTGGTGATTTCTATTAAAAATGCATTCTTAGTTGTGGCATTTACTACTCACCATTCAGTGATCTCATCTTTACTAACATGATATGATTCATCATCAAGGATTAGTGTTGTTGATAATGATTTCTCTTAATGATTAGCTAATAGTAAGGATCATTTAAATCATACAATTTAGGTCTCTTGCGACACTCTTTCCATAGTCACTTGGACTAGGTGAGTGATGTAATCTTACATTCCTTTGATGTCATGTAGAGTGGTGAATTATTGCAAACTCAACTGTGTAGCGGGTCATCTCGAATGGTTTGGCTTGCTTAGTTAAGTGCATAGTATCTTTTTTATCATCTTCCACACTCATAGCACTATTGACCTCATTTTTGGATGAGGTTAAAATTATGTCTAATTTTAATAATAGGATCCTTAATCTTAGATTAGAGCTTCCTAATTAGACACTTAGGATGCTACTTTTAGTGACCAAGTGTACAAACAAATCAAACCCAATGCCCTAAGATGTAAGTCTAGGTAATCCTAGTCAATCCTTCTAAGACTTGACTCAACATCGCTTAAATAGGTGAACCCTATCAAATCCAAAACTTTAGTAGAAATCTAAGACAAACATATTTAAATTAAAATCTAAATTTATTGAGCTTAGACTGAAATAGTTGGGATGGTTGACCCAATTGACTCATTTAAGCTCAAAATCACCTAAGTTTGAGAAAATTCAAATAAAACATATGAAAAGTATAGAATCAATGCACAATCTTAAATGAATCTAAAAATAAATTGTGAGATTTATAATGGTCAAAAGGTCATTTGACTTAGAATTGATCTATATGGGTCCCACAAGGTCAAAAATAAATTTAGCAAGATTCATAATGGTCAAAAGGTCATTTGACCTAGAACTCGATCTATACGGGTCCCACCATCAAAAGTCAAAACCTTAAATTCAATTGAGTCCTTCTGAAAACCCTCAAAAGAACATAAAACTAAATGAATCCAAATTCAAAAAGGATTTAATTGGGTTGATTTGGCCACTTAATTCAAATAAACTTAAATGCACCTTATTGGGTCCAATTTAAATTAAATTGGAAAAAATTAAATCAAATATCCAAAATCATTTAAAATCATAATTAAATATAATTTAATTAATTAATGGATTTTATTTGACCAAATTGGTCATTAAACTAAAATAAACCCATGTTAACCCATTAATTTGAGTCAAAAAAAGAGTCTAGATCAAAATCTAATTCAAATTAGGTAAAATCAATTAATCTAATTCATTCCAAAAAAACTTTATTGAATATAATTAAAGCTTAAATCCATTTTAATTCAAGTCAAATTGGTTGTTTGACTCAAATCAATTCACCGTAATCCATTTGAAGAAAAGTGTGTGTTAAAGTGAATTTTAACTAAAATTAAACTTAAAATAATTAATAATGGTTAAGGTTAATCACTCCTTAACATCATGGATCTTCAACTACGCATAATTGAATCAATGCTCATCCCTAAAATGGCCACTTAAGCTAAATAAACCAATTTATCTCATTTGAGCCAAAGGAGTCAAACTAAGCCTAATCATAACAAATTCATGTAAAATATGAATCCATTAATTCATGAATTATATGATAGGAAATTAGAAATGATGGAAACATAAAACCAAATCCATATAATTGAATTGGATGCAATTAAACCAACTTAAAGAAATTTAAATTTAAATGGTAAAGCATAAAGCATTTAAACTTAACTAAACTTAAATAAGTCCAAACCCAAGCTATAACCCACTTTAGTTTAGCTTGGCCAACCAACCATCAACCCAAAAGAAGGTGGTTTGATGGAATATAAAGACAAAGATATGCCATGGAGGGAGAACCTAAAGCATGATCATTTGAAGCTAAATAATATTATCCCTCCTCATCCCTTGATCCATTAGACTTAAGTGTAACCTTTAGCTCACATAGGTCTTAACTTAGGAAAGAGGCAGCAATCAAATGAACCATCCAATCCATTCCAAGGCCTACCCATGCTTGCTCCCTTGCTTCCTTCACATAACTCAAACTCCATCTTTGACCTTCCCACCACCACTTAGATTAGGATAGAGTCAAAATTCTCATGGCCGATGACCTCCCTTCAAAGAAAATGAAATGCCTCTTGACCACTTATGAAAAGGGGAAAAAAGTCTAAATTGAGGGCTACTTTTGACTCCATCACCATCCTTAAGTAAAATTAAACACGAACAAATCGTACCCCGACCTATATCCTCTTTGATTATCCTCCACACCAAGCTTAGTTGAGTGGTGGTGGGTGTTGATCTCCACATCAATTCAAAGGGAGGCAAGTCGTGTTTCTTCTCCCAAAGCTTCATTCAATCAACTTAAGTGTTTTTTGAAACCCAAGGAACCATCAAGATCCAATGCTAGTGAGGTATGATCAAACTAGACTTCCATTTCAATTGAGTTTAGTCATTTGTGAAATGAATCTAATCTCTTGTGAGATCAAATTGTATGGATTGATTTGAAATTGATCAATACACATTTTGTGATAAACATTTTGAATTTTTTTTGCCTAGATCATCGAATTTTAGCTCTTAAATGTTGATGGTTCTTGGCCTCTTGTGGAGGTTAGAGATGTATTCACCACCATCTTCCTCTTTTAGAATGAGCGTATGATTTAGTTATACAATTGATTTAATCCTTTTAGGAATCAAGATAAATCTAGGTCATCCCATCTTTGATAGGACAACTTTGATTTAAAGGAACATCCACTTTAACACGAGAGGCAGGCACGTGTGGCTAATCACTGATGCCTCAAGTAAAACAACATAGAGTTAGTGCTTAGTCAACATTGACTGAGTAAGGTAAAAAATATAGATTTTTAATTTAAAAATGCTAAAAAATACACAAATTTTCAAAAATTCACAAAATCAAAATATTTAGCCAAAAAATACAAATAAGGGCTCAATTGATTCATCTTAGTGAGAGGAATCAATTAAACACAATTCTCAATTTTATTGGGTATTTAATTAAAGCTAAAATATTAATTCAATTAATATGTAGCATTAGGGAATTGAAATTAAAGCTAAAACTACCTTAGATAAAAATTTTGGGGATTTATTGGTGATTGAGTTAAAATATATAGAAATTCTAATCTTCAAATATTAATTTATTGAAATAAATTAATAATAAATTAAGAAAATTAAGAAAAATATGGAATTAGCTTAAAACATCATAATAAATATCATTGAACCTAAGAAAAGTATTAAAGTTCATTGAAACCCATTAATTCTTAAAATGACATAATTAGGTAATTAAATGAATTAATTAATTAATTTAAATAGTGTGATCTTAAAAATAATAATATATCAATCAAAATCCAAAATTTATAAATAAACTATCTCTATCATGATTCATCTTTAGAGAGGAATTAAAGGAAAATAAAAGCCTCAATTAGTTCCTATTATGTTAGTTAAGTTTTAATGAAATCATTAAAACTTTAGTTAACCCCAAAATACACTCATCAAGATGAACTTTTAGAAAAAAAAATTGGCAAGGAACCTTACTTTTCATAAAACTTTCAAAATAAAATGACTATTGGATCAAAAGTTATTAAATTTTTAATCTTTTTCACTAATTTAAACCAAATAATAAATAAATAAATAGAAATGATGAAAATTCACATAATTAATTTTAAATGTCTAAGAAAATTTTTAGTCCCCTAAAGTTAAAAAAATTAAATAATCAAATATTTAAAGTTTAGGCAATAATTAAAAATATGAAATTAAATAAACCTTAATTCTAAGTTAAAAAATTCATAATAAATCAAATAATTAGGTGAAAATTCAACTAATCAATCTTCAAATTGATTTAAATAAGAAGCTACTAAGATTAAAATTCATTCCAAATTTATTTCACTTAATTATAAATAATAATTAATTGAATTATTCCTTTTAATATAAATCTAAATGGTTTAAGAACTTATAATGCCTAGTTCTTAGAGATTTTATATATATAAGTTTCCTAACCTAAATTGTGAACCAAAAAAAGTGCACAAATCCAAATTATTATAAGCCCAATTAAACAACAAATTAAAATAATAATAATCCAAAATTAAATGAATTTTAAAACAAGATTAATAAAAGCATTAAATAAGAAATGAATGTTATGTAGTTATGACACCCAAGAGGTGGGGAATTGGATTTTAAAATTATTTTCAAATTTAAGCTTAATTTGAATGCTTTATAGAAAAGCTAATTATAAATAAATTAACTTTAAAGATCAACAATAATTAATAAATAACAATAAATAAAAGTGAAGGTGTAGGAAAAGTAAAAGGAGGGACAAACCCAACAAATACTTTCCTATATAACAGTACAATCCTAACACAAACCAATAAGAGGTAAGAAGAGAATTATAAATATCTAACTCTCAATTTCAAGGATTTTTTACACTAACAAGCCAATACTAATATTAAGGTAAGTGAAATTAATGAGAGCTCACTTTACTCAAGATTGAAATTGAAATAAAACTTTCAATTAAATACTCAATGCAAGCAAATCTTCGGAGAAGTTTGACTTAAGATAAATTTTATGAAAGCTTGAAAACAAAAATGATTTGAATTGATAACTTGAAATACAACACAATAAAGGATTGAATAATGGACCACAACAAATGTTATATTGAAATTTAAATTAAGTAAAGAACTAATTGATATGAAAAATTAAATCACACAAATTTTTTTTGATTTTATTTCATAATAGCTATGATATATCCAAGTAATGAAATGAATTTCAAATAAGAAATTTTGATAATCACTTGTATAAAATTCAAAATAACAACACAAGATGAGTATCACTTAAGAATATATGAGAATGAAATGAAAAGAAGAGAACTATAAGCACAAATTTAATTTAAATAAATTTGATGTATTCGCCAACTCAAGAACTAAAAGAAATATGATGTTAAGCATAAATAAAACTCAAGTAACCTACATATAACTATTAACCAAGGTGGGAATCAAAGTTTTATGAAGAGATTAAGCACTAAATAAATTAAATCACCATGTCTAATGTTTGACCAAGAAGAAAATAAGATTATGCAAACTTTTGTCCAAGGAAAAAAATAAGGTAAGATCGGGACTTTAGCACCTTAAGAACTTTAAGAAAACCTTCTTGAAGCTCAGGGGTATATTTATCTTATCCTTCAAGTCTCTTAAGTAGTCTTCAATCCAATCTTTTAGTCTAAGGGAAAGAAGAAGAATAATGAGGAGTTGTAGCACTTTAATCACAAAAGATTTCTAAAAGAAGTATATAGCAAGGGTCACCAATAGTGGAGAAGAAATAAGAAAAGGAGAGAAGAATGTATCCTTTTTTAAGATTCAAAAGCCATTTAAATAGAAAAGGGAAAATGCTAGGGTTAGCCAAGGCATGAAGGTACTAAAGAGAAGTTGATTTAGCAATAACTTGAATTTCAAATTCATTAAGCACATGATGCAAATCCATTGGCCAGTATGGTAAAATAAATGATAAGGCTCCTTAGCATATTGGACATAAACCAAAATGGAAAGGAATTAAAGTGGCTCATGGCTAGAGCATGAAAGGGAGTCAAATGAATTTTTTGGCCAAGGATGATCTATAAGAGAAGAGAAAGAGAGAAAGAGAGGAGATATTCAATCAATTAAAATCCAATATGATATTTAATAATTTTGAATTTTACCTAAATAAGACAAATTTTAAATAGAATAATTGAACCCATATAGGATGGTAGGCCATGATTTTTTTTTATGAAAGGACTAACATAGATTAGATGCATGACATAATGCAAATATATTGAATTAAATGAGGCATAAATGCATGTGGTGTTTATTTTTGGTTATGTGTTTGTGTGTGATGTGTGTGTGTATATGGGGGACACCATGCATATATGAGGATGTACTTATTGAGGTGATGGGTATGACATCAAAGAATAGTGCACCATCTTGAAAGATAGAAATCACTACCCTGATGACTAGTCCCTAATAAGACTCCTAAGGCATGATGGGTCTTGAAATGTAGAGATATTTCCCTACTTTATATGGATGAATAAAGTAGGGTTTATTTAAATCGGGTTCTAAAGTTTTTTATGGAGGCAAGCCCCCATAGTTAATTACATCCAAGGAAGGAGTTCCTTAGAAATACTCGATTAAAGTAGGCAATTCTTATCTCCAAAGAATTCAAAGATAGGACTATCAATAATTGGTTATATTTGGAAGATCAAATGGGATAGATCAAAGGAGAGATTTATTATCAAAGCCAAAGAGATGAGTAGGGATGCTCATGATAATAGGAAGCCTAGTGAGCATCCCAAACTATCATATGGTTGGGCTTTATATATTTGAAATTGAGGAGAATTATATATTTGAGTTGAAATTTTATTAGAAATCTAGGACTTATAATTCCATACAAGATTGTGAGAAATAGAGGTGAGGATTTATGCTTGTAGTCCCAAAGGAAACATCAACCTCGATCTAAATTTGGGAACTTTGGCAAGGGCCAAGACTTAAATCTAAGGTGAAAGTGGGTATATTATTTACCTCCACAAGAGAGGGTAAACCACTCATTGGACTTATAACCACCTGGAGTGACTAACTTCTCCTACATTTTAAAACCATGGTGAAGTCATATTTTTTTTGCAAGATGGCTAGATTGTTATTATTTTGAAAGAAATTAAGTCCTTAAACCCACTCCCTAAGAGACTAGAGCATGAGTGGTATGAATAATGACTTAGTCTAATGCAAATTTTATCAAATTTTATCAAATTTTATTTGATTTTGGACTCTTTATTTTGACAGACTATAGGATTTTATATGCTAAATGCATGATGAAATGGGTTATGGGCTAAATCAAGAGAAAGAGTGTTTTCCATCATAAATAAAGGTCAAGCTTTTTTCCCTATCGAAAGATGGAAACCCTCTTAATAAGAGTGAAACAAAATATGCATGATATTAAGCATACAACATCCAACTAAGGGGTTGCTAAATATTTTATTATCTTGATTTAATGCCTAGGCTTTATGTGAGGTTATGAGTTATTTTAGAAAATTTAGTTATGAGTTGTAGTTGGGTAGAAAATTTATTTTTCCTAAGAGCCTAAATGGATCCATACACATTAAATCATCATACATGAAGAAACTAGAAAATACATGCCATTTCTATTGCACAATAAACAAATCAAACAATTTATAACCTCAATGAGAAGAATAAACGGTCGGTGGGTACACCATACAACCCAAAAAGAAATGTGGGTAAGCTACCCTTATACATTAGATAATGTAAAGAATAATTACAATTACAAAATGATAAGTGTTATGGGGATCTTCAAGTATTCATGCTCTCCATTTCTTCATTTGATTTGTTCCATTTGATTTGGTAGGTTCTAGGCATCACATGGCACCCATTAAACCTTGCCAATGTTCATCCTTAACCCTCATAACACTTAAAAATTCCTAATTAAAATTACATAAAAATAGAAAAGTAAATCTAATTACACACGCAAAATAAGTGTTTGCTAAACACACATATAACCCAAGAAGTTATATGAATAATTTGGACTTAGCACCCTACATGCATAACCAAGTCCACTGTCTAATGTAGATTATGCTTAGGGTTAAGCAACCTACAAAGAGAGCATTTATATTTATTTTAAGCACCCCTTAAGCATAATCTTCTACATAAAATATGATTAGGCTAATCACGACCTAACATCCAGTCTATGAAACATACACCCTAACATTTCTACAATCATCATAAAACAACATACATCAAACCATACACCTAACATAAAGCTAGAAGTGGTGACTTAATCTAATGTGTGTGTTAAGGCTTGTGTGGTATGTCCAACTAGGCTTTAGAGTTAAGATTTTCTAAGTATGAAGGACATTTAATTATAAAGGGTGGTTTCACTTTAAATGGTTTAATTGATTTGCAAATTTTACTTAATGTTTTCTTTATTTCATTTGACCTACACTTAACTAAGTGTTATAAAGAGAAGAAAGAGAGGATCACTCTCTTTTATCCCTACCTTAAGTCACATCTAAAGCAAATTAATTAATTAATTCCTTTAGTGAATGACTTATTACATGTTTTAATTAGTCCTAAGTTTAGGTTCACTTTAAATAAACTCATTCAATAAGAAAGACATCTTAAGATTAGTTGGAATGAATTACTATCACATAACACATGTTTGTTCATTTCTTTCCATCATGTATATCATGCATATGATTAAATCCTAAGCATAGCTATACATACATTTTTATATAACACACTTAAATGATGAAAGTGAGTAAATGTGTTGAAATTAATATTTCATTTGATTTAAAATCTAAATTCTTATACAAAAGAATAAGGAAAGAACCTTAAATCACATGAATAATCAACTCAATCAATTAAACAAAGTATGAATGCATGTCTTTTTTTATAGAAAAAGGGTTCATTCATATGTATAAAAGTTTTAAGCAAGTACATCCATTGTCTATGCACCAAGGGAGAGGTAGGAACCTCCTTGGGCTACTTAAATGTGCATCCCAGAGATGTCTAGACTAATATACCCACTATCCTTAGATACATATGGATGTATAAACAACTACAAGAATAGAAATCCATGCAAAAATTGTATTTTGATTTGATTGATTTATTTTGTGTAAATGAATTAAAGCTCTATCTAAATTATGATGTCCAAATGCATAAGAATGAAATCAAGAAGATGCCATTGTTTCACTAAGGGAATGAGGTAAAACCTACTTAGGGCTACTTAAAGTCATGCATCCTTGGATGTCCAAACTAATATACCCATAATATTCTTACTTATACAAATCAACACATGAATGTAAGGAAGAGACTTTATTTCATACACTAAATTTATATTCACTTGCATTTCCTATGTATATGTAACTAAAGTTATAATATATATGTATATTCATTCATTAATAAACTTTTGAAAATATATTTGAGATTTAATAGTGATACTAGCCACACATATTTTTTAATTAACACATGCAATTTAACATAAAAGAAATCATTTTTATTTAATTAATTTGAAAGATATGAATGCATTAGTAAAAGTGGCATACAATATTTAACATGATTGGAAGAAATAAATAACACAAGCATGTAATTTCATTCAATCCAACTAATGTCATAAGGACAATCATACTAAAAAAATTATTTAAAATAATAAAGTTCTTAAAGCCATTTTGATCTTTATGTTTGATTTTAAGTTAAGGAATGTGAAAGAGGTTTGCTAATCCTAATCCCATTCCCATGTGTGTGTTAATTTTGTTTAATGAAGATAATTAGGTTGATTTTATGTCTTAATTAGATTGAGGTATGAATTAATTCAATTAATTAACCCTTACACATCACCTTAAGTTAATTAACTAAATAATGATAAGCCAATATGAGATGAAACCACATGAAAAGTAAATTACAATGCTCTAAGAAATGAAAGGGTCTAATGCAATTGGCTCATAATTAATAGTTAATTAAGCTTAAGGAACTCAAATAACTACTTTTATGGTTTTCTCACATGTGAGCTAACCATAATTTCATTAGCTCTCTTTGGGTTATTGAACACCCAAAGAGCTACCAAGATTGATTAAACAAAGTTGGGTTGTAAATGAAGGATTTTAAATTAATTTCATTAAGCCTTTGATTAATTGACTAAATTCTTTGATTATGCTTTAATTAGAATGGTGAAACAAACTTAAGGAAAGGGATCAAGAAGAGGCCTCAATCTAATCCATAAGTCATTTTGACACTCAATTAGGCTCTTAAATAATTAGGTTCTCTCTTATTTTAATTGGTTGATTAATGGCTAATTATTATTTAAATTTTTAATTAACTTGAAACAAATGAAAGGCTTAATGAAATGGTTATAAAGAATACCAAACCACTTCCCAAAGACTTCACTATTACAGAGGATAATAAGCTTAATTTATTAAACCACTCTTAATTTGCTAATTATCACTAATTAAATTAAGAGTAGTGATTAATCCATTAATTTTCTATTAATATCCAATAAATTCCAAGAAAATAGGAGGTAGAGGTCATCCCCTAAAATATCTCTAGAAAATTTGAATTAATTGGACAATTAAAGGTAATTAAGTTAATTAAATTTTAATTAAACCTTAATTAAGCAAAAATTACTATTCAAATTAATTAATCATAATTTTAATGGATTCTACTGAAATATCTTAAAATGAGCCTTATTTATATTTTTTGGATTTTCTAGGATTAGTTATGATTTTAGAAGTTTCAACCTTAAAAATAGATTAATTAAGCCTAATTAAAGCCTTAATCCCATCGGTACGTGGTGACGCGTGCTTTCACATGTGCGATGGGATTGGCCATAGTTATCACATCTCATGACTCGAATTGGATGGCTTATCCCCATGGACCGATCTAAGATGGGCGACCATGGTCGATCATAATTTAGAGGAGAAATGGAGGATCTAGCATGATTTGATCATACGTCATTGATCATGCAAAATGGGCATGATCTTTTCAGTGATGAAATGGATGTGTCCATCTTTCCCATTCGATCGAGCTCACCCGAGCTTGAATTGCATCAAAATCATCCACACCTTGGGAAGGAAACACACACATCCAATGGCTAATATTCTCAAATGCACATTCACTTCACAAATGACCAATATTTTTTTACTATGGAGCTTTTTTAAAATTACCTCAGAGCTAATGTGCGGTGGCGATGATGGAGGTAGCTTAGTAGTAAGAGAAGCCTGAGAAGATTGGGGTTTGATTTGTGTAGGACACTGGTCGACAAATCACTGCGTGAGGAGAGCTTGATCAAACTCATCTCCAATGGTGGGGAGGCTTGGGATGATTCTTGCTTGACAAAGTATAAGGATGGTGTGGGGCGAGAATTTTATTTGATCAAGTGGAGGAGGAATTGAGGAGGCTTGCCTATTTTGGCTTTGCTGGGAGGAGGAAAGGTTGATCGAGGCTTGGGGAGGCTCTTGGGAAGTCTTTGGGATTTTAAAAGGCATGGAAGTGTCTGCGGTTGAATGGTGTCATTTTTTCTCAATTGAGGGTATACCATAATTACATTTGTTGATCGACAGATCATTTTTTAATTAAGCCACTTCACCATCACGGCCTAGGGTCACCATCGGTGCCATGTGGCTCACCATGGGTGGAAGCCATGTCAGGCAAGGGAGGATTTGGGTAGATGGTGGGTGGTGCCTCCTCCTTGTGTCCATATTGGTTGCCACGAGAGGGAGAAAGGGAAGAGATTACCTTTGGTCCATGGCAAGTGCTAGGTGTGTAGAGTGGGCTGGGTATCTTAGGAATGCCTCATTTGGCAAGTGGAGGGCAGATGGGAAAGAGTGGACTTTATCACATATGGCAAGAATCATGCAAAGAGCATTCCATTCAATTCCTTGGATTGGGTCCCACTTGGATTTTTGGAGCTGACTTGGGTCAATTAGGGTGGTTATCCACCAAGGTTCCATATATTGGTTTGGTGGTTTGGCTTCATTTGGTCAAATGTTCATTTGGGTTAGGTTGGGTTGGGTTGACCAATTGGTCAAATTGGGTCAAACCAAAACTTGGGTTAGGTTCATATGATGATTTGAGATGTTTTGGTTCAATTTATTTTGATTAATTTGACTTAGGTTTGAATTTGACTCATTTAGATTCAAAAGGGTCAAATGGGTCTAAGTTAACAATTTGACCAAATTAGGTTGGAGGTGTTGAGTCAAGTTCAATTGGTTGATTGAAAATTATAGGCTTTGGTTTGGTTTAATTTGGATTTAATTTGAATTTTGGCCAATTTGACCCTTTAGGTCAATTTGGGCTAGGTTGGGTCAAGTTGACAATTGGGCTCAATCATTTTGGTCAAGTTCAATAAGTGATTTGGAATGAACTTGAGCCATTGGTTGCAATCAATTTGGATCAAATCATGATTTGACCCATTTTGGCTTTTAGGCCAATTTGGGTCAAGGTCAAATGATCAATTGGACTTGGTTTGGCTCAATTGATGGTTTGGTCATGTTCAATCATTGATATGAGTGGGTTTGAGTCAATGGTTTCAATCAATTTGGTATATGGTCAATTTTGGTTATTTTAGTTTCATTTGGGCTAAGGTTGACTTGGTCAAGACCAAGTTGACTTGGTTTGACCAATTCAAGGTAGTTGATCACCAGGATGATTGTTGATCATGATATGAGGTTTATATGGGCTTAGTTCAATCCAATTTGGTTGGATTAGAACTTGGCTCAAAAGGTCTTTAGGTCACTTTGGGTCAAGTGGACTTAAATGGGTCAATTGGCTAGGTTTTGATTCAGTTTAGTATTGAACATATGGGTTTGAGATGGAAATATAAATCAATTGCAAATGGTTTGAAGCCATGGAATAATTTCAAGTCAAAAGGGTCAACATGGGCTTGACTTGGGTTGACTTGGGTTTGGTTTGATAATTGTAGTTGTGTTTATATTTGGAAATAATGATTGAAGGAATGATTGAATCATGAAGAAATCCATGGGTTTTGAATTGATTTGGGTATCATTTAGCAAGTTCAAGAATTTGGCTAAAAGGCTAAAATTGAATTTGATTTGATTTGAGTTTGGTTTTGGCCATTTGGATTTATATTTCATTTATATTTGTGAATATAAATGAAGATATAAATGGTTTATGAAAATCACGTTTGGAGTGATTTGGAAGCAAATTTGACCAAGTTGAGGATGTAGGTCAAAGAGCTTAAGTGGGTGATTTGGTTTGATTTAGTTTGATTTGATTTGAGTTTGAATTTAGATTTCATTTATATTTGTGAATATAAATGAAGGAATGATTGATTTATAAAGAAATCAATTGAGTTTATTTTGATTTCAAGGTTTTAAATTTATATTTCTTTTATATTTGTGAATATAAATGAATAAATGATTGATTTATAAAGAAATCAATCAAATTTGATTTGAAGGAGGTTTTGGCTAAGCATATTAGGAAGGATTTTGGAGTTTAAATTTAATCATGGGTTTAGAGTTGGATTTGATTTGGAATTTGGGTTTGATTTGATTGAATTTGATATTTGAGAAAATCAATTGAATTAGTTAATTTGAATTTAGTTAAGGCTAAGTCCATAAGATAAAATCAAAAGCTTAGAAGGATTTGAATTTGAATTTAATCATGGGTTTCAATCATTTGATTTGGGATTGGTTATAATCTTGGAATTTGAGGTTTGTTTGGAAGAAGAAGCAGATTGGGTTTAAGGCTATAGGGTAGGCAAGTCTTCTAAATCCCAGGCATAACCTCTTCCTATGGCTAACCCTTTAAGTCTCTAGCTTAGGTTAAGTGTTCACCTAATCACTAGAAGTGTCTTAAGACTAAGAGCTCTTAGTATCAAGTCCTAGATCTATGATGATGAAGTTGAGAGCTCACTCCAAAAGTGAGGTCAACAAAGGCTATAGGTGTGGTGTAACCCATGCGTGTAGTGTTGACCGAGATGATCAACAACATTCAAGGATTGTGACAACTAACAGAGATGATCTATCTAAACGAGATATAGAAGGAATCAAGATCTTAGTGCAATGCAACTCAACTTATGCGGGCATAAGAGTGGAAGGAAGAATCCTTGAGGGATGAGTGAAGTTCAAATTATCCATAGAGGATAAAGTTTGCTTTGATATGATTTTGGAAAAAAATATCCACTAGGGAAGAGTGCATGAACCACTAGGGAAGCGGTTGAGATCATCCACTAGGGATGAGGGGGATTTGATTTGATTTTATGAGGATCCACAGGGAAAGGATATGATTGCATTTTAAGGGTACATCTTTGAGATATGAGCTCCATTTGCGAGGATAAGGTGGGTTCAATATATGGATTGAAAGGACTCCAGGAGAGGATGATGGATTTGATAAAATGGACCTATCGTTGCGATGGATCCACTAAGAAGAGCTAATATTAGCCTCAACCTATCTTAGATTTACAAATCCAAGGGATAGTCTACCAGACCATCGGGAGCTATCCAACCTAAGGGTGGCCTTTTGGTGTGTAATGGTCAGTTGGGAAGAAAGCTTGTAGACTTACATCCTCTAAAAAGGACCATTGGGTGATTGGTTGATAGCACAATAAATGGAACGACCTAAGGTGACTATTGAGCGAATGCCATTGTGGACTCATATCGACTCAAGAATAGTCAAAATCAATTTCATTTAAATTTTAAGATGGACCTGTCGATTGCGATGGATCCACTAAGAAGGGCTAATATCGACTAGTCCTATCTTAGATTTACAAATCCAAATAGATAGTCTACTAGGTAGGTAACTAACTATAGGGGTTCCTTTGATTGTATAATGGTCAAGTTAGGAAAGAAAGCTTGTAGACTTACAACTTCCTAAAAAGAACCACTAGGTGATCGGTTGATAGCATAATAAATTGAACCTAAGGCGTTGGTGTGCAGCGATCATCTTTGGAAAGAATGTGTGAGACTTATATCTTCAAAGCAAGGATGACATTGGGGTGACTCGTTGGTGGCACAAGTCGAACCCGACCTAGGGGCGACTTCTGAGAGAGTGCCAGGAAACTCAAAAGTAGTCGATTCATAGGGAGTTTTCTTGACACTATCCTAAAGATAGGATGCACTTGGGAAAAGGTAGGGGTTTTCCTCCTAATCCATAAGATATATATATATATATATATATATATATATATATATATATATATATGTTTGTTATATTTGGACTATTGGTGTGTGAGGGACCACAGAGAAGAGCTCATATTAGTCACATCTACTTGACCAAGGGAGAATGCATATTCACAGACAAATTCTCCAACCATAGGGTGGCTACTAGGAAAGGGGGGCTGTCTCCAAAAGTAAGGGTAGTGTCTAAATGGGTCTAAGGATATGATCCAAATAGAGTGCCCACAGGAGGTTGTAGGGGCTTTATCCAAACCACAGAAAAGAAATACTATAGGTATATAATGGCCAAATCAAGAAAAGCGTAGTAGTCTTACATGCTAAGAGTGGTATATCCAGGGTGGGTCACCGTCACATGGCGATAACCAACCAACCCAAGGTGCGTGGTGTGCAACACGTAGAAAGAAGGCATGTAGACTTACATCTCCTAAAGAATTATGGGATAGTCGTCTTTGGCTGTATGACTAGGGCTGCTGATGTGCAATGATTATACAAGAAGAAAGTATAGTGACTTATATCTTAAAGTGGGAAGCTGAGGGACCCATTGGCTAAGAGCAACCCGACCTAAGGATGACTACCAAGTGAGAGCCACAAGAAGGATTGGGCCACGACTTGAAGCGTCGAGGAAAGGAGCTGTGGGGAACTTACCTTAATCCTCAACTCATTAAGTTAGTTCATGATGGCCAATTCAAGAAGGCATAGCATACTTACATCTCTTGAATGAAGCCAACATGAGGTAACCATCACATAGTAAGGCCTACCATGCTAATCAAGGTGCTTTGGTGTACAATGGTCAAGTTAGGAAGAAAGCATGTAGACTTACATCCTAGATAAGTAAGGGTGACACAAGGTAGCATGTCGGCCGACCTAAGCATTAATGAGTGAGTGCCATAGGGGCTTGCTCCCACATCAAAACTTGAGACAAGATATGTGTTTGTATATGATATTGTGTAGTTTTGTTGGTGTTGTGTTAAAATAGGATCTGCTTGGGTTCCTTACACTAAAACACATTGTGATTAAGCAAGATTTTTCTAACCAATATGAAGAGATGGAATTTGAGATGAAAGAAAGTTTTTGATAATTATTTTCAAACAATATTTATGGATAATATTTCTAGTAGATCCATTGATTGGAAGCATAGGGCACTTCTTTATAATTTATAATTTGATAGGATCCTCCTTGTAGGCCTTTTATGGCGAAAGGGCCTTCCCAAGTGGGTTCAAACTTGCCTCCCATCTTTGATGGGCAACAATTGGTCTCCTTAGAACTAAAACAAGCTCTCCTACTTGAAAACTCTAGAGGACCAACTTGTTATGAGCTTGAATCATTTTGACTTTATATAACTCAAGGTTCTAGCATGCGGGAGGCATCTCTCCTTCAAACCTTGAGCTCTTCTAACCACGCTTGGTGTTTACTCCATTATGATTTTACTACCCACTATCTTTAATGATGGGAGTTGGACTTCTAATGGTAGAACTTAAACCATACAAGGAGAAAGGGTAGATTGAGTTGAGTCTTGTATGTGGTGCGGTAAGCCACAAGGCTTCAACTAACTCATACCACTAGCTTATTGTTCAAGTGTCTTCTTTAAAATATGGATGAGAGTTTTGTTGAAGGCTTCTCAAGCCATTTTCCTTGGGTAATAGATGGTGGAATATCTCCAATCTATGTTTATGTCTCGGGCAAAGATGTTGATTTTAGTGCTCTTGAATGCAATATCATTATTGAATATAATTGGTATCAGAACATATACGATATGATTCCTAAAAATTGGAGCACATGTTGGTGACCTCTCAAGTGGGATTACCTCGCCCACTTGGAAAAGTAGTCGGTGGCGCTAGAATGAATCGGTGACCCTTGGAAGGAGGATCGTGGGCCCACTATCCAACACTCGATGGCCATGAGGCCATTATGTAGATGTAAAATGTTGGGTGGTTGGTGTAAGACCACATGCACTTGACATTGGTGGCATCTCTAGCTATGTCCATATAATCTATGATCATCGAAACGATAGTAACCTAGCTCTTGATCTTGGCTTTCATTTTAGGACTAGATTGGTGAGCTCATAAACCGAGTGTACCGGTCGCGATCTTATGATATCATGTTTCCAAACATAAACACATATGACTAAAGGACCATCGGTATAAAGTGTCATCCCTAGAGCATATGAGAGAGCTCTGCTTCACGATGGGCTAATGACTTCTCTTGAGGTAGTTTTCCTATTTAGATAATCCATGAATGGTTGCCTCAATATGACTAGTCATCCTTTTTGGTAATAAACCTCCCCTTCAAGAGAGTCTCTCGATGAGTTTAGCATTAATAAGGGGACTTGTCTATTTTGGACCCTTATTGGACTCATCTTTTGGACATATGACTCTTTGGCAAGCTTGGCAATGCATATCTTGCATTTTTTCTCCTAGAGGAATCTTATAGATGGTAACCTCAGGATTTGGCCACAACTCCATGGCATAGTTATGGTAATGATGGAGCTTAGGCTTTAGAACTTTGTAAGACCCAACAATTTGGTTGATAACTATTGAGAATCCTAGAGATGTTGATGCTCACGGATGCATAATTAATGGCTCCAAATGGCAATCAAGCCTCATATTGCTTTATTATTGGTGCATGGATTGGAAAGATGATATGAGAATCTCATCATATTGTGTCTAGAGTTAGAAGGACTATTCCTACCCCCCCATTCTAGGAAGAGTAGATCATGGTTCTTCTCCTTTTGAAAGGAAGCGCACCATCAAAATACATCTCCCAACGTGAATACTAGTGTCCCCTAAGTTCATGATTTGTTCATGGGAGGTCATCACTAAGTGAGAATCAAGAAAGTGGGTGTCTTTAAGAAATTCTAGTGCCTTTCCTTTCACTACATAAAGGGTGAATGTGATATCAAACTGATAAAATCATGGACCAACATGCCAACCTCCGGATAATCGTGTCATGAGATATTGCGATTGGATTGATCCTAGAGATCGATTCACCTTATGAAAGCATGTAATATGTAGCTTTTGGGATGCAAAGATTAAAGTCAAGATACTTTTCAATAGGTGGGTAGTTTGCCTCAGGGATTAGATGATGACTAAGATAGTAGAGTGCATTCTTTTTTTTTTATTGGTTTGGGCCAACAAAGTGTCAAGGAGTCTTCTAATGCAAGTATATAATATCAATGGCTTTACGAGGATAGGGGTTGCTAAGCGGCGTCATCATCAAGTAGTGCTTGATGTCTTGAAAGTATCTGCACTTATCATCCCACTTGAACTTAACATCCTTTTGACAAGTGCGAGAATGGTTGACATCTTCACGATAGGTTGGAAATGAAAACACCTTAGATACACCAACCACCCTTGAAATGATCGAGTTAGGTTAGACTTTTAGGGGTGGCATTTCTAAGATAGCCTTGATCTTCTCTGATTTCTATTCTGGTGCGGACAAAAACCCAAGAATTTCCTCTACTCGAATGCACACTTCAAGAGATTCATTTTAAGGTTAAATTGTCTTAACCATTCAAAACTACTCTCAAGTCAAAGAGATGGTCTTCTTTTCTTTACTTTGACTATAAGATCATCAACATAACATTCAACGATGATGAATGAGTTCATTGAAGATAGTCATATTGTATGTAGCACATATTTTAAGGTCGAAAACATGACCTTATAACAATAGATTCGATGAGGTTTGAAAAGTAGTATTTTCTCATCCTCGGGGCCATCTTAATTTGGTTGTATCCAAATGACCCATCCATGAAAGAGAATCGCATGAGATGAGGCAATGTCCACCATCAACTCTAGTATAGAAGTGGAAATTCATCTTTAGGACATGCCTTATTTAGATCCCTAAAATTGATGCATATTCAAATTTGGCCATTCTTTTCTTAACGGAATGACAGCCAACCAAATTGGGATATTTTCTTCCACGATAAAGTCGCATCATCATTTCTTGATTTGAAATGACTTGCTACTCAATGTCTAATCATATGTGTCTAGAAGCTTGCTTGATAGGGTTAGCATTAGATCTATTGTAGTTTATGGAGCTACATCAAGAGATAAACCATTTCTTCATAACTCCATGCAAGCGGTCCTTAAACTGAGTCAATAGCCTAACTAAGTCATTAGTTTCTTCTTCATTCAACAAGAAGCGATGTATGTCATGAGATCTTCTTTTATTCTAAGTTGATTTCTTTGAGTTCATCGATGGTTAATTTGATTTCTTCTTCAAACTCTAGTGGTGCATCTTTGACTTCAAGCTCATTTGGGATCATCTAAAGTTTCTAAACACCTCCTCACATGAGTTAGCATGATTTGAAAGAACCTATTAGACTCCAAATGATTGGTGATGACTCAATGATTGTCATCATCAATTGGACCATATGTTGAATCCTAGTCTGGTCTTGATTGAGAATATCTACTTGGTTGTCATAACCTTTCAAAGTCGACTATGTTTAAACTAAGTATGTGGGATTAATCCCTTCTTTCTTAAGTTAATAACACAAGATACCAATCAAAAGAATTGTATTAAATCTTTATATGAATCATCCTCAAGTTCTACATTAGCTTCCGACTTGAGGATGATGCTCCCAACAAAACCTCTTTGGCTTGACATCGTGGATGACTTGGGGCCTCATTAACTACCAAACCTCAACTTTCTAAGAAGAAAGTGGGTTAGAGCTAAGGTTCCCAACTCTTGTCACTATTTTACATAATATTGATTTGGATACATTCATGCTTTACTTAGAGGCTGGTCATCATTGCTATCTAACTCAAATGTCACTCCAAAGGGACCCACTAAGAGGGCTTGATTGGCTAACCACATGAGGCGATCCTCGAATCAACTCTAAGTCCATGTGGATAATGGGGTACTCTGAGCTGGAACATAGCTCCTGGTTTGCCATCAAGAAGGAGGTCTTCCACCTCTAGACGCCTCCTGGATTGGCCTCTTCCTCCACTTGGTGGGGTCGAGTCATCCTACCCATGTGTTCATATGGAGGAACAAACTATTGGCGAATCCAACATCGGCTCTACTTCTTGCTTAGTGTATGATTCTCGCCACTTGTATTTTCATTTTCTTTTCATTTTTCTTTTCTTTTTCTTTGTTCTTCTTCTTCTTTTCTTCTTCTTCTTTTTTCTTTTATTTTTAAACATTAACTAGGTTCATGAGAATAGACTTTTGATTTTGAGGGAAGGTAGGAGGCTGCAACCTCATATATCTTGACCTCTAACTAAAATAGCTTCAAGTCTCCTTTGACACAATACTGATTCCACCTCTTTAGAATTTAATGCACCGATGTAAAGAGGATGGAACTATATTGTTCCATGTATACAAGGCCTACCGAGTAAACTAGTGAAAGATGTATCCAATCAATTATGTAGAACTTGGCTTCCTTCCAGTCATCTATCTCTAATGGCAACACTATGAAGCCTAAAGCCCTCTTGCCTTGCTCATTAAATCCTCTCAATACATCTTATCTCATTGGAGTTTGGAGATGTCAATCCTCGTAGGCAAGGGTCTTTAGACTCATAATGTTCAGCGATGCACCTATCAACTAACACCCTAGAGTGCAATCTTCCCATGTCCACTATGATGTAGTGGATGGTTATGCTCGATTTTCCCCAAAAGAAGGCCTTCATCGATGAATGTAAGTCCACGGGCTTCTCTTGAATAACATGCCTCCTCTCCAATAGTGGTTAGTTGAGCTAAGCATATTTCTGATTGAAGAACTTTAATCAATGACTCCTCATTTCTTTGGATAAGATAAGGGCATCATATATGCTATGCTTAGCTAGAAACCTTCTCGTGTGACCGAGGACATTGCATCAACTCTAGGTGATCCTCCATAAGCATATCGTAGACGGAGCATCTTGTGGAGGGGCTACTTGATCACTTGAACCAATGACTTACTTACTTATTATCTTGAGGTGCTACCCTAAGAGGTAGAACTTTGCCACTATGAAGGTTGACTTGGTGACTTCATGAAATGATTTAGTGAGAAGTTCTACCGCTCATGGTTCACCTTCTCCTTTTGGATCATCGAGTTGGATGACTCCAAATCAATCTCAATGGCGGACAAGAATGGATAATCCATTTCCAAATCAAGAAGAAGTGTGATCAATTAGAGTTATTATTAATTAGACTTGTAGAGCTATCTATAGCAATAAACTCAAGAAGATCATCGGTGACACAAATGTAAGTGGAATCAACTTTCTTCATTGATTTCTTAGATTTGGATAAAGGTATAAAATAGAAATCAAGTAAGTTGAGTGAGAGATTGTATACCCCTTTTTGATACAATATGGCTACTAGAAGAGAGCTGAGAGGAACTGCAACTATAGGAGTGTTAGGGTCGATTGCGCTACTATACTATCCAGGGCAAGTGGTGGTTCTCATGTGTTGGGCTCCTACCTCCATTAAGTTATCCTTAGCAACTTGCAAACCTTCCTTAGAGTTGGATATTTGAGCGCTTTAGGCACTGCAAGGGTAACTTTCGATCTTAGAAATAATTTTCTTGAAGGTTCGGGATAGGGAGATATCTCAACCTTCTTTTATCTTAAGAGAATGCATGTATCCCCATAGATTACTCTAAACTAGAAGGTTGTTCTAATAAGTATTCTTTGGGGATGACAATGACACCGACTTGAAGCTATGCTCAAGCCAATCCTTAAAGGTAATGCAATCTCTTAAGACATGACCTAACATATGGTGGTTGGGGCAATAGTTTGGATCATAACTCTTGCCCACTTCTTCCGCCTCTTAGGCTCTAGTAACTAGAAATCAAGCTTCTTTAAGAGATTTTTAAAGATCTTCCGACTACCTCCCTTAAATGAATAAAGTTTATTCAATCTATCTACAAGAGTAGGTCGTAATAGCTACACGTGGCGGTAGGAATATTAATCGATGAGAGGCGGGTGGTGAAGCGGTGAGGTAATCGGTATGATGGTCGGGTAGTGGTGAGGAGGTGGTAGGGAGGCTGGAGCTATCATCTGAAACTCTAGCTAGCACTTCCCATCGACTATTGTCACTACCCTTGATTTCTTCTCAAATGCCCTCGAGGCTTGGGCTTGGATGTTTGGTCCTAGAAAGACCTGCTTTGGCTTCTTCTTGTAGACTAGACGCCTTGTTGATTAATATTCTCGAAGGTTTTGATTGTAAAACCTTTAGCATGAAAGCAATCGGCCATGGATGTTCTTCAAAAGAATCTCACATGTTATTCAACGTTGTGGTTGCATCTTATACTATTTTGCCACAATCACAAGGCACTCGTTGGGGACTTGTGTCGCTATAACAAGACCACCTACAAGAACCCTTTGATGAGCTTAAACCACTTGATGAAGAGGTGCTCCAACTCACAAATTTCTTTACCAAACTATTTAGTAATTTGGCATACTAGTCAAACATAACACTGCTAAATTGCTAACAAACAATCTGAAAAGAAGGGCATCACTACCTCGGTGGCGGAAAAATGAAATGTGTTGGCAGGGTTCCCACTTCCATCAAAGATTTTGAAAGAAGCACACAAAACCCAGGATTGGACTACATTGAATTCTATGGGTAGAGTCTTCCCTTTGGAATAGATGAGCCACTTGGGGCTTGTCTCTTACTTGTTGCTCCACCATGTGTTTTATATCCTTCCCATGCATCGAGGTAATATCAACCACCTTCCTATCCAAGCTACCACTATCTTTCTTAGTAGGAATGCACCTAGGATGATCTCAACTCTAATCTGGCTACTATGGGAGAAGACTATGAACTTGAGTTCTAATGCGAAACCATTGCCATCAACTCCTCAATTTTCTTCCCCATCTTATCAATATGATCATCTCTCTATCTAAGGGTGGAGGAGGTGAGTTCAATGGATGACATCATCCTCTTCAAGTACAATACCTTCCGATAGTCTCATGGAGGGAGCTCTAGTATCGACCATGTGGACCTTGGCGAGTCTTCCAACAAATCATCTTCGTCAAAAGACCTTGCCCTCATCTCGATTAGATTAATCACTCCCAAAATCTATCTCTTATCAGTAAAATCTGAGAATGTCATCTAAGGAATGATCTAACTATGGTACAAATGCTCGTTGGTAGTAGATCACCTGAGAAGAAATACATCTAACACTATCCGCCACTAGAGTGCTATCTCTAGGGGATTATGTAGAAGATGCATTCTCATGATTGCTCACTATTAGTGGAGTGCTATCCGGGAGATCCACCGCCATGAGAACTACAAACTATCTCCCTTCCTGCCACATTAGCTCTAATGGTGGTGGTGGTGGTGGTGGTGTAACCACTTTGCCACTCCATCTTCACCAAGACCAAGTAGGAGGTTGAGTAGGGCAACCTCACCCTCAAAGTAGATGGAGTGAGATCTTTGGCCATAGGAGAGAGGGTGAAACCACGCCACCAAGAAGTGGAGAGGTCTCATGGGAGATCCCCTGAACTGGAATGTTCAGGCCTGCATGGTGATGTTGCTTGATCTACTGTGGTGGCTGTGGCATGTGTGTGTGAGTAGGCGATGAGAACTAGATCCTACCTTGAAAGTAGGGAGACTATCTTTGAAGTCAAGATAATTTTACCCTTAGAGGACCAATGAGGAAGTGCTAGTACGCAAAGCTAGGAGCAATTGACCATGGGAACTGAACCGGTGGAACTAGACCACCTTCCTCTTTAAGGAAGGATACTCAACATGGTAGGTCAATGCATGACTGCTGCCACCACCTCATCCTGAATAGTGGTGAGGGTCCCCCTCACTGTAATTCATGCTCCCTCAAATCCTCGGCCAAAGAAAACTAAGTGGGTGGAGTCTCGTGGAGGCGGTCCAATCAAGGCTAGATCCATCCCAAATGGAAAGGTAATGATGAACTTCAGGAGGCCATATACACGATTGCAAAAACAAATGGTATGCCTATCTTTGCATGTGTTAAAATGTAACTTGAGTCGATCTTTGCTTTAATACTTGTCCCAAGAGAGTAACAAAGATTTGGAGTTTTGAACCCACACTCAATAATTCAAATATGTTAAGTGGGTTTCATTAGAGAGATTTTGATATGTGAGGAGAGTCTTCATCATTTGACTTTGATTTATAACCCATACTTAACCAATTTAAGTAGGTTGGGTGGGGTTCAAATATTTGAAGATGTTTATGTTGTTATCTTGCTTGAAAATTCTTTTATTTTGAAAAACTTTACTTAGCAAATTTAGGTATGCTAAGGAAAGGTTGTGATTGTATATTTTGGAAATTTTGTGAAAAATCTTTGGTTGTGGTGATTGATTATTTGTGAATATATGTTGATTTGATTTGAAAGTGGGGCTTCTTATTTAACAAATTTGGTATGTTAAGTAGAGGCCAAGTGTATTTGAAATGTGCTTATTTGATTTGAAAATGAGGCTCTTACTTAACAAATTTGGAATGTTAAGTAAGAACCAAATGTCATCGATTTGTATTTTGAGAATGAGACTCTCACATAACAAATTTGATATGTTAAATGAAAGCCAAATGAATGTTTTGAAAATGAGACCCTCAATAACAAATTTGGTATGTTAAGTGGAGGTCAAATTTATATTTTGAGGATGAGACTCACTTACCAAATTCGGTATGTTAAGTGAAAGCCAAATGCATGTTTTGAAAATGAGACCCTCACTTAACAAATTTGCTATGTTAAGTGAATGCCAAATGTATGTTCTAAAATGAGACCCTCACTTATTAAATTTGGTATGTTAAGTGGAGGTCAAATTTATATTTTGAAGATGAGCTCTCACTTAACAAATTAGGTATGTTAAGTGAAAGCCTAATGTAATATGATTTGAATATATGATTCTCACTTAACAAATTTGGTATGTTAAGTGGAACCAAATGTGATATGATTTGAAAATGAGATTCTCACCTAACAAATTTGGTAAGTTAAGTAGGAATCAAATATGGCATGATTATGTGATTCTCACTTAACAAATTTGGTATGGTAAGTGGAACCAAATGTGACATAATTTGGAAATGAGATTCTCACTTAACAAAGTTGGTATGTTAAGTGGGAATCAAATATGGCATGATCATGTGATTCTCACTTAACAAATTTGGTATGTTAAGTGGAACCAAATATAATATGATTTGAGAATGGGATTCTCACTTAAATAATTTGGTATATTAAGTGGGAACAAAATGTAATATGATTTGAAAATATGATCCTTGCTTATCAAAATTGGTATGTTAAGTGGAACCAAATATGATATGATTTGAAAATGAGATTCTCACTTAACAAATTTGATATGTTAAGTGGGAATCTAATATGGCATGATTTGCTTTTGAAAAGAGGAAGCTTCAATTCTAACATATGTGAAATATGTTATGTGAAGTTTCAATTTTATGCTATGATTTTATTTGAAAATAGACTCCTCATTCAACAATTTTGAGTATGTTGAATGAACATGGTCATTTTCAAGAATGTGCTTTTGAAAAGATGGAAACCCTAACTCTAATATATGTGAAATATGTTAAGTGAAGTTTCAATTTTATGCTATGATTTTATGTGAAAGTAGAATCCTCATTCAATAATTTTGAGTATGTTGAATGAATATGATCATTTTCAAAATGTGATTTTGAAAAGAAGATTTTGATCTTGATTTTGAAAAAACCTCCATGTAATAATCGTGGGGATTATTAGGTGAGGTTTGGTTATATGAGTTTTGTGCTCTTTTGAAAATTTTATGTAAAAATTATTTATTATGTGAGTTTTAAAAAAGGTGCTTTTGGAAAGTGGCACTTTGAAAAGAAGTTTATTTTCTTAATTATTGTGATAAACCTTGCCTCACCAAGCTAGTGGTAAGGAGGTTTTAAATTTTTTCATCTCCTTTCATGGGTTAATTTTATTTTTACCTATTGGGAAACCCAATAAGGATTTGTGAACCTATGGTGAGGTCCTAAAACCTAGAGGATGTTGGCTAGCTTTGCTTAAGAATGAAATAAGCTAAGTGTCAACTGAAGGAAAGATAGTATTGGACTCATGGAATATATTGACTATTGATTATTGGAGATAACAATTGTTTACTAGAGATGGAGAGAGGAACCATCCCAGAGAGTAGAAAAATTTGTGGTGTTTATTTTTGGTTATGTGTTTGTGTGATGTGTGTGTGTGTGTGTGTATATGGGAGGGGACACCACGTAGATCTGAAGATGTACATATTAAGGTGATCGGGTACAACATCAAGGAATAGTGCACCATCTCAAAAGATAGAAATCACTATCCTATGATGGACTCACCCAATAAAGACTCTAAGGCATGATGGGTCTTTGAATGTACCAGATTTTTCTCTTACTTTACATGGATGAATAAAGTAGGATTTATTTAAACTGGGTTCTAAAGTTTCCAATGGTGTCAAGCTTTCATAGTTAATTACATCCTAAGAAATGTGAGTTCCTTAGGAATACTCAAAGTAGACAATTGTTATCCCAAAGAATTTGAAGATAGGACTATCAATAAATTGATTATATTTGAAAGATCAAATGGGATAGATCAAAAGGATAGATTTATTATCAAAGCCAAAAGGAGATGAGTAGGGAATGCTCATGATACTAGGAAGCCTAGTGAGCATCCCAAACTATCCTATGGTTAGGCTTTATATGTTTGAAATTGAGGAGAATTATATATTTGAGTTAAAATTTTATTAGAAATCTAGGACTTATAATTCCACAATACAAAATTGTGGAAATGCCTAAGAGGTGGAGATTTATGCTTGTAGTCCCAAAAAAATAGTAACCTGGATCTTAAATCTAGGGAGCTTTAGCAAAAGCCAAAGCATGACCTAAATCTAAGGAGAAAGGAGAAAGTGGGTATATTGTTTACCTCCATAAAAGAGGGTAAACTACTGACTAGAATTTATGCGTGACTAACTCTATATTTTAAAACCATGTGGTCAAGTCATATATTTTGCAAGATGCCTAGGTTGTTATTATTTGGAAAAACTAAAGTCCTTAAACCCACTCCCTAAGAGACTAGAACATGAGTGGTATAAATAATAACTTAGTCTAATAAAAATTTTATCAAATTTTATTTGATTTTGGACTCTTTATTTTGACATAGGCTATAGGATTTTATATGCCTAAATACATGATGAAATGGGTTATGGGCTAAATCAAAAGTGAAAGAGGTGTTTTCCATCATAGGCTCTCAAAGGTCAAGCCTTTTCCCTATCCGCAAAGATGGAAACCCTCTCTTAGTAAGAGTGAAATAAAATGATATGCATGATATTAAGCATACAACATCCAACTAAGGGGTTGCTAAATATTTTATTATCTTGATTTAATGGAAAAGCTTTATGTGAGGTTATGAGTTATTTTAGAAAATTTAGATAGTTGGGGTAGAAAATTTAATTTTCTAAGAGCCTAAACCGGATCCATGCCACACATTAAATCATCATACATGAAGAAAATAGAAAAATACATGCCATTTCTATTGCACAATATAAATAAATCATCAAACAATTTATAACCTCAACGTGAAAGAATAAGTCGGTTTTGCTACCGACAAAAAAGAAAAATGTGGGTAGTCGAGCTCACCCTTATACATCCCGATAATGTAAAAGAATAATTACAAATTATAAAATGATAAGTGTTATGGGGATCTTAAGTCGTCATGCTCTCTCCATTCTTCATTTGATTTGCTCCATTTGATTTGGTAGGCTCTAGGCATCACATGGCATCCCGATTAAACCTTCTAGCCAATGTTCATCCTTAACTACTATAATACTTAACCAAATTCTAATGCACAATTACATTAAAAGAATGGAAAAGTAAATCTAACTATACCTACAAAATAAGTGTTAGCTAAATACACCATAAAACCCAAGCAATTATATGAATAATTTAGACTTAGCACTCTCACATGAGTAACCAAGTCCACCTATCTAATATAGATTATGCTTAGGGGTTATAAGCAAAGAGAGAGCATTTATATTTATTTTAAGTGCCCTTAAGCATAATCTCCGAGAAAATATGATTAGGCTAATCATGACCTAATATCTAGATAAATATACACCTACATCAAAGCGATACCGCTAACATAAAGTTAGAAGTGGTGACATAATCTAATGTGTATGTTAATGCTTGTGTGGTATGTCCTAGCTAGGCTTTAGGATTAAGATTTTCTAAGTATGAAGGACATTTAATTATAAATGGTGATTTCAATTTAAATGGTTTAATTGATTTGCAAATTTTACTTAATGTTTTCTTTTGTTTCATTTGACCTACACTCAACAACTAAGTGTTATAAAGAGAAGAAAAGAGAGGATCACTCTCTTATCCCTACCTTAAGTCACTTCTAAAGCAAACTAGTTAATCAATTCCCTTTTGTGAATGACTTATTACATGCTTTAATTAGTCCTAAGTTTAGGTTCACTTTAAATAAACTCATTCAAAAGAAAGGCATCTTAAGATTAGTTGGAATAAATTAATATCAAATAACACATGTTTGTTCATTTCTTTTCCATCATATATATCATGCATATGATTAAATCCTAAGCATATATATATACAATTTATATCTTAGCACACTTAAATGATGAAAGTGAGTAAATGTAAATGTCTTTGGAATTAATATTTTGTTTATTTAAAGCTTTATCTAAATTCTTATACAAAAGCATAAGGAAAGAATCTTAAATCACATGACTAATCAACTCAACCAATTAAACAAAGTCGAATGCATATTTTTTTTTATAGAAAAGGGGGGAGTTCATTCATTAGCTAAGTACACATTCATATGCATAAAGTTTTAAATCAAGTATGTATTATTCGCACCAAAGGAATGAGGTAGGAATCTCCTTAGAGCTACTTAAAGTCGCATCCCAGGATGTCGGGACTAATATACCGCTATCCTTTGATACATATGGATGAATAAACAACTACAAGAATTGAAATCCATGCAAAAAATTATATTTTGGTTTGATTGATTTAATTTGTGTAAATGAATTAAAGCTCTATCTAGATTCGATGTCCAAATGTATAAGAATGAAATCAAGGGTATGTCACCATTATTTTGCACCAAGGGAAGAGATAGGAACCTCCTTAGGGTGCATCCACGGATGTCTAGACTAATATACCCGCTAACATTCTTACTTATACAATCAACACATGAATGTAAGGAAGAGACTTTATTTCATAAACTAATTTTATATTCATTTGCATTTCCTATGTATATATAACTAAAGTTATAATATATATGTATATTCATTCATTAATAAATTTTTGAAAATATATTTGAGATTTAATAGTGATACTAGCCACATATATTTTTAATTAAGCACATGCAAATTAACATAAAGGAAATCATTTTTTTATTTGATTAATTTGAAAGACATGAATGCATGAGTACAAGTGGAATACCATAATTTTAGCATGAATGGAAGGAAACAAAAATAACATAAGTATGTGATTTCATTCAACTAACTAACTAAAGACAATCATAATAAACAAATTCATTTAAAATAAACCAAAGTTCCTTAAAGCCATTTTTTATCTTTATTTTTGGTTTGAGTTAAGGAATGTGAAAGACGCGTTTGCTAATCTAATCTCATCCCCATGTGTGAGTTAATTTGATTTAATGAAGAGCAATTAGGTTTTATGTATTAATTAGATTGAGGTATGAATTAAGTCCATTAACCCTTGCCTACATCACCTTAAGATAATTAACTAAATAATGATGAGCCAATATGAGATGCAACCACATAAAAAGTAAATTAACAATGCTTCTAGGAAATGAAAGGGGCCTAATGTAATTGGCTCATAATTAATAGAAGAAGCTCACTTAACTATTTTTATGGTTTTCCCACACATGTGAGCTAACCATAATTTCATGAGCTATCTCTTTAGGTTATTGAACACTCAAAGAGCTACCCAAGATTGATTAAACAAAGTTAGGCTGTAAATGAATGGATTTTAAATTAATTTTATTAAGCATTTGATTAATTGATTAAATTCTTTGATTATGTTTTAATTAGAATGGTGAAACTAACAGGGAAAAGGATCAAGGAAGAGGCCTCAATCATAATCTCTAAGTCATTTCAAACACTCAATTAGGCTCTAAAATAATTAGGTTCTCTCTTATATTAGTTAATTGAATGACTAATTAATTATTTAAGCTTTTTTTAATTAAATAAATGAAAAGGCTTAATGAAATGGTTTTAAGGAATGAACCCAAACCACATCCCAAGACTTTCCACTTTTAGAGGAGATAATAAGCTTTAATTAATTTAACCACTATTAATTTACTTAATTATCACTAAGGTTGGAGAGTAATTAAGGCTTAATCCATTGATTTCCTAATTAACTATCCAATAAATTCCAAGAAAAATAGGGGAGGTGGAAGTCATCCCTCTAAATATCTGGAAAATTTAAAATTAATTGGACAACTAATTAGAGAGTAATTAGGCTAATTAATTTTAAAATTAAACCTTGATTAAGTAGAGATTACTATTCCAAATTTATTAATCATTATTTTAATGAATAATACTTTGAAATATCTTCAAAATGATCCTCATTTGTATTTTTTGGATTTTTCTAGGATTAGTTATGATTTTTTAGAAGTTTTAGCCTTAAAATAGATTAATTAAGCTTAATTAAAGCCTTAATCTCATTTGCGCGGCATGCGTGGTGCTCTCCACATGGCTCGATAAGATTGGCCACTTTGTCACATCCGTGACGGATTATGGCGACACGTTATCCCCATGGACCGTCCAGATCTAAGATCGAAGGCCATGATTCGATCCACGATTTAGAAGAAAAATCGAGGATCGCGCATGATGATTGATGCGATCGTGTTTTGATCATGTAGAAGTGACGCTAGTGATCTTCCTCCGTCGTGAGCGAAAGATGAATGTTGTCCATCTTTCCTGTTCTCAAGCTCAGAGCTCGGATTGCCTCCAAAATCATCCCACACCGGGGAGAGACACATATCCAATAGCTAAGATTCACTCAAATACACATTCACTTTACAAAGGACCAACCTATTTTCACTAGGGAGCTCGGTTTTTCATTACGGAGCTAATGCCTAGCTGGGATCGATGGAGGTAGCCATTAGAGATGAATCCCTGAGAAGATTCATGTTTGATTTAGTGTAGAATGCTCGACCAATCCGTGTGTAAGAGCCTCGCCGATCAAACCCCGGTCTCAATGGGTGGCTCGAGGATAATCGGTTGGCTTCGACAAAGTATAAGGATGGTGTGGGTGGAGGAATTGGTATTTGATCAAGTGGAGGAGGATCTTGTATAGGAGAAGCTTGTCTGCTTTTGGCTTTGCTGGGGAGGGAGGAAAGGCCGAGGAAGCTTGAGGAGGCTCTTGGGAAGTCTCAGGATTTGAGAAGGCTTAGGGAAGTCTCATGAGATGCAACCACAAAAAAAAGTAAATTAACAATGCTTCTAGGAAATGAAAGGGGCCTAATGTAATTGGCTCATAATTAATAGTTAATTAAGCCTAAGAAGCTCACTTAACTATTTTTATGATTTTTCCACACATGTGAGCTAACCATAATTTCATGAGCTATCTCTTTAGGTTATTGAGCACTCAAAGAGCTACCCAAGATTGATTAAACAAAGTTATGTAAATGAATGGATTTTAAATTAATTTTATTAAGCATTTGATTAATTGATTAAATTCTTTGATTATGTTTTAATTAGAATGGTGAAACTAACTAGGGAAAGGGATCAAGGAAGAGGCCTCAATCATAATTCCTAAGTCATTTCAAACACTCAATTAGGCTCTAAAATAATTAGGTTCTCTCTTATTTTAATTAGTTAATTGAATGACTAATTAATTATTTAAGCTTTTTTTAATTAACTAGAAACAAATGAAAAGGTTGGTTTTAAGGAATGAACCCAAACCACATCCCTAAGACTTTCCACTTTTAACAGAGAGGATAATAAGCAATTAATTAATTTAACCACTATTAATTTACTTAATTATCACTAAGGTTGGAGAGTAATTAAGGCTTAATCCATTGATTTCCCTAATTAACTATCCAATAAATTCCAAGAAAAATAGGGAGGTGGAAGTCATCCCTCTAAATATCTGGAAAATTTAAAATTAATTGGACAACTAATTAGAGAGTAATTAGGCTAATTTTAAAATTAAACCTGATTAAGTAGAGATTACTATTCCAAATTTATTAATCATTATTTTAATGAATTCTACTTTGAAATATCTTCAAAATGAGCCCTCATTTGTATTTTTTGGATTTTTCTAGGATTAGTTATGATTTTTTTAGAAGTTTTAGCCTTAAAATAGATTAATTAAGCTTAATTAAAGCCTTAATCTCATCGGCCACGTGGTTTGATGGCATCGCGACCGGTTCTCCATGGCACATGGCTCGATAAGATTGGCCACTTAAGTTGTCACATCGCCGTTCGGACACGGCGGACACATTATCCCATGGACCGTCCTAAGATCGGACGTCGATCCATCATGATTTAGAAGAAAAATCGAGGATCCGGCGCATGATTTGATCATGATGCGTTTACGATCATGTAATGAGCGGCTTGTGATCTTCCTCCGTCGAGCGAAAAAGATGAATGTTGTCCATCTTTCCTGTTCAACTGAGCTCACCCGAGCTGGATTGCCTCCAAAATCATCCCACACGGGAACACACATATCCAATAGCTAAGATTCAACTCAAATACACATTCACTTTACAAAGGACCAACCTATTTTCACTAGGGAGCTCAGTTTTCAAAATTACGGAGCTAATGCTGGATGGATCGATGGAGTAGCGTCATTAGAGAGATGAATCGTTGAGAAGATTCATGTTTGATTTAGTGTAGAATATGACCAAGAGAGCCTACTCGATCAACCGGTCTCCAATGGTGGCGGCTCAAGGATAATTCGGTTGGCCGACAAAGTATAAGGATGGTGTGTGCGGAATTGGTATTTGATCAAGTGGAGGAGGAGTCTTGTATAGGAGAAGCTTGTCTGTTTTTGGCTTTGCTCGTGGGAGGAGGAAAGGCCGATCGAGGAAGCTTGAGGAGGCTCTTGGGAAGTCTCAGGATTTGAGAAGGCTTAGGGAAGTCTCATGAATCAATTGTGTCATTTTACTGAATTGATAGGGTATACCCCTCAATTGCATTTGATAGATAGATGAGACCGTTTCCAAAATTTAGTTGATTCACGCTAGCCTGGCCGGAGTTGTCGCCATTAGTGCCACGTGGCTCACCATGAGTGGTTGAAGCCATGTCGTGCCACCCAAGGTTGGATTTGAGCAGATGGTGGGTGATTGCCTCCCTTGTGTCCATGGTGGGTTGGGCCATGAGAGAGAGAAGGGAAGAGATTACCTTTGGTCCATGGCAAGTACTAGGTCAGGAGTGGGCTAAGGTATCTTAGGAATGCCTCATTTGGCAAGTGGAGGCGCTATGGGAAAAGCAAAGTGGACTTTGCCACTTATTGCAAGAATCTATGCAAAGAGCTTTGCACATTGGCCAATTCCCTTGGATTGAGTCCCACTTGGATTTTGGCTTGTTTGGGTCAATTTGGTCTTAAGTCAACCTCAAGGTTCCATAGGTTCGCTTTGGGGTGGTTTGGCTTCATTTGGTCAAAATGGATTCATTTGGGATATATTGGTTTGGTTGACCAATTGGTCAAATTGGGTCAAACCAAGACTTGAGTTAGGTTCATATGATGATTTGGGATGTTTTGGTTCAATTGGGTTTAATTAATTTGACATTAGTTTGAATTTGACTCATTTGGATTCAAAAGGGTCAAATGGGCAAGTTCACCAATTTGACCAAATTGGGTTGGTTTAGGTGTTGAGTGAAGTTCAATTGGTTCATTGAAAGTAATTGTAAGTTTTAGTTTGATTTAATTTGGATTTAATTTGAATTTTGGCCAATTTGACCCTTTATGCCAATTTGGGCTAGGTTGGGTCAAGTTGACTAATTGGTCAAGTTGGGCTCAATCATGGCTTTGGTCAAGTTAAATGAGTGATTTGGAATGAACTTGAGCCATTGATTACAATCAATTTGGATCAAATCATGATTTGACCCATTTTAGCTTTTAGGCAAATTTGGGCCAACTTAAGTCAAATGACCAATTGGCCTTCATTTGGCTCAATTGATGGTTTGGTCATGTTCAATCAATCATAGTGGGTTTGAGTCAATGGTTTCAATCAATTTGGTATATGGTGGGTTTTGGCTTTTTTATGTTTCATTTGGGCTAAAGGTTGACTTGGTCAAAGGACCAAGTTGACTTGGTTTGACAATTCAAGATAGTTGATCACCCTTGGATGATGATGTTGATCATGATATGAGGTTTTGATGAGCTTAGTTCAATCCAATTTGGGATGGATTAGAACTAAAAGGTCTTTAGGTCACTTTAGGTCAAGTGGACCTAAATGGGTCAATTGGCTAGGTTTTTGCTTGATTCAAGTTTAATTGTATTGGTAAATTAGTTTGAGATGAAAATATATATCCAATTGCAAATGGTTTGAAGCCATATGGATTTTGGTTCATATGATAGTTTTAAGTCAAAAGGGGTCAACATGGGATTGACTTGGGTTGACTTGGATTTGGTTTGATAATTATAGTTTATGTTTAAATTTGAAACAATGATTGAAGGAATGATTGAATCATTAGGAAATTCATGAGTTTTGAATTGATTTGGGTATCATTTAGCCAAGTTCAAGAATTTGGCAAAAAGGCTAAAATTGGGAATTTATTTTGATTTGAGTTTGGTTTTGGCCACTTAGATTTATATTTCATTTATATTTGTGAGAAAAATGAGGACATAAATGTTTTATAAGAAATTCACTTGTTTGGAGTGATTTGGAAGCAAATTTGACCAAGTTAAGGGATGTAGGTCAAAAGGGCTTAAGTAGGGAATTGATTTGGTTTGATTTAGTTTGATTTGATTTGAGTAGTTTGATTTAGATTTCATCTATATTTGTGAATATAAATGAAGGAATGATTGATTTATAAAGAAATCAATTGAGTTTGGGTTGATTTAAAGGGAGTTTTAGCATATGAAGGTGGGTCCATATGGCTTAAAAGGTTCTTGATTTAGTTTGATTTGATTTGAATAGTTTGAATTTAGATTTCATTTATTTGTGAATATAAATTAAGGAATGGTTGATTTATAAAGAAATCAACAAAATTTGATTTGGTTTGAAGGAGGTTTTGCTAAGCATATGAAGGTGGTTCATATGGTTTAGGAAGGATTTTGGAGTTTGAATTTAATCATGAGTTTCAATCATTTGGAGTTGGATTTAATTTGGAATTTGGGTTGGGATTTGACTTGAGATTGATTTTATATTTGAGAAAATCAATTGAATTGGGGTTGATTTGAATTTGATTTGAATTTGCTTAGCCATAATATAAAATCAAAAGAGGAAGGAATTTTGAATTTGAATTTAATCATGGGTTTCAATCATTTGATTTGGGATTGGATTTATGATCTTGATTTGAATTTGAGGTCCGGTTTGGAAGAAGGAAGCAAGGATTGGGTTTAAGGCTATAGGGTAGGCAAGTCTTCCTAAATCCCAAGGCATAACCTCTTCCTATGGCTAACCTTTCCAAGTCTCTAAGCTTAAGTGTTCACCTAATCATAAAGTAAGACTAAGGAGCTCTTAGTGTCTATAAGAGTCCCAGATCTATGATGATGAAGTTGAGAACTCACTCCAAAAGTGAGGTCAACAATGCATAAGGAAAAATTGTGAATTAAAGTAAATAAAATAATTTCTAAAATACGAAGGGATTTTCGCCAAGCTAGTTTCCATAATTACGATATTCTTACTTTATTACAATAAATTAATGAATCCAAGCTAATTTTTTATGCATTAGTTAAGTATTATATAAAGTTTAAGTTAATTTTAATTAATATCCCAACAAGTTTCCTTAAATGGATTTAATAAATAAAGTCATTAATTTAAGATTGATTTTAATTTAATTGTGAAATAAATTGAAATAGTTTAATTGAACTATAAACAATTAAAATAAATCATGCTTGGGATGTTCAAATCATGCTATAAAAGAATAGATTTAATTTTCTATGGAAATAGGAAGAATCATATAATTTAAGTTCAAAATAATTTGAACTTAAAAATTCAATTTAATGACTTTTAAAATTTGAAAAATAAGGGAGTTATATATGAAAATATTTTGAATAAATATCACATGATTTATTGGCTAAAATATAATGAGAAATTTGGCCAAAATAATGTGAGGATGATAGGAAAGAGAAAATTGAATAATAGGATAATTTAAGGATAATTTAATTTTCATGCAATAAATATATGAATAAAATTATGATTAATCTCAAATGATTTAATGAAATGTGAGTTTAATTTATAACAACATATTGAATAAACTTAATTTATGCACTTAGTTTATATTACCCAAGATGGATAATTCAAGGAATAACTTTAATTTTAAGATATAGAAAATATAAATAATTTTAAAATGAATTATTTTGAAATGAATGAATTAATTATATTATGTTAATAAGCTTTAATTTACCTTAATATAGTGATTCCTAAAAAAATGTCTAGCCAATTCAAGTCAAATAGCTTTAGCTTTTGAATTTGAGAAAAGTCTTGAGTTGTAGAATTTTTATGCACACTTGAATTTAAATTGATTAGTAGTATTGAACATATGTTTGTTATCATCAAAATCAACCTCATATAGGAGCTCATGAAGTCAACAATGAATATAGAACAAAATAATGAACTTATCAAATCTTTAAATCAAAATTGAGTATGACTTTAATATTAAAGAAAATTAAAAGTCTAATCAAATTAAAACTTAACATTATTAATTAATTCTTAAGTCATTAATGAAAAGATGAGTTCAATCAAATGAAATTGCAAATAAAACTTAAACTTTAGTCAAATAAATTAATAAATTTTAATCAAATGAACTAAATAAACAAGTCAAACATAATCGAGTCAAATTAAATAATTATCAAACTAAAATAATCAACATACAAATCAAATAACTAAACTAAACGATCAATCTCTTAGTCAGAATTTAAATAAAAGATCACTACAAACTTTAACTAAATTACAATTTAATCAAATTAAAACATATTAACTAATTCAAATCTAACCTAAATTGAAATATAAGATCATTAAATTTAACCAATATTAAAATTATTTGATCAACATAAGTCATATAAAATTCAGTTAAAAAATCTTTAAAGTGAAACTTAAAGAATGAATCATCATTAATTAAAAATTAAATATTAATTGAACTGAACTAACATAAAGCACAATCAATATCAACAAGCAAAATGCATAAAGCTAAAACAATCTCAACAAAATTAATTTTAAAATTTAAACTAAATCAAACAAATATTAATTAAATTAAACTTAATTCAATCCTGAAATAAATTTAAAGGGTTAGTTAAGATAAAATTGTATACCTAAAACCTTAAATAAATTTGTGTGTCAAAATACATAAAAAAATTATTTTGTTAAGTGCATACCAATCATTATACCTCATTAGAGAGTGAGGCTCTTAGCTTTCTTTTTTTAAATACAAGAGCTCAGCAATCTTGCATAGTATAAGACTAGACTTATAGTTTAAAATTGATTGATTAGTGGGCAACCCTTCCAAGTAGAAAATAAGTCCAAAAGAGTTAGGGATAGGTCTATTTCCTCAAGTGAGAAAACATAACCAATAATTTCCATAAATTAGACTAGCCTTTGACTTATATCAGAAGCACTTTTAGACTTAGGTCATGGGATAAATCTATAATAAAATAAATTATGTTCCACCTCTCTATGAAGTTCATTAGAGAAATTCTAGATCAAAGATTAAGATCAAATCCATTATGTAATATATTTATCTTTTAAGATAATATATATATATATATATATATATATATATATATATATATATATATATATATATATATATATATATATATATATATATATATATATATATATTCTTTAATAACATATTTAATCACTTAAATAAGTACCTCAAGATCTGTTGTCATAAATTTTCTCCGAAGAACCAAAGAATATGTTGAAATTAAATTTGTTCGATGGCGTGATGCATGACCCTATTCAGGCACATGAGAAGTAGGGTAAGAGCAGACTAGATGACATAAAGATTATAAAATTCTATGAATTTACATTATCTTAGAATATGAGTACAAGTTTGCATCGGAAGAAAAGAATTAGCTCTCTCCTCTCAAGAATAATAAAAAAATTAGAAAAAGGTCCTCTACATCTTAAACTTCCCACGAGTGGTTACAAAATGAAACTACATGTCAATTTCTAGAAGCTATATATTTATAATATAGTGATATTTGTTCGTATTCTAGAGGTTAAAAGATTATTGTATGTTGAGTGGTGAATTATGATAGTGAGCATGATGCATGACACACAAACGAGGACACATGCGTCTGACAGACGGGACACTTTATTTTTAAAAAAATACCCAACACATTGCGAGAACATTATAATAATAATTAAAATTTATGTATATAAATTAAATAGATAAAATATTAAAAATAATAAAAAATAAGTCATTTAATTAAAAATTAAATTAATTACTTAAGTTATATATATATATATATATATATATATATATATATATATATATATATATATATATATATATATATATATTAATAAATTTTATTGTACTTAATAATTTTAATGAATAATATTTATTAATTCTAAATTTATAAATTTAATTATAATTTTTAATAATTTTAATTATTTGTAATAAATATATTTTATTATTCATTCTTTTTTCCTCAAATATCATTCTCTAAATTTTTAAAACTCTCTACAATAATTTCAAATATAATAAACTATATTTTAAATATTTTTATATAATTTTAATTCAATTATTTAAGATACGTGTATCTCTTTAATTTTTAATATTATTTTAATCGGATGTGTCTTTTTTCTGGCATGTGTGGCGTGTGAGCGTGTCGGTGTCGATATGTGGACCTTTATATGCCTAATTTTAAGAGTGTCGATAGTAGTGAGTCATCCAATTGTGGTTGCTAGATTATGGCGAGTTATTTCATTATCACTCATGGGAGGCAAATCTTAGGTTCTCCCATTTGATTGCTTGCATAGATGACTTATTCTTGAGTTCTATATATTAGTTTACCTACTAGGTCCTTGTGAGTATATATATATATATATATATTCAATAAATTCTTTTACTTAATACTTAAAAAATAAAAATATTTAAAGAGATATATTTGACATAATAAATTTTCTCACCTTTATGGAAGAAGAGAATGTTGCCCTACACATACACACAAATAGTAATGAAATTGTAAAAAAAACAGGAATATAGTAAATTTTATGTTCAATAGAACTTGAAAATGAAAATAAATTTTTTAAAAGATTAATAGTTTGTTAATTAATGAGCAATCCTGTTTCAAAGTCATCACAAATTTTATGCGTGGATGTTCATAAAATAAAATAAGACTTATTTCTGGGTCAATTCTGTGGATGTTAAAGTTATATATAACATAAAAAATTAATGTATCAAAAATTCAAAAAATAATTAAAAGAAAGTTCTAAGTGCAAATTAGAACATTAGCAGCAAGTGAAAAAGTGTGTTATATTTATAATACAAGAAAGAAAATGCTTATCAATGGAAGTTTATCTAGTTCTATAATGCATTGACATTCCTAAAATTGTGATTTGCATTGTCTCACTTGTAACATACACTAACATGTGTTGAACACATCTTTGCCATGCTCAATTGAAATTTAAGTTATAAACTTATAGCATATTTCTTAATTTATAGCCTGTGCATCATTGATAGCTCTCTTATATGATTATCCTATCCATCTCCCTCATAAGGCATGCTTAGAATTTCTCGTGTGATTGTAGAGCATTATCGATCATCATCACTGACTTCACTGTCACCATTGGTGCTAAAGTTAGTGTATTCACACTTGCCGCTTTTCCCTTAATGCTTTTATAAAATCTATAAAGTTTTTTTTTTCTTCTTAAAGTTCATATTAGACTTAAATATCTTATATTTTTTTACACTTAATACTCTATTTATTTTATTTTTAGATATATTATTTATAATTTTAAGATATAAGAGTCTATGACACCCAAGAAGAGGGGTGAATTTTGTAATTCAAAAATTTTCAAGTAAAAACTTAATTTTAATTTTTTATAGAATAATTAATGAAAAATAAACTTAAATATTGATTATATCATAAGAAAAAATAGTAAAATAAAGAATAAGTGTAGAAATGAAAAAAGATAAGAGGCATAGAGATTTTTACATGGTTCAAATGAACTAAAAATCAGCATATCCATGTCTAGCAACTCATGCTAGAAATTCACTAAATCAATGAGGTGATAAAAATCTCTTGTACTTATCTACACCGAGCATGTACAACTTAAAACTACATAATTTTCTACACCTGGCAAGTACAAACTCCAAAGTGCACACTTCTTTTCATGGGTAAGTACAATCCCAATAATGTAAAAATCCCGGACATAAACCGGAGAAAGGAGATGTTCAGGTTTGATGGTTCAACCTAGAATTGAGTTGACCGATGATGTAATAAATATTTAAATTATTAAAAATAATCTAAATAATGAAATAATATAAATATATGATAGACATAAAATAAAATAAATAATATATAAGTAATATTTTTAATAATTATAAATTTAAAATCAAATTAAAATTCATTGAGATATAATTATAAATTTATTATATATCTAAATATGTGTATATTAAATATATTTAAATATTAAGAATAAGTTTTATATAGATTTATAAATATTAATATAATTTATAATAAACATATCAAGTTTTAATGTAAAAAAATTATTTTAAAATTTATAAAATATTAATAATATAATATATAATATGTAAAATATTTAAAATATATTATTATAAAATTTATATTCTGAAAATAATTTATTTATATTATAAAAAATTTATAATAAGAGTATAAAGTTAAAAATTAAAATGTAATTTTTTATTTTTAGATTTAAAAGCCTATTTAATATTTTAAAATCTCAATTCTTTAGTTTAATAGTCCAACTCAAGTTTCAACATGTTTCTAAAACTTTTATATAGAGAAAAAACTTTCCAAACAAAAGTTTTGGGCCCACCTAATTGGTGTCTTGACATGATAGGTTCATATTTATATTATAAATTAATTTATATTAATAATAATAAAGCTTTTAAGATGTATCAAAAAATTTTTAAAAATATTTAATTAAAATATTGTGTTCAATTATTAGTTAAAAATTTTAGTCATTTCATTAAAAAATTAAAAGGAATTAAATAGGATTCACTTGAACAAGTTGGTTTTATATAATCGATTAGTTTACTGATTGAACCAAGGTTCAAGGTTCAATGTTTCTCACGGTTGAATCGGCTTGTCCGATCCATTTTTAAAACAGTGATCCCAAGAATTTCAAAGTAAAAAAAAATAAAAATACAAGGATTAAATTCTAACTCTTAGATTTTAAAATAATTTTGCTCAAAATTTCAATTAATCAATAATAAGAAAAATAAAATAGAGCTTATAATATATTTTTATACTTATTTTTATTTTTAAAATATGCAATAATATGAATTTAAATGTGCTTGATATAAAGTACTTGAAACAAATCTAACCTTTGAAAACACTTGCCAAAACCTTGAAGATGAAAATTTTGAAATGTAATAATTTGAAAGTCTTAAAGATGTGATCTTACAGATAAAACACCAATCTATAATGATATGTAATATGCAAATCACTTGAAAGATGAATAAACAAGACTTTAGAAAAACTTTAGTAATGTTAAAACAAATCATTTTCAATTAATATAAAGCAACTTTTAATTAATTAAGGGTTAAATTAAAAAAGATGTTTGAATTAATTTGAAAATAAAATAAATTAAAAATCCTTAATAGCATGGGACAGTCAAAACTTGTTAAGTGGGAGTAAATTGAGAGTTAATGTAAGATACTACATGGATTTAATTAATTAATCAATCAAAAATTATTTAGGAAAGTGTTTGAAAATAAATAAAAAAATATTTAATTTAATGATAAGGTAGGTACAACCAAGACATTCCATATAAGAATCAATCTCCAATTAATGTAAATTCATTAATTAGAAATCAAAGGAGTTTAATTAAGAAGAATTTAAAATTTAAACATAATTTAAATTGAAATAAAAATAGATATAAGGAACTGGCCAAATATTAGCATAAATAAAAATCTAAAATAAAAGTGCATTAAATTCAAAGCTATTTGATTTTAAATTTGAATTAAGTTAAATAAATTCGAATAAAATAAATTTAATCAATTAGAATAAGTAAAGTGCCGACCAACCAATTCTAAAATGAATAAAGGTTTTTTGAAAATAATTTAAAGCAACGTTCAAATTTGAAATTCAAATAAATTTAAATTTTAAAAATATATTAAATAAGAAATTTCGTATAACAAAATTTTAAATAAATCAAATAAAATCTTTCATACCAAATTAATAAAAAATTCGGCCAAGCATGTGGGTTCAACATGATTAAGTGCAAACAATAGGATATGAGAAAAAATGAATAATATGAGTGGCAAAAATATTTTGAATAAATAAATAAATAAATAATGTCACATACTAAAATAAATAGATAAAAAATTAATTCAAATATGAAAAAATTTTAAAGTTTATTTTTAAAAATAAATTTATTTAACAATTATTATTTATTTGGCAAATTGATTTGATTTTTCTAAGCTGACTGAATAATTTAAATCTAATAAAATATTTAAAATAAACAATTAATATTATTTAATTATATATTTATCATCATTAAAATTAAATAATTATATTTTAGAACTCAAGGAGTCGATAATAAAATTTATATTACCCTCTCAGGTACGTATTAGTATACTATATTTTTAATAATGAATATATATCATGTATATATATTCTGTTCGTGTACTTCTATCTTTGCATTGTAGCTATCTGAGCTCATTTGTCTTGACACCAAAGCTCCCTCTTTCCATTTCGCTCCCACTTTGGCTGATCCCTGCGAGCGCGCTTCATGTTCTCTGAAATTCCCATGCGAGTTATGACCACGCCGCTTGAACACGACTACATAGGCCTAGCGGAAGTCTGCTCTTCCTATGAGAGTTCCTCCTACAAGCTCGCCGACGGCGATGGGGAGAACCTTCGGGGACTGAACTCCGACTGGGGCTTCCGGGCTCTGAGTCTCCGACGCGCAAGAAGAAGTTAGGTCTCACTCTTGGCTTACAGCTGCCCAAGAGCTTCGCCACTGGAGCAAAGAGGGGGTTCTCAGATGCGATTGATGGAAACAGTGGGTTTTCTCTGGGAGGGGTGGATCCGAGGTGGAAATGGGGAAAGGTGGCGTCTTGTTCTCACCTAGGGCTTGCGATGGCGGTGAAAATGACGTGTCCAGGAAGGCCGTGCAGGTGAAGGAGAAGAAGACTCAGGGCCCTTCTTCTGCAGTAAGTTCAATAGTTTGTAACTAGGGTGAACTCTTATTTTGTTGAGTGGTTTCATAGGTCTTTCCTATTGATAGCTTTCTTGGTGATTAGGAAACAGAGGTGGAGCTTTGTGTGGGATGTTGATGAGATATACTATGAATATTGTTGCTGTTTTGTGCCATTGATTATCAGAATTACTATTGTTTCAGCGCTGTTTTTCTAAAGAAAACAGAGAAAAACTGTTATTGTTTGTTGGATTATGGAGGAATAAGCGATTGTTATTGTTTTTCTTTCTTTTACGTATATTCTGCCAGCGTAGCAAGATTTTTGTTTCTGAAAATATAAACTTTTGAATGCTTCATTGTTTTAGATGCTTAGCTTTTTTTTTTATGACTTTTACATATCTGTATGTATTTTCTGTTCTTTTAATGATCATTACGTCATCTTTTGTTTAATGTTAATCTCATTTCACTTGCTTGAAGACTTTGGGGAAAAGGAGAAGATGAATCAGTTATTACTACTGAGAATTTGTCTCTTTCAGTTTCTTCTTTGATCAAATTTCAGAAATAGTGTAAGTAGATTTTGTTAATTTTGTCCGATTATCTGGGAACAAAATAACTTGGGATACCCTAGCTAAGATTAACTGAGGATACACTATACTTCTTTTGAATTACATGACACTTTTTTTCTATTATGTCAGATTATAGTTTCTGTTTTCTGGAATAGAAAAGAACTCCGAGCGATCTGATGGAAATGCCTTGCAGTTTACGGAGATATATCTTGTTTCTAGAGGATAATTAAGTTCAAGATATCCTCATCAACTTTCTTCTTGGATTATTACCCCTTGTTCAAATGTTATAAATTGTTTTTCTCTTAATGCCTTTGGTTTTGCCTTTTGGTTTTACCTTTCGATAGTTAAAGGGGTACCATGTTTTCCTACTGATTTCTTTCTTCCTAATTTTTTAAAGTATTTCCTTTATGTTTTGCATTTCCCTGCTACTTCCTAAGATCTGTAAAGATTAAGTTAAAGGTAAAGGATTCTTAAACTTGATAAAATGTATAAGGGCGCAGATTGTAGGTTGGCCACCCATCCGCTGCCACCGTAAGAATACTGTAGCCACAAGCTCATCAAAGAACAAAGGTGATGCTGATGGCGGACGTCTTTATGTCAAGGTTAGCATGGATGGAGAGAAAGGTCGACTTGAAAACTCATTGCAACTATAAGGATCTTTCTGCAGCTCTTGAGAAGATGTTCAGTGGATTCACCGTTGGTGAGTTCTTTGACATTTTCTTGTGATTGTTAAGAACCATAGGGTCAGGGATAAGAGTTGAGTGTGAGCGTTTATGTCTACTATTTCTGTGTAGTTATCATTTAGTTGGGGATGAATGCATAACTGATGGAATGCAGTTTGGTTTCTTTAAAATTCTGTATTAGACCAATTGGTTCAAAGCTTAATCTCATTGTATCTGAACATTAAATAAGTATCTATTTTTCTTATATGTTCCTTCCATATTTAAAGCTTTCTTTTGATATTGCAACAATCGCACAATTCATATATATTTATATATCTAATACCTAAATTTTATTATTTATATAAGTAACATCTAAATCTTTAATATTGTATCAAAAATATTACTATTACTAACTTTTAAAGTGAAATCTACCTTTTCATGGATAGAAAAAGTAGTATATATGTAAATATTAAATTTTAGGTATAGATATGTTAATCATTAAGAATTGTGGTATGTATGTAAATCTTCTATATTTTTTATATGGTATCCAAAAATAATTATCTTTTAGTTCTTTTCTTTTAAATGCAATTTTGACTTTGCAAATTTGATTCACATGAGGAGATTAAGCATAGCTATTCAACTACTAACTTGAGGACTTAATGAAATGATCACTGTTTCTTCTCTTATTGATACCCTTTGGTTGGATTTTTCTTCTAGTAAGTCAGTATTACAGTGAGGGAGTTTACTTAATTCTGTAATTTGTGGTGTTCCAGGCCAGTACGTGTGTCAGGGCATACATAATAAAGATGGGCTGAGTGAAAGCTATTTGGCAGATCTTCTTAATGGTTCAGAGTACGTGCTCACATATGAAGACAAGGATGGTGATTGGATGCTTGTGGGTGATGTTCCATGGAAGTAAGTTTTGTTCCTCTTACTATGAAGTCTGTGGTTGTGGTTTACATGAAAACTACCAACAGGTGATCAGTACATTTATTTACAAACTCTTAGATTTCCTTTGTCAAAAGTAAACTAGGACTGTATTATAGTGTTTAGGTAGAGCAGATGTGCAAACATATTTTGTTAATGTATGTGAGAAATTTTAACTCATGCTTCTGAATTCCTTTGCCCTCTGTTGATAAGTTTCTTTTATTTTTCTTTAAATAATAATTTTGTTAGCTTTTCTTCTTGTATGGATGGGATTCAATTTTTCTGGGCTGCGCTAGCCATCATTTATAGTTACTGCATATTTTATTTGTTATTGATTTCTTACTATTTTGTGGAAATTTCAGGATGTTCATTGATTCCTGCAAAAGAATGAGAATTATGAAGGGCACAGATGCAATTGGACTTGGTATGCTTCATGTTCTTAAAAATAAGTTTTCGAGCCAATGGAAATAAGTGGCTTTTCAGGTTGCATGAATCTGTTTGTTGGGCTGTGAAGATTTTCTTCTTGTATTAATTTGCATGGATATCCATTGAACTGATCTTTAGTATTTCAAGCTTTTTCCAGAGGATGAATGCCATGTCCTTGAATAAGTCTGAATATACCTCTTACCAAAATTTATAGCAGTTGATGCTTTTTTTTTTTAATGTTTAAAGGTTGATAAATTCTTGCCAAACATTTACTGTAACTAAACCTAAAATGTTTATCTCTGACAATCTGTTACCTTAAGCTTAGATTCTTGTGGTTAGCCACCCATAACTTATTTTTTATTTTGGTTCTGGGACAATTGTTTTCACCCAAAATTGTTTTCTCAAACTGACTTACAGGAGGGCCATGGAAGAACAAAATCTTAACTAGCATTTTAACAGCTGCTACAATGGAAGTCCAATCAATGTTCAAAGGTGCAAGTTGATATCTCTTATAACTACGTCTTATAGTTTTTTTTTTTTTGTTTGCATATACTACTGAAACTTTCAATTAGCTTCCTATGTTGCCTTAGATGTATAAAGTTTATCGCCAAAATTGTACTGTTTGTTTTATTTGTGTAAATGTTTTAGTTATTCTATGATAATGTTTAATATGCTTGTATTCCATCAAAATATTAATTATATTTTTGCTCACTCATATCTGTGATGTGGGATTTAAATCTATGATCTTTGATAATAATTTTTAGGACTTTTAGCAATAAGATTAATTAGCACCCGCACCCACACATCAAAGTATTGTTCTCCTTCATTTACTGTGAAGTTTTGTTTTTTTATAAGTAAAGTGATTCGGGATTAGAAGACAAGATGAATGGCTTTTTTCCTATCTCCACATGTGAAACTTTTATGTGATTGATTGAGTGGTCTGTTTGATCAGTAACAGGCCATGATTGGCAGGTGTAATCATTTTTCTTTTGACCTGAAAAGCTCGTTTGATTAAATAAATTTCTATATTCAGTTCTTCCATCATTGATAATCCTTCCATGTAGGTTTTTCTTGCTACAGCTGAGTTGCTCTAACGATTCAAACCCAACACTGCTTTACTTGGGAAGCTTGTTTAGCAGCACCAATGTTTATAAAATCTGGTGACGTTGCTGTGCTGAAAAAGGGGAAAAATGTCAGTCTACTTTTTTTTTTTTAGCCAGGAATAAATTAAAATGTGAAAATAAACATGATTTGAAAAAAAAAAGGCTTTTCCTTGCCATAAAATATAGGCCTTTACCTTGGAACGATGAACCTTTTTTGTCTGCCTGTTTTGGGTAAGCATAGGATCGTTGCGCTTGTATTCATTGTGGGATCTGATTACAATGCCCCTTTTGATTTACTCAAGATTTTTTTTTTTTTCAATGGTATCCACCCAACATTATCTCTTGTGGGTTGAGATGTGTGATTAATCTCATGCTTAGCGTGTATTAAATGTGTGTCGGGTTTTACTCACTTTTTTTCGAACCCTCGAAGAGAATCGAACTGGCGACTCTTATCAACCAAACTAAGAGGCCTCAAGTTTTTAGTTGGTGTTATCCGTGGGTTGAGATGTCGATGATTAATCTCAAGTCTTGTCATATTCTAATTCGCTTTTCATTGACACCTCCTCGAGAATTGAACTCAGAGACCGTGCTCGCCTTATCAACCAAGCTAAGAGGAGGTGGGTCTCAAGATTTTAGTTGGGTGTTATCCGTAGTTCAATCTAGGTCAGCCGTGAGTCGAAGCTCAGCCATTGAGCTTGAGCTTGAGCAAACCGAGCTCGAATCAAGCTCATCGAGCACATAAACCAAGCTCGAACTCGGCTCGTGTACAAAATTAAGCTCGAGCTTGGCTCAGTCGCTCGTTTAGAAGCTCGAGCTTGGCTCGTTGAGTAATGATTTAGGCTCGTTTATAGGCTCGTTTTGAAGATAATTTCATTAAAAAAGAGCAGCAAAAAAATTTAAAGAGCAATTAAAAAATTTTAAAATATTTATTAAATTAATTTGAATCTTTTGAGATATTTTTTATTACAAATATATGAAATTCTAAATTACAAAAAAATGTAAAAAAATTAAATGCAGAAAAATGTATCTGTTTTATTACAAATTAATTTTTTTATTACAAGAGGTTTTGTAAATTTTTTTTGTAATGAAAAGAACAATAACAACAACAACAAAACATTAGGTAGCTACATGAATCCTTCATCTCCATTGAAAAGAAATTACAAAAAAATTATAAAATATTGAAAGAAAAAATTAAATGCTCAAACAAGAGGGACATATAAGTTACAGAATTAAACATTCAATTTTCATATTTTTACAAAAAAAAAAGAAAACATAGAATTAAATTAAAATTAACATCTTTATTGATCCATGATTTTAGAGTCTTTAATGGAGAAGTAATTCAAAGCTACTCTTGTATCCAACCACCTAATCAAAAAATAAAGACTAAGAGAAAATAAAATTATAAGCATCTTAAATGAGGCAATTACCCAATCATAAAATATTCTACAACATACCAATGGAAGGAAGGGCATAATTATAAAGAATAAGAGAAAATAAAATGGATAAAGTTAAGAAAAGGCTCAGGCTCGGTTATAAATTATAATCATCTTAAGAGCAAATATTATATGTAAGCTCCAAACTTGAAAGAAGGGTTAATTACATATAGTCTAAATAAAAGAAGAAGATAGAGGAAACATCATTGCCATCACACCGGCCCTACCTGTAGCCCATCATCCAAGTCCATCATCCGATAAGGAAGGGGTGAATTATTACTAAAAGAAGATAGAGGGAAACAACAAATACTACAATAAGGGGTGGATTATTCAAGAAATCAAATAATCAAAATATATGTAATATTAAAATAGCAATCTCCACATCATCTGATGTAGAAAAGGTTCAACTAATATAGCCAAGCAACAAAATTAACATCTATGATAAGAATAGATAACAAGAAATGAGATCAAAATAAGGTGTTCAATCAAAGTTCAAACTAAACCCATGTCAAGCAAACATATTCCATTAAAATGACCAATATCACATCACCATTAGCATTATTACAAAAACAACAATATGGCGTGTAAAGAATGAGAACATAGACAACATTCACAAAATCATTATGTTGCTTTCAAATAATTGTCTATTAAATTGATGAAATGAAAATGGTGAGATGAATGCATCAGAACTATAAAGTATAAATCAAGCTAAGATTTTATTAGAATGATGAATAGAATAGCATCTATTGGAAAAAAGGTTGTTGAAAATAATTTAGGTGGTTTGAACGCAACAACAAAAGGTATAAAATAAATCCATTAAATTGATAGATAAAATTAGCTTTGAAGGATTAGGGGAAGAGAAGATGGGGACCGTAGCCTAGATAGAACTTGATGGAAAGAATTTGTGAAGAATAGGCTTAGCACCTCTAAAAATTGAAATGGCCAATAAAATTTCCTTCCATGAGCCATTGTTTCACCTCACTGAAAAAATTCAACAATTAAAACTAAAACAATATAAAGGCAATATATCGATTTTGCTCATTCTTCCTTATCATGCATTGATAAGAACAAGATAATTACAGAAAACAAGTAGTAGCCAACCACCATAAGGCCAAAATCGAGACTTAAGGAAAAAATCGAGACATAATTACGAAAAAATTAAGCTTATAATCGATTGCAATAGAGCCAACAATATAATTACAGAAAACAAGTAAGCATCCACACCAAAGGCAAAAATCGAAAAGAAATTAGAGTTTACTAATGCTTGCTCAACAAGTGTTTCAATTCCACCTACTCCAAAAATATATAATCAACCAACCATCAATATGAATTAAGAAAACAACATAATTACAGAAAAAACAGTGAGAGTAGCATCCATGCATAAAAAAATCGAGACAAAGTCATTTAGAGTCCACTAATATTTGCTCAACAAGTGTTTCAATTCCACCTACTCAATAAAATATAATCAACCAAACCATAAGGCAAAATTGAGACAAAGAAGACAACTAGAGGGCATTGATTCAAGCTCAAAAAAATTTTAAAAGTACCACACATCCAAGAGATGAGCAACTATGTTAAAAGCAACATCCAAGGAATATATGAGCAACTAGTAGTATCGACTTAGCTACCGCACACATCTAATTGATGAGCAACTATAATAAAGCTACCAACATCCAAGGAATGTTTGAACAACTTTATAAATTTTGATTTCAAAATCAATAGCATCAAAATATCATTATCAATTTCCTTCTAATATTTCCAAAATTATCACTTTTGTATAGATTAATATTTAATCATAATATTTTAAAATGTCTACTAAACAAAGAATTGCAAATAATTATAAAGAGTTTAAATGTCAAATATAAACCACATAAAGTACATTTAAAAAACATGTAAAGTCGACTCTTCATATTCATCCACTTTTCCTTTTACTCTATAGAGGACTAGGGTATCTCAATCTCTTCATCTTCATCCTCTTCCTAATAAATATTCAATATATATATTAATATCATTAAAAAAAATTATACTAAAAAAAAAAATTGGAAGGTAAATAAATACCTTAATTCTCCCTTTCAAGCCGTAATGAGAACGAATCCAATTAGACCCTATGAGGAGAGAGCACAATTTCAACTCAAGCTTTGGCGATAAGTATCAACAACTCTCTCTGCTAAAGGTCACTCGAAGCAACGTACTAATTGGAATAGATAAAATATCAACACCCATTTTGAGAGTATCGATATTTAAGATGCATTTTTCACCAAACAATCATATCAAAACTACTACCTTGGAATTATCTCTAACCCATCTTCAAGGTAGTTATCCGATCGACTTGGTGGGCCTTCTACTTGATTTTTTGATAGATAAGCGGTAAAATCATGTCAACCACTATATTTTTTGTGCAAGAGTATCACGTTGCGCATTGCTGTCTACTTTCACCTCTAAATGTCCCACTACTTGTAGTATCGGTTTACTTCAAGGTATTCATATTCTTCATATAATTCATATAGTAAAGTATGAACATATGCAATATTATGATTGCTTTCATTTCATAGATCATAGGTAAAACTCAATGACAAATTTCATTCGTGGGTCCATAATTGCACCAAATGCCATCGAGAAGGTTGCATTCCCAATATTTTTCAATTTTTTTTCATTTTGCAGTCATGTGCTTGATGAAGTCATCGAGAAGATAGTGCATCATCATTCGATTACTTTTTTTATAGTGCAAATTTGTGAAACAAATTAGATGTTGGGTATTCGGTTTGAAATGATATTAGTTGCCTCATTAAAAAAATCAAGAATATCACAAACCTTTTCTATTTTATTCCATTCATCTTGTAGGGCAATAACAATATGTAATCTCCCTCTCAGTATGAAAAGAAAGCTTCTTTTAGTTGAAGTGCAACTATTGTATGTAGAATTCCAGCGTGTTGGGCAATCAATGATAAGTTTTCTTGTTGGTAGTTGTAGCGTTGAACAACATTAATTTCATTAGTCTACCTTGAAGCATTGATAAAATTAAGCGTGTCGCGGATTTTCTCAACAACAAATTCTATACATTTGACCCCATCTTTCACCATTAAATTCAAAATATGTGCACAACAACGTACATGGAATAGTCTTCCCCAAAGAATAATTTTTTCTTATCAGTAAACTATCTTTTAATAACTTGATAGCATCATTATTTGATGCATTATCAACGATATGGTAAATATTTTATTTTCAAGATCATTTAGGGCTTATAGAATGTGTCAACAATTTGAGTATGTGGAGGTGGTAAATGTAAAAAAATAGAACTCTTTTTTGCAATTTTCGGTTTGTGTCTACATAATGTGTAGTGACCATATAAGATATCCGTTGATTCTTTGATTTCCAAATATCGATTAATAAACTCACTCTATTTATACTACTCAATGAATGCTTTAATTTTCTTTTTTCCTTTTCATATACTAGCATCACATCACCACGCGGTTGTTCTAGAATTTAGAAGTATGGTGACATGGACTTCAAAACAAGATTAAATCCAAATTCTTCTGTCCATTTGATTCACTTAATTGATATAATGAGTTTGTCAAAAATTTTTGTAAACTATTTTTTAACACGATTATACATGCTCTAAATGTGTAGTTGCGATTACATGTGCTGAATACATTCCTTTTTTCATTTGCGGATGAACAACTTCTTTAAACTCCAAACGTGATGTTTTCTTTCTTTTCTTAATTCAATTGATTTTCAAGATCGTATATCATCACCCTTGTCAACCAAATCATTAATAACTTCATTCTCCCCATATTATTAACATCTTGTTGTTACGTTCCTCAATATCAATTTGGACACCCAATTGGGTTATCCTTGCTTACATCCACTAACACATCCTCTCCAAGTGGTGGTGTTGCCATTTTAAATCTAAAACAAAAAAATGATAAATTACAACTTAATGAATGAAGAAGATAATTGATTTATAAAATATTAAAAACTCAAAAATACCAAATTGCTCCGTATATTTGCACTTTGTAATAATAAAAAACTCAATACTCGTCTTATCCAACAATTACGTAATTCCGCAATATAGAAACTAATTACCAACATAGAAAATCATTTCATTGCCACAGACACATAGCGATTTATAAAGCATAATGAATTAACAAAAGAATAATGAAGCGCTCCATAACATAACATGTAATATAAAAAAGGCACCAAGTATGTCATAATGAATTTTAGGTGGTGAAGTCCGGCACAAATCCTACCAAAATAGTTGGAAGAATCGAGATAATGATCATAAATGATAAAACTACTTAATAAATACTTACTACAAATCACGAAAGTTCACACATACCATCATCCAACAACATCCCAAAATAGCAATTGAATCATAAACCATCAAATAACCATAAACAATTGAGGTTAAGGCGCATTGAACCAAGTTCTTGACACTAAACAAAATTGATTTCCGTTGTTGAACAACGACACACCTACAAGTTACATAAACAAATACAAATAATTAACACAAGTTACATAACATAGCCATTACTCACTAAACCTAATCCAAAGAACATCATAAGTTGATTCACAACCAACATCAAAACCAAAGAACATCGATTTTAGGTGGTGAAAGTCATCACAAATCCTACCTAAAATAGTTGGAAGAAGCAGATAATGACCATAAATGATAAAACTACTTAATAACTATTTCTTGCCACAAATCGAAAGTTCACACATATTTACCATCATCCAACAACCAGTGAACAATAATTGAACCATAAACCATAAGAAAACCATAAATAGATTGCACATTGAGCGAATTCTTGAACTAAACAAGCGAGGATAATCAACACAAGTTACACAACCGAACATAGCCGTTACTCATTAAACACATAATCCAAAGAACATCACAAGTTGATTCAACCAACATCAAAATCAAGAACAAGAAAACCTAATTTGAATGGCTTCACACCTAATCGGAAGCATCATCAAATCGAAATACCGGATGTGAGCATAAAGAAAATGAACGACCAACCAAGATCAAGTCGATCTTGCTTGAGTGAGAAAAATTTGAAGCTAGGAAGATGGGGAACTCAAACCGACACGAGAAGCGAGGAGAGCTGAGTAGAGAGAAAGGAGAGAAAGGAGACTTCGATGCGGGCCGAGTGGCGAGGCGATTAATGACGGCCGAGAGGCGAGAAGCGACACTCGAAGCTTTCTTAGGCGAGTCGACACTTTCATTTGACGGCGGATATAAGTTAGGGTAGAATACTAGAATCGAAAGCGATCGCTCATCGAAGTCGGCGACTCGAGGCGGTTAATATTCTCATATCCCCGGCTCGACGAACACAGGAAGCTTAAACTTCGAACTCGAGCTCGTTTAATCTATCGAGCCTACCTTTGAGCTCGAGCTCGAGCTCGATACTCGAAATGAACGTAAATGAGCCGGTTCAAGTCGAGTCGAGCCCTCGGCAGGCTTGACTCGGTTGCACCTAGTTCAATCTCTCTCTCTCTCTCTCTCTCACTCTCACAGTATTGTTCACATTTCAAATATCTTTTGCAATTATGGGAAATATATATCATTGGTGAAAATAAACAATTTAATAAATTCAAATAATTAAAAATAATAAATTCAAACTTACTGTCCATATTAAGGTCTGGAATAATAAGCTCACTCATTGATCAGCATAATCTGCTAATTCACATTAAATAATGTTTGATTAACACACTAATTAGGTTTTAAGTAATCTACTTCATCCCAAAATCAGTTACCAATTGAAATATAAAAAATAATCAAATTAAGATACCATGGGTTGATTAGACTTTATATTATTCAATCAATCCTTAAATTGATTAATAATAAATTTAAGATTGAAATCACTTATTTAATTAATATCATTTATTATTAAATTAATATAAATAATTAATTTGACAAAATCAGGGTTTTATGAATAATTTTTTTATAAAGATAAAATAATCCAAGAAATTTGACTGTCTTCCAATAACATAAAATTGTATGACCTTCATCTGTGTTTGTCCTTCAAAATTCAACAAAAGCCTAATTGATGCATACCCGTATGCCCATGTAAATCTTGGCCTCAATAATAGGAAGATAATTATATATAGGACATATTTTGAAAGAAATATTATTAAATATTCATTTAATAAAATTTTTTAAAAAAAAATTAAAAGATCTAGTCTTCATTAAAGTCAGCTAGTAGCTATAGTAACTTTTCTCAGGTGGGCCTTTTGGCCAACTATTTGTTTTCAAATTTATTATATATTATTATATTTCAATTTTATTACTATTTTGAAATTTTATTTTTTATTTTATTTTTCTTATTTTTTAATTTTCTTTTCGAATTTTTTTTATAATATTTTAATTTTATTTAAGTTTTCTTAATTTTAAAATATAATTATATTTATTTAAAGTTTATTTTTTAATATATATATATATATATATATATATATATATATATATATATATATAATTTTCTTGTTTTGGTTTTAATTTTTTATTTTATTTTCTTAATTTATTATTTAAGTTTTATTATTTTTATTTTTAATATTTTTAATTCTCTTTTATATTTTAATTAGTTTCAATTTGTTTAATTTATCTTTATTTTTTATATATTTTAAAATTATAATGATATATTAAATTATTTTTAATTTTATTAAATTTATTTTGAGATTTTGTTAAATTTATTATGTTGAAAGTTTTGATTAATAAAATATAACAAATTATTATATCAAAATATTTTATTAAATGTTATTTTAGTTCTTCATTATAATTTTTTTGAATTCAAGCACAACTTTAAAGTAATTTAAACTTTAAAGTGATTAACATTCTGAAATAAGAATTTAACACATAATTCAAGGAGCTAGAACTTGAAAGTAATATTCAAATTATAAAGTAATTTATACTATCACACACTCCTGCAAATAAAAATATTTAATCTAATGCCTTCATCTATGACGGTATTGCATGCGATCTTAGTGTGTACCAACCTGGTTCTCTTTGGTGTGTGATGCTATATTATGGTTCATCATCTTCTTCATATTTTTGTTCAATTTCTTCTCTAAATTGCTATTGACTAAAAGATTATTGGTATAAGGAAATAAGGTGTATTTAGAAGGAAATAAGGTGTACTTAGAAAGTGTACTTAGAAGGTAACCATAAGTATTATGTTACTTGGAGAAATGCCTTAGCTACTTTGTTGTTAATCACAACCCATGGTGAATGATGCTACTAAACATATGATTGTGTAGGAGTATAAATTTTAGTTGCCATTGTTGTACTTTGTGTAGTATGACTACTTTGTTGTGCATCACCTTGATTTCATCTATGGATTCTTGATAAATCTCGGTATATCAAATTTAGTAGTTGTTGACATCACTGAATGAATTTATGGCAAGCATATTTTGCTTGCATCTGGTCGTCGTTGTCATAAAATGGTTAGAACAAATTCTCCATTCAATCAATTGTCTCTTGCTGTAAATATATTATTATTAATATATAAATAAAATAAAATGAATTTTAGTTTAGATAACTAAAATACTTACACAAATTAGTCTATTGGGCCCAATGATAGATGTACTAGGTGGTTGTGAGTTAGCTTGTAGTAGATATAGTGAAACTGAATTTATACCATCATAAATAACGAGTGCATGATTATTATTAATATGTTGAATTATGGGTTTGATAACATAAACTAATCGTTCATTCCAAAACTCAATACTCCACCAATAATAGTCAAACCAATCAATATCGCCTTATCTACATTTCACTTTAACTTTGGATCCATCAACTTAACATCTATTTAGGGTTGACCATTAAATTGTCTAATAACATGATTAGGAGATGTCACTCAATATGCTTTCAACATTTGAGTGGGACACGTGACCTCCATAGTCCAATACCTATAATGTAAATTTGTGGTATAAGAAACATTAAAGATTTCGGTAAGGGATTCAAATAACATATATGCATAGTTTAATATAATTAATTATATAATATAACTTGAAATAAAAATAAATAATAAATAAATTTATGATGATTGTCATTGAGGCCATCAAACTCGTTGCGATAGAATTTAACATTATTTATCGAATTTCTCTTACTCATTGTTGATTCCATGTACTTTATTGATTAGATATTTATAATAAAATAAATTAAATTTTTTTAAAATATTAAATTATTTTATCTAAACCTAAGTGGTTTTCTTCATATTAGTGGGGTACAACATGTAATGTGTTGGGACTTACATGTAATCTTTCCCAAGCTCAAACTTATAATAAATGCAAACAACTAGTCATGTTTATCATGTTAAGCTTTGTAGTTTCTTTAAGTTCTTTATCTAGATGTGCTAGTACTACAACACTTAGGGTGTATATTGAAAATATTTTTAAATCCTCTAATAAAAGAGGATATTGTAAGTATATTTTAGACCACAAATATTAAACATTAAAAACATCCTATAATAAATAAAATATATGCACAAAATAGAATGAACTAACTCTAACTATGAAGCATTCATGTAAGACTCCTTAGCAAAAGTTAATCTCAGCCAGCATAATGGTATACAAGATTATGCATAAGACCCATATTAAATTTTATAGTGATGTTAGGATTATTTGGGCCATGATAAATAAACAAGAATTGGGTGTGACCCAGGAGCTCTTCACAATAAGGCGGCCAAGTTGGCCAACATAGACCAGATAATATTGTCACCATGTTGACCTTACTTTTAGTGAGGATTCAATCTCCTCTTCTTAGACCTAGAGTCTTCTAGACACTAAGACATCCTTAGTTATAAGACACTTCTAGCAATTAGGTGAACAATTAACCTAAAGCTAGAGACTTAGAAGGGTTAACCATAGGATTAAGCCATGCCTTAGGATTTAGGGAGGTCCATTTACCTTAGGCCTAAACCCAATCCATGTTCACCTTCTTAAGCCATAACTAAACCTCAAATTCAATTCAAATATCAAATATAAATCCAAATTCAAATCAAAATCAAATGATTGAAATCTATAATCAATTCTAAACTAAATCAAATCAAATCAACCCTTCCTCAATGATTATATTCCATGAACTTAGTAAAACTCATTTAAATCAATCAAAATCAATTGATTTTCACATAGATCAATTGTTTCCTCAATTATCTTCTCAAATCAATCAAATCCACATTCAAATAATCTTGATCAAAAATCAAACCATATGGAAAACGTCGCATCGGAGGGATTAGGCTTAATTAGGCTAATTAATTAGTTTAATCAATCTTTGAAAATCAATAAAAAATCTAAAAATGCATGTCAATACTTATTTTAAAGGTTTTTGAGGAGAATTTATTAAAATATTTTAATTGATTTAGAATAGTAATTAAGGCTTAATTTAGGTTTAATTGAAAATGTAGTTAGTTTAATTACTTGTTAATTTCTCAAGTAATTAATTCTAAATTTATTGAGATTGTTTAGTGAGATGACCTCTATCTCCCATAATTTTTTAGGTTTCTTGCTTGGGTAATTAAGGAAATTGCTCATTTTAGCTTTAATTACTCTTAATAATTAAGTGATTAATTAACCCTTGTCGAAACAAATGAATTAATTAAGCATGTTAATCATTGTTGAACAGTTAGTGGGAAAGGGAAATGAGATGGGGACCTCTCCCCAATCTCTTTCAGTCCATTTCATTTAGAAGGGAAATTAATTGGTAATTAATTAAAGGTTTATTTAATCAAATTCAAATCATCACATCAAACTTAATTAATTAAATCATTGGTAGATCTTTAGGTGTTTAATAACCTAAGATCACTTAAGAAAATTATGGTTAATCTATATGTGTGGGAAGCCATAGAGTACTTAATTAAGTTTCTTCTTAATTAATCATTAATGAGCCAATTGCATTAAGCCCTTTTATTTCTTAGGTTCATTGCTAAATTAATTTTCAATTCATATGCATATCATATTGGCTCATAATTATTTGGATAATTATATTAAGGTAACATAGGAAAAGGTTAATTAATATATTTAATACATACCATAACCTAATTAACTCATAAAATCAACTAATTCTTCTTAAACCAAATGAAATTACCAATGTGGGAATGGGGTTTATAGGAAATAATGACTTGTCTTCTTCTTTAAGTTTAATCTAAAAATCAAAATTAATAAATGAACTTTGGTTTTCCTTAAATGATTTTATTTAATGTGATTGCCTTAGGAATTAATTTGATTGAATGGATCATGTGTTTATATTTGATTATTCCTTTCCAATCATGTTAAATATTATATGCCATTGATTTCATGCATTCATGTCTTTCAAAGTAATTAGATCAATGAAATTTCTTTATGTAAAGCATGCATGAGTTGGATTAATTTATTATATGTGTGGCTATTACTATTAAATCCAAATATATTTTCTAAAGTTTATAAATGAATAGTAACATATGTTGTGATGATAATTATAAGTATATAGAAGGTGCATGTGCTTATAGCTTAGGTATATGAAGTGAAGTCTTCTCTCTTTTATTCATATGTTAATTTACATGAGTTTGAATGGTAATGAGTATATAGTCTAGACATCCAGAATATGAGGCTTTAATAGCTAAGGAGATCATTTGATTATCCACTTCTGGCTAACAAAAGCACGTATCCATTTGATTTCATTCTTATGTATTTTAATATTAGAAATTTAGATAGAGCTTTAAATCATATACATAAATAATTCAATTAAAGAAAATATAATCTTTGCATGATTTTCATTCTCTTAATTATGAATACATGTGTATGTATTTAAGAAAAGTAAGTATATAGTTTGGACATCCAGGAATACGAGACTTTAGTTAGCCCCAAGGGGTCATTTGATTACCTCACTTCCGGTTAACAAAAGCATGTACTTATTTCTTTTATACATGTATGTATATTTAATTAGAGAATGATAATCCTCTTTTCTATTGAAAATACATGCACTCATAATTGTTTAAGTTATTGAATTAATTAAGCATGTGGCTTGGAGCTCTCTTTCTTATGTTCATGTATGTAAATTTACATATGTTTGAATACAAATGAGTATATAGTCTAGATATGCAGAATACGAGGGTTTAGCTAGTCAAGGAGGTCATTTGATATCTCACTAGTTTAATAATGACACATACCCATCTAATTTTATCTATGTATTTTTGTATAAGAATTTATATAGAGCTTTAATTAGCATGTATTAAATAATTCAATCAAATGCAAACATAAACTTCAAATACATATATTGGTACATTTATAATCTAAGTGTGCTAAAACATGTTATGTGTATATGCATGCTTAAGATCAAATCATATGCATGTTATATGCGATGAAAATGAATGATTTGATATATGCCATGTGGTAGTAATTCAATTAGATTAATCTTAAGAAGCCTTCCATGTTAAATAAAGTCATTTAAAGTGAGCCTAAACTTAGGATTAATTAAAATATTTAATAAGCCATTCACTAAAGAGAATTAAATCAAATTAATATGCTTTAGAAATAACTTAAGGTAGGGATGGAAAAGGGTAATCCTCCTCTTTACAACACTTAGTTTTTTAAGTGTAAATTACATGAAATAAGACAAAATACAAACTAAAATTTGCAAACTACTTAAACAACTTTAAATGAAACTCACCATCATGTTAACTTGAATATTTTCTAAACTTAAAAAATATAACTCTAATGCCTAGTTAAGACATACCACATAAGATCTTAACATACACATTAGAATTAAGTCACCACTTCTAGCTCTATGTTAGGATGGTGTATGATGATTTATATTTTATTTTGTGATGTATTATTTTAGACTAGATATAGAGTGTATGCTTAGGCTGGATGTTAGGCAACTCTTAGTCTAATCTTCTACATGGGATTATGCTTAAGGGGATGTTTAAAATAAATATAAATGCTCTCTTTGTAGGTTTCTTAAATCCCAAGCATAATTCAAGTTAGGATGGTAGACTTGGTTACCCATGTGCGGTGCTAAGTCCAAATTATGAATATAATTGCTTGTGATTGTCTGTGTGTTTAGCAACACTTATTTTGTAGATGTAGTTAGATTTATTCTTAATGTAGTTTTGTAATAGAAATTAGGATTAGTGCTATGAGATTAGGATGAGCGGTGGCAGGCTTTGTTTTGGGGTGCCACAGTGATGCCTTTGAAGCAAGCACATCAAAAGGAAAGAAGGAGGAAAGTGGAAGATTAAAGAATGAAGACCCCCATAGCATATATTAATTCAAATTATAATTATTCTTTCATATTCGGGTTGTATAAGGGGTGACTACTCATCTTTTTCTTTTTCGGTTTATATGTGCAGACCACATGCCTCTTATTCTTTTGAGGTAGTTTATAAAAATTGATGTTATATTTAAACTATTAGATGTCATGCTCTTTATAGTTTCTTATGATTGATGCTTTAATGTGTGGCTGATGTTAGGCTCTTAGAATAAAATAAATTTTCTACTAATCACTCATAACTATTTTTTTAATAAACTCGTAACCTCATCATAAAGCTTAGGGCATAAATCAAGATAATTAAAGATTTAACAATCCTAGTATGATTGGTATGTTTCATATCATGCATGCATCTTGAATCACTTTTGTAAAATGAGGGCCTCATCCTTACACATAGGGACGCTTGACTTGTGGGAGCAACTCCTTGGGAGCTTAGCCATCTCTCTTTTGATTTTGCCAATAATCTACTTTCATGCATTTAGGCATATAAAATCCTAAAACCTTTGTTTAAAGTATCTTGTTAAAATGAAATAAAATTTGAAAAGATTTTGTATTTGTAGATTAAGTTATATGCTCATACCACTCATGCTTTAGTCTCTTAAGTGGGTTTAGGACTTAGTTTCTTTCAATTAAAATAACTATCCTAGCTATCTTGCAATACATAAATACAAGACTACATAATTTTAAAATCATAGGAGGAGTTAGGCATGCCACTCTAGTGGTTATAAGTCCATAAGTATGATCCACTCTCTTGTGGAGGTAAATTATTATATATCCGTGCTTAGATTTAGGTGCTTTAGCTCTTACTAAGCTTCTTAGATTTAGGATCCGAGCTATTTTTTTCCTGGCATAAATCCTCACCTCTTAGGGTATTTCCACAATCTTGTGTTGATGGATTATAAGCCTAGCAATCTAATAAAACTCAACTCAAATAAATAAATCTCTTCAATTTCAATTATATAAAACCTAATTATAGGATAGATTAGAATGTTCACTAGGCTTTCTAGTATCATGGGTATTTCCTACTTCCTCCTTTTGGACTCTAAAAAAATTCTTCTCCTTGAATTTTCCCAATTGATTTTCTAAATATAATCAATCTTTTGATATAGTCACTTTAAAATCTTTGGAGATGATGATTATTAACTTTAATCGAGTATTCTTATGGAATTTCATTCCTAGGATGTATTAATTATGGAGGCATGCATTTATAGAGAAATTAAGAACTTGGTTTATTATAAACCGCTTTATTCATCCATGTAAGCGGGGAAAATCTGGTATATTCAAGACCCATCATGCCTTAGAGTCCTTATTAGGTGATTAGGTCCATTGAAGGGTGATGCCTATCTTTTGAGATAGTACATCATAATATCACTTCAATAAGTATTTCCTACAATTGTGATGTCCCCCATACATCCAAAATAAACACCACTTGAGACTAACTAGGGCTTCTCCATTAACACGTAAACCAAGAATCATACTATTTTTTGGAGAGTGATTGTTTCTCTTATAGGGAAGTGAGAAGTATAGTGAAAATATTTGTTTGTAGAGACTAATGCTCAACTAAGGCCATTACATGGTGATTCAAATGGATAAATTGTAGATGTTGGAGTTGTTACAACTTCAAGTGGATTGATAAATTATTAACACTTGATCGACCATTATGGGGCCATGAGTAGGTGACTAGCAATCTCAATATTATTCCGATGTAAAGTAGTTCAAATTTATGTTAATTGAGTGCTTATTTATCAAAGTTATTTTATGATAATTATTAACTTATAATTGTATTTAAATGTGTCGCATGATGTGACCTCGTAAGTGAGTTATGCTTGGATGAAGCTCTTCATGTGGTAGCTTCAATGTTCTAAAGGTATTATCCGCCTCCTTTATGTGGTCTCATCCTCCTCCTATTACTTTCTTCCTTTGCCATCACTTATATGAATTGATTATGATCATTGATCATGTGAACAAATTTTGCAGAATTGTATGGAGGAGGGATTTATAAAGGTGAAGTAATATGCCATTATCATAATAAGAAACAACTTTATTTTCTAGAGTAACATCTCAAACTGATGGATGGGATTAAGTTGTACCATCCAACAACATCTCATCCATCCATCAATATATTGAGAGGATAACAACTCAATTATTTCTCTCTAAGAGAATCCGTTGTAACATGGGTTGTAATGGTAGTTATGACTAAGTAATATATCATTATCATAATAATAAAAATTTTTATCGATGCCCATTTAGCAAAGAGTCTCATGATGATGGAGGGGCCCATAATATGTACCATCTAGCAACATCTCTTCTCATCCATCATTTTTTATGCTTTTGATGTTAGATGACAACAACTCAATTATTTTGCTCCAAGAATCCGATGCGACTTATGGGAGATAATGATAGTTATAAAATAATCGCCATTATCATAATAATAAGTAAGTTTATTTCATAAAGTAATATCAAATATTTATTTAACAAACAATCTCGATGATGGAGCGGTGATTCTTAAAAAAATATCTTTGAGGATGCTTTATTTTATTGAGATAGGTAGAAGTATGTTCTTCATGAGATAGATTGATATATATTCAACCAAATTTCACCTAACATTACGTTAGAGTTTATTTAGATCCGGGTTCTACTTCTTATGAGTGAAGCCTTCGTAGTAATTACCCCTCTTACCATAGTGAGAGCACTCTCTCAATTAATGTTAGAAACAAACATATTTCTTTGATATAAATATCTAGTGGTGTCTGGTATGGCATAGATGTTTGTTTGAGAAAATAAGAGAATGGTCCTTAAGATCCTATGGTTTTAGTTATCCAGGACATTATTTTAATCTACCAAAATCATAGGGCTAGTTGTAATGTAGGAAGTCTTAGAAGTATGGGTTCTCATCTCGGATATCACAGTAGACTAGAGTTTAGTGTATGTGTGTTCATGGCACTATAGGTTAGGCATATTTTTGGAATGCATTTAGGGTTGTTTCTTTGTAGTGTTTTAATTTGGAGGCTGTAGGGACACCACAGATCAGAGTACTTATTAAAATGATCGGTCTACATTAAGGTATGATGTATCATCATCTGAGATGAAAATATCACCCACAATGAACATAATCACCTAATAAGACTCATAAGATAGATGGGTCTATGTATATACCGAAATCTTTTCCTTTATATGGAGAAGTAAAATAGTGTTTATTTTTATGGGGTTCTTTAGTTCCCTATGGAAGTAAGCTTCCATAGTTAATTATATTTTGGGAAATGGGAATCTCTTAAGAACACTCTCGATTAAAGTGTCAATAAGTATCTCCAAAATTTCAAGGCTAGACTATCAAAGGATTAGGTATGGAAATCAAATGGGAGAGTTCAAATGAAGACTTATTTACATGCCAAAGGAGAATAAGTAGGAAGCACTGATACTAGAAGCCTAGTGAGTGGTTCAATCTACTCTATAGTGAGACTTTATATATTTGAGAGAGAGAGTTTACTTTTATTTAAGTTGGAATCTTATTATAATGGGTAAATGCAAGGTGAAGACTTATACTCATAGCTAGAAGGAAATAAGTAGAATCAACATAAATAAAAAATTCTTTTAGCACAAGAAGCATTACCTAAGTTTAATCGGGAAAATAAGACATGATGGTTTACCTCCACAAGAGAGGATAGACACATCTCGACTCTTCGGGCTTACAACCACTGTAATTTATAGGCCAACTTTTATGTACATGCAAGATAGTAGGCTTTTATTTAATTAGGAAGGCTAGAATCTAAACTCACTCCCTAAGAGATTAGATTATGATTAGTATGAAAACATGACTTAGATTAATGTCAAAATTTACAACTTTATAAACCATTTTTACACATTCATTTTGGACCATGGACTTTGGACAATTATGCCTATATGCATGATGAAATTAAGTCATGGGCTAAATCAATTAGAAGAGGTTCTTTACTACAAGGGATCCTCAAAGGTCAAGCATATCTATCGTGCAGAGTGGAGACCCTTCCTATTCAAGAGTGGCACAATATGATATGCATGTGGTGTGACAATATACAACATTGAACTAAGGGTTTTATAAGTCTTTTATTTATCTTGATTAATAGCCTAGGCTTTAAAATGAGGTTATGAGTTGCATTAAATTTTGTTATGAGTTTTAGTAAGGGTAGAAGATTTAATTTTTTTTTAAAGAGCCAACCAGCAAACACATCAAAATCATCAAACTTAAGAAACCTATACAAACATGCCAATTTTAATGCACAAACTAAACACAATAATCAAACATATGAATTTTGTAAAAGAATAAGAGGCATGCGGCAGACGCCATACACCCCATAAATAAAATGAATTAGATAGCGTTATCCTTATACAACCTGGATTACAATTAAATTTTATAAATAAAATGAATGTTATTGGGTCTTCAATCTTTGTTCTTTTTTTTCTTTTCCTTGGATTAGTTTGCTCCAAGCTCCGGCCTCCCAAGTCCTTACCTTCTAGCCACTACTCATCCTAAACTCCATAGCACTAATCCTAATCCTATTAAAAAATTACATATTTATAAAAAAAAAAATATAACTACACTTAGTAGGCGTTAGTTAAACTAACATACAACAAGTAATTATATTTCACATATTTGGATTTAGCACCCTACACTTGGGTAGTCTCTCTTAATTGGATTATGCTTAGGGGCATAAGTAGCACCTGCAAACAAAAATATTTATATTTACTTATTATTACAATGACCCCTTTAGCATAATCCCTTATAAAAAATTAGGCTTTTTATGACCTAACATCCATCTATGCACAAATAATCCTAACATATAGTATAAAATATTACATCACAAAATAAAATATAACACCACAACATATACACTAACCTAAAGGCTATAATTGGTGACTTAGTATTCTAATGTGCATGTTAAAGTTTAGTGTGATGTTCTTAATTAGGCTTTAGAAGTGTGGTTATCTAAAGTTCAAATTGTTTAAATTAAACATTAGAGATGTTCCACTTCAAATCTTTCAATGAATTGATTAATTTTAATTTATATATTTTTGTTTCATTTGATGCCTACTTAATATCTAATTATTATAAGAGAAGAAAGGGGTTTAACCCCTTCATCCCTATCTAAGTTATTTTCTAAGGGTATATTATTATGACTTTGGTTTCTTTAGTGAACCATTATTAAATATTTTTATTAAACCTAAGTTTGAGTTAGTATTAAGGAATCTTATTCAAACATGAAAGGCATCTTAGGATTAATAAAATTGAATCACTATTACATTGATAACATTCCACCACTTCTTTCCATCATCAATAGTATACACATTTCTTTATTTTTTTTAATATATATATTTATACATACAATGCATATTTATATTTTTGCACACTTGATGATAATTAATGCATGAATTTGGTAGAAAAGAAAGATTTCATTCCTTAGTTAAGCATATGTAAACATATATATTTGAGATTTAGGCAAGTCGTGTCATTGTTAAATTAGAGAAGTGATGTTATCTAAGAACTCATTGAGGCTACATAAAGCTTCATGTTTTTAGAGATGAAAATCACACAAAGGTTATATAATAACATTAACTTAAATTTACATCATTACCTTATAGTTTTGAAAATAATTTAGGATTTATTAGTGATAATAGCCACACCATATAATAATATTTTTTTCAACCCATGTAACTTAGATGTAGTCATGTTCTTTTGATAATTGAAAAGAAGTAATTAAACATTGCTACATAACATATTCAATTATATTAAGTCTAAGGAAAATCAAGCCAAATAAATATTCTTAAAGACTAACTAAGGTTCTTATGAGGTTTGATTTTGATATTTGAATTATTGAAACCTAAGGAGGAGAGATGATACTTAACATTTACCCCACCCCATGTTGGTGATTTACATATTTAAAGAGGGCAATTAAATGGATTTTAGGTTGAGTTGTTAAGCATATCAATTTAGTACCTTCTCTAAACTTCTTTAATCTAGTTAACTACTTGACCATGAGCCTTCAATGATATGCTCTTGGGAAAATAAAATTTGTAATGCACTTAAAAGTGTAATGCAATTAGGCTCATATTTTAGTTAACTATATTAAAGAAGAAAAGAATCTAAGTTAGGTACTCTTATGATTTTTTATCAATGGGTTAACCATAATTTCTTAATAACTTTAATGTTATTAAACACATAAAGGAAATTAATGATTATATTTGAATTATCTAATCAATCATTGATTTTGATGATTTTACTTTATCACTAATCTTCCTAATTAATCCCTAATTATATATATTAATTAACCCTCTAAGGAAATACATTTAGAAAGATAATTTGGAAAGATGCCTAATTATTTCTCCTCACTATTCCATTGTTAATAATGATTAATTATCATTAATTATTTAATTTTCACTTTAATTTATAAATTAATTAATGAAGGTAATTAGGATTGAAATTAATTTTTAAATTACATGACAAATAATTTCAAGAAAATTATGGGAGGCAAGGACATCCCATGAAATCATCCCACCAAATTTGGAATTAATTGGCCAAGTAATTAAGCATTAAGGTAATTATTAGCTTCAAATCTTAATTAAGCAATGTTCACTGACATAAATTAGAATTTTTTTTCTTAAATTCTTCTCTATCTAACCTTTCCAAAATGGGTTTATTTGTATTTTTTGGATTTTTTTACAATTAGTTATGATTTTTTAAAGTTCTCACATTTAATTACATTTTAAGGCCTAATTAACCCTTTAAACCATGGTTGCCATGCCGCTAATCAGCTTTCCGCGTGGCGATGGTATTGGTTATTTAAATCATCGATGCGATTGACTTGGCGATGGAAGCGGTTTCGATCTGGATCCGGTCGAGAATCTCGTGATTTCAAAGATTAAATCAAAATTCTAACGTGATTAATCATGGCCATATATTTTTAATCATGCAAATGGATAAGTGATTCATTGTCCCACGAAGACCTTTCTTGCCACCACTCATTTGTCACGAGCTCGTTTGATGGTGAAATCGACTCCAAAATGATTAGGAATGAATCTAAAGGGATCTATGATGAAAATCATACAAAAAAAAGATTCAACAACCTAGGGATACTATTGCCAAATTTTTACCTCTTAGAGCTATATGAGTCCCGATAGAGGTAGCTTCATCTTGAAGAGAGCCATTGAAAGATCAGTGACTCCGCTTATTACTTTATGGACCAAACACCACAAAGCTTGAGTTGACTTGAGGATCTTCGGTGATTGAATCACTAAAATGATTCATTTTTTAGTTCAGAGTGAGGTGAAGGTATGGGAAGAGTTAATTTGGGTTTTGTGGAGATTTTAAAACTTGGATGGAGCTCTCAAGTTGATCAGTGTCTTGATGGAGCATGAGAAAATCAGAGGTATGGAATGGGATGCTATGGGGAAGGTGTGATGAATCCATGGGAGGTATCCTACCCTCCCCAACTGAACAAGGTTGGTTCATCCTTTGTAGTTTGGGGGGTAGGTGGCATGGCGGGGAGAGGTGGGTGAGGGTGTAGTGGGGCGGCATTAAGTGGATCAATGGGTTTGCCATGGGTGAAGTCACCTCTCTTGGTCATGGTTGAAAACAATTGGTTTAGGTTGGGTCGGTGGTCCTCTTGTCCAAGAAGAGCCAAAGGTGGCTCATGGGTAAGGGGTGGAGAACCCACCCAAATGGGATTTATCCCCATTTGGGTGGCTCATTGATGGGTTTGACCTAAAGTTCACCATGGGTTGGGCCACTTGGGTAGCCATGGTGACCCAAGGATGAGTCATGCCAAGTTTGGTTGGGTTTGGCTTGGTTTAGTTGTGTTTGGCTCAATTTGAATATGGGTCAAATGGGTTCAATTGAGTTAAGTTACTAATTTGACCAAATTGGGTTAAACTAATGGTTTGGGTGAGTTCAATTGGTCATTTGAGTGAGTGAGTGCAATTGGTTTGATTTAATTTGGGTTAGATTTGAATTTAGCTCACATGGTTCAATTTGGGTCAAATGGGTCATGGACCAATTTGATCAAATTAAATTAGCTTGAGCATGGGTGTGGTTTAAGTTCAATTGATCATTGGTGATTGATTGGAAGAGTTGATTTGAATTAATTTGGATTATAGGTGATTTGGTTCAATTTGACCCTTTAGGTTGGGTCAATGACTAAGCTAATTGGGTTTGACCAAATTGGGTTCAATTGAAGGTTGGATTATGTTTAATGGATTAGAGATTGGTTGGAAGCATTGGTTTCAATCAATTTAGTTTAGATTTGATTTGGTTCAATTTGACCCTTTAGGTCAAATTGGGTCAACTTGGTCAAAGGGTCTAGTTAGCTTGGTTAGGATTAGTTGATTGTAGTGTGTTCAATAATGATCTACAATCTTCAATGAAGGATTGGTTGATTAATTTGATTCAATGGAGTTTAATTAGAGTTTGGCTTAATCACCTCTCTTAGGTCACTTTAGGTTAAGTGACTTGGTCAAAATAATTGGGGTTATGGATGGTTGGGTATGTTCAATGATGAATTTGAAGTTAATTGATGGTTTTGGTTATATTGATTTGGGCAATTTTTTGGCTCATTTGAACCCTTTAGGTCAAATGGCTAGCTTGGGTTGGTCACTTTCTTTTGGTTCAATTGGCTTGATTGCAAGTATTGCATGGCTTGAAATGATCTAATGAATAATTGGAGATTAAAAAATTAGGTTGGATTTAGTTTACTTGAATGGGTTTAAGTTGAGTTATATAGATTGTGAGGGGTTAAAAGTTAATTTGTCTTGAGAGCTTGGATTAGAAAACCAAATTTAAGTAATTAATTGAATAGGTTTGAGGTTGGTTTTGTTTCATTTACATGAGCTTAAATTTGGATGAGTGAATATGTATGAGTTTTGATTTAGGCCATAGGATAGGTAGAACCTATTTGTCTGAGGTATATCTTAGGCTTAGGGTTATGCCTCTAAGTCTCTAAGCTTAGGTTTAGTATTTTCTTAATCACTAGAAGTGTCTTAGCACTAAGAAAATCCAAGTGTCTAGAAGGTTCTAAGTATAAGATGAGAAAGGTTAATCCTCACTCAAAAGTGAGGTCAACAAGACCCCAATAGGTGTGGTGTAACTAACAAGGTACCACACATATTGGCATTGATAAGATGATCAAAAGCATTGGAAGGTCATGAACATTAATGAAGGCTATCCATGCCTAAAGAGGTAAATGGAACTAGATCCCAATGTATTTAGTTCATTTCATTTCATGCCAAGGGCATGGGAGAGAATATGCATTGGTTTGATTTCTATGTGATTTGATTACAAAGAATGATCATGTCGAGAACACAAATGCGATTCCCTAAGCATGATGATTCAAAATTTGTCTTTATGTCGATACATAGAGACAAGTTTTTTGAGGATTGAATCATGCTAAGGGCATGAGTGAGACCTTGTTAAAGGTGAATGAGATTTAGATTAGAGTTGATTTGGTTTTGTTGATTTAGTTTAGTTGATGAATTTTTTTGTTTGTTTAACTTTGGTGATTGGTGTTGATTTTGACTTGCATTTAATTTTCATATATAAACCATGTTGGTTTATGATGAGTTATCTAAGAAGGGCTACAAAGCATGGACTTATCTTAGACTTACGACTCAAAGGGGTAGTCTACACATATGGTAGAGATTATCCAACCTATGGGTTGCCCATCGGTTCGATGATTGAACTAGCAAGAAAGCTTGGGGACTCACATCTTCTAAAGTAAAATTAACCATCGAGGTTACTTGATGATTATATAGTAAGTCAAATTTGACCTAAGGTGACTACTAAGTGAGGGCCTCTAGGGTTCTTATCTCGATTTGGATAGTCGAGGAGATTCCTAAAGGGAATTTTCGATTGCCCAAAAGGTTGGACTCGCTTAGAAAGAGGTGCCTCTAGGGTCTTATCTTAATCCACAAGAGATGTTATTTTGTTTATTTTTTTGTTTATTTAGTGTGGACCCTATTGATTTGTGATGGGCCACACTAAGAAGGAGCCATGGGGGCTTTGGTCTATCTTAGGTTTATTAGCCCAAGGGATAGTTTGTACATTCACGATATAGCTTCCAACCATAAGGGTGGCTACCGGAAGGGGAATTGTTTAACTGACACACGAGTCATGTCTAGATGAGTTCATGAAGACGCATCCAAATAGAATATCTATGGAAGGTGCCTCTTGGGGTCTTATCCTAATCCCTAAAATATAAAGCCTTTAGGTATAGGGTCGACTTAGGGAGAAAGTGTAGGAACTCACATCTACTTGAGATTTATCCACCGGTGGGTTACTTAAAGCAACACCAACCAACCCGAGGTGAATTTGTGATTTTCAATCTAAGTAGAAAGCATCGGTCTTACATCTTCTTAAGCTAAACCGATCATCAAGATAGTATGTGTCACTAGGAAACTACTATCGACCTAGGATGACTACCAAGTGGGAGTTACCAAGGGGAATTGATCCCAAACTTGAAGTAATTAAGAGGAAGAGGAGCTGGTTTTACCCTAATCCTCGATATCTAAATTGAAACCCTTAGCATAATAGCAGTTTGAAGAGAAAGCTTTGGGACTCACATTTCCATGAACATTATCTACCAAGATGCCTCATTAGTTGTATAGTGAAGTGAATCAAGCTAACAAAGGGGCTCATTGGTTTGCAAACGATCAATCTAGAAAGAAAGCATGGGACTCACATCTTCTAGGAAGGGACAAGCTGGGGTGATTCATTGGCTAAATGGTGAATCGGACCCGACCTAAAGCATCTACTAAGTGAGGGCCACGGGGACTTATCTCGACTAAAGTAGTCGAGGTAATTGGATTTGTGTTTGACTTATTTATGTTTGTGTGCAATTTTGTGTTTATATTGTTGATAAGGTCTAGGATGCTGCTCGGGTTCTCTTACACTAGTCTAAACATATCGAGAGTTTGGTTATTGAAAATATTTTAACTTGGAGAATAATTGATCAATGGAAAGATATTTAGACATTATTCATGCATAATATTTCTTTAGATAGAGCTAATTTCTTTAGATAGAGTTGATTGGGAGCATCGCTTCACCTTTATGATTGATGAGTTGATAGGATCCACCCGGTATGCCTTTTCTATGGCAAAAGGCCTTCCCAAATGTAGGTTTAAACTTACCTCCCATCTTACGGGCTACAATTGGTCTCTTAGAACTAAGACAAGCTCTCCAACTCAAAAAAGTTCTAGGGTGGACCAACTTGTTATGAGCTTGAACCATTTTTTTGCTTTATACAACTCAAGGTTCTAACATGCTTGCAAGCATTTCTCCTCCAAACCTTTGAGTTCATCCAACCACGCCTTAGCATTTTGCTCTACGTGATTTTACTACCCATAATTATTTTATGAGTGGGAGCTAATCATCCAAGGGTAGAATGGCTTTGGATCCCATACACAAGGAGAATATGATAGCTTGTGTTTGAGTCTTGTGTAGTAGAAGCCCATAAATCTTTAGCTAATTGCTCATGCCACTATCATGTGTTATCATCGAGTATTTTCTTGAGTATTTGGATGAGAGTTTTATTGAAAGCTTTGCTAAATCAGCCCATGGATAGTAGATGGTAGAATACCTCCAATCTATGTTATGTCTCCAGAAGTTTTGATCTTGGTGCTCTTGAAAGTGGTACCATTGTCAAATATGATTGATGGGCACTCCAAATCTATTCATGATATGGTTCCCGATGAATTGGAGCACATGCAGCTTTGCTTTGACTTCCCACTTGGAGAAGTAGTCGTAGTCGCTAGAATGAAATGGTGGCCCTTGCATGAGGGGGATCAATTTGACTCACTATGTTGGTACTCCAACACTCGAATGGTCAAGGAGACTAAAGTCGATGTAGAATGTTGGGTGATTAGTGTAGGACCACTATGTACTTGGCATTGGTGTTGCTTTGCTACATCCATGCAATACATGATCATCGTCCAATAATACCCAAGTATTTTGATCTTGGCTTTCATCTTGGGACCAATTGATGAGCTCCACATAATCTTGAGTGCACCTCACCAATCTTGGGCTTCTTATGTTTGTAAATAGATAACCACATATGATCGAAAGATGGGTTATATGACACCATCCACGAGGGCGTAGGAGAGTGCCCTCGCTTTACTTGATGGGCTTGAGATTTCTCTTGAGGTAGTTTGCCTTTATTTAGGTAATCAATGAAGGGTTGCCTCCAATCTAATTCTTCATTCTTTACAACAACAACGACAACCTCCCTTTCAAGAGTGTGTTTATTGATGAGTTCAACGCCAATGAGAGGCAATATTTGTCTCAGTGAATCTCTATTGATATGGACTCATCTCATCGACACAATTTCTTTTGGCAATTTTGATAAGGCATCAACTATGACATGTTCTCCTCGGGAGATTTTATAAATTGGGACCAGATCCGGGCTAATAACTCTATGGTGTACTTATGGTAGTGATGTAATTTGGGCTTAGAACCTTATAAGACCTAAATCTGTTAACCACTAGTTATGAATCCCCAAATATGTCGATACTTTTGATGCCTAATGAAATGACTAACTACATTGGCAAGAGCTTCACATTTTGCTTGTTGGTGGAAGGTTTGATAGATGATATGAAAAATCTCATCATGTAGTGTGAGGAGGACTATCCTTACGCCTTACTTGGGAGAGTAGATTGTGATTCTTCCTTTTGATGCCACATCTCCCAATGGCGATGTTTGCATCCCTTAAGTTCATGATTTGTTCATTGGGGAGATCATCACTAAGAAGGGAATGTAGAAGTGGGTGCACCTAGAAGTCCGCTAGTGCTTGTCCTTTGACCACATGAGGGGTACAAACATGATGTCAAACTAGGATAAAATCATGGACCATCAACCCGATTGTGTTGGCAATGTCATGAGATATCATAGTGGGTTGACTCTAGAAATCAAGTTCACTTTGGAGAGAGCATATAATGTCAGCTTGCTACGAAGATCAAAGCTAAGCAATGCTTCTTTATGGGTGGATAGTTCACCTCAAGATATCAGGCGGATAGTAAAGTGTGTTCTCTTTCCTCTATCATTAGCTTAGCCAATAAAGCACCTAGGAGATGTGTAATGCATTGAAGAGTATAAGAGGTTTGCTGATAGGAAAAGACCGACATCATAAGATATTGCTTTCAAATAAATGTTGCATTTGTCATCCCACTTGAATATGGCATCCTTTCTTGACTAGTGTTGAGAATGGTTGATATCTGCCTAATAGGTTGGATATAAAGCATCTTAGATATGCAAACTCCTTTGAATGATCGAGTTGAGTTAGACTTTTAGGGTGGCATTTCCAATATCACTTTAATCTTCTGGTCGATATCAATCCATGTGACAATGAACCTTAAAAACTTTCTAAAGTTACTCAAATGCACACTTGAGGATTCATTTTAAGGTTATATTGTCTTAACGCTCTAAAACTACTCTCAAATTAAAGAGATGGTCTTCCTTTTCTTTGCTTTTAACTATGAGAGATCGTTGATGTAGAATTTAACTTGGTGGTGAATGAGTTCATCAAGATTGAGTCATGGCTCCGGTATGTGGCCAACATTTTGAGGTTGAAAGGTATGATTTTATAATAATAGATTCGATCGAGGTTAAAGCGGTATTCCTTTTATCCTCGTGTCATCTTTATTTGGTTATATCTAGATGAGTCATCCATGAAAGAGAAGAATACATGAGATGAGGTGATCCACCATTAGTCTGCATCGGTAGTAGAAATTCATCTTTTGGACATGCCTTATTAATCCCTAAAGTCGCATATAAATTTGGCCAATCTTTTCTTAATCTGACAACACCAAACATGAGATACTTTTCCTCCTGATGAAACCATCGCATCCTTTCAGTTGAAATGACCAATTGTTCAATGTCTAATCGCATGCATCTAGGAGCTTACTTGACGTTAGTATGCACTATCGATAGCTTATGAATCGCTACTTGAGGAGCTAATTTTGGTATTTCTTCATAACTCCATGCAAAAGCACCTTAAACTCCATGAGTAGCCTAAGTTATTGGTTTTAGATTCACTCAATAAGGAGTGACATGTTGTGTGTGGATTGTCCTCAATACCCAAGTTGATTTCTTTAAGTTTATCGATGATTGATTTAATTTTTTTTCAAATTCTAGGGGTGCATCTTTAACTTGGAGCTCATCTAGATCATCTAAGTTTCTAAATACAACCTCCTCATATGAGTTAATGTGGTTTGAGAAGAACCTATCGATTCCAAATGATTAGTAATGACCGTGCAATAATCATCATCATCTTAGCCTATTGAACCAAAGCCTAGTGGTCTAGACCGAGAGTTCTTGCACTTGTTGTCTCATAATCTCTCAAAATACTCCCGTGCTTAGACTATGTATTTGGAATTAAACTTTTCTTTGCTAGATTAAGAACACTGGTGAGTACCAATCAAACATTAATTATTTGAATGATTCATCCTCAAGCTCTACATCAACTTCTCGCCTTAGGATGTTGCTCTAGGTAAAACCTTTTGGGGTTTAGCATTCACACATGTTTTGGGAGATTCTTAACTATTAAACCCTCAACTTTTATGAGGAAAGTGGGGTTAGAGCTACACACCATATGCTATATCTAATAGTTTCACATAGAAGAGATTTGGATACATTCATGCTTTGCTTATGGACTTCATATCAGCTTTTAGTGTCACCTCCAACAAAATCATAAAGAGCTAGTGTGCTCACTACATAGACTCATCCTCAAGTAGATTCTAAGTCTATGTAGATGGCGTGTGTACTTCTAGATGTTGGAACAAACCTCCTAGTAGGTGGTAGATGGAGGTCTACCACCCCTAGGGCTTCCTCTAGATTTTCCTCTTCCTCTCATCTGGGAGGTCGTCATCCTCTTCACTTGTTCAAATAGAGTAATGAACTGTGGGTGAACTTAATCTCGTGCTCTATCTCCTCTTTAATGTCTTCTTCTCATTCCCTTTTCTTTTCTTTTTTTCTTTTCTTTTTTTCTTTCTTTTCTATTTCTTTTCTTTTCATTTTGATTAAGTTCAAGAGAAGACATTTTATTTCTTAGAAGGTAATAGACCATCCCCTCATAAATCCCAACCTCATGTAATCAAAAATGGTTTGAGAACTCCTTTGACACAATATTTGATCTCATCCCCGATGAACTTAATACACCGGTGTAAAGAGGATGGAACCATGTTGTTCTCATGAATCCAAGGTTGCCCTAGTAAAGCATTGAAAAATGTATTAGAATCTATTATGAAACTTAGCTTTTGTCTTCCAATCATTTATCTTCAAAGGAAACACTATGGAGCTAAGGACCTCTCATGTTATTCATTGAATCCTTTCAACATCATCTCATATTAGAGTTTAGAGATGTTGATCTTCAAGTAGCAAGGGTTCTTAGACATAATGTTTACATGCTTCTAAATCAACCAAAACTCGGATACTAAACTTGCCAACATCCACAATGATGTGAGGGCGGTTGTGCTCTATTGTCCCCAGTAGTAAGTCTTCATCGAGAATGTGACTCCTAGACTTCCTTTTAAAAAATATGCCTCCTCCTTGATTAGTAGAAACCAACCGAAGCTAGTATATTTCGTGGTCAAACAATGCTTTGATTAGTAACTCCCTCATATTTTGGATAAAATAAGAGTCATATATGCTTAACTTAGTTGGCAACTTTCCAAGGTGTGCTAGGACATTGTAGTCAACTTTAGATTAGTCCTCCATAAGTATCCAAAGGTGGAGCATCTTGTGGAGATATCTCTCCAGAACCAATGACATATTTACCCTTGTCTTGAGGTGCTACACTAGAGGTAGAACTTTACCACTAGAGGTTAACTTCAATGACTTCTTATTATGAGGAGTTTGTAAAAAAGTTCTTCCTCATCGGTATACCTACGCCTTCTAAAGGATCATCTGAGTTGGATGACTCCAAATCTATCTCGAGTGGTGAACCTTGAAGATTCATAAATGGGCAATCTATTTTGAATCGAATAGAATTGATCGATTATTGTTTTATTATTATGACTTGGAGAGCTATCAATGGGAATAAAATCAGAGATCTTCAAAAGTAGACAAGATGTAAGTGGAATTATTCTTCTTTATTAATTTCTTCAATTTTGGCAATACATGGTAAAAGTCAAGTAAAGTAAACGGTATGAGTGGCTTGGTGCTCTCATTTGTAGATACAACACTCCAATGGCATGAGCAGTAGATGTGGTAACGAATGGGAGGAAGAATGCTAGACTCGAGGTGGTGCTATTAAACTATCCCTGCATGTGGTGGTCCGCTACACTTGGGCTTCCACCCTCCCCGAAGTTGTACCACAACCAGAACCTTCCATAATGTTGGAGGTCCAAATGAGTCAAGCAATTATAGAGAAAAGTTTCTTGATTTTAGAAATAATCTTTTTAGGGGTACTGGATAAAGAGATATCCCAACCTTCTTTTATCTTAAGAGGATCGTGTTTCCCAAAGACTATTTTAATTGAACTAGAAGGTTGTTCCACTAAGTATTCTTTGGAGATCACTATGAGTTCACCCAAGCCAATCCTTGAATGTAAACAATCCTCTAAGACATGGCCTAGTATGTGGTAATAGGGGTAGTAGTTAGGATCATCACTCTTACCCACTTTCTAGGCTCGGGTAGTTAGAAATCGCTTCTTAAGAAGGTTCTTGAAGATTTTCGACTACTTCACTCTTGAATGAATATAGCTTGTTGAGTTTATCAACAATAAGTAGGTGGATAGTAGCTACCTAGTGGTGGATACCGGGTATCACCATGCAGTTAATGGGGTAGCCTTTGTGGTGGCGAGTTAGTGGAAGAGGAGGTGGGAATGGAGGTGTTGAACTTTGGGCTTCTCAAGCTATGTTCTTACTCACTATTTTTCTTATCCATTGCTACTATGTCCCTAGCTTCTCAAACACTTTATGGGGTTTAGGCTTGGATAATTTTGAGAAGGGCAACTATTTGCTTCCTCTTTGTAGGTTACCGCTTTGTTGTCTTAATAGTAAAGCCCTTGAGCATGGAGGTGACCGAGCCATGAATATTCTTGAGAATAATCTTAATGACATCCGCTCTAGCTATGGTTCACATTTTATATTTAGGTTTCACCACCGAGAATATAATCAATAAGAGACTCATTTTATTTTTCTATAATGAGGTCCCCTACCACTCTTTGTTGAGCTCCTACAAATCTCTTGATAAAAGCTTCTCTAATTTCACAAAAGACTTCATCGAACCTTGGGTAGTTCGTACCAATCAAAGGCCACCCCAAAGACTACTAACAAACTACTGGAAGAGTAAAGTATCACCCATTGGCATTGTAACAACTAGCTCAAATGTGCATGTGCTTCCTGGGTTCCCACCGCCATCAAATACCTTGAAGGATGTCTCACAAAACCCTTAGGGTATTGCACTACACAATTCCTTGGTAGGGTTTACCCTTTGGAACCAATGAACTCCCTTGGGACTAGAACATTTCCCTTGTTGTTCTATCATCTGTTTGATGTCTTTTTCATGCATGGAGGTACTATCGGTCATTTTCTATGTAAGCTATCGGTATACACATCCATTTGAGGTGCTTTTAGGATCTAGAATATGCACTAGCTTCTCCAACTTCCATAGAGTGGGTTGGGAGAGTGTTTGATTTTGCAATGCTAATATCACTGCCATCAACTCTTTTACTCTCTCTCCATCCTATCAACTGATCATCCTTGAGCTTGATCTTGGAGAAGGCATTGAGTTGAGTCTAATGCCTCACCTTCCTCAACTACAATGCCTAAGCTTCCTAGTTGGGTTGCTCTCTATGCAAGGATCCTGCATCAACAATGTGGACTTCAGTATCATCCAAAAGGTCATCCTCATCACATTAAAGTATATCATATCCTCCTCTTGATCGAATGATCATCTCCAAGTATCTACCACGACATGATAGTCCTTAACATTTTTTATAATGATTGGTCATCCACTCTACCCGAGCCATTGGGACATATGTCGTGGTGACTCACTTGGACTCGTCATGAAGAGGCCATACATGTATATTTTGGATGGGGAGTGCTTCTCTAATCGCTCGACAATCATGGGAGTCAACCCAGATTTCCTTCTTCCATCTCCTCGACTATGGTGGTGGACCACTATGACGCTCTTGGGCCCACTCTTTCTTCTCTACTATTGGAGTGGGAAGTCGAGTGGGAGAGCTTGGCCGCTTTAATCGAGAGTGTGGTCCTTGGGACATAATCGTATCACCAAGGTGGATGACTTCTCTAGATGCTAAATTATATTTGGCATGCACTTGATGATGGGACATGGATTAGTGTGATGGTGAAGTGGAGCGGTATGGTGGTGGTGACACGCACCTCTTCAAGGTCTCCGCATTTAGAACCAATATGGAAAATCTTGTTGAGTGATCCCATCGCTCTACCGAAGGGATGGTCAATCAATGAGGTCATTGGCTTTCTAGCAAACTTCCTCCTCTCTCTCTTGCCTACTTGTGTAGCAACCTTGACCTTCTCTCTATGACGATCCCTTACACTTCTAGGATCACTTGTCTCAAGTTCTTAGTGGTGGACTCGAACGCCCATGTACTCTCCTACTCCCCGAGCACGGACCTCGCACCAAAGATAGGACTTCCTCCTCTCCCTATCTGTGTCTCATACTGCAAGTCGTGAGGGTGACGTGCTATCCTCCTCACATCTTTCCCTCCACAATTGAGAGAGGGTGAAACCTACAACTACTAAGAAGGGAGAAGTCTCAGGATGGACCCCTCTTGCTACATGGGAGGCTTCCTCAACCTCATTGGCCATACACTCATAGTACCTCTAGATCTTCCCATTCTTACGACACAGTTTTGGTCAAGGGTGCATGGAGGGAGCTAGTACCACGCCCAAGGTGGAGAAAGATGCTAGAACCCACTTCCCCATGATGGGGTTGGAGGCGGCATCTAGTTCTAGTAGAAACTGTGGTGACACAAATCATACTGCGTGGCATGGAAGCCTCTAAGGCTTTCTGCTTAAGGATGGGAGCGATATTTGATTGGAGATCAAACGAAGAAGTGGCTTCTTTTCGCCACCTCCTCCGCCAGCTAAGGGTAGGACCATCATAAGTGACTTTGAAGTGCTCAAACCCAAGGTCAAACTTGATGACTTGGGAGAGGTGAGAATGGCATCAATGACCAAATTCACACCAAGCAAATGAGAAGATGAGCTTTCTAAAAGACACAATGATTGAATGCTTGAAAAAAATAGAACCGGGGTTTCCTCTTCTTGGAAAAAAGGGTAAAATTAGACTTTTCCTTGATTGTTGTTCATTTAAGTTGGTTTTAAATTGAAATCCTCATTTAACAAATTTGGTTATACTAGTTCATATATATATATATATTGTAGAGATTGTAATTTTGAGAGAAAAATGTTTTATTTATAAGGAACTTCACGAAAGTGAGTTCAAATAAATTTTGGAGATGTTGGATGAACCATACCTCATCATGCTAGTGGAAAGAGATTCTTTAAATTTTAGATTAATTTTATTTAATTTATTTTGGGCAAATTCTTTGATCAATTCTTCCTACCTATTGTGGGGTCCAATAGGGGTTTTAAGATCTACTAGGGTGAGGTCCTAAAATCTAAAGGATGTTGGCCACCCTTTCCTTAGAATGAAATAGGCAAGGTGCCCAATGAAGAGTGATAGTCTTGGACTTACATAAAAAAAGGTCTACTATCGATGTTTGGAGATAATGATTAACTACTAAAGATGGAGAGAGGAACACCCCAGAGTATTAGAAAAATCTATGGTGTTTTAATTTGGAGTCGTAGGGACACCACAGATCTTAGGGGTACTTATTGAAGTGATCGTGTGCATTAAGGTATGATGTATCATCTTAGAGATAAAAATATTTCCCTACAATGACCTAATCACCTAATAAGGACTCAAGCGGGTCTACGATTTACTGGAGATCTTTCCCATACTTTACATTGAGAATAAAGGTTTATTTTATGCGGTTCTTTAACTCACTACGGAAGAAATCTTTCATAGTCAATTACATCTTAGAAATGAGAATCTTTTAAGAATACTCGATTAAAGTAGTGAATAAGTGTCTCTAAAGATTTCATGGCTAGACTATCAAAGGATTATGTATTTATTGAAATCAAATGGGAGAGTTCAAATAGGAAGATTTATTTATAGATTCTAAAGAAGAATAAGAAGCACCCATGATATTTGGAAGCCTAGTGAGTGCTTCAGCCTCCATATAGTGAGGCTTTATATATTTGAGAGAGAGTTTTTTTTATTTAAGTTGGAATATTATTAGATGCTAGGGTTTATAGTCCAATAACACAAGATTGTAGAAATGCTTAAGAGGTGAGGACTTGTACTCATAGCTCTAAGGAAAGAAGTAGCCTCAACCTAAATCTAAAATACTTTAGCACAAACGCCTAAGTATAATGGGGAAAGTAGGAAATAAATGTTTACCTCCATAAGAGAGGATAGACAAATCCAACTCTTTGGCTTACAACCGCCTAGAGTGGCCACTGTGTAATACCTCCCACGCTTTACAAAAATGTATGATCTTATGTAGATGTAAGATAGCTAGGCGATATTTAATTTGGAATGAAGCTAGAATCCTAAAGTCACTCCCAAAGACTAGATCATGATTGGTATGAAAACATGACTTAAATTAATGTCAAAATTTATAATTTTAAAAAAATTATTTTAACACATTCATTTTGGACAAAGGGCTTAGGACATATGCATGATGAAATTAAGTCATGGGCTAAATCAATTAAAAGAGGTGTTCCATTACAATGGATCGCTCAAAGGTCAAGCATATCTCCTATCGCAAGATTGGAGACCCTCCATATTCAAGAGTGGCATAATATGATATGCATGGTGTGATAACATACAACATTCACTTAAAGAGTTTCAAAATCTTTTATTTATCTTGATTAAGAGCCTAAGCTTTAAAATGAGCTTATGAGTTTCATTAGAATTTAGTTTTGAGTTTTAGTGAGGGTAGAAGATTTAATTTTATCCTAAAAAAGCCAACTACATCCAAGCCACACATCAAAATCATCAAACTTTGGGAAATATATAAAAGTATGCCATTTCTAATGCACAACTAAATACAATAATCAAACATGTAAATTTCATAAAAGAATAAGTGGTTGGGTCATACACCCAAAAAATAAAAAGAAATTGTGTTTCCGAAGCTTTATACAACTCGATTAGAATTATTTTTTTATAAATGAAATGAATGTGGGGTATTCAATCTTTGTTCTTCTTTTCTTCCTTGATTAGTTTGCTCTAGGCTCTGTGGCCTCCCAAGTCTTATACCTTATAGCTCATCTTAAACACTATAGCACTAATCCTAATCCTATTGATTAAATTACATATTTATAAAAAATGAAATGTAATTACACCTATAAAATAGATGTTAGTTAAGCAAACATACAAACCAAGCAATTATAATTCATATATTTGGACTTAGCACCCTACACATGGGTAGCTCGTCGTCTAATTGGATTATGCTTAGGGGCATAAGTAGTACATGCAAGCAAGAATATTTACATTTACTTATTATTATTACAAGACTCCTTTAGCATAATCCCCGAAAATATCATTAGGCTATTAGTGACCTAACATCTAATCTACGCAAACAATCCTAACATCCGCCTAAAATATTACATTACAAAATAAAACATAACACACAATATACACCTAACCTAAAGGCTAGAATTGGTGACTTAGTATTCTAATGTGTGTGCTAAGGTTTAGTGTGGTGTGTCCTAATTGGCTTTTTAGAAGTGTGATTATCTAAAATTCTAATTGTTTAAGTTAAATATTGGGGATGTTCTACTTTAAATCTTTGAATGAATTGATTAATTTTAATTAATTTTTTTTTTGTTTCATTTGATGCCTACTTAATATTTAATTATTATGAAGAGAAGAAAAGGGGTTTGACCCCTTCATCCTTATCTTAAGTTATTTTCTAAGGGTATATTATTATGACTTTGGTTACTTTAGTGAACCATTTATTAAATATTTTTATTAAACTTAAGTTTGAGTTAGTCTTAAGGAATCTTATTCAAACATGAAAGGTATATCAAGATTGATAAAACTGAATCATTATTATATGGATAACATTCCACCACTTCTTTCCATCATCAATAGCATACACATTTATTAAATTTTTTTAATTATTCATGATATTTGATTTAATACACATATTTATGCATACAATACATATTTGTATTTTTGCACACTTGATAATAATTAATGCATGAATTTAGTAAAGAAGAAAGATTTCATTCCTTAGTTAAACAAATGTAAACATGTATTAGAGATTTAAGCAAGTACATGTCATTGTTAAACCAAGGAAGTTGTATGAGACCTCCTTGGGGCAAATTAAAGCTTAGTATTCTCGAGATGTCTAGACTCTATATTTGCCAAATTAAATACATGTAAACATATACAAAAGCTTATGGATGAAAATCGTGCAAAGATTATATAATAGCAAATCTTTTATTAATGCAAAACTTAGTGACACAAGAGCTAAGTTTTATCTCAAATTCTACAACAAATTCATATAAATGAAATTAAGAAAGTATGTGTCATTATTAAATTAGGGAAGTGAGGTTATCTAAGACCTCATTGGCTACTTAAAATCTCGTATTCTCGAGATATCTAGATTATATACTTACCAATTGAGATGTATATATAAATATGTACATGAAACATAAAGATAAAATAAATTCTTTACTATTTTGAAATTCTAATTAAATGTAAATTTTATTGAATATTTAAAAACCAATATTAACTTAAATTTTCATCATTAGCTTATAGTTTTGAAAATAATTTAGGATTTATTAGTGATAATAGCCACACCGTATAATAATATTTATCCAACACATGCAACTTAGATGTAATCATGTTCTTTTGATTGTCTTTTTTTGGCACTTAACACTTACCCCACCCAATGTTGGTGATTTAACATATTTAAAGAGGAAAAAATAAATGGATTAATTAGGTTTAAGTTGTTAAACATATGATTTAATTACTCTTCCCTAAACTTCTTTAATCTAGTTAACTACTTGACCATGAGCCTTCAATGATATGCTCTTGGGAACATAAAATTTGCATGCACCTAAAGGAGTCTAATGCAATTTTGCTCATGTTTAAGAGTTAACTATATTAAAAAGAAAAGAATCTAAGTTAGGTACTCTTACGATTTTTCAATACCAATGGGATAAATCAAATTTCCTTCATGACTTTATGTTATTAAACACATAAAGGAAAATTAATAGATTATATTTAGATTATTCAATCAATCATTGATTTTATTTGATTTCTACTTTATCACTAATCTTCTTAATTAATCCTTAATTATTACATATATTAATTAACCCTCTTAAGGAAATACATTTTGAAAGATAATTAGAAAGAGGACTGGGTGAAAAATAAATATTCTACCTTCATCTATCCCCTTTTGGAAAAGAGGATAAATGAAAACATAAATATAATGCTTTGTTCGGGACACCATGTAGATCCGATGTTTTTATTAAGGTGATCGGTATGACATTGAGGAAAGGTGTATATCTCGAAAGATAAAAATCACCACCCTATAATAGACCTAATAATAAGGACTCTAACTATGGGTCTTCGTATGTACTAGAGATTCTTCCTTTTACATGGAAAAGTAAAGGTGATTTATTTTAAACCGGGTTCATTAAGTTTCCTATGAAGTCAAGCCCCATAGTTAATTACATCGTAAGAACATGATTCTTTAGAATACTCTCAATTAAGGTAAATGATCATTGTCTTCAAAGATTTCAAAGATAGGACTATCAATCAATTGGTTTATTTTGGAAGATCAAGTGGGATTGATTAAGAGGAGGAGCTATTATCAAAGCCAAAAAAGATAAGTAGGAGATGCTTATGATACTAAGAAGCCTAGTAAGCATCCCAAATAAGATGGTTGGGCTTTACATTTTGAAATTGAATTGATTTATTTGAGTTGAAATTTATAAGAAATCTAGGGCTTACAATTCCATGATACAAGGTCATGGAAAATACCTAAGAAGTGAGGATTTATGCTAGAAAGAAAAATAAATAACAACCTTTGAACCTAAATTGTGGAGCTTTGGCGAGGCCAAAAGCACCTAAATCTAAGGCAAAATGAGTATTTGGTTTACCTCCATAAGAGAGGATAAACCACACTTGGACTTACAACCGCCTGGGGTGGCCGCCAACTAACTCTTCCTATGATTTTAAAATATGTAGGCAAGTCAAATTCTTTTGCAAGATATAGGTTGTTATTTATTTAGAAAGAGACTAAGTCTTTAAACACACTCCTTAAGAGACTAGATCATGTAGAGCATGATTTAATGACTTAAATCTAATAAAAATTTTGTCACATTTTTATTTTTATTTTTGGACAATCAATTTGACAAGACTTTAGGATTCATATGCCTAATGCATGAGAAATTAGATTATGTGCCATAATAGGATAAATAGGTGTGTTTCCACCATAGCTCTCAAAGATGCCAAGTTCTCTCAAAATGTGAAAGCCCTCCAATCAAGAGTGAAATAATATGCTTTTTATGCATGATGTGAGAAAAGTAATACAACATCACATAAGGGGTTGCTAACTTTTTATCTTGATTTATAACCTAGGCTTTAGGTAAAGTTATGAGTTATTTTATTTTTAGTTTTGAGTTGATTAGTTGGATGAAAATTTATTTTCTAAGAGCCTAATCATCATCCTATACATCAAAGCAAGGAATAAACTAGGAAAAGATGTCATCTTAATGCAAGCTAAACCAACATCAATCAATTTATAAAGCTAGTGTAAAAGAATAAAAGTCTATTTGGGTCAAACTCCACAACCTCAAAATAAATTCAGAAATTTCACCCTTATACAACTTGGATTACAAATGAATAAATTACAATCAAAAGAAATTCATTGTTATGGGGGTCTTCATTCTTCATTTCTTCCTTTCTTCTCTTCTTTCTTCATTCTTCATTCTTCATTTTTCTTCCTTCTTCTTCTTCTTTTGGTTGGTGTGGTTGTTGCTCTTTCAAAGACATAAAGATCCTTTATGACCAATGTTCATCCTAATATCCCATAATAATCATTCCAAAATCATAATTACAAAATTACATAAAATGAGAAAAAGGAAATCTAACTAAAACTTGTAAAATAGAGATTAGCCAAACAAGTCATACAATCCCAAGCATGTATATATATAAATTGGATTTAGTATCCCACACATGGGTAACCAAGTCCACCTAGCCTATTTTGGATTATGCTTAGGGGTATAAGCATCCGCACAACAAAAGTAGTTATATTTTTATTACATGTCCCTTTAGCACAATCCTCAGAAGATAATAGTTAGATTAAGATCACCCTACCATTCAATCCACACATACACCCTAATATCCGGACTAAAATATTACATCACAAATAAAAAAACAAACATCAAACCATGCATGCCTAACCTAAAGCTTGAAGTGGTGACTTAGCCTAATGTGTGTGTTATTTAAGTTTGGTATGTTTAGCTAGGCTTTAAAGTTAGAGTTTTCTAAGTATGAAAATGTTCAACTTAGAGGATAGTTTCATTTAAGTGATTTAGTTGATTTGGTTGATTTTATTTTGTGATTTGATTAAGTTTGAATGAACCTACAATTAATTATAAGGAAGGAAAAGAGAAGAGAACTTCTTTCCTCCCTACCTTAAGTAATTTTAAGGTAGATTCATATTTGATTATTATTTAGTGAATGTTTCATTATATATTTTAATTAATCCTAAGTTTAGATTTTTCTAAATAAACTTATTCAAAAGAAAGGTATTTTAAGATTAAGTAAAGTGAAATTCTATCACAAAACACACAACACTTCATTTCCCAACATGTGTAGCATGCATAGATGAATCCTAAGCATATCTATACATGCAAATGAAAATGTTTAGCACACCTTAATGATGCTAAGAGAGTTACTTAAGAAAAATTGGATGCTTCATGATGCATTATTTAAGTAAAAAAGAGTGATTCTTTTATCCATGTTTCATATGCACATTTACAAGTATAAAAGATATAAGTGAGTACTGACACCATTTTAGCAGGGTGTAAGGTACAAGACCTACTTAGGGTTACTTAAAGTCTCAACCCGGATTGTCCAGACTAATATACCACTTTTCTTAAATACATGTGCTCAAAAAATTAATGTTTGTTTGGTTAATTTGTTGGTTGTTTAGTTTACATGTGTAAATGCGAAATCCTTCTTAATTCATAACATGGAAGTGGATAGAAAGTGTTATGTTCTTTTAAAAGAACTATACACTTTGTAAATCCATCCAAATTCATGTTAAAAGAGAAGAGAAGGAAAGCCACATAATACACATCTTTATATTTATACTCACAAGCAAGCTTATAAATAATCATAAGTAGCATATCTTTCGTTATGATATTTGATTTATAAGTTTTGAAAATAAGTTTTGGATTTGATAGTCATAATAGCCATTCATATTCTTACTTTAGCCAAAATATGCAATTGACATAAAGAAAATATTTTATTTTTAATTTGATTTTCAAAAGGCATGAATGCATGATTTTCATATGACATACACATTTAGTATATTTAGGAAAGAAATAAAGTGATGAAAGCATGCAAAATTCATTCATCCTAATTAATTCCTTAAGATAACCTTATGAAATAGGATTATTTAAAGTAAACCAAATTTATTTTAAAGAGATTTTTGTTTTGTTTTAAGTTTGATTTGAATATAAGAAATGTGAAGAGGTTTGTTGGTCCTAACCCATTTCCATATCTATATTATTTTTTAGTTTAATTTTAGAACCATTAGATACTTTTTATATTTTGTTTAAAGGTGTACATTAAGTTCATTAATTACCCTTACTACCACTTTAACATATTTAATAAAATAATATGAGCTAATGTATGACATAAAATAACACAAGGAATTTAAGATAGCAATGCACCTAGGAAAGAAAGGGACCTAATGTAATTGACTCACAATTAGTGATTAATTAAGCTAAAAGATTTAATTTAAGTACTTTCATAACCCTCCTTATACATGTAGGTTAGATTTTGATTTTCTTAAGTTACTTGGTTATTGAACACCTAAGCACCTACACAAGATGAATTGATTAAGTTTTGGAATATTTTAATTTTGAAAAGTTTGATTAATTAAGTCATTTAATTAAGTAATTAAACTATTTAATTAATTTGTACTTTAATTAGATTTTTATCCAAATGAAATAAACTTAGGGGAAAAGATTTGGGAAAGAATTCCTAATCTCATTCCTAAGTCCATTTACTATTCTAAGGTAATTAGCAAACTTAACTAAATTAATTTATCACTATTTAGAAGGTTATTTAATTATTTAATTGATTAAGAGGGTAATTAGGAATGACTCAAGCAATTCCCTTACTTAAACCATTAATAAATTCCAAGAAAATTAGGGAGTAAATCATCCGAAATGCACATGAGAAATTTGGAATTAATAGATAATTAATGAGTAATTAACCTAATCACATTATCAATAAAATGAAATTTAGAAAAATCACTATTCAAAATCAATTGAAATTAATTTTAGATTATTCCCCTTTAAAATATCTTCACAATGCTTTTTATTTTATATTTTTTTTTATTTTCTACATTTAGTTATTAATATTTGAAGATTCAATGATTAATTAAATTAAAACCCCTAATTATTAACTATTCATCGACGCAGACCGACGTGGCATGTGCTATCCACATGGTGCGATGGGAATCGCCATTTAAGTTGTCACATTCCGTGTCGTGGCGGCGCGCTTTCTCTTCTGGATCCCGTCAAGGATCGGACGATTGAGATCGAGGCCATTTCTAAAGGGATTAATCTCCAGTTGATCATGACCCTCCATCCAAAATGCACGGATGGATGGTCCATGATCCGTCACTTAGTTTGCCAGAGAGGACATCGCCCAATCTCTAGGCAAGATGGCTCGATTAAGCTTCTGATTGAACTCAAACTTTACCCACCATCTAGAGTAGGCACAAGTAAATCCAACGGTCAATTTTACATGAGCTAAAATTTCTTTCACAAAGGACCACACACTCCTATTTTCTCGAGTTGAAGGCATACCTGCGGAGGCTATCACTGCTCCATCTATCAAGGTAGCTTGGAGACAAAATGTTGAAGATTTGAGGCTTTGGTATTGAGTGACTCCTTCAATTAACCAAAATGCTCCTCCTAAGTTTTATCTTAATCAAAGTCCCTCTGGTTTTGAGAACTTGGAAGAAGGTTTGAGTAAACTCGATTGGGTTCCCTCAAGGTGCTTGCAAGAGCAATTGATAATTTGGGTATTGGATGAGTTTGAAAATGGTGGAGCTCCCAGTGAGAAGAGAAGAGGAGAAATGGAAGTAGCTCTAGGAGGCTTGAAGGAGCTTGCAATTTCTGGCTTCCTAACTTAATCGATTGTGAGTGAGTGAATGAAGTGAAATTAGGGGAGTATATCTCCCAGGTGAATCATGGCGAAGTTTAGACGCCATTTTGATCAAATTCACCTTGCAATGAGTTTGAGGCCATTTAGGGTGACATGTAATGATTTTGGCCAGGAGGTAGTGGAGGAGTTTCCATGTGCTTAATTGAGTGGAAGAGGGATCCCATGTGCTCAATTTCTAAGTGGGTGGTTGGTTTGGCCATTAGGTTGAGTTTTAATTGAAACCCATGCACCATCCTCATTAATGATCATTTGGTCCACTTGGATGGGTATTCATGAAAAGGAATTGACCAAATTTCAAGTGGTTTTGATTTTACCCTATGGCCTAGGGATAAAATGGTCATTTGGCTTGGGTTTCAATTTCAATATGTTTGGTATGATTAAAAAATGGGTTGGACCAAGTTTCAATGAATTGAATTGATATGATTTGGCTCATGTTGACCTGCTTAGGTCAAAATGGGTCAACTTGGTCAAGTTGACAATCGATCAAATTGGGTCAAACCAAGAGTTGGATCAAGTTCATATGACCATTTGAAATGTTTTGATCATTGGTTTGGTTCAATTTTATTTATTTATTTTCATTTGATTTCATTTAAAAATGGGTCAAGTTGATTTGACCCATTTGACCTATTTTGGTCATGGGTTGGTTTAGGTTTCATTGGCCATATGAAATGTATTGGTATCTTTGTTTCCAATCAATTTTGGTTTAATTTGATTTTGGCTTTTTGACATTTTAGGTCAAGTTGGGTTCAAGATCAATTATTGGTCTAGTTGGCCAATATAGGCTTCAAGTACAAGTGATTTGAAATGAATTAATTGGTCAATCTTTGACTTAGATAAAAGTTTTGACATATTTTGACATTTTAGGTCAAGTTGGGTCAACTTGGGTCAAGTGGCCAATTAGCTAGGCTCAAATGATGACTTGAAATATTATGGTCACCAATGTAGATTATGATCAATATCTTTTTATTATAATTATCATCCCAACCTAAGAAATCTCCTTATTGTTGGAAATTCCAATACTTAGTCAGTAGAAAATTATAAATTTTATCGTCATTTCACTCTGAGGCTAAAGCTTAGCATTACTTTATTTTTTGCCAAGTCGATGGCCACTAGAGTATCGTGAGATAACTAGGGATATGGTCGCTTTGAATTTTGCAATTCAAAAGGGCTTTACTATGGATGTAAGAAAGATTATTTATAATTTCATCTGTAATATGCTTGAGGGTTGTACTATGATAGGCTTTGATCATCCTTCTCTTATTTATGCTCTATGTGTTGAAGCAGGTATGACAGGGGATCTTGATGAGGAAGTATTTATACAAAAGCTCTCTTGACTAAAGGTCATTGAGGAGTGCTGAGGATTGAGGTGGGGAATGCTCACACACCCCTCGCCTCGTCAAATCCTTCAAGACCATAAATGAGAAACTCCAAAAAATCGAAGGATAAGTTCGGACATAAGGAAAAATGTCAAGAATCAAGACTAGTAGGAATTGGAAAAAATTTGACCATCACATGGGTGATAAACAACAATTTTCATACATGCGAGTTTATTACCTTGTGCACATGTTTGAAAATTGTGATTTCTATGTGGGTCCCGGTGAGCCTTTTTTCTGCAACACCTCATTATTAACCCTATGTAAGATCCTTGCCAAAGGAAGAAGACGAGGAGGAGGATGATAAGGACTACTAGTTTTTCCCCTTTTATTTCTTTTTATATTTCTTTATTTTATTTTTTATAATTTTGGTAACACCTCCTTTTTTGTATATCAATAAATACATCATTTTTATTTTTTATGTATCTACATTCTTGTACATTTTTTGTCTTTGGAAAGCTCCAAAATTAAAATAATAAGATTTCTTCACTTAGAAAATAGCATCAAAGGGTAACATCACGACACTATTATGAGGCTCTCATGCCCCTCATGTAGTAGGAGTTAGGCTTAGAACCCAAAATAATGCCTCAAGCATACTTTTATCACAATGCTCTCAAAGCATTATGTTTTTCACTCATTTACTTAGCTGCCTGAGCTCATTATGTCACGAGGTTCACTTCCAAGAGGGAGGTTCACTTTTTTCACCACAGGATCATCCTCCCACAAGGCGGCCATGCTCACTCCCATGGTGCTTCACTCATGTCAGAGGTTATATTGTATATTATAAAACTAGGTATATTAGAATCATGTTATATTATAAAGACCGAGGGGTGCTATTTAATGCTTATAATTAAAAATTTTGGTGGCATAACGCCTTTGCAATGTTATATTTTTTACATATTTAGTGTGTAGGAACTCTCTCTTTATTTTAGATCTAAGATCAATGGAGGGAGGGTTTTGTTACATGTCAAACTAAGTTGATGGCGAATGTTCTAAGGTGTGGTGCCTTGGCTTAAGGAATGAATCTATAGAGTTGAATTAAGTGTGAGAGACCAAAGGAGTCGAGTCACAACGTTGCGTAGCATCAACAAAAGAGCAATTTAAGCTATATTTCCTGAGAGTTTGGCACCTCGGTGTCTGAGTTGGGAATGCATCGCTTAGAGAGAAGTTCTTGTAAAATCTAGGATTTTATAAAATTTTGCTAGAGTGACATTTTAACAATGATAGATTCTCGTATTTCAATATCATTCTCCTTATTATGGATCTAAGATCAATTAAAGAAAGGTTTCTCTTCTTCTCCCACTGAAACTAAGTTCAATGGTGGAGGCTCTTTTATGAAAACTAGTGTAGAAAAGACAGCAAAAAGAATTCAAGAAGTATTATTGGAACTCTTTACCTAGAGTGGATAAGAGAGAGCTTTAAGGTGAGAGTCAATCTGTAGCAAACGTGGGTTTCTGAAGCAAGAATCAACTAAAACCAAAGAATAAGGGTAGAACTAGAGAGAGGAAGAAGAAAGAGGGGAAGCAATTTTCCCCATTTTATAGAGTTATTTCGCTATTAAGGCAATTATCTACCCTATAATTGTTTCTTATTCCGGTAGTTTAGTGTTAATGGGGTGGGAAGGGTTGTTTTTCTTGATTCCTTAAACCGCAGATCAGTAGTACCTCAACACTGTTTTGACAAAGGATGCGAACTAAGGCCATTAACTTGTCAACTAAATCAATAGTTAACAAATATAGTGTGGCCAAGATCATAATGTTGCAATGTTGTAATAAAAAATTTTAATTTGTATTTTTTGATGCAAACAATATCAAATTGTGGAGATTAATCCTTAGTTTAATTCAAGATTTCTAACATGATTAATCATGATCATCCATTCTAATCATGCGAATGGACGGTTTATGATATATCATCAACCCACGTGAGAGATGGACACCCGCTTTAAATCACGATTTGTCTGAGCTTGTTCAAAGATGAAAATGAATGCAAAATGATCAGGAATGAATTTAAGAGGGATCTTATAGTTTAAACCACACAAAAAAATGATTTCTTTCACATAAGACTAAGAGTGCTTTAATTTCCTAAAGTTCATTGAAATTTACCTTGCCAAAACTATAGATCGGCCCAATGATTGAGATAGCTTCTTCTTGAAGAGACGAAGCCTTACTAAGAAGATCATGAGCCGCTTCCTACCATCATCCTTAGACTAAACACTATCGCAAAAGCTTGCTATAGTTGGTATGGGAGTGGTTTCGGTGCTCCAATTGAGTGTTTCCCAACTCATTTTGGTTCACTAGAGTGTGACAAAGGTGTGGAGAGAGTTAATTAGAGTTTGGTGAGGTTTTGAGGAAGTTGGGTGTGAGAAGAGCTTGGGTTGAGATGGGTCTTGGTCTCACCGGTCGAGTGCACAAGGAGCTCTAGGATGCTTAGGGACTCACTCAGGGCACCGAGGAAGGTATCTTTGAAGTTTGAATGTGAGAGGAGGGGTATAATCTTCTCCCAAAGTTAACCAAACCATTACATTGATCCAACCTTTGGCGTCTTTGAGTGGCATGTAGTCGACAATGGCAAGGGACTGAGGTGGAGGTGTTTTAGTGGTCAAGAGGTTTGGTGGCTTTCCATGGGAAGTACACCTCCTTGGGTTGAACCAATGGTCACCAAGGGAGGAGGTCCTCCCCTTGGTTAAGCAACTTAATAGCTTGGATCTTGTTGGGTTAGTGATCCTATGTCCAAAGAGGGTCAAAGGTGCCTACCATGGGCTAAGAGAGTGGGTAAGCCTTTCAAATGGGGATTTTATCTTGTTTGAAATCCTTAGTTTGGGTCAAACCGGGTTCACTATAGTTGGGTTCACTTGGGCATGTCAAAGGGGCCTAAGGATGAGTCATGCCATGTTTGGTTGGGTTTAGCTTGGTTTGATTGATTTGGCTCAATTTGACCCTTATAGGTCAATTTGGTTCAAATAGGCTAGATTGACCAATTTACCCCATTGGGTATAGGGGCCTATTAGATTATGTTCAATTGGTCACTTAGAAGTTGCCTTAGTTTGATTTAATTTAAAGTGGATTTAGATTTGGTTTATATGAGTTCATTTGGGTTAAATGGCCTAAATGGTTCAATTCTGATTTGATCAAATTTGATTTAATTGATGGTTGGGGAGTGTTCAATAATTAATTTGTGATTGATTAGAGGCAGTTCAATTCAATTTGATTTAGAATGAAGTTTGGCCCAATTTGACCCTTTAGGTTGAATTGGGTCAACTTGGGTAAAATGATCAAATCGGATCAATATGGTTCAAATGATTACAATTAAGTTATTGGTCATGATCAATGATCATTTTGGAAGTGATTCGATGAGTTGATTTGATTTAATTTGGATTGGATTGAGGTTTGACTCAATTTGATCATTTAGGAAAAATTGGGTCAAGCAGTCAATTGACTTAGCTAGGTTTCAGGGGTAATGTGAGTGTTAGAAGATGTTCAATAATGGATTTGGGGTTGATTTATGGCTTTGGTTGCAATCAATTTGGATTAGGTTTGATTTTGACTCATTTAAACCTTTAGGTCAAATAGGCCAAGTTAGGTTAATTGAATCAATTCATGGAATTGAATGGGTTGGAGTGAATTGGAATTTTCAATCAAGTATTTAGAATGGTCATGAGGTTTGGATTGATTTAATTTGGCTTAAATCAAATTGAATTGAATTTTGGCCCTATAGGGTTCAAATAAGTCAACTTGGGTTAAAGGTCAATTTGGCATGGCGATTCAATTGGATTGCAATCAATGTTAAAACCGGTTCAATTGAAATTTAAATGAGTTCAATTTTAATTAGACTAGATTAATTTTGGATTTAGCCCTCTTAAGCCCAAATGGATTGAGTTTGGTCAACTTAGCCATTGGGTCGGATCATTAGGTATATGATTACTTGGTGTTGGTTAATGTTTGGTTTATGATCCTTTGATTTAGGTTTGAGAAATTGGTTTGATGTGTGGCTTAATTGAGTTTAGGGTAGGTCGGCCTTATGGGTTTAACCCTGACTCTATATGTCTCCAAGCTTGGGTTATTGTTCTCCTAATCACTAGAAGTGTCCTAGTACTAGGAATATCTTAGTTCCTACATGAACCCTAGGTCTAAGGAGGAGACGATTAACCTCACTCCAAAAGTGAGATCAATAATGATTGATAATAATATTGTTGCCCTTAACATCATTAAAACATAGTCAAATCAAATAGTTATCAAGAAGCCTTACAAAGTAAAATAAAAATCTTATTAGTAGAGAAAATATTATAAAATTTTTTTTATCATGAATGAAAGCTGATTGAGTAAAATAAATCAATTTGGGCAACAATAATTTAAGTTTGTTAGTATTTTTTGGCAATTATTATTGGCTTTATGTGCCTCGTGTTCAATCTTAATATATGTGTTAAGTGTTTTAAATGTACGAGTATAAAGAAGTGCAAGATTGTTATTTATATATGCATCTCATAATATATGTTTAATCTAATTACAATATGGAAGAATGCAAGATAGATCAAGATGGATGTTTTGGAGCTCAAGATACAATATTTTAGATTATATGTATTTAGAAGTGTCATAGAGAGATCCATAGGGTTAATTAGCATTTGATTTTCTCACAATTTAACACATTTTTTGTTTATACATTATTAATTGTCCATTATTATAAAACATTATTATAATATTATATTTTAAAAATTTTTAAAATTATTATTTTTTACTTATAAATAACCCTCATTCTCTTCATGAAAGGGTTGCTCTTCAAATTCAAAATCTCTAGTCTAGTAAATCTAAGAAAAAATTCATTGATTTGTCTTTCAAGTTCTCTTCAAATATTGCATGATCAAATCCTTGATTTGGATGTTTTAACATTTTCAATTAAGCAACAATTCTCAAACTACTTAAGTTCATAGTTGTTTATACTATTTTCACAATCTATTTATTTTTCAGATCTTTGTTTTTTTTAGTAATTATTGTTTGGGAATCATAGTATAAGTTTTACACATCAAGGTTTCTTCATTCATTTAAATCTAATCATATTCATGATAAAGACTTCAAATAATTTATAGAATTTATTTTATCTTGTAGAAATTTTTATTTTCTTACAAATATCATTTGGTTTCTTAAAATATTTTTTCATTAGTTTTAAAAGTTCATTAATCATTAGATCTATTATAAAAGTATATTTTAAGATTTAGAATTAATTTGTCGCTGAAAATTTTTCCATATTTATTAGATTCTTTATTTTAATAAAAACTTATCTTGTTTACTAAAATTTATGCTATAATAATTTTATTTAAGTCTTTTTTGTGATATTTTGCATTAATTAAAGATCATTTTGATTGAAATAAAAGTAATTATTTGCTTGAATTTTAGGTTATTACTTGATTTATTGTATGTCATGTTTCTTTGTCATAATATAGTTTATAAAGGTTGTGTTATTTGATTTTGCACTTGTCATTTAATTCTAGCTAAAATAATTTTTTATCTTACAGAAATTTACTCAAGCTTGTTTTTTATAGTTCCATAAGTAAGGAAAATATTTTTGATGAAAAATTAGTCATTCTTACATTATTATATACATAATAGTTATAATTTCTCTTAAAGCTAAATTATTCTTTGATGAAATTTAATTTACTATGCAATATACTATTGTAAATTTATTTTGAAATTCATTTTATATTAGTTTTGTTGGATCCAAATATGTTTGTGGTTGAAGAAGAACCTTGGGAGATACTTAGGAAGTAAGGTTAATGAAGAGAGGAATAGTAGATAATGGAGAGAATGGAGGAAAAGATTATGTTTTATTGTCTATTAGGTAGTCTTAATACAAGAGATAATAATTCCCTTATTCTAAAGAGAAAGTGAGAACAAAGCTTGGGAGGAGAGCGAGGGTATGTCTTGTACTAAGCTAGAACTAACTAACAAAAGGTACCTCCCCTCCCCTTTTTTATAATGTTTGGTGGAAGGGGTAATACAAGAGATGAGTATAAATAGAGTTGGTAGAATATATAAAAAGTGACACACCTTGATTTAAGGATCTTGTTCATTAGTGGTGAGTCTCTAGTGGTTTGATTTCATGTGCATGCTCTTCCTACTATAGGAGGGTGCGGATTTGATTTGCCTTAAGACTATCATTGTTCTTGAATACTCCTTTTGAGGGTGAGTCTATGTCCATATGGTCGATGCCCATGTTTTTTCTTACTATGCTCACCATGCATGAGGCAAGGCTTTTGCATTTAGGTAGCTTACTTATTTTGGGTAAACATTTAGCTCTCCAATTTTTGCTCCTTCATAGAGGTAACTCACAAAAGGAGTAAGAATAAAAAAATCAATTAGCTTATGATTAATGCTTAAAAGAAAAGTGAATCTTTCATTAAATGTTACATCACCTTTTGTGGGTTTTGTTTAATGGCGTATCCCCAACTCCTTAAGTTATAAAAGAGGCACTAGCCTTTAAAAAATTTTCTTTGGCCTTTCATTCACAATTGGAGATACAACGCTTTTTCTATTAAGTTTATTATTTCTACCAAATCATACATACTCATAGATTTTATGAGACCCAGGGCAATATTGATTCTTTAGAACTATGGGTTGGCCTCTAAAAAAGTTGAAGAAATCCAAGAAACCAAAATTTCCATTGTTCACATGATGGAGACGAGTTCCTCGACACCCCTTCCCCGAGAACTATAATCATTCTGCCATATGTGTTGTCGAGTCTTCGGCCTATGGTAAGTATTCCTCCCATGAGGTAGAGAGCGTGCAAGAGGAGGAGACTATCACTGCCTTATTTACCACAAGAAAAGGAGGTGGTGAGTGGGCAAGTGATCACTTCCCTTATGACTACCATCATAGAGGAGAGTTCTACTAAAGTAGGATTAATTATGTTCCACTTTTATAGTTTATGGTAGCATTTAGCTAATAGTGGCGAGTGTGTAGGAGGCAATGGAGGGAGACAAGCACTCAATGCCTCCTCAAATTATCTCGCTTAGATAGTCCATGTAGTTTTTAAAGGTTAATTTATATTTTGTGGATGATATGCTAGACCATTATCCAGTGAAGCAAAATCTATTTGTTTGAATAGTGGCTCCCTTCTCTGAGGATTCTACCCCAAGCTAATTGCCTTATTGAAATCTCCATACCAATTTTAGATGAGTTCATTTTTTATTGTTCAAGGGTGACTCTAGACTCACCATGAGTTGAGGTGGAAGGCAGTTTTGTCTTTATTAAAGGGGTTTACTTAGGAGTGCCATGAGACACCTTCTTTGTCAACTCAGCAACTATTAGCCTTACATCCGCAATATCTAGGAGATGTTAGTAAGTTTTCCATTTTATAATGGTGAGTCTAAAAGGAACGAGTAGGCTCCTGAGGAGGAAAATGTGGAGAAGATACCACGTGCTTGTAGACTCAATTGAGCTTGCCAAATTGTAGGGATAGTTCATCATTCTAGAGTTAGACCTGAGCATGTCAAAGTAGGAATTAGGGTGAGCTCAAGTCTCTACTAGAGGTGGAGTCATAGAGAAGGCAAACTAGTGGTCGAGTTCCAAAGAGGCTTGGCAATCATGAGGGTCGAAATGATTTCTCTATCATTCAAGGAACTCTAAGGGTCTTCTCTCTTCATCACCAATGCCAATTTCATGTTTGACTATATGTGGGAGAAGGGAAAATCGTGAAGAGTGGCACGTGGATCCCATTGTAAAACAGTTCAAAAAAATAGTAATCGGTGTCATAGTGAGAGTGCATTTAATTATTTTAATTTTTTAAAATAAATAAATGATTATTTAAAAAATTACTTATACTTATCTTTTCTTTTGTCAAGTGTCATCTGTCATTGATGATTGCATGCAAAATTTCATTAATTGCTTTCATTTTTTTACATGCAACATTTAAGATTTTTGCAAGATTTTGTAATGATTTATTCATTAATTTTTTTGATGTGATCTCCATGTTACTAAGCCATACTTACTGCACTATAAATGTGGTTTCAGACATGGGTAGTTAAAACTTTATTGCACCTTCATTAACCTAGTGACATTTTTCTTTGAGCTAGTACATTATACTTTCTCATTCATTAGAAGCAAGTAACTTTAATGTCACTCTATTGAAAATGGTGAGTCCATTAATGCTATCCAAGGTCAATGAGGTTATTGACCTTGATCCTTGGACAATGACTTTATGTTCCACAATTATTGCCACAATCATGCTTATTATATAGTGAGAGTGACTAACTCGATGAAAGGCTCAACTCAACTAGGTCGATTTGTTGTGCATCTTGCTTGACCCCTTTAACTCAACGGCTTCCTCTACCTTACAAGTGGGTAGATAATTTGAATTACTACATGGTTATACCTCCCGGATCCCCGCCAAACTCGTGGAGTATAACCTCTTATCTGATGATGTTGAGAATAGGAGCTCATGGAGCTTGACTCTCTTCACCACATCTTCAATATAAAGAGGCACAATAATAGATTATTCAATTTTTAGCAATCTTGCTAAGAATACGTGTCTTGTCCACTAAGGCCAAGAAGTGGCGATATAAGCTCTTATTCATCAAGAACTCATCATTTTGGCTTATGTCGATAGTTCCTACCTTCTTCTCGAGTAAGGTAGTCACCTCAAGAATGAACGCAGATGAAGGAGACACTACAAAAGTTACCAATAAGAACTTGAATATCAATCACTATCTTTTATAGTAGTATTAGTGTCCTCTGTCGTAAGTATTTTGTACTTAGCTTCTTTAAGCATTGACATGATTCTTTCTAACTCACTTGCTCTAATGTTCTTAATCACTTCATTAGATGAAGCGGATGCTATGGTCCTTACAATCAACCCATCACTTATCAAGTTACTCAAGGAGGACAAGGGAAAGTAGGAAGATGGCGAATGACTCCACTAAATCTAGTAAAGGGGAAGAGCCAGTACCGCTCCAAAAATGTCCAAGAAGAGAATCATGAGTCAGAATTTAAGGTTGTTAAAAAAGAGGAGTGAGCCTACAAAGGAGAAAGAGAAGGAGAAAGAGAAGGAGTAGTATGCAAAGGACAACTTCACTCCCAATCTCGCCTTGCTAACCAACAAAGCCTTCATGCTTAGCCGAGACATCTACTAGGAACTTGACACTCTTGTTAAGAACCTCCCAAATAGTCAACTGTTGTTCATCAGATGACCGCCAAGCAATGGCTTGGCGCTTGACAGAGATTTGCGCAAGTTCATGATGAAAAGGAAGAGTCTCTCCACGTGAAGGCAAAGTCATGGTGTTCATGAGCTTGCCTCTATTTGATCCAAGCTCGATGAGCTTTAAGAAGAAGCTAAGTGACATAAGGTAAAGAAAATCAGATGTCACTCACCGCTAAGATAAAGACGGAGTTTGAGGAAGTGCTCTCTTACCACATGGAGGAGTTTGAAGAAAGAGGCCTTTATAGGCTTTTGGACTTTACCGAGTACAAGGGAGTGGATTAGAATTTTAAGGTGAGTACCGACTTCATAGTCTGCAAGCTTGTGAAACATGGCTAGAAGGATCCAAGTTCTTGGACTTCTCCAAGATAGTCTCCCTGACTACGATGATGAGAGCAAAGATAATTTGACCCTCCTTTCTTCTTTTCTCCTTTTCTTTCTTCATTTTTTACTACGAGTTGGGAAAGGAGAAGTACTCCATGTAATCCCATACTTTCTCATCTTTAAATGTTATTCTTAAACGAAAAGATCTACATTTTTTGGTCAATACTTTGATGTTTTCTATCTCAATGATTATGTTGTATTGCACTCATCAACATTTTGATAGTTTGTCCGTGTTTTAGAAAAATGTAAGTGTTGATTGTGGGGAGAGTTTGTTACTCTTTGATTGGTGATTACGGATCTATTCTTTTAGCTTCTTTAAGTTATTTATTATGGTGAGTCAGCCTTTCTTTTTTTTCTATTTGGATTTCCTACTTGACTTTTGTAGCTCATCGAGTGAGGCCTTTTTCTTGAACCAAAAATGACGCACCAAGTGTCTTGTGTCATCATGTAGCTCCCCAAGGTTCATTTAGGGATCGCTTTGCTCAATGTTATTATTCTTTGGCTAAGAATGATGCACTAAGTATTTAGTTTTCCTACTTAGGCCTTTGTAGCTTATTGAGTGGGACCTTTTCCTCAAGCCAAGAATGACACATCAAGTATTCTAAATCGATGCACAACTCTTTGAGTGTTTAGTTTTATACTCACCAAGCATTTTAATGTAAACCGGAAAATTATAAAAGAAATTCTAACTTCATTAGATGAATCTCAAATGAACATTAAGATAGTGGGTTACATCAAACAAGACATTGATTGCTTTAAGGATAAAATTTTTGAGGCCTTTACCATTCTGTATGCGAGGTCATGCCCTAAGCGGATTTGAAGTTGGTAAGCTTTGAAGCATACTTATTTTTTTGATAATGTATGGGCCATCTATGAGCTAGTTCCCAAAATATTATGTCGAGTCGCTACATCTACTTTCTTGAGAATCAAGGTACCACTCTTGAAGTGTTATTCTTTTATATGGTGGTTATAGTATTTTTTTCATTCACCTCTTTTCTCTCTTGCCTTAATGAAGCCTCATTCTTTAATTCTTCAAGCATGTCGAGTGTCTCTTCTATGACTTGAGTTCATCTTTTCTAACTCGCCAAAATTCTCTCCCAATTTTGTAGTCACCGTGACCCTCTAGCTATGGAGTTCATGTGAGATCAAGAAAGATGTATATCCAAAGAGTAGTAGTGGGAGTTGTCTTGAGGGCTCGGGACAACATGTGTTGACCCATCTAACTTTAACTTTATCACCTTCTATTTTTGATAATAGATTAATGATCCTCTTGCTCACTACAATCAAGTGAACTTTAATTTTACTACTTGAGACTCACAAAAGTCTCTTAGCCCTTGGTCAATGAATTGTGGTCCATTGTCCATAATGATAGCCATAGGTAGCCTATACTTGCCAATGATATCAATCCGGATAAAGTTTGTAACTACTTGGGCAATTACTTTGATGAGATAGCTTCAATCCATTTACTAAAATAGTCGATCATGACTAGGATGAATCTTCTTTGGGACAAGTCTATCCCTAAATGGCAAAGGGCTAAGAATTTTAATAGGCTTCAATTTCTAACATTGCTTGCATCTTCTCAAATGTTTCTCAAGATCCTTCCTTAGTGTGGCCCAAAAATATCTATACCTCATGATTTTGTGGGCTAGTGTTCTTCTTCCCGAGTGGCTATCACATTTGCTAGACTATATCTCTTCCGACCCTTTCCTTTGCTCCATTTCTCATATTCACCTCATGTTCAAGAAGTCATTGACCTTCTAAATAACTCAACCCCAATTAGTATGTATGGCTGACTTTTATCTTAAATCATCCGACATCTTCTATGGTTTCATCTATTTTTGTACTCTATAGAAATTTTCTAATAAGATAAATCCAACTAGATGAGTGTTCACTATGAATTTGCATTGATTCGTCTCCTTGACACCCAATCGAGTGAGTCAATACAAGAGTGTTCTTCAAGTCCACTTGCTGGATAGTAGGTTAGTGAGTTGGTTCTACTCTTTGGGAGTCTAATTGATTTTAAAGTATTCCAGCCATTTAATCTCGCTTTGACTTTAAGTAGATATTTTCTTAAGAAATCTTCTCTAATTTTGTAATCTCTATTGACTTGCCTTAGCTAGTTGTGAGTCCCAATAGGCTATAATGTGTAATGTACCGAGGCCTCAAAAAAAATTTGAGTCCAATAAGTAAAGCTTCAATGACTAACTATGTTATAGTGAATCCTACCGGGTCCCATGACATGTTCGCCAGATGATCCATCCATATGTAGCTACCACAATGGCTCTTGATTGATTGAGACTTCTTGTTAGCTGAAAAAATCAATAAGAAAATTATTGAGTTCTTGAGTTTTGATCATCTTAGGTGAGTAAAATATATCAAATTTGCTTAGTTATACCTATTTTAATAATCTTCTTGAGTGATCAAGCTTGGCAAGTAACAATTTGAGTGGGTTATCGAGACAACTTGGATCATGTGTGCTTGGAAATATAGTCAAGGTTGCCTCATCAAAACTATTAGTACAAGTGTGAGTTTTTCCATTATGGATTGTTTAATTTAGCTCCTCTTAAGGATTTGATATAGTAAATGGGCCATTGTTTTTCACCCTTCCCTCTAATGAGAATGGAACTAACTAAATCTTCTCCCTACTCTAAGATGAAAAATAGGTTTTCCCCTTCCTTTGGGCTTTGTAGAAAGGCAAAGCGAGACAAGTAAGTTCTTAAGGTCACTAAAAGCCTTATCGCACTCTCCTCGAGTCCATTCAATTTTGAGTTACCCTAAGGACTTTGATGAACAATGAGCAATGTTCTCTAGCATTTAAAATAGATTAGTTTAATCCAACAATTGGTCCCATAATTCACTATAAATCTTTAGCTCCTTGGTGAAGCATCTCAATTATGGTCTTCACATTATCTAGATTATCCTTTATACTCTTAGGGAGCAATTAAAAATCTCAAAAATTTACCCCACTCGATGCCAAAAGTGTACTTTAGAGGATTTAGGCACATGTTGTATTTTCTCATGGTGGAAAAAGTCTCCTTGAGGTCCTGGATATGTGTGCAGAAACTTGCTTTTGACCAAAGAAATCATCAATATATGCATAAACTTCCTCCCTTTCCTTTGAACACTTGGTCCACCATTCTTTGGTAAGTCTCCCTAGCATTTTGAGTCTAAGAGGCATTGCTTTATAACAATAGATTCCTTCCTCCATGATAATAGAAGTTCTCTCTAAGTGAGCCAAATGCATTTGGATTTGCTTATACCCAAAAAATGTGTAAAGAAAGCTCAACACTAGAATAACTCAAGTCGATGAGTGTGTTTATTCTAAAAAGGCAATATCCATCCTTTAGGAATGATGAGTATAGATTGGTGAAGTTGACTTGTGACCTCATTTTGGATAAGGTTAACATCACTTTGAAATTAGTAATTAGGAACCTCTTAATAAAGTGCTTAGGACACTCACATCTAGTGACCTAGTGCATCTTCCTTGGCTTTAACCTAACATAATTTAAGTAGACTTAACCCAAATTCAAAATTTGGATTAAATCAAAATAATTCTAAAAAATCAAAATGAATTTAAATTAAATTAAATGAATGAATCCCAAACCAAATCAAGGTCAAAATAGTCAACCCATTTGACATAAGTTTGACTTAGGTGGGTCCCACCAAAATTTTACCAAATAAAATCATTTCAAAAGTCCAAATGATAAAATAAATTAAATTTCTATTGACCTTACCTAGGTTAATTATACCTCTTAGTCTAAATGAACCTAAATGGGTCATATTGGGTTCAAACCTAAATTAAATTGAAATCAACTCAATTTGATTTCTCCAAATCATTTGGAAATGATAATTGAACATAATCCAACCCATCATTGGGTCTAATTTTGTCAAATTGGTCATTTGACCCAAATTAACCCAAGCTTAACCCATTAAGCCCAATTTGATCAAATAGGTTCAAATTGAAATAAAATTAAAATCAAATAAAATTAATCACTCCAAATCATCTCACATTTGTGATTAGACATGATCGAGTCCAAACGAAACTTAATTGAGCCAAATAGATTATTTGAACCCAATTAAAATCAAGTTTAACCCATTTAAGCCTAAATGGGTTAAAATGAAATGAAATCCAAAATTATTTCAAAACTTTAATGAATTAATTTAATCAAAACTTATAAATCAATAATTAAAGATGATTAAACCCAAAATTGAATGAATTAAATCAAAATCAAACACTTTGAATCAAATGCTTGAATTGGGTTCAAATGTCTCAATTCAAATAGGTTTGGATTTAACTTCAAACTCACATTGGGCTTGATTTGGGCAGCCAAACATTAGCCTAAGGGGTTTGGTTATGATGTCAAAATCATAAAAAAAAATCAAAGGAGTGGAATTATGAGAGGAGAAGACTTAGAATTCTTGAAAGGAATTTAAGTCATCTCCTCCTCCAAACTCATCCACCTCTTGGCTTGAACTATTTTGGCTTCTTTCCAATTACTTGAGGGCCTCCAAAGAGAAAAGAAAAGGGGGTCTTGGCCTCCTCCATGAGATGAAGAAGAGGTAAGGAAGAAAGCCAAGGGAGATGCATGCTAAACCCTAAATCAAAGAAACATAATAAATAAAATATTTTCTTTCACCAAGACATGCAATCTACCATTCCCACGCACCTCTATCCGATAAAATAATAATATATTAATAAATTTAGGCTTTACTCTTCTATTATTGTGAATGACTAGGTCTTGCTTTTTATTATTTCACATGAACCTCAAACAAATTTGTTGGTATTCTATTTAAATGAAAACATGCTCTCTAGCTAAAAAAACATCTTATCTTACCTCTTGGAGCACTTTAGACATAGGTTTAGAGGTAACCCGCTTTCTTTTACTATAGGTGTAAATCATCACCTCTTAAGCATTTTCACAATCTTGTGTTATTTAAATCTAGGTCCCATCTTTCTAATAAAACACCAATAATTTTGTACTTTAAAAATATAAAGCCTCACCATATGGTATATTGAAATGCTCACTATGCTTTCTAGTATCTTGAGCGCTTCCTATTTATCCTCATCCTGATTTCATTAAGAACTTTTTTTACTATGTGTGTAAATCCTCATCTTTTAAGCATTCTCATAATCTCGTGTTGTTAAATCTAAGTCCCAACTTTCTAATAAAACATGAACTTAAACAATCATAATTCTTTATTTTGAAAATATAAAGCCTCACTATATGGTAGATTAAAATGCTCACTATGCTTCCCAAGATCATGAGCACTTCATACTTATCCTCATTTGGATTCCATTAAGAGCTTTTTCCAATTGAGTTTTCCCACTTAGTTATCAATGTTCACCAATCCTTTGATACCTTGATTTGAAATCTATATAGATGTTAGCTAATAACTTTAATTGAGAGTTTTCTTTGGAAACCTTACTTCTTAAGATGTAATTAACTTTAGGGTTTGCCCTTATATGGAACTTAATAATCTAACTTCAAATAAACACTACTTTACTTTATTCACATACATTATAAGAAAAAATCTCCAAAATAAGTATATCCATCAAACATAGGAGTTCTTATTAGATGATTGAGTCCATCATAGGGAGATGTTTCTACTATTTGAGGTATTACATCATTCCTTGATGTCGAACTCAATCATTTCAATAAGTAACCCTCTTGAGATTTATGTGATGCCCCTACAATCCAGCTTTTAACCACCATAATAAGTCACGATCTTAGGCTTAGGTTAGGTTTTATTATGATGTATTAATTTTTTTTATTTTGTGATGTATTATTTTAGACCGCTAGGATTGCTTGTACATTAGTTTGGATGATGGGGTGTTATTTATTTAAATAACGATGTTCTCTATAAGGTATTGTGTTTAATTAAAATGGTCACCATAATAATAAAATAAATTAAATGCTTTTTCTTATAGGTGCTACTTGCTCTATTAAGCATAATTCATTAGGACATATGGGCTTGACACTGGTGATAAGTCCAATTGTGTGATACATATATTTATTTAGTGTGTATGTGTGTTATAGTTAACCTATATTTTATAAGTTTTATTAGGATTCCTTTTAAAATTTCATATATAATTTTCTAGTATAATAGAGTTAAAGTAATGGGATTTAAGATGATAAGAGGCCAAAAGCAAAGACGGAGATCATATGATGCCTAGAGGATCCAAAACTTGAAAGACCAAGTGAAGATGAAGACCCTACTGCTATTTCATTTATTGTAATATTTATTGTAATATGGGTTGTATAAGGGTTGAGCTTGATAGCCCACCTTTTTTTCACTTATAGGGTGTATAATGAAACTCAACAATGCTATCCTTTTCCTTATTCTTTTAATTTGATTATTTGACTAGTGTGCTTACATTAATTATGTACTAAAAATGCATGCTTTTCATTGGTTTCTTTAAATGTGATATTTTAATGCATGGCTTCAATTTCGTTAGGCTCTTTAGGGTTTAAATTTTCTACTCCAACTTAACAATTAAATTAATAAGTAACATAACTCATAATCTCACCTTAATGCCTAGGAATTAATTAACAAAAGATTTATAATCCCTAAGTCTATGATGAATGTGGATAACATCAAGCATGCATATTATATTTTCCTCATTGAATATAGGGGATCTTCACACATTGCACAATAAGGGGAGTATGACTATTGATAGCAACCCCTACTTAATTTCATCATGCATATATAAGTATACTTGTCAACCTAAGCATGAGTAAAAATGATGAGTCAAAATGAATAAAATACATAAATTTTATTTTATTAGTTAGAACAACGCTCATAACCATCATGATTTATGCTCTTAAGAAGTGAGTTTAGGCTCTTAAGTTTTCATTCTTAATAAATAACACCCTAACTATCTTGCATAAGACTTAGCTACATGATTTTAACTTATAAGAAGTGTTAGCTAGCAATCCTTAGGTGATTATACCCTAGAAGGGTCAAGACATGTTCGCCTCTTTAGTGAAAGTGAACCAACATATCACAATTTTCTTTGAGTAGAATTAAGCTCTTAGCTTGTGCTGGAGTATTTTAGACATAAGTTCGTGAGGTAACTTGTTTATCTTTTCTATGGAGATAAATCCTCATATTCTAGGTATTTTCATAATCTTGTATTATAAGAATATAAGTCTTTTCTTTCTAATAAAATCATCAACTTAAATGATAAAATTTCCAATTTAAAAAATATAAAGCCTCACCATAAGATAAATTAAAGTGTCGACTGAGCTTTTAGTATCATGAGCTGATACTTATCCTACTTTAGATTCTATTAAGAATTCTTCTTAATTGAGATCTCTACTTGATTTTCAACAACCACCAATCCTTTGATATCAAAGTGTTGAAATCCATAGAGATGTTAGTCGATCACTTTAATCAAGAGTGTTCTTACAAGATTATTTCTCTTAAGATGTTATTAACTATGAGGGCTAACCACTATAAGAACTTAAGAACCTGGCTTAAATAAACCTTGCCTTACTTCATCCATATAAGTAGGGAAAACATTTTCGATACATGTAGATCCTTCAACCTTAGGAGTCTTTATTAGGAGGCTAAACCCATTGTAGGATGATATTTCTACCTTTTGAGGTAGTATATCATCCCTTGATAGTGCTCGATTATTTCAATAAGTACCCCCCTAAGATCTATTTGGTGTCCCTTTACCACATTTTTAAAATACTATAGGGCCTAGCATCTTTGTGAACATTAAGGTGATGGCAAGTGACATTGATGCTTGGTATCTCACCGTGATCTAGGCAAATACATTTATATCCTCTTGAAGGGTTTGAATATGGACTTCCTTATACTTGGGGCTAATAATTGAGCTGATCCTAAGGACACATTCATGATCGGAGGAGGTTAGCACTTCCTCTATTTCATTAAGTACTTTAATTCCCATGCGGGCAATGTCCAATTGCAAAATTTCTTACTCATTTTAGACTCACCGCTTTGAGGTAGGTTGGATTGATTAAGTTACCCCGATAATGATTTCATCTCCCCTTTGAATAATTTGATAGCTACATGATAAGTGGATACTACTACCATAAATGTGTTGAGTAGTGACACCAAAAAATAACATTATAAGTAACTTTTCTATGACAAAGTCGCCTATTGTAGTGTATTGCTTCTTATTCTCTCTCTCTCTCTCTCTCTCTCTCTCTCTCTCTCTCTCTCTCCAGTCATAATGAGAGTGATCAACCCTTTAATTTCTCTTCTTTCTCCTAAGAATTTGAGTAGTGGTCCTCCTGGGTGAGTTTGAAACTCACCATGCTTAGTTTATGAAAACATACTTGAAGATGATATTGATCAAGCTCCCTATGTCAATTAATGTACTTCCAATTTGGTAGTTAGTGATTGATGTCATGACTACAATCATGTCATTGTAATGATTGCCAATAGAGGGTATAATCCTCTTTAAGAAAGCTACATGCACTAATGAGGTGTGTGGTGCTCACGCTATGGTTGTAGAGTTGACTTCCCTAGATCGTAGTTGCTTAAAACTCACCTTTGTGAAGACTCTGCCTCCCCAAAACATGGTGGGTACTACTATAGTATGGATGGCAAGTGTTGGGGTAGTTTCTACTTATCTTGGCAACCTCCATGTCCTTCCTTATGGTGAACTTTGAGCTTCCCACCATTATCAATTCTTCGAAAGCTTCTCAAGTGGTATCATGCTTTTGTGTCATACCCATGATCTCTATGATAGGTGCAATATTTGGAGTGATCGCGAACACTATCAAGCATTAGTGGTAGTGGCCATTTAAAGAAATCCTTATTTTGGATGGCCTCCACCAACTCGATGATCGATACTCTTAGTAGAGTCACTATGGTCTGCAGTACTTGTTCCCCTAGTAACAATATATAGGAATCAAGTTTTGATGCAGTGTTTTGGTTTCCTTCTTATCTTGTCTCTATACTTAAAATTTATCTCTATGTGACTATCCCAAATGCATCGCATGAGTCAATAGAGTTGATTGAGCAACTTCATTATACTCTTTAGTATTTAAATTATTGTTTGCCATCTTAAGCAGTGAGTGTTCTAGGTTGTTAGAGTTTAAGGGTGTACTTGAATGACCCTTCCTTCAAACTTTGGGCTAATGGTGCTTGAGTCACTATAGGTTTTAGATCGACCATTGACTTCGAGCATCTCATACTAAAAGTAAGTGAAGAATCTCTTTAGGGACATGCTAGCTATTTTTCAGATTTCACTGCCCCATTATAGGAGAGTATGATTTATCGCCTATTTTTGTATTTAGTAGAATCCTAACTGGGGTGAGGAATGTATAGCCATTTTAGAGTTTATGAACAATAGAAAAATTATGTTTGTTGTCTCTCTTTACTTTAATGTGCTTTACTTTTGCTACATAGTGAATTTTAGATTGTTAATATTTTAATTAAAAAATTATTTTTCTACTACAACTAAAATTTGAACTTTGATTTATAAATTTTAAAAATAGTGAATACACCCTTCTCTTAGGTATCATAGTGATTCATAATTATCTTATCTTAAATAGAGTGTTGCAAGAATAATTTTCCTAAAGTTATTTAAAGTTTTGTGTGAGAATTCTCTAAAATTAATGTTATTGTAGAGTAACTATTCCTAGTGGGTAACTTGGAGGTAAAACACAAATAATTAATAACTTTAATAAATGAGGATAAAATAATTTGCTAAAGTTGCTTAAAAATTTTGGATGTGAAACTACCTACCGAAGAGTTTTATACATGCTAATATGAAAAGCAACAACTTTAATGCTCTTATTAGAAAAAATACAACTATAAGGACTTTGTAGGCTTTTGAAGATAGAGCATAATCAACTTGAAAGTTAAAGTCTTACATGTGAAAAAAATCACCTTAACCACTAAGGGGCTATTTGGTTGCCTAAAAAAATATACATTATAAAATAAATAAAGTGTATTCTAAATGATTTGAGGATGTTCAATTGTCTATAAAATAAATATAGAGAAATTATTATTTTTTGTTTGATTAGTACATATAAAGTAAAAAATAGTGTATTTTAACAAATTTAGAGGTGTTTGGTTGTATGTAAGAGTGAATGCAAAAAAATTATACTAATATGATCATCATCAAATTTAAATACTTTAAACTATTTAAAAGTTTTATAATTTGTTTAGAAATTATTTTAATATAGAATTTTTGTATATATAATTTTTGTACATATAATTTTCATGAGATGTAAGCCACAAATTGGTAGATGTAGGCCAAAATTGATTTTAAACCAAAATTTGACTCATTATGAAAATTTTTGGTCATAAGATTCACAACAATATCTCCTTTCATTGTGTTTGCAACCATGTATTTATAAAGGCTTTTGCATTGGATTTAAATGTCCCTTGAAGGACTCACACCTAGCTCTATTTGTTAAGATAACTCTCTCAAGATTGTTGACCTCATTTTGGATGAGGTTAACATCACTTCTAAAATTAGTAATTTGGATGTCTTAATCTCAAATAAGAATCTCCTAAATGATTGCTTAGGACACTATACCTAATGACATAGGGAATCTTCCTTGGGTTTGATCTAACTTAACTAGCTTAGGTGGATCCAACCCAAATTCCAAATTTGGATTAAATCAAATCAAATCTAAATAAATCAAATTGAAATTAAATTAAAACAAATGAACAAATCTAAAACTAAACCAAAGTAAAATCTAGTCAATCCATTTGGCTCGGGTCTCACCCATTCAAAAGTCAACCCAACAAGAATTTGACCAAGTTAAATCATTCCAAATGTTCCAAGTGATCAAATAAACATGCTTTCACAAATATAAAGAAATTCAAATTCCTTTAGGCCTTAATTGGGTTCATTAGACCACTTAATCTAAATGAACCTAAATTGGCCTTGGTTCAAACCCAAATCAAATTGAAATCAACTCAATTTGATTGCTCAAAATCATTTGGAAATGACACTTAAACACAATCCAACCCATCATTTGGTTTAATTTTGTCAAATTGGTCATTTGACCCAAATGAAACCAAGCTTAACCCATTTAGCCCACTTTGGATCAAATGGGTTTAAATTGAAATGAACTTAAAATTAAATGAAACAAATCACTCCAAATAATTTCACACATGTGATTAAACATAATTGGAGTGTGAACATAATTTAATTGAGTTAAATTTAGTCATTTGACTAATCCAAATCTAACTTAACCCATTTAAGGAAAAATGGGTCAAGTTGACTTAGAGTTGGGCTAAACCTTCATGTGACATGGGTTAAGTCAATTCTTAATCATCTAATGGACAATCAAAGATAACCTAAATCAAAATTTAAAACCAATTAGTGGTGGTTAAAGCATTTAAAATTTAAATTAAATATAATGCTAAGATTAATCACCAAATGGATTAAATTGAAATGAAACCTATGGAATTTATCCAAATTCATCTTTGCATAAGTTAAAAGAAATTGCCAAATAATCTTAATAAAACTAATGAAATCTAAATCAAACCAAAATGATAAGTTATCCAAAGGCAAAGATAGATCATGTGAAGCAAAGTTCACTTTGATTTTCTTAATCCCTTATCCCATTTACATTCCATCTCTTGGCTTAAAGACAAGGAAGATGGATGCCATCAATTGAAGGACACCAATAGAAAATTAAGAATTGCTTTACTACCTCCAAGAAAAAATCCAAGAAAACCAAGGAAGAAGAAAAGGAAGAAGGAGGAGCCTATTGCTCAAAGAAAAAAAAATGAAGAGGAATTGCCCTCCTCTCTTTCCAATTCTCATCCAAACATGTTCATAAGGCCAAGGGGATTGACTCCACCCCTTGGCACCATGTTGTTCGTGGTCGGAATCTAGCCACCTAGAAGGCCATTAGCAATCCCCTCATACATGGAAAGAGGTAAGGAAAGCCAATTCCCTCATCTTTTCATCCTAAATTTTTCCAAAGAAGGTAAGAGATGAAGGAGGAGACCCTTCCCCACTCCTCACCTGGCATGCCAAAAAATGAATGAAAAATAGCCACCAAGCTCCATTAATGGTAAAATCTAAGGAGCATTCTTTTCAACAAATTGAACATTCCAACATGTTCTAGAGGTCAAGGCGCCTCAAACTACTCGACAACCTCATCCCCCGCAGAGAGACCAGGTCAGCCACCCATTTGATGATGTTGGTCAGGGAGCAATCCATGGGAGGAAGCCACCAAATTGCATACATGCCTTCATCACATTGAAATGAAGCTAATGGAATTGATCTCATCGCCCATGATTGCCAAAATTGAGGATGCTACACCACCATCTCCTTAAGCCATTGGTTTTGGTCCTTTCCAAATAAAATTGATCCCCATGTGGATCAAATCGCATGGATGAGTTGCAAAATGATCCTCATCATTTTTCCATCAAAATGAATTGAAAATCATCCCATCTCAGAATTTTGGCAAAAAATGACGACATGTTCTCTCTCAGATCTATGAGATATAATCTATGTCGTCATCCTTCTATTTGGAATGAGTGAGTGATTTAGTCGAATTTTTGATTTTATCTCTTAAAGACAATGTGGATCAAAAGTACCATTCAATCTACGATCGACGATCATGAATCATCCCACATGGCACCGCTTTTGACATGAATGCTAAGTGGGATCCACATACCTCATGCCTTGCCAAATGGCGGCGGTGAAGTTGCACGTTAGCCACCTTTATAGAACAAGTAAATCACCTTTAAAATTAATTAAAAATTATAAAAATTCAAAAATTCATAGCAAAATAAATACAAATCCAAAAAATACAAACTTGGGCTCTGATTCATCTTGATGAGTAATCCATTAAAAATAAAATTCCCAATTTATTTTGAGTATTTTTTGCTTTAATGATGGTTTAAATGAAACTTATTAAATCTTAATTAATCAAACTATTAATTTAATTTAAATGAAACTTTGGGAATTTAAATTAAGGTTAAAACACACCTTAGAAAAATTTTCATGAATTAATTCAATGTAAATCATGATAAATGAAATTTCAAATCTTAAACCTCAATTTTAATTAAATTAATTAATTGAAAATGAAATAATTAATAAAAAATGAATTAAATAACCTCAAATCAACTCAATGAACCCTAATGAACATAAAACATTAATGAAACTCATTCAAACTCAATAAATCATAAAATTAGCTTAATTAAGCAATTAAATAAATTAAATAATTGAATTAATTAGCTAGAACTTAATTAAATCATAATAAATTAACCAACTACCCAAAAATTATGAATAAACCCTCTTTGAAAACATCCTTCATAGAGGAATCAATGAAAAATAAAATCCTTAAATAATTTGAATCATGAATAAAAATGGTGTTTTCTTGTAGGCATGCTTAAAAGATTGTTATCATAAATAAAAATTAAAAATGTTGTTTTCTTGTAGGTATGCTTAAGTCCTTAAGCATAGCCCATAGACAAGTGGACTTGGCAATCACTAATGCTAAGCTCATATGTTTGTGAAATATAATTGTATGTGTTATTTATATTTTGTTGACATTTATTTTAGGCTTAGGATTAATTTTGAAATCAAAATATAAATTTGAGCTTAGAGTTAAGTTAAGATCTATGGGGTCTAAGATTAGCAGAGTGACCATACTAGAGATAGTTGCAATGATCCCCTATGAAGTCCAATGAATGTCCCTAAGAAGAGAGACTATGGAAAGAAAACCCATATATCTAGACTTGTAGTTCTAGGCTATATAAGTGTAAAGCTTTGCCCATTTGCTATTTCCTCGGGGTGTACTATCTACAGATCGGCCTTTTCTTAAATTAAATTGGCTTGATTTATTTTTGCGTAATGAAATCAACCTATTTCTTTTCTATGTTGTGCTTTCTTGTGATTTAATTCCTCGATGATTAGGCACATATGAAAAATTAAATTTTGTACTCAACTTAAATATAAACAACTAAATAAAATTAAAGAAAAATTGGAACTTCATTTAAATTAAAGCCTTAGGTAAAACTTAAAATTAATTAGAAATCAATTAGGTTTTAAAACCATGAAATCATATTGTTCCAATCCTTGAATTGGGCAACTTCACCCATTACATAAAGGGCATCCGACCTATGAGGATGATGCCTTCTTGGGGAAGCTTGCATTTTATTATTGATTTAGCCCATAACTTTTCTAATTGCATACTATGTAGAAATAAATTGCATACCCATGGCCTAAAATGATTACAAAGTCAAAATTTATAAAAAAGATAAAAAATGTGCATTAGTTAGATGCATTTCATACCCTATATTATATTAGGGATTAGGGAGTGAGTCTGATTCATAGATTCATTTCTTAAATATAACAGCCAACCATCTTGCATTCATAAGATTTGACATCATGAATTTTAAAATGTGCTACGTGGTGTTAACCGGTAGTCTCTTTGGGCGTTATAAGTCTAGAAGAGTCGAAATAGGTTACCAAGTGAGTGGAATGGTCGATAATTTTCAAAATAAAATTAGGTTGAGCATCTAACATGTATCATAAGCACTTGTAGACTAAGTTTTAAAGCATCCCTTGAGTAAGTCTTAGACCCTAGGAATTTCTATAGTCTTGTGCTACTAGAATCTAAGTCCTAGACTTCTAAAAAAAATATCAACTCAAAATCTAAATTAAAATTCTAAAATTTAAAGCCCAATGATAAGATTGTTAAGTGCCTACTAGGCATCCCAAGATCAATAGCCATTTTCAACTTCATCCCATTTGGCTCTAAAATAACTCTCTCAATTTGAATCAATCCTAATTGAAATTCTAAAATATCAATCATTTGATAACCAACTTAGAAATTTTAAAAAATAATAATTTATTTTTTTAATAAAGAGTATTCATAGAAGAGACCCTTATTAAGATGTAATTAACTATAGGGGCTTTCCTTATAGAAAACTATGAACCCATATTAAAATAAACCTCGCTCTACCTTTTCATGTAGTTTGAGAAATATCTCTACACAAAAGGCCCATTAGTCTTAGGAGTCTTTTATTAAATGATCAAATCCATTATAGGATAATATATTTATCTTTGAGATAACATGTTTATTTCTTAATGACATATTTGATCATCCAAATATGAAATTTCTAAACTCTATGTGGTGCCATAAATATTTCTCACATGGTATATTTTGGCACTTTGTTGAGATTGGTTCATCTCTCCATCTTTAGAAATAAGTTGTTAATTCTATATATCAGTGTACTAGTGTCACTCACGTGTCAAGATTGTCTTTCTTTATCTGGATACCTCCCCATTTCATTCTTGGTTGAGCTTATCCAACACCTCAACTAAGGTTCTAGAACTCTTGGTTTGCCACAATTAAATGATTGGGACCTAGAACTAAATCCTAAATAAAAGGGAGAGAAATAAATGAAAACCAAGTAATTTTGTTAGACCTAAATCTAGTCAAGATGGATTTGAAACCATCCCAATGTGGAAAAGAAATGTTAAATTCAAAAGTTTAAAATTACTTAAAAATTTGAAAAGTAAATCTCAAGAATAAAATCTCAAAGTTAAACTTGTCCTTGATTTTACTTCATCTTTATACTAAAGTTAAAGAGAATGAGGATAGGGTCTTAAGTTGGCATCCTTTGTTCTAATACATTCAAAGGTAGTAAATACCTAAAGATGTAGATTAAAATGAAGGAGTTCTTTTCCTATGAAAATTCAAATCAAAGGAAGGAGGCATTGTTGTATTCCCCTTACCAATATGAATGAAGCTTGAATTGCATTTAAAGAAAGAATGAACTCAAGAAAGTTATCAAAATGAGGGATAAATAAAAAAAGTCATCCTAAAAAATACTTTATTGAGTAGAGGTCAATTAAAGAATTAAATGTGAGTCTTCTATCATCATATAAAAAAATTATATGAATGCAAATCAGCTTTAATCAAAATTCATCTCCATACATTAACTAGAATTTTAGAAAATCAAGCCGTTTCAAATTAATTATAGTGAGTGACTTGAGGTAACCCTCTTTAGACCCTCTAAAATATTGAATCCTTAAGAGTTTAGGAGAGAGTCAAAAGAGGAAGATGACATGACATTATGAATAAAAAAATGACATAATAAAATATCTCATTTTTTTCTCGATCAATAAACAAAAGAAAAGGTAGCAAAAGAGAATTATGATTCCCCTAATAAAGTTGAAATGAATGAAATTTAAATCTAATAAAGTTAAATCAACTTTTTAATGATAGTTTTCTCCCATTGAATGATTGATATTTCATAAATGGACATAATTAATTTTAAGGATAAATTCTAAAATAAAAAATTATATTAATTTGGTGGACACCACAGATCTTAGGCTACTTATTGAAGTGATTAAGTATGACATTTAAGGTATGATGTACTATCTCAAAAGATAGAAATATCACTCTACAATAGACTTGATCACTTAATGGACTCCTAAGGTAGATGGTCTTCATATACTAGAGATTTTTCCCTACTTTACATGAAAAACTAAAGGTGGTTTATTTTATGTCGTTCTTTAATTCTATGAGGCAAGCCTCCATAGTTAATTACATCATCTAGAAAATGGGATTTTTAAGAAATCTCTCGATTAAAGTATAATAAATATCTCCAATGATTTTAAGGTCGCTATCAAAGGATTTAGTATTTTGGAAATCAAGTGAGAATGTTCAATTGAAAGAATTATTTATGGATTTAAAAGGAAGATAAGTAGGAACACTCATAATACTAGGAAGAAGGAGCACTCCAATCTATCCTATGGTGAGGCTTTATGTGTTTGAAGAAGAAGATTTATTTTAATTTGAATTAAAATTTTATTAGAATGTTATAATCTATTAACCCAAGATTATAGAAATGCCTATGAGATGAGGATTTATACCCATAGCGTGAAGGAAATAAGTAACCTCGGATCCTAAATCTAGGATGCTTTTAGCACAAGCTACCTAAATCTAAGCAAAGGGGATAAAATGGTCTACCTCCATAAGAAAGAATAAACATATCCAACTCTTCTCACTTACACCCTAGAGTGGCTAGCTAACACCTTCTACGATTCAAAATCATGTAGGTCGGTCTTATGTAATTACAAGATACTGGGCTATTATTTAATTTGGAAAGGAGAATAGAGTCCTAAACTTACTCCTTAAGAAACTAGATCATGACTAGTATAAAATCATGACTTAGACTAAATACAAAATCTTATAATTTTTATATAAATTTTGACCAAATTATTTGGACAAAGGATTTGGGAAAATTATGCCTAAATGCATGATCAAATTGAGTTATTGGCCAAATCGAGAGAGGAGTTCTCCACCATGAGTGGGTGCTCTCACAAGCTGCTCTATAGTGCAAGAATGGAGACCCTCCCCTCCCTATTCAAGAGTGAAATAAGATGATATGCATGATGTTAGACATTCAACATTGCCTAAAGGGCTAAAATTTTTTAATTATCTTGATTATATCTAGGCTTTAAAATAAAGTTGTGTGTTGGTTTAAAGTTTTAGTTATGAGTTGTTAATTGGGGTAGAAAATATAATTTTTCTCTAAAGAGTCTATCACATCCGGCCATACATTCAAATATCAATCAAGAAACCAATGAAAATCATGTTACTATATTATGCAATCTAAACACAACAATAATCATTCATAAATTTATAAAATAATAAGAGGCCATAGATAATGCCATGCACCTTTGAAAAGAGAAAAATTGGATAAAGCTCTACCCTTATACAACCTAGATTATAAAGAATTTTACAATTGAAATTGAATAAATATGGGGGGTCTTCACTCTTTGCTCCTCCTTTCTATTCATCCTTTGATTTGATTATGCTCTAAGGCTTCACAAGGCCTTAACTACATCTTCTAGCCACCGCTCATCCTAAACCCATAGCACTAATCCTAATTCCTATTGCAAAATTACATGTTTACGGAAAGTAAAATCTAACTACACCTTCAAAATAGATGTTAGCTAAACATACATGCAAAATTAAGCGCTATATTATGTAATTTGGACTTAGCACCCTCTGGATGGGTAACCAAGCTCACTTGTCATAACATGGATTATACTTAGGCATAAGCAACCTGTAAGTATTTATATTTATTTTAGTGGCCCCATCAACATAATCAGAGAAAATAACATTAGGCTAACAATAGCCTAACAACCCTAACATCAAGTCTAAAACATTACATTACAAAATAAAATATAACATCATATCATACACCATCCTAACTTAAAGCTAGAAGTAGTGACTTAGTATTCTAATATGTGTGTTTAAGCTTAGTGTGGTATGTCTTAGCTAAGCTTTAGGATTATGATTGCCTAAGGTTTGAAATTGTTTAAGTTAAGAGGGGATTATTTCATTTTAAGTTATTTAAGAGATTGGAGGATTTTAATTTGTATTTTTCTTTTGTTTCATTTGATATTCACTTAGCATTTAAGTATTATAAAGAGAAGAAGAAAGGTTAACCTTCTTCATCCCTAAGTTTTTTTTAGAAGCATATTTTTATGCCTTGATTTATTTTAGTGAATGATTTATTAAGTGTTTTATTAATCCTAAGTTTGGGTTAATCCTAAAGAATCCTATCTAACATGAAAGGCATCTTAAGATAATGAGGTTGAATTGCATCACATAGATAATGTTGTATCATTCCCTTTCATCATCAATAACATACATATGATTTTAAACTTAGAATATATATATATACATACATAATGTATTTTGGAAAACTTAGATGATTATGAATGCATGTATTTTGGTAAAAAGAGAGATTTTTATTCCTTATCTAAGTACACATGCACATGTATTAAAGTTTTGAGCAAGTACGTGTCATTGTTTAAACCAGAAGGAGATAATCTAAGACCTCTTTGGGGCTACTTAAAGCCTCATATTCTGGATGTCTAGACTATATACTTGTTATCTTAAATACATATGAATATATACACAACTATGATAATGAAAATCATGAAAAAATCTTATGTTTTGTAAATCATTTATACATATAAAGTAAAGTTATATCCAAATTCTAGTACAAGTACACATAAGAATGAAGTCTAAATAAGTATGAGCCTTTGTTAACCAGGGAAGTGAGGTATTCTAAGACCTCCGGGGATACTTAAAGCCTTGTATACCCAAGATATCCACTATATACTTATTATCATTCAACATATGCAAACCCATACCAATCATGATAATAAAATAAAACTTTGACATGTTTAGTTATAAGCACATGTAAATCCTATGTAATATTCATAGCTAATGTTAATTTAACTTTCAATTTATAATTTGGAAAATAGCTTTGAAATTTATTAGTGATAATAACCACACATATAATAGGATTAACTCAACACATGCAATTCTACATAAATATATCCATTTGATTATTTGATTTGAAAATATGAATACATGATGCAAATGACATATAAATTTATAATGAAAAAGAATAATTGAACCCTTCCACATAATTCATTCAACTACATTAATTCCTAAGGACAAGTTGAATAAAATCATTTAAGGAAAACCAAGGCTTCTTATGAAGTTTGATTTTGGATTTGACTTAATAAACTCAAAAGGAGAAATAATAATTTTGTTATTTTTACCCCATCCCATGTTGGTGATTTAATATATTTAAGAAGAAATAATTAAGTAGATTTTATGAATTAGTTAGGTTTGAATCCTTATGCAATTCATTTAATTGTGTTTTCTTATGCTTCTTGAATTTAATTAATCATTTAATTATGTGCTTCCAATGATATACAAATGGGAAATTAAAATTGCAATGCACTTAGAGACTTAATGCAATGAACCTCAATTAAGTATTAATTAAATTAAAGAAACCAATTAAGTACTTATATGATTTTCCCACACTCATGGGTTAATCATAATATTCTTAAAGGTTTTTATACTCTTGAACACATAAAGAGGAACCCACAAATTCAAATTAAATTACCTAATCACCATCAATTTAATTTGATTCAATTTGGTCATTTAGATTGCTTAATTATCCTTAATCAAATTATGAATTAATTAATCTTCTTAATGAAATAAACTTAGAAATAATAATAGGAAGGAGGTCTAATCATTCCACTTCATCATTCTACTATTAATCGAATTAATCAAGTTTAATTAGTTAATTTTACTATTTATTTTAAATAATTATTAATTCACTTAATGATGGTGATTAGGTTTTGGATTTTAAATTCCCTAATTACCTACCTAATAAATCCCAAAAAAAATTATGAGAGATGAGGACATCCCATTAGATCAATATTTCAAATTTGCAATCAATTGACCAAATTATTAGGCTTAATTAAGATAATTAAGAAAAAAAATTCAAACTCTAATTAATCTTTATTCACTATTCAAATCATAGGAAAATTATTTTATTAAAATCCTCTATTTACCCTTTCCAAAATGGGTTTACTCATATTTTTAGGATTTTTCTATAATTATTTATGAATTTTTTAAGTTAAGGGAAATTAAACACATTTTAAGTCTAATTATTCCCTAATCTCGCCTGGCCCACGCTGAGTCGACATGCGACCTACATGGGGACGCAGATTGGCTACTTAAATCATCTCACGGCATGCTAAGTCACGGTAGACATGCTTTCTTCTTCGCCATCCAATCTTACGATGGGAATTAATCCCATGGTTCTAAATGGATTAACTCAAGATTTCTATTGAATTAATCACGCCATCCATTCCAATCATGTGGAATAGACTAGATGAACCTTCATTCCCCGAAGATGGAGGACGACACCGCCCACCCTCTTCCGCCGATCTGAGCACATTGGAGCTCGTGACTTGTCGGATCCACTCCAAAACTTTGGGAAGAGATCTAAGGAGATCCTATGGTGAAAATCAAACAAAATGCAAAACACTTCACAAAAGGCCAACTCCTTGGGAATTTTCTACGCTTATGGATTTTACCTCACCGGTACTCAAGGTAGATGATCTAACATTGAGGTAGCTTCATCATGAAGAGATGAAGCTCTGAGAAGCTCACAACTTGCCTCGTGGTGGCTCAGTGGACCAAGCCACCGTAATAGTCATCTGAGTTAGTCTAGAGTGGTCTAGTGCTTGAATCAATGAATTTGGATTTGGTGTGGGTGAAGTTAATTTGGATTTGGTGGAGTTTAGGTAGAGTTGGATGGAAAAGAGGTTTTGTTTCACTGGGGTTGGTCTCGGGCGATGGGAAGCTCAAGGGAGGTCGAAAATCTCTAAGGATGCTCTTCTTGACTCACAAGCTCTATGTATGTGTGTGTCTATTTGGAATGGGATAGGGAGGAGTATACCTCCTCACCATGGGATCAGGTGGGATTGCCTCGCCTTTAGCAATCGTCCGGCCAGCGAGGCCGAGGACATCGAATGAGGTGGACTGAGTGGGTGGAGGAAGGGAGTGGCCATGGGTGTACCCTCTCCTCTATGTGATCTAGTGGTTGGGTTAACTCACCTCCACTTGAGCGTGGCTAACCCAACCATCTTTGGGTTAGGTTAGCTGGTCCAAGTGTCCAAAATGAGCTTTAAGGTGGTCCAAGGGTAGTGAGATTTGACCATCCATATGGTGATTTTGTCTCATTTGGAGGGTTTACCCCATAGGTTTTGGCTTAATTAGGGTCAAAATGGGTTGGGTTTGATTTAGATGACCCATGGTAACCCAAGGAAGGGTCATGCTAAGTTTGGTTAGGTTTGGCTCAATTTGACTCTTGTAGGTCAAATTGGGTTCAATTGGGCTAGATTGGGGTTGGGTCATGTTCAAATGATGATTTAGGATGTTTAGGTTCGCTTGATTTGATTTGATTTGAAGTGGATTTGAATTTGGCTCATATGAGTTCATATGGGTCAAATGGGTTGTTGACTAATTTGGTCAAATTGACCAAATCGACTTGGGTTAGGTTTAGGTTCAATTGATGATTTGATAATGATTGTAGGTGTTCATCTCAATTAATTTAGACTTTGGAATGATTTTGATCAATTGGACCCTTTAGGTCAATTTGGGCTAAATGGGTAAATTGGGTTGACTTGGTCAATTCAATTGAAGGTTGGATCATGTTAATCAATCAATTTGTGATGGATTTGAGTCATTGGTTTCAATCAATTTATATTGGATTGAGGTTTGGCCCAATTTGGCCTTTTAGGTCAAATTGGGTCAACTTTAGGTCAAATGCCCAATTGAACTTAGTTTGGCTCAATTGGCAATTAATCAATGAAGGATGATCAATCATCATAGAAGAAGTTGGTGGGTTGATTCAATCCTATTTGGGTTGGATTGAAGTTTGGTTCATTTTGGTCATACTTCAGAGTCAAGTGGACCTATTGTTAATTGAGTTGTTTTGAGAGAAATGAGTATTGAGTTGAGTTCAATGATGGATTTAATATTGATTTTTGGCATTGTTTGTAATTAATTTGGGTTTAATTAGATTTTGCTCATTTGGATATTTTAGTTCAAATGGGCTAACTTGGGTTAATTGGATCGATTATGGGTTTTGAAAGAGTTTGGAATGATAATTGAATGGTTGGAGTGCTTTTGTGAAAATCAATTGGGTTTGGTTTAATTGAAGGAGCTTTGGGTTGAGTCCATAAGATTGGATTATGGGATTAGGATGGGCTGTTTAAGTCATTTTATTCTTGGAGCTTGGATATGAAATGAAATTCAATTGAGTTTGATTAAATTAGTTTGAGGTTGGATTTGCATGAGATGGCATGGGTCTTAGTCAAGCTATAGGATAAGTAGGCCCCTTAGTCCTAAGGTATAGTATGCTAGGGCATACCTTCCTAAGTCTCTAAGTTTAAGTTTAATGTTCCCCTAATCACTAGAAGTGTCCTATGGCTAGAGAAATCCAAGCATTTAGAAGAGTCTAAGTCTAAGAAAGGAGGATGAATCCTCACTCCAAAAGTGAGGTCAATAAAATAAACCTTCTAAAGAAATCTTGACCTTAGGATTAGATCCTAAGGTTGATATTTCTATCTCTGAGTGAAAGTATGAAACTTCCATCTCAGATAAGTTGAGAGATAAATCACTTAGGACTTTGTCAATCAAATTAATGAAGAAAGCCTTAGTTCTCTCCACTCAGACTAAATCATTATATGCTTTCAATACAAAGTGAATCTAAGGTGAATCCTTTGAAATTTCTTATGGCCGCTTGACATTGTCTTAATGTCTAGCATGGTGGTTAAGGATTTTATTTCAATTTGATATTACCTCTAATCTTCTTTGTAAAAGTTCAAATCATACAAGACTTTTAATAGTACATCATTTGCCTTAAAGGGCCCTATTTTTAAATAATGATCCTCCAAATGAATAGATCATGAGGTCTATTGATCCATTGAGGATAGAGTTAGACCTACCTTCCCTCCATATCAAAAGAAAATTTTCTTGGAATCAAATTCAAAATGCTAGAGTCATACAACCACAAATGATATTGAAAAGAAATGACAAATAAATCATCTTCAAAATATAATGTTTTGCCAATCTTAGAGAAGTTTCCTGCAAAATAAAGCATCATAATGTTCTAAAAATGAAATAAATGAAATGAAATAAAAGAAATAAAAAATGAAATAAAAAAATAAATAAAAAAAGCAAGGCATTACATAATCTTGTACTTTGCCTTATTTAACTATAAGCAACTTCGATATGGCATTCCACTATAAAGAAGTTCTATGGTTATCTTCCATGATGAAGATATACTACTCATAACTTATCAACATCTTAGACGATGTGAAAACTTTAAAAAAATCTCCAAAATACTTACCGATGCATTGGCCAACATCAATTGTGAACATGACAAGAATGTACATAGGCCCAATTCTAATCTAACCTTGATAAGATGGTGCCATGTAAATTCAATTAAGTAAAGAAATTAGTTTTCAATTCAATGAAAATTTAATCTTGAAAACTCAACTTAAAAGAAAGACCTAATCTCAATCACACTATCGATTGAAGATAAGAATTTGAAAATTAAAAAAAAAAAGAAAAGAATCTTAGGAATTGAACATCTTTAACACTCTTGGATGGTCTTATCTAACCACCCCAAACAAAATGAAATGAAAGAAAAAGTAAAATAATAATTATGATAGGATGTTCATATCCATCTTGAAAGTGTGGAGTCTTTAGGAATGTCATTTTTCCAATCCTAAATGACCTCACTAAATCTTTTGTTTCATTAAATGATGGAAAATAAATTGAAGTGTTGGATCATGTAATTTGGCCAATCAATCAAAACAACAAATTGAATCACCTTAAATGTTGCATTTAGACAAAAGTCAAATGCATCCAATCTCCTAGTAAATCTTGTATTTATGAGAATGTCAAATGTAACATTTCACAAAGAATTGAAATGTTATCAAAATGCTATCTAAAGAAAGAAAGAATAAAAGAAAGAATGTCAAAAATAATGAAAGAACAAAAGAAAGAAATAAATTAAAGGGATAGAAGGACTATATCTAAGAACAAAAGGATGAAGTATGAAATTTCTAAGTATGTGGATTTTTACTTTAAACTTCTCCACATTAAAATAAAGTTGTAGGGTTAGAAGTCAAGAATGCCCTAACTTAAAATAATCGATGCTTGATACTTTTTCATCATAGCCTTTTCCATGTTGGGTGAGCTCACATGGCGTTAAAGAGATAATGGCTCTTCTTTTTCAAAAGTCCTTATCCTTTGTATGTCAAAGATTCAATTGAGTATACACTTTCATTTGGAAGTGGCCTATAGTCGATGAGAAAAATTATGGAACTATAGAGCCACTATAAGATGAAAATTGTTAAATAGTCGTGGTTCTGACTTTTCTTCAAGGCACTCTAACAAATTAAATGGATATTTATAGATGTATGGAGATCTATATAATTTCAAGTTTGGGATGCACCCTAGAATTTGAAGAGGAATTTAAATCAACAATTGACAAGATGAAAGAAACAAATAAAAAAAATTAGAGGAATTGATCTACAACTAATATAATAATCTAACTCTTAATGAGTTGGATATTGATGACCTCATCAAGCTATCATTTGAGTTTAAAGACTACTTTATCTAAGAATAAAATGAAATGATCTCTAGATGTAGCATTCTATAAGCTCAAGCTTGATACCATTTCAAATGAGCTAAGTCCCTTGATAATTGCGGTCAAACATTCAAAAGAAAAAAATAGGATTTTGCTGAACTAAAAGATAGTTAATGATGGCTTTACATAAGAAGAAAATATTCTTCTTGATTGGCTAACATCATTAGAACAAAAATAAAAATAATAAAAAAAAAAAAAGATCAAATTTGCATGACCCACATCTTGGGACTAGGACAAATCCTTACCTTGAAGATGGGTTCCTATTACCCATACTTCATTTCAAAATAAAAAATTTCATACATAAGATTATCCTCATTAAAGATAACTTGCTTGAAAATTATCAAATCAAAATAACTCAAGAAAAGATAATTGAAAGCATACGATACATTATCGAATCCTTACAAGGATGTTTTATTATATAGTCATATCATTTCACAATATTGGGACAACATATCGAAGGGTCATGATCAAGAGTTCTTATAACCTCATTTTAATTAAGTGAAGTGTTATATTGAAAATCTTGCCAAAAAATGAATAAATGAAAGAAGAAAAGAAATTTCATTATGATAAAAAATAATCAAATCACTAAATATGGAGTCTTGAAATATACCTTTGAAGTAATTTCAAGGACCTTGTAGTAAAATTTAGAAGGATCAAAATAATAAACAAATAATAATTAATCAAAGTCATTTATGAAATATCATTTTATAAAACCTTTAAATGAACAATGAATCAACTTAAGAAATTCAATTTCAAACTTATCAGGAGAATCTTAATTAATAAGTTAATCTTTTAATTCCCTTATTGATTAGGGTCAAAGAAATAAAATAAAAAAATGTGCCTCTATGAGAATATGAGAGTTTGCTACCCTGATTCTTAGACCATTTTGAAAGCTTCAAAGGAATCTCTTTATCTTTATTGAATTTAAGAGAAGGTCATAAGTTGTTGAGTTATATCAACAAAATAAAATGAAATACATATCCAAATAAAAATAAAAAAAAAATTTCATTTGACAAGCACATATTGACTTTAGTTCTTACTTCCTAAAGAATTACAAAGTCATATGCAAGCTCAAAAGGTAGAATTCTCAAGTTAGTACCCTATGATGTCTTACCTAAAAGTGGATTATCCATCTAATATGGTTATATGTAACTTTGAGATAGATATTAAAAAGAGAGAAAAGAAAAGTGAAGAAAGAAAAATGATGAACTTCTATGCTTATGGCATAGTAAAGCATTGAGTCCAAGATATGCCCAAATCCTCCTTCAAAAATACACATCAATTCTAAGAAACCCTCCTCACTAAACTTCTTCATGTGTAAGAAGCATTAATGAAACCAAGAAATGGATGCAAACCTTCCAACACTTTTCACGGTTAGACTAATTAAGTAAAAGGATCAAGTCTATGTGACTCTAACTTATTAGTCAAAAGACTTGAGGATTAGGAATTAAGTCACTATGACCCCTTTTACTCACTCATATCATCCATGGGATAGGAGCAATCCCTTTATGGCACCTTTCCTATACATACCTTGAGTTAAGAACAAGCGCTTTTATGACACCTTTCTCATATTTTTCCTATGAGTTTGGAGTAAGCCTTTGCACCATTCTCATAAGCTTAGAGTAAGCCTTTTGTGGCATAACTCTTTCTTTCCTTAAGTTGGGAGTAGCATTTATGGCACCCATTGTATAACTTCTCATAAGTTTAGAGCAAGCCTTTCTTGACACCATTCCTATTGTTCAACATGATAGGATTAAGTCATTAAGACCCCTTTCGGTCACATAGGTTAATTAGGATAGAATAATAGCCAACCTTTTGAGGATTGGATTAAGTCAAGAAGACCCTTTGCTCTCTTTAGCTATTTAAGTTGGATTAAGCCATTGAAGGCCCCATCTTAATAGTTAATCATAAAGTAAGCCCCACTATAAGCATCCTTTTAACATGACAAGGTTAGATAATGTCATTAAGACCCCTTTCCGTATCCTATTGGCTAATTAGATTAGAATAAGTCATCAAGACCCCTCTTCTATTAGCCAAAGAGTTGAGGATAGGATCAAGTCATCAATGACCCCTTTCTTCCATCCAAAGCTACTTAAGTTGGATAAAGTCATTGAAAGCCCCATCTTAATAGCTAATCACATAGATGTAAGCCCCATAGCATGCATCCTATTAAAATAACTAAGGTTAGGATAAAGTCAATAATACCCCTATCCTTAAGTCAAAATAAAATGTGAGGTTTAGGATGAAGTCATCAAAGACCCCTTTCCTCCATATAAACAATTAGATTAGATTAACCCATTGAAGGCCCCTTCTTAATAGCTTAGTAGGCATTATTTCTAAAAGATAAGAATATGAATAAATCATGAAGACCCTTTCTTGTCAAATACTAAGTTAGGAATAAGTCATCAAAGCCCCAAAATTTGAGGTATAGGAACAAGTCATTAAGACCCCTCTTCCTCATTATGGTTACTCAAGAAGGAAGGAAGTCATGAAGACTCCTTCTTAATAGCCAATCATAAAGTAATAAGTCCCTTAGTAGGCATCTTTATAAGGATAGGATAAAGTCATTAAGGCCTCTCTCCTTTTCAAGGAACTAGAATAGAAATAAGTCATTAAGTCCATGTGATCCCGCTAGTAGTCAAAAAAGTTGAGGTTTAGGATTAAGCTATTCAAGCCCCTTTTCCTTAGCTTACCTATTTAGGTTGGAAGTCTCCCAAAACCCATTCTAATAGCTAATTAGTATATAAAGAGTAAATCTCTAATGGTATATTTCCATAGTTAAAATAATATGTAGTATGGAATAGAGGTATGTTCCATTCTCTCTCTAATTGGTCATTCTCAAACAAGAGTAAGTCCCTTGAAGGCATATTCTTTGAGACGATTGCATTATGACTAGCCATCCTTTGGGTCCACTCCTAATGACATCCCATATTCATTTTACAACTTAGTGAATTTAAGTACCTAAGAGTGAATCAAATTGAAACAAGTATAGGCATACATATACCTATCTTCACAATCAAATAAAAATCAAAATCAAAAAATCAAAATTATGAATTTAAACCCCAAGCTTGTGCTTGTAATGTTGATCAATTCAATAATACTAATATGTGCGTACTCGCATCACTACACATTGGGGGTCTATTTGTTGATCTCATTTTTGGATGAGGTTAACATCACTTATGAAATCAATAATTATGATGTCCCAATCTCAAATAGGAATCTCTTAATTCAATGCTTACACTATACCTAGTGACTTAGAAATCTTCCTTGGGTTTGATCTAACCCAATTGGCTTAGGTGGACTCAACCTAAATTCCAAATTTGGATTAAATCAAATAAAATCCAAATAAAACAAATTGAAATTAAATTAAAGCCAATGAACAAATCCAAAACTAAACCAAAGTCAAATTTAGTCAATCCATTTGGCATAGGTGGGTCCCACCAAGTCGAAAGTCAACCCACCAAGAATTTGACCAAAAATCATTCCAAATATTTTAAATGATCAAATAAACATGTTTGATAATAAATCTAAAGACATTCAAATTCATTTAGGCCTTAATTAGGTTCATTAGACCACTTAGTCTAAATGAACCTAAATTGGTCCTTTGGGTTCAAAGCCAAATAATATTGAAATCAACTCAATTTGATTGCTCAAAATCATTTGAAAATGATAATTAAATACAATCCAACCCATCATTAGGTTTAATTTGGTCAAATTGGTCATTTGACCCAAAACCAAGCTTAACCCATTTAGCCCACTTTGGGTCAAATGGGTCAATTGAAATCAACTTAAAATTAAATGAAGCAAATCACTCCAAATCATTTCACACATGTAATAAAACATAGGAGATAGAAAATAATTTAAAACAATTAAATTTAGTCATTTGACTCAACCAAATCCAACTTAACCCATTTAAGACAAAATGGCTCAAGTTGACTTGGCTAAACCCTTCATGTGACATGAGTTATGTCAATTCCTAATAATCTAATGGACAATCAAGGATGATCCAAATCAAAAAGCAATCAATAGTGGTTAAAGCATTTAAAATTTAAATTAAATCTAATGCTAAGATTAATCACAAAATGGATTCAAATTGAAATGAAACCAAATTTATCCAAATTCATCTTTGCATAGGTTAAAAGAGATTTCCAAACAATGTTAATGAAACTAATCAAATCTAAATCAAGCCAAAATGATAGGTTATCTAATGGCAAAGAGGGATCATGTGAAGCAAAGTCCACTTTGATTTTCTTAATCCTTTATCCCATTTACATTCCTTCTCTTGGCTTAAAGACAAGGAAGATGGATGCCATCATTTGAAGGCCACCAATAGGAAATCAAGAAGAGCTTTACTTCCTCCAAAGAAAAGCCAAGGAAGAAGAAAAAGGAAGAAGAAGGAGCTTATGGCTTGGCCAAGAAAAATAAGAAAGAGGAATTACCTTCCTCCTTCCTAATTCTCATCCAAACATGTTCATAAGGCCATGGGGAATTAATGCAACCCTTTGGTTGGCCTTGTCACGGTGGCTAATCCAACCACTTAGAAGGCCATAAGCAAGCCCCCCCATACATGGAAAGAGGGGAGAGAAAGCAATTCCCTCCCTCTTTTCATCATAAATTGTTCACTGAGGCAAGAGATGAAGGAGGAGACCCTTCCACTCCTCACTGCATGCCTAAAAAACAAATGAAAACACTACCATGAAGCTCCATTAATGGTGAAATCCAAGGTAGAGATTCTTTCATAAAATTGAATGTTCCAACATGTTCTAGAGGTTGAGGCAACCTCAAAAAATCACCTCATCCTCCCCACTCAGAGGTCGAGAACATCCAAGCCGCCAGATTTGATCCGATGAGGAGCAATCCACAAGGAGGCAAGCCTCCAAATACACACCTTCGCCACATCAAAGCGAACTAATCGGAGTCGATCTCACCATCGATGATCACCGAATTGAGGTACGCCACCACTATCTCTTTAAGCCATCAATTTTGGTACTTTTGAAACTAAATTGATCTCCAAGTGGATCAAATCATGGATGGGTTGCAAAAGGATCCTTGATCATTTTACAATAAAAATCACGTACCATAACCAAAATTTTTGGTAAAAATGACGACAATGTCCTTCTTCATTGGAGAGATCTAATCTCCACCGCCGATGCTTCTATTTGGAATGGACAACCATGATTTAGAACGATTCAATTTTATTCCTTAAAGCCTCCACGATCAAATCGAGACCATCGATCTTCGATTGGGTAACCCTAATTCATGTGGTACCGCTTTTGATGCTTGCCACGCTAGATCCACGCTTTGCACATGGCAAGGGCACTAGCTCGCAATCAACCCGCCTTTATAAAATGAGTAAATCCTATTTAAAATTAATCAAAATAAAAAATTCCAAATTCAAAGAAAAATAAATCCAAATCCAAAAAATGCAAACTTGGGCTCTATGGATTCAACTTGATGAGAAGAATCCATTAAAAAAAATTCTCAAATTATTTTGGGTATTTTAGCCTTAAATTTAGTTTAAATGAAATTAATTAAACCTTAATTAATTACAAACCATTAATCAAAATCAAATGAAACTTTGAGGAATTGAAATTAAGGTTAAAACACACCTTAGGAAAATGTTCATGAATTAATTCAATGTAATTCATAAGAAATAAAATTTCAAATCTTAAACAAATAAATTAATAAAAAAATAAAATAATTAATGAAAATGAATTAGATAACCTCAAATTAACTCAATGAACCCTAATGAACATAAAACATTAATAAAACTCATTGGAACTCAATAAATCATAAAATTAGCTTAATTAAGCAATTAAATGAATTAAATAATTAAAATAATTAACCAAAATTTAATTAAATCATAATAAATCAACCAAATGTCCAAAAATTATCAATGAATTTTTGAAAACATCTTTCATAGAGGAATCAATAAAAAAAAATCGCTTAATGATTTGCATCAAATTAGGCCTAATTTAAGTTTTAAAGAAATAATTAAAACCTTAATTACACCCCGATTATGAATCTAAACAAGGTAAAACTTTGGAAACATGGAATTGGCATGGAACCTCACTTTCCATAAAATTTTAAAACCAATTGACCTTTGATTTGTAATTGTTGAATTTCCAATTTCCAAAGTCAATATGAATCAAATAAAATTCAACAAATCATGAAAAATGTGAACTAACCTTAATCAAATAGTAGGAATATTTAGGATGGTTTTCTAACATCCTAAATCAACAAACTTAATTAATTTCATACTTAGGGATTAAGAAAATTAATAATGCATATTAAAAGTAATTAAACCTTAAGTTAATGAAATCCCAAATACTTAATGAAACTTTAAAGCCATAATCAAAAGAACCTAAGAATAAATTCAAACATTAACCTAAGTGTTTTTGGTTAACATAAATTAAATGAAATGAACATAATTCAACAAACTTAAACATAACTAAAACCAAAATATCAATGTAAACCAAATGAAATAATTCAAACAAAAATCAAATAAAATAATATAAACCAAATTAAATTAAAAGGACAAACTAAACCAAGAATGAAAATTAAATCAAATGAAAAGAAAGAAATGGAAAATAAAATTCCAAAGAAAAGAATTAATCCAAAGTCAAACTAAACTCAAATCCAAACCATGTAAATGAAACTAAAAGGATTAATTAATATACTTAAGGATCTTAATTAAACCTTGGGATGGATCTTCATCTTAGGATGAAGGTTTCATTCTATTAGGAGTTAGGATGTTGAGTAGAATAGATTCCACCTAAAAGTGGGATTCATTATATTCTTTATTCTTGAAAACTTAAAATTGAAACTTGAACTAAAGATGCCTAGTAAAGTCTTGTTGCACATTCTTATTTTCTTCACACAGATCATGAGGTCATGAACCCTAAACTTAGGTTAGCCGCTCTATGATTATTTATGATTGCTTGTGATGTGTTGTGATATGATGTGCTTCACATGTCCTTATGATGTACTATTTTCAAACCGCATGTCTAGGATTGTTTGTCGTTAGACCGGATGGTAAGACATTCTTTTAGATCTAACATTATCTTCTATAGGGGCTATGCTAGAAAGGACTATCATAGATAAAAATTAAAAATACTATTTTCTTGTATGTATTCTTAAAAATAGCCCATAGACAAGTGGGCATGGCATAATGCTAAGCGTATATTTGTGAAATATAACCGCTATGTGCTATTTGTATTTTGTCTTTATTTTGCAAGGTTTAAAATTAATTTTGAAATCAAAATGTAAATTTGAACTTAGAATTAGGTTAGGATCTATGGGGTCTAAGATTAGTAGAGTCGACCTACTAGAAGATAAGTGCTGGTCCCCTATGAAGCCCAATGGATGTCCTTGAAGAAGGAGAATATCCTAGAAAGAAGACCCATACATATAGACTTGTAGTTCAAGGTCAGAAAGCGAGCTCTAGCCTTTGCTCTTTCTTTCTGTGTAATAATGCGATCGGCCTTTTTCTCAAATTAAATTGACTTGATTTATTTTTGGGTGCAATAGAATCAACATACTTTTCTAGGTTTCTTTCAATATTGTTCTTTCTTGTTATTGAATTCGACGATTAAGCTCATAGAAAAAAATTATATTTATACACAACTTAAATCTAAACAACTAAAACAAAGCTAAAGAAAAATTAAAACTTCATTTAAATTAAAGCCTTAGGAAAACTTAAAATTAATTAGAAACCAATTAGGTTTTGAAACCATGAAATCATATTGCTCAAATCCTTGAATTGGGTAACTTCTCCCATTGCACATAAGGGGTATCTAACTGTGAGGATGATCACCTTCTTGGGAAAGCCTATCTTTTATTATTAATTTAGCCCATAACTTTTTTCTAATTGCATACTATGTAGGCATAAATATACCCATGGCCTAAAATGATTATCAAGTCAAAATTTATAAATAATTGAAAAATATTCCTTAATTAAATGTGTTTCATACCTGCATTATCTTAGGGATTAAGGAATGAGTCTAGATTCATAGATTCCTTTCTTAAAAATATAACTCATCCATCTTGCATTCATTAGACTTGACATCATGAATTTTAAAATACCTTAGATGGTATTAACCGGCACCCTCTCCGTGCAAGTTATTAGTCCGTAAGAGTCAAGGATAGGTTAGTTCCCTCAAGTGAGAGGAATGATCGATAATTCCAAAAATAAAACTAGGTCGAGCATCGACATTTATGAGAAGCACTTGTAGAATAAATGTTGAAGCATCTCCTTTGGAGTAAGTCTTGACCCTAGGAATTTCTACAATGTTGTGCTACTACTAGAATCTAAGTCCTAGACTTCTAAGAAAATGTCGATTCAAAATCTAAAATAAAATTCCAAAATTTAAAGCCCATTAATAGGATAGTTGAAATGCCTACTGGCATCCCAATAATAAGCATTTCCTACTTTTATCCTATTTGGCTCCTAAAATAACTCTCCAATTTGAATTAATACCAATTGAAATTCTAAAATATCAATCCTTTGAAAACTAACTTAAAAATCTTTAGAAATAAGAACTTATTTCTTTAATCGAGAGGATTCTTAGGAAGAGGTCATTCTTAATATGTAATTAACTATAAGGGATTGTCTCTATAGGGAACTATGAACCTAGTTTAAACTAAATCCTATTCTACCTTTTCATGTAGTTCGGGAAAAATCTCTACATGAATGACCTATTAGCCTTAGGAGTCTTTCATTAAATGATCAAATCCATTATATGATAACATGTTTATCTTTCGAGATAATATGTTTATTCCTTAATGACGTATTTGATTATCCAAATAAGAAATTCCTAAACTCTATGTGGTGTCACAAAATTTTTCCACAAAGATGAAGAACGAAATAATTCTCACTCATCACACCTAAAATTACATGAATGTGCAATATATTAAAATCAACAAAGGTATGCAAAGTTTAGAAAACCCACTTATAGAAATTCTCATCCCATCACAATAAAATCAAATTAATGAGCAATATGTTAGAAATCACTTAGGCATCTAATTGTTTGAGTTTGATAATAGAAGTTGCAATTTTCAAAATTGTTCAGCTTAATAAATGCAAAGTTTGAAATTTGACCCCTTCGATGCTATCTAAGTTATGACTCAATCTTTTTTGACAGATTTGAATGATTTTGAACTCATTAGAAAGCTAATTAAATATTAATCATTGATGCTCTATTGGTTAGCTAATTATTACTATAAGCAATGTATTGTAGGAGATACGCAAAATCTGTTACATAATAATTTATGTTTTATTTTATAAAAAGGTTGGATAGGTCTATGGAAAATATGATTGAAGAGATGAAAACTGATATCCTCTTCATGGTGCTGCCAATGCTAAATAGAAGTGAAATTATTTCAACCATAGACATAAGATACTAGATTATACTAGTGGTAACACATGGTTTGATCTACAACCCACCTGGAAATGGAAAGTTTCCACAACCACACAATCATAGTAGAAATTGTGAAACAAACAAGTTATTTTTCATAAAAATAACAAAAATAAAAACCATGGAAAAGGACAAGCTAAAGAGATAAAAATAAGATAACATAGAAGTGAGCAATTTGCAAAAAAATATCTCGATGAATAAGAAAAAAAGTAACAAGGAAGAAATTCTATTCAAGTTATAATTAAAAAATTATTCTTTTAGAAGGATATGAGAACTTATCCCCATAAGGCATATACTACTATTCAAATATAATAGCTGAGAATAAATTCCAGAAAAGGTCTCAAAAAATTAATCTTTCTAATTTTCTGATGACACCGATAATAAAAGAATGAACAAATAATCTTACAACTAGGGATGTAATTGCTTTGAAAATTATTTTGTGCTTAAAAGCTCGGTTTGAAATGGCCCAAAATTTTCAATATTTGTGTTGTCTCGAATTATTCAAAATAGCTCTTATCAACTCAAAATGTAATAATACAAAAAAATCAAGAGAGAGAATTTGAACTTAGGTCAATCTTTATATAATAAAAGTTTTAATCACTAAGACATGCTTATAACTATGATATATATATAAATAATATAATATAATATAATATAAATAATATAATATAATACAAATAATAATAATAATAATAATATAATATAATAATAATAATAATAGAATAATTTTTTATTTTGAGCTAAATTAACACGATCGAACAAAAAGATTGCTCATGTTTAATTTATAAATCAAGTTTGAAATATTTATTCATTTTGGCACTTAATTAACGAATACGAAATGTTAGTGAACAATAAGCTTTTTATAGCCTACTTGCAACTAAGAAAAAGAAGATCAATAGACTTACTTGAACTACTCTCTAAGCTTCACTATGAAGATTTGATTACAGCGTGAATGAGAAAAAATTCAAGAGGGGAATACAGAATCGGTCAGCAAAGGTTGTCGCCAAATAGATTGTCGGTCGCAACATCTCCTCTCAAAATTCACAATTTCGATGGCATTGTTAGCCTCCAAATTCGCAACCTAGGAGATGAGAAAACCTTATAGAACGCCAATAGCAAAAAAGCTCACCTTTAACAGCAAAATTCATGAGTTCTAGAGGCGAGAGAGCTATGGAGGCAACAAGCTCATGCACAATGGCATGTGAACTCTAGCAGCACAAATCACCTACAACAATGAATCAAATGATCTTCAGGTGAAGCAGTGTTTTACATGAGGATTCTCATGGGAGGGTCAAGCTCTATTCGATTTATGATTTAAATACATCAGAATGCTTTATTGAAAGATTTTGAAATACCACAAAATTTTACTTTAGTTTTATTTTTTGTCCTAATGAAAATACAAAATACCTATATTTATATTATTTACACTAATTACTTTAAGAAATATGATATGATTCCAAATTCTCTAAAAGACAACAAAAGAAAAGAATAAAAAATTCCATATTGGATGAAAGATTTCATTCAATAATATAGGAATTGATAAAATAAGAATCGATAGGCCATTCTACCGCTAAAAGATTTAGAAGAGTAAGAAATGGGCCACATACATCCATAAATTACAACATAAGGGCTATAATACAAGAAGGGAGACTACAAGTCAATATAAATCCAACAATACAACTCAATACAAGACCCTTATAGAGAATTAATAAATATCGAAACCAAAGTTGAGCAACATATATTATAATAAGAGAAGCAAAGAACTTCTAATGAACCTCATCAACACCCAAGACAGATCCTTCAAATGACAAAAGAATAATAAAGAAGCAATCAAGAAATCAAGAAAGGATTTTTGACAAAGCTAATAGAATAACCACCAAATATTACAGAACCAACAAGATAAAGACAAGAAGAAACTCACCAATCAGAATGTAAAAACAAGTTACAAAAGTGTACAATTTCAAACCTTGTAAAAGAAAGCATAGATCTAGGCTATAGAAAAATAGAAAGTATAAATAGGGTAAAGAAACCAAACAGGGATATATGAAATATTCTACAAGAAACACTTTCTTCTCTCGCATCTTCCTCTTCTCCTTCGCCTCTTGCAAATTCTTCTGTTAACTCCGTAAACTCCTTCCTCTCGACGGATGAACCCTAGCCACTCCTCTCCGCTTTATCCTCCGCTTCTCTCGAGTGTTCGATGACTCAAACCGTCAAAAGAGAAAACACTGATAAGGTAAAAGAAACTTATCAGGAAGATTCATTAGACAGAACCCAACCACCACACACTCCATCAACGGCTCAAAGCCATTCCAAAGAGCGTTATCCACAACCGATCAATCACCCGAAGAAGATGCGGATTCCACTTTTGACGAAAGGATCAAACGGCGTAATTTGAGGATAATAAGGTAAATCCAAGTGCTAGATCCAACGACTAGAAGGAATACGCATCCGATGGCTCGAGACCACAACCCAATCCTTATTCCCTCACCGGTTCATTCCACTCATATCGTTCATTGAACCCAAACCGGACTCTATCATTAGTGCTCTGTTGATTACCACAACTAGAATGGCGAAGGAACAAGACACACCCAAGACAATAAGAATGTGTAGGAAGACTCAACAAAATAGATGAGCAAATGTCTTCCATCACTATGATATTAAATGAAGTTTCAAGAAGATTATCTACTATAGAAGAAAAATTGGATAACAATTATCAAGAACAACAACAATCACAGTATGTACTTCTTCTCATACAAATTTATATTCCAAATAGACAACACACACGAAAAAAACATTAGACAAGGTAGAGATATGCCAAGGTTTAATGGAGAAAATCGAGGTTGGTCGTTCAAAGAAGACCAATTCTTTCGATATACTTATCAAAGGTCCAAATTCCTAATTGCCTCGATACATGGATGGACTGCAATAAGTCGGTATCGTGGATGCACTTAAATAAATAATTGCATTCATGAACAGTTCAAAGAATAGGTCATTCAAAGATTTGGTCCATCTCTATACAAAGATTTGAGAGGAGAATTAGCTAAGCTACAACAAAAATAATAGTGAATTTCTATAATGAATTTGAAGAAATAGCTAATCAAATTTTAAGTATTCCACAATTTCTAAAGCTATTTTGAATCGTAGATATGATATTAAGAGGAAGTAAGAGCCTTACAACCCAATTCCCTTCAAGAAGCTTTTCAATTAAAATTTAATGGAAGATACTAGCGATGAAATTTTCATGGATAGAAATTACGTGAGCCAACCAATATCCACCAAGAAAAACAACCAGATATACCAACCACCTTTACTACCTACCCCATCAATACCCAACCATAGCAATAATATGACTAACAAATAAAACATTCCAATCTAGAAATTAACAACAACACGGAAGAAAGAAGAAAGAAAGGACTATGTTTTAAGTGATGAAAAATATCACGAGGTCATATCTAAATCCAAATTATTTACTTTAATGATGGTCAATGATGACCAAGAGCAACACCGCAGAAGAACCTAAGCTAAATGCAAATATTACAAGAGGAATTTCTAAATCACTCAATGCCTTTACGTGTCCTAATCCTAGACATTAAGATTATAATGACCGATTGGAAATAAAAAAAGTACAAGTATTGATTGATAATGGTTCAACCCACAATTTTATTCAATCCAAACTAGCCAAATTTATTGACTATAAAGTAACACATCGCTTTTTTAAGTGTTAGTAGGCAATGGAGAAACTTTAAAATGTTCGAATATGCTCTAATATTCCTATCCAACTATAAGAAAACACTTTTATCATCGATTGCTATCTCGCTACCCATACAAGGAGTGATGTTGTTTTGGGTGTTCAATGGCTAGAACAATTGGGTGAGTGTACAATTGATTATAAAAGCTCACTATGAAATTCTACAATGATTAAGATAGCTTACAAGGGGATACATCCTCCAAGGTGGACAACATTACCTTCCATCAGTTCACCAAATTATAGCGAAGAAGGAAATAATATCATATTTCTAGATTAGAGAAATAACAGAGGAACAAATTCCTTTATAAAAGAATTGAACTTACTGTAAATACATCAAGTATTATCCCAATATCAAGAACTATTTCAAATTCCAGAAGCTTACCTCCAAGGAGGGATATAGACCACCGCTTCATGCCACCTAACTCAACCAAAGGAAAGTAAAAAATTATAGATATCCACACTTTGAAAACAAAAAAATCAAAAAATTAATTAAAGAAATATTGAGTGGCATAATCGGAGAAAGCACCACTTTCTCTTCTCCCTCTTTTAATCAAGAAGAAGGATGGAACTTGGAGATTCTGTGGATTACTGAGCTCTAAATAAAGTAATAATACTCAGATTTCCCCACTCCAAAGGAGCTTATGAATGAATTATATGGAGCCACGTTTTCAAAGTTAAACTTAAGATCGGGATATCATCAAATCGAATATGAAGAAGACATCTACAAAATAGCTTTTAGAACTCATGAGGGACACTATGAGTTTATTGCAATGCCATTTGGACTAACAAATGCACCATCAACATTCTAAGCATTAATGAATTCGCTTAAGCCATTCTTAAGAAAAGTTGTCTTAGTATTTTTTGATGATATACTTATATATAGCCGGACCTTGGAGTTACATCAAAATCATCTCTAAGCTATATTAGAACAACTCAAGCAACATTCACTATTTATCAAACCATTTAAATGCTCATTTATATATGAGTAATTGAGTATGACATATTTTATCTGCACAAGGAATAGAAGGATCTCAAAAAGATTCAAGCAATACAAGCATGGCTTTTACCCAATTCAATCAAGCTTAAGAGGTTTTGGGTTTAATAGGCTATTATCAAAAAATTTGTTAAACACTATGCAACCATTGCCTCTCCACTAACTTCTATGTTAGCCAAGCAACATTTTAATGGACAAGAATCAAAAGCGATTTTTATAATTAAAATAAGCAATGACATCTCTCAGATAGCCTATCCTAATTTTCTCGACCTTTTATCATAGAGACAGATGCCTAGAATTGGAGCTATTTTAATACAAAACAGCCCATCCTATAGCTTATTTTAGTAAGAAGCTCTCTCCATCATTACAAAAGCATCAACATATGCAAGAGAATTGTATGCTATATGAAATAGTAGCAAGATGGAGATAATATCTCATAGGTAACAAGTTTATCATCGATGATCAAAAAAAGCATAAGGAGCTAATGCAACAAATAACTCAAACTCTCGAATAGCAGAGATTTTTAATCAAACTCCTTGGATTTGACTACACTATTGAATATAAACCGAGGATTACAAACAAAGCAATTGATGCCTTGTCCGAAAAATTGTTTGACACAAGATAGTCCTACAATGACAACTCGAGAATCACTTATCTCATTATATTATATGCTTATACTCAACAAATCAATACTATAATGCAACAAATCAAAGATGAGACACATGCTTGAACTACAAGACGCATAAGAAAATATAATATCAGGTTTATTTCCTAAATATAGACTTGCTAATGGATTGATACACTATAAAGGCGATTGTCATAGCTCAAGGCTTGTCGAAACACTATTATAAGAGAATTACATTCACGGTAGGAGGCCATGGGGAATTCGAAGACATTGGCGGAATTAATCAACAATTCTACTGGAAGCATATGAAACAAGATATTAAACACTTTGTCTTAACTTATTTGTCAACAAGTCAAATATGATACTCGAAGCAAATTTACTACTACAACTACCTATGCGAAGCCATTTGGGAGGAAGTATCGATGGATTTTATTAGGACTACCCAAGTCTCATAATAAAAGCTATATTAGTGGTGGTGACAGACTATCAAAATATGCACACTTCTCAACCCTTCCAACTAGTTTTCTTATATAGCCCATTTTTATTTGACATAGCCAAACTACATGGCATACCACAAGGAATAATTTAGGCAGACCCAATCTTTATGAGCAATTTCAAGAATTGTTCAGTTAAGTGGAACCACATTAAAACCGGTGCATACCATCCTAGGCCGATGGCTAAAGCAGAGGTAACCAAGAATCCTAGAGCAATATCTAAGGAGTTTTTATTAGAGACACCAAGGATGTGGGTACATTCCTTCCAATGGGAATTCTCTTATAATACATCCATCAATACTTCCACAAAAATGACTCCTTTTCAAATAGTGACGGACTTCCTCCTTGATTAATACCACTATAATGGGAATACATCTATGACGAGGTGGAAATAGTTTTACAATAGAGGGACAAAATTCTATAGCTACTTAAAATAAACTTACAGAAGCTCAAAAGCAGAATGAAGCAAATGGTGATAAACATAGAAGAGAGCTTCAATTCAAAGTAAATGATTTAGTATTAGTTAAACTACACTATAGACAAACTTCAATCTGGGAATCAATATACAAAACTATAGAGAAAATACTATGGTCCTTTCAAAATTCTACAGAAAATAGGACGGTAGCATATAGAATTGCAGAAACAACAAGGATACATAATGTGCTTCATGTATCTAGACTTAAGCAATACGACAGATTCTACACTACACCCAGAAAATTACCAACTCATTTCATAGGCGGATGTTAGTCAAGCCTATTAAAGTTTTAGATCACACAACTACAGGAGATCAACAAATTAAAGAAATCTTAATACAATGGGAAGGACTTCTTACAGATGCTTCTTGATTGTCAAGTGAAGAAATATAGAGAGCATTTCGACTTTGACCTTGAGGATAAGGTCAAGGTGGGGAGGGAGTAATTATATGATCCAAATTCTCCAAAAGACAGAAGCAAAAGGAATAAAAAAATTCCATATTGGATGAAAGATTTCATTCAATAATATAGAAAATGATAAAATAAGAATTAGTATAGGCCATTCTACGCTAAAAGATTTAGAAGAGTAAGAAATGCCACATACATCCATAAATTACAACATGAAGGGCTATAATACAAGAAGGGAGTTACACTACAAATCAATATAAATCTAATAGAATACAACTTAATACAAGACCCCTAGAGAATAAATAAATATCGAAATCAAAGTTGAACAGAGATATTATAAGAGAAGCAAAGAACTTCTAGAATGAACCACATCAACACCAAGACAGAGATCCTTGATGACAAAAGAGTAATAAAGAAGCAATCAAGAAACCAAGAAAGGATTTTGTGACTAAGCTAATGAATAACCACCAAATATTACAGAGAAAGAGCAGCAAGATAAAAGGCAACAGAAACTCACCAACCTAGGAAAATAGTTACAAAAGTGTACAAAATTTCAAACCTTGTAAAGAAAGCATAGATCTAGGCTATAGAAAAAAAATAAAAGTATAAATAGGGTAAAGAAACCAAAACAGAGGGATATATGAAATATTCGCATCTTCTCATCTTCCTCTTCTCCTTTTCTTTGCAAATTCTTTTAACACGAACTCCTTCCTCCGCCAAACAAACCCTAGCGCTCTCATCTCGCTTTCTCCCTCTCTCTCTCTAGTGTTCACTCGAACTATCCAAAAGAGAAAACAGATAAGGTTAAAGCAAACTTATCACGAAGATTCATCATACGGCCGAACCCACCACCGCCATCAACTGCCATTCTAAGGAGCGATTATCACGACGGATCAATCACCGGGAAGAAGATGCATGGATTCCACTATCGATAGAAAGAATCAACGGTGCAATTCAAGGATAATAAGGTAAATCCAAGTGATCCAACGGCTGAAGGAATACAACGCGATTCGATGACTCGAGACCAACCCAATCCTTATTCCCTACTCAAGCGTTCATTCCACTCGGAGATTCATTGAACCCAAACCGGACTCTATCAAAATACCACACATGAGCCATAAATTGAATTGAGACTACGAGATGAATTTGATCAATTTTGGATGCTTTAGAATGCAAATTAGAGTTAAAATACACAAGACATCACCAAAAGTTGAAATGACCTCCGATCAATGAATGGATTTTCATCGCATTGAACATAAAATTAATCAAAATAATGAGTATTGTGCAATCAACCAATCAAGAGATCGAGCCATCAATGTGCCAATACATGTATCGAGTCGAGATGATGTCCAAATGACCTCGTTCATTAAATTGATCCATTAGCTTCAAAATATTGAATTTACCTAAAATGATACCCATAGTATATGGGTTTGATTTCACAAGATTTCAAATCTTAATGCAATCGAGTCATAAAAATAAAGGAAAATTATGTGTTTATTTTAATCTTAGAATTTTAACAATTGATTTATCCTAAAATTAATTAAGAATTTTTTAGAGATAATATGAAGTTAATTAAATTGAATTCTTCCCAAAATAATCAATAATTTTGGATTTGATTTCAAAATCTCGCTAACTATTGGATAAAAATAAGGAAGTTAATTAATTTATAATTTAGGGCTTTAATCCCTATTTTCTCCCTCACCAATTTGGTATTCCCTCTGGTTGAATAGCAGCTCATTTGATTTCCCTCAGCTCCTCTCGTTCTACCAAAATCAAAAGCATCCCGCTTTCATTTCTCTCCGCTTAAAACTCCACCCCGATCGCTTACTATTTCCTCGATTTGTATGGAACTGCAGCACTCTTCTTCCTGATTTCTCCAAAGTGAATGGGTAAGCCCTCTCCCTTCGTTCGTCTCCACCTCCCATCCACTGCTTCGACCCTACTACTAGCCGGATATTCTCAAACCCTCCCCAGCAATCAAGGCTGAATGAACTCACTGAAAACCTCCCTTCCCTCCATTCTGAAACCCTCCTTCATGTAATTCCGCTTCTCTATGTAGACTCATCATAACAGATTGGTAAATCTAGATTTAACTTGCAAAGGCGGTTTTTAGATTACATCTAAATTTGGTTGGATTTAAGTTGAATCCAGCTTAAATCCTATTCAAATCCCATAGCCAAATGGCCCTCTTTCCTTCCTTGTAAGTGACAAAATTGAGAAAGAACTCCATCATCGGTGTTCCACCGTCTCGTGCACTTTCCTATTCCCTTCCTCTGGTTTCATTTAGATGCCAAAGTTTATCATTGTGGTGATTGTGAATGCATAAAACATGTGAATGCTTATATGGTATATGCATGCTTCTTTATGCGGTTTGAAGGTCTCGTCATGCTCATCGAGACGATGAGGATGAAAATCAGCCAAGGTGTTTTAAAACACCGACCGTCACGCTCATCGTGATGAAAGGTAAGCTGTATATTAGATGTTGCACCACCATGAATGGTCAAATTTTAGATTAAATTTGGACAAAAAAAAATGAGAAGAAGAGAAAAAAAATTCATCTAAAATACCAAAATATGATAATCTAAAATGAAATTTAAATATATTAATTTGAAAATTCTAATAAGATAAACATAAAGATGAAAATCAAATTGAAATAAAAAAAGGGGAGATTATAATGAACTTCAAAAGGACATGAACCAAAAGATTTTAATTTAACATTAAGTTAAATATAAGATACAAAGTCCTAAGAAAATTTATAAAATCAAAATTAAATGGGCATTACAAGTATTATTATCATGTGAGAATATACTAAGTAAAGAAATTAATTCATTCACTTAGTTTATAGCCAAATAAATGTTTGAGTCTATTGCTTTATATATTGAAATAAATGGGAGTGTTCAAATAGAATACAAGTGAGACTTGAAGCTAACTCCAAATGCATAAGAGACTTGCAATAAGTTGATCTTGATGTGGAATTTAAAATAAAGTCAAATAGGGTTTGATCACTCCTACATAAGAGAGATGAAGAACATGACTTATGTATTAACCAATGAATGGTCATTCCAATAAACATTGCGATTATCATAACTTATTCTAGGTGAATTAAAAGTGATTTGAATTAAACACAATCAAGCTTGGAGAATGAAGATAAAGCGTGATAACTCGCTTACACTCTATAGAAAAAACTATAAGGGTTAATGGTTAATTAGCTAAGAAGAACTAATGGAACTTTGTAGCTTACGTTATATCATGCATGAATATGGTTGAAAGAGAATAAGCCAAATTCAAACATGACTTTGAATTCATGTCAAACATATAGAAGGTTGTATGAAGCTAATTAATTTTAAATGGGACAGAGCCCAAATCAAACTCTAGAGTGAGGTTTACAAAGAACTTGCATTCTTACATGACAATGTCTATTTTAAAATGAACGAAGAAGTATCTCAATATACTTGAAATTAAAGCACATAGGATTTATTATTTATTTTCAAGTTAAAGTGAAAATCAAATAAATTTATAAGAGATTTTCACAAGAATAAATAAATTTTAAAGCAAGAATGATCGAGACTTCTTATCGAGTAATCGACTTGTATTCAAAAGAAGCTTGAATTCAAATAAGCTCTCTGAGGAAGCACGACAACTTGTATGAGTGAATATCAAATTTTAATGTTGAATTTGTAAAGATATAATGGGTTTTAATGAGCATAAGCCAACTATTGAAATTTAAAATTCTATGAATAGATAAAATGCAAGTAGAGATACAACATTTTATATGCAAATATAAACATAATTCTACCATACAATATGCCACCGATCTACAATTCTTCATAAGGATAGAAGATGATATTAAATTAAATTCTCCATGACTTATGGTGTTCTTCAATCCAAAAATTAAGAAATTTTATTCTAATTATGATTTTCAAAATCAATGATTTCATTAATTAAATGAAATTATCTAAGATATAAATATGTATGTGATATAAATTTAGAGTGCAAATTTTAATGTCTTAAAAGGCTATGCGCTAAGTTAGAATTAAATGAAAATATGAAAATAAATCTCATAATTTAAACATAAAATTATCTAAATTACTAAACACCGCATGGGCCACACTACTAATGCTTAAATTTAGTGTATGAGGATCTCGTGATTTGCTTTCAAGACCGGTCCCGTTAATAAAAAAAATCCAAATATTGTAAGAATATCAACTTATTAAAATATTTGAGAAGCTAATTCTATAATATGACAATAGATCTAATCATATATTATTAAACTAATAAAGTCGACAAGATATGAAATAATATATTAAATGATCAAACAATACATCTACCGATAATGGGTGTTGAATAAAGATTTCAACTGAGGGATACTTATCATCAAAATTTTCTTGCAAGCTCAAATTGAATTAATCAAAATCAAGCATCAATGCAAATATAAAAATAAGTTAAATTACTAAGTATTAAATGTTTAAATAAATTTAATCTTTAAAGAACTTAAAGCTAAAACTCAATCCACTTTTCGTAATTGTTTCTGAATGTGACAAATTAAGAAAACTCTAGCTCATAAAGAGCTAATGTCAAATCAAATATATTTCTATATTCACTCTCAATCAATCTCAGTAAGGATGATGTCCTCTTTTACTTAGTTTGATCATTAGGCTCCACATATGATGTAGTTATGACCAGTCCTTGACGGGTTGCCACCAAATGACACTATTATATTATGGTCATGACTATAGCTCAGATGCTCCCCAATGGTTCTATCCCTTGAGAGGTGAATCATAGGATATACGATAGGGAAAAAAAGCCCTCTATCGCCTAAGGTGGACTTAAACTTGTCTCCTTAGACAAATACCACCCAAGTCTACAAAGATTTCTGTGTAACCCATGTGTCGACAAGGATCCTTCGTCAAGTACTACCTTGACTAAGTAACTAGAGACTGTGATAGCCCGGGATGGCGAATCATCTAGAATGGGCACATCATCATTATTCCTCCAACCATCGCTTTAAAAAAGGAGGATGATTTTATAAACCTTAATTCTAAAACTCCACATGTCGCTACTATATGTTACATTTAGCAATCTAATGACTTGCCTTAATCGAAAGTTCTCTCTCAACATTAAGAGGGATAATTAACTATATGCTTCATGGAAATTTGGAACCAGATCTAAAGTCCTCACCAAATGAGGGTGAAATCTCTAGGTAGTGTCTTATCTACTATTCCATCCGCATTTTGAAAATTTTACCACTCTAAATCATACTCTCTTCAATGTGAGAGGTTAGTGGCAATTTTGAGCCCATGATCGGCAACTCCACGGGGGATTTTCTTTCATCTTTGGCTAGTCATATATGTGCTATAGTAGCAATAAAATATTTGAAAATTTAAAAAAAAAATGGTGATTTAAATGTGTAATAAATTTAAATTACTATTGTATGAGACTCTATGTCAAATGAATTATTCTATAGAGTATATTTTATTACTATAATTTTGTTCTAGTATCAGCATTTTGAAAGTATGGGGTAAAAAATAATAATTACATTAATCTCATCTTTCACTTGCATAATGGATTTATAGAGCACACTTTTCAATCGCTCATAGGTGTGCAAACATCTCTAACTTACATCATCATCAACATAGAGATGTTGGAGCCATTCAATTCAATAGCATGGATTTCATTATAAATAACTCCTAAAATACCCCGTGGTGCACTCTAGCTAGAAGGCCTCAATTTATCAAGCTTTACTTGTCATGCTTGCCAACCACCAAAACCAACTGTTAAGGAGTTCTCCGATGAGAAACTTTAATTTTGAAAGACTAATCTCAAGCCCCCCGATGAAAAGAACCTCTGGGTATACTTTATCTTTGATGCCTCATGGTACAACCGCTGCCAATCAAACCTTTGTACTTAGGAGACATGATTTGAAGCTTCCTTATCGAAACAAATTAATTAGAAGGCAAAGAAGAAGAAGAAATGAGTGAGGCTCAAGATCCCATTTAAACAACCAAATGAACAAGAATTACTACCACAAGAAGTGAGTATTCCTACCCGTAATAACTTTGATAATCTAAAATGGGTAAAATGAATAGCTCTACTAGTGAGGTGAATCAATCTTTCTGACTCAACAATGTCAAGCTCCACCACATGAGGAGACAACTTTAAACATTGTCAGAATACACATTGTCTTAAAAGTAGCCAAGGAAAGAGGCTTAATGAAAAGAAAATTTCAAAGGCGTGATGATTGAAAATATCAATCCATGCGGAGGTTGTCATCTCTTATGTAACTAGTCATCAAGCCAAATATGCTGCGTGGTGAGAATTAGTGTGACACTTGGACCACATGTCCAAGAATCCATTGCAAAAGGTCCCTGAAAGGGTAAGGTATGGAGGCCAAGGCCCGATGAAATTAGAAAGAAAGAGGTGTGACATCGACACATATTCAAAATCCACCTCAAAAATAACTCATCAAGTGGATACCTAAAAGAAGAAGGGATATCACTAAAAAAAGATATGATGGTCAACACTGAGAATCCTCTGGGATCCCATCATCGAATCATTCACAAGAGAAGGTTGACTTTGATCACAATCCTTAATGGATAAATTGTTCCATATACCGAACTAGAGATCCATGGAAGTGTCATCAAAATTCATGTGCAAGAAGAAGACGATGAAGAGACACTATGGAAGTATAAGTCTTCTATATAACGAGAGATATAGATGAACTTTCTCTCAAGATCATCAACAACATGAATCCAAAGAGCTTGAATTCATGTTTATGAAGGAGTCATCAAAAGAGAAGATGGATTTTCACCGCTAAAAGAGGAAGAAGAAGAATATCAAAATGAAAAGGAAGTTATGGGAGTTGAAGCTATTTATATGATTGAACTAGAAATGATCAACTATGATGCTTTTATAATCATCATCGTTAACCCAAATAGCCATCCGCAAATGCACAAGGAGAATGACAATAAGTTCTTCCCGGAAGATGAGCAGAGTGTAACAACAACAAGAAATAGGAAGAAGAAGAAGATTGTTGACGCTGGACTGCTAGAGAAAGAGAATGCAAAGATCAAATGGAAGTCAAAGATAAGAAATTGCACACTTGGTACCAAGATGAATGACATGATGGTACAAATGAATATCATGATGGATATGTTGGAGAAGAATATCACATCAAATGCACTTGTTTTATCTGCTAATCAACGGTAGCTAATAATAACCTCTATACCACCACCACTACACCTCAAGCTCCTAAAGATATACTACAAGGGAGAAGTGGAGTTAATCAACTAGCTCTTCAATCTATAATTCGTAATGTGGCTATTGCACTAGAATAGAACAACCGCTCAACAAGAAAAATGAAAAGATAAAGAAGAAATAAAGCAGTGAAAAGTCGGTGAGTAAGGGTCGCCTTACCCAACTAAATTTGATCAAGTGACATACCCAAAGGTTACTCAATACCAAAATTTAATATTTTAGTGGGCATGGTAATCCAAAGCAACATCTAGCCCAATTCAAGGCTACTTGTGGTAACACAGGAAGAAATGATGCACCGCTTTTTTCTCTTTAGTAGCTTGACCTTAATTGCTTTCAAATGGTATGCAAACCGCCAAATGATTTGGTCAAAACCTTCGAGTTAGATAATGTTCTTGAAAAGGTTCACCAAGACAATAGAGAAAATAATGGCGACCTTGCCTTGTTAAAAAAGAGAAAAGATGAGTTAGTGATAAAATTCATAACTCGAAGGTAACCTAAGCATGAAATGTGAACAATAATTTGAGAAGAACATGCAATCCAATGTTAATGAGCAATATGGATGATAAAATGGAACCATTTTATGTATGCCAATTATAACATTTCGTGATTTTCTTGATAGGTGGCCAAATTTGAAAAGTTAAATCCTAAGTTTGAAATCTACGATAAATCAAAGAAAAATAAGCCTTCACTCAAGAAAAATGAAACCCATGCCGCTTATAGTTCAAGTGGTGAAAAATGAGTAATCTATAATGTAGATAAAGGAAAATAGCAATGTATAAATGATGATAAATGAAAGAAGCTTATTCATCCTAATCCATAGCCAAAATTAGTATGGGAGGCAATGATAAATCTCACTTTTCCGTGGTGGAGAGCATCCAAAATAAGCAACAAGAGATGATGAGTGAATGTAGCCATATCTTAAGGAAAAGATGAACAAAGAATATTACTTTAGAAAGGATGTGACTAAATTATTTCACAAGCACAAATTCGGTTTATAATTATCAAAAAAAGGCTCAAGAAGTTGATCAAGTCAATAATCCAAATTACTATCTCTATCATTGATGATCAACCATTCTATTAAAAGATTGTTATGTCTTCAAAGATTGACTAGAAAGGAAGTATCGACGAGGTGAATTTTAGATAGTTCTAGTCAACCCAAAAGAGAGTCTACAAGGATGATTATATCCTCTCGTATCATCCATTAAAGATAAAATGAAAAAATTATTTCAAATTGAAGAATGAAGAAACAAGAGTCTCTAAGAAGATTGTGAAAATGTCAAGCACCTAAAAGATGTCCTTAGTGTTAAGTGGAAATCACCACTTGAACTATATAGACTTAAAAGAAATGCCTAAATCAAGCATTTTATTTTAACTACATTTTGATAAGGCTATTTCATCACAACATGATGAGCATACTAAAACGTAAGCCTCATAAGTTAAAAGAAGGCTAAGAAAAAGAAGATCAAGAAGAGAACTATAACTCAAAATATTATTAATTACTTTGAGGAGTATCACACGATAAGATAACCATTTAGCTTGTGATTTTATGCCTAAACTCTATATTGTTGAATTGGATGAAGAAGATAATGGTGAATCTTGCCCAATAGAGACATGTCAAATCATTTATATATGTCGATGTTCTTCAAAGATCGCCATCTAAAATGACAAGGGTAACATAAACTCACCAACCCATCAAAATTTTATCAAAATAAGAAGAGCCTTAAGAGTTAACATTTGAATTTTGTCTAATGACTCAAAAGGATAATAATTAGATGAAGATTTATATTTTCCGATGAAGAAGAGTCGACTCATCAACAACATCATATAAATGGATGAAGTTGAAAATTGAGTTTAACTTTTTGGTCAATCCTAGAAAAAAGTAAATTTGAAGAAACTACGTGAGAATGAGCAAGATAAGGTGATTCAAGTTTTGAGAAGTGGTAAAGTCTTACCATCATCATCAAAGAAGGGGAATCAAACAAAGACAAAGGAAAATAAATTGAAGTCAATGAAGATATATTCTAAAAAATCCTAAAATAAAGCCTAAATCAAAAAAAGATAGATTATAATATTCTATCACATCCGAGAAAGATCCGCAATTAAGTGTGTATATGACTCTCTTAATGTCAAAAGATCTTCGATAAATTTTGATACATGTTCAAAGATCCGTGAGAGTTATGAAGCTTACTTTGTCAAAAAATGTATGATCAATCAATGCAAACTCAAGATTTTAGTAATCATATTTTCAAGAAGATCTTATGTTGGGAACGATCACAACCATCCTCTATATGTTACCAGAGTGATGACATCTTAATCATTGACCGATTGATCTAGTTCTTCTATCAATCTTATGAGTCTAAAAGCATTAAGAGGATTATCACTTGATATCCAACATCTTGGGAGGGATAAGTTGATGGTTCATGGTTTCAATGAGAAAGTGAAAACCTGGTTCTTTTATTCTCCTCAAGTTTCAGATTTATATAAGAAGCCAAGTTTCATGTAATCGATGCCGACATCATTGTTTAGAGCTCTCTTGTTGACCATGACGAATGAGTATGGCATGATCCCATCAACTATGCATGTGTATGAAGTACTAAAAGAGGAAGAAGAGTTCAAATTCCAACCTACAACCATTCTCCATCCATGAAGCAAAGATTTATGAAGATGCAAAATATTTCATCCCTAAAGAGCCTAAGCAAATAGAACCTCTTGAGCGATAACCACTTCTAGAACTAAAAGTAATTTCAAAGTGAAAGAGTGAAGCAAAAGAGAGAAAGAAGGCAATGCCGACTCTCCTAAAGCACTTGACTCTACACCTAAATCAAGAAGATCAATTCCTCATTTGGGAAGTGACACAAGAAGAAAATATTTTGTCAAACCTAAGAGAACTTATAAACTTTCAAGAAAGGCAAAGTATGAAATAAGTGATTTGATGACTATGATTTTGAATCTACTTATAAAATAGTTCATGGTCGCATCAAGAAGGATAGCTCATTTGGTAGTGTCGATGACTCCTTCAAAATTATACCCATCCCCAAGCTTCAAAGAAATCACTCCACCGGAGGTTCATAAAATTGAAGAATTGATAACATTCTATGTCGCCATTGAGTGAGAGTGGTAAAACAAGAACTCTATTTTACAAATCGAAGAGTCTCACCTCACAATTTTGATCACCAACTCAACATGAAAATTTTGATGAGATAGTGTAAACAAGAATACAAATATACTATCCATCCACGAAGAATGATGCATAAGCTTGGAATTCATGAACTACTAAACATAAACTCAAATCCTTAATAAGATGTGGAGCCAAAGAAGTCCTCAAGCATCACGAAGAAGTGATAAGTTTATCACTAAAGGTCTTGGGTTCATCCACAAATCTCATCAAAATAAGTTTGTTATAATATAATGGAAGTGAGATAAAACTAATAGTGACAAAGAAGATGATCTCCATGAAATTCTTCTTACAAATAATGAAAAGTAGAAGCCAAGCCGCATGAAGAACTCAAAGATGGTGGACAAATAGTTACTATGGATGAACTCAAAGAAATCAACCTAGAGTCGAGGATGATCATCCAACTTTCTGCCTTCACGACTGAGAAAGTTGAAGAGCTAAAAATGCTACTTGAATTGTGGATTATTTTGCTTGGACATATTCTGAAATTCTAAGCTTATCCTCCAAGTAGCAATTCATAAACTTGTCATTAAATCAAATGTGATGTTAAGCAAACTCTAGGTGAATGAGATTGAAGATTGAAGAACAAGTAATTGTAACAACTAAGAAGCTTATCAAAGTAGGCTTTATCGAGAGGAGAAGTATGATTGATAGCCAATATCCGTTAGGAAGAAGAACAATCAATGTGTTTGCAATGACTTGGACCTAATAAGGCATGCTCAAAAGATGATTTTTTTCTTCCAATATCATAACTACTAGTGGACAATACTTCCAACTAGACATGTTCTTATTCATGGATCATCAAGATACAATCAAATCAAGATGGCGAAGATGAAAAATACACATCATTTAGTAAAATGGTATCTATTACTATACCATGCCTTTGGTTTAAAGAATGTGGAGCAACATACCAAAGAGCCATGATACATATTTTTGATGAGTTGATTCACCAAGGTGGAATGTTATGTTGATGATTTGGTGGTGAAGAGCTTAAATCGAAAATCACTTTAAAGACTTGAGAATTATTGAGAGAATCAAAAAAATATGATCTCAAGATGAATCCTCTAAAATGTGCATTTGGGATATCCTCCAAAAATTCCTTGGGTATATTGTACGTCATAGAGGAATTGAGATATATCTGCTAAAATCAAGGCAATTATGGAGATGCCTCCACCAAGAGTTTGCATCGCTCGTTCTTTATAAGAATAACTTATTCATCCATTTATATCAAACTTATCAAGTCACAACCATTTGCAAAGTTGATGAAAAGAATATTTAAATGGGATAAGGAGTGTCAAGAAGCCTTCAATAGCATTAAAACCTACATGTTAAATCCACCAATCCTTGCGTGCCTACTGGAAGCCCTCATTCTATACACTGCATTAGAAGAGTCCATTGAAGCATTATTGGCACAACATAAGAAAGTAAAGTGAATGCTTTTATATATCAGGTTGATAGAAATGAAATGAGATACTCGATAGAAAAGTGCTTGATGTTGATCTTTGTAGTCCAAAAGCTCCATCATTATATGTTATCTCACAAGATTATTGCAAGGATCAATCCAAGTACTTGATGATAAGATTGATAGGTCACTTGGCAAGATGAGCAATATTTTTTTACAATTTGATATCACATACATCCCAGAAAAGTAGTAAGGGCAAATCTTAGTAAAATTTTCTTGTTGCACATCCCATCCTGGACTCTTCTCTTCAACGATTTGCGATGAGCAAATTATGCTCATTCATGAAAGAGAAAAATCACAAATTTAGAAAATGTACTTTGATGGAGCCTCTTTGATCAAATAAGTCCAACCTCTAAATTTTCCAAGGCAAGAGAAATCAACATCATCTTCATAACACTTGAAGGAGAGATAATGAGACAATCATATGGTTGACCGAGCCAAGAAAAATAATGAAGTGTATGAAGCATTGGTAGGTGTTGAAAAACTATTTTCATAAACATTCAAGACTTACATATTTTTGGCGATTCTCGCCTTATTATAAATCAAGTAATTGGCATCTATAAAATCAATAAGTTTAAGATAGTTTTTATCATAAAGCAGTTCTTAAGCTTATGAAGTAAATACCAAATGTTCACACTAACTCGAAGTCTCTTGATCCGAAATACCAAAGCCGATTAGCTAAAGGAGATGGCAAGTATGAATGGTGATTATGTCATGATCGGATATTTACTACGAGTTCAGCTAAAGTATCAATCCGCAGTAGAGGAGTTATCAAATTTGACATAGTGATGCAACTCTCCTCATACTCCCTAAAATCAATAAGAAGTATAAGAAAAGAATGACATGAAAAGCATGTAGAAGAGCAACATGATTGGAGGAAGCCCTCAACTACTTTAAAGAAGGAAAACCAAATAATAAATTATCGACTCAAATTGAGAAAGAATGTGCTATGCTTTCAATAACACTTTATAGATCCTTTGAACAAATATGGGGTTATGAAACTAGCAAAGTAATGGTAAGTTAATGAAGGACTTTGTGCACATCGTCAAGTATGAAGATGGCAAAATTCAAAATGATGGGTTATTATTGGCCATCTATGGTGAGAGATCAGATCATGCTAAGGGTTTATGAATGTCAAGTACATGGAAATATAACTACCAATCTCCAAATCCACTACACCCAACAATAGATCATGGCCTTTTAAATGTTGAGGTACATGTAATTGATGATAGATCCACCATCAGTCACACCACTTCATCCTAGCAAGGATTACTTTTCTAAGTAATGAAGCTACCCCATTTAAGAAAGTTAATATTGATTAAGTGATCAACTTCTTTATGCATAATGTGATCTATAGATTTTGAGTACCACATAATAATTTTGATAATGACACAACTTTCAAAATACAAAGATTTATGGATTCATCGATTGACACAAAATTGATTGATAATATTCTTCAATATATAATCTAAGGGCAAATGGTTTGGCGTAAGCCTTCAACAAAATAATATTGGTCAAACTACTTAAGAAGATTCTCACTAAAAATAAGAGAGAGAATGACATACCAATAGAGGCATTATGCATATCAAACTACCTAAGACGCCAACTAAAGCTACTCCCTATTCATTAATATTTGGAACTCATCCTTTTGCTTGAAGTTGAGTTGCCAACACTTCAAATTGCAATCCAATACAACCTAATAAGATTAAAATGCTGGTTTGAGAATGGATGAACTTCGATGTGCTTGATGAAGTTGATTGCAAGCTCATCAAAATTTGAAAGTTTATCGTAAAGAAAGATGTCCAGGCTTTTGATCATACGGCGACTAACATTCCAAAAAAGGGGAATTGGTCTTGAGAAGATCAATTATTCTAATCAAAAAATTGGTGGCAAATTTGAGCCTAATTGGGAAGGCCATTTTGTCATTGAGAAGGTGCATCAAGGAGTGTAACAACTCATTGACCTAAAGGGTGAAAGACCAATGTGACTAATTAATAGTCAATACAAAAAAGTATTATACATGATAAATATGTTCTTAAGTACAATAGAATTTCCCAGAAGACAGAGGTATATTTATTTAGGTTGACATCATTTCAAGCCAAATCCCTAAATAAATATACTACTCAAGATGAAAAAAATTTACGTGAAAATTCTATACAGGGAATTTTAGATTTCTATACATAAGATGAAATCAATGTTACATGTTAAAACCCTTTAAAGAGCTTTTTTCAAAGTTCTTTAGAATTTCCCCAAGATAGGGGCATTTTTATATATTATTAAGTTGACATCATGCTATAAGATGAGATCCTCATATATTTAGGTGTTGACAATGAGCTTTATGTCAAAATCTCGAATACATCCATAATTATTATTAAAGTTGCTTCTTGTAAGGAACAAAAGAATCTATTTCTACATGAAAAGATAGCAAAATATCAAAATTTTATCTCCAAGATTTGTCAAATTGTAAAGAGCAAGTTAGAACTCCCAAATTCAAAAGCTTCAATCAATTAAGTTAGAAAAATATAAACCTCTACATCCCAAAAGTCTAAGACGGATGGTTCTAAAGGTCGAACTCAACAAGCCCACAATGATCGAAGTCGATGCTCTCCTCACTCAACAGTAGAAGAAAAGCTACAGTGAAAGTGCTAGTTCTATGGCCAAATCACCAACCCACCATAGCTTAATTCAAAGACTCAAGTAGATTCTAAAGGTAAAACTCAACAAGTCCATCAATGGTTGAGTTGATGCTCTCCTCACTCAATGAATAGAAAGATCCCCTACTCATCGGTTCAATGATGATAATGCTTCAACCTCGCCGATCTAGCTGACTATATGCAACTAGAATCTAAGAGATCTTTCAACGATGATCAAGAAGAAAACTCTCCCGTGAGCTATCTTGAATCAATCTTTATATTCAGATATTCCATTCTATTCTCAAATGATGATTAAATATAAAGAGCATATCAAAGCCATTCTCTTCATCAAGTCCCACAAAGTGAAAGCAGATTGAGGAAGCAATTCCATAGTTCATATAAAGTGATGGTCAAACTAAAATTTGTAGTTATTCGCCTATTAAGCACACATTGCTAGGATAACTCAATATTATAGACCTAATATAAGCTGGAGGTTGTCATGCTCACCCTTCAACAAGTCCAAAAGCAAGTAAGCATGGACAAAAATATACAATTCTTGACAAGTTAATGGATAAATCGTCAATCCTTTATCAAGTTTGTCAAGCTTAAAGCTAGAGAGAAGGAATTCCAAATCTCAAAACAAGCCAACCAATTCATCCATCAAACCACCAAAGTAGCTGGGGAGGAAACTCAAATATGCAATACATAAGAAAGAGATCTTCAACAAACCCATCAAAGTGAGTAGATGGTGGAAGAGCTTTATCTATTCGACAAATTGATCTTGACAAATTGGTCAATCACATTTAGCATGTCCAAAATAAGGTATCATACTAATGAAAATCATATCAATGCTCATAAGCTATTGAAAAAGACAAAGTGGTCCAAGAGTAGGCAAACATGAAAGGTCAACCAGTTTTCAACAAATATGATTCGCTCCATGCGAGTCACATTTGTTGAGGCATTTTGACCTCCACACATGTGCCATAAGTTGAATAGAGCCTATAAGATGAATTTGATCAACTGGTGATTTAGAATGTAAATCGAGTTGAAATATACTGACATCACCAAAACTCAAACAACCTCGATCAATGAACGGACTTCGCCATCGCGTTCAAAATATTGAAATCGATCAAAATATAAATATTTCACAATCTAACGGTCATCGATGAAGAGATTGAGCCATCAATGTCTACATATCGAGTCAAGAGGTTATGACAATGCCCAAAAGACATCCGCCATGAAATTGATCACACCATTAGCTTCAAAATCAAATTTACCTAAAATGACATTCATATTATGTGGGATGATTTTGGCATGATTTTGCACAAATCTCAATGCAATTGAGCAAAAAAGAAAGGAAGATCATGTGTTTATTTTAATCTAATTAGACACAATTTTAACAATTGATTTACCCTAAATTTAATTAAGAATTTTTAGAGATACGATAGAAGTTAATAAATTTAATTTCTCAAAATAATCAATAATTTTGGATTTCAAATTTCAAAATCGCTAACTATTGGATGAAAAAGGAAGTTAATTACTTTATAAGGGCTTTAATCCCTATTTTCTCCCACACTAGTTTGATCTTCCCTCTTGAACACCAACCAGCTGATTTCTCAACCGCTCTCGCTCATTCGCTCTACAAAAAAGCATCCTCAGCTCTCATGCTCTTCGCAAAACTCCACCCACTTCCTAAGCTTTGACACTCTTCTTCCCAATTTCTCCAAACCTGAATGAATGTTATCCCTTCATTCCTTCTCCACCTCCTATCCTTTAAGCACTGCTACTCATCCAAACTAGATACTCGATCCTAAGCAGAAACAAGCAGCAAACTCACTAGATCAAAACCTCTCTCTCTCAATTTGAAACCTCCTATTCCACTTCCACTGTATTCATCTACCACAGATTTGGTAAATGTAGATTTAACAGAAGGCAGATTACATCTCAAAACATTTGGTTGGATTTAAGTTGAATCGCTTAAATCTGCTCAAATCCTACAACCAAATTTTCTTTCCCTTCCTTGCAGATGTGGAAATTGAAAAGAACTCCATCATCGACGGGTTCCACCGATCTCGAACTTTCCCATTCCTTTCTTCCTCTGGTTTAGATGCCAAAGTTTATCATTGTGTGAATGTGTATATGGTACATGTATATGCTTCTTTTGTAGGTTTTGTCATTCGAGTGATGAGATGACGATCAAAGTGTTTTAAAACACCTCCACTATCTTAAGGCATGATAGCAAAAGCTATTAGATGTTGCACTATAAAAATTTCAAAAATTTAGATTTTGGATTAAATTGTGGACTTGAAAAAAAAAGAAGAAGAATCAAAATTCATCTAAAGACCAAAATATGATAATCTAAAATGAAATTTAAATATATTAAATTGAAAATTTTAACAAGACAAACATAGAGATGAATTTCAAATTGAAAGAAAGAAGGAGGAGATTATAATGAACTTCAAAAGGACTTGAACCATAATATTATAATTTAACATTAAGTTAAATATAAGATATAAAGTCTAAGAAAATTATCACAATTGAATGGGAATAACAAGTATTATTATCATGTGAAAATATAATAAGTAAAGAAATTACTTCATTCACTTAGTTTATAGCCAAATGAATGTTTGAGTCTATTAATTTATATATTGAAATAAAGGGGAGTTCAAATAGAATACAAGTGAGGCTTGAAGCTAACTCCAAATGCATAAGAGACTTGCAATAAATATGAAATTTGGTTATATTTGTGATCTTGATGTGGAATTTAAAATAAAGTCAAATAGGATTTGATCACTCCTACATAAAGAGAAGAACATGATTATGTATTCACCAATGAATAATCTTTCCAATAAACATATTATCATAACTTATTCTAGGTGAATTAAAAGTGATTTGAATTGAACACAATAAGCTTGGAGAATGAAGAAAGGCGTTAACACACTCTATAGCAAACTATAGGGTTAATGGTTAATTAAGAACAACTAATGGAACTTTGTAGCTTACGTTATATCATGCATAAATATGTTTGAAAGAGAATAAGCCAAACATGACTTTGAATTCATGTCAAACTTATAAGAAGGTTGTATGAAGCTAAAAGACTAATTTTCAAATGGGGTAGAGACCAAATCAAACTCTAGAGTGAGGTTTACAAAGAATGTGCCTTCTTACATGGCAATGTCTATTTTAAAATGAATTGAAGAAGGCTCAATGGACATGAAATTAAAGTACATAGGATTTGTTGAGTGATATTTTCAAGTTAAAGTGAAAATCAAATAAATTCATAAGAGATTTTCAGTAACTAAATAGCCTATTAGCAAGCATTCGAGACTTCTTCAATAATCAACTTATATTCAAAAGAAGCTTGAATTTAAATAAGCTTGCTTATAGGTATAATACATATGAGCAATATCAAATTTGAATATTAAATTTTTAAAGATCTAACGTCTTAATGCATAAACAAACTATTGAAATTTACAAATTCTATGAATAAATAAAATGCAAGTAGAGATACAACATTTTATGTGAAAATATAAACATAATTTTGATACAATATGCCAGGATGCAATTCTTCGCAGCATAAAAAAGGCGATATTAAATTAAATTCTCCATGAGTTATGGAGTTCTCTTCAATCAAAATTAAGAAATTTCATTCTAATTATAATTTTTTAAAATCAATAATTTCATTAATTATATGAAATTATCTGCTATAAATTTTTTGTATGTGCTCAAATATAGAAATTTAGAGTGCAAATTTTAATTAAAATGCTTAGTTGGATTAAAGGATAATTTAAAATCAATCTCATAATTTAAACATAAAATTATATGAATTATTAAACACCGCATGGGCCGATACACTTTGAATGCTTAAATTTAGTGTGAGGATGTCGCCTGGTTGATTCGATTTGGTCTTAAGACTCGTTAACAAAAAAATCCAATTATTATAAGAATCTCAACTTATTAAAATAGAGAATTCATCATATGAAAGTAGATCTAATTCTCATTATTAAACTAAAGATAATATCAAATAATAAATTAAATGATCAAATAATACATCTACTCATGATAGTTGAATGAAGATTTCAATAGGAATACTTACCATCAAAATGTGCTTGGAAGCTCAAATTGAATTAATCAAAATCAATACAAATAAAAATCGGATAAATTACTAAGTGTTAACTTAAATGAAATTTAATCTTTAAAGAACTTAAAGTTAAAACTCAATCCACCTTCTACAATTATTTGCTCAAGGTGACAAATTAAGAAAACTTAGCTCACAAAGTCCAATGTTAAAGCAAATATATTTCTATATTCACTCTCAATCAATCTCATGCCGAGGCGTGGTCATGTCCTCGCGTGGTTTGACTAGTAGGATCCACATGACACATTATATTACGGTCACGCTATTACAATGGCTCGTCATTCATTAAAAAGTGAATCATGGTACACTTCATGGCAAAAAAGCTCATGCAAAAGGGACTCAAACTTTTCTCCTGACAAACACCACTCTCTAGGATTTCTTGGATGACGTAACCCATGTGTGATAAAGATCCTTCAATCGTTAGTCGCTCTTCGACTAAGTAGACAGGATCGCGATAGCCGGGGATGATGGAACTATGGATCTAGATCGGGCATGTCATCATACCCCCAACCATCCGCTTTAAGCTAAAGGAGGATGATTTTCATGAACCTAAATTCTAAAACTCCACATCGCTTACTATGCTACACATTTAGCGATCTACTAGCCTTAATCAAAGTTCTCTCGATTGAGGGGTAATTAACTAGCTTGCCTATAAGAAACCCGAATCAAATCTAAAGTCCTCTCCAAATGAGGTGAAATCTTAGTGTCTTATCTACTATTCCATCTCTTCGAAAATTTCAGACACTTAAATCATACTCTTTTCAATGTGAGAGGTCGGTGCAAATTTTGAGCCCACAATCCCAAGTGAAGAATATAGAATTGAAAGTCTTGGAATTGAAGAGCAATTTCTTATTTATAATTCCCACTATTTTTAATTCTATAATACAATAATTTTATATCATTCTCACCTTTAAGTAGCTAAGAGCATTCAACAAATTGCGTAATCCATTTGTTTTCATATATTGTAACATTAAACAAAACATTTTTTTTTGAGAAGCATCATGAAGAAGAGAAGAGTTAAAAGGTTATCTTCTCATCTCATAAAAAAATCTAATATAATCTGCTTTGATATTAAAGATAATATTTAATATATGGTCCCTGCTTACAGGAATGTTCCAATCCTCTTAGTAATCGCTAAAGATTTAAGATGGATACAATAATTTTTATATAAAAATCTTCTTTTAAGCACAAAATGTTACCGGATAACAATAAAAATAGGAAGTAATCAGATGAAAAGAACCTTGTGGTAAGAGATAAAATTTTTCATCCAATAAGCTATTGCAAAACGCTCCATCAAGAAGATAAATCAGATAGGATTATCAAGTAGATTATCAAACCAACTAGAAGAGAGCAGTACTTGGAAATTCTAATATATCAAGCGTCAAAAATGTATTGATTGAAGTCCTCCAATTTGAGTGGGAGAAGAGGATGACCTCTTCTTTTTTTTTTCTTTTTTTTTTTCCTTTAGCTGATATTATACAATTAGAATCTCTCATAATAAGCCAAGATTCAGAAACATTATTTGAAATATCAATAATTCTAAAGCACTATTTTCAGCATGGATAAAAATAACAAACGTTAGCTGAGAAATTTCTTGTTAGACCTCATACGCCCACTTAAGAACAAAACACATACGATGAGCCATGACTTGGTCGCAGATATCCTCACATAACCCATTTGTATGTATCCATTGAATACGGATGCTTCAAGTTTCTTGAGGCCAAGCTATTCGAAAATGGAATAATGGACATCTTCAACAATGGGATTCAATGCCCGGGCCGGGTCACACGTCATCTGGTGAGTAACGGAAGGTTTAGCCAGCTGAATATGGAGATGAGTAAATGTTATAGGGATCTGAAACAGAAGCAAAACACCCTTTTAATCTTCAAATTGAATTGCTCACGATGACGGAACAAGCATGGAGTGATGAACAACAATATATGGATACAAGACGTAGCAGTTTTTTTTATTATTATTTGGATAAGGAACACAATTAGAGTGTACAAGTGTGTACAGTGCCTCCACATAAAGTGAGAAGCTGTTCCAAAATTGTCAAAAGGTGTATAAATCCAAAGTAACAATAAACAAATTTAGAAGAAAAAAATTTAAATTAAATGCTGCATGACATGTCCCAGGTTCCTGTGTCCAAGATTCCCTATTTCTCAACAAGTGACTTCTGGTACAGAACAACCGCTAAGTTGCTTTGCTATAAGGAATTTATTCGACTTCTGACAGACCACCAAAATAAAACATGTTCATTCTTTTTAAATTTAATCAAATTTAATCGTAAATTTATATATATATATATAAGAATTTAAATTTAAGATTTTTTAATTAAAATCAAAACTTTTAATTATTAGCTTAAGATATCTTATACTAAAGCATGTGTTTTCATTTCAAAAGTACAGCTAAAGTTTAAAAAATGGTGAAAAGTTCGTCCTGTTGGACAAGACACCTAGAATGAAGAAAATATTATGTAGGGAGTTCAGGCGCTTTATGTCCGGACATCATCATAACTGTCGATATGAAATATGACTTTTGTACTTAACGGTGTTGTAACGGCGCCTTATGACGCCATTATTTACGTTAACCGAGGCCGTAGTCCGTTTAAACAACGGGGGAGAAAATATTGTCGTTCTAGATTCTTGAGCAGTTTAGGGATTTTTTTTTTTTGAGAAATTTTCTTCACTTAGCTCCGCTCTCTCCGGTGTGGCGACCTTAGAGATTTGCTAAATCTTGGGATTAAAATTGATGTATTATAGGCTGCATGAGATATTTCTTCCTACATTCTTGAACTTTAATGAATTTAGGATTTTCTCGTTGTTCTCACCGTCAAATAGGAGAACATTTGGAATATTTGAATTCTTTAAAGGAAAGGTGACTGTTTCTTGGTTTTGGAGATATTTTGCGTGTATTACATCTCTCATGATGGTACCGTTAGTTTCAAAATTTTTAACCGTAGGGCTTATCATATGTTTAGTATATACCATTGTAGGATGTTTGGTGCTATTTCATGAAGGATTTGATGAATTCAGGACTATTTGGATATAATATATTCGGTCGATGACATTACAATTTATTTGTAGGTTGCTTGATATTGCTTTGATTTGCATTTGTACTCTTTATACTCTTAAGATAGTACAACTCATTTTATCATTTTTTTCAGAATTTTGACACTATTTTGGATATATTATGTTGATTTTATGGCTTTAAAGATTGAAGGCGATTGGTTGGTTTTAGGGTTTTTTGTGTCACTCTCTCTCTTGAAAGTACACTTATTTTTTCAATTTTTTTCAGCTATTAAACCCTATTTGAAGTTAATATGTTTGCTAAATGCCTTTAGAAGCAATTTGGAAAGTTAGTTTTGGAGGCTGGTTGTATGAGAGTACTATTTTCTCATTTTTTCCAGATTTTTTGGCATGTTTGGAGAGAATATGTTTAGATTATTAGAAGTAATTTGGAGACTAGTTGGTTGGTTTTAGAGGCGATTTGCATGTGTACTCTGTACTCTCATGAGATGCGTATCATTTCTCATTTTTTCCAGTTTTAGTCTATTTGGAGAGAATATGTTTAATAGATTCCATTAGAAGTAATTTGGAGGCGATTGGTTAGTTTTGGAGGCATTTGCATGTGTACTCTTTGTACTCTCATAAGAGTAAAAAACTATTTTCTCATTTTTTTAGATTTTTTGGCTTTGTTTGGAGAATATATTTTAAGATTCCATTAGAAGCAATTTGGAGGCTCCTTAGTTGATTTTAGAGGCAAATTTGCATATACTACTCTCGATCATTTTCTCATATTTTTTGATTTTTTGCATCTTTGGAGAATAAGTTTAATAGATTCCATTTTCTCATTTATTCTAGATTTTTTTGGCATTTTTAGAGAGAATATATTTAATAGATTCTATTATAAGTAATTTGGAGGCGATTAGTTAGTTTTGGAGGTGATTTGCATGTGTGCTCTCGAGAGTATATACCATTTTCTCTTTTTTTTTTAGATTTTTTGATATGTTTTAATAGATTCTATTAGAAGTAATTTGGAGGATGATTAGTTGGTTTTGGAGGCATATTTTCATGTACTCTCACTCTCTCATGAGACCAATTCTCATTTTTTTTTTTTGTTTTAAAGAGAATATGTTTAAAAGATTTCATTAGAAATAATTTGAGGCGATTAGTTGGTTTTTTTGCATGTGTACTCTTTATACTCTCATGATAGTACAGTTTTTCTCTCTTTTTTCCTATTTCTCTCTGTTTGGATATAATATATTTAGTAGATGGCATTTGTTTGGAGGCGATTGGTTAGTTTTGGAGTTAGATTTGCATGTGTACTCTTTTTTACTCTCTTGAGAGAACTTATTTTTAACATTTTTTAGCTATTAAATCCTATTTGGAGTTAATATGTTTACTAAATGCCTCTGAAGCTTGGAGGTGATTGGTTGGTTTTAAGATTGTTAAATCTTCTCTGTACTCTCATGAGATTACACCCTCATTTTTTCCTATTTCTCCCTGTTTGGATATAATATATTTAGTGGATGGCATTACAAAATTTGTTTGGAGGCGATTGGTTGGTTTAAAGTGTAGTTTTACATGTGTACTCTCTATACTCTCATGAGAGTACACCCATTTTCTCACTTTTTTAGCTATATCTCCCTGTTTGGATATAATATGTTTAGTATATGGCATTCTGAGGCTATTTGGAGATGATTGGTTGGTTTTAGATTTGTATGTGTACTCTCTGCTCTCATGATATAAGATTATTTTCTCTTTTTCAGATTTTTGGCATGTTTAGAGAGAATATGTTTAAAGATTTCATTAGAAGTAATTTGGAGACTAATTGGTTGGTTTGGAAGGTAAATTTACATGTGTACTCTCCTCTCATGAGAGTACTGAGATCATTTTCATTATTTTTTTCTGATTTTTGGCTTGTTTGGAGAGAATATGTTTAATAGATTCTATTAGAAGTAATTTGGAGGCTCATTAGTTGGTTTTGGAAGCAAATTTGCATGTGTACTCTCATGGGAGTGGACCATTTTCATTTTTTTAGATTTTTTGGCTGTTTGGAGAGAATATGTTTAATAGATTTTATTAGAAGCAATTTGGAGGTGATTGGTTGGTTTTAGGATTGATGAGTGTACACCCTCTTTTCTCATTTTTTTGATTATTTCTCCCTGTTTGGATATAATATGTTTAGTAGATGGCATTAGGCTATTTGGAGGATGATTGGTTAGTTTATAGTTAGATTTACATGTACTCTTTACATGAGAGTACAAACAATTTTCTCTTTTTTTTCTAGATTTTTTGGCTTTGTTTGGAGAGAATATGTTTAATAGATTCTATTAGAAGTAATTTGGAGGCTCATTGGTTGGTTTTGGAGGCGATTTGCATATGTACTCTCTATACTCTCATGAGAGTCTGACCATTTTCATTTTTTATTACTCCTGTTTGGATATAATTCTCTTTATTTAATATATATTTCGAAAGACCATATTTTTTAGTTTGTAAAATTGTAGTCTTGCCATATATTTATTATATCTCATTGGAAGATGTTTGTAGATATTCCATGAAGAATTTCTTTGGTTTTTGTGGCTTGTTGTGTACTCTGGGCCTCCATTGTCGATAATGTTCTCATTAATTGACTTTTCATTTTGAAGTTTAACATGCGGGAAAAGAATAACTTCCAGTCTACCACCATTAGAGTGTGTTCAATAATATTTTCAAGCTTTCTTGATAAAGTTTTGACATTTTAAGGAGGTTTCATTTGCATCAATTTATTAGGCATGGAATTCAACTCACTGTCATTCTTGTTTGGTTGCCTATGCATTCCTTTCACCCCTAATGAAGTTTCATTAATTGTAGGGATGCTAAGGGGAGAAGGTCATATGGCGAAATCTCCACTATCAAGTTTAGCTCAGTTGGTTTTAAGAATAAACTTGAGAATTTGGATTGCTCGATTTTGTATTTAGTTGTACAAAAGTTTTTTGCTTTCAAATCTTTTTTATATATCACAACTATAGAGTAGATTGAAATTGATTGCCTATCGACGACATACAAAAATTTGTTGAGTACAATTGAGGAGGCCATTTGGGCCTTCTGTTTCACAATTGATGGTATTACATCAAAGATTACGTCTGAAGGCACTGATACATGGTGTTCTTCACTATCTTCGTGTTTGTATTATTTGATGCATTGAAGTTAACTTATATAAATATTACAGATCAGGCAGTGAATAGGCATCATAAGGGCCTTCTTTCCTTTGCCACATATGTTACGATGGATAAAAATAAAGTTTGAGATGATTCCTTCATCTAAAGGACACGGGTGACATAAAATAATTTCACTTTATTTATCTTAGAATGTATTTATTCATATTATAACTCATCAAATTTTCTTATTGGTGTATGCCTTTCATTTGAGGACATATCAGAGGAGACGGCTCCTTGAAACATTGTTCTATCCAGCATTGACACCCTCGTGCTCCCGATTCAAGGACAAGTAAGTCATTTTTCATTCAACTCTTCATAAAATCACCTATTCATTTAGTAATGCTCACATTCCCATTTAGGGTGATGGCGTGGATGGGAATATCATCATTCATCAGTTGATGATGAGACAGCAATCTATCTATGCACACACATCTATGCCTTCACCTTTTTTGGCCGAAGTACTCTCTCACAGGCTATATGTCCCATATCACGTATGTTTCATGCCTCATTGGGTAAGTTACTACACAAAATTTTGGGTAATATGATTCATTCCTAGTTTAGATAGTTAGAAGCCACTAATTATAAACTTTAAACTTGACTTCTTGCGAGTTTACGCTAAATATGCAAAAGGAAAGCAAAATGTTCATCCGTCCAGAGATAGTGTTTCAAGTGAGTTACTCTTACTTCCGCTTATAAATAAATGACATTGGACACTCTGGTGGGGCATATTAAGTAAGGGGTTGGTATTTATGATTCATTGTCAAACCCAACTCATAAAGCCATTCTTCTTGATATTGTAAGAATTTTTCTCAATTTTGGTTTACAAAAGTGCATATTTTGTGCCTAATTATTGACTTTTTTACTCTTTAGATCAAATTACTTGTCGACGTGATCTTTCCAAAGCAATCCAGGTGGCCAATTGAAGTGTTTGAGTGAGCTAGAAAATAGTGTCTGTGGGATGTTTGTATGCAAATACATGGATTGTGACCTTGGGTAGGCTACCGATTGGCCAAAGAAGATGAATTGCTTTAGGGTTGAGTTCTCTTACATTATTTTCTATTTAGGTATCAAAAATTGGTTTGAAAAATGTTGAAGAAGTTTGATGTATTGAAAATCAATTGCTTTAGAAATGTATCCTGGTGCGTTTATGGATACCATTAGAAACTATTTTTTCAGCTTTTAAACCCTTTATGGAGATAACATGTCTAGTAGATGTCATGTTTAGTAGATAACATGTTTGATGCTTTTAAACCCTTTTTTCAGCTATGCCTTTTTTTACCCTGTTTGTGTATAATATATTAATATATAGCCTTAAGAAGTTTGTAGGTTGCTTCATGATTTTGGTTTGGTTTTGTATCGACTCTCTCAGAACCCATTTTCTCAACTTTTGTTAGCTTTTTTTACCCTGTTTGGACTTAATATGTTTACAAGATGCCTTCAGCGGTTTGGAGGCGATTGGTTGGTTTTGGAGGAGATTTTCATGTGTATCTCCTCTTATGAGAGTAAGTTATTTTCTCAAATTTTCCTACTTTTTTTGGCCTCTTTGGAAAAAATATGTTTAATACATATCATTTGAAGCAATTTGGAGGCGATGGGTAGCTTTTGAGCTTTGTAAGTGTACATTGTACTCTAAGAGTACAAACTATTTCTCATTTTTTCCACTTTTATGTCCTATTTGAGCAAATATGTTTAATACATACTATTTGAAGCAATTTGGAAGGCGATGGTTAGATTTTTTGAGCATTTTGGCTTGTGTACTCTCTCGATGAGAGTATTTTCTCATTTTCTTCTAGATTTTTTGGCATGTTTAGAGATAATATATTAAATAGATTCCATTAGAAGTTGTTGAGGAGTTAGACCAGAGCTATTTCTTGTCTGTACTCTCATGTCTGGGATTTTATCATTTTTTCCATTTTTTTTGTTTGGAGAAAATATATTTAATACATACCATTTGGATTTGGATGGGTTGCATTTTTGAATAGTTTGCATGTGTACTCTATTATCTCCTAAAGTAACTATTTTCATTAATTTTGGCCTTTTGGAAAAAATAAGTTTAATACATACCATTTGAAGTAATTTGAGGTGATCGTAGTAGTTTTGGTACTCTCTACTCTCATGAGAGTACAAACTATTCTCAGATTTTTTGGCTGTTTGGAGAAAATATGTTTAATACATATCATTTGCAATTTGGAGGTTGATGGTAGCTTTTGAGCGGTTTTCAAGTGTGCTCTTTATTCTAGAGTATTATTTCCTCATTTTTTTTTTCAAATTTTTGGCTTTTTTAGAGCAAATATGTTTAATAGATTCCATTACTATTTGGACTTTGAATGTTAGCTTTGATGTTTTTAGGTGTGCTCTCTGCTCTCCCAAGAGTCTATTTTCTCTTTTTGTAGATTTTATTGCTAGTTTGAGAGAATATGTTAAATAGACTCCATTAGAAGCAATTTGAAGGGCTAGTTTTTTTTAGCTATTTTGCAGTGTACTCACTCTCCTCGAGGTATAGACTATTTTCCAAATTTTGGGCATGTTTGGAGAATATATTTAATTTATTCCAATATAAGCTATTTGGAGCCTAATTGTTAGCTTTTTTTGAGTAGTTTTGCGGTGTACTCTATACTCTAATGAGTATAGACCTTTTCTCATTTTTCTCAGTTTTTTTTTTTTTTTGAGAATATATTTAATAGATTCCATTACAAGGTGTTTAGAGAATTTTAGCTTTTTGAGCTATTTTGCAAGTGTCTGTCGGTACTCTCCTGAGGTACAAACTATTTTCATTTTTTTCTAGATTTTTTGGCCTGAGAAAATGTTTAATTTATTCCATTACAAGATGTTTGGAGCATGATTGGTAGCTTTTTTTTGAGCAATTTTGCAGGTTTACTCTCTCATGAGAGTACTATTTTCTCATTTTTTTTTTAAATTTTTGGCCTATTTGGAGAATATGTTTCATTACAAGCTATTTAGAGCTTGAATTTTAGCTTTTGAGTTATTTTGCGGTGTACTATCTATACTCTCCTTAGAGTACATACTATTTTCATTATTAACTAGATTTTTTGGCTAGTTTGGAGAATATGTTTAATTTTTCCATTACAATTTGTTTGGAATGATTGTTAGCTTTTTTAAGCGGTTTGGTGTACTTTCTATACTCTCATGAGATTATAGACTATTTTCTCTTTTTCTAAATTTTTGGCCTATTTGGAGAATATATTTTATAAATTCCACTATAAGCTATTTGGAACTTGATTTTAGCTTTTTTTGGGCTATTTTGCAGGTGTACTATTTGTACTCTCTTGAGAGTATCTATTTTCTTATTTGTTTACTTGATTTTGGGCTGTTTGTGAGAATGAATGTGTTTAATTTATTTGATTATAAGCTGATTCTTAAATTTTTTGAGCAAAGAGTACTCTCTGTAATCTCATGAGAGTATAGACTATTTTCTCATATTTTTTCTAGATTTGTTGGCTGTTTGGAGAATATGTTTAATAAATTCCATTACAAATTTGTTTTGACTGAATTTTAGCTTTTTTTAAGCTATTTTGCAGTGTACTCTCTATCTCTTTAGAGTATTTTCTCTTTTTTTTCTAGATTTTTGGCCATATTTGGAGAGAATATGTTTAATAGGTTCCATTACAAGCTATTTGGAGCGATTGTTAGCTTTTTTTTGCTGTTTTGCAAGTATACTCCTTATACTCATGAGAGCACAAACTATTTTCTCTTTTTTTTTTCCAGATTTTTTTGGCCTATTTGGAGATAATGTGTTTAATAGATTCCATTTAGGGGTCATTGTGAACTAGTTTTATTTTCTATTTTATTTGACACTAATTGTAATTTAAAATAAAATAAATTTAAGATACTATAAATGTATTTGAAGATTCAATAAATATTACATAAATTATCTATGAAATAATGATATCGATCAAAGGTAAAAAAGTTATGTTTAAAAATATTTACATTAAAAATATTATGAATATTTAAACTATACTTTGTTTATAAAAATAGCAATAAATGATATATCTGAGATAAACTAATTAATTGAATTTTTAAATATAAAATAACAAATTTAAGATGAAAATATTCAAACGCGTAATTGTGGATATCTTTTTTGGGCTTTATAAAATATGTGTGTGATAAGAGTACCTTTTCATATCCAAACTTACAATCATTCCAATCATGCCTTATAAAGATGGTGTATGTTAAGAGCAATTCCATTTACTCCTACTAATTTGGATCATGAAAATGCTTTATTTTATTTTATTTTTTTTTAGCTTTTTTCAAAAGGTTTAAAACCATTTACGAAAACTCAATGTCACAATATATTCTAATAATTTATTAAATATTATTTATTGTTTTGCTCGAGAGCTAAAATTTAATTGAAAGTCCTACAAAAATTCAAAAAATTCTCTTGAACATGATTGGCTTCATGGTAGATTTTTTGGGGTTGTTTTTGTCTTCTATTATGAGACTTGCTTTTACATTTTATTTTTCCACCAATTCTTTTAATCAAATTAGGGAGTTCGTTGCACCTTTGCATGTACTCTCTGTACTCTCAGAGAGCACACCCATTTTCCCATTTTCGTTAAATGTTATTCCCAGTTGTAGATAAAATATTTAGTAGATGTAAATGCAAGTTTGGAGGATCTTTTGCCAATTTTAGGGGTTGTTTAGCACATGTACTCTCTATAGTCTCTAGAGTACATTTTTTTTTCCACTAGTTGTTTGACCCTATTTGCAGATAAATTAGTTAGTAAATGCAAATGCAAGTCGTTTAGATGTTGTTTTTTTTGGTTTTAGGGTTGTTTAGCATGTACTCTATGTACTCTCAAAGAGTACACCCCATTTTCTCTTTTATGTTAGTTGTTTTGCTCTATTTGTAGACAAAATAGTTAGAATGTAAATGTAAGCTATTTGGATGTTATTTTGTCAATTTTAGTTTGTTTAGCGTGTACTCTGTACTCTAGAGTACACCCTTTTCCCTTTTCATTAGTTATTTTGCCTTGTTTGAGATAAAATAGTTAGTAGATGTAAATGCAAGATGTTTGGAGTTATTTTTGCTGGTTTTAGGGGCTATTTAGCACTCTATGTACTCTCTTGAGAGTACACTTCATTTTTCCCTTTATGTCAAATGATCTACCCTATTTTGAGTGGTTTCTACAAAATATCACCACCACATTAAAAACAAAATCAGTGTCGAAGTACAAAGATTAGTCACCAAATACAACATATTATCTACTAATTGACACATTTTCAGTCAAATTGACATTAAAGTATGTATAGAAGAACACACAACTAAATGATATCATGCATTAAAATGTTTCCCTATAATGATATCTATCATATTAATTGTGCCAACTTGATTGATTGTGAGCTTGAGTTAAATTCCTAGGATAGAATATTGTATTAGTTAATGATATGTAAGAGCATGACCATGGGTTTTTTATACCTCAAAGCACTCGGTATAATAGAAAAGGTGTTGTAATGGGTGACCCTACATTTTCTCCACCCCTCTAGTTATTCTTTAGTCTCTATAACAACGAAAATATTATGGTTTAAAGTTTAAAAGCAATATTTAAGTACTATAACTTCAAAGGAAAATAGAAAATTACTCTTAGCTTTCTTGGTTCTCTCCCAATATCCCTTAAGCCTTGCATTTGAAACACCATTTGGCTACTTAACTGGATCCTTTAAAGCGTCATTTCCTTTTATCTGTAGTTGACTTCTTCTTTTTAGTTGATTTGAAGGTGGATTCCCACATAATATAGAGTCGACATTATCGATAGCTTTTTTAAGGACCCTCAACTATCTTATTACCTTGTGCCTAGTGCTTATCGATATGCATATGAACCGATGTGGTTCCAAAAATAATGTCGAGTTTATTTTCATCATTTCTTACACATCTTTTAAGTTCCGTAAGCACTCAAAGTAGATATCCCTCTTTGCTCTAGTTGACCATCATGTGAAGATACTTATTGAATGAGCATAATATCTTCACTAAGAACTCGATGCAATGGGCATAAAGCAATCTATCATTTTGAATTTTTTTCTAGGTTACATTTGTATTGTCAAAATGGACGTCTATATTTTAGAAGCATGTTTATTCTCTAAATTTCTCACCAAATATTCCATGGGATTGTCATTTGACACATTTTACTAATCCTCCAACTCCATGGAAAAATTCTTTCTCAAACATTGTATAAAGCTTTCTTGTGTAAAACATAGCTTATTTCGTGGATTGGTCAACAATTCTCGACTAGCTCCACTTAAAATCTTCATCATGTTCATTTAGCACCATGTGTCCATAACCTTCTCCAATCCCAAAAAATAATTGATTGAACTTGTTGGTTTTGAGATTCCATGACATACATTATTCATGGACTCACTTGTGTTGACAAGATGCCCATACAGAATGAGTATTTGCGAGTCGGTGGACCACTTGCATCTAATTTTATAAAGCTCGTGACGCATGGTCATGCAAATTGCCTTCATCTAGCATGGCGGACTAAGCTTGCTTAAACTCTTCCTATGAGTCATACTTACTTATGCATGTATAGAATAGACTTTGTCTTATTACTATTAAAACAATGTACCTTGAAGGAGCTTTCTTGAAATGTGCCATTAGCATGGAGAGTATGCGATAATACAATTTCGATAGCTCTGCTTGGTCTTGATAAGTGAATATTATTATAGGATGCTCACTCATTAATGAGAAATGTTTTGAATAGCCATGAATGACTCAATTATCTCTTCTTATAGAAATGCTACTCCAAATAAGACATTTTGCTGATGATTCACTCCAACAAAGGGAATACAAGATTATATTCATTGAGTCGATAGCTTGCATAAAAAATTATGACATCCCAAAAATAATCTTATTCTATCTTTGACATGTCATTGCCCCAAAAAAAACCTATCGACTCATTAACTTGGACATCCCATCCTCGCTTACCTTTGAACAATTGTATTAATGCATTACTATCACCATTAAGTAATCCTTGATCTTATATCTTTTTTGCATGAAATTGAAAGCATCTATTTTTGAAGCCAATATTCTCCACATAAACTTCCTCACTTAGATAGCTAAACACATTAGTTTCTCTAATTAATTCGTCATTGTCTTTACAGCCTTCATCCACGATGCTCATGAGAAGATGTAAGTCACCGGCTTTGCCAATGAATGATTATTCTATATATTTTTTAACCTTCTAATTCCCATCTAAATCAATTGAAAATCTAATCATGGACAATCACTCCTTATCTTTTGGAAATTGGCGGTTTAGATTGACTTTCTTCGACACTGCTTTTTTAAAATTTTTGATTTCAATTTCTTGAGTTTGGCCAAAACTAGTATGATCCCCTTTCGAACCCGTTTGATGTGCATAATCACGTAATGTGTACTCCTTTTCATTATAAGCTGGTGTCGAGAGTTTCTTCACATTTGGGACAATAGACATAACACTTCATCATCGCATTGGTCATTTACCTCATTCACGCTCAAACACAAATATGTCACATGCAAAATAACTCCAAAACTACAAATTCTTCATGAAACATCTCCAAACAGACAATGGATATAGTAAAAATATGACATTAATAAAATTTAAGAAAAATGGGGTGTACCCTCATGAGGTACACAAAGTACACATGCAAAACCTCCATAAACTAGCAAATTCTTCATGAAACATCTCAACAGATTACAATGGGATATATGACATGCCCCACAATTGAAAATTTTAGAAAAATAGGTGTACCCTCATGAGAGTACAGAGTACATATGCAAAATAGCTCCATAAAGCAAATTCTTCATGAAACATCTCCAAAGATTACAAAGGGATATAGTAAACATATGACATGCTCCATAAAAATTTTAGAAAAATGGGGTGTACCCTCATTAGAAAATGCAAAATAACTCCAAAACTAACAAATTCTTCATGAAACATCTCAAAATATATGTAAACATATGACATAATAAAAAAATTTATAAATGGGGTGTACATGAGGTACACAAAACAACAAAAAAAAACAAATTTTAATAAACATCTCAACATCTTACTTTAACATGGTTAACATATGACAAATGACAAAAAATTAAAAAATAAGGTGTATAGGAATGAAATACATTACAAAAAACTAACCAATCAGTCTAAACAACTTGTAATGCCATTTACTAAACATATTATATCCAAACAGAGAAATAGCTAAAAAATGAAAATGGGTGTACTCTCATGAGAGTATATAGTACACTTACAATAGCCTAAAATCAACCAGATCAACCTCCAAATAGCTTGTAATGCCATCTACTAAACATATTATATCCAAAAGAAATAGCTAAAAAAAGAGAAAAGGTGTACTTTCATCAAAGTCTGGAGAGCAAAATTCCAAGAACCAACCAATCACCTCAAAATAGCTTGAAATGCCATCTATTAAACATATTATATCCAGGGAGAAATAGCTAAAAAGAGAATGGGTGTACTCTCATGAGAGTATAGAGAGTACACATACAAAATAACCTAAAACTAACCAATTAACTCAGCCTTCTAAAGGCATCTAAGCATATTAACTCTAAACAAGGTTAAATAAGAAAAAAATGACAAAATGGAGTGTACTCTCATAAGAGTGTAGAGTACATATGCAAAATAAAAACTAACTAATCACCTCAAATAGCTTGTAATGCCATATACTAAACAAATTATATCCAAATAAATGAAAAGAAAGAGAAAATGGGACATACTCTCATGAGAGTACATACAAAATAGCCCTAAAACTAACCAATCACTCCAAACTACTTCTAAAGGCATATAGTAAACATATTAACTCAGAAGGTTAAATAACTAAAAAATAAGAAAATGAGAGTGAGAATAGCCTCAAAATCAATCAATCGAAAATAGCTTGTAATGCCATCTACTAAACATATTATCCTAATAGGGAGAAATAGCTGAAAAAATGACAAAATAGGATGTACTCTCATAAAAGCACAAAGAGTACATATACAAAATAACTAAAACTAACCAATCAGCCTCCAAATAGCTTGTAATGCCATATACTAAACATATTATGTCCAAACAGGAGAAATAGCTAAAAAATGAGAACATGTGGTGTACTATCATGAGAGTATAAGAGTACACATACAAAATAATCCTAAAACCAACCAATCCTTCAAATAGCTTGTAATGCCATCTACTAAGCGTATTATATCCAAACAGGAGAAATAGCAGAAAAAAAAAGAAAATGGGATCTACTCTCATGAAAGTATAAAGAGTACACATGCAAAATAATGTTAAAACCAACCAAACAACCTCCAACATTGTAATGCCATCTACTATATTATATCAAACATGAAGAAATAGCTAAAAAAATGAGAAAATGGGTTACTATCATGAGAGTATAGAGTACACATACAAAACAATCCTAAAACTAACCAAACAATCGCTTCTTAGCAAAGGCATCTAGTAAACATATTAACTCCAAACAGGTTAAATAGCTGAAAAAAATGAAAATGGTATGTACTCTCATGAAAGTACAAAGAGTACACATACAAAATAATACTAAAACCAACCAATCAATCTCCAAACATTGTAATGCCATCTACTAAACATATTATATCCAAAAGGAGAAATATGAAAAAAAGGAGAACATGTAGTGTACTCTCATGAGAGTCTGAGAGTATATATGCAAAATAGCTCGAAAACTAACCAATCAATCTCCAAATTGTAATGTCATATACTAAACATATTATATCCAAAGGAGAAATAAGAAAATGACATGTGGTGTACTTTCATGAGAATACAGAATACACATGCAAAATAACCCTAAAACTAACCAATCACCTCCAAATGCTTTTAAAGGCATCTAGTAAACATATTAACTCCAAACAGGTTAAATAGTTGAAAAAATGATAAAATAGGGTGTACTCCATGAGAGTACAGAGTAAACATGCAAAGCAATCCTAAAATTAACCAATCAATCCAAATAGTTTGTAATGCCATATACTAAACATATTATATCCAAACAGGAGAAATAAGTGAAAAAATGAGAAAATTGGTGTATTCTCATGAGGTATAGAGTATACATGCAAAACTCCAAAACTAACCAATAAGCCTACTACTTAAAGGCATATAGTAAACATATTAACTCCAAACATGGTTAAATAGCTAGAAAAAAAATGGGGTGTACTCTCATGAGAGTATAGAAAGTACACATGCAAAATAGCCTTAAAACTAACTAATCTCCAAACGACTTGTAATGCCATATACTAAACATATTAAATCTAAATAGGGAGAAAATGATGTACTCTCATAAGAGTACACAGTACAAACAAAATAACCATAAAAATCAACCAATCATCCAAATTGCTTGTAATGTTATCTACTAAATATATTATATCAAAACAATAGCTGAAAAAATTAGAAATTGGGGTTTACTTCTATGAGAGTACAAAGACTACACATGCAAAATACAAAAACTTACCAATCGACCTCCAAATAGCTTGTAATGCCATATACTAAATATATTATATCCAAACAAGGAGAAATAGCTGAAAAAATGATAAGATGTGGTCTCATGAGAGTACAGAGTACAAATGCAAAATAAAAATCAACCAATCGACCTCAAGCTTCTAAGGCATCTAAGTAAACATATTAATTCCAAACAAGGTTAAATAGCTAAAATATTGAGAAAATGGGTATCTCATGAGTACATTTAAACCAACCAAAACCAATCACCTCCCTAAAGGCATATAGTAAACATATTAACTCTAAATAGGGTTAAATAGCTAAAAAATGAGAAAATGTGGTATACTCTCACGAGTACATAGAGTACACATACAAAATAGCCCTAAAATTAACTAATTAGCCTCCAACAAATGCCATATACTAAACATATTATATCCAAACAGAAAAATTAGCTAAAAAATTTGAGAAAATGAGTAATAAGAGATACACATGCAAAATAATCCTAAAACTAACCAATCACTACAAACTTCTTAAGGCATCTAGTAAACATATTAACTCTAAACAGGTTAAATAAGCAAAAAAAGAGAAAATAGGGTGTACTCTCATGAGAGTATACATATACAAAATAGCCTTAAAACTAATCAATCACCTCCAAATAGCTTGTAATGTCATCTACTAAATATAATATCCAAAAGGGAAAAATAGTTGAAAAAATGAGAAAAAAGGGTGTACTCTCATGAAAGCATGGAGAGTACACATACATTAAAACTAACTAATCAACCTCCAAACAGCTTTTAATGCCATATACTAAACATATTATATCCAAATAGGAGAAATAGGTGAGAACATGTGGTGTACTCTCATGAGAGTATAGAGAGATGCAAAACAATCCTAAAACCAACCAATCAGCCTCCAAACATCATCTACTAAACATATTATATCCAAACAGGGAGAAATAGCTAAAAAAATTTGAGAAAATGGGGTGTACTCATGAGAGAGAGTATACATACAAATAGTTCTAAAACCAATCACCTCCAAACATCTTGTAATGCCATCTAAACATATTATATCCAACATGATAAAGTAGCTAAAAAAATTGGGGTGCATTCTCGAGAGAGTATACATGCAAAATAATTGAAAACCAACCAATCGACCTCCAAACCGCTTCTAAAGGCATCTAACATATTAACTCCAAACAGGTTAAATAGCTAAAAAAAGAAAATGGGGTGTACTCTTATGAAAGTACGTGAGAGGACACATATAAAATACTAAAACTAACCAATCACCTCCAAATAGCTTGTAATGCCATCTACTAAACATATTATATCCAAATAGGAGAAATAGGGAAAAATGAGAGTATAGAAAGTACAAATGCAAAATAGCTTTAAAAACTAACCAATCACCTCCAAAAAACTTGTAATGCCATCTACTAAACATTTTATATCCAAACAGGGAAATGAAATAATGAAAAAATGACAACATATGGTGTCTCATGAGAGTAGAGTACACATATACACTAAAACAACCAAATCAAACCTCCAAGCTTCTAAAGGCATCTAGTAAACATATTAACTCCAAACAGGGTTAAATAGTTAAAAAATGATAAAATGTTGTACTCATTGAGAGTATATACAAAATGCAAAAAAAAAAATTCAAAATCTTGTAATACTAAACATATTATATCCAAAACAGGGAGAAATAGCTGAAAAATGAGAAAATGGGGTGTACTCATGAGAGTATGAGAGTACACATGCCAAACATCCCTAAAACCAACCAATAAGCCTCCAACCGCTTCTAAAGGCATCTAGTAAACATATTAACTCCAAACAAGGTTAAATAGCTAAAAAATGAAAAATGGGGTGTACTCTCATGAGAGTACAAAGAGTACACATACAAAAGCCTTAATGACCTACCAATCAGCTTCCAAATAGCTTGTAATGCCATATACTAAACATATTATATCCAAACGTAGAAAGAATTGCTAAAATAAATGAGAAAATGGGGTGTACTCTCATAAGAGTACATAGTGTACATATGCAAAGTAAAAAAAAAACAATCAACCTCCATAGCTTTTAATACCATCTATTAAACATATTATATCCAAACAAAGGGTGAAATAAAAAAATTAGAAAATGGAGTGTACTCCATACAAAAACAAAATCCAACCAATCACCTCCAAATAGCTTGTAATGCCATATAAGTATATTATATATCCAAGAAGGGAGAAATTACTAAAAAAATGAGAAAATGGGTGTACTCTCATGAGAGTATAGAGAACATACAAAATAATAAAAACTAACCAAAGTCTCAAACCGCTTCTAAAGGCATAGTAAACATATTAACTCTCAAATAGAGTTAAAAATAAAAAATTAAGAAAATATGTGTACTCTTATAAGAGTACAAAGTAATGCAAAACATCCTAAAATCAACTAATCAACCTCCAAATAGCAGTAATGCCATCTACTAAACATATTATATCCAAACAGGAGAAATAGCTAAAAAAATGACAGGTGTACTTTCATTAAAGTATAGAGAGTACACATGCAAAATCCCAAGAACCAACCAATCACTCAAAATAGCTTGTAATGCCATATTATTAAACATATCCAAACAGGAGAAATCGCTAAAAAAAAATGAGATGGGAGTATGAGAGTACACATACAAAATAACCCTAAAAAACTAACTAATTATCCTCAGGCTAAAGGCATCTAGTAAGCATATTAACTCTGACAAGGTTAAATAGCTAAAAAAATAATAAAATTGGGTGTACTCTCATAAGAGTCAGAGTACACATAGAAAATAGCCCTAAAATTAACTAATCACCTCCAAACACTTGTAATGCCAAATACTAAACAAATTATATCCAAAATGGAGAAATAGTGAAAAGAAAGAGAAAATGGGGCATACAAAACACATAAATAGCTAAAACTAATCAATCCAAACCGCTTTTAAAGGCATCTAGTAAACATATTAACTCAAATACTGGTTAAATAACGAAAAATGAGAAAATGGTGTCCTCTCATGAGAGAGAGTACACATACAAAATAGCCCTCAAAATCAACCAATCAGCCTCCAAATAGCTTGTAATTCCATCTACTAAACATATTATATCCTAATAGGAGAAATAGCTTAAAAAATGAGAAAATAGGATATACTCATGAAAGCCAGAGTACACATACAAAAAAATCAACCAATCACCTCCAAATAGCTTGTAATGCCATCTACTAAACATATTATATCCAAACAAAGAGAAATAAAAAAAATGAGAACATGGTGTACTATTATGAGTATAGAGTACATATAATCTAAAATAACCAATCAGCTTCTGTAATGCCATTTACTTAACGATTATATCCAAACAGGGAGATAATAAAAAATAAGAAAATGGGATCTCTCATGAAAGCATAAAGAGTACACATGAAAAATAATGTTAAAATCAAATTTCCAAACAAATTTTATATAATCTACTAAACATATTATATCCAAAGAAATAGCTAAAAAAATGAGAAAATGGGGTGCACTCTCATGAGAGTACAGATTACACATGCAAAACAATCCTAAAACCAACCAATCAGCCTTCAAACTCCTTCTAAATCTAAGAAACATATTAACTCCAAACAGGTTAAATAGCTAAAAAATGAGAAAATGGTATGTACTCTCATGAAAGTACAAAGAGTACACATACAAAGTAACACTAAAAACTAACCAATCAATCTCCAAATATGCCATCTACTCTACTAAACATATTATATAGGAGAAATAGTTGAAAAAAAAAAAACATGTAGTGTACTCTCATGAGAGTGAGTATACATGCAAAATATCTATAAAATAAACCAATCGACCTCCAAATAGCTTGTAATGTCATATACTAAACATATTATATCCAAACGGGAGAAATAGAAAATGATAACATGTGGTGTACTCTCATGAGAAAGAAAATACACATGCAAAACAACCAACAATAATCCAAAGCTTTTAAAGGCATCTAACATATTAACTCCAAACACGGTTAAATAGTTGAAAAAAATAAAAATGGGGTGTACTCAATCGAGAGTACAAAGAGTACACATGCAAAGCAATCTTAAAACCAACCAATCAACCTCCAAATAGTTTGTAATGCATATACTAAACATATTATATCCAAATAAGGAGAAATAGCTAGAAAAAAAATGAAAATGGTGTATTCTCATGAGTATAGAGAGTATACATGCAAAACCCTTAAAACTAACCAATAAGCCTCCAAACGCTTCTAAAGGCATATAGTAAACATATTAACTCAAACATGGTTAAATAGCTAGAAAAATGAAAATGGGGTGTACTCTCATGAGAGTATAGAGTACGCATGGATAACCCTAAAACTAACCAATCGCCTCCAAACAGCTTGTAATGCCATATACTAAACATATTATATCCAAATAGAAATAAAAAAAATGAGAAAATGGGATGTACTCTCATAAGAGTACATAAATTACAAAATAATCATAAAAGTCAATCAATCCAAATAGCTTGTAATGTTATTTACTAAATATATTATATCCAAACAAAGGAGAAATAGCTAAAAAAAATTAGAAATTGGGGTTTACTCCCATGAGAGTATAAAGACTACACACATATAGCCTAAAACTAATAAAATCCAAATAGCTTGTAATGCCATCTAAATATATTATATCCAAACAGGAGAAATAGCTAAAAAAATGATAAGATGTGGTGCACTCTCATGAGAGGCAGAGTACACATGCAAAACAATCCTAAAATCAACCAATCACCTCCAAAGCTTCTAAAGGCATCTAAGAAACATATTAATTACAAACAGGTTAAATAGCTAAAAAATTGAAAATGGGGTATACTCTCATGAGAGTACTGAGAGTACACATTTAAACCAAACCACAAAAGCCAACCAATCACCTCTAAACTACTTCTAAAGGCATATATAAACATATTAACTCTAAAGGTTAAATAGCTAAAAAATGAGAAAATGTGGTATACTCTCACAGTGAGAGTACACACAAAATACTAAAATTAACTAATCATAACAAGTTGTAATGCCATATACATTATATCCAAACAGGAAAATTAGATGAAAAAATTGAGAAAATGGGGCATACTCTAATGAGAGAGAGTACACATGCAATTTAACCCTAAAACTAACCAATCATACAAACCGCTTCTTAAGGCATCTAAGAAACATATTAACTCCAAACAGGGTTAAATAACTGAAAATGAGAAAATGGGGTGTACTCTCATGAGAGTATAGAGAGTACATATACAAAATAACCCTAAAATAAATCAATCACCTCCAAATAGCTTGTAATGTCATCTACTAAAGTATATATCCAAATAGGGAAAAATAGTTGAAAAAATGAGAAAAAGGGTGTACTCTCATGAAAGCATAGAGAGTACACATACAAACAACCTTAAAACTAACCAATCGACCTCAAACAAATTTTAATGCCATATATTAAATATATTATATCCAAATAGAGATAAAAAAAAATGAGAACATGTGGTGTCTCTCATGAGAGTGCAGAGTACACATGCAAAATAACCCTAAAACTAACCAATCCTCCAAACATCTTGTAATGCCATCTACTAAACATATTATATCCAAACAGGAGAAATAGCTAAAAAAATTTGAGAAAATGGGGTGTACTCTCATGAGTAGAGAGCATATATAAAATAGTTCTAAAACCAACCAATCACCATATCTTGTAATGCCATCTACTAAACATATTATATCCGAACATGATAAAATAGCTAAATAAAAATGAGAAATTGGGTGCATTCTCAAGAGTACAGAGTATACATGCAAAATAATTCTAACCAACCATCCAAACCGCTTGCATCTAGAACATATTAACTCCAAACAGGTTAAATAGCTTAAAAAATGAGAAAATGTGGTGTACTCTATGAAATAGAGGACACATATAAAATAACACTAAAACTAACCAATCACCTCCAAATAGCTTATAATATCATCTACTAAACATATTATATCCAAATAGGAGAAATAGCTAAAAAATTGAGAACATGTGGTGTACTCATGAGAGTATAGAAAGTACACATGCAAAATAGCTCTAAAACTAACCAATCACCTCCAAAATACTTGTAATGCCATCTACTAAACATTTTATATCCAAATAGGTGAAATTGTGAAAAAATGATGATAATATGGTGTACTCTCATGAGAGTATAGAGTACACATACAAAACAACCCTAAAATCAACCAATCACCTCCAAGCTACTTTTAAAGGCATATAAACATATTAACTCCAAACAGGTTACATAGTTGAAAAAAATGATAAAATGTGGTGTACTCATTGAGAGTATAGAGAGTACACATGCAAAGCTAAAACCAACCAATCACTCCAAACATCTTGTAAGGCCATCTACTAAACATATTATATCCAAACAGAGAAATAGCTGAAAAATGAGAAAATGGGTGTACTCTCATGAGAGGTATAGAGTACACATGCAAAACATCCCTAAAACCAACCAATAAGCCTCCAAACCGCTAAAGGCATCTAGTAAACATATTAACTCCAAACAGGTTAAATAGCTAAAAAATGAAAATGGGTGTACTACTCATGAGAGTACAAAGAGTACACATGCAAAATAGCCTAAAGACCAACCAATCTAAATAGCTTTGTCATATACTAAACATATTATATCCAAAGTAGAAATAATATGAAAATAAATGAGAAAATGAGGTGTACTCTCATAAGAGTAGATAGTGTACACATGCAAAGTAGCCCTAAAACAAACCAATCAACCTCCAAATAGCTTGTAATGCCATCTATTAAACATATTATATCCAAAAGTGAGAAATAGCTGAAAATAGAAAATGGGGTATACTCCCATGAGAGTACAGACTACACATGCAAAACAACCTTAAAACTAACCAATGCCTCCAAATGGCTTTATGCCATCCATCTAAATATATTATATCCAAGTAAGGAGAAATTTCAAAAAATGAGATTATGGGGTGTACTCTCATGAGAGTATAGAAAGTACACATACAAAATACTAAAACTAACTAATCGCCTTCAAACCGCTTCTAAAGGTATCAGTAAACATATTAACTCCAAATAGAGTTAAATAGCTAAAAAATTAAGAAAATATGGTGTACTCTTATGAGAGTGTATGCAAAACAATCCTAAAATCAACCAATCGCCTCCAAATAGCTTGTAATTCCATCTAATAAACATATTATATCCAAACAGGGAGAAATAGCTAAAAAGAGAATTGGAGTGTACTCTCATGAGAGTACAGAGAGTACATATATAAAATAGCTCCAAAACCAACCAATCACCTCCAAATAGCTTGTAATGCCATATACTAAATTTATTATATCCAAACAGAGAAATAGCTAACAAAAATGAGAAAATAGGGTGTACTCTCATGAGAGTACAGAGTACACATACAAAATAGTTCTTAAAATAAGCAAAGTCTTCTTGCAAAGAACTCCTAACTAGGAAATATACATTAAATTAAAGAATTTCAAAGAATAACACTAATAAACCTTTAAAAAAATTGTACATATAAAATGGTTCAAAATTTACCGATGAATTTTATTTTGATACATCATCCGCTAAATTAGTCATAATATCATCAAGGCCACAACTTCTAAATTCATTCTCCATCTTCACGATTCTTCCCGAAAAATGAAATGAGTTTTTGTTTCTCTCTCTAAGCTCGTTTTTGGAAAAAAATATATTATGCCCTAAATCTATTTATATATTACTTTTAAATTTCTCTTGTACATCGTTTCTCGCTTAAATGGGATGGGTGAGCCGGGTTAACATAAATGGTCATTAAGGCAGTCAAGTTATATTATTGTTAAGTAAAAAAGTCATATTTTCATATTGCACGTGTTGCGTAGCTAGGCGTCCGAACGTAAAGCTATGCACGGACTCTGCGTAATATTTGCAACAACAACAAAGTGTCAAGATTCTACTTCGTATGGAATTTGCATCCGGTACCTTATGCTTGCTTCACTTATGCTTGCTTCACCCGAGTGTTAGGTAAGGATTCAAATACATCCAAAATAGTGATTTCACATGTCATTCATAAGGACTACATAAAGAATTGTACTATAAAGAGACTAACTGATTAGGTTCACTTGCTAGGGGTTTCTTCCCAGTTGTTTCTCCACATGACTTTCTCTCGCTTAGGCTAGGGAGCTAAACATCACCTAAAATCTCCATCTCGCCCAACAACCTTGAATGTCCTTTCAACAAGGTTCAAATGGAATCCCTCCACAAATTCCTTTCTCAACTTTCATAGCGAGATTTAAATTTCCTCTCTCTCTCTCTCTCTCTCTCTCTCTCTCTCTCTCTCTATTTTGAGCTCTTGCTCATAGGCATTCTTGCTCTTCTTCCAAATTAGGCATTCTCCTCGCCTTTCCCTCTCTCCTCTTTCACTACTCTTACTTCTTCTTCACCTTTGTCATTAAGGTATCATATTTTCCAATATATCTTCTACCAAGGTGTTTAATCTCTACTATGTTAAGCCTAATGAGGAGGTTATCTTTTTTAGCAAGAAGAAGTTTCAAATGGTGCTAAGGGCGAGGACCTCTCTCTCTGGCCTACGATTGGAAAACAACCTTTCTATGATGCTCTTCTATATTAGGAACATCTTTTCACTCAAAGGTAACTTCAAGTTGCAAAATATGAATGAGGTTGTCTTATCTGAAAGTTTCTTGTAAGGAGAACTATGATATAACATAGTTCGGTGGACCTTCACATTTTTAGAATTTACTTATATAGTACATAATTTTTATATATTTAACATCTAAATTTTTATATTTATTTAAATATCATCTAAATCTTTATAATTATATCAAAAATAGCATCATCATCACTTTTTAAAAATATAATACATCGCTTTATATGAAAAATATTATTTTGTAAATATCAAATTTTAGGTACTAGATATATAAATGCATCAAAATTGTGTGCTATGTATCTAAATTTTTCCCCTTTTTTTTATGAAATTTTTCTTCTTAAAGAAATGGTGCCCAAGATATAAGCCAATTAAAGATGAGTTCTCTTCCATTCTATTATTAATAAAATTCCTAGATCTCCCTTATAATACTAGATCCCTATCATTGTCTCTAAAATTAAGAGCAAGTGGGATTCCACTTGCCATAGTTCTCTAATAGCTATTAAATCTTGACTCACCTTTGTTCTTATATGTGTTCATGTCTACAATGGATCTTCCCTACGATGAAATTTCCATCAACTATAATGGAGAAAATAAAACTCTCAAAATATCCTATTATTAGAAGTAATTCTCTTACTAGGGTTGTTGTTCCTTTCTCAATGATTTCTCCACAAGCCCTATTAACACTTATGCCCTCCCCCCTCATTCATAACAATGTCCCCGCCCATTCTTCTTCTTTAGTATATCTTAATCTTAGTCCATCGACTCTCTTCTCAATTTCTTTGATAAAATAATAGCTTCCAATGACTCAATGTCACTTGATCTTCTTCGAGTTTATCCTCAATCCAAAATCCCCAAGAAATCCCAAATCCACCCACTAATAAAGCAACTCATCTTAATGACCCCTCCATCTATTATTAGTTACATGTTAAGTCGATGGCTTCCACGAACTTCTTCACCGTAAGAAGATCATTTTGAAGCACAAATTTGATTTTTTTCTGGATTTTGAGCCAAGATCATCCTTATCAATTCTTATTAACCATTTTAGTAACCTTTCTCACCCCATCTTATCATTGGAAGAGAAATATCATAAATTTCAGCTCTCTAATCCAAGGAGAATTCGATTATGTGGAATAAATATAAGTCGGAGTTTCATCCATTAGTTGAGAAACAAGCTAACCTTGACATTATCTCGATAATAAATTAAGCTCTATTTATATTTTGGTGATCTATGCGCTAACTCTCATGTTGAAAGAGGTCTCTTGAGCTCAATTATCAATTTCTCCTATAATGTTAAAGGCCATTGGCTTCTCCTTGGTGATTTTACCGTAGATCTTGAATAGAAAGTTGGGGTAAACCACTTTCCCATAGAAAACTCAAAATATTTAGTGATTACATCTTCTAAGTTGGTCGCTACATTTAGCCTCCATAGGTATCTTCCTTACATGGATAAATATAAGATATCATATTTATTGTCGCTTGATAGAGCATGAATCAATACTAATTGGCAGAGAAATTTCTTACTTCCATGAGCTTGGTCCTTAGACCTCCATGCTCAATCACTCCCTTTGATTATTAAAACAACTAAAAACTCTATCATCAATCATAAATACTAATTCAAAACTACTGAACTGCCCTTCAAATTTTGTGAATACCATCAATATTGTTTGGAATATCCTTACCATGGGTGATAATATTCTTTTGTACCAACAAGCTTAAACCCTCAAAAAAATGTCATAAATAGACCACATGGTATTTTAACAAAGCTTTTGAGAATTCCATTAATATTGCATCAACCAACAAGGGCTTATTTGAATTTAGATTGATGCTTACCTTGATAATGTGAGCTCGTGTCTAAACTCACCGACATTAGTATTATCTTACTTGAGTTCTCTTATCTTTAAGTGTCTTAGCTCAAAAAAGCCAAAGCTAAATGGTTATCCATGGGGAGGATAATTTTAAATTCCTTTTCTCCAAAATTGAAGAAGATAAAATAATAATTATTAATCATTTACAAATTCATTTTCTCACAAGGATATTGGGAATGCATTTGTAAATCACTTCAAGACTTTAGTTAGTCATTGTATAAAATTAGAAATTCTTTGGACTCTAACTCTCAAGGTAAACTTGTTAAACATCTCATCCCATATAGCCCTCTATTCTGATGTGGAAAATAAAAATGTAATTTTCTTTACTTCCAAAACTTAACCCATGAATTTACATTTGAATTTTATTCTTCAAATTGGGACATTATTATTAAAGATGTTTGTTACGTAGTCAAGAACTTTTCAACACTAATAAGCTCCCCACAATTCTTAAGTAATTACTCTCATTTGTCCAAACTCACGTTCAATCTATTGCTAATTTTAGGTATATATTTTTCACAATGTTTTCTACAAGATCATTGCAAAAAACATTAAGCCATTTGACTGAAAAATATCATGCCTTACATTATCAATGATGATCAAGCATGTTTTATGTCCATGGAGAGTGTTATTATTAATATCATCTTAACTAATGAGATCCTTAATGAATTTTAAGTCTAATCAACCTCTTTTCATGTCAAAGTAGATATTATAAGGATGTTTGAAATGATTAGCCATTCCTTTATTCTCCAAATATTGAAGAAAAAGGGTCCCCTTGTTTATTTATCACTTGGATTAGGCAAGTATTTTAGATATTATGTTCTTTATCTACCTAAATGGCTATATTGTCTTCTATCATAGGACTAGGGAAAGGGTGCCCTCTTTTTCCTTTCTTATTCTTCATAGCTATGCTAAGAGGCTATGACACCCAAAAGGGTGGTGACAATTCAAGATTTTCAAAATTTTCTTAAGTTAAAACTTTAACTGATAGAAAATTTTTTGCAAAATTATTATATGTTTTATGCAAGAGTGAATCAACAAACCAAAACTAAGCATAAAAATAAAATGCAAAAAAGTAAAAAAGACATGTGAAGCAAAATTTAATGCGATTCAACTAACTCTAAAAATTGGCTAATGTCCAAGCCTAGGGACCCACATTGATTTACTAGACCAAAAAGACTACAAAGAATATATCAAACTCTCTTACACCGACGTTTATAACCCCAAATTATGTACTCTCCTACAAGTACAACCTCAAATCATATACTCTCCTACACAAGGCAAGTACAACTTAAATAACTTCAAAGTATAAGAGAAAAATAAAGTTACTAGATATAACTCTCAAGTTTTAAAATCTTTTGCTCTCAAACTAAACTATAAATAATATGAAAATAAAAAAATAAGGCACATACATTCTTTTGAAAATTTAATTACAATGATATAAACTTTAAAAGGACCTTAACATACAAAATTTAAACAAAATCCAACTTTTAAAACACTAACAATGTGAAACACAAAAGCCTTTGAACTAAAATCTTAAAAAAATCAAAGTCATCAAACTTTTAATAATGTAATCTTAGAAATCCAAAATGATCAAGTTCAACATAAATCCATGATAATATGTAAGATTTAAAATACTTAAAAGAGGAATGCTTAAGGATCAAAGGGAGTTCTCAAAATCAAATCAAATCTTTAACATTTAACATGAAAAGTAATTAAACCATTAAGCACACTAAATCTGAAATTAAAATGATCATACTCAAGCCTTTAGAAGAATGTGTAGAGATGTAAGATTAGCTTTGAATTATTCTCTTTAAAGTAAGGAGAGAGATTGAAGAAGACATTGAAGTATTCTATCCCAAGTGAAAGCTTAAAGTAAGAGAAAGAGAAGAACCCTTGAACACTTGAATAAATGAACACTTGAAATGATTTTGCAAGGGGTCATCAAGAGAGTTCATGATATAGATGAAAGTATTAAGTAGAGAATAATGAAGAGTAGGGTTGACCAAACGGGGAAACATTTTCTAAAGGAAAAATAATTTAATTTTAAAATTCAAACACATTGATTTCAATTTGAATCAAATAAAAATTTATTTTATAGTGGTTGGCCAAGCATGAGGAGGGAAGAAGGTTTAAAGGAAAATATTATAATTATCTAATCTTCAATTAATTAAGAAATTAATTAAAGAATAAGTTGAAATAATTTCAAAATAACTAAATTCAATTAATCGCATATAAGGCATGACCAAGAGGATTCCTAGTTTAGATCAATTAATAATCAATGCACATCAACTAAATAACTACTAAGAAAAATAAATCAAGTGGACTTTAAATTTAAAATAAAAAATAATTTGAATTAAACATAAGTGGGACAAAAATAAATTGAATGGAAAAGGGCATAGTTTAAATTCATTCTAATTTGATTTTGAATTTAAATTAAATCAAATAAAATTAAATTAATAAAGCAAGGGTAGGGCAATCATGCCAAACATGGAGATATTAAATTTAGAAACAAATTATGGTTAATTTTAATTTTAAAATTCAATTTTCAAAATAATAGAGTTGGGGTAGCTTAGCTCCCCTTTTTCTTTCTTTTCAAGGTGTAGGTAAAACTCACCACACTAACCTCTTTTATTATAACATTTTGATGTGTTCGAAATGTTTATATTGATTATGTTAAAAACTTTTGTGCTTTCATAGGTTTTGTTGTTTAGGATGTATTGGTAAATGGCATGGATTTTAGTATGATCTTAAGAATTAAACTTTCTAGCCCAACTAATTAATCAACTCAAATTTAAAATTAATAAAACTCATAACACAACATTAAAGATTTAAGTGTAAAAAATCTTAGGTATGTGATGTACAATCATACTTCATCTTTACTTTATTCCTTGAAATGAGGATCTTTGCCCATTACATAAAAGAGGAGAGAGTTTGTGCACTATGGATAACCACTCTTAGGTGAAAATCACCTCTTCCTAATTTAGCTTATAATGTTATTTCATTATACTTCTAGGCATATTTATATACCTAAGTATTATCAATAAAATTGTGAGTCTAAAATATATAAAAATTAAAATATGGTAGCAATAGTTAGAAGAATTTTCACCATGATTTTAAAATTTAGAGTTGGTCTAGGTTCTTGGATTATTTTCTTAAATAAATAATAGGATAGGAATGTTGCTTTACATAAGACTTGCTCAACCTGATTTTAAAGCATAAGTGGAGTTTCTGACCCATCTAAGTGGGTTGTAAGTCTAAGAGTCAAGATAGGTTCACATTCTTTAGTATGAATAAGCCAAACTTCTAGCATATTCTAAAGCACTTTTATTTCGAGTTGTAAGACTACTTGTTTCTCCTTTGCTACAAGTAAGTGTAACCTCTTAGGAATTCTCATAGTTATGTGATATTAAAACATAAGTTCTAGCATTCTAATAAATTATCACTAAATCAATTTCAAATACATAAAGCTCAACTATATAATACACTAAAGTGTTTACTAGGCTTTTAAGGTCAAAACACTTCCTACTTATTCTCCTTTGGAATTCATTAAGATATATGTTCCTATTTGCCATCTTGTTTGACTCCATATTTAGGATCTCTCTTGGATGTAATTAAATTAAGGGGCTTGTTCCTATGGGGAACTTGTAACCCAAGAAAAAATAACTATATCCTATTTTACCCATGTAATGAAAGTGAAAAACCTCTTGTACATGTAGATCCATCACCCTTAAGTGTCATTATAAAGTACTTAAATCCATCAAACGGTGATATATCTACCTCGGTAGTATGTTATTCATTAATGTCATATTTAATCATTAAAAAAAGTACCCCAAGATCCGTGGTGTCTTCTTATTTTACCATGACAAATTTTTCTAGTGACCCCGTCTGAGCTATATTAAGGGAGATCACCATACTCTCTTAGCCATATATAAGGACTAAAGCTTCTAGAGAATTATAGAAAGATGTGGAATAACCTTGAGGACTCTAGAAGGTTCCACCATATTCCGAAGGATTTGGAGGAGGAATGCTTTGAAAGAACTCTAGAATGGTATGAAATACTCTAGAATCCTTGAATATGCTAGAGTGGCATGGAAAGATCTAGAACCATGTACATAAGATTGTATTCTAGAATATTCTTTTCTAGATTGTTCCTAGGGATGGGGGAGGACTATAAATAGATGTCCCCACCCCTCTTTTGGAACCATCCAAGGTTCCCAAGCAATCTTGTATTGTAAAGTTTCTTAACATAGTGAACTGCTTTCCTTACTAATCTCCTCTATAAAAGAGTCTTGAGCATTCTAGTCCTGGTTCGAGAGTTAGACATAGCATCAAGGAAGAAGTGTTAAGGTCGCCTGCAACTTAGGAAAAGTTTCTCCATGACAGGTATCGAGCCAAGGTTGGAGGCATGACAAAGGCTAAGGAACAAGTTATTGGATTGGAGACCACAAATGTGGAGTCATCTCAACAAGTTTGAGGTCGTGAGGAGTGATGATCCTACTACATCTAAGCCAATGGGAAGTCCAAGGAGGTAATCTCTGGTTTTGATGCATGCCTTACTGTGTGTGGAGGAGGCTATGGGTGGGATGGAAGCCTGATGGAGGATCAAGGTGAAAGGGTGAATGGCCTGAGGAGGAGGATGCCACCATCCACTCATCAATTAGAGACCATTGGCCAAATAAGGAATCCCTCCGTGATCGACATGGCCAAAATGTGGGAGGACCAAATGGGGAGCTCCATGGGATGCACATCTCATGAGGAGGAGATGACTAGTCTACATGCAAACATAGAGGAGATATGAGGGAACATCACTCTATGCAAGAGGGTGCTAGAATGGATCAAGAAGTCATGTCGTTGAAGCAAAGAGGATCGAGTGCCAAAACCAAAGAGCTTGGGAGTCCAATGCAAAGGAGGTGGACAACTTCCTATGGGGACTAGAACAAGACTTTGGAGCCATGATCACCGATGAAGGTTCCAAAGTCTAATTTGTTGCTCTTTATCTTTCAAACACCGCCATGTTGTGGTGGAAGAGGAGGCGGAGATATGGAGAAAGGTATGTGCACCATATCAACCTTTGATGACTTCAAGAAAGAACTCAAGAGGCGCTTCTATCCCGAGAATGCAGAGGATGAGGCTAGAGCCAAATTAAGAAGGCTCAAACAAGAAAGGTCGATTCGAGAATATGTCAAAGACTTCACTAGCTTGGTCCTTAAAATTCCATATATGTCCGAGCAATATTCTCTTCAACTTCATGGATGGACTCCAACCATGGGCTAAGACTGAAGTTTAGAGAGGCGTGGAGTGCAAGATCTTGCAACCGCCATCACTATTGAAAGTTTGGTAGATTATGCAGGAGTCCACAAAGTCAAAGTCAAAGGAGAAGAGGAGTACTTATGACAACTGTGGGGAGACAAAGGACAACAAAGGGAGGAGTCTCGCCAAGAATCGACCTCAACACGGAAAAATACAAAGAAAGGCGTGAAGGAAGGTAAGAGCCAACCACATAATGCTTCCTTTGTGGAGGGCCTCATTGGGCAAGGGAGTGTCCTAAGAATGCTTTGAACTCTCTTAGCAAGTCATCATTAGGCCAGGAGGGGAACAATAAGGTAGCACAAATGGGATCTATGACTCTTGAATGGGATTCGTGCTCCAAAGCCATAAGCCAAGGGGTTGCTCTTCGTGGAGATGGTTATTGCAGAAAACTACCACCGCCATGGTAGACACGGGTTCTCACAATTTTATCTTTGTAGAAGAAGCAAGGCTGCTAGGACTACCAGCTTGGAGTAGGAGGCTCATCAAGGTAGTCAACTTAGAGGCAAAGCCAATACAGACATACAGAGAAGTGAAGACCAATGTGGGAGCTTGGTTAGTACGCTAAACTTCTCTGTCATCCCAATGGATGACTATAGAGTTGTCCTTGGATTAAATTCCTTGGATCGGAAAAAGCATTCTCGATGCCATTTGCCAATAGCATGTGCATTATGGAGGGCAATCAAACTTGCATGGTGCCGAATGAGAGCCTCAGTCGATGCCAAGATACTCATGACCATCCAATTCAAGGACATTCAACACGGACAAGGAAATGACTTGGTTGTTCTTCATGATATGAATGATGAAGATCCAAGGCCATAAGAAGACATGCCAAGGGAGGAAATAGTGAAACTTGAAGAGTTCAAGGACATCTCAACAGAGTTGTCAAAAGAACTCTCACTTGAAAGGGAGATAGGGGCCTCACTACACAAGGCAACAAGAGGGCCAGGAAGATGTGGAGTTAAAAAAGAGACACCTAACAAAACCCAAGTGAGCTCGATAAGAATGACCACTCCTTTTGACAAAGAGGGGTGTCAAACTCAGAGAAATTATCTCATCAAATGGAAAGGGTTGCCATGGTGAGGCCAATTGAAGATGAAAACACTCTATGGCAATGCAGATGAAGCCATGAGGGCATCACGGGTTTAGGTGGGGAGAATGTCACAGAGCTATATTAAGGGAGATCATCCATGCTCTCTTAGCCATACATAAGGAGGGAAGCTTCTAGAGAATTATAGAGAGATGGGGAATAACCTTGAGGACTCTAGAAGGTTCCACCATATTCCAAAAGGCTTTGGAGGAATGCTTGGAGAACTCTAGAAAGGTATGGAATACTTTAGAACCCTTGTATATGCTAGAGTGGCATGGAAAGATCTTGAACCATGTACATAATATTGTATTCTAGAATATTCTTTTCTAGATTGTTCCTAGGGATAGAGGGAGGACTATAAATAGATGCCCTAACCCTCATTTGGAACCATCCAAGGTTCCCAAGCAATCTTGTATTGTAAAGTTTCTTTACATAGTGAAGTGCTTTCCTTACTTCTAATCTCTCCTCTCTAAAAGAGTCTTGAGCATTCTAGTCTGGTGAGGGTTAGACTAACTTAGCATCAAGGAAGGAGTGCTAAGGCCGACCAACTTGGAAAAGTTTCTTCGTGATACCCGCTAGAAAAGCATCAATCTCAATCTTTAGTAGTCAATTATTATTTTTATAAACTAATAGTAAACTTATGCTACTCATAGATTTAGACTAAAATTCTTTCATTGGATACCTATTAATTTGATCCTTGGGAAAGTATTGCCAACATCTTCATCCCTAATTGTAAAACCTCTTATTAATCACTTGCTAATGAGTAGGTCCATCAACCTTTGATTAACTCCCCAATGGGGTTTACTCCTCTTCACTTGTACAAGGTTCAATCCTCGCAAGAATTCAATCTCAATTATACTATCTCCACATGAAATCCTTAACTCACCAACATCTTTAATTTATCTTCAAATATATTATCTTCAACTATACTATCTCCACATGAAAGCATCAAACTTACTCAAAGTTCTTAAACTCCACTTATCATGACCAAATTTGATATGTGTAGGTCTAAATATAAAATATATTTATAAGAAAATCTTATTAGAATTCCAAACATCATAATTATTACGTAAAGATGTCTTGAAGAAAGTTGATGTTTTATTCACCCGATTAGACTTGGCGGTGGATTAAGCTTATCTATCCCCAATTCAGTCATTTGAGTTGGTATAGGCTTTGAAGATTTTAGCATGACATGTGATAATCTAGCTTTCATAATAGTGAACCATAAGGAGGTGGCTAATAAGAAGCCCTCACTATTGTTTGACTTAAGATGTAGAATATAATTTCTTTCTTTAAAGAGATAATTAGTTTAGGTTTCCACTTTTCCATTTCCATCTATTATTTTGAAGTACCGTAACTACTAAAGCTAAGGTAATAACTAGGATAGCTCGACCTTCAAAATAAAGGCAAGTCAAGCTAGTGACTATAACCATTAGTCTTCAGTAGCTTCTTTCTCTTGTTGTATTCCCCTCAAAACACAAAAGAGGGACAAAAATAGAAAGTTGGAGAAGCAATGAGTTTAAGGAGATAAAGACCGATCTTATGTGGATAATGATGGTTCTTCAAATTAGGCCTCTCCCCTCATTGTGGGTAGTATGTTTCACCACTCTCTGCTTGTAGACATGTGGGGGAGATATGGACATTCTAAGTTCAATTACTTAAATGATTTTCAAACATGAATATAAAATATTTTAAAACCTTATATTAAAAGAGAGGTTTAAGAAATGCCATTAAGGAGTTCTAAAATTACTCTTTCAATTCTAAGATAAGATTCATAAGGATTATAATGTTGCTTAACCTTAATCATAAAATTAAAATTTAATTAAAATTGAATGCTTAATTAAAGTAATAAAAGCCATAATACTCATTTTTTTTACTTCATTAGGGTAGGGTGTGAAGAAGAATGAGCTCAATCCCATGTGAGGCCCATTATTCTTCATACTCTTTAAACATTAAATCTAACTCAAATCTAAATTAAATTCATAATTTAAAATCTACATTCAAATTGCTAGTCATTTAAATTAAAATTATCAAGTGATAATAAATTAAATCTCATCCTTTAGATTTAACTCAAACATTAAGAGCTTAGCTTTGTCTCAGTATTGGCCTTTGCACATACCTTAGAATGAAAAGTCACTAATCTTAGATTTAAGTTGAGTTGGTGTTTTATTGTGATGTAATATTTTAGATAGGATGTTAAGATGTATGGTTCATAGACTAAAAATTAGAACTTTATTTATTAAAATAATGATATTTTCTATAGGTGCTTAATAAAAGGAGATGTTGTAACAAATTTAAAGCTAATAAGTTAGGTTGTATATGTTATTTCAGAGCATAACCCATTAGGATAGGTGGGCTTGGACACCCATTAATGTCAAGCCCTACTATATAGACTATAATTACTTTATGTCTTTATAGGTGTAGTAAGAATTTGATTTCATAATTAAAAATATATATATTTTTTATATTAGAACTAGGTTAGTGCCATGGGGTTTAGGTTGAGCGGTGGCTAAAAGGCATTGACTTAGGAGGTCATGTGAAGCCTACAGTGTCCACACTTTGGAGGTGAAGATGAAGACACTTATTAGCATATTATTGTTATCAATATCTCTAAGTTGAGTTGTATAAGGGCGAAGCATGGCTCATCATTTTTATTTCTTTTTTGGGTGTAATAAACTCTAGCTACACTAGCCTCATTTATAATAATATTTTGATGTGTTTAGAATGTTGATGTTGATTTCACAATAGCAATTTCATGCATTTATAAATTTCTTTATTTATGAGTGGCTTTACTCTTAGAGATTAAATGTGGAATGAGTATGTTTGAGAAAAAGTTGGAGTAGCACCGAGTGAGATAAGATTAGAGAGAGATTCCTTAGATGGTTTGGCCACATAAAGCGTCATGATGACTCGATTAGAAGAGTAGATGTATTAGATTTGCCTTATGTTAAGAAAGGTAGAGGTAGACCTAAAAGGCTTGGTTAAGATGTATAAAAACAAACATTAGTATACTTGAATTAAATGAGAATTTGACACATAATATGACATAATGGAGAAGAAGGATTCATGTAGATCCCACATAGTGGGATAAAGGCTTCTTGTTGTTGTTGTTGTTATTGTATGTTTACATTTAAGTTTTGTTTGAATTAGTTAATGAGTTTTAATTTAATTAACCTATGACTTTATTAAAGTTTAAATTGATCTTTTATGTAAATTCCACTTGAGAGTTTGATCATTTGTTAAGTTTAATAATTTGATTTTTTATGTTGATTATTTTAGCTTGATGATTGTTGATTTAATTCAAATAATCTTTTATTTTAGTTTAATTGATTTTCTTAATTTGTTTAAGATTTAAATTTAAAATTTCAATTTAAACTTTAGTTGATTTATGTTTTAATAGTTTACATAACCAATCAATTATTAAGGTTTAATTCAATTTATTATTTTAATTGACATTCATTTTTATTTAACATTTTATTAAGTTTGATTTGAGATTTATCAAATTCATGATGTTAAATGATTTATGATGATATTACTTGAGTTTTATAGTTTTATATCATGGTTAAGTTCAATTGATTTAATTGCTTAATTATTAAGCTTAATAGTTATTTAAAGGGATTTTTATAATTTTTATTTAATTAAATTCTTATGATTAAAGTTTTGTTTTATTATTTGAACAATTATCCAAACTTAAAAGCTTATTGAGATGAAATAATTAGGCTATCAAATCTAATCTTGGCCATCCTAGACTTCTAGGTTATTTAGAGGTTTATAATATTAGTAATTTGATAAATAATTTATGTTTAATTATAATTTCACTTAACTTAATATTAAGAGAACTTGATAGTATTTCAATTCTAAATGTTTTTATTTGAATGTTGAATTGAGATTGATTAATCATAATTTTAGCCAATTATTTGATTTATTGTTGATTTCTTAGTTTTATATTTAAAATTTTCATTAATTATTTTAAAGTTGTTTATTAAGCTCTAAAGATGTAACTTTTAACATTTTATTAACTTCACTGGGGACCTTTCCTTAAGTCTCTTGATGTTAACGAAAGTGTTTTGAGTTGGTTTTGCTCACATTCATAATTTTTTAGTTTTTAAATTTATTATTTGATTGAAATTGGCCTACAACTTAAAATTTAATAATTATTTTGCCTTGAATGTTTTATGGAAAGTGAGATTTCTTGCCAATTTCACTTTTCTAAAGCTTCATCGATCGAGGCATATTTTAAGAATAATTGGGATCTTAGTATTTTCAATAAAACTCAAATTAAGCTTAAACTATTAGGAAGTTATTAGGACTTTTAATTTTCTTTGATTCCTCTTAGAATGATGAATCCATAGAAGATTTATTTAAATTATTTAAATTTTTATTTAAAATTATTTAATTCAAATAATTCCTAATTAGGTCATTTTGAGGATTAATGAGTTTCAAAAGTTTGATCTTTTTTAGGTTTATTAATGTTCATTATGATCTTTAGAGTTGACTTTACAATTTTCTCTAATTTCTTTCAATTAATATTAATTTATTTCATTAAATTAAAGTTTGAAGATTAAGAGTTTTATCTTTTAATTCACTAATAGATCCCTAAATTTTTTATCTAAGGAGTATTTTAACGTTCATTTTAATTTCCCAAAGTTACAAATTGATTGGACAAATATTTTGGATATAATTAAGGTTTGCTAATTTTTAATTAAATCAAATTAAACCAAAATTATCAAATAAAATTGGGGATCCTAAGTTTTATGGATTCCTATGACGAGATGAATTCATATAGTCCTTATTTGTATTTTTGGTTGAGTATTTTATTTTCTATAAATTTTGACCTTTTTGGTATTTTTTCATTTTTTAAATCCAAAACCCTATTTTCCTACTTATCCACATCATTGCTAATAAGCGGACTCTTTTCCTTTCACAGTACTATTGGGCCATAATGGATCCACCTTAAATGGTGGCATTTGAACATAAATTGGAAGATGTAAATTTGATTTGTGGTTTCAATGGGTTTTAAGCTCATTTCTTCCAGCTCAATCATGACCGTATGTTCTAAATAATAGGAATGGATGGCCTTGATTTTGTCTTTATTCTCGCATGTGAGAATCAAGGGTCATCCACTTAAAAGAGGTAAAATCGTCTATGTGGAAATTTTGCATGCTTTTGATTGCAAAATGGTCATGGATCGATTTTCAATTGATTCATATGGTTTGATTTTATTCACATGTAGATTCATTTAATAAAGGACTAAAGTGCAATGGGAGGTGATCAAATTTGAGGCTTACCTCACTAGCATTGATCCTTAGTGATGAGGATGCTTTGAGCACCTTTACCATGTTGAGGTGAAGCTTTGGATGTGATTTTGTGTCTTGTCTCCATCCGTTCGATGTGGAGACCAAGATCCATCATCGTCCATCGACCTTTGTCATTTTCAGCTGTTGGTGGCGAGACTGCGGGTAATGATTGATTGAGTTAGCCTTGTACCTAAGTGTGTGATGAGCATCAATTTTGGTGAAGGATCATTCCTCTTCCACTTCCCTATTTTAACATCACTCTTGCATCGATTATGGTCAATTCAAACTTCTTGGTAGAGAGGCTAAGGGAAGGGCTCGGCTCACCCTCTCTTTCCCTCCTAAGTGTAGTTAGGATGAGAAGAGGAAGGCTCCCGCTCCTCTTCATGCATGGATGAACTCCTCCTCATAGAAGAAGTTAATGGTGGCTAGCGATGGTGATTGAGGTGCTTGTCCTTTTATTCAGTAAAGTCCATGTTCTTGTTGATAAGCTTAGCTTCATTCAATGGAGGAGTGGGGAAGAAATGGGTTTGTTGACTTCATGCATGAGTTTTTAAAATTTCCACTCCCCATGACTCAAAATCTCCTCTTCATGGCACCACCTCATATCCTTAGCTCCATTTCACATGATTTTGGGCTACTAGTTGATTGCCCAAATCAAGCCAAAGTGGGTTATGGGTTGGTTTGAGCTCACTTAAGTTAAATTAGAGTTGTTATGAGTTTAATTTATTTAAGTTTGAATTGAGTTTGATTGAGTTATGTTGAGTTCATTTATTTAATTATATTTAGATTTAGGTTATTGTTGTTCATTCATTAAAATAATTTATAGGACAATAGATCCATGCCTTTTAAGATTTTAATGTGATTTAAGCTACTTTGACCTATTTGATCTCAATGAGTCAAGTTGGACCTCCTAGTCTATTTGTTCATTTAAAGACTTAAAATTTTATTTAATTTTCTTCAATTAATTAATTGTAATATTTGTGATTGATTATTTTTATCCAATTTCAACATGATTTGTTTGAATTTGATTCAATTTAGCTTATATTGATTTAAATGAGTTAAGTTGAGTTTATCAATCAAATAACTAATTTGACTCAAAACAATATATATTTGGGCATCTATTATGTTTTATTAAGTGTTTAAAATAATTTTGATTAATTTAAAGTTGATTCTAATTTAGACTCATTTTGACACAAATAGGGCTTATTGGGACAAATTGGGTTCACTTGGGTCAAATGATCAAATTAATCAAATTAAACCCAAATAATTATTGAATTATGCTCATTTATGATTTTCAAATGATTTTGATGTTTGAATTGAATAATTTTCAATTTAATGTGAATTTAGGTTCAATAAGGTATATTTGAGCCTATCTAGATCAAATGACCTAATTAACCCATTTGAGACCCTATTGGATTCAGATTTATTTAGATTTATGTTTAAACATAATCATTTATTGATTTTGAGTCTTTGGAGTAATCAATTTTATCAAATTTTGATTAGTTGCCTTCTAACTTGATTGGAACCACATGGGTCAACTCTAAGTCAAATGACATGGTTAATAACTTTGAAACTCATTTAAATTTATTTATATTTGTTCATCAATTCTATGCTTTTATTTGATTTTACTTTGATTTATTTTAATTTTATTTGATTTTGCTTGGACTTAGGTGATTTTGAGCTCAAATGGGTCAACGGGTCAACAATCCCAAACATCTTAATATAGGCTCAATTGAGTTTAAATTTCAATTCAAATGTGTTTGATTTAGGCTTTTATTGACTTTTATTAAATTTAGGTTTGATTGGGTTGATTTAATCTTGTAAGGTTAGGTTGGGTGATGGAATGAGTCACTAGGATGACTTTTATTAAATTTAGGTTTGATTGGGTTGATTTAATCCTGTAAGGTTAGGTTGGGTCATGGAATGAGTCACTAGGATAACCTAAGTTTTCACTTTAGGGTATTGAGCTTGATTTGATTTTGGTTTCAAATTTAATTTTGATTTTAAATTTTGGTTTGATTTAATTCATTATTTTTGGTTTAGAGTTATAGCTAGCCACTAAATATAGTGTCCTAACTATCTAACTAAGAAGTTTCTAGTCGAGGATAAGAGATCCTAATTATTAAGATTAGAATGATGTCAACCTCATTCAAAATTGAGGTTAATAAATAGACCCTCAATATGTATGGGTGGACTAGCTAGGATACACCGCACATATTGGCGTTAACCAAATTAGTCAACATATCTTATTAAGGTTATAAGCAATAATATTAGCAAAGATTTAATTTTGATTTCAAATTTGAGTTTTGAATTTAGTTTTGATTTTGATTTGAAATTTTATTTCAATTTTGATTGTATGAATTTCCTTTAGCTATTTTAATTTAGAAGATTCATTCTTAGAAAGATTTTAATTTGTTAGTCTCTAAGAATAATAAAGATGTTATTAAGACTCACTATGTAATCTAATCCTAACATAGTTGATGGGAAAAGATACCTCCAAGAGACTTAGTCTTATCTTGACTACGATGAGTTTGATTTTCATGGTTTTCAATGTCTAACCTAAGAAGAAAATGTAGGGGCTCACATGTAGGTGGAACTAGCCAAGGGATAGCCCAATGACTAATTAACCTAAGGGAGGATCATAAATTTACATACTAGGGTAGACTAGATCATAAGGTTTTCATTCCCATTAATTTTCAGTCTAATCTAGGAAAAGCATGGGGACTGATCTTCTTAGGTGGAACTTATCAAGGGGATAACTCTAAAGACTAACCAAGGGGATCCATGAATGATACTAGTATAAATAAGATCATAAGTTTTCTTTCTTGCTCACCTTTGGCAGAATGGTGCCACAAAGGACTTACTCCAAACCTATGAAAATAGTGTACAAAGGCTTACTCAAACCCAAGAGATGTATAAGAAATGTGGCACAAAGGGCTTGATCTTAACCTGAAGATATGAATGGTGTCATGAAAGGATTTCTAAACTTGTAGGGATAATGCATAAAAACTTACTCCAAATCAAGAGAGAGACATAAGAAGGGTGCCACGAAGGGCTTGCTCCCAACTTATGAGAAATAAGAATGGTGTCATGAATGACTTACTCCAAACCTATGGGAATGATGCACAATGACTTACTCCAAACCCAAAAGATGTATAAGAAGGTGCCACGAGGGCTTGCTTCCAACCAATGAAAGATATGAATGGTGCCACAAAGTTCTTACTCAAATCTATGGAATGGTGCACAAAACACACCAAACCCAAAGAGATGCATAAGAAGGGTGCCACCAAGGGCTTGCTCTATCATATGAAAAGTGGGGATGGTACCTCAAGGGCTTGCTCCAAATCGATGGGAATGGTGTACAAGGCTTACTCCAAACCCAAGAGATATATAGGAAGGGTGCCATGAGGGGCTTGCTCCCAAATGGAAAGTAGGAATAGTGTCACAAAGCTTACTCAAACTTATGGGAATGGTCCACAAAGGCATACTCCATACCCAAGAGAGATATGAGAAGGGTGCCATGAAGGGCTTTCTCTCACCTTATGAGAAAATGAAATGGTGCCATAAAGGCCTTACTCAAACCTAAAAAAATTTACATTGGGAGGTGTCATGAAGACTCTGAACCTATGGAAAGAAGGAATTGTGCCCCAAAGGGCTTGAAAACATTTGAAAAATTTTCATGAGTGTTTAATAGATTTATTATAAAATGGATTTGGATCATGTATGATAATGTCATAAGAATAAGATTTTATTATTTTCAATCATTTCAAACTCATATATGGCCATTGCATGTGTTTAGTCAACATTAGGCAGACATAATATGATATCAGAGATTTATTTCTTGAGCTACCAAGTGACATTTTAGTTCTTGTGTAGCAAAATTGAAGTCAAACAATGCTTCTCAATTGATGAACATTTTATTTTTGTTGATATGAACATATTACATAACATTCTCTTGATTTTCATTATTGACTTGAGTCAATGAAACATCAAGAGATTTCTAAAGCTACAATTGATATACATTTCATTTTTTTTATTGAAGTGAATATGCAACCTACAAGGAATTCTCTTCATTTTCTTATATTAATTTAGGTCAATAAATATTAAGTTCCTAAAGCTATAATCTATGAAATTTTATAGTTTTACAAGAATGAGTAGCAGGACAAGTAGACTCTTTGATTTTCCCAAAAGTACCTTGATATTTCTCATCCTTAATAAAATTTTGAATTATTTGATTTAAGACCACTAAAGTTAACATTCTCCTAATAATCTTAAAACAAGTTTTCTAAGATAATGTAGCTTTCTTTAAAATTATTTCTTTTGACTAAAATTCTCATGAAATGATATTTTAAGGATAACTTTAAATAAATTTGATACCTCTAGATTCCACTTGAGTTTTAGGAAGTCCCTTAAAGCCACCTCAAAGCATTCTAGGAAATTCCCTTTAAATTACAATAGCATAAGTATTCTAAAGTTGTAAAGATAATTTTCTTCTTCTATATTTTTTTTTTAAAATAAGATCATCGATGTCACTTAATTATGAGTGAAGCTATCGAAAATCTTAATCATGACCCCTTTTGGTAAATTGCCCCAACATTCGGAGAATTAACAACATGAACGTGCAATAGAATATCCCTAATGGGATTCTAAACATTGTATACACCTCATCCTTCTTTATGATTATATTGGACAAGTCATTCTTGAATGAGAATAATTTCATGCATATAAGCTTTTCACTTCAACTTCAAGTATGGGTAATAGAAACCCATCTTCAAAAAACTTTGTTCAAGTTTCTAGATTTGACATGTATGTAGATTTGACACTTTTTAAACTAAAATAACATTAGCCAAGAAGAATATTTTCATCTCATGTAAGGCCATCATTGGACAACTTTTTAATTTTAGCAACAACTTGCTATTTGAAGTCTAATAAACCACTACATCTAGAGATAAAATGGGCTTATAAACCATGAAGTATAATCTTGAGCTTATAAACCACTACATCTAAAGATAAAATGAATATCTCATCCTCATTCCAAATAAAGTAGTCCTAAACTCTTAGCGACTTGATTAAGTCATCAATATTCATTCGCTAAAGGGTGAGCTTATGAATTAATTTCTATTTCTAAATTTATTTATTTTTAACTTGGCAATTATGGAATTAACTTATTCTTCAAAATCTAGTGCATCTTGAACTTGGAAACTATTTGAATCTTCTCTTCTCTTCAACAATACTTATCCAAAGAATTAGATTAGCTTGTAAAGAGAAGGCCAAATTTTGATTTTAAATGATTATCTTATGATAGGTAATCTTAAAATTTTGCCTTCATATATTATACTTTCTTTCTTGAATTTGATTTCTTTTAACTTCTTCGTTAGGGGCTACTTTGTCCACTAACCCTATCACATAAAGAGTTAGGGAGATAAAGTTATAGTGCCCCATATTCATTAATACTTTCACATAAAGAGTGGTTAGACTCATCTTTTTAGCTCTTGGACCTAGCATTTTTTTGATGTTAGACTCTAATGAGATTTCAAACATTAATAAGGCCTTAAATGTATTTGACTCTTCATCTAAACTAAACTCCAAGTCAATATAAATGGAGATTTGTTTTCTTTTTTTATGTTTCTTTTCTTTCTTCTTCTTTTATTCTTTTCCTTTTTTTTTATTCTTTTGCTAACATCAGTTACATAGTCATTAATTTGTATCTAACATAAATAGTAGGTTGTGTCCTCGTGAATTCTAACTTCATGAATTAAGTATGGTTATGCATATCTTCTATGATGTATTCAACTCCATCATGTGTATATTTTATGGTCTAATGGATGAAGAAGAAGATCATTTTATAATCATGGCTACAAGGTTAACCTAAAGAGCACTAAAAGACAATTCTAAATCTATAAATTTTGACTTGATTTTCCGGTCATCAACTTCTAACAACTACATAATTGAATCTATGACCATCTTTTTATTTTATTAAATCCATATAAAATTGAGGATTTAGGTTTAATTGATTCTTCTCATTGAGATGAATCCATAGAGCCTTTACTTGAATTTTTTTGGTTGAGTATTTTATTTTCTATGAAATTTTGAAGTTTCTAGTAATTTTTTATATTTTTAAATCCAAAAATTAGATTTTCCTACTTAAACTAGTCGGCCATGTGGCATGGCCACCACTTTATGCATAGCGCTTAATTAGGCCACACGAGATCCATGTGGATCCCATGTTAAAATAACGGGGTTGTAGTTTTATCATAATCTTTTGATTAGAGATCAAACGAGAATTGACCCATGGTTTCTTAAGGATTTAAATCACATATATTTCTAAATCTCAACCATCCATTTCAAATATAAGGAATAAATGGCTAGATTTTGTCTCCCGTTCATGAAGATCGAGCATCGTTTGTTTAAAAGGGTTGATCTCGATGATCCAGTGATGAAAATGTAACTATTTGATTGTAAAATGATCACCAAACAATTTGCAATGAGTCTATATGACTTTATCTTACTAAAGATCAACTTCATTTCACAAATGACCAACATAAATTAAGAAGGAGGTTAGTTTCATCCATACCACATCGATGTTTGGTCTCTGGTCATTTGGGTTTTGAAAATGTTTAAGGAATTGGACAAAGCTTTTAGAGAAGGAAACACAACTTGCTCCTCGAATTGATGCGAGAGGTGAACGTCTACAACTACTCAGAAGCATGGTGTGGGAGATGATCAAGAAGTTTGGGAGGAAGGAAGCAGCTCGATCTCACTCGATTTCACTCAAAGAAGGTGATGGAATGAGCAAAGGCCCTAAGCTTCCCTAGTGTTTTATAAGTGATCGTGAGGTTTGCCAATTTTTTAAAACGTTAGGGGATGGCCCACCATTGGAATTGTAGCAATGGGAAGGTCAAAACATATATTTAAATCTCTTAGGGAATGAGAAATCAATCATGGGTGAGGCTTGGAGAGTTAAGGTGGTGCTTAGCTTCCATGGGTTCCACCTTGCTCCTCCCATGGCCACCTCATCACCCTAAGGGCATTTGATTATTGTTATCTCTTACCAAGTCGATGTCAAATGGGTCATAGGTTGATCCAAATGGGTTATGGGATGGGGAGGAGATGGAATTGTTTGGACTCATATATATGGGTTTTACCTTTTCTCTTCTCCATGTCTTCCTTATCATCTTTCATGGCCACCTCATCTCTTTATGGTTGCTAATTGGCTAGTCAAGCCATAGAGATGAGTTTGAGATGTTAGGTTAAGCTCATTTGATTTAAATTTAGGTTGAGTGTTTACATTGGGTTCAATTGGGTTGAAATTATAGTTTAATTCAATTCTTTCATTTATGAGTGTTGCATTTAGATTACAATCATTATTGATTGTTCATTGAAGAATTTATTGATCAATTGATCCATAAGTTTGATATGTATTAAGATAAGTTTGACCCTTTAAATACATTTAACCCAATGAAGTCAAATTTTATTTTTTTGTTTTATTTGACCATTTTTAAATTTAAATTTCAATTTGATTGTGTTAAATTGACCATTTTTTATGATTATTATTAATTAATTCTATTTGATTTGGGATTTATTTTGATTTTATCTCAACTTGACCAATTTTTTTAAATGGGTTAAGTTGAGTTCAACTAAGTCAAATGACCAATTTGACTCACTTAAAGTATGTTTAGACTTCAATCATGTTTAATTATATGTGGGATGATTTGGAGTAATTAATTTCATTTTATTTGAAGTTGCTTTTGATTTTAAAATTGACTCAAATTGGGCTTAATGGGTCAACATAGGTTCACTTGGGTCAAATATACAAATTGGTCAAATAAACCCAAATATTTGTTTAATTATATTGATTTATGATTTTCAAGTGATTTTAGATTTTTTTTATTTGAATTTATTTCAATTTAATTTGAATTTGATTCAATAAGGCCCATTGGACTTTATTTGGGTCAAGTGATCTAATTATCCCAATTAAGACCTTATTATATTTATATTTGTTTAGATTTATGTCTAAACATATTCAAATGAGAATTTTTTGAGTCCTTAGAATGAATTAATTTGGTTGAATTTGATGGGTTGACTTTTGACTTGGTGGGGCCTATATCGATCAACTATAGGTCAAAGCGACTTGATTTTCCACCTTGAACCTCATTATAATTTATTTTTAGGTTCATTTATGTTTATACATTATTTCTAATTTTTTGTTTGATTTGATTTTGATTTATTTTAATTTTATTTGAATTTTTTCAGACTTTGATTTTGAGCTTAAATGGGTTAATCGGATCAACCACCTTAACTTTAGCTCAACTAGATTTAATTTTCAATTCAAATGTGTTGATTTAGATTAAGTTTGGTTAAGTCTTAGAAGGATTCAACAGATGACCTAGGCCTTCACCTTAAGACATTGAGCTTATTTGCTTTTAAATTTAGTTTTGTTTTCAAATGTAATTTTAGGTTCTAGACTTCTATTTGATTTAATTTGTTATTTAATTTTGATTTATTTATACACCTAGTCTCTAAGTATAGTGTCCTAAGTGCTTAATTAGAAAACTCCTAATCTAGGATTAAGTGCCCTAATTATTAAGATTAAGAATGATGTTGACCTCATCCAAAAATAATGTCAACATATTTTCAATTAAAAAATTGACTTTTATCTCTATGTATTTCAAACATTATCTTAAAATGATATTTAATTTGGAAATTTAAAAGGGGTCACTACAAGGGGAAGAGTTTTTTTTAAAGCCAATCAAGAACAAGTAGGAAATGTTTTTTGAAGCCTCTAAGCATTTTATTAGAAATCTAAGATTTAGATTATGACAACACTAGATTATAAAATGTCTATGAGTTGAAGACTTGTTCTCATGTCGATTGAGATGATTAAGAACTTAAGTCTAAAAGTTCTTTTGATGTAAGTTAGAGGTTCGACCTAGTTTAATTTTTTTACAAAATTATCGGTTGTTCTTCTCACCAAATATCATGATTTAAATGTTATGTTCTAGTGCAAAAAATTCCATTTTTTAAAAAATATTTTGATTCATAATTTTATTTAAAGTTCAAGTATGCAAATCATTCTTAAGGTGAGATGCAATTAGAAATTGATTATGATCTAAATCAATAAGAGAAGTCACACTTCCCCAAGAAGGGTGATCATCCTCATAGGTCGATGCCCCTTATGTGTACTTAGTAAAGCACCTAATTCAAGAAGTTTGAAGGAATATCTGGCATGGTTCACAAAGGCTAATTATTTATAGTTGTTTTAGTTATTCATGCTTAGGACTTTATTTGAGTGAGGTTATGAATTTTTCATTTATGTTTGAGCTATTTAAATTTAATGATGTAGAAAATTTTATTTTCTTAAGAGCCTAACTTATTAGGTTTCATCAAAAAATTAAGCAATAATAGAAAGAAACTATTTAACTCATTTTAGATGAGGTTTACATCATTTCTAAAACTAAGAGTTAAGACATCTAATTTTAGATTAGAAACTTCCTAATTACACACACACTAGTGACCTAGTGCATTTTTCTTAGGTTTGATCTAACCTTATGAGATTAGGTGGACTCAAACAAAACTCAAGCATAAACAAAAAAATTGAATAAAACACGTCCATTTGCAATTTGAATCCATCCGAAGTTTAATAGTTAATTTAGGAGATTAACCTAATTATCCTAATTAAGTTCAAAATTAATTGAATCCAAATTAAATCCAAATTAAATCAAAATAAATCCAAATAAAATCAAATGAAACTATGAAATTGTAGCATGAACATAAATGGAATTAAATCCAAATCTAGGTCAAATCTAGTTAACCCTCTTGACATAAGCTTAACTTTATGTGGGTCCCACCAAGTCAAAGGTAAACCAACTAAAATTTGACCAAATAAATCATTTTAAATAGTCTAAATGATAAAATAAACATGTTTAAGCATGAATTTAGAAAAATGTAAATTCATTAAGGCATTATTTAGGCAAATTAGATCATTTGATCTAAATGGGCTTAAATGAGCCTTCTTGAATTCAAACACAAATATAATTAAAATTAACTCAAATTGTTTGTCCAAAATCATTTAAAATCATAATTAGACATAATCCAACCAATAATTGGGTCTAACTTGACTAACTTGATCATTTGACCTAAATGAATCCAACTTAACCCATTAAGCCCAATTTATATCAAATGGGTCAAAATTGAATCCAATTTCAATCAATTGAAATTAATCATTCCAAATCATCTCACACATTCCATTAAACATGATTAGAGTCCAAATAGAAACAAATTAAGCAAAATAGGTCATTAAAAGAAATGCTTTTGAATTGATTTAAACCTAAATGCATCAAAAGTGAGAATATAATCGCTTCCACTAATCACATCAGTCATCTAAACCTATTCTATGATGAGCTTATGGTAAGTGGAAACCAACATTAAGTAAATTAAGAAAGCCTAAGTGCAACCAAAAGTGGGAAACATCACATGGAAAAGTGAAGTGGAATATGCAAACAAATCCTCCACAATCCAAGATGCTCTTTTGATTCCTCCTCCCCACTTCATCTTCACTACCTTGGACTCATCCTAGTTAATTGACCACCCTTGAGCTACCCTCCAAGGGTGGTAATTACCTACCAAGGAAAGATCCCATGGATAAAAGCTTTTGGCCTATCATGGAAAAAAGAGATATTCTCATTTTTGAGCCTATTTGACCATCCCATCACCTTCCCTAAGCTAAACAAAGGCAAGCACACCATTTCCCCAATCCCCACGCTGCCGACAAGCCAAAAAAATGATCAAACCCATTGGAAAATGCCCATAGCTTGGTCTCCATGATCCATGGGAGGCAATCCAATTCCTCGCATCTAGAGGTTCACCGTGTCCCCACAAAGGTTTTTAATTAGCTAAGGATTAATTTAAATCATCATAATAAACATCAAAAGGCGATAAAATATGATTAAAACTTACTAGAACCTCATAATTCCCAAAATAGATTAATTAAGTAATCAATTGGATTAATTAAATTACATAATCGAACTTAAGAAATCAATAATAAATTAACCAAATTTTCAAAAATTTTAAATAAACCCTCTATGTATGTATCTTCCAGAGAGAAATTTAGAAAAAAAATAAAACCCCAATTAATTTTTTCCTAATCTAAGCTTAATTTAGATTTTAGTGAAATAATCAATATCTTAATTAGTCATAAATCACACATCGATCAAAGTAAAATTTTATGGAAATCAAATTGGCAAGGATTTGCCATCAAAATTTCAAGGAGGATTGATATCTCAATTGGAAGTTCTTAAACTTCCAAGTCTTTAGATCAATTTACATGAAATATTAAATCAAAAATTATAAAATTCATAAAATTAACTTGAAACATTTTAATTAATATTAGGACACTTAAAGAAAATTTTCTAACCCTTTGAAGTTAAAAATTAAATTGATTATGATTAAAGCTTAAGGAAACAATTAGAACAAGTTTTGATCAAATCCTAAATAATCAATTTAGGAAATTCATAATAAACTAATTAATCAATTAAAATCAAAACTAATTAACCTCTGAAATTCATATTTAAATGTGAAACTCATTTATATAAAATTCTCTAAATTTGTTTAAGTGAATAAGTCATATAATCCTAAAGCATAAATAAAATGATTTAATTAATTACATTTAAATAACTTAAACAATTAATTTATGTGATGAATTCTGGACATTAGACTCTAGAAAAACTAAATTTTCTACCTAACTTAAATTTAAATAACTTAAACAAAAAATAAAGAAATTTGAAACTTTTTTACATAAATTAAAGCCTTAAGAATAACTTAAAATCAACTAGAAACAACTAGCTTTTGTGAATCATACAAGCATATTATTCTAAATTCTTGAATTGGGTTCTTCACCCATTGCATAAGGGGGCATTTGACCTTTGAGTATGATCACCTTCTTGGGGAATTTTACCTTTTCTTCTTGATTTGGCACACACATTTCTACATCATCTCATTGTAGGCATAAATTACATACTGAAAGGCCTTAAATGAATTATGAATCAAAATGTTTAAAAATTAAAATTGTTGCATTAACTAGGTGCATATCATGCCATAGATTTAAATTATTTCATTAACTAGGTGCATAATCTAAGAGATGGAGTCTATATTCTTAGATTCTTTTCTAAAATGCGATAGCCTATCCATCTTTCATTCATGAGACTTGACATCATGGATTTAAATTTCTTAAGTGATGTTAGATGGCAGCCCTTCCAAGTGGGTTATAAGTCCAACAAAGTCGGGATAGGTTTTTCTCAAATGAGAGAAAGAGTAATAATTCTTGAAAGTCAAACTAGGTCAAGCCTTTGACTTATGTCGAAAATAATTATAGACTTAGGATCCAAGCATCCAACTAGAGCAAGTCTTCAACCCTAGGCATTCATATAGTCTTTTGTTGTTAGAATATAAGCCCTATATTTTTAATAAAATTCTAACTCAAAATTTAATTTAAATTTTAAAATTTAAAACCCAATAGTAGCATAATTGAAATGTCTACTAAGTATCTCAATATCTATGGATATTTTCTACTTTAATCCTAATTAGCCTCAAAAGAATTCCTTCCACATTGTAGTGTTCATTTTTAAAACTTTAATTTAATCATCCTTTGGAACTAGCTTAGAAATCTATAGAAATAAATGCCTATTTCTTCAATCAAGAGATATCTTAGAAAGATATCCTTATTCCTAAGATATAATTAACTATAAGGGCTTGCCCTATAGGGAACTATGATTCCAATAAAAAATAAACCTTGTTCTACTTTTCCATGTAGTTTAAGAGATGAATCTTTGGAATATTAATAAGACCCATTAGCCTTAGAGTCCTTATTTAAGTGATTACTATTATAGGATAACATGTTTATCTTCCAAGATAATATATTTATTCCTTAATGATGAATTTGATTACCTAAATATGAAATTCCTAAAATCTATGTGGCATCACAAATTTTCCCCACAAAAACTTATGGAAAGCATGTAGTTCTATTACACACCCCAAAATATGTCAAGCCAAAAGTAATTAAATAGAATAGTTTGGTGCAAATGGGTACCATGCACCCTAAAAAAGAAAAATGGGTAGCCTATAACTAAAAGTTTGATCTATAGGGTATTTATTCAAGATTATCTCATTCTTCAAAGACCTTCTCAAACTCTAGAGACCACCAAACAAGTAATGCCACCGCTAATCCTAAACCCTAAAGATTCTAACATAATTTAAAGCTTAAATTATATTTTAAAATTCAAAATAAAATTTTAACCCCTACAAAATAGAAATTAGAAAAACATACAATACACTAGCAATTATAATGCAAACATAAAAGCTTAGTACCAATGGCTATCAAGCCCTCCTATCCTATTGGACTATGTTTAAGGACTTAAATAACACATGCAAGAAAAATATTTCATATATTTTATGATAGCGGTCCCTTTAAGCACTAATTCCTATAAAAATAGTATTTGCCTAAAATGAATGTCCTAACATCCAAACTAGCAAACAAACAATCTTAGCCATCCAATCTAAAATACTACACCATAAAATAAGAAAAAAATATCACATCATATCTTAAATCATCACAGATCATCAACCAAGTCTAAGGTTGATGACCTAATAATCTAATGTGTGAAAAGAGGGCTTGTGTGTTATGATTGCATTAGGCCTTTTTTGGTTCAAGTTTTAATTTAAATTTACAATTTGTTCAATTTTATCATTGAATGGTTTCAGTTTAGATGATTTAATTGATTCTCAATTTTATTTCAATTTTAGGTTTATTTTTGTGTTAAAGTTGAATTTAGGTTTAAAAGAATGAAGAATAAATTATATTTTTCTTGGGGAAGAATCCATTCTATTTAACATCCTAATCCTAATATAATGGATAATTCATCCTAAAATTAAAATCCACTCTAGGGGTCAAACTAAAACCTAAGTATTTTAATTAACCCTTTTGAATTTATTTCAAGGATTTAATAATTGGGTCTAATTTGATTAATGCTTGTTTGATTTAGTTAAGATTTTAAACATCAAGTTTATTGTAGTTATTTTAACTTCAAGTGTTTTGATTGTTGATATTAGTTTTTAATTTATTAAATTTAGTTTGATTTAATTTTAATAATTCAATTAATGTTTAATTCCATTCATTGAATTAATTTTTAACTCTTTTCCTTTGGTTTTATTTTAAAGATCTTATTAAACTTTATGTAGTTTATGATTAAATAATTTTAAATGTTGTTTGAATTTAATGATTCCATATTTTCATTTAAGTTTGATTCAAATCACTTAATGAGTTTTAATTTAATTAACTAGGGACTTGATTTAAATTGATCTTTTATTTAAATTCCACTTGAGAGTTTGATCATTTGTTAAGTTTAATAATTTGTTTGTTTGTTGATTATTTTATCTTGATGATTGTTTGATTTAATTTAATTAATATTTTACTTAGTTTAATTAATTTGTTTAATTTTTTAAAGATTTAAATTTATAATTTTAATTTAAAATTTAGTTGATTTACTTTTAATAGTTGACATAGCCAATCAATTATTAAGGTTTAATTTAATTAATTATTTTTAATCAACATTCATTTTACAATTAACATTTTATTAAGTTTGGTTTGAGATTTATCAAATTCATGAACTTAAATAATTTATGATGATATTACTTAAGCTTCATAGTTTTATGATGATATTACTTAAGCTTCAAAGTTTTATGATGATATTACTTAAGCTTCATAGTTTTAATTATTAAGCTTAATATTGATTTAAAGGGATTTTGTAATTTATTATTTATTTAAATTTCTTATGGTTAAACCTTTGTTTGGTATTGTTTGAACACTAATCCTAACTCAAGAAGCTACAAAGATGAAATAATTAGGGTGTCAAACCAAGCCATCCATAGAATTCTAGGTTATTTAGAGGTTTATATTATTAATGATTTGACCAATTATTTATGTTTAATTATAATTATAATTCTCCACTTAATATTAAGTGAATTTACTATGGATTCAATTCTAATGGATTTTTATTTGAATGTTGAATTAAATTGATTAATCATAATTTTTAGCCAATTATTTGATTTATTAACGACTTCTCAATTTTAGCCTTAAATTTTAATTACTCATTTTCAAATTATTTGTTAAGCCCTAAGGATGTAATTTTTTAGATTTTATTAACTTCAAAGGTGGAGAATTTTCCTAACTCTCTTGATATTAATGGAAGTGTTTTGAATTAGTTTTGCTAATTTTCATAATTTCTATACTTTTCTAAATTATTATTTGATTTAAATTGACTAGAACTTGAAAATTTAATAACTTCTCATCTTGAAGTCATTTTTCCCTTGAAGTGGGATTCTTTGCTAATTTCATTTTCCTAAGTTTCATCTTGATCGCAAAGTGTATTTTAAGACTAATTGAGGTTTTAGAGTTTTCAATAAAACTCACACTAGGCATCTATTAGAAATTAATTAAGGCTTTTAATTTTCTTTGATTCCCGTTGAATGATGAATCCATAGAGGGTTTATTAAATTTTTTTGAATTTTTATTCAATCGATTATGAATTTTCATAGTTTAATTCAATTAGTTCATTTTGAGGATTAATGAGTTTGAGGGCTTTAATATTTTTCTTAGATTCATTAATGTTTATTATGATTTCTTGAGTTGATTCTACAATTTGTTCTATTTTTTGAGTTATTATTAATTTATTTCAATAAATTAAGGATTGGAGATTGAAAATTTTATATCTTTTAATTTAATCTCCAATGTATCCCCAAATGTTTATCTAATGTGTATTTTAACCTTAATTTTAATTCCCAAAGTTTCAACTGATTGGATGAATATTTTGGGTTTAATTAGTATTTGATAATTTTTTATTAAACTCAAATTAACCCAAAATTATAAAATAAAAGTTAAGGATTCTAGGTTTAATGGATTTCTCTCAAAGAGATGCATGTAGAGCTCTTATTTATGTTTTTTTTATTGAGTATTTTATTTTCTATGAATTTTGAAAGTTTTGTTATTTTAAATATTTTAAAATTCCAAAAGCCTTATTTTCCCACTTATCCATGTCATTCATTGTTGGAGTGACTCTTTCTAAGTTTTGCTGCTATTGGGCCACGGGATCCACCTATGGGGCACACTTCAATCATGACTATCCCATCACATTTGGAATTATCCAAATTTGATTTACGCTTTCAATGGGTTATAAGCTTATTTCATCCAGCTCCATCACGATCATCTATTCCAAAAAAAGATCGATGACTTTGGTTTTATCTCGTTCTTGTCGACGAGAACCAATGGTCATCCACTTAAAATTAGATGATCTACGGAGATTTTGCATGATTTTGATTACAAAATGATCATGGATTGATTTTCAATCAATCCATATTATTTGATTTTATTCACATGCATTAGTTTAACAAAGGACCAAGATGCAATGGAGGGTGGTGATTTGAGGCATACCTTGAAGGCGTCAATCCTTGATGATGAAGATGCTTTAGAGCCTTCACCACATTGAGGAGAGTGGTGAACATGATTTGGTGCCTTGCCTCCCTCTAGATCAACTTGGAGACCAAGCTCCACCATTAGTCCATTAGTCTTGGTTATTTTTTGATCTATGGTGAGAGGCTCAAGTAATGGTTCGATTGAGTTCACCTTTGTCCCTTAAGCATGTGAGGAGCACCAGCTTTGGGGAAAGAATATTCCTCCCCAATTTATTTATTTAGAAATCTATTTTGCCACCGTGGGCCAAATTCTCTAAGGTGAGAGGCTTGGGAAAGGGCTTAGCTGCCATCTCTTTCCCTCCTAAGTGTGGTTGGGATAAGAAGAGGAAGTCTCCCTCTCCTCTTCATGCATGGACAAACTCCACAAGATGAGTTAATGGTGGCTAGCAATGGTGATTGAGGTGCTTCTCCTTTGCTCCAAAGTCCACCTTCTTAGTTGTGAGCTCAGCTCCATTCAATGGAGGTGTGGGGAGAAAATGGATCGATGAATTCATGCATGGGTTTTGGAAAATTCCTCTCCCGTGGCTCCACATCTCATCTTCATGGCACCACCTCATATCCTTAGCTCCATTACATGATTTTGGGCTATTGGTTGATCACCCAAATCAAGCCAAAGTGGGTTATTGGTTTGTTTAAGCACTTAAATTAAATTAGAGTTGAGTGTTTTGAGTTTAGTTTACTTGGTTTGAATTGAGAGTTAGTTATGTTGAGTTCATTTGCTTAATTGGGTTTATATTTAGGTTTAAATTATTGTTGATGTTCATTGCAATGATTTGTAGGTCAATTTACCCATGCCTCATGGCATTTTAATGTGATTTAAGCTAATTTGACCTATTTGACCTCAATTAGTCAAGTTGTATCTCCTATTATTTGGTCATTTAAATATTTAAAATTTATTTTAATTATGTTAGATTGATCATTTGTAATGTTTGTGATTGATTAATTTTATTCAATTTTTGATTTGCTTGAATTTGACCCAATTTAACTCATATTGAGTTAATTGAGTTAAGTTGGGTTTATCTAAGTCAAATGACCAATTGACTCAAACCATGATTTATTTGGGCTTCAATTATATTTTATTAAGAGTTTTAAATAATTTAAATTAGTAAATTTTGATTAATTTAAAGTTGATTTTGATTTAGACTCATTTTGACCTAGATTGAGCTTAATGGGTCAATGGGTTAACTTGGGTTAAATGATCAAATTGATCAAATTAAACCCAACTAATTATTGAATTATGTTTATTTATGATTTTAAATTATTTTGGATGTTTTCATTGAATTATTTTCAATTAACTTTGAATTTAGATTCAAGAAGGTCCATTTGAGTCTATTTGGATTAAATGTCCCAATTAACCCATTTGAGATCTTATTGGCTCATATTTGTTTAGATTTATATTTAAACATATTCATTTGATGATTTTGATTCTTTTGAGTGACTCAATTTGGCCAAATTTTGGTTGGTTTATTTGAGGTCAAATCTAGGTTAAATGACCCAATTGATCATTTTAACCTCATATAGATTTAATTTTACATTTATTTATATTTACACATCAATTCTATGCTTTTTATTTGATTTCATTTTAATTTTTTTTTTTTGGATTTTAATTGATTTTTCTTAGACTTAGGTTATTTTGAGCTTAAATTGGTCAATTAGATCAACCATCCTAATTATCTCAAAATAAGTGGTGAATTGAATTTAGATTTCAATTCAAATATGTCTAATTTTTTTGTTGAATTATATTAAATTTAGGTTTGATTGGATTCATTTAATTTAATTGGGTTAGGTCAGTCCTAGAAGGATTCACTAGATAACCTAAGTTTTCACTTTAGGGTATTGAGCTTGATTTAATATTCGCTTTCAAATTTAATTATGATTTTAAATTTTGGTTTGATTCAATTCATTATTTTCAATGTAAAGATATAGCTAACCATTAAATGTAGTGCCTTAAGTGTCTACTTAAAGAGGCTTCTAATCAAAGATTAGAGATTCTAATTAGTAAAATTGGAATGATGTCAACCTTATCCAAAATGAGGTCAATAATGAAGATCACCTCTCTAGTTGATTTAGCCTATAATCTTATTTCATCATGTATGTAAGCAAATTTGTATACCTAATCCTTATCAATAAAATTGTGAGTCTAAAATATATAGAAATTGAAATATGGTTGTATGAGTTAGAATAATTCATGTTAATCATGATCCTAAAATTGGGTTAACTCTAGGTTCTTAGAATCTTTTCCTACATAAATAATAACCTAGCCACCTTGCATTACGTATGACTCCACATGATTTTAAAGAATAGGTGGTGTTAATGGAAGCCCACCTAGGTAGATTCTAAGTTCAAAATAGTGATAAATTTACATCCATTGGCGAACATGCAATATATAATAATTTCTATTCATTAGAATAGACTAGTCGCTAGCATATGCTAAAGCATTTTAAGTCCTAAGTTCTAAGGCTACTTGTTTCTACTATGTCATGAGTATATGGTGCTTAAAATTGTGGGGCGACACACAAATCTTAAGTACTAATTGAAATGATTAAGTACAACTTCAAAGAATGGTATAATACTATAAAGATAAATATATCATCCTACCAGAGTTTTTTATTTACCTTACATGGCTAAAGTAAGGCAATGTTTATTTTAAGCCAAGTTTTAAAGCTCACTTCATAGGCAAGCCCCCATAGTTAATTACATCTTAGAAAATAAGATTTCTTAAGAAAACTCTCAATTAAAGTGATTGGCTAACATCTCTATGGATTTTAAAGTTTGATATCAAAGGATTGGTAATTTTGGAAGTCGGAGAGTTTAAATAGGAAGCATTTTTAATAAAATCTATGAGAAAGAAAGTAGAAAGTACTTGTGAGACTAGAAAGTCTAGTAAGCACCTCAATCTATCATATAGTGAGGTTTAATATTTTAAAATAAAGAATTATGATTATTTAAGTTGATATTTCATTTAAAATCTAGGACTTATATTCCAACAACACAAAATTATGAAAATGGCTAAGAGTGATGATTTATAAACATAATAGAGGAAAAATAGGCTATCTCGTAACCTATGTCTAAAGTAGTAATCTAGAACAAACTAAGAGCTTGACTTAATTCTACTAAAAAAATAGGATATATTGGTTCACTTACACTAAAGAGAGTACACCTATCCTCACATCTAGACTTGTAACCACTTCAAGTGGATGCAAACTAACACCTCCTATGCTTTAAAATTATATAGCCAAGTCTTATAAATGCATGATAGTTATTCTATTATTTATTAGGAAAAGTCTAAGATCCTAAACTCACTCTCTAAGAGCCTAGATTATGATTGGTATGAAAATGTATTCTAAACTAATGCAATAATATAAAATATTTTATCCATTTTGACTTATTAATTTTGACTTAAGTTTGGGCAAGCAATTATGTCTATGTGCATGATGAAATAAGGTTATGTGCCAATCCATGAGAATGGTCTTCTTCACTCAATGGGTTGTTATCAATGGTCTTGCACTCCCTTTATTGTGCAATGATTGAAGATCCCTATATGCAAGGAGAAAAAGTAATATGCATGCATGATATTATCCACATTCATCACAAACCTATCACATCAAACTCAAATTTATTAATTAATTCTTATGGTCTTATAGTGAGGTTACGAGTTGTATTAATTTCAATTTGAAGTTATTTTTATAATTGGAAAGAAAAATTAATGTCCTAAAGAGCCTAACAAAACCCAAGCCACGCATCAAAACATCACTTTAAGAAATCTAACAAAAGCATGCAATTTTAGTGTAATCAAACATATCAATTAATCAATCAAATTAAAACAATAATTAAAGGTCAATGTGGTCGTTATATACACCTAAAAAAAAGTAGGTTGTTGAGTTCAACCAAGATACAACATATTACAATTACATAAATGAAATTAAAATAAGCTAGAGTCTTCATTTTCACTTGATCTTTCAAATCTTGGATCCTCCAAGCATTAAAGGCCCTCCCAAGTCTATATCATTTAACCTCTGATCATCTAAACCCCCATGGCTCTAACCCTATTATATCAAAATTACATTTAAAATTCCAAAAAATCCGAACTAACCTTGCAAAATAGATATTAGTTATAAAACACATACATATCAAGGCTTATATATCACACAATTAGGCTTAACACTCATGGGTGCTAAGCCCACCTATCTTAATGGGCTATACTAAAAGGGTAAGTACATACAAGAAAAATCATTAAATTTATTATTATTATTATTATTATTATTATTATTATTATTATTATTATTATTATTATTATTATTATTATTATTATGACCCCTTAATTAAGCACTTGTAGAAAATATCATTAGTCTAATAAATAATGTTCTATCATCTATACTAGAATACAAATAATCCTAACATCTAGTCTAAAATAGTACATCATAAAGCAATAAAAGTAATACATCATATCAAAATACAATCCTAACATAAGTCTAGGATTGGTGACTTATCAATCTAATGTGTATGCAAAGGTTAGTGTAGCAAGGCAAAGCTAAGTTTTAATGTTCAAGTTTTGATTTAAATGATAAATTTAAGTAATTAATCAAAGTGGTGACTTTGATTCAAATGATTAGTGATTTAAGAAGTGAGATTTTATTTTCTAAGTTTAATTTTGTTTAAATTAGAATTAGTTCTAAAGAGTATAAAAATCTATAAGTGTTACTTAAAATGAAACTTATTCCATCTCAATACCTTACCCTAAGGTTAGAGCTAAAGATGTATTTTATGATTTTTAGTTCTTCTTAAATGATGTGTGGTGTTTATTTTTTGGATATGTGTATGGGAGACACCACGCAGACCAGAGTGTATTTATTGAAGTATGAAATTGAGGTATGATGTACCATCTCAAAAGATAGAGACATCACCCTTCAATAGACCTAATCACCTAATAAGGACTCCTAAGGCATGATGGGTCTTTGAATATACTAGAGATTTTTCCTCTACTTTACATGGATGAACAAATTAGGTTTTATATTAAACTGGGTTCTAAAGTTCTTTATGAGAGCAAGCCCCATAGTTAATTACATCCTAAGGAAGGTGAGTTCTTCAAGAATACTCTCAATTAAAGTAAGAAATTATTATCTCCAAAGGTTTCAATGGTAAGACTATCAATAAATTGGCTATATTTGGAAAATCAATGGGATAGATCAAAAGGAGAAACTTATTAATGAGGCCAAAGAAGATGAGTAGGGAATGCACATGATACTAGAAAACCTAGTGAGCATTCCAATCTATCCCATAGTTGGGCTTTATATGCTTAAAACTAAAGGGAATTATGTATTATTGACCCCTTAGTTAAGCACTAGAAAATATCGTTAGTATAATAAATAATGTTCTACCATCTAAACTATAACACAAATAATCTTAACTTCTAGTCTAAAATTGTACATCATAAAGTAATAAAAGTAATACATCATATCAAAACACAATCCTAACATAAGTCTAAAATTGTACATTGGTGACCTATCAATCTAATGTGTGTGCAAAGGTTAGTGAGGCAAAGCTAAGTTTTAATGTTTTTGATTTATATGATAAATTTAAGTAATTAACCAAAGTGGTGACTTTGATTCAAATGATTAGTGATTTAAGAAGTGAGATTTTATTTTATAAGTTTAGTTTTGTTTAAATTAGAATTAGTGCTTTAAAGAGTATAAAAATTATAAGTGTTACTCAAGATGAAACTTATTCCATCTCAATACCTTACCCTAAGGTTAAAGCTAAAGATGTATTTTATGATTTTTTTAGTTCTTCTTAAATGAAGTGTGGTGTTTATTTTGGATATGTGTTTGGGGAAACCATGCATCTAAGGGTATACTTATTGAAGTGATTAGGTATGATATTAAGATATGATGTACTATCTCAAAAGATAGAGGCATCACCCTTCAATGGACCTAATCACCTAATAAAGACTCTATGGCATGATGGGTCTTGAATATACACGAGATTTTTCCCTACTTTACATGGATGAATAAAGTAGCATTTATATTATCCGAGTTCTAAAGTTTCCTATGGGGCAAGCCCCCATAGTTAGTTACATCCTAAGGAAGGTGAGTTCTTTAGGAATACTCTCATTAAAAGCAGGCAATTATTATCTCCAAAGATTTTGATGATAAGACTATCAATAAATTGGCTATATTTAGAAATCAATTGGGATAGATCAAAAGGAGAGACTTATTATTGAAGCCAAAAGAGATTAGTAGGGAATGTTCATGATACTAGAAAATTTAATGAGCATTCCAATATATCCTATAGTTGGGTTTTATATGTTTGAAATTGAAGGGAATTATGTATTTGAGTTGAAATTTTATTAGAAAGCTAAGACTTATAATCCTACAATACATGATTATGGAAATACCTAAGAAGTGAGGATTTATACTTGTACCCCAAAGAAAAATAGCTACTGATCCCAATCTAGGGAGGTTTAGTAAGAGCTAAAACATGACCGAATATAAGCAAAATGGGCATAAGGTTTACTACCACAAGAGAGGGTAAACCACCATTTAGACTTATAATCACCTAGAGTGATAGCCAAGAAACTCCTCCTACGCTTTAAAATCATGTAGGCAAGTCATTTTGCAAGATAGTTAGGTTATTATTTAGAAAGAAATTAAAATCCTTAAACCCATTCTCTAAGAGACTAGAGATGGTGGTATGAGCAATGACTTAGTCTAATGCAAATTTTTTTAAATTTTATTGAATTTTGGACTCTTCATTTTGACAAAGGCCATAAAATTTCTTATGCCTAAATGCATGATGAAATGAGATTATGGGCTAAATCGAGAGAAAGAGGTATTTTCCACCAAAGAGGAGACCCTCAAAGGTCAAGTCTTCCCTATCATGCAAGGATGGAAACCCTCTCTTAGGAGTGAAGTAATATGAATGCATGATGTTAAACATATAACATTCAGCTAAGGGGTTGCTAAATCTTTTAATTATTTTGATTTAATGCCTAGGCTTTATATGAGATTATGAATTATTTAAAATTTTAGTTATCGATTATAGTTGGGGTAGAAAAAATAAATTTTCCTAAGAGCCTAATCGATCTAGGCCACACATTAAATCATCATTCATAAAGAAACTATGAAGAAAGCATGTTATTTCTAATGCATAATTAAACAAAATATCAAACATTTTATAAATCTAATGCAAAAGAATAAAAGGTTGGTGCTCATGTGCCACCATACAACTTGAAAAGAGAAAATGCCAAGCTATAACCTTATACAACCCAAAATATGAAAGAATAATTACAATTTACAAATGAATAAATGTTATGAAGAATCTTCTTATCTTCATTCTTTATATCTCCTTCATTTCTTCATTTGGATGTGCTTGCTTCAAAGACATCACAAGGCTCCCATGACAAAGCCTTCTAGCCACCGCTCATCCTAATCCCCATAACACTAATCATAATTTTGAATACAAAATTACATTAAAAATAAGAAAAGTAAATCTAACTACACCAGAAAATAAGTGTTAGCTAAACACACCACACAACCCAAACAGTTATATATATTTTTTGGACTTAGCACCTTGCACTTGGGTAACTAAACCCACTTATCCTAACTTGAATTATTCTTAGGGGTTTAAGCAACCTACAAAGAGAGCATTTATATTTATTTTAAGCCCTTGAGCACAATCACATGCAAAAAATATGATTAGGCTAATCACCTATCATCCAAATAAATATACACTTTAATATTTAGTCTAAAATAATACATCACAAAATAAAATGTACTTCAACCATGCATCGCCCTAACATAAAGCTAAAAGTGGTGACTTAATCTAAAGTGTATGTTAAGGCTTTGTGGTATATCCTAACTAGGCATTAAGGTTATGATTTTCTAAATGTGAAAGTAATTCAATTTAAAGGGTGGTTTCACTTCAAGTGGTTTAGTGGATTTGAGAATTTCATTTAATATTTTCTTTTGTTTCATTTGACCTAAACTTAGAAACTAAGTGTTATAAAGAGAAAGAGAATTGCTCTCTTCATCCCTAACCTAAGTCACTTCTAAAGCATATTAATTAATAAGTTCTCCTTAGTGAAAGGCTTATTACATATTTTAAATTAATTTAAGTTAAGGTTCACTTTAAGTGACCTCATTCAATAAGAGAGGCATATTAAGATTGATTGGAATGAATTACTATCACATGAAACATGTGAATTCATTTCCTTCCATCATATGTAACTTGCATATGATTAAATCCTAAATATACCTACACACACAATATGTCTTAGCACACTTAAATGATGGATGTAAGCATAGACATTTGGAATTTGGATGGTTCATTTGATTGAATTATTTTATCATATTAATTTAAAGCTCTACCTAAATTCTTATATAAAATTACATAGGAATGAAATTAAATAGGTACATGTCTTTGTTAACTAGGAAAGTGAGTTAATCAAATGACCTTGGGCTAGCTAAAGCCTTATGTTCCTGTGGATGTCTAAACTATATACCCATTACATTCAAACCTATGTAAGTTTATACACATGAACATAAGAAAGAAGACTTTAAGCCATATAATTAATCAATTCAATCACTTTAACAAATATGAATGTATATCTTTCTTAGTAGAAAAGGGATTTTCATTCATTAGCCAAATGCAAATACAAGTGTATAAAAGTTTTAAGGATACTTCACCATTGTTAAACAAGGGGAGTGAGGTAAAACCTCCTTGGGGTAAAGCCTTGCTCCCAATGAGACTAGATATACTCACTACTCAAATACATATGAATGTACAAATAACTATAAGAATGAAAGAAAACATGCAAAAGTTGTATTTGATTTAATTGAATGAAGATTTTCATTCATTAGCTAAATGCATATACAAGTGTATAGAAGTTTTAAGTAGATACTGCCATTGTTAAACCAAGGGAATGAGGTAAAGACCTCCTTGGGGCTACATAAAGCCTGCGTCCTGAATGTCTAGACTAAATATACCCACTACTCTTAAATACACATGAATGTACAAATATATACAAGAATGGAAAAATCATACAAAAGTTGCATTTGATTTAATTTGATCAACTATACATGTGAGCTAAGTTCTATCTAGGTTCTAACATAGAGGTACATAGGAATGAATCTAAACAAATGTTATCTCTTTTCAAATGAACTATACACTTGTTAACATTCAAACCTTATATAAATCTATGAAGGTTGAAGAAAGAGAACTTCATATCACATATTCTAAGATTAAGGCACATGCAAGCTTATGAATGTTTATAATTATATCACTCCATATATTATAATTGACTTGTATGCTTTTAAAAATAATTTTTAATTTAATAGTGATAGCCACACATATTTTTTATTTAAATCAACACATGCAAGTTTGACATGAAAGAAATCATTTCATTTAATTGATTTTTTTTGAAAAGACACATGCATGACTACAAGTGAATGCAACATTTAATATTATTGAAAAGAAATAAAGGAACATAAGCACATGATTTCATTCAATCCAATCAATTCCTAAGGATAATCATATTAAATAAACTCATTTAATGTAAACCAACACTTCTTAATGTCACTTTTAATTTCATGTTTAATTTGATTTAAGAAATACAAGAAAAGGTTTGCTAATCCTAATCTCATTCCCCATGTGTGAGTTAATTTGATTTAATGAAAAGTAATTAGGTTGATTTTATAGATTAATTAGGTTAAGGTATGAATTAAATTAATTAATTAATCTCTTACATATGTTACCTTAAGATAATTAATCAAATGATTATGAGGCAATGTAATATGCAAATGAATTGAAAAGTAGATAGGAGTGCTCCTATGAAATGAAAGGGGTCTAAATTAGCTCACAATCATAAATTAATTAAGCTTAAGGAACTTACTTAATTACTTTTATAGTTTTCTCACATGTGCTAACAACCATAATTTCATTAAACCTCTTTAGATTATCAACACCTAAAGGACTAACCTCTGAATTAATTAAGGAAAATTAGATCCATTTTAAACAATAATTAAGTTAACTAAGTAATTAATTAGTTAATTAAATTATAATTAATTTCTCTTGAAAAGTAAAGGAAATTTATGAAAAGACTAAAAAAGATTCCCCAATCACATTCCCTAAACCTCCCTATGTAATCATTGACAAATGAGTTTAATTAATTAGGTAATTTCTTTCCATGCATAATTAATTTATTAAGTTGGGAAGGTAAGTAGGGCTTAATCAATCAATTTGCCAAATTAATCAACCAATAAATTGACAAAAAATCAAGGAGGCAGGCCATCCTCAGTAGAAAACTTCAAAACTTTGAAACCAATTGGATGATTAATTATGGAGTAATTGGGTTAATTAAGTTTTCAATCAAATCCTAATTAAGTAAAATCACTATTCAAAATTAATTCAGGATTATTTTTGATTTCCTCCGTAATACCTTTAAAATGAGCCCTCATTTATATTTTTAGATTTTTCTACAATTAATTATGAAATATCAAAGTTTTAGCCTTAAAACTAATTAAATAACCTAATTAAGCCTTAATCCGCCGGCATCACGCATCCGATGCGTGCTTTCCACGGCACCGCAAGATTGACTATTTAAGTAGTCACATTCACTGACTTGGATGGCGGGGACGCTCATGGGCCATCCGATCTAAGATCGACGCCACAATCAAACTTACTGGGGATTAAATAGTGAATTTAATGAGATTTGGTTAGAGTCATTCATTCCAATCACATGGAACGGATGGCCCTTGATCTCTTTCTATGAGGAATGAATGACGTATCCACCATGGATCGCCGATCCAGCTCACCCAAGCTCAAATTCATTCCAAACTCAACCCATACCTTCATGTGAAGGATCCACAAAGATCCAACGGTTAGGATGGGCTCACATGTGAATTCGCTCACAAAAGACCAACCCATTTTAAGCTAATGGGTTTTAATGAAAATACCTCAGGAGCTAAGATCAGCGATCAAGACGCTTGAGGAAGCTATAGAGATGAGGCCCTGTTGAGTAACAATTGGACTAGTTCCACCCAGATTGCTTGGAAGGCCAAGGATCAAGCTTTAGAGCCTTAGTCTTGATTGAAGTCCCTCCTAGTTGATTTGAAGCTTGGGAAATGACTTGGGTAGCTTCAACAAGGTGCGTGGAAGGTGTGTGTAAGAGTAATTGAAGTTTGGTTGAGAAATGAAGAAGTTGGAATTAGATGTGACTCCCATATTTCAGTTTCATATGGGAAGAGGAATTACAAGTGGGAAAGGCTTGGAAATTCTCTAAGGAGTGCTAGGGCATTTTGTTTCACTCTTAGGAGCTCAAATGAATCAAACGCCTGAACTGGTTTGAATTGAGGGGTATATCCCTCAATTTGTCGAGGTGGACGGATGAGATTTTCTCCTATTTTTTGGTCACCACACCGAGTAGAGTGGTTGCCATCATGTCCATGTGGCTCAATTTGGTTGGAGGAATACATGGGAGGTGGCTTAAGGTGGGATGTGGGCTGATGGCTTCTTCCCTTGTCCCTTGGGTCTTCATCTTGTAAGTGAGGTGAGTGGTCCATGACTAGCCCACTTAAGGTGGGCTAGGTGGCTTAGGTGATGCCTCATTTAGGTGTTTGATGACTACCAAGAATGAGGGGAGAGTGGACTTTACCAATTTTGGTAAAATCTCAAATGGGGAGGCATATCCAAGGGGATTTGCTTTGGGTTTGGGCTGGTTTTGGGATGACCTAGGATGGGTTTGCATTGGGTTTGGTTAACTCCCAAAGTCCCATGGGTTGGTTTCAAGGGTTTTGGCTGATTTTGGTCATATGGGTTCAATTTGGGTCATGTTGGGTTAGGTTGACCAATTGGTAAAATTGGGTCAAACCAAGACCTAGTTATGTTCAAATAATGATTTGAAGAGTTTTAATTCAATTGGTTTCAATCAATTTGGCCTAGGTTTGATTTTGGCTCATTTGGATTCATATAGGTCAAATGGGCTAAGTTGACCAATTTGATCAAATTGGCCAAATTGATTTGGGTTGGGTGTTTGTTCAAGTTTAATTGGTTGATTAAAAATGATTGCCTTGGTTTGAATTAATTTAGATTTAATTTAGATTTTGGTCAATTTAACCTTTAGGTCAATTTGGGCTAGGTTGGTCAATTGGGCTAGGTTGGGTTCAATTAACCAAATTGGAGCTTTGGTCAAGTTCAACAATGAATTTGGAGTGAACTTGAGCCATTAGTTACAATCAATTTTGATTAGATCATGGTTTGACCTATTTTGGCCTTTTAGGTCAATTTGGGTCAACCTAGGTCGAATGGCCAATTGGGTTTGGTTAAGCTCAATTGATGGTCAAGTCATATTCAAACATTGACATGTTGGTGTGAATAAATGGTTTCAATCAATTTGGTGGAGGATTAGTTTTGACTACTTTGGGTTTCATATGGGCTAAAGGATTAGTTTTGACTAGTTTGGGTTTCATATGGGCTAAGGGTTGACTTGGTCAAATGACTAAGTTGACTTGGTTTAACCCAATTCAAGATAATTGATCATCCGGGTGATTGTTGATCATGATATGAGATTTGGATGGGCTTGGTTCAATCCAATTTGGGTTGGATTAGAACTTAGTTCAAAAGGTCCTTTAGGCCACTTTAGGTCAAGGACCTAAATTGGTCAATTGGCTTGATTTTGGCTCAATTCAAGTTTAGTTGAACTTATACATGAGCTACGATTGAACTATAAATTCAACTACAATCAATTTGGATTCCAATGGATTTTGGCTCATTTGAAGTTTTCAAGTTAAATGGGCTAACTTGGGCTTGACTTGGGTTGACTTGAGTTTGGTTTGATAATTGCGGTTTCATTTATATTTGGATAGATGCTTGAAGGAATGATCTATTCAAGAGAAAATCCATTGGTTTTGACTTGATTTGGATAAGATTTGGCCAAGTTGAAGAAAATGGATTAAAGGGCTTGAGTTGGGTTTTGGTTTGATTTGTATTTGGTTTTGGCTATTTGAATTTATATCTCATTTATATTTGGGAATATAAATGAAGATATAAATGATTCATGAGAAAATTAGTTGAGTTTGGAGTGATTTGGAAGAAATTTGACTATGCTCATGGAGGTAGGTCAAAAGGTCTTAAGTAAGAAATTGATTTAGTTTTTTTTCATTGAAATGTGGGTTTCATTTATATGTGTGCATATAAATGAATATGTAATTGATTTAAAAGAAACCAATTGATTTTGGGTTTATTTGAATGGGATTTGGCCAAGCTTAAAGAGGTAGGTCCATATGGCTTAGAAGGGTCTTTGGATTTGGATTTAGTTTGGTTTAGTTTTGCTCATTTGGGTTTATATTTCATTTATATTTGTGAATATAAATGAAGATATAAATGATTCATGAAGGATGAATCAAATTTGGGTTGAATTGGGTGGAGATTTGGAATTCAATCATAAGGTTTATGAAGAATTTTGGACTTCAATTTGATCATGGGATCGAATCATTTGAAGTTGGATTGGAATTGGAATTTGATAGTTTGATTGAAGGATTGAATTGATATTTGAGAAAATTAAATGTAATGTATCGGATTGCTTTGAATATGGTCAAGGCTAAGTCCATAAGTTGAAATCGAAGGGCTTAAGAATGGTTTTGAATTTGAGTTTGATCATGGATTTCAATCAAAAGATTTGGAATTTAGATTTGGAATTGGAATTTGAATTGGGATTTAAAATTTGGTTTGAGATTTGAGTTTGTATTGGATTGGAGAAGGTGCATATGGATTAGGTTTAGGCCATAGGGTGGATGATTCCCTTAAGTCTTAAGGCATAGCCTAATCCTATGATTAACCCTTCTAAGTCTCTAGGCTTAGGTTAAGTGTCCACCTAATCACTAGAAGTGTCTTGAGACTAAGAAACTCTTGTGTCTATAAGTGTCCTAGATCTAAGATGAGGAGGTTGAAGACTCACTCTAAAGTGAGGTCAACATAAAGCATTAAGACTTTTATTAATCCTTAAGTTTGGATAAAACTTAAATAAACTTATATCCTCATGAGAGATACTTTGAGACTAATAGGCATAAGGGATGACATACTTAATGATATTCTTTAACCCTTTATCACTTTAATGACTCATTTTATTTAAAATATTTAATTTTATCGCTTTAAATATTTTTTTTTGATTATTTTGATTATTTGATTTTGATGTAATTATACATTTATTCTACAACTTTAGTATTTTAATTCAAAATAATTATGTAGTAACCTATCACTCTAATAATTCAATTTTAAATAAACCCAATTTGGTCAACCTAACTTACCCTTACTAGCCTAATTTGACCTAAAGGGTCAAATTGAACCAAATCATTCTCTAATCCAAATCAATTTAAACCAACACTTTCAATCATTTTCAAATGATCAATCAAACATAAACCAACCCTCCATTCAAACCAATTTGGCCAATTTGACCAAATTGGTCAACTTAACCCATTTGTCCTAAATGAAGCCAAATGAACCAAATCCAAATCCACTTAACAATAAATCAAACCAATTGCACCAATACATTCTAAATGATAAATTGAACTCACCCAAACCATTAGTTTGACCTAATTTGACCAATTGGTCAACTTAACCTAATTTAACTCAAATTGACCCATGGGTGAAATTGAGCCAAACTAATCAAACTTGGCATGACTCATCATTGGGTCACCATGGGCTAGCAAAACCAAACTCATGGTTAACTTCGATTTGGGTCAAACCCATTAAAACCTCCAAATGGGACAAAATCCCCATTTGGGTGGGTTCTAACTCCCCACCCCATGGACCACCTTTGGCTCTACTTGGATAAGAGGACCACTTACCCAACCTAACTAAGGTTGTTGGGCTCAACCTTTGTCCATGAGAAGGTGAGTTCACCCATGACCCTCCATTGGTCCACCTAAGGAGGGCTATACACCCCATGCCACCATTCCACTCCTCTCTCTCCTGCACATTTCACCACCTACCCCAGTGGATGGCTGCCAAATGGTGAGCTAATCTCAACCCTTAGTTCAACTGGGTGGATGGTATACTTCTCCCCAAGGATTCAAACATCATGAGCCCTTCCTCGAGCATTACATCACGAGACCTTCCCCACGAGCTCCTCTTGCATTCCAGTCGAGACCAACCTCAAACTAAAGCGAGCCTTGTCTATCCAAACTTCTCAACACTCCATAAAACCCAAATTAACTCTTTTCACCCTTCACTCTCTAACGAGTCAAAATGAATCATTTCCCAAATGATTTGATCACCGGCATCCCCAAACCATCTCGATGAGTTTTCCATTACATTTGGTCCATAGCAATTAATGAGGGTGATCTTCTCAAGGCTTCATCTCTTCAAGATAAAGCTACCTCTATCAACGGACCACACCCTAGCTCAGAGGTAAAATCTAGAATCCATAGATTTTCCTCAGTATTGGTCTTTTCTAAATTAAAGTGTGATTTCATGCAATTTCTACAATAGGATCCCTTTAGATTTTCTCTTTGATCATTTTGGAGTCAATTTTGCCATCAATCGAGCTCTCGGTGAGCTCAGAAGTAGAAGGTGGGCGATGTTCATCTTGCGTGCTTAGGGAATGACGAATCATCAATTTGTTCAACGTGATTAGAATGGATGATCATGATTAATTATGCTAGAATTTTTGATTTAATCCTTTTGAGACCACAAGATTAATCTCGGTCATTCGATATTGGATGGATGAAACCACATCCGTCAAGTCATCTCTATTGGATGTTTTAAATAACCAATACAATGGTGCCACGTTGAAAGCATTGTCATCGATTCATGTGGTGTGGCATTTTAAGTGGTAATTAGGCATTAAAAATATAATTAAATGGCCATAACTTTAAAAATCACAACTAATTATACAAAAATCCCAAAAAATACAAATAAATTTATTTTGGAAAGGTTTGATAGAGGAGAATCTAAGAAAAATAAAATCTCTAATTTTTGTTAGGAATATTGCTTAATTAAGATTTAAAATTTAGGCTAATTACACTTAATTACTTGGCTAATTGATCCCAAATTTGGCTAGATGATTTCATGGGATGTCCTTTGCCTCCCATGATTTTTTTTAAAATTATTAGTCATGTAATTTAAAGAATTTGAAATTTTAAATCATAATTACATTAATCTTTAATATTTGTTAAAAGTGCTAAATAATGAAAATTAAGTCATTAATGATAATTAATCACTATAAATAATGGGAATGGTGAGGGAAATAATTACAATCTCTTTCCTAATTATTTCTTTAAATGCATTTCCTAAGAGGGTTAATTAACACATGTAATAATAGGGATTAATTAGGAGAATTAATGATGAAATAAAAACAAATTAAACTAATGATTAGTTCATATAATTCAAATATAATTCATGGGTTTCCCATTTATGTGTTCAATAATGTAAAGTCATTATGGAATTTGTGGTTGACCCATTGGTGTGGGAAAACTATAAGAGTACTTAACTTAGATTAATTCCTTCCTTAATCTAATTATCTCTTAAGTGTGAGCCTAATTGCATTAGATCCCTCTATGTGTATTACAAGTTTTAATTTCTCATAAGCATATCATTGAAGGCTCATAACTAAGTAGTTAATTAAATTAAAGAAGCTTAAGGAAGGATAATTAAATTTATTGCTTAATGACTTGAACTTAATCAATTAGCCCACAATCTTATTTCATCATTTAAAAGATGTCATTATCCCTATACATGATATGATTTAGTGATTTAGGACTCTAGCTTCCAATTAAATAACAGCTTAGATATTATGCATTTTACATAAGACAAATTTACATGGTTTTAAAAGCGTAAGTGGTTTAAAGAAGTTACCTGTGATTGTAAGTCCTAAAGAGTCGGGATGGGTTTATCTATTGTAAAACCACTATATCCTCTATTTTAGACTTAACTTCGTGCTTTTAGTTTATGCTACAACATCCTAAATTTAGGTTACGAGACTATTTGTTTCCTCGGCCTATGAGTATAAGTCGACCTCTTAGGCATTTTCATGATCTTGTGTTGATGAATTATAAGCCTAGCATTCTAATAAAATTTCAACTCAAATAAAAATAAACTCTATCTTTCAAATATATAAAGCCTCACTATAGGGTATACTAAAGCATTCACTAGGTTTCCTAGTATTATGAGTGCTTCATACTTATCCTCTATGGAATTCATATATAAGCCTTTCCACTTGAAATCTCCTACTTGATTTTCAAAATACCAAATCCTTTGATAGTCTAGCTTTAAAATCTTTGGGATATTTATTAACTTTTTTAATCGAGAGATTTCTTAGAAAATCCTATTTCCTAGGATGTAATTAACTATGGGAGCTTGCTTCCATAGGAACTAAAGAACGACATAAAATAAACCACATTTACATTTTCATGTAAAGTAGGGAAAGAACACTGCATATACAAAGGCCCATCTACCTTAGGAGTCCTTATTAGGTGATTAGGTCCACTTGTAGGGTGATGCTTCCATCTTTCAAGATGGTACCTCATACCTTAATGTCATATACAATCACTTCAATAAATACCCCTAAAATGGTGTGTGTCCCAATGACTCCAAATTATAACACCATAGCTATCAATAGTCTAAGAATGATCCTCAAAGTCTCTTATTCTCATATATGGAGGGAAGGCAATAGATCGATGATCTACCTACAATGCATGGAGCATAGCATCAAATCCTCTCCTCTAGGCACGACAAAGAACTAAGCTTACTTATACATAGTGACAAGTTAGGCCACCCATACATTAGAACAAGATACTTGTAACCACCTCCCCACTTTTTTTGTCTTTTGGATTATTGTAATCAATAGAAATCAATAAAATTTTCCTCTTTATTAAAAAAAATTTGGCAGGCTCTCATTTTGGTTAGCCACTCCTGAAAGGGTTAGTTCTATACTCACCTCACATGGGTATGACTATCTTTTGTTCCCTTCTTGGAGCATGGTATGAAGAGGTAAGAGCATAGGTATTTGGGAGTTTCTTAGAGTTAAAGGCCTCATCGTAACACAACACCGGCATAAGACAACATCATAGAGGTACGATGTCTCTTCTTTCTTTCTTTTTATCTTTTAATATATTACATGTTTTTTAGCATATGCATGACATTTGGATTTAATTCATGATAAATACTACACTTGGTGAGCAGGTTAGGCACGGAGATACTACCCCAGCAAAGAAGCGACTAAAGATTCTTCCCTTAGTTTTATTGAGGTAACTTTACCAACTTCGTAGACAAAAGCACAATCAACCTATAGATCTCACTTGATCATCAATTGATTGGTCAATGAGTCTACATCAATGATGACTTTTAACCATCGATAAAGTACTATAGATGTTAGTTAGTACTTGATACATTGTTAAGGACTTTGAGTAGCCATCAAGAGCACCGGTCTTTGACATTAATAGCTCAAATTTGTACTACTTCTTTTGAAGTTACTCTTCCCCAAAGAATGCTACTCTATCCACTATCTTGGAGAGATTTTAAGGTGTCATACAAAGTAATGCCTTGTTAAGTTAGCACACAACCACAAAGCTTACGATTATGAGGATAATAGAGTGCTTTGTCACGCACTAATTTAAACCGATCCACCTTGTTCAACTAAAATTTTTATTTTATCCACCATATACCCCCACACACACACACACACACCCCTTTTACTTGCACTTTTACATTTGTTACTCTACTTTGTACTATAATTTTATAATTACTTCTTTATGAGATCTACTTTCGCATCTGTCATGAATCCATGTAACAAGCGTATGTAGAACTATAGCTTGATGGTTCTCGAGGATGTGATCTCTAAACTTACTTTAAGATCACTAGAGTCATTGGACTACTTCGTGTCATACACCAATGCCCTTTTAACTCGCACTAGTTTATAGGAAGAGGTTCTCAATCTTGGAAGGTTCTCTATAAGAAGGAAGAGTTCTTAATTCACGATAAGGTTAATCGATTGTTCACTCCAACACTTCACTAAGACCTATGGGAGCGGGTTAGAATCTATAAAGAGGCTACTAATTTGGTACATGATGAGTTTAAGAAGAGCATCAAGGCCTTACAATGCCACCACTAGAGATTGATTGATGCTACTTCATAGTTAGATAGACTACCTAGATTAAAGAATTATGGTGGGACCTCATAAGTGTGATATCCTACAAGTTAGACTTACACGCTAAGTAGGGTCGGATGGTATAAGCTATAAAGTGGGAGCACTATATCTACTAGGTATACCAATCGAGCCATGGTAGACATTGAGGCTACTTTGATTAGAGTTGTTGAGGCTTTACAATTAGCTAAGAGTAAGCATGAGTCAGGCTTTTTTTCAATGTGGCTTTAGAGGATCTGTTGAGGCTTCCTTAATGTGCTTTTCTTCTATTTTTTGTATTAGATCCATGTACCACTTTACTGTATTAGCAATAAATGAGCATTTTTCCCACTTTTTTATACTATACTTGTGGCTTCATATATTTATTTTTGCATGTCTTTGCGTACTTTTGTTTGGCTACTAGTATAGTCTATGGATAGAAACATCTTTTTGATCTTATTTACATTCATCGAGTTAGTTAGGATAATTTTTGGGTTTGAATCACTTGAATATATCAAGTCAAGTCATCTTTGGGTAGAACAACTATTATCATCAAACTATCAAGTGGGGATCTACCACTATGGCCATTTCTTGTGGTTTGTTGAGTGTGAAGAGCTGTCAATGACTCATCCATATTTGGGTTTATTGAGTCAGTTAGGACTTGCTTAAGTTCTAGACTTGAGCTATGGGAGGGCTTATGCTTTCTCAACCTAACAATATCAAAGCTCACAAATTTAAAACTCCCTCACCGGACCTTTTAGAACTATGGCAAGCATAGAAGATGAATCATTGAACTATAGAATTACCTTGCATGCAACCTATTTGGAAGTATATTTTTAGTATTTTGAGTAATTGAAAATATATTTAGTATTGACATGTTGAAATGCTCGATAGGGATCTTGACTTGAAGTACAATGTCTACTGAAGGATCTTGACTTATAACATGATGTCAACACAATGAAAAAAATGTCCCTTGTCTTATAAGGGAAATTCTAAAGCACTTTAAAAGAACTTTAGAATAAAATTTAAATGAATATAACAACATTCAAGTTGATATATTTGGTCTCAAATCACTTAAAACATAAAATTAAATTCATCTACACATTTAAATTAAACATGCCCTCTATCTTGTAGGTGGATTTTCATGTTGCTTTGGAAATTTCTTATTGTCTTTTATTAATGGTCAACTTTTTTTTTTTTATTTATATGATCTAGTAGATTTCTCAATCAATAATTATATATATTTCTTTATGGATCTTGGCATAAAACATAATGCCAACCAAAATAAATGTAAAAATGTTCATCTTACATGGGATTTTGTCTTCTCGAGAATATATTTATCACATGAAATACTTCTTCAAATACTAACTATTGATTTGATACATTAGTCCTTCACCATTTAAGTTAATGAGTTGGTAAGCTCCTCCTTGATATACTCTTTCAATGATGGGCACTCTCAATTAGACTCAAATTTGCTAATGATTTATTGATTAGGGATGATTGGCCTTCTTAGCACCATGACCAATTCTCCTTTTGAAATATTTAAGATTGACCGTATGGTTAAAATCTCTAAACATCTTTGCTCAATAAATCTCTAGATTTTTATGAGCTTGCAATCTAACATCATTAAGCACGTTGAGCTTCTACATTCTCAAACAAGTATTTTGATCTTCAATTAGATTATATTGGATTGTTATTCAAAGTGATGGTAGCTCAACTTCAAGTGAAAGAATTGCTTCAATTTCAAACACCAATGAGTAAGGAGAGGCTTTAGTTCAGTTACATACGTAATTCGATATGCCCATAACACCTATATTAGTTTGGTATGTCATTCTCTTATATTCTTAGTGAAAATTTTTTTAAGCATCACGAATAATATTATGTTGAAGGCTTCTACTAATCCATTTGTCTTTAGGTTATTTATTAAAAAGTATCGTCAATCAATTTTGATAATCAATGAACTTGTAAATCTTTATGCTTCTAAAAGTTGGTTGTCTAAAATAATTTAGTGTGGCACTCTAAATCTATAGATCATAGTATATGTGAAGAAGTTAACCACTCAATCCAGTAACTTCATTAAATGAAGCAATTTTGGCCCATTTAGAGAAATAGTTGGTCCCTGTCATGATGAAGTGATGACTAGTTGATGATGATAGATCAATAACTATAACAATGTCTATTCCGACGACATTAAAATTATTAAGATGATATTATATGGTGTAATGGATTTGGTGGTAAATACATTATACCACCATGTATTTTACACTTGTATCATTTCTTAGCATGAGCAATATAATAACATACCATAGATGGCTAGTAATATCGCATTATCTTAATTTTCACCACCATCTTGAGACCTAATTGTCATGCACCACGAGCCTTAATTGATGTATGTACTTAATATTGTAGCCACATCGCTCGAAGAATCTATGATATAAAGATTATTAACAAAGGCTAACGCAACATTCTCTTTTCAATTTGAGTGCTAGTGATTTATTATTTTGTAATTTTCCTCTTTAAAGTAATCAATGAAGAGCAATCTCGAATCAACTGGCTCTTTGACCATGAAGACTTGATTATTTTTTTAAAGCAATGTCATCGAGCTCTTCTTAGTATAACTCCTTTTGATCTTAGGGAGGATGAGGAGCAATCTAAGTCACATCTACTAGCTCTAATTTGATAATCCCTCTGTATGGGGATTGTAACTTTGTTGGCTCTAGAACTCATTGAGTGGATATCGATCATGGCATAATCACCATTCATACTTGCAATCTCCTTCGCTAGTCTTGCTAAGAAATCTACTTTGCTATTTTCAAATTAAGAAACTTGAGTTAGTATGGCATTTGATATTTGCTTTATAAGGTCAAGAACTCATATTTGATAGAAAGCTAACTTAAGCTTGTTGATTTAATAAATCGAGCACTTGATTTATAATAAGTTGAGAATCACCAAAAATATGCAAGTTTTGAATGCATATAAAATAGCTACTTCAAGGCCACCACCGGTGCTTCATAATCAACTTGATTATTGATTCTTAGTTGCCAACCTATATGATCATCTTATTATCCATCTTTCTAATGCTATGAAGATGATGTCAATGTCCGCTCTTACCTTTAGAGATTTGGAGGTTGGGCGTTCATTGATGAGGCTCCATTGAAGTATATTTTCTAAATCTGTGATTTTTTTATCATGAATGAGCATGATTTTTCATCAAACATGTCATCATTAAGCGGAGTCAAGAATGGATGTGTAGCAAGAAAATATGCTAAGATTTGTCCCTTCACGCTTTTTGTGGAATATTTGTGATGTCAAATTGTAAGAGCGATTGCCCATCGCCAAGTGACTTGTCGATGCTAGTCTTATTATTAAGAACTTTAGTAGATCGATCAAAGAGATGAGAATAATTTTATAAGATAATATGTAATGGAAAAACTTCGACAGAAAAGATCAATGCTAATCAATGCTTCTCAATTGGAGTACCTCATTTACGCTCCTAACCTCCAATTGATATAATAGAGTGGATTTTTTTTCCTTCTTCATTACTTGCACCAAAGAATGCTCTAAGTGACTCTTCTAATATAGTTGTATACGATAAGTGGCTTCCTCAAGATTGTTGTTATAATAATTATTGGATTCACTAAATAGTTCTTGATGTTGTAAAAGGCTTATTGCATTCCTTATCTCATTTGTATATAGCATTCTTTTTCATCATCCTTTCAAATGGTCGATAGCATCTTGATAAGTTTGATATAAATCGTCAAATAAATGTAAGCTATCCTTGGAAATAATGATGCAAACTCTTCAACATAAGCATTTTAACAATTGCCTTGATTTAAGATCAATCTCAATTCATCTATGATGTACACTATATCTAAGAGATTTTCTAAGAAATCTTATATACACATTTGAGGGGATTCATTTTGAGACCATGCTTTTTTATTCTCTCAAATAAGATTTTGAGGTCTTCAAAGTGATTTTCATGATCTATACTCTTGATCATCAAATCATTAATGTAGCACTCCACCTTCGTTAAATTAACTCATTAAAAATATGCATCATAACACCCTCGGTATGTAGCCTAATATATTTTTATGCCAAAGGGCATGATCGTAGCAATAGATGATATTAGGTGTTTTAAAGGATGCATATTCATCTTTGGGCACCATCTTAATCTGATTATATCTTAATGATTCTTCCATAAAATAATATATCATAATTGGATGTATTGTCAACCAATAATTTTGATATATGGAGTAGAAAATCATCTTCTAGGTAGGCTTTATTGAGATCCAAATCTATACATATATGAATTTGGTCATTTCTTCTTCTTCTTCATAGGCACTTGTTTGCATAAAAGAAATACAAATAATAAATTATTTGGATACAATGCCATGATGCTATGAGCATCACATCGCAACACTAAAATAGTTCTTCCGTAAGGATAACTATTAGTTGTTGGCAAGATGGTTTGGCACAATGATGTCGCCTGTCGAGGTACCGCGTGACCATGATCTGTAGTTTAAAGAAGCAAGAAAGAACCATCGCTCCCACCCCATGACTACCCAAGGGAGTGGAGGGAACGTTATTGGGAGGAAAAGCCCCACTAGTAGAAAGAACTCTATAAAGGGGAAAATTGCTTCCCCTTTTCTTCTAATTCCCATCTCCACTTGTTGACTAATTCTCTCTAATTTTTCTAGCAGTTCTTGCTGGAACTGTGTTCACCTGTAAGATTGACTTTTCTCTCACCAAAGCCATTTCTCACCTATTAAACATAGAAGATTTGTTGTAATAAGATTTCTTGCAATCTTTTACTTGACTTTCTCTCTTTGCATGAGTTTTTTTATCAAAGAAACCTATGCCATTGAACTTAGTTTTGGCACGAAGAAAAGAAACCTCCCCCATTGATCTTAGATTTAGAATAAGGGAGACTATTAATCAAATATGAGAACTTAGCATTCCTAAAATGTTAATCTACCCAATTTTTATAAAAAATTGTTGGATTCCACAAGAATTTCTCTCCAAATTGTACATTCCTAACTCACAACTCCACGACACCAAAATCTCAATGTTGAGGGGCCACGCCTCGTGAAATATTATCGTATGACTCGACCTACAACATCGAGGTGCCATGCTCTTGGGTATTTTGCACTTGATGTAGAGTCGCAATGCCATTCCTTCAATGCAAAGGCCACACCTTACAACATTTTCCAACATAGAACTTAGTTTCAACGTGAAACAAAACCCTCCCTCTGTTGATCTTAGAAATGGAATAAGGGAGAAGAGTGTCTTGCACTAAACATATAAAAATCTAGCATTACTAAGCTACGCCACCAAAATTTTCAAAATTAGGCATTAAGTGAACAACTTATCTACTGTACCCGAGTGTCATGGCTATACTCGGGTTCATCCCATGTAAAAAAATATTATCTGCATCGCTTTCATCGAGCACCATAACATTGTGATATTTTAACACTTCCATAAAATATGGGACATCCAACTTAGAAAATATACACCTAAGTTTTGCTTAGGTCAATGCCGATGCTAAACAATGAGCACCTACGTGTTGCCCTCTTAAATAGAAAGACGAAGTGAACATCTACCAAGCATCGGTATAACGAGTCTTTGAGGCACCACCCTCTTGGGTTATAAGCATCAATATTACAAGATAATAGCACTAAGGCACGCCCACTATGGTTATAAGCCTAAGTCTTGCAAGATAACAACATCGAGAATGGAACTATAGTGTAAGCTCCACCCTCTCGAGTAAATAAGCGAAATAAACCCATAGGGAGTCGTGCTAAATATCGCGTCAAGGCACCACACTCTTACATTCTAATGCTAACCTTTACTATAGAAGAGCACCACAGTGTTGCAACGATAGTGTCACGACTACAACGATAGGGTTGCAATGCTCCCTCTCGATGTCATTTTTTTAGGTGAAATTTTTTTATTTTAATCATGGAGCTTCCCAAATGACAAGAAATCACACATATACATAGAGAAAACAAATATATAAAAATTATGTATTTATTAATATAAAAAAGGGGAGTTACATAAATTGTATAAATAAAAAATGCAATAATAAAATAATAAAATAATAAAATAAAAGGTGGGAAAACTAGTAGTAGTCATCCTCCTCCTCTTCTCCTCTAGCTCTGGCAAGCAATCAGAGTAAAAGAAGCCTCACCGGGACCCACATAGGAACCATAGTTTTCAAACAAGTGTACAAGCGAGGTGTTAACTGATCATGTATGAAAACTATTGCACTAATCCATGTGATGGTCAAATTTCCTCTAGTTCTTGGTGCCAACTACTCTCATTGACCTTTTCTTTAGGGTCCAATACTTATCCTCCAATTTCTTGGGTGAATGATCTAATTCTTCTTCTCTCCACTTTGTGAATGTTTTGGGATGAAAAGAGGGAGAGGAAAGGCTCTCCCTCTTTTCACACATGGTCGAGAGCCATGTATTTGAGCTTTTGGATGGTCAGCATTCACCATCGATAGTGGGAGGGTCACCAGAGAGTGGATTTTGTATCTCTTAGCTTGTGAGCATGTTTTGATAAAATTTTAAGGGAAGGTAGTCAATTCCTCCCCTTTCCTCCCTTGGCTAAGAGCTTAGCTTCCTCTTGCTCTCTCTCTCTCTCTCTCTCTCTCTCTCTCTCTCTCTCTTGCTCTCTTCTTCCTCTTCTTCATGGAGGAGACCAAGTCCTCTTTTCCTTGGGGGGTCAATCAGTTTGATTCAAAACCTTGGAACCATCTTCCAAGAGGAGGTCAAAAGTGGCTTGGATAAAATCCAAAGAATTTTGGATGAAGGGAGGGGAAGAATCCACCAAGCATCTTTACTTGGTCAAAACCTCCACTCATCTCCCCTTTGGCTCCACTTATGACATTGACATCACCACAACAATGCTTAGGCTAGTGTGTGGCTACCCAAATTAAACTCAATGTGAGTTTGAGGTTAAATCCAAACCTATTTGAGTTGGATTACACATTTGAACCCAATTCAAGCATTTATATTCAAGGTGTTTTGATTATGATTTAATTCATTTAATTTTGAGTTCAATCATCTTTAATTGATGATTTACTAAATTTTTATTTAATTAATTCATTTAGGCTTTGAATTAATTTTGGATTTTATTTCAACCCATTTAGGCTTAAATGGGTTAAGCTTGATTTCAATTTAGTTTAAATAACCCATTTGACTAAATTGAATTTTGTTTGGACTCCAATCATGTATAATCACATGTGCGAGATGATTTGGAGTGATTGATTTCATTTGATTTCAATTTTTTTCAATTTGAACCCATTTGACCAAAAGTGGGCTTAATGGGTTAAGCTTGGTTCATTTGGGTCAAATGACCAATTTGACCAAATTAGACCTAATGATGGGTTGTATTATGTTTGATTATCATTCCCAAATGATTTTGAGCAATCAAATTGAGTTGATTTCAATTTGATTTGGGTTTGAACCCAATTAGTTTATTTAGATTAAGTGGTCTAATCTAAGTAAGGCCTAAATAAATTTAAATTTCTTTAGATTCATGATTAAACATGCTTATTTTATATTTGGATCATTTGAAATGATTTCATTTAGTCAAATTTTGGAGGGTTAACCTTTGACTTGGTGGGACCCACATAAGTCAAACTCATGTCAGGTTGGCAAAATTTTGACCTTGATTTGGATTTGGATTCATTCATTTTGATTTATGTTGATTTAGTTCAAGTTTGGAATTTGGGTTAAGTATACCTAAGCCCATTAGGTTAGATCAAGCAAAGAGGAAGATGCATTAGTCACTAGGTATAGTGTCCTAAGTACTTAATTAGGATATTCCTAATCTAACATTTTGTATCTTAATTACTAATTTTAGAAGTGTTGTTAATCTCATCCAAAATGATATCAATAAGAGCCTTTTGTATAATAACTTTTCATCAATCCCTAATCGTCCTCTCACACGAAAAGCATAAATGAGTGAAGGATTGACCAAAGTCTATTATTGTACTACCCTCAAGTATATGATGATCAAATTATAAATAATCTTTCTTACATCCATAGTAAAGCTCTTTTGAATTATAAAATTCAAAATGGCTCTATCCTAGTTACCTCACCGATATTCCGTGGACATCGCTAGGTAGAAATAAATTAATGCCAAGTTTTAGCCTCAAGAAGGGGTAAGGAAAAATTTTGATAATTGTTTCCACTTGCCTTTTCCACTAGGTATTGGAATTTCTAACGTGAGGGAATTAAGTATTCATCAAAGTCGGGATGATCATTATAATAAAAAATACATTGATTGTAATCAACATTCAGAGACCGTAATATGCATTAATGCATTACAAAACTTACTAGTTTTCTCCATACAAAATTGATTATTCGGTGCTCCTTCCCATTGGCAAAGAACTCTAGCAATGAGGATGACACCTTATTTGTTATCATAGGCCAATTATGCCCTAGCTAATGATTCTCTCCATGTGCTCGCTTGGATTGTAGAAGCTCCTTTCGAGATCAGATGCTTGTGTATGGTGGAACCCCTCTCCTCTAGACTAACAAACCTATTAGTGTCGCTGACCACCCACTTCTTGCCATTATTGACATATTTTACCAACATGGTAGAAAGTATAAATTAGAAGAAGGAGAGAGAGAGAGAGAGAGAGAGAGTGAAAAAAAACTCTAAGGAAAGGTCTAAAGGGAATGTAAAGTGAAAATTTTAGCTACCCAAGGGGTCTATTTATAAGCCGTGGATAGTGCTTTAGCATTATCCTCTCAATTTCAAACAAATGGTTGTGGCACTCACATACGTGTCACGACTGGTCAAATGGTCAAAGCAAGCTTATGTCGGTCAAAAGGGACATTAATTACCATAAATTCTTAAACAAAAAATTATGTGTTGCATTGATGTAGCGTGGGCACCATCAAAAGTTTTCCCATGTCATTAAATAGCTGGACATTTATCAATTATCATAAACCGACTTTTGATCGGTGTTGTGGTGCTAAATTATCGTGTCGAGGTGCATGTAAAGTGATCAATAGGGTAATCGACATTAGAGCCATGACACTAACGATGCGCCATGATGCTAAAGCTACAACCGAGGCATTATGTCCGAGATATGTATGAATAACCCGCATGGGCCTCGATAATAACAATTGTCTAAATCTACGCGAGTATGATTCACGAGTTAAAATAAGTTTAAATTTCCCCATATAAAAAATTTAACTCTAAGAACCGAGGATTTGCGTGATAATCTCCGGTTGGGCCCTATGACTAGGTTCGTTACCAAACCTAATATTTTTCTCGATGATGGCCATACCGATTGTAAAATTCATCTAGAGGGAATATGTTTAAATTAAATGAAATTCATCATTCAAAGTAAGTTAAAATAATAATCATCCATCCATCCATCATTATTTATCGGTGATAAGCTAAGAAAATCTTTGCTCACAAAAGAGCTTATGTCAAATAAATATATATATTATGCTCACACTCAAATAGTTTTATCCAGTAAGTATGTGATCTGTGTCCTCTATCTCGCATGATTATGCTATCAAATGGAACCACAAAAAATACAGATATGACTAGAACCCTTTGACCGTGGCTTGGCATGTATACTGACTCCACTATATTTAAGTCACAAAAATAACCCATATGTTCATTAATGGTTTTGCTCTTCGAGCTATGAATCATGGAATATATTTAATTGGCCAAAAGCTTTATTTTAGCTAACGTTGACTTCAATTTGTCTCCTTAGATAAATATCACCATAGTCTACAGAACACCTTGGATAACACAATCCATGCCGACAAGGATTCTTTGGTCAAGAATGATTTCTCGATTAAGTAAACTAGTGAATACAATAGCCGGATGATGGAACTATGGGATCTTGATCGGTATCATCATTTCTCCCAACATATGCTTTAAGCTATATAATGTCTTCATTCATTTTTTGCCATATGATATGCATTAAATATTATACTTCTCATAGTGAATATTTAAATTATATCTTGGCATTCCAAATGAATGTAAGCCCAATCTCTTTATTAATTATATGAATCATACATGATAATCACCTATTCCACACACACCTCTAAGACACCATCACATATTACTAAGATATGTCTATTTCCAACCTTAATCGAGAGCTCTCTTGTTGTGGAAAGAAAAATTAACTATGGTGGCATCCATAGGAAGCATAACTCAAATCTAAAAAAAATCTTAACATAATGTGAGGAAATCGGTTGAATATATATATTAATCGCCTCAGAAAGAACATGCTCCTACCCCATCCCAACAAAGATGGAGGAGTGCAACCTCTATGGTGTTCTTTCAGAGTGATCGACTATATTGGCTATCTAATCAAGATAATTTTCTTCACATATAAATCCCACCTCAATGAGCTTTTTTGGTTTCAATGATCATTTACTCTTTATTTTCTAATTTCAATCTTCTTGGAGCTTGTTTAACATGCATCTCTTATGGCTTAACTATCAATATGTGAATCGCTACATTAAAATACAAGCTCAAAGATCTCAATGTATGTCTAGGCAAAGTAATCCCGAATTTACAAGGTAGTTTTTTTAGTTCTTCAACTTTCTCATCAAGAAAACGGGGCACTAATGAAAGTTAGATGGGGATTGTCCTTAGTTTATAAGTTAACTTCTTTGAGCTCATTCATTGTAGTTATTTGTCCACCATCTTTGAGTTCATTTGGTGCGACTTCACTTCTACCTCCCCATCATTCGTAAGAAAGACCTCACAAAGGCCATCCTTTTCTTCATTGTTAGTTTTCAATCTTAGCTTATGTTATATTATAATAGGCTTTATCTTGGTAAGATTTTCGTTGGATGAACCCAAAGCCCTTAGTGACAAAATTGTCACTTCTTTATGATGTTTGAAATCTTCTCGATTCCACATCTTATTAAAGACTGAGCTTTTGTTTAGTAGTACTAATATGAATTCCATGCCCATACATCATTCTTCACAACTTAGGTGGATAATATGTTTACATTCTAGTTGGTACCATCTCATCATAATCAACATATTGAGTAGGTCAATCAAAATTATGAGGTGGGACTCCTCAAATTTATAAAATAAAGTTTTTATACTATGACTCTCACACAATGACCACTGTGGGGTAATTTCATTAAAGCACTACACGGGGGTAAGTATAGTTTTGAAGGAGTCATTTGACACGCCAAGTGAGCAATTCTTCTTAAAATGACACTTTGAATCCGACTTCATAGGTATATTCAAAATCATAATCTAAATCAAATTCATCTATTTTGTACATCACCTTTCTTGAAAGCCTATAAGTTACCTTCGATTTGATGGGGATATCTTCCTCTTCTTCTATGTCACTTCCAAAATGAGAAATTGGCCTTCTTAATTTACATGTAGCATCAACTACTTTTGGAAGAGTTGGTATTGCCTTTTTTTCTCCCTTTTGCTTGTGCTCTTTCTCTTTGAGGCTCTTTCTTACTTCTATAAGTAGCTATTGTTGCCTTGGAAGGCTATATTGGTTTAAGCTTTTTTAAGGATGAATTATTTGGCATTTTCATAAATTTTAGCTTCATGGATGGAGAATGGCTATAGGTTGTTAATAATTCGAACTCCTCTCCATCCTTTAGATATTTCATAACGATGCATAGTTGATGGGACCATGTCATACTCATGAAGTCATGTCTAGTCCAAAAGATCTTTAAATGATGTATTAATGTAGATCATATAAATTAATCCTTAGTGTGTAGATTTTCAAATTTGAGAGAAGATGAAAGAACCCAAGGTTTTCTACCCTTTTTCATTGTAACCATGCACCATTAATTATTCTCTCCCAAATGTTGAATATCAAAGGACAATCCTCTTAGAGTTTTCAAACTTATAAGATTAATATAAGAGCTTAGATTAAATAGTATTCGATCAATATACCATCACTCATTGTGGTACATATAAAGGATGGTTGTAGTATGATATTCCCAACATAGGATCTTCTTCAAAACAATGTAATTATTTGGAGGTCTTGGGCTTATAATGACTCAATCATGCACTTTTCAAGAAAATAAGCTCCATATCTCTTTGAATCTTTGAAAGCCTACATCAAAGCTTCTCATAGATCTTTTGACATCAAGAGAGCCTCAACACACTTAATTATACAAGGATCTTTCTAAGATGTAATAAGATATTATAATCTATCTTCCCACTTGAGATGGGTTTTTTTTTAGGTGCAAGAAAGGTATCTTCATTGATTAAAATTTGTTTGCCATTCTCTTTCTTTCTTTAATGGTGGTGTTAATACTTTACCATCTCTCAACTAAATCTAAACCACTTTATTCTATATAGATTTGCTTGACAAAGCGGTTTCTTCAAGTTCACCCTTCATTATGGAGGATTGGCTAAAAGAACTATTACCACTTTTAAAATTCATATATTTCATACATGATATTATCGATAAATCGACTCCTCTCCATCGAAAAAACACAAGTCTTCGTTGGAACTATTATCCTTTTGTTGAGTCATTAGAAAAAATTAAATATTAACTCTTTAGGCTCTTCTTTCTTTTTTGAGAAGGATTCTATTAGGTTGGTTGAGTCTATTTGACCCTCGTCATCATCTTGAAGTGACTTATCTTGAATAACATTTGATATCAAATAAATGATTTAGCACATTTTCTTGGCTAAAATTCACCATCATCTTTTCATCCAAATGATAATTTAGAGTATAGACATAAAGTTTGTAAGCTTAACACGCTATCTTGTTAGCTAATGATACACTTCTAGATTATTAACAATTTTTTGAGTCATAGTCTTTTTCATTCTTATTTTGTTTAATTTGTTGACTTCCTTGATAAATCTAGTGGAATTTAAGCTGCTTTCTACATTATGATAAATTAGTAGCATTAGGATGTGTCCAAGTATATGAGGTAGAGGTTGACGATACAATCTTGGCACTACTTTCAAATCAAGTACTAGTCAAGTGGTGATTTCCACTTGACCCTAGGACTATTAAATTACTTGACATTTTGACTGTCTTCTTAAAACTATAGTCCGCCATTCTTCACTGAAATGATTTTTCTTTCTTTTTATTTTTGTTGGATGATACGAAAGATGATGTAATCATCTTTGTAGATTCTCTCTTCGGTTGATTAAGATACTATTAGATAGTGTAAATTATACTCTTCAATACTTCTTTTTTAGCTAATCCTTGAAGACATAACAATCCTTTATGGGATGGATGATCATTTCGTGATACATATAGTAATTTGGATTGTTTACTTGATTAGTTTCTTGTGCTTTTGCCTTTCGAACTATAGACCAACCTTGACTACTTGTTAAAATAGCTTGGCCATAGTGTCCCTTATGAAGAAATATTATTTACTCATCTTTTCTTTGAAAGTTGATTATGCTTGCTCATCATTTCTTATCATTTGCTTGGACAATGCCCACCACCCAAGAAAGCCGGTTTATCGTTGCCCCCTAACCCCAATTTTATTTGTAGGTTAGGGTGGACTACCTTCTTTCTTTTGTCATCGCACACATGAGTTCTTTTTCTTTATTTACATTGTAGATCACTCATTTTAACTAGTTAAATCATAAGAAGTGGTATGAGTTTTATTTCTCTTCAAGTCGAAGGTTTTTCTAACTTGATTGTATAAATTTCGACATCGAGTGCTTCAACTTTTAAAATTTGGTCATCTTATCGAGCAAATCTTGAAATGTTATGATAGATATCATACAGAAATGGCATCATTTTATCATCCATATTTCCCATTAATAATTAGGCGCATGCTCTTTCTCTAATTGTTGCTCATATTTCATACTCGGGTTATGCAAATAGCTTATGCATTTTGTCACTAACTCATATTTTCTCCTTTTAACAAGGTGAGATCGTGAACGTTATCTTCTTGATTGCATTGACAAAATTTTTAACAAATATTGTCTTCAATTCAACAAATATTTTGATTGAATCGTCGAATTATGCATATCATTTGAAAGCTATTGAGGTCTAACCGCTAATGAACTAGCAAAAAAATAGTGTGTCATTCCCTCTAGTATCATCACATGTAGCTTTAAACTAGGCTAGTTGTTGTTTGGGATTTACATGATCATTAAAGGGATTGAATTTCAATGTTGAATAACTTTTCAGTATGGCACCTAGTTATATTTAGGTGGGTAAGGATGACCCTTATTCGCTAGCTTTTGACTTACTTTGGAGCTATAACCGCTTTAATTTTCTCATTAATCATAGTTTCAAGGTGAGGGTTGTTACTATCCTAAATGTACGGGCCTTATTTTTAATTAAAGGTTGATGAGTTGGCTAGTTAACATCACTTCTCCCTTTAGGTACAACTTGTACGAGAGCCCGAAGTGCCAAAGTGACGGTGGAATGGTAGTAGTCTTGTTGACTACTTGTTAATTAGTGGATAGAACATGTGCGCATTAGTTGCAATATTCTTCTAAATCACATCCATCATGATATTCGTTTGCATCATGATCTCATTCATCTTGGCTCTAAGCTACAAAATATTTATGTCCATGGCTTCCATTTGACATCATATTAGCTTTTGCTCTTTAGCTAGTGCAATGACATCAACCTAGGTTATTTTTTTTCCTCTATTTTTTTTGTTCTCCTCTCGCTCATCTTTAGAAAAGAACTTGACTATCCTTCTCCTTGTACATTTTGAGGAAAAGTTATTGAGTCGAGTAGTGATGTTAATTGTAAAAGCATGTACAAGGCTCATCATTTAGTAGGTTAACCACATAAAAGTTCCAACTCCCATAACTTCTTTTCATTTTGATGTTCTTCTTCTTTAGAGAAAATTGAAGTTTCATCTTCCACTTGCTTTCAAGATGACTCTCCTTCATAAACATCAAATTTAGGTTCCTTGAATTCAAGTCGTTGATGGTGTTGAGTAGAAAACTCATCTACATGCCTCACCATCTAAACAACTTCTACTCCCATAGTATCTTCTTCATCTTCATCTTCCTATACATGAATATCTAATCAATTCCTTCACTAAATTTATGATTCTCGTTGGAATAAACATTTCTTCAATCAAGGGATTGCAAACAAAATCAGCTTTCTCTCATGGGGTGAAACCGATTGATGATAGAATCCCTGTGTCGACCATCATAAGCTTTATCACCAACATTTCTTCTTTTAGCCACTTATGATGAGTTTTGAAGTGGATCTCTCGATACACATACTAGAAGTCACACATTTTCTATTCTTTAGGTTAATTTCTTCAGAGGCTTCAACCTCCATATCTACTTATCTTTCCATTAAGACCTTTTAGTAGATTCTTGGACACGCTAATCAAGTGTTAACTCGATGTTCACCATGTGGGACATGTTTGGCTTGATGACTAGTAACCATGAGAGATGACAACCTCCTTGGTAGATCTTCAACATCTTCGATCATCATTGGCCTTTAAAATTTTTTTCTTCATCGGGCATCTCTTTTGCTACTTTAAAACTTTAAGTACCCTAACAAATAGGGTTTCAAGATGCTTCTTTCGGGGCAATGAGGCTTGGCACTACTAAGCCAAAAAAATCCTTCACCACACTAGCAGAGCTATTTCTCTTTACTCACATTATTTTTTTGGAGTAAATTCCCATTATGAGCCCTAAAGAATGGCCCTTTATGGGATATTTCTAGTTGTCAAAAGCTCGTTGTTCACAACGCTCGTGTTAGCTCATGTTGCTTCTCGTTAACTAAACAAGCAACACGAATGTGACATTTCAAGCTCGATATAAACGTGTAACAGAACAATCATTTGTTTAATCGTTTCTACGATTTAGCTTGAAATAAAAATTATATTATTATTATTATTATTATTATTTATTACTATTATTATTATTATTTATTACTATTATTATTATTATTATTATTATTTATTACTATTATTATTATTATTATTTTATTACTATTATTTATTACGATATTTTATTACTATTATTTATTACGATTATTATTATTATTATTATTATTATTATTATTATTATTATTTATTAACACCTAACAAGAGTTCCGTTTCACTCAAACTCGCTCGTTTTATAAGAAGATTATTTCTTTTGCAATTTATGATTAACTATTCAAAAAAGTTATTCTAACTACTTAGAATAAAATATAGGAGATTTGATTTAATTATATATAGTTACCATCTAAAATTCTGCGATTTATTTTTTATTTGATGATAAATTAGATTTCAATACTTACATTGACAAACTTTTTGTGATAGCTGATATTCTGCGATTTTAATAACTCGCAAGCCTGATGTCTTTTGTCTTTTTTTGTTGATTAGTCATTAAATAATAGAAGTCAATGCTAATTTTAAATAATCACATGTCATATTGAAAACAGAAATGATTGACCTTATATGCATTATTATTTCATGAACATCTCAGGCTGAAAATACTTTTGGTGATATGAATGGCAAGATAGTAGTAGACTTTGTTTTGTTTTTGTTTTGTTTTTTTTTTTGAGACTTATAGAACAGAAAAGGTTCAAATCTCACCATCATGTTTGTTACAATTAATAGGTATGAGATTATGTTTTACAATTCATATCTATGAGATTATCATTATCATTTTGGGTTAAGAAATTCTCATTTTCTATTCATTCTTGTTAAAGGTTGAGGCAATAAAAGACATTCTTTGAACTTATTTTTTCACAATTTTCATTCATGTAGCTTTATGCTTGCCTTCTTGTTAATTCCTGAAGGCTAATTTTATGCTCATGCGAGCAATGTTTCTAAGCTTTGATGCACATGTACAATCCTCTCTCCCCTTCTCTCATAATGATATTGATTGTTAATATCAGTCATTAAAATTATCTATTTTATACTTAGTTCATGTTCTACCTATTGAAAATCTTTTTTTTTTCCCGACTGATCTAATTTTATAATCAAATTAAATATTTTTTGAAACCATCATCATAATATTTTTGATAAGTTGTTATAATGTTTAATGAAAATTTAGATTGATGTAATGCAACACTCATTTGAAATTAAATGAAAATACCTGTTAAATTTTTACCTGAATTTCAAGAATCATGCCCATTTCATTTTGAAAATAGATAGCAAGTGAATGCGACCAATTATGTTTTACTTTTTCTTTTTTTCAAAAAAAAAATTTGGAAATGAACATAATATGATTTATAGCATGGCCTTTATATATATATATATATATATATATATATATATATATATATATATATATATATATATATATATAATAGACCAAAATTTCTATCATTTTGTTGTATTTGAGGAAAGATAAACTTTTGATCGTTTATATGTTATATAGGGAACTTGTTTTGTTTCTATTGAAATTAGTTAAACTCTTATAGGAAATATTTGCGATATATAGGATATATATTTTTAAATTATGCTTATTCCTTAGGGATGCTAACCTCAAACTCTCATGTTAAAAAAAAAACAATAAAAGATGCCATAAATTTGGTGAAAGTGAGGAAATGAATGGAAGAAGTATTTATTTTTCATTTTATTGATAATTGTGTGCATTTAGCACTTAATATTTATTACATAGGTCAAGTGATTGACACTGTTATTTTAATCCTCCCTTTGTGACAAGGAAGAAAGAATCTGATATAGAGTTCCTCTCAATGGCTGTAAAGATCATTCTTGTATTTTACTAATATAATTCAAAGCTATTTCTATTCAAAGATTTTTCAATTTTATCAGGTTGCCACTTAAGCTATATATTCGTTGCACAAGACTAGTGCTAGAGAGGTGAGCTATAACCCTATAAAATGATTATTTATTTATTATTATTTTTTGTGTTGTAATCTATCTATTTATTTACAATAAGTTACTCACCTCGTATAGAGAAAAGAAGCAAATCAAGGGGCATAAATTCCTATAAAAATTTGATATGGATAATTTGACCTGAAGCCAGTATAAACTAAAATAAAATTAACTGCAAATGCTGCAGTTAACCAATGGAATGGTGCAGAAAGATTCATGATTCCATTCACAAATGTTGATATAGGGTTGATATTGTTGCATCATAGAACTCTTGTACTGAGAAATTCCTTTTAATCCGACTCAATTTAGGGAACTAGTTCTTTAGCTGAATGGTTTGACACCTTGCCAAGTTGATCCAAGTCCTTGTATTGCTTAGGTTGCTGATTGTCTATATAGTTTAGACAAGTATTGAGTACTGTAGTAGTTGATAGTGATATTGAGAATTTAACGTCAAGACCTAGCTCAAGAGCTTGAAATTATCAATATGAGAATAGTCGTTTGGATAGAGAATTATAATTTTAATCATACATTAATGTTAACTAATCTTGAGACTATTGTAAAGTTAATAACTTACAATATAACTAAAGAGTCAAATAATTGTTCAAAATCAATACTATAAATGTTCTAAGATGATTACCTTTTTCTTGTAGCATCATGTTGCGGTAAACTATCTCACTTCTTTCACTCATTTTTAATCAAAGTTTTATTTGAAAAATATTAAATTAACTTATAATGAGCTATTAATAACTCAGTGGATATTCATATCTCTAAACTCACAGTAATATAAAGGAAATAAGAAATAATATGCATGCTTATCAAATTTAGAAAAATCAAAATAAAATCATTTTTAACAGTGAACATAGTCTCGTGGAGGATTATTTTGTCTCTGACCTTGAATTGGAGCGAAGTTGTCGATCTTATCATCCTTTATTCATGTCTTTTGTGAAGGAGCTTTCCTTGGATTTAATTTTTTTTAAGTTTTTTGGCCAAGTGTTGGATAATATCTTGCTATATGTCTAAGTTGATGACACCATAATAATATATTGAACCCAACAGATATAGCTCAAGATTGCACAGTTTTACTAGCTACACCACTGCTAACCTCACTAGTGATAGACTTCTATTTTTCTAGTTAGAATCTTTTGATTGAGTGATATACTCGCTTTCTTTAATGCTCTTCCTTTTTTGCAATCCTTAATGTTTTTGAGTGATTTATAAATAAATTTATGGTATTTTAGTTCTCTCCATTAATATTGAATAATCATTAATTTCTAGAGGTACTAAGGGCTACTTGATTGTATCTTTTAACCTAGGTAAGAATAAATAACACTTATGTTGAATTCAAATTTATTTGTGGAGAGATGCATGACTTTACTTTAGGCATTTGAGAAATAGGGTTATATCTGGTGGGACAAAACAAGCAAGTCCCTCCTCTAAGTAAAAGTGACCAAAGATCCCTCCTCTCCTCGAGATTCCTCTTTTTATAATAGATGGGCAACTATATATGGAAAGTATGTATAATAAATGTACATTAACAATCTCAATTACATAATAGACTTGCCAATGTCCTAGAGTAGAGTGATGTATCGAGTAAGACTCTTGAGTGTAGTCAGTATTTGTGGGATGAGTTGTCCGACCGCATATTTGCATGGTCACACATATGCAAGAGAGACTTTGTGTTCGAGAGTCATTTGACATTTGCTATCTCTCATCATATTCTCTAGGGTGAGTCCTTTTGGGTGAATGAATTACTTATTTAAATTATGCTCTTTTGACTTAATGTTTTGTGTCAACTTTTTATTTCTTATAAGTACTCGTCCCATGAGCATTCCGTGAGTATATATTTAGCTTCTTGATTTTTTTTGCTCCTTGTAAAGGCGACTTGTAAAATGATAGAATAATAGAAACATATATTAATTATTAGCATTTAATTCAAAATTGTGATCATAAATCTTTTATGTCACATAACCTTTAACTCGACCTATTCTTTTGGCGTTTTCTTTGTGCTTAGGCTATAAAAGGAATTCAAGCCTTAAAACTGATTTTCTTTATTATGATCTTTACGGAATTCATCTCATCCTTTCTTGCTAAGGGTTTTTTTTTTTTTTTGTGATAGAGCGAACATTTGTCATGGACTCTAAAGTCTCGCGACAACATAGATCTTGTCGAGCTTTGGGCCTGCTTATAGAAGAAGAAGAAAAGACCAAAATGGCAATTGGAGAAACTATCGTAGCACCTCCTCATGAGGTGAGTTTTCTTACACTGTTTGCAAGTGAAACTACTTCCATGATCAAGGACTCGCGAGTAGAGGCAAGTGTTTGAGGAAAGTACTGTTGTAAAATTAGTGGATCTTTCTCTTCAAAAGAGCATATAAACAGTGTTAAGTGTTCAGAAGGAAGGAGAGAATTTTCTTCCTATTCAGTAGAGGAAAGTCTTGATGCGTAGGTTGGTGTGAACACCTTCTCAGCAAAAGGCAGCTAAAGATTGGCATGCCTTGATATGAATTTTACCTTTGTGACCTTATTGTTTCTTGTACAATATAACATGATCTTGTTATTGTTGCAATTGAATTAGTTGAGGGAGATGATAGCCAGTCGTCAGTTCCCACGAACATTCATTTAATGCTAGTTAGATTGGAGACGAGTATTTTATATCACAGTAGGAGACTTATTTGGGCATCATCTGAGTGATGAGGCAATTCTTTTAATCAAACTGTGGCTTCTTTTTTTAGCATGACATCATTAACCAAATGGTTTATAGCAAGTCCTTTATCTATATTTAATGATGTCACTTATCATAGAGTAGGTGCTACTTCAACTGAAGAGGTTCTCGTTGTTATCAATTTCCTAGTAGCTTTGTCGAGTGGTGACTTGGGGATTCTGAGTTTTTCTTTAGGAGTAGATATCCCTTTGTTGGAGAAATAATTGATAGCCCCAACTTCCTTGACTTCCAGAGCAACTAGCTCCACCTCAACGAACATTCAAAAAATGATGGAGAGCTTCCCTTTATTGACTCATCATGAAAGTGGCAAGTCCAAGAAGATTGAATTTGTACTTTCTAGAGAAAGGGATGCCATGGAGAAACCTAAGCCACCTAGATCTTCTGCTAAGTTTGTTTCATTGTAGGTAAGTGCAACTCCCAATGAAGAAGGTACAAAGTTGGTGGGATATGTAGGGGTCGAGTTGCAGAGGAAGTTGCCAACCATGAAAAAGAAGCTGGCGATTATGGAAGCCGAGTTGACTTCGATTCACCTTTATGACGAGTCAAGTGGGTTTTCATTTGTACCAATTTCATGTTCGAATATATGACCAATAAAAGAGCGCTCGCCATTGAGTTGCACTCAAATCTAATAGTTATGACTTATGCATTTTGAAAAAATGATGTAAGAATTATAAAGGACGAATGTATGTAAAAGAATGTAATAAAAGAAATGTTTTACTTTTACTTGCCTTTCATTTATACCGAGTTTGTTTAATTCTTTTGTTGCGACTTGCGAGCAAATTCATTAAATGTTTTGTTGTAATATTCATTGCTTGAGATTTTCACAGGATTTTGTAATAATTTTTCATTAAATATTTGACATGATGCCCACGCTTCCAAGATTTTTTATTGCGCTTATAAATTCGCTCAATGGCAGTTTGGTGAGCTTTTATTGTATTCCTTCTTTTGTTTTACAGCAAGTGATTCTCTTCTTGCGTGAGTTATTTTCTCTTCTTGCCAGTTTTTCCATTTTATAGCAAGTTTTATGGTTATGATGGCTTTGAAGAAGGCATTCATTAATTTTATGGCGAGTGTGGTGAATGAGTCTTTGACTCTGGATTCGATGAGTGAGCTCTTCATCTTCCACAGGCATTGCTACTATAATTCCAACTTTTGAATGAGAATCACTTTTGAGGATGAGCAAGTGAATTCTAAAAGTGTTGTGTGTTGTGTGTTCCCTTTGCCTACTTTTAGTTTAGCTTTCGATCTCCCCTTTGTGTAGAGGGGACATAAATCTTGACTTCTATGGAGTTGAATTTTCCCAAGTATTATTGAATTCTATAGTGAGCGTCACAACCTTCATTTTATACTTGAGGCGGAATAAGTTGGTCTGAAACTTGACTCTAATTCGCCATGTCTTTCCAGTCAAGGATCATAAAGATAGGATTATCCAATTCTCAGCATTTCACTTGAAAATAGTTTGCTTACTGAACAAAGTGAGGAATTGACACAAGCTTTCTTTCATCATATGCGTGAGCCCATTTACTACCAACAAGGCTGTGGTTCCTGAGGACAGTGTTTAGAAGATCAAGATTCTAGAGAAGCTAGAGGATGAGATGGTTGGCATCAAATTCTTCCACTAGGTCAGTAAGCTTGAGCTGTCATAGTGGGTAAAGGCATGTAGTGGGAAGCTTCTTTTAGGAGTGATCTAACTCTTAAAAAAAATAACATCTCAACTTGAAGGCTTCACTCATTAGATCAACCAGGTTGAGAGTATAATTATTTTTGGGGTAAAAGTGTTGAGTTTCTTTTCTAGCTCATTTTCTTATTACTCTTCCTTTTAAGGGAAGCTCATGGAATAGTACTCGCTAGTCTCTTATTGGACTTATTTGGAGTAGAACTCTACCCTGTCTTATCAATTGATTTTAAAGGATGGCTTCAGCAGGTACAAGCACTCCTTCACTTTTCTTGTATTCCTCAAACTCGCTAAGAAACTTGACCACCTTAGGGTCACTTGGGAAAGGAGTAGAGACATCATCTTATGAAATAGGCGAGTGTAAAGATAAATACATGAAAATGCAAAAGATAAACTTGTATAATGACAAGTATTTATTATAGATGTACTCTTAATTTTTTTTTCAAATTTGAGTAAATTCATAATGTTGAGCATCCTACTCTCCAGTTTCCCTAAGGTCTCAGTCTCTTTGACACTCAGCTTGGGAACCATTATATTGTTGGAAGTAATAGGAGTGGACTTAGTTGGCATTGCTCACTTAATAGATGACTTGCTAAAATAGAGCTTATAATACCAGTTTCTCACTTTGGCTTTCATGGTCACCAACCTTCGCTAAGATTCAACTTCCAAGCCCACTAGCCTTCGCTACGACTTGCCCTCTATAGTCATCAACCTTTGATGTGATTTCGTTTCTGCAACCTCTAGCCTTTTTTGTAACTCAGTTATTACTTGTTCCATCAACCTTGCCCCTTCCTCAAGAAGAGTTATTTTCCCCTACAAAGAAATGAACTCAACAGGAAAGGATGATAGCTTGGGTTACCCTTGAATGTCGCCTCCTCTTGGGTGGGTGCACTCGTTCTTCTCGGTCTTGTTGCTGTCGTGATGAATGGATGAAGGAAAGCTCATCGTCATTTTCTAGTCATCCACCTTGGTGGAAGCTAATCACTCTGGTGGTCGAGAAAGTTGGGGTTGCCAATTCCTTCTCCAACAAAGGGATATCTACTCATTAAAAAATTAAGAGCCAATGAGTCATCACTCTGCGAAGCTACTAGGAGGTTAGAGATGCTATTCTCTTTGCTTGAAGTCACCCTTGTATGATAAGATGCTATTTTTTAAGTATAGATAAAAGAATTGTTATAAGTCATTTTATCAGAGATGTTATCCTTGGGAAAGGAAGCTATTGTTGGATCAAATGAACATTCTTGTCACTCGAATGATAATTCTCTTATTACAAAGGCAATATTCATATTTGATCAACATATTGGCTCCAAAGAGATAGTGATGGGTGGTGTGATCGGACATCATCTCTTTCCATGAATTTGTGCACACTCGACACACTCTACTATGACAATAAAAGATCATATTAGATTAAGACAAAACAACAAAGTTGCAAAAGGTAAAATTTTACCGTGGCTTGACAATCTTTAACTATCATTTGCTATGAAGCCGTTCTCCTCAATCTGCTCACCACAACTTTCCTCTGCCGAATAGAAATAAAATATTTACCTTCCTTCTGAATGCACTCCTCTGAAGAGAAAAATCCACTAATTCTACAACATCACTTCCCTCGGCATTTGCCTTTGCTCCCAAGTCCTTGAGCGGAGGAGTAATTTTACTCGCAACTAGTGTAAGATAACTCACTTCGTGATGAGGCACTATAGCTGTTTGTCCAACTGCCTTTTTGGTCTTTTCTTTCTTCCTCTACAGGCTTGATCAAAGCTTGGAAGATCTATATCATAGTGAGACCTTTTGGAGTACATGAAAAATTCTCACTTTATCAATAAAGAGAACTCGACAAGAAAAGGTGAGGTGAATTCCCGTAGAGATCGTAACAAAGAAAACCAACTTTAAGGCCAAGATACCTTTAATTGCCCACTGCGTGGAGAAAACTCTAAAATAATAGATCATGTAAAAGGTGATGTGTAAAAAAAGAATTTTGGGCAAATTTTTTGAGTTATACGCTAGCAATTAATACCTATTTTCATTCTTTCATCCTTTTGAGAGCCTCCTCTATAAAGAGCATAAGCATAAAATCGGGGAGCTAAATGTATACCTTAGGATATGCTTAGGCCAAGTGGGTACTCACAAATAAAGGATGTACTCACAAATAAAGGATCTGCAGAGGAGCATCAAGTAATGAGAAGCAGAATTTGAACAAGTGCTTCATTAGTCCACAAAGGCACGCAAGCGGGTGGGAGGAAGAGAGTATTAAGCCAGAAGATCAACATCCAACAACTCACCTCATATATGGAGACTCACACACGTGTATGACTATGCAGCTAAGCACACTGGTAAGACAACTTGCCCCACCGACAACAGCGATCACACTTGAGAACTCATCACTTGACATACAACACTCGCATGAGGAGTCCTCACTTATGAAACCAACTTAGCTAATTTGTACTTTTTTGTATGTAATCGCCCCTTGTTCCTATAAAGGGAGGAATTTTGAGGAGGCAAGTGGGGACTTTTGTCTCTTTTCTTATTTCTTAACACGTCTATACTTATATTGATTTATATATTGTTTCCTAGAGAGGGGTATAAAGAAATCTTTGAACTTGTAGTTTTGATATAGTAGAATTTCTCATAATTTTCTATAGTTTTCTGTTATGTTTTCTACTTGCTTTGTCCCACCTGATATAATAGGGCTGCAAAAGAATTGAGCTGAGATGAGCATGTGTGTGTTCGATTTCAAGCTTGTTTATCATTATCGAGCTCGATTCGAGCTTTTATGTTGGTGTTCAAGCTTGAGCTTTTTTGCCTTGTTCATAAGCTCAAAACAAATTGGATTATCAAGCATGTTCACTAGTAGATCCTTTAATGAAATAAATGAGCTTTAATCAAACCTCAATTGAGCTTGCTGAGAAATATACATGAGTTGTTTCAATTAATGTCTATTAAGCCTAAAAAATAAAAATTTAGACAATGCTATTCATGAACAAACTTTAATCGAGCCATAATCAAGCTCTTTAACTAGTTTGTTCACGATATTTAAATGATATAATTCATGAACATAAATGAACTGAACAAGGTGCTCAAGCTTGTTTATTTAGCAATCTAATATTTACAAAAGTGTTCAAGTTTGTTTGATTAGTTAATCAAATGATCACGAACAAGCTCTAATCTAGCCGAGCCATGAGTAGTCAAATGCTTAGCTTATTTGCATCCATGTGATCTAGCTTTGCTTTTCAAGTGCCTAAAGTAAAGTTATGCATCTTTCTATAAACAAATTTAGATTCAATATCATCACTTAATTTTTTCTATGATTTTTCTTTTGAGTAATTTTCTTGAAGATTATTATCACACTTCTTATTCTTATTTCGTTATTTGCATGCTTGACTACTTCGAAGCTAAGATAGTTTTTTTTTTTGAAATGCATATAAATTTTTTGAAATGCATGCTCAATCAACTTGTGCTTCTTTATTATTTGCATGTATATTATCGCATCAACATGAGTATTGAACTACCTAAAGATGTGTTCAAAACTTAATCTTTTCAAGTTGGCTACACGCATAGTGATATAATATATCTATACATTATCTTGATATGCATTCTAAATTTCTTTTGGTTGCATGCTTGCTACATTACAGTCTATAGGGTGTGCATTATTTGGTTTTAACAAAAAATCAAATCGAACCAAAGTTTTTGAGTAATTTGGTTGGTTTTGAACTTAGAATTTGAATTTTGGTTTTAATTAATGAAAACTTTAGTTTTTGATTTTGGATCAGTTTGTTAAATAAAATTTTGGATGAAACCAAATAAACTAAAGTAATTATATGATATATGATATTATTAATTTATATATTATGTTTATAGTAAAATAATAAATATAAACTATCATTGCTCATTATATAATAAAATATTATACAAATAATTTTTAAATATAACTTCTATTTATCTAAATTCAAACTAAAATAATTGAACCAAATTATTATTGATTTGTTTAGTTTTACATTTTATTTTATCAATTTGATTCAATATTTTTAGAAATTCAAAATCAATTGATTTTAAAATTTATCATTTAATTCATTCAAATCAATCAAAATGCACACCCCTATTAGTTTAATTTAAATGAGAAATTATCTCGAAATATGTGCAGATCTTTCGATTCATTTGCACTACTTTCGATACAAAAATTTGAATAGAATATTAACTTAGGATGTATGTATGACACACTATTCAAATATCATATGAGGGTATTTTTTTTTTGGAATGGGTATACCCAACACCCCACCCATCTCATGTGTGACGTTATCACTAATCCCATGCCTCGTCACATTCATCATACACCGTCTACGATTTCCCCACCATTACAGATGCGCCTCCTCCTGGAGGATTCAACTTCGGTCGTCAGGCGCCCACCAACCGAGCTAAGAGACGGTGGGTATGAGGTGGTATTTTATGGCTTTAGTAGTTGTCCATTAATTTTTGTGGGCCCCACACATAAACTTTTCTTTTCTTATAAATAAGAGGGGTGATGATATATTTGAGAAGAGCGGAGTGAAGCGTTGAGCAGAGAACGATGTTGAGAATAGAGGAGAGGAGGAACTGGGATTTAGGTGGCTCAATTCACTTCAATAACTCTATTCGTATCTTAATTTTGCAATTGAGTGTTGAGAATTTTGTTAAAGAATCATGCTCGAGTTTAGCTTGTAGGCAAATCTTTCAAGTTCTTTATAAGTGTTCTTACATTGAATTTCATTTCATTTTGAAATTTCTTTAATCTTTCGGTTCATTTAGAGTGAATTAAGTGCATTTATTTAGTTTAATTTAAGCCTTTTACATGTGTACTGTTCAATATCATTTTGGTAGTATTCTTACGTCACCTCCCCAGAGAGCAGCATAAGAATATTGGGCTTGCTTAACTTATAAAGGTATGTAGGAGTACCATGAAGCAGAGCATCATCCTACCTTCAAAGCTTCTTGAAAATATGTATTTTTCTATCACGCTAAGAGAGACATATATACAAATATTTATATTTCATAATTCGGACTTTTGCATCGCATTTTATACCTTTGTAAGAGTGAGATGCAAGAGGACGAAATAAATGAATAATGAATAATATATATATATATATATATATATATATATATGGTAAGTCGAATGTAGAGAGGACTCGTTAGTGTGAGGTGTACAACTAGTAGGGAGTGGCAAGTTCTTTGATTGGGGTTCGAGTCATCAAAAGAATCATCTAACATATATTATGGATGTGTGACGACTTGTATGCGGGAGAGTTTACGAGTCGAGTCGCCATCTATGTGGTTGGCTTCTATATTTTATTTTTGTTATTGGGTTCTATTAATGATTGACAATAAGTGTGGCGAGTCTTCGTTAATGTGTGACACACGTGCATATAGTGCGGCAATTGCTTGTGGTGAATACTTGATATGTTCGCTTATTTGGGAATATACATGTTTGAACCTCAAGAAGTAGATATTATCAAAGCCTCCTAGCATTCCATGAGAAATAATACTTTGCAAAGTCACAAAGAAGACCATTTGAGAGGACTTGGAGCTTATGGTAATCATTTAAGGATATAACACCATGATGAATGATTTAATAGAACATAAATTTTTACTCTGATATCATGTGAATGTGTCCTCTCATCATCATGCTCAGTTTCAATTATAATATTTTCTATGTGACTCTTTTTCTCTTATTCCTTTTCATTGTTCTGATTATCATTTTTTAATCTTTTCTAATATTACTTAAAGCTTTGGATTTATCATGATCATAGTAAGACCAACAAGAATTTCTTATAATTTCTGAAGTTCTCATTTTAAGTTATTTTATTCCCCAAACAAGATATAGTGCGAAGATACCATTTCATAAAATATTGAGAGGAAGGTTATGGGTGATCCTTCTCTTGATCAGGATGCTAGTGATTTGAACTTGAAGATTTTTTAAGTAATTATTTTTAAGCCTAAAGTAAGTGATCATAAAGGTTTATAAAATCCTCAAGTAAAATTGCAATAGAATAAATTTAGAAAGGGGCATCCTAGCTTAGTTGTAGGTTTTATGGGAGCAATGGGATATCCTACTTTGATTATGAATAAAACATGATAAAAAATTGGGAGATGAGGGATTATTTAAAGAGCTCTTAAATAAAATTAGAATATAATGAAAGCTTAATCTTACACAGTTTCTTGCTTCTTTTATTCCTTCTTTCTCATGCATGGATCCATGATTTATGGAGCGATAGGAGAGAGAAGCAATTGACTAGTTCGTAGAGAAAGGGTTAGGTGGAGAGATAGATAGTGAGAGATTGACTAAACACATGGCGAGAGAGATAGAGGGAGAAAGAGAGGTGATGTAATCTTTATTGACTTTGTATATTTAAATATAGGAGATAGTTAACAACTGCAAACTGTACAAATTTTTAACTTGTAAAAGTGATACTTGCATCCTCTTTGCAGTCTTTTGATATTTTCTTCGAGGCTTCTTATTTATTTATTTATTTATTTTATGCATCTTCTTCAAGGTTATGGGGTTCAATTGCTTGGAGAGCCTACTGGATCAAACTACGTAAATAAATTTTGCATGGAATTAATGAAAAAAATAATGAGAGTAATAAAAGAATTTTCATGTGATTTTTAATAATCATAATTTTTTTTTTTTGATTAAGCATCATGATAGTTGATGTTGCAGGTAATAAAGAAAATGTGTCAGGAACAGGTATTTTTTTAAATTATTAAAGATGCTTATAATTGAATGATAGCTTGTGATAAGTCACTTTCGAATCACCAAAAGATTGCATACGAAGCAAACATTAAGTTTATTACCTTTTGATTGTTATGAAGACGCTAAAAATGTATTCAACAATAAGCCTAAGAGTATTCTATTTAAAGTGATGCTTTGATAGATGAGATCTGTTCTAAGATGAAAATTGAGAATATTGGCAAAAAATAAAACAAAGGAACAGGATTTAGAATTATAAGAGTTAAAATTACTACCATGATATGCAATCTACGTGGAGTTGCAATTTTAAGTATTAATCAATAGTACAAGAAGAAAACCTGATTTATAATTTTAATAAGATTTAATTATTTCTGACATATTATTGTCAGGAATGTAGAAACGAATAACTTCATAATTTATAAAAGAAATAGATGGTTGATTAACTTCTGGGTGGTGACTATAGACTACAGCATGATGAGAGAATTTCTTGGAGACTTACAGAAATTTAGTTATATTGTTTATGCTCTATTAGTTCGAGTGTTGGGCGATAGATGTGATTGATATTTGAATGTGATGTATGTAATTAATGGTGTTATGATGGATTTGTGATAATTTAAGAAAGATCATAGAACGGGTTATATTAGATGAATTGTGAAGTAGCACCTTGTTGGTGTTTGATCCAGTTTTCAGGTCATTCTTATAATTAGTCTCATCTCGTTATTCCTTTAGCTTAGCTTTAGTTTTGTGGTGAGCTTATATATAGGTATGGATAGTGGTGTATTTGTATAGCTTTGTATAACCATCTTTCCGGTTTTATCAGTAATAATAAGGCTGTTACCGTGTATTTTCTGTTCATTTCATAATCTTGTTTTTCTTGTTGTCTACTTTCTTTCTCAACAAGTGGTATGAGCCACCACAAGAAAACAGGACGGTACAATGTAGAAATATGAAGTGGATAAGTTCTCGGGAGAAAATGATTTCAGTTTATGGAGAAGTAAGATGAGAGCTCTTCTTATACATCGTGGATTAGCTGATGCCATCTCAAGAGAAGGTCCGCAAAGAATTCAAGATAGATTGAAGGCACGAATTGCAGTTAAAAGCACATAGCACCATTCTTTTGTCTCTTGATGAAGTCTGAAGTGCAGAGGTGGTGGAAGAAGAATCGCCTATTGTTGTTTGGGAAAAGCTTCATTCATTATATCAAAAAAATCTTTAGCTAATCAATTATACCTAAAGAAGCAACTATACACCTTACGAGATGGATGAATCTAAAGATTTGAGAAAACATATGAATGAGTATAACAAATTGATTCTTGAACTCAAGAATGTGGATGTTAAGATTGATGAAGAAGATCAAGGCATTATTCTTCTTAGTTCACTCAAATCATATGAATACATTGTAGACACCATGCTTTATGGAAAGAAACTTTGACAATGACCGTAAATCAGCATTGATGTCAAAGGAGATTCAAAGAAAATCTGAAATAAAGGAAGAGAGGAATGGGGACGCCTAATAGTCGAGGAAGACGATCAAAGAAGTTACAAAAATAATAAACATTATCGGGAAAATCAAGATCAAAATCGAACTTCAAGAAAATATTTTCATTGCCATAAAGAGGGACATTTTAAAAGGATTGTCAGGAAGAGGCAAATGGCAAGGGAATACATTCAAAGAAGAAGGAAAGGCTGCAGTAGCATCAAATTTTGATGGTTATGAGTCATCGAAGTGTTGGCGGTTTCGATAAATACACACACTGAGTGGATTATAGATCGGGTGCTCTTTTCATATGACTCGAATAAAATTATTTTCAAGATCTCAAGAAAGCGATGGAGGAATGGTTTTATTAGGAGATAATAAAGCATGTAAAGTCATGGGAGAAGGATCTTTTCGAATGTTCACGGGTGCATAAGAACATTGAAGGGGTCGTATACGAACTCAAAAGAAATTTAATATTTGTAGGAATGCTAGATGCCAATGGATGCAATGTAAAATAGATCAAGGACAAATCAAAATCATCAAACGAGCAATGGTTGTGATGAAAGGTTCCCTTCTAACAGACTATATGCTTTACAAGGTAAAGCTATGATCAATCAGAAGGTGTTTTGTATCTACTAGTAAGAATTCAACCAGCTCTAGCATCTAAGGCTCGGGCACATTAGCCATCGAGGCTTAATCGAGCTCAAAGAAATAGAATTTATTATGTGGTGATGAATTAAATCAAATGGAGTTCGTGAGAGCGTGTGATTGGAAAATCCAGAGTTAAATTTCAAACAAAGAAAACATTGTAGTAAAGGGATTCTTGATTATGAGCATAGTGATCTTTGAGGGCTCTGCAAAAGTTGCAACCAAAGGTGGAGCAAGGTACTTTATGTCACTCATTGATGATTACTCAAAGAGTTTAGGTGTATTGTCTAAAGACCAAAGATGAAGCTTTTGAAAATTTTCAACATTGGAAATAAATAAGAAAATGAAGTGAAGGAAACTCAAGAAGTTAAGAACTAATAATGGATTAGAATTTTGCTCAAAGCAATTTGATAAATATTGTGCAAATGAAGGTATAACAAGGCACTTAACAGTTAGAAACACTCCACAACAAAATGGTTTGGCGAAAGAATGAATAGAACATTGCTCGATAGAGTGAGAAGCATGAAGTCTTTGGATTGTCAAAAGATTTTGGGAGAAACACTTAAAGCGCATGTTATTTGATTAATAGATCTCCCTCTTTTTGAATTTCAAAACACCAATGGAAAGGTGGACTGATCATCCACCTAATTATAGCAAACTTTGAGTTTTTGGTTGTCTGCATACACACACATTAATCAAGGTAAGCTTCAACCAAGAGCGATAAAATGTGTGTTTCTTGGATATCCAAAAGGAGTTAAAGGATATAGGCTTTGGTGTATTGAAAAGATATGAACAAATGTGTTATCGGTAGAGATGTAACTTTTAATGAAATTGACTTTCCAATGTTGAAGACTTATGAGAAGTTGAATGATGAAAGTGATCTTCATCAAGCAAAAGATTAACTTCGTGTGGAGGTTTGAAATGAAAATGAGAAAGGAAGATAGACAACCTTTATGTAGTGATGAGATGAATCGATACTAAAAGGAGTGATGTGCATCAAGAATATCACTAATTAGAGATCGAGAAAGGAGGGAATCAAGGCCACCTAATAGATTTTTTGATATAATTGCATTTGCATTAACTCTTGAATAAAGACATGAGCAGACTCATCCACTTATCGGGAAGTGACCGGCAAAAAACTCAACACTAGTTATGTGCTATGAAGGAAGAAATGGAAGCATGAAATCACACATGGGAACTGGTTGAGAAGCCAAAGAACAAACATATCATTGGTAGCAAATGGGTATTCAAAAGAAAATTAGATACACACAACAACCACAAGCCCAAGTTTAAGGCAAGATTAGTTGCTCTAAGTAGTCAAACAAACCTCTATAAGGGTGGTGTTATCCATTGTTGCTAAATTCAATATGGAATTAGATCAAATGGATGTCGACCTTTTACATGGTGATTTGGAAGAAACCATCTATATGCAATACACGAAGGATTTGAAGAAGGAAACAATAGGCTTGTTTGTTGTCTTAAAAGACCCATTTATGGATTAAAGCAATCCTCAAGGGTATGTCCAGTTTGACACTTTTATTAGACAAATTGGCTTTAAAAGAAGTAAGCAAGATCACTGTATACTTGAAGAAATCACCGATAAAATCATTGATGTTTTTTATATATGTGGATGATATACTCCAGTAAACTAAAATCGAAGTGGATTTGCTAAAAGGAAGTTGTCTATAGAAAATGAAGGATATGGGCATTGCTAGTAAAATTTTGGGAATTCAAATCGAAAGGAATAGGTTTGAAGGTAAAATTTTTCTTTCACAAGAATCATATCAAGCATGTTTTAAGCATTTGGTATGTAGAATTCTAAACCTATTCAAACACCTTTGGGAAGTCATTTCAAGCTAAAACATGAAGATTCTCCAAAATGGTATGAAGAAACACAATATATGGAAAAAGTTCCTTATGCAAATGCGTTGGAAGTCTAATGTATGGAGTGGTATGCACTAGACTGATCTTGCCTATTCAATGAGTATGGTTAGCGATTCATGGCTAATCCTATAAAAACACATTTTTTAGCAAGAGTGGATTTTAGATACCTTAAAACATCATTAAATCGGATTGTGGCTTGGAGAAAAATATGATGGAGGAGAAATAAATACGGGTTATCTGATTCGATTTTGGGTTGTTTAGATACCCAGATTAATTTTTTGGATACATATTCACTATTTTGGAAATGTAGTATCTGGAAATCATAATTACAACGCATTGTAGCATTGTCTTCAAGCGAGCGAATTTATAACTGAGAAGCCATTAAAAAGCCCTCGGCTTAATTTTATGGAAGAGTTGGGATATATTCAAAATAAAATCAACATATTACTGACAACCAAAGTGCTATACATCTTATGAAAAATCCTTTTCATGAGAGATCTAAACACATTGATATAAAATTATATTTCATAAGAGACATCATTGCTAAGGATAGATGTGAAGAAAATTTCAAGCGAAGACAATCTGGCGATATAATGACTTACCCATTGCAAAATTCAAACACTATTTGAATTTAATAAATTATTGTGATGATGGGGATAATTAAAAGAGGATCAAGGTGGAGATTGTTGGTGTTTGATCCAGTTTTACAGGTCATTCTTGTAATTAGTCTCATCTCGTTATTCCTTTAGCTTAGCTTTAGTTACGTTATGGTCCTATATATAGGTATGGATAGTGGTGTATTTGTATAGCTTTGTATAACCATCTTTCCGGTTTTATCGTAATAATAAGGCTGTGTTACTTGTATTTTTATTTATTTTATAATCTTGTTTTTCTTGTTATCTGTTTTCTTTCTCAACACACACGTTGAAGATACAATGGTGACGAGGGTGAATACACAATTAAGGACAACGGATGTGCCAAAAGAAGGATATAATTACTTTGAAAAAAGAGAAAGAAACAAAAAAAAAGTAGTTCAAAGTTAAGATAGCTAGAATTTGTTTAGCGGGAAGAAAGAAGTTGAAATAGTAGTTGATCTTTGGAGATTTGTTTCTTCATTCAATAGGTCCGGCTTTATTTTCTCAACTAATTAATTTGCTTTTGTTGGGGAAGAGCTAGCAAAACCGTCTTTACACAACATCTTTGATATGGTATTTGTGGTTGGCTTTATGAGTTCATTTATTACTTGTCTAGAAGTTTCCTTATAAATTAACAAATAATTTTAGAAAATAACTAGTGGTATTTGTGGTCCAAATTTGTCAAATTAAAAGTCGTGGCCGAGATCTTGGCGGATCGCAAAATTGCAATTATGAAATATGTTGACCGATATTGAACTAAGTCAAGTAGGAGAATTGCATCTATTGTTGATCCATATGATGATCAAATTTGCATTCTCTGTCTATGTCTACTCTTATCCACCCTCTTTTCGTAATTCCAAGACCTAGCGACCAATTTCTTGAACTTGCTCTGGACTTGGGAGTTCAGATCTAGATTGGAGAATGTGAACTCTCTCACTTCAAATTTATTCCCTAACTCCCCAATCACCTTCTTTGTTAGAGAAGGAGCACCTCCTCATCAAGCCCCTTGCTCACCATTTACACACAAATCATAAATAAGAGAAGTGTGGTTGCAGAAAGTACTCCCCTTGATATTACAAATAAAATTAAAATAACCTTCCGATATCGATTGAGAACCCCTTTTGAATATCAAAATTCAAAATAGTCTTAGTAACCTCGATGTTACCAGAGGGCATAATCTTGACAAAATGAAATAGTGTCAAGCCTTAGAAGCGATTGTCATCTGGTGGTAGGAAAGTTGATAATCCTTTTCTCCTATCATTTCCATTGCAAGCTTTCATTCTTACCACAAAGAAAAATAATAATCTCATCGAAATTGGAATGATCATTATAGTAGGAGATATATTGATCATACTCAATATTAGGGAGATCGTAATATGCATTTATAGCACAATTGTTAAAACTTACTAACTTTCCTCGAATGTATGCTTTATTATTGTGGTCGTCACGTGCATTTGTGAATAATTCACCGCGATGCATGAGTTTTGTCGTAGTCTAGTTTGAGCCACCTCTACTCCATAATTATCCCTTTCACGTTGTCACCGATTCTAGAAACTCCTTTATAGAATTAGGTGCTTACGAGAGCTCGGTATTGCTCCTCGTCGATGTTGATGAAGCAATTGACATCATTAGATGCCATCTTCTTGCTAATTAATCTTATAAGAAGCATGATTAATAGTAAAAATTAGAAAGTTGAAATAGCTAGAGACAAATGAAATTGTTAAGAGAAGAGATTATTGAATGAAAATCCTTAAAAGCATTGGCCTTTATTTATAAATTAGAATCCAACACTACGGTGCCTAAACGATCTTTGAGTGAAACCTTCTTGGGTTGCGAGCATGGCCTGCCATGCCACCCACATGTAGTCGGCTAGTCGACATCCCATCGGTTACCAGTCAAAAGGATAGATTTAATTATAATAAATTTTCATAAAGCGCATAATGCTTTGACCTAGCACCATAGCCATTAAAATGAGGTTTTCGTTTCCCTTTAAAATCCATTATATGTCTATTAGGAATCTTGACCAACGCCGTCAACACTACAAGTCGTACCTCAAGCGATCAAATAACCAATAATGTTGGCACTGGTGCTGCATCAACAGAGGCTGAACCTCCGTTCATCGGCCCGTATCATGCCACATAAGCAATGTGATCCACCATCACAAGCGTTGTGGGTCTAGTCCCAACATCAAAGCGTTGGGTCCTAAAATGAGAATTTTATGTACTTTTAATAAAATTTAATTGTTTATTCGTTGCTACACAAACACCACTATGTCTATCTAATATGTGGATAATTCATCTATATGGAAATCTAAAAGGTATGAGTCCAATTTTAATATACGTTTGCCATGCAAACTCCCGATTTTGGCATTCAAAGGATGTAAGCCCAATCTTTAGTGCATTCATCATGTGAAGATCTATTTGTTCACCATGCAAACATAGCATAATTTGTTCGCCATGTGAACAAATTCATATCTATCCACCATGTAGGATAACCCTAATTTTGGCATTCCAAAGGGATGTAAGCCTAGCCTCTTATTCATTCACCATGTAAACATCTATTCATTCATGAGAACACCCCATAATTTGTTCGCCATATGAACAAAACCATATCACCATGTAACCCTAATTTTGGCATTCCACAAGAATGTAAGACTAGCCTTATATTAGTTCACAATGTGAACATCCATGTTATATGTAAACACCTTATAATATGTTCACCAAATGAACACTCTTGCACCACTTACACTAAAATTCTAAGTCTACCGAGATATCTAAAATGAGGCAACTGGATACTAATCGATTCTTTGGACATTACGGTTATGCCCCTCTAATGTTGATAGGTAATATATGTAATGTGTGAATCATGTGATCTTGATCAATTACACTCTTATTTTTTACAAGAAAGTCATTTATGCTACACACACCTCTAAGACAACAATTACATATCATATAGATATGTTTATTTTTGACCTTAATTGGCTCTCTTATCATTACTACAAGGGGTAATTAACTTTGGAGGCTTGCGTCCATAGGAAATAAAACCATCAAAATAAACCTTAACCTTAATGTTAGGAAATCTAGTTGAATATATATCAATCTCATGAAAAATATATTCCTACTCATCCCATAAAGATGGTGAGCATCTTTAAATGTGTTTTTCTAAATCAATCGATTTCTAGTGACTCGCGGGGATTACATCTCTTTATCTCTAGTTGAAAATTTAGAAAAAATTAATGGCTAAGAATATCATGGGTTGTGTTCCTGATTCTTTAATTCTAGTAGAACTTGACTTTAGATTAACCATAGGTTTAAAATCATCCATGGCAAACTCAAATAATCGATGACTAGCCAATTAGAGAGGGATCCACTATCAAATTCCCCTAAACTAAAATTAATGTTGGTTGTTGGAGCCATTATCTAGTTGAACAATCTTGAGGTTGTCCAATTCTACCGGTTGGAATGAATTCATACCCAAAGTGTACAAAAAAAGGACAACCACAATGAACCTAGACTTGCAATAACCTCAAAAGAATATCTTTCTTTGATAGGTTATCAAAGGTAACCGCATGCTAAGGATAAAATGATTGGCAAGCCCAAATTGAAATCTATCATAGTCAATCCACTTAGCATCGTGTCTTAGGAACATAGCTTGGCACAAACTACTATCCTAGCTCAGTATCAAAATGATCACGAGGCTTCTTCTTCGAGCACTAAAATATCCGTAAGAGCTCAAAGGAAATACAACACCTTTTGTAGAGTTGTCAAACTACCTATTCATCTTGGCGTGTCCCATAGATAGAGGCCAACATACCTCGATAATAGATTGACACTGAAATTTGGTCAAAAGAAACAATCCCAAGGGAGTTATAAAGAAGTCTTTCTAGAAAAACCTACAAGTTTTTTGTTTGATTCAATCACGAGAGGAAACTATTTCTTCCTAAGATCTATAAGATCTCAAAGAGAATCAAATGAGGATTAAGAAATTGGTGAGCCACATTATCAAACCAAAACATTCCTACTTCAAAAGGGTGAGAATATTAAGAAGTGTGTCTTTCCCATCTTGAACAAAAATCAAGACCAAAACATTAGATGACCGGTGAGCAACAAGCCATCCAATCAAAACAAATAGATGGCTAGTTGTTAGAGGGTCCAAATAAAACTATTGAAGAAAGCCACATCACCCGGGCGTTCTAGCCTAGTGGGGTGAGCACCATGTGTGACATCTATGACTCATTCTTAGATCCATCACTAGAGGTCCCGACCCATATGGAGAGCCAAAGATTCGAAGATGTCAAAGAGGAAGGAGCTTAACATGAATCAACTCCTCCGATAATGAAGAAGTTGACTCCTCATTAGTTGGAAGCTTTGATCTAAAAAATAACCACCAATGACGATGACATGCATGATTAACTTTTGGGAAGATGAAGATCTCACAACTAATGAAGAACTATAAAGTTTAGATCTCGATAACAAAGAGCGATCACATGGAGGTTGAGATCATTCACATGGTTGATACTACTTTGTGTCCCAGAAAAGTGTGGAAGATCAATAAGAAAACCCAAGTCATCAAGAGCCTAAAGCTAAGACTCAAGTAGAAGTGGAAGTGGAAGTGGAAGTGATTGAAGAACTCACGGATATTGTAGCAAGGCTACAACAATAAATGGGTTCCCAACTCCAAAGGAAAGACTAAGAAATTAATCAACTCAACAATCGCTTTAACAAAATAAGCGGTGATGAAGGACTTATTTGGTCGCAACATCCTAACAACATATACACGATACCTTGATAAATCCACCAAAGATAATTGGAGAATGAGGGTGTACAAAATGCTCAATCCATTTTACCAATAGTTGCGGTACAAAGATAAGAATTTTCGGAAATTATCATTCATCGATGTTATCACTAACTCCCAAGTGAAAGATCTCATTAACCAAATAGTTAAAGCAAGGATCGCCTTAGAAATTGTTGAGCAATTGAAAAGGATGACCATATCCAAAGTATGATCAAGTACGATCTTAAGGGATATGTTGTGCGAAAATACCTTCTCAAGCACAAAAAATTTGTGATAATATTTGGCCCAGTTTAAAGCATCATGCAAAAATATTGGCAAAAATAATGTTTAATTACTATGTCAATTCATCAAAAGTCTTAGTCATATGGCCTTGAATGGTATGTCGAACTTAATAAAAATAGTCGCTAAGCTAAAGCGTCTTCATCAAGAGATTTACAGTGCAATAAAGAAAGTAAATTGCAGATCTCGGAGAAGAGGAGAAAGGATGAGAGTGTCACTAAATATATCATCACATGGAGGAATCTAAGCATGAGATGTGATCGGAACTCATAGAAAAGCATGCGGAACTCCTCATGGGAAATATTGATGATCAAATGACCCCATATCTTTCCATACAATCAATACATTTTAAGAATAATTAGATAGTGTGGCAGTTTGAAAGGTTATCAAAACAAAAGTGCTTAATTTGAAACAAAACTCTACGAAGAGGAAAGTAACCTAAGCGCAAAGTCCAAAAGAATGATGTGAATACAACATTCACATTTGTAGTGGACAAAATGGATAATAGATGTGCATTAACTTCACGATTGATCACAAAGCGACAAAGAAAAGAAAAGAGTATTAATCCTTCTAGAGAGAAGATACTTTAAGATGTTCAAACATGCCTTAAAGTTGTGATTACAAATGCCGTCAAGTTGACCGGATCAAGTAGACAAAGTTGATGATCCCAACTATTATCCTTTTCATAGGCTAATAAATCACCCGATTGAGGATTATTTTATTTTCAAAGATTGGGTTGAGACAAGCTATCACAATGGGGAAATTATCTTGCCAAACAACATCTTAGCAAATCCTAAAAAGAAAAGGTAAGTGTTGTTACAACACAGTTGAATGGAAAAGCTAAGTCAAGCAAGACTTGGTAGAAAGAAAAATAAAGAAAAAGCTCCACAAGTACAAGCGAAGAAGAAGGTGGTTGGAAAATTTTCATCTCAAGAAGACTAAAAAATTATCAATATTCTTTTAGCTATAGAGGACATTTGGAGGAATGCCTTAGAAAATGAAATTGATCCCAAGGTACTTCCTCTAATCAAGGGGTAATTTTCATATAAAATGAAGGAGCATATAAAAGTGATAAGCACTATGCATCAAAGCCTCATAGTCAAGAAAAAAACAAGAAAGCTATGAATCAAAAATTTGAGCACAAAAAAATAGATTCTCTAGAGTATGAACAACCTCCTCAAGATCAGTTAGGTTAGAGGAATATATGCACCATTTATAGCTCGACACAAAAGTGCACGAAAAGAAGTTGTAATAAAACATGTCAAATGATAAGTATGGTTACAACTTCAACGATTTTGAAAGCTATGTTTTCCCAAATAAATGCCTATCGAATGAAAAAAAAAAATAAGCTAAGAAGTTATGAATCAAATAGTAGTTAAGAGAATCATGAAAACTCTAGGAAGCCTAAAGCATTACAGAGCTTCGAAACTTCTTCGATTGGGAAAGCCAGTGAGAGAGGTGATGTAGGTGCAATTAAGGAATGAAAAAAGATTCATCCACCTCGACAATAGAAAGCCAATGAAAAGGCAAATAAATTCAAATTAATAAAGATGCTTTAACTTCACCACCCTAAAGTCTACCAAAATAGAAGTAGTTTATAATGTTACGTCACACTTATGCAAGCTTTACACTCTTTTAAGTATATATGATGCTCTAATCTAGGATATATGAGAGACCTTAATAAAAGCCTTGCAAAGCCTAGAGTAATATGAAGCATTCTTTGTTGAAGAGACGATGAAAGAAGATCTTACATTACAAAAGCTAGCAACTATTACTTTCAATGATAAAGACTCTCGAAATGATTGAACATAATCAACCTCTTTATGTTATGGCTAAAATTAATTCTACACACATAAAGAGAGTGTTAATTTACCCATATATTTTCAATCTTTTGATAGCCAAGACACTTAGGGCATTAGCTTTGGATGCTCAATCCCTTGACAAGAGCACAATATTTTTACAAGGTTTTAATGAACAAGAGGAGCAAACTTTAGAGTCTATTATCCATGTTTCAAGGAATTATATACAAAAGTTAAATTTCAAGTAATCGAGGCCAAAGGCATATAAGGCACTCCTAGGCCATGGATTCATGAGTATGGTATAGTACCCTCGATTCTTCATCAATACATGAAATATATACAAAATGGTGAAGGACATCAAATTGATGTGGACATGAATCCATTCATACATGAAATCAAGATCTACGATGATGCCAAATACTATATCCCTAAGAAGGTTGAAGAGGTTAACGACCAAAAGAAAGATACTCCACCTATCAAACTAATGTTAAAGAGTGGTGATTCAAGAAGAAAAATTACTAATGAATCAAAACAATCCAAGATAATTCCCCACCTTAGTAGTGACACTAAAGAAGATGAAGAAGAATTAGTACCTAGGAGAGCCTCAACTAGTCAAAAGAGAGAAGAGGTTAGTATCAACGGTATGACCAAACAATTAAAAAAAACATGTACATCTCTAATAAGATTGTATGCAGTCTGATTTTTGATAAGGCTATGAAAATAACATTAATATCAAAAGCATATATGAAAGCCTTATTAACTCTAAGGAGAGAAGAAATAGAACAATTAAAAATGTTCTATGTTTCTCCTAGAATGAATTACAAAGAACGGAATCCTCTTCTATAATGTTGAAGAGAATCACAATTTCACATATGAACCGTTTGAAGAAGATGATTTTGAGGAAATAGATATTTCAACCATCATTCCTCAATACTTTTCATCGATGTAAAGAGGCTAGGAAATATTGTCCAACTGTCACAATAGAATCCACAAGCTCGATTATTAAAGGCTTGAGCAAGGGGATAATGTTTAGAGTTCCAAAGGATATGGAAAGTTTGCTACATGGGGATTATGATATATTACTTCATCAAATTCCTCAATGAGCTCATGCTATACCATATTAGATAAAGAAGTATTTTTTTGAAACCACAAATTCCTTATAGGGGAACTAAAATACTTGAAGATGAATTAATAATTGACCTCCAAAAGCCCCAAAAGAATTAGAAGAAGACAATTAAGCCATAATCGATAAACTGTGAAATAACCTAGGTACCAAAGAAGAGCCTAAACCAACTTTTGTTAGTACTAACCTCACATTAGAAAGATTGAAAGAATTAAAAGCATTACTTTATGAATATAAGGATTGTTTTGCATGGAATTATATTGAAATGCTAGGTTTATCACTTGATGTAGTTATACATAAACTATATTAAATCGATGTATAGCCAAAGAAAGAAAGCATCAAGGAGAATGGGATTAGAAATTGAAGAACAAGTAATCACTGAAACCAAAAGCTTATTGAAGTAGGGTTCATCCGTGAAGGAAAAATATGTTGATTGGATTGCTAATACTGTCTTAGTAAGAAAGAAAAATGGGTAGATCCGCATTGATTTTGATACTTAAATAAAGCATGCCAAAAGATGATTTCTCATTACCTAACACGAACTCATGGTGAATAATACATCCAAGTATGATATGTTGTCCTTTATAGATGGATCATAGAGTTATAATAAAATTTAAATGAGTCTAGAGGATGAGAAACAAACATCATTTTACATGCAAATTGGCATATATTGCTACAAAGTAATGCCATTTGACTTGAAAAATATGGGTGCCACTTACAGATAGCAATGATTCACATCTTGACGATCTCATACATAAATATGTAGAGTATTGACGATGATTTCATTATTAAAAGCAAAACAAAAGAGAGAGCATATAAGGGATCTTAGGATCATATTCAATAGGATTAAGAGTTTTAATCTAAAAATAAATCTTCTAAAGTGTGCTTTTGGTGTGACCTCTAAAACTTTTAGGCTTTATTGTACAAAAAAGGGATTGAAATCAATCCTCTAAAATAAAAGTAATAATGGAAATGCTACCATCTAAAACTTTAAGGCAATTGTGCTCCTACAAGGCAACCGATTTATATTAGAAGATTCATTTCCAATCTTTTAGGTAGATGCCGCCTTTTAGCTTGATTAATGAAAATGGATGTTCCCTTTTATGGGATGATGCTTGTCAAGAAGCATTTTATAGCATATAGTAATATTTATTGCATCCCCAAATCGGCAACACCAAGGAAAATAATTAATATTATATAAGTCGACCTTGGAAGAATCACTAGAACCTCTATTTGCACAAATTAATGAAGAAGGAAAGAAAATTGCTATATATTATTTAAGTCAACATCTAATAGGAGCTAAAATAAAAGATTGTCCTATTGAAAAATAATGTTTAACATTAATACTTGTTCATCGAAACTACGTCATTATATGTAATTTCACAAATAACATTAATATCCAAAGTTGACCCAATCAAATTTTTTGTTGATGAGGCCCACCTTAATAGGTCATTTGGCTAAATGGAATGTCCTATTATTGCAATTATATATAGCATATCTCCCACAAAAGGCTATAAAAGGTAAGCTTTGGTGATTTCTTAGTTGCTCATCCCTTATCGACTCATCACTTAATGATGAGTTACATGATGAACAGATTTTTGAAGTTGAAAAAGCCGGCCACGATAAGAGCTTTATTTTGATGGAGCTTCATCTTTAAAATTAGCTAAACCACCGCTTACCCGCATAAGTCGAATTAGCTTAATATTCATAACACCACAATAGGGTATATTACGATATTCCTAGTCTTTTTGAGCCTCAAACTAACAATGAAGCTAAATACATAGCATTAATTGTGAGCTTAAAGCTATAAATTAGTATTAAAATTAAGGAGCTTCATATTTATAGAGATTCTCAACTTATAATTGGAAAATAATTGGGAGTTTAAGATAAATAAGCCATATTTAGTGCTTTAGCATAAACATGTCTCGAGCTTTTAAAACAAATCAAGCAACCATCATCACAAGGGTGTAGCATCAAGAAAATGGCAAGGTCAGCATTAGCTAAATTAGCTAGAAAAATGATTGACCCTCAAGAAAATATAATTACAATAATAGTCCAAAATAGGCTATCACTAGCACAACTTTTGCAAGCCTTTAAAGCTAAAGAAAGTTAAGAAGTCATGATCATGATAAAAAAAGGCGATTAGTGAGAATCATTCCTCACTTATCTCAAAGGTGAGGGACTAACAAAAGATATTCAAAGGTTCATTAATTTTAACAAAGAGCATTATGATACACTCATATAAATGACACATTATATCGCACATGTTTGACCAAATTTGGTGTGATGCTTAGGATCGATGAAGCGAGATAGTAATAGTTGAAGTTCATGAAGGATTGTGTGGAGCACACATATCGATCCTAAAATGAAAATAAAAATTAAATGAATGGGATATTACTGGCCTAGCATAGTTCAAGGCTACATTGAATATGCTAAAAGATGTCTTCAGTGTTAAATACATGTAGACACATTACATCACACCCATTACCCTACACCCAACAATAGCATCATGACCATTTGAAAGCTAGAAGCGAATATAATAGGTCCAATAGATCCTCCATTTTCTAGAGGATATTGCTTTATTCTAGATTATACGATTATTTCTCAAATGGGCGAATCAATCACATTAAGAGAAGTTAAAGTAGACATGTAATAAAGTTCTTTTGAGACAATATTGTCATAGAATCATAATACCTTGACATATTATATGGACAATGGAATTATCCTCAAGAATATTTAAGTCTATCATTTTATTGAAAGGTGTAAGATAAATTGGTGATATTCCTTAATATATAATCCCAAATCCAATGGTTTGACAAAGGCATTTAACAAAACACAAATTCAACTCCTTATAAAATTTCTTTTCAAAAATAAAAGAGAATGACATGATAAATTAATAGAAGTATTGTGCATACTCTTTAGTCTTTAGAGCATAAGTAATACTTTCTCTTGAAGTAGAATTACTTTCACTCTACATAGTACTTCTAAGCGATATTTCAATAGAGGAAAGTATTTTAATATGATATGAAGAGTTTGAAGCCTTAGATGAAATACGACTATAAGTCCAACAAAGTCTAGAAACATATAGAGCAAGAATGACCGAGCTCATGACCATATGGTTCACCCAAGAAGTCTCAAAATAGGTGAATTAGTGTTGGTACAAAGAAGATCCATCATTCCACATCAACAAGTTAGTGAAAATTTGATCCAAATTGGGAGGGACCATATATCATTGAAAAAGTATATAAAGGTGGAGTTTATCGACTTATTTATAAAAAGGCAGTATATGCCCCTTATAAATAGACAATATCTCAAAAGATATTATGCATAATTATGAATAAAATATTTTTATTTTAATGAAAAATTCCCTATTAATAGGGAAAATTTTATATATTTTGCAAAGTAGGATCTCTTATCAAAAAAAAAAAAAAAACACTAATAGAGCAAAACTAAACTAAGATCCATCATGCCTAAAAGGTTGGATTAGATCCACCATGCTCCAAAGGGGTGGATCCAAAACCTTAATTTAGATTCCATTATATCCATAGGTGTTGGATCTAAATTATACTAAGATCCATCATGCCCAAAAGGGCTAGATCAGATCCACCCCGCCTAAAAGGACTAGATCCAAAACCCCAATTTATATTCCATTATGCTCATGGAAGGGTAGAATCTAAATTAAACTATGATTCATCATGCCCAAAGTGGATCATATCCACCGCCCAAAGTGGCTGGATTTAAAATCACAATTTAGATTCCATTATACTCATAGGGGTCAAATCTAAATTAAATTAAGATCCATCATACCCAAAGGAGTTGGATCTAAATTAAACTAAGATTCATCATGCCCAATGAGGATCGATCAAATTCATTATATCAAAGGGGCAAATCTAAATCAAATTTAGATTCCCATATTGTCAAGAGGAGTGAGTTTAAATATAAATTTGCATAAAAGTATAAATTGAAAAAGCCCATAAGCATAGTTCATGTAAAAAATTCAAATATTACTAGATTTATAAAGCTCTTAAAAGATTTCTATTTTATATACAAAGGTTAATTATAATGTTTATTTGGAAAAGACTAAATGATATGCCTTCTATTGAGCCTACTAAAGAGTAGATTATTAAGGCCCACGATCCACGGTACGTACCAAGATACAGAGACAAGTTATCGTGACACTAAGATATGTTAAGAGGCAAAGATATTTTTAATGATTCGCTTATTCGATCATCACATCTCCCACTATCCAACTCATTGTCTCCATTAGCTATGACCCAAATGACTAGATAACCAATTTAAAATTGAGAAATAGTCATGATGTCTTTTAGAATAAGTGATGGATAACATTGGCAATCATAATGTGCTCAAACCAATCGAAGACATTACTTACGCATGTATAGTCTTACTAGGTAATTATATAGTACATCATTAAGCGAAGATTGGGACCCAAAATCAATTTTTAGCACTCCATTATCACCGTAAATGGATCCATATATTGCGCCGACATCATTTGCAAATGCACTATGTTGTTCTTAGAAAAGTGGTACATATCGTAGTCTATGCATCACTCTTTGATTATGACCATCTTCCCTTCACATAAATCGAAGTATAGAACATTAGGATAGAGCTACCAATAATTGTTGGATTAGTCCACATGAGACAATTGTCATGACAGATATGCAAGATATAGTAGGACTAATTACAGGAACTCCTTATGAATAATACATTCCACCATATCATACGATTTTTCACCCCAACTAGATGGCCAATGCAAAAGAGGCAATTATATATATATATATATATATATATATATATATATATATATATTCTTCAAGACTACATTGTGCCTTGGCTCATTATCAAAAACTATCCAAAGAATAGAGACGGTCATAGACGAAATATGATCACTCACGGATATATGGTCAAGCTCCTCCATTCAAGAATGCACCTACCACATTTACGGCTTGAAGATCCATTCGATAATGGAGCCCATATATCTTAAGGAAAAAATTTGAGTCAATGGGAAAAGTCAACTCTTATCGGGATACTAGCATAAAATATTGACGAGGAGCTATCCTTAGTTGTTATCATTGCCACTTGGCTATGCTACTTTTATTTTCTCGGGCACAATAGACTATTTTATCACTCTACCTTATTGATGGCTAGCCTACTCACTCATGGTGAAAGGATATCATTGGCATGTGGAATTGGCGTACTTATACTATAGATTAGGCATAGTAAGTCATGACTAATTCACAACTGCAATGTAGAACAAACTTTAGAATTACATAAAACACATTAGTTTCAATACCACAAACCGTTGGTTGGTTGGTTGGGGATCTCAATATGATTGCAAGCTCAACTAAAAAAGAAAGACGGTAGGAAGCCTAACTTGTCAATAATCTTTGAATTTACTTAATATATTGTAGAAGCCGCCTCTTTGATGCAGTTGTAATGGCTCTCCTTTCATCTAGTAGAGGAAAGGTTTTGAAAAGGCTTGATCAAATTCTTATAAACTTGACTTGGTACACGCACTTCTACATAATAGAGGTACAATACCTTGCCAAAATTTACATTAACTACTCCCCACTCATGGTAAGCTTCAACTATATCCCCAAACCAACTCACCATCAATTCAAATTTCTTAATATGTGGATTTTGCATCGACTTTTAATAAATGCTTATTGAATGCTTAGATTGGTGTGGAAGATAACAACCCTTGGTCAAACTATGGTCATTGCATAAAGCTACCATTCAAGCTCACAAAAAATGGAATGCAAAGATTTTTGGCAACATCCATACTTTGATCAAATCCACTAAAGAAAAGATTAACAACATTAAAATGAAATGGATGGAATGAACACTGAATATACATGAGCTAAAACCCAATTAGAACAACTCCAAACAAACTTACAAGGATATATTGATAAAGAAGAGGATCTACTCAAACAAAAGCCTCACAAGCATATTCCTCCAAGAGATATGAACTCCAAATACTTCCATGCTTGTATTAAGAAGAAAAGAGAGGGAAAATGGGTAACATAAATAAAAGACATGATTGGGAGATGGATCTACAACCAAAATAGTATCATGGAGAATTGTATGAGCTATTTTCAAACATACTTAATCAACCACATGCAAACAACACAATCTACTAGCCCAACTAGCATTTCTTTATGACTGAAAAAGATTCAATTAATAATGAGGAACTTATCTCACCCCTCTTGGAAGAAGAAATTTTGATTGCACTCAACTTAATGGATGGCTACAAAGCAACCAACTAGATGGATTTCTGCCCTCTTCTACTAAAATGCATGGCATATTGTGAGACTTGAAGTCATTACTACTATACATAGTTTCTTTAGAGGTCGAATATTCATAATTTCTTCTTAACATCCGCTATTGTTTTGATTCCAAAAGAAAGAGATAATCACACTGGGACAAATTGACCAATCTAATTAACTCCTATCATCAATAAAATTATTAGTAAGATCATTGCAAATAGGATTCAAAAACTTTTTCTCGTTCTCATCTCCTCAAATCACTTTAGTGAGAGGAAGGAATATCGCCAATAAAATTTTGATTACCCAAGAGCTCATCAAGGACATTGACAAATAGAGTAGAGGAGGAAATGTTATCATGAAAATTGACCTCAAAAAATCTTTTACCACTATAAATTGGAGTTTCATTCTTACATCTCTTAAGGAAAGGGGTTTTCGGATGAGTTTTTGCATCCTTATTGAGACTTTTGTACATATCCATTATAAAATACTTCTTAATGGACAATCACATGGATTTTCCAAGCTAGTAGGTGTTAAGCAAGGAGACCTACTCTCCCCATCCCTTTCATTTTAGCTTTGGATCTTCTCTCAAGAAAACTAAAAGGAAGTTGCATCCAAGAAGGGAATCGAGTTTCACACCATAAGCAACCTCAAGATCACACATTTAGCTTTTGTAGATGATCTATAATGGAAGAAAAAATCCATCAATACATAGATGGCAATCATCCAGAATTCACATCACTTTTAGGTACCTACCTAATTGCTAACAATTATTTCTTTGTGATTAGGAAGGGGATTACCAAAATAAAATCAAATGGATAAAAGAGAGACAAGCTTCATTCATTCCTCCTTTCCATTTAACTACCTTAGCATCCAACTCTACAAAGGAAAACTCTCATCTTTCTTTTCCATGAGTTCATTAATAAAATTCAAAATAAAATGCATTCATAAGAGAACTCTTTTCTTTCATTTGGTGGAAGAGTCACTTTGGTAAAGAGTATCCTCAACTCAATTCCATTATACACCACCCAAGTATAAGATCCCCAAAATCATTCAAAGGAGAATAGAAAAGATGCTAAATAGATTCATTTGGAGCCCCAAACACAAAACCATCCACTGGGCGGTTGGAAGAAAATGAGCAAACCTACGCAATGGTGGCTTGGGATTCAAAATATTAGTATATAATATTAAATGCAATTCAATTAAATTACGGATCGATTTAGAGAAAGAAACACCCTATGGGTTGAATTTATGAATCAAAAGTATTGCCAACAAACTCACCGAATAACCACTCCACGAAGGAAATCAGACTCTCAACTTAGAAACATATGATGCAACACAAAGAAGAAGTTGAAGATCTAATTTTTTTAAGACATGGGAATTGGGAAAATTGACTGGAATGATCACTAGATTGGGAAGAGGCAATGTTCAATTGGAAGATGGATGGAAGACCACGAATCAAAGGTTTTGGAATTTTGAATGACTCACATTGGAATGTAATCAAATTGAAAGACCAACTTCTAACACATATATGCAAGGAATATACATTGTGTGCCGGAAAACTAGTTATGATAGAATAAAATTTTATGCCTAAGCCTTGTTGAGAAAACTAGTACACACATAGATATTTGAAGAGAGAACGAAACTACAGGATTTTTATGTGAAAAATTCAAAAGAGGAAAACTACGGGCCTAAGCCCAATAAAATACTCTACTATATATCTATTTTGGAGTACAAAATTTGAATCTTCCGATAATGGGATTACAAGATTGTATGTGAGAAATCGACAATAGAAATTTCAAAATCGGTTATAAAAGCTATGCATCGAGTTGAGCTATAACAATTGTTGGTGGTGGCAATGATAATTGACGTGATCGACACAACGATGATGACTAACTTCAAACTTCTAGCTCTCTCGCCTTTCTCCTAAGTTCACTTCTAGCTCCTCCACCTATTCATGACAAGAATGGGGTCCTATTTATAGGATTGAGAGGACATTTGGTCATTATTTCCAAAATCTCAAAACACTCCATCGGACGGTCCGTATTGATTTATTTGATCATTGATAGTATTTTAATAATTTGACCATCGAATGATCTTTGATTTGGGTGATCTTAGGTTGGATTTGTCTTGTCGTGCTTGATTCAACTATAAGCACGCAAAATTTGGAAGTCATTTGATCATCTAGTAGTGTTTCAAAGTTTTCATATGTAGCTTTTGGACTTGATTTGAGCTCATTTGAACTCGACCGATCCGCTTCTAGCATTGTTGAACTCATCTCATGAGTCATTTAATTTCATTGTATACATGCTTTAATTTGAGATTTGTGCCGTTTATAAATTTTAGAGAGGAATGTATCAATACCAATAGAGTTGACAAGAAAGACAAGCTCATTTTAAAGGTCAATCTAAATCCTCATCCATTTCCAAAACTATATATGGGAATTGGTGGGATGGATCCAAAATTGCCATGGGGAAATGTAATATGGAACTTAGCCATCAAACCATCAATTTCCTTCTTTTGTTGGTGGCATTTTCACAATATTATTTCTATGGATGACATGCTCAAGCTCAAAGGCATCTGACCGCCTTCAATATGTCTATTATGCAAGGAAGAGGAAGAGAGCATGCCATATTGTTTCATACGCTATAGTTTTAGTACACGAATATATAAAGTCTTTCTCTCTTCCAAATTGACATGAATTATAAAGTGAATCAATATATGAGTTAATTGCAAGTTGGAAACTTATGGATATGGAACATCAACATCGATGATCACCCTCGATTATCCTATGGTTCATATGGATAGTTAGAAATGAAATGAATCAAAATGAAAACACCATAACAATCGAGAATGTTGTTAGAAATACTAGAACTTATCCGCACAAGGCAATATGTAATGGAGCAATTAAAAGTCACACTTCACTTGATGGATGCAATGCTCGATATTCTAGGACATTGTGTTGACAACACTAAATAATGTTGAAAAAAAAATAATAATAATAAACAAGAAATAATGTTGGGATATTGTGTGAGAATAAACCGACCCATGTCATTATCAAAATAAACATTCTTTGGGAGCTTTGATACTAAAACCAAAAAAAACTAAAATTGGTGGAATTTTAGACGAAGGATGGAAAATACTTAATCCACTTCTCATGCCTTATGCTACCTCCTCTCCCTACATGTCAAGTAGCGCTTCTATGCACTCAAGATAGCCTCCATCGAACCTCGAATGAGTATTGGATTGAATCAAATTTCATGACCCTCATCTAAATGCTAAAGGAGAACAAGGAACATTACACACCTTGGTCCATCATTAATGAGTTCAAAGCTTTGAGTTCATCAATTAAAAGTCACACTTCACTTTGGATGGATGCAATGCTAAAATATTCTAGGACCATGTGTTGACAACACCAAACTAGGTTGGGATATCATGTGTTGGAATAAACCCGACCCATGGCATTATCAAAAAATAAACATTGATGGGAGCTTTGATACTAAAACCAAAAAAATTATAATTGGTGGAATTTTCAGACAAAAGGATGGTAAATACTCAATGCACTTCTTCATGCCTTATGCTACCTCCTCTCCCCTACATGTTGAAGTACCAACTTGCTTCTATGCACCCAAGATAGCCTCCATCTAACCTCAAAATTAGTATTGGATTAAATCATATTTCATTACCTCATCTAAATTCTAAGGAGAATAAGGAACATTACACACCTTGGTTCATCATTAATGAGTTCAAAGCTTTGAGAAAGTTACTAAAAAACTTGAACATCTCCTTCACTCATATATGTCGGAAGGATTATCTTCTTGAAAGGTTGGCCAAATGGGGTGCTACCTCATAATCATTTTGCATTTCTAGAAATATAGACCCACATCTAGAATTCCTTATAAATAGTGATAATATTGATTTACTTTATATCGAGAGCTAAATTTGTGTAACACTTTTCCTATTTTGACTTTTAGGATTGCATGTAACTCTAAAGTGATCAATGAAACCATTCTTTTATGAAAAAAAATAAGAACATGCCATAAAATGTTAGATCATTTGAGAGGATATTTTTGGATTATTTTCAAAATACACTTTCTAATGAAACCCTAATTACTTTAAAATATTTAATAAAAATTATAGCTATTATTTTTTTCTAGATTTTACTCATTTTTTTTAATCTATAGAGCACTTATTTACTATTTTGTATTTTTTATGATTTCGTGATTTTTTAAAATCTTAGAGAAAATAATTGATTTATATTTAATTCAAATTGGATAAGTTCAGGTTTATGTTAAATATTAAATTGTTCAATTTTTGGGATTTTGAATTCCAATCCGATCGGATTAGCAAATTAGAAACGATTTTTCCAATCCAATGCACGCCCTAGTTTTAGATCCTCTATTTTATAGGTCATGGGTCTAGACATGAATTTAACATCGATCCAAGAATCAATGACCCATGGGTCATCTTTTCCAAATCATATAAGCTATAGGCCATCCACAAATAAGGTCATGATCTCTCAGAGTAATGACAACCACATAAATCTAAGTAACCGAAGGATCAAAAAGTAAAAAAGCAAGGATTCTTATGGTTGGATCCAATTCATTTGCTTCTTCAATTCATAAAGTATGAAAGACTTATTAGCTCCACTAAGTTCAAACATATACCTTACTAGAGTTGCTATTTGGTGCGATGGATGGTTTAAGAAGGTTCCCTAACTTATCCGACATCTATAGCAAAAGTTCCACCACTTGGTTCCTCTCTAATCGCTTGAATCAATGACCACTATCTTTCACCGATTCTAGTGAAAATCGATGTTGAAATGCTTAGGGAGGGAGGTTGTGAGCTCATTCTTACTATAGGGGAGTTTGGACTGTGTTGGGTGTGAATTTTGAAAGGGAGGGCTCAATTTGTTGTGACATCTCTCTTTACATATGGATATTTTTTTAGCTTATTTGGCCTAAGAAATTGCCACTTCATCCCTAATATAGTGAAGGTGGATGGTTAAGATTAATTGTGATTGATCTTTGGTCTTTTAAGAGATGAATCTAGAAGCTAGATAAGTTGATAGGGACAACTAAGTCCAAAATGCGGATTGCGGGGAAAGAGTCTTAATTAACTTTATCTTTTATTTTTATATATTTTGACTTATTTTGTTTAAAGGTGTGCATGTTTTTATGTAGCTATAAGAGGTTTTGCTGCATGTAGCAAGGATTTGTTTGACTGCATCACCAAGTATGCCTAATGGCTTTTGTCATTTTAGGCAAGGGATGTCATGGCTTAGATCTTGGGATGCACTCATTCATGTAATCAAGTCTCATTTGATTTCTTTTTTCTTCTAACATTTATCTTTTCTTGTTGACTTCATGAGCCCCATCTCGTTGACATTGATTTTAATGATAACAAACATATGTTCAAGTGCTACTAATTAGTTTAAATTCATGTAGGAAATTCTTCAAATCCGCATTCTTTAGTCAAATTTGGAAAGCTAAAGTTGTTGAACTTGAACCGGTTGAGAATTTTCTATAATTTACAATACTAAGGAAAATAAGAGTTCAATAAAATAAATTTAATGGCTTAATCATTTCAAAATATTTCATTTAAATTTCTCCATATTTTTTATATTTTAAAATTGCATTATTTCGCTATTATTCCTTAAATTAACTTTTCTAGATAATCTAAATCACTTACATGTATCTAATTATCATAATTATGTGCTTTTAAGTAAGATGAACTTATTTCATACTTCATTTAACCATTTTCATGCTTAATTATATTATTTATCTATTTATTTTTGTATTAGAATAAAACTATTCTAGAATTATACTAATTATTCTTTTTTCTCTCCTATCTTTCTATTTTCTCTCTCATATCTTTATTATCATCTTGATTGATTTTTGTCTGAATTTTTGTAGTTTTTGAATGCTAAATCATGAGAGATCTATTCAAATTATTGCCATAATATTTCTCACATTTATTTAATTTTAAAATCCCTTTATTTGAATTTTTAATTTAAATGATTTTGAGTTTTAAATAAATTATCATTGTCATATGTATGCTAATTTAAGTTTATTCCTTTATGGCATGGTTTGGCTGCCCTATGCTTAATTTCTTCATCTTAATTGAATTAATTTGAATTAATCTAACTTAATTCAAATTCAAATTCAATTAAACCTTGATTTTATATACTTTCCATTTATAGAATTTAATTTTGGAATCTTTTCTAGCCCTTATTATTCATTTTATTGATTAAATCTATTTAATTAATTCAAAAGCTTATTAATTTAATTTATCATCATTTACATGTGATTGCATTGAATTAAGATTGATACATTTGAAAGTCATTGGTCGAAATATGGTTTTAAGATAATATATTTATTTACTTATTTTATTTTTGAATTATTGCCTTTCCTCATTCAATAAAATCTAGTTAATCGAATATCTCATATCTTGTGGAATTAAACATTGATTGAATCCCTATTTGGAATGTTGCTTGGCTGGCCACCATGCTTAGGAAATTAATTTCAAAGCAATTCAAATTAATTTTATCTTTAATTTAATTGCCTTAATGATTTAAACTTTATATGTTAATTTTATTAATAATTCTTTAACTTTTACCTTGGCCAACCATTCATGTTTAAAATTCAGTTTGAATTTAATTTTAAACCAAGTGTTGAATTTGGAATGTTCTTGGGAAATTAAATTCAAAGCAATTAAAATTAATTCCCTTTAATTTAATTGCCCTAATGAATTAAACTTTATATGTTAATTTTATTAATCATTCCCTCTCTTTTACCTTGGCCAACCATTCATGTATAAAATTTTTTTGAATTTAATTTTAAACCAAATGTTGAATTATTCAAAGTTCAAATTCTTACTAAAATATTTTTCTCTCCTTATCATACTTAGCTAAAATCCTTGATTTGATTTAATTATATTAGAATTGTATTGATTGATATTCTTCCCCATATAGATCTCTCTCTCTCTCTCTCTCTCTCTCTCTCTCTCTCTCTCTCTCTCTCTCTCTCCTTCAATCTCTCTTGGTCAAAATCTTCATTATAGGATTCTTAATTATTTGATTGATTCAAAATTGAATCATTTTTTATGAAATTTTCCTCCAACTCTTCTCTTGTTTGGCCAACCCCTCCTTTCTTTTCTATATAATGTGGTTTAGACTTAGGTTAATCTCTATTTCTAACTTGTGAACTCTTGTAATTTTATTTCTTGAGATTCTTGTGATTCAAAGTGCTACAATACTCTCTCTTATCTTATTTTCTCCTTTGGCCAAAAGCTTTGCAAATCAATTAAAAGTCTTCCATGCTTAAGCTCTCATTCTCCTACACATTCATCCTTGGCTGAACCTATAGTTGAAGCTTGTTTGATGATTTTCAAGGTTTGGTGAAGCTTCATCTTTGGCCGACCCTCCATAGTAATTTGCTTGAAGCAAGTCAAAATACTCTCCATCCTCTCTTCCTTATTGTGTGGCCAAAACCCATCTTTGAAGTTTCTTTAAGGTGTAGTGTTAGAAGTCCCCTCTCTCCTTGCTATCTTCATCGATCATTGCTGAGTTATTTAAAGTTATTTTCAAGAGATTTCAAAGTTTTATTTCACTAATCTTCATTCATTTGGATACATCAAAAGTTTTTTTTTTTTTTAAATTTTTCCTAAGTGAATATTCAAATTAGATATTCACATTAGATTGTGAATTTGAACTTATAAATTGTATAATATAATTTGGTTATACTTTCATGCAAGTGTTTTAATCATCCTTGTGTTTTGATTTGATATATCTTTTCAAATTGCTTTCAAGACTTCATTTCTTCTAAAGTAAAACAGTTTGTCTTGGTTTGTTCATTTCATATAGATATCATATCATTAGTTTAATATTAATTTAATCGATAAATATTTACCTTGAGCTCTCTTTTATTATTTATCTTAATATTATCTACCTCATTGTGAGTGTCAAATACTTTTAAAATTGAGAGCTTGATACTTTGTATCTTATTTTTTCTCTTGTACGTTGGGTTGTACTTGCTTGTGTAAGAAAGTATGATGTTGTTGTACTATGAAAGAGACGATAGATGCTATAATCTCAACTTAGATTTAGTGAATTCATAGCTTGAGTTGTTAGGGATGTAGCTGTTTTTTTTTTTAGTTTGGCTAAATCACATAAAATCTCTATTTTCTCTTATTTATAGTTTTTTTGCCCCTTTCTTTACTTTTGCTGTTTATTTCTTTGTTCACTAAATAAAATCTTTTGAAATTATATTTTTATAAAGTTTTAAAATTAACTTTAATCAAAAATTTTCTAAAACCCCAATTCATGCCCCCTTTGGGTGCCATAGCTTCATAACATTTCTTACCTCTCTTTTTTTATTTTCTTTTGATAGAATCCTATTTGAATAATTGAAGTTGTGTATAACAATTAAAATGCAAATCAGGTAATCAAAGAGAGTCTTCTCAATGCATTTACCACTTGATAATAAATTAAAAGTATGTATATACAACTCACTTTCAAATCATGTATTGACTTATTTGCTTAATTATGCGATCAAACACACTCTTATCATCATGTTTTCGTTAAGACACTATTTATCTATGCGCATAGGTGTGATGTATATAAGATGACAACAATTGTATTAAACAAGATAATTAATTTAGCTCAATTTCAAATTGACTTAACTAATCCATCAATGGATCATTCTTTTTTTTTTTTTTTTGATAATTCCTTGTTAATGAGTTATTAATATATACACAACCATGCCAAAATAAGATGTTTAATTTAATTTGACTTGATTTTGTCAATTTTGTTGTTTGTGGACTTCTAATTTCAAGTGTTGGTGATGATTGGCCAACATTTTGAAATGTTTGAAATTAATTAAATTAATTAATTTTTTTATTTCAATTGATTTTGATTTGATTAATTAAGTAGCTTGATGACTAAGTTGTCTCCCAAGCATGTCCTAGGCTTAATCGAGCTTTAGTTTTAGGAATAATTAAGTTTGATCTAGGTTTTACTTGAGAGTGTTTAGTCTAGAAGTTGGTTGGTTATTTTAAGTGTTAATGTAATTTAGTGTTGGCTTGGATTAGTTATCCTGTTTAAATTGAATTTGAAATTCAATTGATTTAGGGTAATTTGGTGAGTTGTGCATGTAAAGTAAAATAAATGTAGTTTGATTTATTTTTAGGTGTTTGATTTAATGTAGAGTAAACATAAAGTAAATCTAGTAGTGTATTTAAAATGATTCAAATGTTACTTTAGGAGTTTGTTTGGTGACTTATAGAAAGTAATCAATATGTAAAAGAATGTAGTTTTAACTGTTTGATTGAAAATTCTATAAATATATGAATTTCTTTTTTTGATAAAATAAATGTAAAGTAAAATAATTTTGAGATGGGCTGCGAGAATTCTCATCGCCGGCGGCTACCTGGGCGTGAAAAGGCGGCTGTGATTGAATTCACCCAAATCTTAATTCAAATACAAAAATGAGCATTCTAATGTATTTCAAATACACACTACAAATGCATTAAAATTTTACTTTATACCATATCAAACAATTAAAAAATTATATTCTTTATATTTGATTTACTTTACACTCTAAATACAAGTAACCAAACTGCCTCTTAATGTATTTCGTTTATGCTCGAATCGAGCAAAAAAAGAAACTCACGTAGAAAAACCTATGTGCTCACAAAACAACTCCCTATTTTCATTTCACGCATTGTAGTTCCCTCGGCCCTAAATCCTCTTGCTTGGTTCAGTTGCTGGGACAATGGGAGATAACTAGTGAACATGATGGCTCGCTGCCAAACACGTAGGCAGGATTTCGACTTCTCATTCCCTCCGCAAATTGCTCTGCTCTTGCCCGAAATAGTTGAGAGATAAGCATACACTGTGAAGATAATCCTAGTCTTTCCTCCTAAGTTCCTTCGCATGCTTCTCTCGTGAATCTGCTTGCTAAAATCGGAGGAAAATGAGATTTAAAATTCTATAAGATTAAAGTTGTCATTTTGTTGTTTGACTTTTATAAGTATCTTTTGCTGTTGGCTTATAATGCATTATCCAAGACAAATCAGAGAGGAGATGTAAGAGAAATTTATGTAGGATTAAATTTGTCATTTTGCTTTTTTGGATTTTATAAAAGAAAAATTACCATTTTGTTGTTTGGCTTATAATATATTATTTTAGAAAAATCAGAGGGGAAATGTGAGCAAAAATTCCATAGGATTAAAGTTATCATTTTGTTGTTTGGCTTTTATAAAAAAATTATCATTTTGGTGTTTGATTTTTATAAGAAAAGAATTATCATTTTTAATATATATTTGCTTTTTTTAATTTAATAATCTATTAGTTCATAAAAAATATTTATGCGATTACTTTATATACAACTAAATAATTTCAAAGATTCATAATAATCAGATTTACTTTTACATACACCTAATCAAATAAAAAAAAATAGTTATCATGTATTTGCCTTGCAAATAGCCAAACAACAACAATAAACATTTATCCCACTAAGTGAGGCCGCTACATGAATCCTCTGTCCATTGTGTCCTATTATGTGTCAAATTCTCATTTAATTCAAGTATACTAAGGTCATTTTTTATATATCTTAACAAAGTCTTTTTTATACAAATAACCAAACAAATTATAAAATATTTATAATACTCTATATTTATTTTACATGCATTCTAGTTATACTACTTTTCTTTTCAAGCAACCAAACATCTTCTTAGTATAATATAATCTAGAACTAGGTGATGTGAAGTTTTTTCCTAACTAGAATAACCTCCTAAAAGGTCTATGTATGGGAGCACCTATGCTAGGATGAAGTCTTATAGACTAACAATGATAGTTTTGTTACAACCCCATTGAAAGTGTGGTCGCACAATCTCAAGTTTCTCATGATTGTTATATGATAATTAGAGTGTGAACACTTGAGATATCATTATGTTGTTGATCTCATTTTTGGATGAGATTGTAATCATCTCTAGTCCTAATAATAGGACCTCTAATCTTAGATTAGAGTTTCCTAATTAGACATTTAGACACTACTCTTATTGACTAGCTAACAAGTCAAAATCAAATAATAAATGAAATCAAATGCTAAATTTAAAATAAAATTAAACAAAATGTTGAACTTACAACTAAAACTAAATTTGAAATTAAAATCAAGTTCAACACTCTAAAGTGAAAGCTTGGTCATCATAGTAAATTCTTCTATAGGACTTGACCTAACTTAATGAGATTAGGTGAACCAAATCAAACCCCAAAATTTAATAGAAATCTAAAATAAACACATTTGAATTGAAATCTAAATTCAATTGAACTTAGATTAAGATAGTTGGGATGGTTAACCCAATCACCCATTTAAGCTAAAAAATCACCTAAGTCCAAGAAATACCAAATAAAATCAAAATAAATTTAGATATAATTAAATAAAAAAGCATATAATCAAAACACACATATAAATAAACCCAAAAATAAATCTAAGTGAGGTTGAAAGTGGTCAATCCAATCATTTGACTTAGAGTTGATCTTGTGATCCCCACCTAGTCAAAGGTCAACCAACTAAAATTTGGTCAAATTGAGTCACTACACAAACTCAAAATCATCAAATGAATATGTTTAAACATAAATCTAAATAAATCAAAACCAATAAAGTCTCAAAGGGCCAATTGGATTACTTGATCCAAATAGATCCAAATGAATCTTATTGAACCTAAATTCAAAATTAAATTGAAATCAAACATTAAAAATCATTTAAAATCATAAATGAACAAAATTGATAATTATATCGGTTTAATTTGATAAGTTTGATCATTTAGTCCAAGTGAACTCAATTTGACATTAAACTCAATTTAGGTAAAAATTAGTTAAATTTAAAACTAACATCAAATCCAATGAAATAATAATTTCAAATCATCTTAAACACTTAATCAAATATGAGTGGAACCCAAACACACCTTAATTGAGCCAAATTAACTATTTGACATAATTAAACTCAACTTAGCCTATTTGGATCAAAATGGATTAAATTTGGATCAAAATCTAATTTAAATCAAATGAGATTGATTGATCATAATAATTTCAAATGTGCAATTAAACACAATGGAATACAAATATAAATCTTAAAATAGCCAAAGAGGCAAGGAGACTTAATTTGAGTCATTTAGCTCAACTTAGTCAACAAAGCCTAAAACCATATCAAATCCCATGAGACATGAACTAATTGGCTTTCCAAATTATCTATTGCACAATCAACATTAATTGAAACTCAAATCTAAAATCAATTAATTAAAAGCAATACAATCAAACCACTCAAATTAATTTGAATCCAAATTGCATTAAACTAAGTTTAATCACCAATTCTAACTTAAATAAAGGCTCATGATTATTATAATTTGACTTAATCAATCAACCAACAAGCCCAAGGGAGAGTAATCAAAGCCATAAGTTGATGAGGTGGCCATGGGAAAGGTAAGATGGAACTAATGGAAAGCATGCATGGCCTACCCACCCTATCCTCCCAAAACTTTATCATGATTAATTCCTCACTCCTCAATCCATTCAAACATCACCTTTGACCTTTCCACCTTCTTATTTGTCATGATGGGATTCCAATTTACCACCATCCCATCAACCCAATGGAATGGATCTCACCATGTATAAAGAGAAGGAGAGCCAAATTGAAGACTTTTGCACATTCTAACACCTTCCTCAAGTCAAATCGAGATTGAACGAACCTTCCCCGCCTCTAACTTCTTCGATCACTCCCACACCAAACTTTGGCAAGTAGTGGCATGCATTGGTCTCCACATCGACGAGGCGCCATAGAAACTCTCATAAAGCTTTGCCTAGGTTCCTTGAAAGATTTTGAAATGAAATATATTGTCGAGACCGACATCGATCAAGTACCCTCAAACTTGACCTCTCCTTTAATTTAGTATGGTCATTTTTTAAATAAACTTGATCTTGGGTAAGATCAGTAGTGTAGATTTTATTCTAAATCAATCCTTGATCGATTTGCAATTGAAATCACACACTCTCACTATTTAGATCGTTCTCACGATCAGCCCCAAAAGCTAACGACTCTCTTGTCCGGCGTGCTTAGGGATGAAATTACCACAGTCCATTCCTTTTATTTGGAACAAACAACTATGATTTAGGTGGACCAATAATTTAATCTCTAGGGAAATTGAAGATCAATCTTAGACTGCTCGATCTTTGATCGGTCTTGATCCAAAGTGTGTCCTCACCGTCATCTGGGATCCACGTGGATCTCGTGGTCCAATGGCACGCTTGCACATCAAAATGGTGTAGTCAGCCATGTGGCATTAACTGATTTAAGTAAAAAAATCTAATTTCTTGAATTTAAAAATGTTAAAAAATGTATAGCACATCAAAATTTATAAAAAATAAAATACCCAATCAAGAAATGCAATTAAGAGCTCTATGAATACATCTTAGTGAGAGAAATCCATTAAACCCAATCTTTTAATTTTAATTATGTATTTTTAGGTTAATTAGAGTTTAATGAAAAATAATGAAACCTAAACTGAACTCAATTTAGCAAACCAACCATCTTGGAAGTTTAGGGAATTGAAATTAAGGTTAAAATATACCTTAGATAAATATTTGGGGAATTATTAGTGTTTAAATTGAAAGATATAAATTTTTTATCTCTAACCTTAATTTAATGAAATAAATTAATAATAATACAAAGAAATTAAAGAAAATTGTAAAACCATTTCAAGACATCGTAAAAAACTTAATGAACTTAAGAAAATATTAAAGCTCTTTGGAATTCATTAATCCTCAAAATCACTTAATTAGGAATTAATTAAATTAAATAATTCAATTAATTACGCTCAACTTTAAAAATTCATAATAAATTTAATGAAAACCTAAAATTTCTAAATTAATCCTCTCTCGATTCATAATTCAGAGAAAAATTAAGAAAGATTAACAGTTTTAATTAATTCCTAATAATTTAGGTGTAATTTAAATTTTATTAAAAATACTAAAATCCTAATTAGTCTTAAAATATATCTCTGATTAAGATTAAAATCTAGAAAAATGATACTGATAAGGAACCCCACTTGTCATAAAAATTTCAAAGTAAAATGACTTATGTATTAGAAGTTATTAAATATTCAAGTTCTAGGTTAATTGAAATCAAAAAATAAATATGAAAATTTTAGAAATTATAAAAATTACTAAATCAATTCAAAACACTTTCAATGACATCAGAGGACTAAGAAAATTCCCTTAGTTCACCGAAGCTAAGGAATCATAAAAATCACATATTTAGGGTTTAAGAAATGATTAAAGAAATTGAATTGATTTAAAAAAAATCCTAAAGCTGAAATTATAAAATTCATGATAAATTTATTAATGGGCTGAAAATTAGAATTGATTATTCTATGAAATTAACACTAAAATAAGAATCTACAAAAAGTAGAATCATTATAAATTTCTTAACATTTAAGAGTAATTGAATTTTGATAAAAAAAAATGAATAAAAATTTAATCATATGAAGCTCAATTAATCCTTAATTATAAAAAAATACTCTTTAAATGAACATGAATATATGAATTGAACAATTAAATCAAATGAACTTAATAAAGACCTAAAATCATGAAATCTAAAAATATATTAAAACCAAAGAGGATTAAAATAAACTATTTGAATAATGAAATCAAAAGATCTTTAAGTCAAGTTTAATAAAAAACAATAAGTTAATTAAATGAACCTTAAATTGAAACTAATTATAAATCTAAACTTAATCAGATAAACTAAACCAATTAAGTTAAAGCATTTAAATCTAACAAACACTCAAATTAAATTCAATAGAAAGAATAAATGCAAACTGAACTTTAAATAAATAAATAAAGTTAATTAAACTAAGATCTAATAATTATTCTAAAAATATTTGAAATTGAATAATCACAATAAATTTATTTTAAAATTTAATCAAATCAATAATAATAAAATTAATTATAAACCCCAAATAATTAAATTATATCAAATCATAGCAACTCAAAACAACATCAAAATTAATCAACATAAACTTAAACAAGCAATCAAATCTAATAATTTTAATAGATTATAAAATTATTAATTGAGATTTAAAAATAAAATCCAATAGTACTCAAATTGAAAGCAAATCAAATTCAAGTAAAACATTAAACAACTTAAATTTGATCAAATTTAATGAAAATATAAAAGCTGGAAATAATAATGAAATCAATTCAATCAAATAAATTATATTAATAATCACATTTCCTTTCTTCTAAAATATAATTTACTATAGAAGTTTGTCCAAACTATAAACTCTACAATAAAATAAATCATATTCTACTTCTCCATGTAGTTCGGAGAAAATTCTACTACATCAAGACCCAGCCCTGTGACATTGAATCCATTATAGGGTAATATGTTTATCTTTTTCATAATATATTTATCTCTTAATAATGTATTTGGTTATCTAAATAAGAATCATCAAGATCTGCATGGTGCTCTAAATAAAATTCCTATATATTCCAACACATTGATATTCTCATTCAATATTAGGATACCATCATATTTAACTATCTTAATATTGACCAATATTATAAAGAGCCCAATCTTTATAGAACTCTTTGTTTAAGCCATGGTAAGGGGTTGGATAATTAACTAAACAATAAAATAATATAAACCATAGAAGATCATGGGCATTATTACTTTTCTCTTTTGAGATTGGGTCTCACAATCTTAAAGTCAAAACATTCTTTGAATTTATCTTAACCTTAGACATGTAAATCATACAAATCATGATCTCAAGCCTTTTCAAGGTCTTCTAAACAATTGGTCCTTAGAGGCCATTATTCACTTTCTCGTGTCTTTGCTAATTACCCTTTGCTTGAAGATATAAGACCACCTTATTTAGGAAGAACTTAACCTTAGCCATTTACGGTGCTCATGTAATGGTTTCTCTTATCTGGATGATAACCCAATTTCTTACATTCCCACATACACAAAGAACATATGTCATAAAAATGATCCTTTATGTGCTCATGAACATACTTCTCACCCACTTTTCTTCAATTATTTCTTTGTGTCATTCTTATTGAGGACATTTTAGGAACACTAAGCTTTTTTACCTCCTCTCCTATAAATCTTTGACATGTGTGATCATAATAGGACCAAACATTCTTTTTTTCATGATCATAGTATTTAATTTGATAACCTTCTTTGCCTATAATAGGGTTGACAACAAATGTCATTATCGCCATGATTTAACTAACCATGTGATATTGCATCTTAGGCTCTTCATAAATATCATATCATGATTGGAGTGCCATCATTTGAACTATCATAATTGAAGTGTATGGACATTCACATTTAATGTAAGTGTACCACAATATTTGACTTTCTTAATGCTGATCAATATATTTTAGATCCACATCTTTATAAAAAACCCCTTGTTTAAGCCATGATAAGGGGTTGGATAATTAACTGAACACCAAGGAAATATTGACCTAAAAAGACCTTGGAAATCATTCCTTTTCTCTTTAAAGTTCCATTATATTTCAAAGTTAGCATGGCTTTACAAAGTTCCATTATCCATACCTTGCTAAGACTAAGATTTTAAAATCTCTTTGCAAATTATAGTGGATATAAGTTATTTGATTAAACCAGCCTAAAATCCTTTGTATGCTCATGCACATATCTATGTGTGTGTGTTCATTTTATTACTTCTACTTATCATCTTTATTGAGTACCCTTTAGAAATAGTAAAACACTATTATTTCTATCTCCTTTCCAATATATTATTAACAAATTAGCTCGAAGATCGTGACTCGCCGAAAGTCGACCAATCTGGCTCGAACGAGATCGCTCAAGCAAACGAGCCGATTTTCGAGCCGTAATTGTGGCTCAATTTATTTCGACTGAAGCCAATTCGAACGCCGCGGCTCGCGAGCGTGATCGAATCGAACGGGCCAGCGCGACAGACAAACCGTCCATTAATTGACGATCTAAAACTAAAATTATTCTAATTTTTTACCCGACCCCCGAGGCCCCTCGACCTCTTCTCACTTCTTCGCTTCTCTTCTTCTCCGCTTCTCCTCCTCCCGTTCACTGTCCGTCGGTTCTGCTTCTCACATACGGCCGTTTCAGATATCATCGACCGCCGATCGTCGTTAGTTTGGTTTGCTTTGATCCTCAGACTCGCGGTGTGCTTGGTTTGTTCCTTGCTCCGTAAATACTTTCGATTTTCTTTTCGATTCGTAAGTATTTCATGGAATCATTATGTTGGTTATTTCAATTGTTTATTCCATTATTTGAGGTTTTCATTTGGGATGTTTCGCGTTTTCTTTAAGCATTCATGCCAATCATGTATATCTATATTTTTTTGCGGTTGGGGACACGGGGTACTTGCAATTTGGGTTTGTAACGATTTTATGTAAGCATCATAGCATGTTCGGCCACGTTGGGTTGTTTTGGCCGCTTACGTCTGGGTTTGTAAGCTTGTAACGATTGTTGCCTCACTTGCCCGCTGGCTCATGGTCATTGAATGTTGTGGCTTGCATCGTATTTGTTTCATTTCCTAATTGTATTTGTTTCACTACTGTAATGTGCATCTCTACCTCTGTTGAATGTCGTGCCTCGCCGACGCCTAGGAACTTGGGTTTTGATTGTCGCTGTCCTCATGCCTATTGGAGGTTATTTGTTGCTATGAAGGTTGTTTACTTGTTTCGGTCAGTATTCATGGGACATGTTATGATGTTCACATGTCTTTCCCTAGTGACTTGGTTGTTCTGTTGATTGTTGCCTTGTTGGTAAATGTTGTCATGTTGATAGATGCAGATTTCTTGGTTGTAAATATATGGGGATCTTTTATGTATAATCCAATCTTTAAGCAGATTTCTTGGTTGGTTTTAAGTGATTCTATGCATTGCTTTTGTTTCATTTCTTATAGACACAATGGCAAGTCCTCCTCAAAGTAAATCTATTAGTTTTTCAAGTGACGCAAGCTTACCTATTGATGATAATGCAACAACTCAAAATGAGAGTGTGGGTGAAATAGCTTCGAGCATTAAGATCAAGGGTAAGAGACAACGACCAAGTTTGGCAACACTTCAAGAAATTATCAGAATGTAAAAGGGAAAAATGGTGCAAGTTTAAATGTAATTATTGTGTTAAATCATATGTGAAACAAAAAACTGGAACCACATCTCGTTAAGTAGACACTTCAAATCAAATCACTATAGCAAGGTTGATAACAAGGGAAAGAAGCAAAACTATTTGATCCAAGAGTGAGGATTTAGAGGAAACCGGTTCAATATCTAGTTTATGTGTTTCGTCATATGATCATTCTAGAATAAAGAATATTGTGGCTAAGATGATTATTGTTCATGAATATCCATTTATGATAGTTGAACATCTATGGTTCAATATTCGATGAAATCGATGAATCCAAATTATCATAAAATTTCAAGATTTGGCATCAAAGAGGAGTGTATGAAAGTTTATGAAAAAAGATAAGTTGAAAAAAGTTTGAAAGTTGTTGAGAGAGTTTCGATTACTAGTGATCGGACTTCAAATCAAACAATTGGTTATATGTGTCTTACGTGCATTACATTAGTCGATTGGAAATTACAATCTAGATAATTAGTTTCATTGATTTGGATCCTCCTAGTGGGGTGATTTGAGGCAAAAAGTTTGTTGCAATGGTTCTGAACAAAGTTAGTACCATAACTTTGGACAATGCATCATCTAATGATGTAGAAATGTAAATCAAAGCTTTATTCATTAGAAGATCCGGTTTTCTATTGATGGGTGATTTCTTCCATGTTCGATGTGCCGCTCATATTTTAAACTTAATGGTGGATGGATGAAAGAAATCGTTCAATAATGAAAGGGTAAGAGAGTCTATTTTATTTATAAAAGATCTCCGTGTCGCTACATAAATTTGGAGAGATAGCAAGACAGATTGGCTTATCCACATCAAAGGCACTTTGCATTGATGTGCCAATCACTGGAACTCCACATACAAGATGTTAGAGTCGCTTTTATTATAAGAATGTGTTTCCAATATGCTTTATGGATTTAAATTATATATGGTTGCCCTCGCAAGAAGATTGGGTTAATTTTGAGAAAGTAAGAGAGTCGCTTGATTTTTCATCGTGACATCAAATTTTTTCGTTCATCCTATCCTACAATAATAGATTGCTTCCCAATCTAGTTCTAATCAAGAGAATATTGGATCGAGAATGCTCATCTAGTAATCGCTTTTATTTCAAACATGGCAAGTAGCATGAAGGCTAAATTTGATAAGTACCGACAGTGTTCATTTATTTTCGATTGCTTGCATTTTAGATCCTAGAATGAAACTTTTGCTATCAATTACTACTACCCCCAAATTTATGATGTTCATTGTGAATGAGAAGAAGGGCACCGTAACACAAAACTTTTGAGCTATACTCTTATTACTCGTTGATATGTACCACGGGCAAAGAAACTATCAAGCATCCACCTCTCACCAAAAGAAACACAATTGAAGGTGGTAATGCTTCACATGATGATTTGGCGGTTTGTATGACTTCATAGATTCTACCGGCCTCTTAGTACCACGGATGACCGAGATATACCTTGATGAAGCATGTGTGAAATGCCCATTCGAATTTGACATTTTGGAGTGGTGGAAAATGTCTGCTATGAAATATAAAACTCTCTCAAAGATGGCCAAAGATATTTTTACCATCCCAAGAACCACCGCTTTTGAATCGCTTTTAGCCGGTGGTGGGTACTGCGATTATAGAAGTTCAATTTCACCAAGAACATTAGATGCTTTAGTGTAGTGGAAACTGATTCGAGCCGCATATAAATCATCAAAAGATCCATTGGTAATATTATCTTACTTTTTTATTTTATACAATTCTCTACTCTAGTCTCTTCTATTCATATATGAGTTTCTTTTTTAATCTATTGCAATTTCAGCTCGATGCTCTTATGGAAGAGAACTTGGTTATAAATGTACTTGAAAGCTTATCCACGAATCGATATATGAAAATCGTGATATCATTTCGTTATGCTCTCTTTATTTTTGGAGACTTTTCTACCAACAGACTATTTGATCATTTTTATGTGACTATTCGCTTTGTATATATTTTGGAGACTATTTTCTTTCAAAGAATGTAGGCTATGTAGCATCACATTATATTGTTTGTCGCTCGTTTTAATATTTTTGATAGTGGCGAGATGGCATATATGATGCCCAATGATAAAATTGAACGAGATTGATTAATGGAGGCTTTCGTGATTAATTTTATACTAATAGTGAAATGATTTGGTCGATGATCTAACTTTGAGGCCATTTCATCGCTTGGGGACATAATAGTATATTACTTGATAGTTGATATTGTATGTAAGTTTCACCTAGATTTGAAATTTTGCTTGACATTATAAACATATTGTTTCATCTTACATTCTTACTATATTTTATCTACCGATGCATGCAATAATATAAAAATTTTGGTTTGCAATTTTATTTTGACTTTACAAACCTATTTGCTTCATCTTGTCATCTTCCATAGTTACAAACTTACAATCTTACTATATTTTATGTACTAATGCATTCTACATTCTTACATGATTTGCATTCTACATTTTGCTTAGTCACCCTAAAATAAAGAACTCAACTCGCTTTTTGAGGGCACAAGTCATGAGGTTACCATTTATAAGATTTCTTGAGGAGAGACTATTGTAGCAAATGATTTAGCCAAGTTTCATTCAAGATTATGTTGAGCTTCCCATGTGTATACTATCTTGTGATCATATATTCATATGTGGTTGTCTAATTGTCTTATTTTTGGTGGCCTTATAGTGATAGTCTTGGCTTGGAGATTTCTACATTCTTACATGGTTGTGTGTTGACTTGTCTTTGCATTTTCCCTTTGTAGTGTATGTCTGATCCGCCGACGATCTAGCCTTTCACTCTTTGGGAATTTGGAGAGTTTTTGTTTGCCTCTCTCTAACCTGACAACCTTGTTCTGTTGTTCCTTTTGGGCCTTTGGTCAAGTTGCTAATGCTGTTTATTCCGCTATGTTGGATTTATCGCGGTAAGTGTGTAACTGTTGGATTTTTTTTGTTGGTTGGACTTATTTTGGTTGGTTGATTAGTTCACTTGGTTGGCTATTTCGAATTTGGATCACTTGGATGTGTGTTGGTCGTTTGCGGCTGTAACTGTGTTGGCTCTATTGGCTTGATGGCTTCTTCTCATTGCCTGCACTCTCTCATCTATTTGCTTGTTGGCATGGTCATGGTCGTGCTTTTGTTATTTTGTTGCCTTGTTGCCTTGGTGGTGGTGTGAGCCGCGGGAGGATATGAGATCTAGTGGGCTTATCATGAAGAATTTTGCTTTTTAATTTTCAACGATGATGAGAAGAGAATATATTTGTAATTTGGGTAAATTCATTTGTTTTGTTTGCCTCTGTGCTCTAACCTTGTTTGTCGTTGGATTTATCTCGTGTTGGACTTGGACTTGTTGGTTATTTTAATGTTGGTTGATTGGTTCACTTGGTTGGCTATTTTGGAATTAGGATCACTTGAGTTGGATGGGTGGATAACATGTTGGCCGGCCTAATGGTTATTGTTTAACTGTAATGCGGTTACGTCATTCGTCAATTTTTTCGATTGAACTGATGTGCTCTAACCTTTGGCTTCTTAGCCTTTGCTCATCCCGTTGTTGGTGTTGCATGGTTGTTTTTTTTTTTTGGTTATTTTGTTGTCTGGTGTTGGATCATATGGTCGCATTCTGCGCGCTTTTTTTGTTATTTTGTTGCCTTGTTGGTGGTGGTGGTGTGGAGCCGTGGAGGATATGAGATCTAGTGGGCTTATCATGAAGAATTTTGCTTTTTTAATTTTCAATGATGATGAGAAGAGAATATATTTGTAATTTGGGTAAATTCATTTGTTTTTGCTTCATTATTTGTATACCAAGCTCTCCTACCAAGCAACCTGTAGCCTTTATTGCTTTTGACTCCAATTATATTAATGCATGATATTTTGATTTGTGAGGTTTTGGATTTATTTTTCTATCTTTAAGGCTCTAATGGATGGCTTTGGCAACCTAGAGGTTGGAGCATTCAATTGAAGTAAAATATTACAAATTTTCGCTAATTGAATAAGATGGATATTACTTTCTCGACTGTCCCACAAACAAATTTATATCGCTTGAAACGATTTTCCGCTTAAAATGCAATATTATTTTGTCATTTGTCAATTGTCAATCCTTCTTTGCTACATGAATAATCAATGAATGTCGCTCCATCATACGTAAGGATGGAGGCAAACTTATTAACGCTAGATGAATGGGTAGGGTGATGTAAATATGCAATTTGCATTGTAGTTATGTGAAACAACCAGAGTTTTAATTTGTACAAAAAGAAGTAATCATGTATTCATGTATGAAAATGCTTTTAAGTATCTAATCGCTTGATGCTATAAAGCTACCTTACAATTCGGTTGTATTGTACTTAAAATGAAAAAAAGTAATATACGCCTTTTTCAAGTGCAGTAGAAAATTTTATTTAAATCAATAATTTAATTATTAGACAATGAAGATGATTATTTTATAATTAACTTGCTATTATTATTTGTGATTTGTCAAGAAAAAGATTTGTAAAATTTAAAATTAACTTGCTATTAATAAGAAAAGTTTTATTTATTCTTTTGTTTGTTGGCTATTTTAATAATAATGTATATTGTCTGGTGATTGGTGAAATTATCAAAGTAATTAAGTTTATTATTATATTGTTATTTTATTTTCTTTTTAGCAAATTATTTGTTAAAATGTTAATGGTTTACAATAATATTTGTTTGTTCTTGTCTTCTTGATCAAACTAATTTGAATATAGGTATATCAATTTTTTTTCCTTTATAAATCTAAAAAGAATGAAAAATGTAAGTCATCTTAAGTAAAAAATGGTGCAGAGCAGCAGAAGTTTAAATGGATTTTATTTTCGAGCCAAACTATTTATTTCGTTCGATTGATTTCGATCCGACGGCCCAAGATTTCGAGTTCGAAATCACATTCGGATCGAGCTCGAGCTCGATTCGATCCGACTCGCTCGAACTGAATTTCGACCGACTCGAGCTCAGAATTTCCAATTTTCGAGCGATTGACTCGGCTCAAATCGCTCAACACACCCCTAACTCTACCATCCTACCTTGAGTTAACTAATCACTCTCAATGCTAGCTATTCATAATTTTCTTTTTTAAGAATATTTTATCAAATACTTATAACGAACATAAGAAATACAAGTCATGAGTCATGATTGAAGCTGGATTTTTTTTACTTGCTTTTATGATATTGTCATTTTTAAATTTTATACACTTTTTTTTAATCTCCAATTGATAATAATAGAGGAGCATAAATTGAATTATTTTTGTTGGTTCATAAGCATATATTAATTATTTCTATGATTTTATATGCCTACTAAAAATCAATCGAAATTTGTAAAATAATATTATTATAGTCTTTATTAATTATATTTTATTTAAATTAGAATAACATGCACACATTTATAATCAAATTAATATATTTATAATCACGAGTTCTCAAGATTACACACTCTAATATATATAGAATTTTATTATGGGGACTTCAATTTATAATAAATGCCAAGTTTAGAGGTTAATGACAAGTTCAGATGGACAAATGACGCTCATTCTTTTTTTTTTTTTTTAAGAATGATGATGGCATATCCTAATTCTACTAAATAAATGAAATAGTTACAAATATGATCAAGAGCAACTTATAATGTCGAAATACAATTAAATCATAGCACCAAAAGCATAAAAAAAAACCAAATAGGTAGTGACCAAAACAACGACCAAAATTGGGAGTTAAGACTCATATAAACAAGGCTTCATAAAACCAAAATAATTTCATGGTCGGCATAAATCACCATTTCAGAATAATGGAAGATAAAAAGTACAAAGGAATTGAGCTGTTGCTGAATTATGCAAGAACTACAGCCAAGAACTACCCCTCACCTTTAGCTCAATTGGCATGGGCGAGAATGATTAAAAAATTTTCAGCCGGTGTTCGATTCTCTTGTGACGACATATGAAAAGATGAAATCTCAAACTTGTGATTAAATTACTGTTAAATCTCTAAAATTATTATTCATACCGAAAATAACACGTCACTGAATGATACCCGAGTGAATCAAAATAAATTTTATTTATACAGTAAGCGAGTAAGTATAAATTTTTTCTCCGATACGAAAATTCAATTAGAGCATATATAAATCACTAATATCTAATCTAATTGTCACTAAGACTTAAAAAACAAACTAGACTGATCTCATCAATAAAATAAAATAAAAATCCTAAAATCTATGTTCTGCCAAAACGGCCTAAAAAAATCAAAGGATATCTGAAATTTCCAAGAGAGAAGATATTTTTTTTTTTTGAAAAAGATTACAGACCATGAGGCTCTCGTTTCTATAAATACATTTTTACAAATATAAAGTTAAAACTAAATAAAAAAGACTAATATGAGCTTAATTTACTTACAGAAGCTCATCACAAACTGTAACTGAAGCAGATAAACAGACTCCTCTGTTCTCACAAACCATATTAAAAAAAAGCTTCAAAATAAAATGAGATGAAAATGCGGATCAGTGGATGCCAAGGGCTTTCATTCTCTAACAAGAGCAAGCGCATCAGCGTTACTGGCCTCCCACTCTTCCCTTCCCTCCTTCTTGTATCCCATCATTGTTAGCAGCTCATCGTTCCCATCCAAAATGCTGACTATTTGCCTCATGTTCGGTCTCCTCTCCGCCTTCGACAGCGTGCACGCCGTCCCCAACCTCACCATTCTCTCCACCTCCTTCCTATCAAAATTACCCTCCATTCTTTCGTCTGCCATCTCTTCGGCCGGCCGTCTCCTCGCCTCCATTCCCCACACCCTCCTCGCCAGCAGCGCCTTAGGGTTGCCGGAGATCTACCGCCGGCGTGCCACTCACAATCTCCAGAACAACAACTCTGAAACTGTACACATCGGCCGCTGTTGTCGCCTTTCCTGTTTCCATGTATTCCGGTGACATGTACCCGAATATCCCCGCGCCGAGGAGCTCCGCACCGTGGAAGCGACATGGCAGCCTCCAATTTCATTGCGGGAAAGGAACTCGGCAAGAGCGAAGCAACCGAGACGAGGGCTCATGTCGGGATCGAGGAACACGGAAGAGGTGGTGATGCTCCGGTGGATGACCTGCTCCTCCCACTCCTCGTGGAGGTAAAGCACAGCAGAAGCCAGTGCTTTTATGATGCGGTAGCGTTGCCGCCATGAGAGGGCCGTACAAGCAGAGGGGTTTTGGTGGTTGAAGAGGCGGCGACTAAGGACGCCACCAGAGGGGTAGTCGTAGACGACGAGCATTTCGCCATGCTCCGTGCACCAGCCGCGTAACTGTACTAGGTGTCGATGGCGGAGGTGGCCAAGGTTGGAGAGCTCGTCAGAGAACCGTAAGCGCAGGCCGGGCAGGTCTTCATCCCTAAGCGTTTGACAAGGACGTGGAAGCGGTTGTCGAGTAAGCCGTGGTACCCAGTTCCGAAGTCGAGCTCCGCTACCATCCTCGCTTCGGAGAAGTTGTTGGTGATTTCGACTATTTCCTTGTAGGTGATGGTGCGAGGGGTGTTAACGTTAGGGAAAGACACTGCCTTTCTGGTGCTGCCACTATTTTCGTCGTTGGCAGTGAGGAATATGGTGGAGCCCATGGCGGTGAGGTAGTTGGATGATGAGAGGAGAGTGCCGGTGGTAGTTGTGGTGGAGGAGGAAGACGAGAGAGAAATATAGAGAGGTTGCGAGTGGAAGGAAGGGAGCGCTGGGAGGTCGCCGACAGTGTCGCAGACGAGGGTCTCCATGACCCATTTCATGGTGGGTCGGGATTGGGGTCATGGTGGGAACAGAGAAGACCGATGTGGAGCAGTCGCCCTATTTCTGGCAGCGGGTAGCTTCCGTCAGGAAGCTTGTTGTCACTCGCGCTTAACAACTCACCGTCGTCGGCAAGCCGCCGTACCCAATCAAGCATGAATATCTTGTCGTCGGAGTAGGCGAGATCGACAGCACGCCTCCCTGTGGCGACCTCGAGTGCCACGACGCCGAAGCTGAAGACATCGGACTTCACCGTAGCGCCGCCGCGACGTTGGAAGCTTTCCGGAGGAAGGTACCCGATTGTCCCCAATTCGGCTGGTATCCGTGATTCGGAACTCGTAATTGCTTGATGACGTCGACCGACCCGACGCCATCTGGGGTTTTATTGGATGATCGGCCTCACAGTGTTCGATCCAACGCGCAAGACCGAAGTCCCCAGCCGCGCGTTGTAGCCGGAGTCGAGCATGACGTTACTGGCCTTTACGTCACGGTGTATGATCTGCGTGTCGAGTTGCTCGTGCAGGTAAGAGAGCCGTGGCGAGCCCGGCCACGATCTGCCGCCGACGGTCCCACCCGAGCGTCGGCGTAGAAGGCGAGAAGAGAAGGCGGTCGAGACTGCGGTTCGGCATGTAGTCATAGACTAGGAGGAGCTGCTGGTCGTGTAAGCACCAGCCGCGGAGGCGTACGAGATTTCGATGGCGGAGCTGCGCTACAGCGACAAGCTCCGCAGCGAAGGACTTCTCGAACCGGTTGTCGCCGCCGGCCACGCATTTTACTGCGACGACGGTGCCGTCGCTAGGAAGGACGGCTCTGTAGACTCTGCCAAAGCCACCGCTGCCAAGGACTTCTTTCTCGCTGAAGCCCTTGGTTCCGATGTAGAGCTCGGCATAACTGAATATCCTTGGGCCGCCGTTTTTCTTGGATGGCAGCACATCAGAGGTCACGCCTGGTGTGTCGTGGAACTCATATTGGTCAGGCTCGGCTTGGAAGCAGCTAATGTTCGGACATCGGCGGCGGCAGAAGCAGTGGAGGCAGGGCGAGGGCAGAGAGACTACAGTTGCTTCCGGCCGGGTATTTGGAAGGAAGGGCTTTCACCTCGGAGGATATATCGTCGGCGTCGACGGGCAGGATGAAACAGAGTCGTCCCATCGTCATGACAGCTTTGTTTAGTGGAATAAAATGTTGAGATAATGAAAACCGCTAAATTATATAGAGAGTAAAGAGTATGGGGAGGTAATCTTCAAGTCCTCGGAATTTCTCATCTAACTTTTCATATTTATAATTAAAAATCGTTCTTTTCAAACTAATAATTAATAGTATCTCATACTAGTAATAAATCTCACTCACGCAAGAAACGAGAAAATATATATATATATATATATATATATATATATATATATATATATATATATATATATATATATATATATATTTATGTTGAAAGAATCACGGTAGAAAAATTTCTACTTCTTTGAAAGTCAAAGACGCAAGGTATTTAAAGAGTGAACAATAAACCCACTTTTTTAAAACCTCCAAAAGAGGAAAAATCACGGCTAAGAAAAGCTTCCACTATGTATCCGTTTTGAGACAAGATCTTCCCGATACGGGATTAGATCAGATATGAAAAGGACAACGATAGAATGACAACGCGACGCGACACGATGTTGCGAATGACGATGCGACGATGATGATGACCGACGATAGGCCGATGACGCGAACAATTGGCCGACGATGAATCACGGCCATGTGATACGGCGGTGGTTGGCAATCACCGCCGAGTACGACGAAGACAAAGATCTTTGTTTCTCTTGGCCCCTCATATAAGGAATGAGAGTATTTATAGTGGGAGTGATCTCAGAATATATACAAAATCCAACCACTCTAATCTGACGGCCATGATGATTCCCTCAATCATATGTATTTTGTGTATTTGAATGCTCAAATGAAGTTGAATTGTAAGATCTTTGCTTGGAACCGCCAATGAGACGCCGATTTGACTATATAAACATTCATATTTGAGAGCTTTTAGGAAATTAATTGATGTCTCAAAATTTCTAATGATATTTTAAGTGTTTGATCTCACCGCTTTCACTGATACTTGCTTTCAAAGATCAAGATGCTTCAACTAGAGGAATTTTAGTTATATCGCCGCCTCCTATTTTTGGATGATATTATCTCAATCATCAAAAAATATATGTGCCAAGTACTTCAAAATAATAAATTCTTCAACCAATGCAGTCCATTAACCACATATTTTGAGAGAACAGATCTTCATGTAAGCACAAGATTATGACTACGATGCATGTACCACAAATATAGTATGTGCGAGCACGAAATTTTGAGGTTACGGACCCACGCGACATTCGGCGTTCACAAGGTTTCGGGTTGGATTACGCAGAATGCGAAGAAATCTGGGGTCGCAGCTTTATAGTCAAGAAAGGTGTTCGGCCTTGTGGGTCGAATAGACGAACGCGTGAAAAGGTGACGGGCGCTTTTGCTGCGAACGGGTCGCAAATAGTCGGGGTCAAGGCACCGCGAACCGCGGTGAACAACGAGCTGGCCGGTCTGGAACGGATGGCTGGGCGGTCACGAACACCTGACGGGTCGGGTAATGAACGATGGACCGCGGCTGACGGCCGAAGGATCATACGGGCGGGCCACGGTAAGGCTGGCTGACGTCGGGCTCACAGGCGCTGTAGCTGCATGGCAAAACGTCCATTTGGCCCGTTCTCACCGGCTGCTTTGAGCGGTTTTGGGTGATTTTGGACGCTTTGACGCTTTTACTCTTTGCCCCTAAAAGGGTCTATAAAAGCCCCTGGGTTGGGGAGAAGGCACCTTCTCTTCTCGAGAAAGTCGTTGAGGATCAAGACCAGTTCATACCCAGTGCTCCGCCGAAAGAGGTGTTAACTAACCTCGCCGACCGGAATTGAGGCGATCAAGACCAGTTAATACCGAAGGCTCCGCCCTCGAGGTGTTAACTAACCTGACCGACCGGACGAGATATCAAGACCGTAGTTCATACGGCAAAGCTCTCTTTTCCTCGAAAGAGGTATTAACTAACCTCGTCGGACCGACCGGGATCGAGGCGATCAAGACCGTAGTTCATGACAAGGCTCCGTTTTCCCTCGAAAGAGGTGTTAACTAACCTCGTCGACCGACCGGGACGAGGCGATCAAGACCCGTAGCTCATACGGCAGTGCCCGCTTTTCCTTGAAAGAGGTGTTAACTAACCTCGTCGACCGACCGGATCGGCGATCAAGACCGTAGTTCATAATGACAAGGCTCCAGTTGAAAGAGGTGTTAACGACCTCGACCTCGGTCCGAGATCACCGAGATTGACAAGATGCTCGACGATGGTGGCCGACATTGGTCCGTGACCTGAGGTCGGCGGGATAACCAGACGATGGTAAGGACCTGGAGATTGCCCATGATCGACGAAGGACCTACGACGGTAATACGGTGACCGGCAAGGGTCAGCAGACGGGCAAATAACCGGGCGACGTAATGCAATCGGAGGCCTTAGTCAGGGATGACCGACGATATGGGGTGACCGGAGGTTGCGGAGATGACCGACGAGATTGCGGCAATGGTCGACACGGTGACCCGCCGCGATGGTCATGACGCGACCCGAGTATGGTCAGCCGAAGGGGTGGCAAACGCAATAATGTCAGAATGACCTGCGGCGACCGGCATCTACGGTGGATGGCAATGCCCTACGACGGCCGGATAATATCGCTATGATGACCGCGCACAATGGTCCGGGCCAATGGGGTCGCCAGCAGAATGGCGACGGCAGGATCGACGCCAGTGGCGATGACCGCGACGGTGGTGACCGGTGAAGATTGCCAAATGGTCGGTGACCGCGATGAGTGCGGCGCGGACCGACAACAAGCGGTTGGGTCGACCGCGTATTCGGCAGCAATGCGATGGTAAATACCTGCATGACCACGCAGGAATGGCCGGGATGACCGGTGACGATGCGGTGACCGGCGAAGATTGCCGATGGTCGGCGACTGAATGCGGCGCAGACCGACGACGGGTTCCGACGGGGTGGTCAGAATGCAACCGCTATGGTAGTCGACGGTATACTAACGCCAGTCATACGGGGATGACCGCAACGATGGTGGTGACCGGCGAAGATTGCCGCCGATGGTCGGTGACGCGGACCGGACGGTGACCGGCGACGAATGGCACGGACCGACGTTAGTGGTTAGCGGCCGACGGGGTGGTCACAATGGCAATCGGGCGGCATAGTACGATATCGTGGCCGAGCAATGGTGGGGATGACCGGCATTTGAGGATTTTGACCTATCCAGTTGTTGTCGAGTGTTTGCTCAGATGTTAAATGATGATGTTAACTGTGAAAGAGGTTGAATTGAATCCGGAGGATTTTGACCCATCCGGATTGTTTGTCGAGTGTTACCCACGACGTTAACTGTGGAAGAGGTTGAATTGAATCCGAGGATTTTGACCCATCCGGGTTGTTTGTCAAAGTGTTACCCGATGACGCAACTGTATGGAAGAGGTTGAATTGAATGAATCCGGATTTTTTGCCTATCCGAGGTTGTTTGGCAAAGTCTTTTGCTCGATGACGCAACATGTGGAAGAGGTTGAATCAATCGGCCGAGGATTTTGACTATCGAGGTTGTTTGTCGAGTCTTTGCTCGATGACGTTAACTCGTATGGAAGAGGTTGAATTGAAGCCAAGATTTTGGCCTATCGTTGTTGCCGAGTCTTTGCTCGCGACGCTAACTGAAAGAGGTTGAATTGAATCCGAGGATTTTGACCCATCCGAGGTTGTTTGTCGAGTGTTACCAATGACATTAACCTGTGGAAGAGGTTAAATTGAATCCGAGGATTTTGACCCATCCGAGGTTGTTTGTCGAGTGTTACCCGGCGACATTAACTGGGTGGAAGGGTCGGAAGTCCACTAAGGACCTTTATCCTAGGTTGTTTGTCGAGTCTTTGCTCGATGACGCAACGTATGGAAGAGGTTGAATTGAATCCGAGATTTTGACCCATCCGAGGTTGTTGTCGAGTGTTACCCAATGACGTTAACTGTGGAAGAGGTTGAATTGAATCCGCCGGGATTTTGACCCATCCGAGGTTGTTTGTCGTAATGTTACCCATGACGTTAACTGTGTGGAAGTAGGAAGTCCACTAAGGACCTTTTGACCTATCTAGGTTGTTTGTCGAGTCTTTGCTCGACGGCGTTAACCTGTGGGAAGAGGTCGTAGGAAGTCCACCAGACCTTTTGACCTATCCTAGATTGTTTGTCGAGTCTTTGCTCGACATTAACTTGTATGGAAGAGGTCGCAGGAAGTCCACCAAGGACCTTTTGACTATCCTAGTTGTTGAGTGTGACTCAAATGATGTTAACTTATGGAAGAGGTTGAAATGAATCTGAGGATTTTGACCTATCCGGTTGTTTGCCGTTTCGATGACGTTAACCTATGTGGAAGAGGTCAGGAAGTCCACTAAGGACCTTTGACCTATCCAGTTGTTTGTCGAGTCTTTGCATGACGTTAACCTGTGGAAGAGGTCGTAAGAAGTTCACCAGGACCTTTTGACCCATCCCAAGTTGTTTGTCGAGTCTTTGCTCGATGGACGTTAACTTGTATGGAAGAGGTCGGAGAAGTCCACTAAGGACCTTTGACCTATCATAGGTTGTGTTGTCGAGTCTTTGCTCGATGATGTTAACGTGTGGAAGAGGTCGTAGGAAGTCTACGGACCTTTTGACCCATCCTAAGTTGTTTGTCGAGTCTTTGCTCGATGACGTTAACTTGTGGAAGAGGTCGTAGGAAGTCCACCAAGGACCTTTTGACCTATCCTAGTTGTTTGTCGAGTCTTCGCCGATGATGTTAACTTGTATGAAGAGGTCGAATCAAAACATCCGTTTGTGGTTGTCAAAGTTGCTCCTTAACCTTGGTCTTGTTTTTCCATGAGTATGATTGGAAAATCATAATTTGCAAAGCTATGTCTCTTCTCGTGTTGAAATATCCTTCAATTTTGACTTGTTTCTTGGGATGGTAATCGATTAGATGCTTAACATGAGCAATCTTCCGAGATTAAGAGTTGCCTCCCAATTTTGATAAAATCAAGGAACGAAGTTTGATGAATCTTCATTCTTCGCACGCTTTTAAGAGCTTGAAATGCTCCACCTCGATGATGGTTTTGATCTTGTTGGAAAACTTGGTCATTAAACAAGATGATATAATGAGAATCCCACGACTGCAAGCATGCGTGCTGAGAACCGATGGTAGAGTAAAGTTTACGCCTTACTTTTGGAAAGTCCAAAGACGATACTGTGGTATTTAAAGAGTGAACAAAAACTGAATTTACGTGGAAAACCTCCAAAAGAGGAAAAAAATCACGACCTACCAAAAAAGCTTCCACTATCTGTTGAGTGCAAGATCTTCCGTCGGATTACGAATCAGAGAAATGACAACAGCAAGCAGAATAACAATGCGACGCGATGTTGACGTGATGCCGACGACGATGTCGACGCACGGTTGACCGACGATAGTGGTTGGTGATGATGTCCGAACAATGGTCGACGACACGGATGCCGGTCGGCAAGTGGTGGTTGACCGTCGTCAGTAGCGCACGATTGTGCTTGGAGGATCTTTAGAGCTCTCTCTCTCTCTTGCCGCCCCCTCATGAGGAATGAGGGCTATTTATGACGGAGTGACATCTCTATAAATACATACAAAATCAACCACTCCTCCAATCGGACGGCTCATGATGATTCCCTCAATCATATGATGTATTTTGTGTATTTGAATGCTCAAATGAAGCGGAATTGTAAGATCTTTGGCTTGTTGAACCTACCCGAGACGCCGATTTGCTATAAACATTCTATATTTGAGAGCTTTTAGGAAATTAACGATTTCAAAGTTTAATGATATTTTAAGTTGATCACCGCTTTAATTTCGATTAACTGCTTTCATCAAGATTGCTTCAACCAGAGGAATTTGGGTCATATCAATTTAATATTTAAATTATTATGTTAATTTAAATAATATTTAAAATGTAATTATTATATAAAATAATACCATCATTTCATTTTAAAATAAAATTATTTTTATGTATAAGAAAATATTATTTTATAAATATTAAATTTTAAATTATAGATATATAAATACATAAGAATGAATTGTGTATTATGTATGTGATTATTCAAGAAAAAATTTATTCATTTAAGAGTAAAAAATGATAATGAAGTATTAAAAAAGTTTGAAATTATCATATTAAAAATATATTTGATTTTATTAAAAAAATATTTATTTTAAAGAGAATTCATGGTACCGTCAAAATACTAATTATATATACAATTAAAGAACACAGTACAACTGGATCAGCTACCAAAGGATGACGAATACCAGCAGCCAACACCGAACAAACAAACTCCACCAATGTAAACATCTAACTTATCGAAAGTCCAAACTACCAATAGTTAAAGTAGGCTAGAGGGCCCACCTGAGAATAACAGAAGTAATAGTCCACTGTACCAACAAATAATGCTCCTCCTATCGACTATACCACCGTTAATATTTTGATGATTGTAAATATTTTAGATGGATTGACAAAAAAATTATTTGAATTTCATTTACAAATTATTTTTAAAATTATGATTGGCAAATAAATAATTTATGACTTATCATTTTCCCTCAAAATAGTGAAAACCAAACTTCACCTAAACATCAAAAAAGTAAATAATCTTTATTTAATAAACTATTTATTACCCATGGTCCACTTTAATTGTGTATCTTTTAAATTTTATAAATTGTGTTATAACAATAGGAAATCTATTATGAAAAATTTTCTAGCCTAAATTTTTTAATCTCAATCAAGCTCATAGAAATTAGAAAATTTTTTTTACTGTGCTCTCATTAGTCTAAGTTTTCTTTTATGTATAATTTTAATATTTTTATGCTTCATTAATAAGATTTTTGTACATCCAAATATACAGACATGCTAAACTAGCCTTCATAGCAAGTCATCATCAAAACATGACCGAATTTGTAGAATTAATAAATACAAGTCACGCATAGGATGGGTCAAAGAAAAAAGCTTGAAGAATGAAGTATATATATACAAACTCACACATGATTGGCGACTAAGAAAGACCAAACATCATAAACAACTAAAACTCAACAACCCAACCTGAACATGTCAATTCACAATATAAGAGCAATCACACATAAGAATAAGTAGTAGGTCACTCGCATCCATTGGCTTATAGAGCTTATCACTCATTGAAGAGCACTCACCTCGTGGGTAAGTTCTCACTTATACTTGATTTGTCGATATGTACTTACTATATGTAATTTCCTTACCGTTATTATGAAGAGATCTTTAAAGGGAGGGAGTAATTTATTTTTCCTCTCTTCATCTCTAAGGTGCTATATCATTTACTACTTATACTAAATCTTGGTGGAATAATAAAGTTTGAGATATTTTTTGACTTCTTTTATTTCTTGCTTCTCTATTTTTCCAAAATTTATTTCCCAAGTATCTTAGAATGTTCGCATCATTCCACAAATAGATTCAGATTTAACATATTTTAAGGTATGATGAGTGTAGATGAGAGAACTAGAGTTTGATATAATGCAAAGTAGGACACTCAACACAAATTCATTTAGTAGGCATGTAGCAGTAATCCCCAACAATTCACTCTACAAAGGCTTGAGAGATATGAAAGATAAAATCACTCACGTAGTACAAAGCCTATGAAGAAAGCCAACCACAAAGAACCAAGGACTAAAGAAAATGATGGGTCATTATGATTAGTGACCTACCAAGTGTGGGTTCAATCGCCACCAACCTCAATATTTTGAATTTTAAAGAGAGTGTGATTTGAAAGTATCATGTAATTTTTAAGATGGAATAGTAGATAAGACACTACCCAGAGATTTCTCTCGCTTTGGTGAGAACTTTAGATATGGTTCTTTATGCAAGCCCCTATAGTAAATTACCCTCTCAATAGAGAGAACTTTTATTAAGGCTAGTTAGGTCATTAATGTAAATGTATAGTAGAAAGATATGGAGTTTCAAAATTTAGATTATAAAATTTATCATTTTAGCTTAAATCGGATGGTTGGGGAATGATGACGCGGCCCCATCTAGATCCCATGGCCCATCATCCCGCGTCACGCCCCTGGGCCTACTTCTAGATAGGAGGTAGAATTCAACCGATGAAGGATCCTCATCAACAACACATGGTTACGCCATCCAAGAAATCCTTGACTTGGATGGTGTTTGTCTAAAGAGACAATCTTAAGTCTACCTACCGACAGGGTTGTTTGTCATCAAGTATACCCTATGATTCAAACTCAAAGGGTCGAGCCATTGAGAGCATGCTACCGTGATCGTAATATAATGGAGCATGATCAAACCACTCAATCGGGAACATTTGTAGCATCCTTCTCCTACGCAAGCCACGCAAATGAGGACACGCCACATCTTTATTGAGTGAGATTGAAAGTGAACATAGTAGTAACACATATGATTTGACATTGGCTCCTTTGTGAGCTAGAGTTTTCTTAATTTATCACCCCACAAACAAGCTGAAGGTGGATGGATTGAGTTTGATTTAAATTTTAATGATAGAATTTCATTTAAGCTTTATTACTTAATATGATTTAAAAATTGATTAATTTGAATATGTTTAAGAGCTTTAGATCTATCAACCGCTTTAGCCGCTAATAGAGGATTAGATCTACTATCACCGACATAATCAATTTCTATATTTCACCGATTTGAAACTCTTATTATAGGTTTTTTAGGTTTTGTTAACCTGACCCAATCCTAAGACTAAACCTAAGTAACCCACACGCACATCCTCGTGACACTTGAATTTAAGCATTAGCATAGAGGGCCCATGGTGTATAGTAATTTTAGGTAATTTGTGTTTGAATTATGAGATTGATTTTATAGTTTCATTTTTTTATTCCAATTTAGCAAAGCCTTTCGATATTTAAAATTTGCACTTGAAATCTCAACACATGTAAGAATTTATAGTTTTAGATAATTTTACTTAATTAGTGGTTTATTGATTTTAAAATTCATAATTATAATGAAATCCCTCGATTTTGATTAAAGGAAGCCCTATGATTTTACATATTTTGATTTAAGATCATCTTCTTGTACAAAGAGTTAGATTTGGTGACAAGAAAGTATTTTGATTTAGATTGTAGTTTAAAATATTACTTGCACTTAGTTTACTTATTGAGTTTTTGTAATTCTCCAATTTGATTATGTTCAATTTACATCACTTTTGATAAGTTATGTCACATCGTTGTTTATTACTTTAGCTCTACTCATGCTTATTAAAGCATAAGTAATCACCTCCATAGTGATTTAAGAGTTATTAAACCCGATTTGAATTCATCCTTAACTTTAAGTTTATTGCAAGTTTGTTATGAGTTTAGATTAGTCCCCCAAATTCTAATTAAAGCTTTTAATTTTGAGAATTTACAAGAAAAGATAACTCACTCATTACTTCAATTTAAGCCATGAGAATCGCAATTAAAGCTCAGAGTTTATTATCGCCTCCCAAAGTTTATGAGTTTAATATTATCTCCCAAATTTCACTTGCATTTTAAATGAGTGTCATATTCTTTCCAAAATTTTTTTAGGTGTTCTCCGCTTATTTGATTTAACATTTATCTTCATATTTATCATATATTCTTTTGTTTGACTTAAATTTAGATAATTTCCATTTGAATTTGTCTAAGTCCCAAATTTTATCTAAATTTTGCCTAACACCATCCCAAGCAGGTGTGACGTGTATTTGCTTACCGATATGCCCTCGAGCAATGAGTGATATGACACCACATCTCATCGCGCCTCTTAGCATTTAAGCGCCTTCAAACTTAAAAGAAGACAAATGTAATATATATTCATCCCATTTTTCTAAGTCAAAAAATTGACAAAATTTTCAAGATTTTGTCTAGGGGACATCTAATGGTGGCTTACCTGCATCTCGAAGCATAACGAGTGTCTTGCTACACAATAGTCGGTTTTCATCTCGCTCTCGAGCAGGAGGCCTTCAAACCCCGCATACAAACACGATATATATTCACATTCACGTGATCTCACATGTTTTGACTCATTTTTCTGAGATCAGAATGCTGGCAAGAGAATAAGGTTAAATGCAATCGAATGTAATGCAAGGAGTAGACTCAGAATCGAAAGAAGAATTCCGACGAGATGTTCTTCCCGTCAAAAGAAAATTGACGGTTATGCATGAAACGCTAAAATCGAAGAAGCCTACGATATTCTTCCCGACTGAAATAAAAAATTGACTGATAAAGAAGGAGCGACGAAATCGAAAGAACCTGACGACGTTTCTTTCTGGCTCACGCTGGAAAATTAGATGGGTTATGGGATGCGAGAAGGAGGTTGTGGGCTGTGGGCTGCAGGGCTATAGGAAGGGACGGGCTGTAGAAATAGGCTGGCGGGATGGACGGGTTCAAACAGTCGAGGAGTGCGTCAGGATGGGTTGCGGAACAGCTGGCTGGTGCGCTGCGGAGCGGGTCGAAAGGCGGCCGACCGGATCATTTTACGGTGAGCGCAGATGCGGAAGGAATTGGTCAGTGGAGTGGGCCGGAGCAGTCCACGCAGCACGGGCTGGAACAGTGGAGCGACGCGGATGGGCCGGAGGCGGACGCAACGGTGGGATGGTTCAGGACGCGTCGGATAGCGGATTGGAGCGGACAGCAGAGAGGGGCTGACGAGATGCATTTGCAGAGGAACGTTTGCAGGCGCAACGGCCGACAGGCAGAGTGGCTGTGGAAGCGGTTGGCGGATCCGGACAGCTTTGCGTGATTTTGCGGACAGCGAGGGGCTGGCCGGCCATGAGATGGAATAATGAAATTGGGGAAAAAGGATTACTTGTGTAGAGCGGAATGGGAGAAGACTTGGAACGTGGGAATGGAGGAGAGAGTTGGAGTAGAACCATTTTTTTTCTTTTTTGCCAGCCAAACCGAAAATAGGGGAACAATTGAGCATGTGAGAGGATAATTTAGGGATTTTACATAAATTTTAAATTGATTAAACAATTTAATGTAGATTTTGAAATACACATACCAATATATATATCAATTAATATTTTGAACGTAATAATGTGTTTGATTACGTTTGGCCAATCATCATTTTCACCATCGCCGCTTTGATCGCCGACATTGCAGACTGTCAAATTAAGTGAATAATCTTATTTGATGATTTCGACGTTCAAAGCTAACGATGAATCAATTTCAATGAATGGAGGTCATTCGTCGGGCTTTTAACTCATATACGCGCGACGACACGACTCGACCACTTGATCACTGATCATAAGAAATATTTATATTCTCGCTTGACCATTCTCAATGTTATGACAAAGTCCGCTCATCGATCGAGTTGATTTTGGTGACGTCTTACATTTCACCGATTTACGCGCTTACAAAGAGTATTCAACATTTGCATGACTTATCTAAAATAATATCGTAGGATTTTGACATTTGAAAGCTAACCGCAATCAATTTCATGAACATGGATTGTTGGCTTACGTTGGCGCTTTCGACTTCGATATGCGCAAAGCATGTTGATGACTAACGCTGATCACTTGATCATTAAGTTGTGCAATATTTATCGACTAATTTTAATATTCGAACATGACGTTCATTCATCATCGGAGGTCGTTTCACTATTTTCGTGGACGCTCAGTGCATTTCACCGATTACGCCACCGCTATTATTATGACATTTGTACAAACTCATCTCAATTAAGCGTGAGCCTTATTTGATAGTGATATTTAAAGCTAACGTGATCAATTTCGAACGAATATCGCTTTGTCATCATCGTAGCTTCCCACTCTAATGCATGTCGACACATCGATAGCTCGAGCAATCTATTGCCGTTAGATTTTGTAATATTTATATTTCGATCAATTTTGATATTCTAAACATAATGACAAAGTCGCTTCACCGAGAGGTCATTTCAACCATTTTGGTGACGCCCTGCATTTTGAGCCTCAATTTGTGAATCCCACCTCAAGTCACAAATTTACTTTAGACTTGATTTTGACTGGACACATATGTAGTCAACACCGGGATAAAAGAACTATCAAAACCCCGCCTTGGATGGCAAATCATACCACATGAGTGAAGAAGAAGTCACACAAAAAAGTAGTGAATTCATCCAATTCTTTCTCCATAAAATCAAGGAAGCTAACCCCTAATACATGTTCAAAATTCCACATTGAATCATACAAAGATCAAATGTACCCAACAGATCACATAGCGTACTTTGAATCAACAATGTCATTATCGAATTTGGACAATGTAATAAAGTGCCACTTTTCTTTACAACCATAAAACGTTGACCATCAAGTGGTTCTACACAAGATGTAAAGAAGATAGGTGAAGACTTAGTCCCATAGCAAAAGAGAAATGGGATGATTTAGATCTTATATCTAAAGTATTCTAATATAGGAAAATTGATAAGTGGTTCCTTCTCATCGAGAATGTGAATCTATCTTGACTATTCTAGACTTATATGTAAGTAGGGTTGCCAACCACTCTACTCTTAAGGCCATGAGTTTGGTCTTATATTATGTAAGATAGTTTAAGTTATTATTAAATAGAAGAGAGACTAAGAAGCTATAATCATTTCTTAAATCTAATATCATGAATTGTATGATATATTCTTAACAAATGTAGTAATTTACATATTTATGTATTAATAGACACTTCATTTTATTTTAAGGTTTTGGGTATGTAATCATACTTATAGTGAGATACAATTAGAAATAAATCATGTTTAAATAAAAAGAGAAGACAGACTTCCCTAAGAAGGGTGGCCATCCTCAAAGGTCGGATGCCTCCTTATGTGCAATGGGAAAAGGCCCAACCAAAGAAGAAATGAAAAAAAATATGTTATCATGATTCACAAATTCTAGGATTTCTAGTAGCTTTTATTGTTTATCAATAAGAATTTAATTTTATGAGACTATGAGTTAGTTATTTTGTATTTGAGTTATTTTATTAAGATAGGTAGAAAATTAATTTTATCTGAGGAGCCTACCATGTAAACCAAGCTTTCACAACATCAATATAGAATTATTGAAAGAAACTTACAAAAGGTGTGCTATTCTAATGCACACCCAAAATAACTATACCAAACAAATTAAGTTAGTAAAGAGAAATGTTATAGCCGGTTCGACTATACACCCTCAACAAAAACAAAAAAAAAAAAAAAAAAAAACGAAGTCGCTCTTTTCCTTATACAACCCAACCTAGAAATAGAAGTTTGATATTTGGTTTTTTCCTGAGGTTCAAATATCTCTACTGGATTTTGTAACAAAGTTAAGACGTAAACTTTATTTTCATGATTTAGATAAATATATATATATATATATATATATATATATATATATATATATATATATATATATATATATATATATATATATATATATATATATATATATATATATATATATATATATATATATATATATATATATATATATATATATATATATATATATATATATTAAGTGACACTTTGTTAAGTGGGTGTTTCAAGATAATTAATATCATTTTGTATTTTCTTTGTGATTTCAAAATTAATTATTTATGATTAAATAATTTTGAGATGATTGAAATTAATACTTTTAATGAAATGGTAAATTGGATATGATATGATTAACCTACCATAAACATTTCAAGTTAATTAAGTTTGTATTTTAAGAGTAAAAAAAAATTTAAATAAAAATTAAATTACTCTTAAAAATATACCATCAAGTTTAGAGATTTTAATTTTTAAAGATTCTTCTCTAGATGTTGACTCTAAGGAGGGGTCACCAAGATTTTTGTTAAGTGGTTAATTTTTATAAATTTTAAAACTTTGACCCAATTAAATCAATTAACTATAAATTTAACCATTTATTAAATATTAAATTAAGTGATTTTTGATATTTAATCAAATCCGATGGGTGTGATTAAATTTCCTAATGTCTTTGGTGTTAATGAAGATGTTTTGAATCATTTGAGGATATTTTATAATTTTCATGATTTTATATTGATTATTTTTTATCCAATAATAATAACTCTTAATCTAGGTCTTTGATTTATTTAAAACTTTCATATTAAGTGGATCATAGCATTAGGTTTCTATCCTAAAAGTTTAAATTTAATTTAATCTATATTTTAAGAGTAATTATAAAATTATCAATATTAATAAAACCAAAATTAATCTCAAAATATTTGGCAATATTTATGGCTTTTAGACCATTAGTTTTCTCTAAAACATACATCCATAAAGAGGTTATTTGTATTTTTTTAGCCAAATGATTAATTTTATGTAAAATTTTAATTTTTGCTTGGTTAACATAATTAACAAATGTTTAATTAAACCTAAGTTGGTGATTTTAACATTTGGTGATTTAGAGGTTTAATCCTTTTTGTATGTTCTTTATTAATTAAGAAGGTATTTTGAGTAATTTTGATGTATTCATGTAATTATTATAAATTTTAATTAATTGTGACCAAAATTTCTAGAAATTTCATAAATTAATAACTTTTAATCTAGTTCAATTGGCTTTGAATTTTTATGAGGTAGCATTAACATCAGAATCATGCCATAAAAATTTTAGCCCAATTGTATCTGTGGTTTGAGAGTAATTAAAAATTTTAATTTAACTAAACAAATTTACCCTCAAGATACTCAACTAAAATTGATACTTTTGGGTTCATTGGATTCTTTTAGAATGTTGAATCCATGAGGTCAATCACATTTTTTATTTGAGTATTATATATATATATATATATATATATATATATATATATATATATATATATATATATATATATATATATATATATATATATATATATATATATATATATCAATTATTTAAATTTGAAAATTCTTTAATTTTCTAATTATCCCATCAATGTTGTGGCATGCTTTAGGCATGTCACTGTAAGAATCACATGCAATTGCTTATATAGTTGGATAGTAATAAGATTTGATCCAACCGGCCCAATCAAAGAGTAGATCATCTAGATCAAATCTAATCTAATAAAAAAGATTTAAAATCAAAAACTAAATACCATGGTCGCCCATCCTAATAAAAGGATGGACAACCAAGAGGCTTTCTCCTTTAAAGCTATGGAATAAGAGGAGTGACTGACAAGACTTTGTCTCTTTATTAGGCCATCCCATGCCATGATTTTCCAGTGAACACATTAGAATTCATCATGTTTTGTGTTAGAAGGCTTAAAATTAAAAGAGCAGGTGAAAGTAAGGTCACTGGAATTATGCAAATCTCTTTCATAAATTGCCAACATCAAGCTTATCTATAGTTTAAAAAAATAGCTTGTCCAAGATAAGGTTGGGAGATTTTCTAGATTTAAAATCTTTTTTTGTAGGAAGATGCATTTAGCATTATTCTCTTCACTTGGTTCCTCATGAATCACAACTACCATTATTCTCACTTCATAATTTGATAGATTTTGGTGATGTGTATAAGAATGGGAAGGCTCATTGTGGTCATGAGGCTCTAGTACGATCTTTTTATGTCAAAGGTGCCTCTTACATTGATTTCCCATTCTTCTTAAGCTAGCCAAAAGTCTCCATTAATGGTGATATGGGTGGTGGTAAATTGATTGGGATTAGTTTGCAACTTGCTTGAAGGCATGTCGCCCTTTCCTGGGGAAGAAAACTAAGGGAATCCTTCAAGTGGCTAAGAGGAAGATAGAAGCTTTGACTATCTTCTATTTTCCTTCCTCATCATTTATTATTTTATCTTTTATATCACTTTCATCCCATTTTTCTTTTACATTTACTATTTAGGTTAATGAATTTGATTACATCTTAAATTTATGATTTTTAAATAGAAGATACCATATAATATATGGTGTTGTGAATTAATGTTAACTTATGTTCATATTTTCTTTAAGTTGATTAAGATTACTTTAAATAACCATGATTGTCATAACACATATTATATTGTATTCAATTCAAGTTTATTTGACATATAGAGCTAGGTTTAGTTTTGACTTTGTATAATGGGGCCAACTAAATTAATTTAGGCTTACTTAAGTTAATTCCAATTTTAACAAAATTGAGCTTAAGATAAAGTTGGTATAAGTTTGTTTAACTACTTGTGATCCCATCATTTTTTTTTGTTTAATTTTAATGTAATTTGATTTGGCTTAAGTAGGATTTGAGTAAGTGGTCCAATTACCCAAGTTGAGCTTTATTTAATTTATATTTGTTTGATAATGATTTGGAAGAGGTCAATCTAATTTAATTTTGATTAGATTTGATTTTGACTTAGTGGGACCTTGGCTAATTTAGGTCAAATGACGATTAATCTTATATATCTCAATTGGATTTAGATTTGTTTAATTATATGCTTATAATAATTTAGGTATTTAGATTGATTTAATTTGATTTGATTTGATTTAAAATTTGGTTGAGTTGGACCTAAAATGAATTTGGGTACTCATATTAACTTAGAGCCAATTTTTATTTTGGTTAAATATATTTATAATTTTTATTTAAATATTTTTGAATTTAGGTTTGTTTGAGTTCACTTAACCTACTTGGGCTAGTCAAGTTCTAAAATTTAATAATCTATTTAATCTTAGAGTTGCGTTCAATTTAATTATGATTTGGATTCTAAATTCTTTCATTTGATCGAGTTTTGTTTATTTTACTTTTGAGTTTGGTGTTTACTTATTAGCCAATAAGAAAGTGTCTAAGTTTCTAGGTAAGGAATTAATTTAGATTGGAATCTTACATTAAGAAAAGGATTTTATGTGCTAGAAAATCAACAGGTAGAGAAAGTTTACCTTAGCCTTGTTGTAAATCCAAAGACACAGTATTTAAAGAGTGAACAAGAAAACTGAAATTTTACGGAAAAACTTGAAAAGAGGGAAAATCATACCCAAGAAGAATCTTCCACTATGTATTTGTTTGAGTACAAAATTTTCCATAATGGGATTACAATTGTATATGAAAGGGAACAATATATGTAGTCGCTCATGATAACAATTGTTGAAAGGTGATGATGGAGAACAAGGGGATCAACGATGGCAAGGATCGCGTGGTGGTTGACACGACGATGGTTGACAATCAATGGGTGGTCACGCCGAAGTGGTATTATGCGGAGGATCTTCAAGCTTTAGAGCTCTCTCTCTCTCCTCCTTGGCTCCCTCATATGAAGAATGAGAGATTTATAGATTGGAGGAGTGGTTTATAAATACATAAAATCAACCACTCCTCTCCTGACTCCAAAATGATTCCTTTGATCATTTGATGTATTTTAAGTATTTGAATGCTCAAATGAAGTCGAATTGAGAATCAGATTTGCTTGTTGAGACTCGACATTACAAACACTCATATTTGAGAGCTATTTAGATTTAACATATCCCAAAGTTTGAGATATTTTAAGTGCTTGATCTCGACCGAACTTCAATCCTTGCTTTTAGCATCAAGATTCATTTAATAGTATTTTAAGTGTCATATCGGTTCTTTATTTTGGATGACATTATTTCATCCAAAAAATATATATCAAATACTTAAAATAGCAAATTCTTCAATGAAGTCCATCAACCATACATTTTAAGAGAATAGATCTTTCACAGATTATGATCAAAAGCGATAGCTGGATGTGTGGATATGTACGCAAGATGAGTTATGGACCCATTCGAATATGGGTATTTGCGTGCGTACGAAGGATGGCTGAGCTCATGGCGGCACCTGGATAGCACAGTGAGGGCAGAAATGCAGCGATGATGGCGCGAAGCGCGATGGGCTTTGCGGCGGCAATGAAGGGCGCCGCTGCCAGGGCGCATGGAGCTTGAGCGGTGACGCGGGCAGTCAGGCTGCGACGCATACAAATCTGCATGAGGGATTTTGTCCATTTTTGTCCATTTTTGGTAATTAAATTTCCATTTTTGATTTTGACTTCCCTAGAGGTCTATAAAACCCCTAGGCTGGGAAGGAGCACACTTTCATGTGTTTTCTTTTCTTCTAGGTCATTAGGGCATCAAGACCGTAGTTCAAACCACAGGCTTTCCTCGAAAGAGGTGTCAAACCTCGACCAACCGTTATAGATCAAGACCGAGTTCATACAAAGGCGCTTTTCCTCGAAAGAGGTGTCAACCCGACCTCTTGAGAGGTCAGAGGTGATCAAGACATAATATTTTCCTCGAAATCAAGCCTGCCACCTTGAGGCCTGATTCATACCAGGCTTTGATTTTCCCTCAAAGAGGCCTGACCGCCTCGGAACCGACCGGTTTGAGGCGATCAAGACGGTTCCTACTTCTTAGAAATTTTGATTTCTTGAAACCAATGAATGGTTAACAATGATAACCGCCAAGGGTGCTGAGAGAACCATCGTTTCAACGACTCAAAAAAGTCATGTAATTTATCATTAGAGGGAGTATCTCTCTCTCTCTCTCTCTTTTTTTTTTTTTCATATGTATGGTATCTTTTCGTCGATCAGAAAAAATTTTATCCCAACTATCCAGAGAGTCAAAAGGATGCCCAAGTATTGGGGTAAGTAGTCGCTTCACAAAATTTTAGATTTTTGTCATCCTCTTTATTTATCATATTTTCACAGGTGATGAAGGAAGAAAACCCATAAATGGCCATAATATATATCATCCACTATCACATCGATAGTTTAATGGTGTTCTTTTTACTTCCCTAATGAGTTGGGCCATTGTTGCTAAAAGTCCGATCGAGTTCACCTCCACCAGGTACTTTACTATTTGAGATGATTCTTCAAGGACCGCGATTTTGCTCCCGAGTTGATTGAGATCTTCAAAATATGTGGTGTAGCTTTTCATATTCAAAGGTCATGGTTTGTCTTCTTTAGAGTGGTGTTACTTTGAACATCAAATACTTGTGCCAATGTGATTCACATGTGATGTGACATGTTTCTTATCTATAAAGAATTGGATAGAATTTTCAGACGGATCCCTCTAAAAAATTGGTCTAATGGATTCTTTTGTGAAAATGAGGCCTCTAGATGGGGAAAGATTGAATGACCTTCCGGATCCATTGATTGAAGAGAATGAGATCTTGGCAACTCTTAATGTTCATGTAAAGCTTACACATGAGTTACGTCACATTAGCAAATATATAGTTGAAGATAGAATGTTCAAGGTTGGCCTTTCCATCAGGCGGGGAGATCTCATTCTTTTCCACTAAAGAGGTCAAGTAAAGGTGATGAAAGGTCTCTCATATTCATAGGGTTCTTTCAAGAAGCCATCATGAAATCGGTGGTGGCAATGTTTCTTCCAGAAAAGAAGACATGTCTGAAGTGACTACGTCATCTCAGAAGAAGATGTTAGCCCCAGTTGCCTCGAGAGTTTAGCTATTTCAACTCATGATGGGGAGTTCATTTCTCAAAGCACATTCGAGAGGTGTTAAATCACATATATGGGCATCAAGGGTAGATGAATTGGTATGTTGTCTTTCTTTCTTCTTTTCTTCTTTTCCTCCTTCTTTTCTTTTGTGTAATATTTGTGATGGTTTTTTTTTATAGGTAACTCAAACATTAGGGTGATGGCTCATTTGGGTGTCTCTTTAGATGAGTGGAATCTTGAATTTGTGAAGGTAAAATATCAGGGTGAGTATGAGAAAGATGAGTGTTAAGGCCAAAGAAGTGGCGACTTTGGAGGATCGCTAACCAAGTCTGAGCTAGCGAACATGTTGACTTCTCTTTCTCTCCCTGTCGAGGTGGAGGCACTCGTGATGAGTGATTGAGGTGAGGCAGACTCGCTAGAAGAGAAAAGACTTAAGGCACTTGCGGAGAAAGAGCTCGAACTGAGAAGAAAGCATTACAAGATCATCTTTAGAAGGAGCATATAATGTCGAGGAAGCAAATGAAATCTCCTTGAAGGCGTGGAAGACTTTAAGAACTCCTTATCGGTATAATCAAGACCATGTCCGAAGCTTGTAATCATATTCTTGATGTTGAAGTGAAGGACTTGGAGCACCAATGTTTAGAGAGGCTTCATCAGAGGTTCCTAAAGGAATCTCTTAGTACATCAAAGGCAGCTAGTATTGAGGATCTATCTCCCGGCCAAGTATCAAGACTCTTCGATTTGAGATGAAGGAGTTGAGAGTGAGTCCAAGGAGCATCTAGTGGTGAGGAGGGCGTTGATATCACCAAGATATGATGTAGCATCACTTGAGGATGCATTTTTTTATCTATGTATTGTTATTAGTGTGTAATCTTGATTCTTTCTTATATCATCATGTTAATCTTTGTATATTTTTTTAGATGATACGCTCTTGTTTTGTTTTACTATCGGTAATTGGTGAATATTATTCTCGATGCTAACTAATGGATGAGGTTGAATTGAATCCACGAGGATTTTGACCAATCCAGGGTTGTTTGTCAAAGTATTACTTGATGACATTAACGTATGGAAGAGGTGGCGGGATGTCCACCAAGGACCTTTTGACTATCTAGGTATGACCAAAGTGTTACTTGACTTCTTACCGTATGGAAGAGGTTCGATCAAGTCCCTTTGGGATTGATTATGCCGATTGAGAGATACAACATGAGTTGTATATTTCTCAAGTGGGAGGATTAAATGAAGAAGAAATAAGCTTGTAAGAAAAAAGCTATAAATTCATTACTCGATAAGTTGGATACAATCATAAAGATTTTAACACGGATATGAGTTTCAAGAGAAATGATGACAACAACATAATAAGTCTTTATCCCACTAAGTGGGGTGGCTACATGAAGAGGAAATGAATAAATGAGACAAAATAAAAGTTACAATAATTATGTGGTAGAATTGCGATAATATTTTTGGAGATTCTCGGTGTTCCAAGTTTGAGGTAAAATTTTTCCTCTGATCCTTGAGCTTGAATGTTCACGGCTTTACCATAGCTATAACCACATATGGGCCATCCCAAAGAGGTGAGAGTTTATTGCATTGAGGGCCTTTGCCACAGCTTTGAGACTTCGTAGGACCAAGTCACCGGCAGATATGGGATGAGGTTTTACTCTTACATTGAAGTGATGAGCTACCCTTTGGTGATAGAGCGTCAAGTAGGGCCATGTCACGAGTTTTGGGGAGTAGGTCCAGTTGTCGAGTTTTTCTTCATTACCATCATGATTGAATAATTGAACTCTTGGACTTGGAACCCGATATCGGTATAATACTTTGCGAAACACAAGTTATATGGTGTCTCACCATTGTTCAGATGTAGTGCGGTAAGCCCAAAGAACATTAGAAAGCTCATCAACCCATTGCCCCAGCCTTCTTAAGATGTTTTTAGTCCTTTGAGTATAGTCATGTTGGTAGCTTTAGTCGTTAGTTTGAGGATGTGCTACATGCAGCTTGAATGTGAAGATCTTTTAAAGGATGTAAAGACTTTTCCGATAAATTGGGTTCCATTGTCGGTGATGATCTTTGTAGGAAGACCAATCGACATACTATATTTTTCAAACAAATTGTTTAGCATTTGCCTCATGATTTTAGCGAGTGGTTCTTTCCACCCATTTAGTGAAGTAGTCCGGCTAAAATGATAAACTTTTTTATCGATGCTATTGAAAAAACCCATGATATCAATCCCCTGAGCAAAAGGCGGGCTTTGAATGGATGAGCTCAGTATGTGGCATGTGAGGGAGGTTAGAGTGCAACTAACAACTTGCACATTTTTTGTGAACTCAAGGCATCTTGTTTCATCGTGGGCCAATAGAACCCTTGCCTTATAATTTTAAGCTGGCGCCCTTCCTCCTGTGTTCTCCACATATCCTGAGTGAACCTCTCTTAATCGTGTCGGCTCGAAGGTGAGAGGCATTTGAGGTCGTCAGAAAGCTCATTTGTATAGTTCACCTCGATAATAGTAAAGTTTGAAGCTTGTCTTTGAGATGAGTTGCGGTTGGGTCTTGAAGGGTTCCTTCTTGTAGAAAAGATAAGATGGGGTCCATCCAATATTCCTTTATCTCATTAATTGCTTGAATTACCCATGACCCTTGGATTAGGAAAATATATTTCTTCAACATGCCTTCTCTTAAATAGATCCCTAGAGTAGATGTAGCAAGCTTAGCGAGCACTGAGTATTCTTCTCTGATTATGTGAATGATTTGATGTGTCTTGAAATGGGCAAGAAGAGACTTTTACCAAGTGGAGGTATTATGCGGTGAGGATTATGAGTATTAAAGTTTCCCTCAACTTGGGAGGCAAGTGAGAGTCTGGATCACTAAGTCTTGAGCTTCATGATCAATGGCAGTCTCAACCTTGATGAGAGCCTCATATTCGACCATATTATTAGTTAGAAATTTTAGTAAGTCCATACTCAGGTATTATGTTGGGAAATAAGTAAGATTCACGCACCCGGTATTCTGAAGCTCCATCAACATAGAGGGTCCATTGAGGAGGCGAAAGGCATGTAGATAGCTCCTCCGGTTGGCGTGCATTCCACTATAAAGTCTGCGGTACTTGAGACTTTATAGCGGTAGAAAATTTATATCAAACTCTCCCAATTCTACCATTTGATTAACCTCGGATGCTTTTGGTTTTAGGATGGCCCTTAATGGTAAATGAGTGTAAACTCGATAGTGTGAGCTTGGAAGTATGGAGTAATTTTGCCGAGAAAACTAAAGCCGAGCCACCTTATCAAGTGGATAACGACTTTCTATGTCAGAGAATTTTCGACATAATAAATTGGTCGTTGTGTCCCATTTTCTTCTTGCTAAAAGCGAGCTTATCGTTGGGAAGAGACTAAGATATAAGTATAACATCTCTCCTTGAATAGGCTTGGATAGTAGGGGTGGAGATGCTAAATACTCTTTAGTTGCTCGTGACATTCATCATCATTAAATTATTATTTTAGCTCCTTTAATATTTTAAAGAATGACAAGTATTTATCCCGAGAATGGGCTAGAGCGGGATAACAGCAATTCGTCCATTCAAATGTTGAACTTCCTTGATATTCTTGAGGAGTCATATCTTTGAGAGCTTTGATTTTCTTGGGTTGGCCTCTATCCACGGTGGGTTACCATAAATCAAATTTTTTTTGGCGTAACCCCAAAAGCACACTTGGTGGTTAAGTCGCATGTTATAACGTTGAAGAAGGTTAAAGCATATTTCTAAGTCAAATATATTGTGATTCTTTCAAGCTTTTACTAACATGTCATCCACATATACCTCCATTGTTATAATAGGTCTTTAAAACCTTATTCATAAGGCGTTGATAGGTAGCACCGCATTTTTTAACCCAAACGCATAACTTGGTAATAGTATAAACCTTTATATGTTTGAAATGTTGTAGCTTCTTCATCCGTTGGGTCCATTTTTATTTGATTGTAACTAGTAAGCATCCAAAAAATGAGCATTTGATGTCCGACGTAGCATCAACCAATTGATCAATTCGAGGAAGAGGAAAACTATCTTTTGGGCAAGCTTTATTGAGGTTAGTGTAATCAATACACATTCTCCATGTTCCATTTGTTTTCTTAACCATGACAATATTTGCTAGCCATGTAGGGTAATGTACCTCGTATGAATCCCAGCTTGTTAACTTCTTGCTCAATAGCCGGCGTCAGTGCAAAACTTACTTCTTTTGATGATCGGTTTGAATGTGGATCAATCTTGAGGAGTGCATGATCACATTAGGTGACCGACATGTCCATCGGACTCAAGCGATGTCTTGATTTTGCAAGAAGTCTATGTATTTTTTTTTTGTTTAGAGCAGATCCAACTTACCTTGTTTAGTAATGGTTGGTCATCGATAATAATATAACAGAGCAAGTCTTCTACAGAAGCTTTGGGTACTTCTTCATCTCAAAATTAAAATCTTGATCAAGGTCACAGAAGGCGTGGTTGAGCTTGCGAGGTAACATGATTGTCTATCTGTTGATTTCCAGACCCAACTCAAACGGGTTGAAAATTTCATCTTGAGATGAGATCAAGTGACAAAATTGATTGGAGTCCCAAAGATAGCGTTATATCTGAATCGACTTGACCACCATGAATTGGATTAAATGAGTCACAGGAAATTCACCAAGGATAAGGATTGTCCCTCTACTTTGGTGATTATCAAACGCATAATGGTCTGCTGGGTTGGAGCTTTTCCCAACAGCCCATGCTAAGAAATGTGAGTAAAATAAGACATCAAAACTCCCATTGTCAATCAAAATTCTCTTAACATTATAGCATGGGTCCGATCCATCTTGATGACAAGTGGATCTTGAGAACATGGACTCCTTCTAAGTCCGAGTCATTAAAAGTGATGGAATGATCAATACGAGACTTCTTTAACTCGCTCTTGAGATGTGGTAATGAGAAGATATTGGTCCTCTGCGATTGTTTCAATTTCTCCTGTTTGATGATTATTTTATTGTTTCTATGATGATTGTCTGGTTGCCCCAATTGAGGTATGTTTGTTTGAGTCGATTGATTCTTCACAAATTGGCGTAGATATCCTTGTTGAATGAGCTCTCGATTTCTTCTTTGAGTTGTTTGCATGCCTCGTAGTATGTCCATGACTTTGGTGACAATATTGCTCTTGATTTTAATTTGATTTCGGTGGATGTGGCCACTTGATATTTTCTTCATCTCGAATAGCCATTGAGGTTAACGAGATGTGTTCGCGTGTATTCCTTTTTGGTGTGGTTCGTCGTGATATGGGGTGGAGGAGATCAGGCCTTGTTGCTTCTTTTGATGGGACTGTCGCATTCCACAGGTGCTCTTACATTTTTTTTGTAGATTATTCAAATTATTTGTGATGGGCATTAATAACTTCATCGGCGAGATTTGTCATGATGAACTAAGTCGGCATATGAGCGGTGTCTCACATTAGTGGAGTAAAAGGCCACAGGGAGTCTCGGAAAACTCCTCTTAATAGTTAGTCTACACTGTATTTGGCTTCTAAGGAGAACCTTTGGAAGTATTCCCTTGATTCACCCTCATTTTGATGAATCGAGAGATGGGAGGAATCTTTAATGATCCTCCAGTTTGCAATGAACTATTCCACAAAAAATCTTGGCGAGTTCATCAAAGGTACGGATGGATCCCCTTGGAAGGGAGTCGAACCAAGTGCGAAGCTTGCCCTTGAGGGTAAGCGGGAAAGACGACAAAGCATTGTGTCGAGCTCGTTGGATATGCATGATAGTCTGTAATGGTCGATGTGTTCATGTGGGTCGATCCATCATAAGAATCAATGCTCGAAGCTTGAAACCCACCACGGGAATAGGATGTTGAAGAATAGCTTCAGGATTCCTCATGGCGGTGGTGAGAAGATGATTTCTATCTTGAAGGTGAAATTCATCTTGCATTAAGCATCATATTACATGATGAGTGGGGTCAAGACAAAATATGTCATGCTACCAAAGAATAATTGGTGGGATTAGCCGGTTGAGCATGATGGATGAGTAGAGAAATGTGGAGGAGATCGACATCACGGTCTCTACGCAGAGAACTTCTGTCAAGGAGATTAGAATTTTGACCTCCCATGGCTAACGATCGATCTTGGGGATATGTATTATCGGTAGTGACAGTTGTGTTCCTCACAAAAGTCGGATCATCTCAGCCCAGCGCCTAGCACCGAGTTTTCCTGACGGCGTCAAACTGCGTCTAGAAAACCAGTTGTGGTAGAGTGAAAGTTTAGCCTTTGGAAATCTAGCACACAGGCATTTAAAGAGTGAACAAGAAAACACCAAAAATTTTACGTGTAAAACCTCGAAAGAGGAAAAAATGAGGCTTGCCCAGTAAGAATCTTCCACTATGTATTTGTTTGAGTACAAAATTTTCCGACATTGATTACAAATTGTATATGAGAAGGGAACAACGGCTATGTAGTCCGCGTTGGTGGTAACAATTGCTAGTGATAGTAGATGATGGAGAAGCGGGGGATCAACGATGGCAAGGATCAATGGTGGCGCAGCGTCAGTGAGGTGGTTGACAACGGGGTGGTCGGCGATCGTCGAGTGGTGGCTCGATTATGCTTGGAGGATCTTCAAGCTTTAGACCTCCCTCCTCTCGCCTCCTTGACTCCCTCATATGAAGAATGAGGGTCTATTTATAGATTGGAGGAGTGGCGTCTGTAAATACATGGAAAATCCGAACCACTCCTCTCCGGACGGCTCAAAATGATTCCTTTGATCATTTGATGTATTTTAAGTATTTGAATGCTCAAATGAAGTCATAATTATAAGATCTTGGGCTCGTTAGATTCGTCGAGGCATTCGATTTGACTACAAACACTCCATGTTTGAGAGCTATTTAGGATTTAACGATATCCCAAAGTTTTAGGATATTTTAAGTGATCTTACCCGTTTCAACTTGGATCAGCTTGCTTTTAGCATCAAGATTATTAGACTAGTAGTATTTTAAGTTTCATATCGATTGATGTTAGCTTCATTCAAAATTGAATCAAGAATTGTTAAGTGTTCTAAAGAAAGATGTAAATAATGCAAGATATTCACTCTTATGCAACTTCAACATTTCCATAAACTTTAGCCTTTTCGAGCCCTACCTCTTTCCATTATTGAGAGGTTAACAACAATTCTAACTCACCTGATTGAATACTTTATGAAGTGGGTTAAATCTAAAGCTCTTTTTTAGCTATGTTCATATTCAACTTTAGTTGAATTCACATGTTATTATTTATAATAAACCATTTTAGAATGGAAATGTCAAAGCGTTGAATAACCTTATCTTATGTAATCTTAGAAATAAATTCAAAGCTTCTAAGGAAATGTGGACAAACATATCATTTTTTATTTGGCCTCATAAGCAGGCTATCTTTAGGGATTATTTAGCTTTCTTTCATTCATAAAACATTGGATATACTTTACAAGGCTAAAAAATTTCTTCATTCTATGCAAAATTAATCAATTGATGACATCCTCATCGTTGAGATGTAATGTGTTACTCATATTAAACTCAATAAAAAAACATGTAAATATTTGAGTTAATAATTTAAAATTTTATTTAAATTTTACCTAGAGTATAAAAGCTAAGTTAGCTATCATTGACAACATCTCTATCTAAATGCAATAAACTTACTTAAAATGAACACCATAACTTAATTTATATTTTGGTAATCTCTCTCAATCTCTCTCTCTCTCTCTCTCACACACACACACACACACACACACACACACACACACACACACACACACACAGAGAAACTCCAGAAAAAAAATAGCCTACAAACTTGTCTTGTACTAAAAATAATGAATTAAAACAATGTTGTAAAAGGAAGAAGCACAAAAGGCAAGTAGCAAGTTATTATGTCCACAATGTTTTTGATAAGCACTTCACTTTGGAGAACATGTTCTTCAAAAGTTGATGTGATGGCTCATCGATTAATATTAATGAGGTTTGGATCAACATAGGAAGGGTGTTAATTTAAAGTGATGATGATAAAAAAAAAGGTTCTATTTAAAAAGTAAAGGAAAGTGTTCTTTAGAAAAAATTCTAGTAAATTCATACATTCCATATTAATAAACGAAATATTTTGACTTTTTCATTGCAGAAAAATATAAGTGATAAAAACATGAAAATCATTAGTAACTCTGTCGGGGATATCATCCTGGTGTATCTTATTACTTATTATACCCAAATATAGCCATAGCTAATGTATTATATATGCAACCATTACGCAATTGAAAGAACGCAACTGAAAGAGGGTACACTTAGGCATAACCTTGTGAAATCTCAAAATCTTAGGGCCTGTTTAAATTCAATTTTATTTTTATTTTTCGTTATTTTAAAATATATGTATATTTAATGTATTTTTTCAGTGTTTCTATTTTCTATATTTGAAAATAAATTATATTATTCTTAAAAATCTAGAAAATAATTTTTAGATATTATAAATGTTTCAAAAATAATATTCACCACTAATCATATTTTGCAATAAATTAAAATATAAATTAAATAAAAATAAAGATAAAAAGTAAAAAATAGAATTAATCTCAAATATCCCCTTAAATAGTCTTCTAAGAGAAATAATTATCCTTTAATCAATTTGATGTAAATAAATAGTAATTGTGACAGGAGAATATCTTGTGTAATCATCATGCCTTAATCACAAAAGAATATTGGTTCTCCATGCTTTCTATGGGACCAATAAAGAATAAAGGAGTATAATAGTAATTATTATTCTTATTTCTCAACCCAATCCTTATTTATGTTAAAATTTTTAGAATCACAAAACTTAAAATTGAGTTAGGAAAATGTTTTTATTTGAGACTAGTTTAAACATTTAAGCAATGAGTTTTTTTTTCCTTTTTTCAAATAGACACTTTATATATAAAAAAGAGCCAAAATAAAAATAAATTTCAAATAAATCAAAGAGCCTTTTTTTGTTATAAAATAAGAATAATGGACAACAAAATAAAAGAAAAGAATAACATAGATTTTATATGGAAAACTCAATATGGGAAAAATGACATGCAAGATGGAGAATTCAATATATTGAAATGAAAAGAATTATAAGTGGAGAGTGTTGGGTCATATAAGATCCTCATCAAACAAAGGATTTTTCGTTTATACAAAGAGAAGGTATTTATAGAGTCATATAAGACCACTTATAAGGAAAATCCTCAAGAGGGTCAATGAAGCAAGAGACGTAGATTGCAATTTAAAGGCTACAATAAAATCAATTCATTGTAGAGACCTTCAATCAAAATTCTCATAATTGTATTAAGGTGACAGAATCATAAAATTTGGGTCATAATTATAATAATCTCATTGTGATTGGATTTCTAAAAAATAAAATATATTTTCAATCTTCAACAAAGCATTCTTCTCCTCTTTTATAAAAAACTTTGAAGATCATCAATGAATACAAGTCTAAACACTACTCAAATTTGATAATTTGGACTATCTTATTCATCAAATTTGTAGGATCATCATGAGTACTTATTTAGCTCACGATAATATCACCACAAGCAATAAATAAAGTGGTAATGAATGTCAATGTATTTAGTTCTTTAATTAACCATCTGATCTTTTGTGAGATAAATAAATATGGAAATCATACATTACTACAATAATCTTTAAATCTTCACCGAGCATTCCAAAATAACCTTTCAACTAAATAGTTTCTTTATAAGCTACAATAATTACTAGGTACTCAGAAATTATAGATGATTCCATTGTAGTTTGTAAAGTAGTCTTGAAGGTAATAACATAGCCACCAATAGGAAACACATATTCTATAAGAGATCTCCTTTTAAGGTCTCTAACAAAGTTTGAATTAACATACTTGATGATTTCACCTAAAGTCCTCCAAAATTGCAAAAAAAAAAAAAAAAAAAAAAATCATCTTTAGTTTTATGTAAGTACTTGAGAATGCACTAAATTACTTTTAATGCTCTTTTTAAGATTAGTCATGTACATACTAACTACATATGATAACTTTATTCACGAGCATACCATAGCATACCTGAGTGATCTCACTGTATTGAAATATGAAACTCACAGCATAATCTCATCATTTGATTGTGAGCATAAATCTAATAAGAGTTTGAAATATGTAGCTAATGGAGTTATGAAAGATTTCACATTTTGCATATTAAATCTATGCAAAAAAATTTTTTAATATACACTTTCAAAGTCATAAATAATTTACCTATGTTTTTATCTCTTTGAATCTACATGTGAATATATATATATATATATATATATATATATATATATATATATATATATATATATATATATATATATATATATATATATATATATATATATATATATATATATATATATATATATATATATATATATACATATATTTGTAGTTCTCAAATCTTTCATCTCAAGCTCACTTGAGTGTTTAACTTCTTGATTTGTCCTTATTTTTAGCAACTATCAGGATAACATTAACATATAAGAGAAAGTAGATAAAAGATCCATCTCTATTTTCACCTAATATGTATACAACTATCATAATTACTTTTAAACTCATGAGTAATCATAAATAAGTTTTTATCCTATGAAATTAATTCAAATCATAAAGAGACTTCTTAAAAACACACTTAACCATAAAGCCTTTAGGTTTATATATTTTTGCTCTCTTCTTTATATCTAATTGCTCAAGCTCAAGATCATGTTTAGACACAATACCTAGTAAAGCTTGATATGCTTTACTAGAGAGAGCACATCTAAAAGTTTACAATTAGAATTTGATTTAATTCCTTCTCAACTAATATGGTATAATATTTGGTGTCTTTAATTTCAAGCATAGATTCATTTATTTTAAATATCTATTAGTCATGGACACCACCTTCTCATAGATAGCTTCACTAAATTCTATGAGATGTTCTTATGCAAAGTTTGATTTCCTCCTATATAGCAATCATCCAATAACTTGAATTAACTAAATTAATTACTTTTGTATATGTACAGTCTTTTACCACCCTTAATATATTTTATCATAATTGATGCATAAACAATTGAATTAGCCTCATCATACCTCTATGATGACTTAATTTCTCTCTTTAGTCTATCCTTAGATGACATATTGTGATGATTGTAGTGGTAGTAATGATAAAATAACATCATCCGACTCTAAACTAGATTAAGAAGTAGTATCTAATGAAGTACTTATCTCAATCTAATTATCGATTTATCTACTAGATCTCTCATTCTATTCATCATTAGCCATATAGCGGGTGAAGTATTGTTATAAAAAAAATGAAACAAAATAAAAATAAAATAAATAAAAATAAAATTTTTGGCTATAGCAACTGCGGCATACTCTTCTAGAAGAAATGACTACCGGTTCCAAAAATGGTATAGCCATAGCAATCCAATCGGGGCTACTTAACTACCTGTTCAGTGTCAATTTATGGAACAGTGTCTTGGCATTGTGATCTTGGCGATGAGGAACTACATCGTAGAAAGGGAATAATTATCACCCCTTAAGGGACTTTTCACTCACTTCTCCCTCTACTCTCTAAACAAGTGCTCATACTTTCTGTTTCTCACTTTTTTGTAAAGAAATTGTGCATTTGTTTTCATAATATTTTGATAAATCTCACCATTGATCTTTGATTGATTATGGAAAACTTAGAGATTTGAAGACTTCACTATTGAATTTCATTCGGTAAGAGATGAAAACTCCCTCCCCTCGTTGATCATAGATCTGAATAAGAGAGAAGAGTGTTTTGCACTTATAATTTTGAAAATAACACTCTAAAGCAAAATGCTATCAAAATTTCTAAAAAAATTCAAAAAAATCTGCACTTTAAATTCTAATTGGCCTATAGTGCTAAGGCACTAGATATCGGTCTGCGATGCTATGATCTCGGGTAGCCATATTACATAAGCGTACCCATATACGTATTTGTCATCTCATCCTGTTGGTTACTATATGGTCAAAAGATAGAATTAATTATAATAAATTTTTTATAACCGGCGTGCATGAAAAGAGCACAACATCATCAGTGCTCGACTCATCTACAATGCTATTAAAACGAGGCTATCATTTTACCTATAAACATCGCATGTGAGTCAAAAAATCTTGACCAGCACCAACACTTTTGGTCAAATGATCAATAATAATAGTGCCATGACACTACATACATAGAGCCTAGGTCGCCTCTAGCTCACCGCTCCCGTGTCATGCCACATAAGACGGGCTCTCATCACGGACCGTGATCTTTGGATTCGTGAGGCACTCGATCTCAAAATGAGGATTTTTTTCTAAATAAAAGATTAAATTTTAGTCATTTCCCATGCAAACACCATGCCTACCAAATATATAGACAACTCTAATTATGGCATTTAAAAAGGATGTAAGCTACCACTATTCATTTACTGTGAATATCTATCCATTCACCATGTGAATATTTCATAATTCATTCACAACATGAACAAATTTATATTCATCCACTATGGGACAATAGTGATTTATGGCATTTTGAAAGGATGTATGCTAACTATTCAATCACCATGTGAACATTTATTTGTTCATCATGCAAACATTCCAAAATTGGTTGATGTGAATAACTTCATATCCACCCACCATGTGGACAATAGTGATTTTTGGAATTTCAAAGGGATGTAAGCCCAACCTCCTATTCATTCACCATGTGAACATTTATTTGTTCTCCATGAGAATACCCCATAATTCATTTGCCATGTGAATAAATTCATATCCATCCACCATATGGACAACTCTAATTTTGATATTCCAAAGGGATGTAAGCCCAACTTTATATTCATTCACAATGTGAATATCAGTTTGCCATACGAACACCTCTTAATCTACCACTATGTGAACGCTCTTATACTACTCACACTAAAATTCTAAGTCTACTGGTACTTGAAGCAAATGTGGCAACTAATAAAATTCTAGGACATTATGACTATTTTCCTTTGATGTTGATAGGTTGGAATAAAGTAATCTTGAGTGACAAAACAATGAGATCTTGATCGGATTACACTCCTATTTTCCCAGGATAGTCATCGATGCCACACACACCTCTTTTATTATGATAAGGGGTAATTAATCATAGGCTTGCATCCATATGAAGTAGAACCCAAATCAAAATAAACCCTAACCTAAATGTTAGGGAAAATTTGGTTGAATATATATCAATTTGTTTCATGAAAGAAACATACTCTTACCTATCTTCAAAGATGGTGGAGCATGTTAACAATGTTTTTTTAGTGATGTAATTCTTGGTGACTCCACTGGGATTACTTCTCTTTCCATCTATTGGAAAGATAAATGGAATCATAGAAATATCTTGGATCATATTCCTTAGATTCCTTAACTATTCTAGTAAATTTAGACTTTAGATTTTGTTTGGAAAATTCAAATAATATGATGACCATTTGATTAGGAGAGGGATCCACTCTCGATTTTGGCTATAATTAACATTGGTTCGAGCCACTATCCGATTAGAACAATCTCTTAGGTTGTTAAGTTTCTTGCATAAACTAGTAAATAAATTCATATCTAATGTAGAACAAAAGCAATAGGTCAACCTTGAATGAATCCAGGGACACAACCTCAAAAGAATATCTATCTTTAATAGGTTATCCCGCATGCAAAGGATAAAGTTATTGTCAAACCCAAATTAAAAATATATCATAGTCAATCTACTTAGCATCATGTAATAGAGCATGTCACAAACTACTATCCTAACTACGTGTAGAAAAATAATCACGGTATCTTCTTGAGCATTAAAATGTCCGGGAGCTCAAAAAAAAATACAATGCCACTCACAGGCTGCACCCATTATCTTGAGCAACAATCGACCCATTGGTAGAGGCCAACATACCTACAAATAATAGCTTTGACCGGTTGAGATGGGTCGAAAGAAACAACCATAAAGGTGTTATGAAAAATTCTTTTTTGGACAAGCCTACAAATTCTATCTCATCATTCATAATAAAGAAAAACTATTTCTTCTCGAATCTACAAGGTCTTGAAGTCTATCAAGAATAGAGGTATTTAAAGAATCAAGAAATTGGGAGCCATCACCAAACCAACAATTTCCTACTTCAAATGAGTAGTATTAAGAAATATCATTTTTGCTTATCTTGAGCATAAATCAAGACCTAAAATTAGATGATTGGTGAGCACCAATAACTCATCCAATCAAAAATAAATAGATGGACAATTTTGAAAGGTCTTAATAATAATGTGAAAGAAACTTACATTACTGGACCTTTTTAACCCGGTGGTGAGGTGTGACATCGAGACTCATTCTAAGAGATCCATCACTAGGAGGTTTTGATTTATATGAAGACCTAAAGAATTGAAAGATGTCAAAGAGGAAAGAGCTTATAATAACTTAGCTCTCCCGGATAATGGCCGACTCTCTATTATCAATTGGAAGCATCGGTTTGAAAAGATGATAACATGGATGATCAACTTTTGGGAAGATGAAGATCTCTCAACCAATGAAGACAGTTTAGTTCTCCCAAGTTAATGAAAAAACTGATCACATAGAGGTCAAGATCATTCGCATGGTTGATACTGCAGTAACAAGTTAGTGTCGAACAACAAAATGAAGAAGATCAATAGGAAACCCAAGACATTGAGCTTATAGGTGAGGCTTGTGGGAGAATTTTTGACAACACATAGAGTTTAAAATGTCTTATTTTGATGATCAAATACAACATTAAAGAATAAACATATTATGCCAAAGGATAATCTTATTATTTTATAATGGATTGATCATTTAATAATAGACTCTAAGGCTAATGGGTCTTTTATGTACCAAAATTTTTTTCCACGGACTACATGGAAAGGTAGAAAGGGTTTATTTTAGGGTTCATGGTTCCTTATAAAGATAAGCCACTATAGTTAATTATATCTTAAGAAGGGTCTCTTCCTAAGAATACTCTAGATTAAAGGAATAAGTTATTATTCTAAAGAATTCTAAGGTGGTTTTCAAAGGATTAAAATTTTGAGTTTCAATTGGAAAGATTTATTTTTTGAAGCTACTTTAGGATAAAGTAGAAAATACCTATTGATAAGGATGTCTAGTAGGCATTTCAACTATCTGTAATTAGGCTTTAAATTTAAAATTTAATTTAGATTTTGAGTTGACATTATCTTAGAAGTCTAGCAGACAAGACTGTAGAAATGCCTAGGGTTGAAGACTTAGTATGAGGTGGATGCTTGAACCTAGTCAAGTACTTCTAACACATGTCGATACTGACTTAATTTCATTTTGGGAATTATATTCCTCTCACTTGAGGAAACTAACCTATCCACGACTCTTAAACATACAACCCATGGAGGGATACCCACACTTAAGCTCAAATTAAACATGATGCTAAGTCTTATGAATGCAAGATGGCTAGGTTGTTGCATTAGAAAGGAATCTAACAATCCTAGACTCACTCCCTATTCCCTAAAATCATGTAGGGTATGAAATGCATCTAATTAATGCATAATTTTCATATTTTATTCATTTTGACTCAAGATTTATAAAGGCCTTGGGTATGCATTTTTATGCCTAATGTCATGCAATTAAAAAAAAGGTTATGAGCCAAATCAATAATAGAAGGTGGTCATCCTCACATGTCGGTGCCTCTTATGTGCAATGAGAAAAGTTGCCCAATTCAATGGTGGAAGCAATATGATTTTATGGTTTTAGGAGCTAATTAGTTTCTAATTGATTTTAAGTTATTATTCTAAGGCTTTAATTTTTGTGAGGTTTTGATTTGTATTATTTTTATGTTTGAATTGATTAAGTTTAATTGGGTAGAAAATTTAGTTTTTCTATGAGCCTACATCAGCATTCATAAGAAAAGCACAACATAAAAGAAACCTAGAAAAGCAGGTTGATTCTATTGCCCAAAAATAAATCAAGCCAATTTAAATTTATAAATAGGCCAATGCGCTAGGTACCATGTACCCCAAAAGAAAGAAAATGGAAGCTCAGCTGCCTTAAACAACCCTAGAACTACAAGTCTAGATTTATGGGTCTTTAGGATCATCTCCATGTTTATGGACCTCCATTGGACTTCACAGGGGACCTCTATACCATCTCATGGTAGGCCACTGCTAATCCAAGACCCCATAGATCCTAACCTAATTCTAAGCTCAAATTTATATTTTAAAATTCAAAATAAATCTAAGCATTTAAACAAATGTCAAAAAATATAACATCATACAATAGTTATATTTTTTAAACATAATGGCTTGGCATTTGCTTGCCAAGCTCACATATCCTATGGACTATGCTAAGGGACTTTTAGCACCTACAAGCAAATAACAATTCTATAATTTTATTTATGATAGTCCCCTTTAAAATAGTCCCCTATGAAAATATTTATTCTAGAAATAATGTCCTTATCATCCGGACTATCATCAATCCTAGCCATCCAATTTAAAATAGTACACCACAAAATAATAAAAAAAGTCTCATTACATCATCACAAAGTTCACAAAAAAATCATAGAATGTCCTAACCTAAATCTAGGATCTGACCTATAATTCTAGTGTGAAGAAAAGGGTTTATGGCAAGACATTACTAAGATTTATGATTTTAATTTTAATTTTCTTAATTTTGAATGTTGGTTTATTTAGCTTTGGATGATTTCAATTCAAATTATTTAATGATTTTTATCTTCATTTTAGGTACATTTTATTATGTTAAAATTAAATTAAGTTTTCAAGAATACAATAGTTTCCATTCTAATAGAGCCATTCCATTCAACATCAAAATTCTAATAGGATGATATCTTTATTCTAAGGTAAAGATTCATCTTAAGAATCTAACTAAAATCCTAAGTATTTTGATTGAACTTGAATTTAGAGGGTTTGACTTAGTTTAGTTTATTTCATTTTGTTTTATATCTCTTTATTGAATTTTATGATTTTGGTTTACATTAAGTCATTCTATTTATTATTTGATTGTTCTTTACGTTAATCCACTTATCATTATGATTTGAGGTTCTTCTAATTTCTTTGATTTAAAATTGTAATATTGATATTTATCATTTATTTTTTAGTTTGATTTACTTTACATGTTTACTTAGTTGATTATGATGACTTATGTCTTGTATTGAGTTCTCTCTAATTTAATATTTATGTTTCTTCATTGACTTTACTATAGTTGATTCAAGGTAAAACTTAAGTGTAGGTATTTTCTCTATTCAAGTCAAGTTAATTTTCTTTTCATTAATGTGAAACTTTTGAGTTAATATCATTTGTTTATTTTCATTAATGTTCATTAACCTAAATAAAGTTATATTCAATTTATTGTGTTTGAGATTATTCAATTTATTTTATTCCACTTTTATAACTTATTTATATTAATGATTCTTTCATTATGGAATAGTTCTAAATTGTTGTATTTAATGATTCCAAATTGCACATTATGAAAGGATTTCCATTTATCTTAATTACTTTAGGACAAAGGAATGATCTTTATGTTTTTTGAAAAGAATATTTATATTAATGTAGATTTATTCTATGGCTTAAGTAATTGAAAGAAAGGTTATTCCTTTGTTTATTAAATATGCTTTGTTACTTTGTCATTTTAAAATTTTAATTCATTCAAGCTTATGGTTTTAATTACACTTAACCTTTTTTATGTTCACATTTCATTCTCTAATGTTTACATAATTATACTTTTATATTCACATTTATACCATTTCATTTCTTATGTAAATGATATTAATGTATTTATGTATTAACACCTTATATATTTTAGAAATCAATGATCTTTTTATATTTTCATTTATAAAATGAAATTATTATGATTTAAAGACTTATCATAATTAAATATGATTTATAATTCATATTTTCTTTAGTTATGATCGTTAACTTAGAGTCAATTGAATTCTATTTTTTAGTTGACTTATATATTTATTTAAGTGTTTTGATATTAACTATAATGTTTTAAAATTGTATTATGAATTTTATAATATCTGTAAATTTTATGATTTAATATTTTCTTCTAAATTGACCTAGAGGCTTGGAAATTCAAATACTCCCAATCTAGAGGTCAAATGAAACTAAAATTTTTATGGCAAGTGGGATCCATGCCTATTTAATTACCATAAAGTTTCACTTTGATCAGATATATGATTAAAGTAATTAGAGTTTTAATTATTTCATTAAAACAAAATTAGGCTTAATTTAATGAAAATTATTTAAAATTTTATTTTTCCTTGAAACCCCTTTGAAATATACATCCATAGAAGGTTCATTCATAATTTTGGTTATTATATTTTATTTAAGTTTAGGTTGATTAATTGAATTAATTAATTCAATTAATGGCCTAATTAAGCTATTTTATAAATTATTATGTTCTCATAAGTTTTAATAGTTTATTTATGATCATTAGAGTATATTAAGATGTTTTAAATTATTTTGATCAATTTTCATCATTTATTTGATTTATTAATAATTAATTTTATGAAAATTTGTTTAGGTTTAAAATTTCCAATTTTAAGATTCACTGCTCAATAAATTTTGAAAATTTTACATGATGTGTGTCTATCAATATTAATCCCACAAAGTTTCATTATGATTGGATCATTGGTTTGTGTGTAATGGTTTGAAAATTTTATTCAAACATAAAATAAGGTCAAAATACCCAATAATTTGGGGATTTAAATTTTAATGGATTCAACTCAAGATGAATCCATAGAACTCAAATTTAAAAAATTTTGGATTTATATTTAAATTTTATAATTTATTGAAATTTATATTTTTCCTTAATTTTAAATTAAATAAAACATGATTTTTTTTGCTTTGTGATCCATGTGGATCAACATGACACTACTTTATACGAGTGTTACATGGTTTGCCATGTAGGATCCAATGTGGATCCACATAAGAGGCATGCGGTTTGATGCGACCATCGATCAAGATTAGCGCCACAATTTGAGCAATTTCCTTATCAAATTTAATCGAGATCCTTAGATCTTGATCGCCCATTCCTTTTAAAGGAATGGATGGTAGAGTCTCTATGCGATGATGGAGGCCATCCATTATTTTTGTGATTTATGGACATTCGACCATTGAAATCACACGATTTTGAAATCCATCTGAATGAAAATGAAAGGATTTTAAATGTTTGATCTCACTTGAGATCAAATTCTTTTAAAAGAACCAAGGCTAAAGCTTAAAGGAGCTTGTTAATGGCATACCTCCCAATGATCTCGGCAATGGGGTTAACTCCAATAGCCTTAATGTGGGAAGCTCGTGTACTAAAGGAATTGGATTGCCTCCTCTGGATTGCTCCCTAGACCAACCTCAATTTGAATTTCATGGCGTTGGACAATCTCGGCCTCTCGGTGAGGAAATGGGTGAAAGTTTATTTCAACTTGTGTGAGGTCGAAGGTGATGGAAAATGTCTCTTTCACTTGGGAAATGCTCTATGTGTGTATCCCCTCTTGGCCATGTATTTTTAGCTTATTTGTTTCTTCCCTTGGTGGTTGAGCTAATTACAACCTTTGGGAGTTAGTTGCCATTCTTCTTAGCCAACTTACATGTCTAGGATGAAGAGGTAGAGGGGAATTGGGTTATGAAAATGGAATTTGGCTATTCCCTTTGACTTGTCATGGCATTCCTTGCTTTGGATTTATGTGAATGATTCTTAAGTTGAGTGTGTATATTTTGATTTGAACTAAAATCCAAACCAAACCAAATCTTATTTTCTAATTTGGATTAGTTTTGAATCTAAATATGGATTTCAGGATTTACCTATTTTTAGTTTGATTTTGGATTTCTGTGATTTTAATCAAAAAAATTGTTTAAACTGAACTATTAAATTGGGTATTCGTTCAGCTCGGGTTGAGACAATGCGTCTCCGTATGCGTGCTCATTGCTCGTGGTCTATCAAATTTGGATTGAGGTCATCACAAATCCTAATTTTCATTCTAACTAAAATTGTCCTATTCTCTTCATTCTTGTTCGTTTCGTGAAGCTCCCTAACCCCGACGCCTGCCTTTGGGCCACTCAGATGCCCTAATCTAGTATTTTCTATTCTCTCATTCTCTCAATCTTTTCTTTCTCTTCTCTTCTCGCCTCTTGACTTCATGGATAGGTTGTTTTGGCGGGATTATTTTGGTGAATTATATGATTTTTTGTTGGGTTTTCTATTTCTGGTTTCTGATTCTATTTGGTGGCTACTTCTTGACTTTGGTTTATTTCTTTAGCTTCTATGCCCTTTGGTGATGGTTTCTGGTGGATTGGTTGTGTTATGGATTTCTTGGGTCAATAATGGCTTGGCTTGCTATTGGTCTATTTTGTTATTTTTTTAATTCTAAATTTGGTGGCTTCTAAAGTTGGTTGGCTATTTTATCGGCTTCATGCAATTTGGGTGGTAGTTTCTTGGATTGGTTGTGTTTGGATTATTTTGGTGGTGCACAAGCTTGATGGCTTTGCTTATTGGGTTTGTCTATTTTGTTGGTTTGTTGATATTGTGATTGGTTGCTTCTTGACTTTGGTTTTTTATTTCTTTGGCTTCTATGCCCTTTGAGATGGTGATTTCTCGGATTAGTTGTTTATGGATTGCTTGGTGGTTAATGATGACTTTGCTTGTTGGGTTTGTCTATTTTATTATTCTCTTGGTTCTAGAATTTGGTGGCTCGGAGTTTGGTTATTTTTATTTATCTTAGTTTAAAAATATTTTGTTATTTTTTAAATATGCCTCGATATAGAAATAGATTTCTTTTAAATCATTATTTTAGTAGCTTAATTTGTAGGTATTTAAAATGATTTTTGGAATCTTATTATTATATATTTTGAAATTTTTTTTAAATGAAAAAAATTCAAACAATTTTTTTGGATTGTTTGGATTATATTAAATATTATATGGATTGGATTTTGGGATTGGATTTCAAACGAAATTAACAAATTAGAGAACTCCATCCATCCATCGAATGCACACCCTTATTCTTAAGTGATTTAATTGGTGAGAACCATCATTAATTAAGTCTAAAATGTTTTACTAACATCATAAATGAATTATTAGAAGATGGGATTGAAATATTGTTGGATTAATTCACTTAACTATTCCTTGCATTAGTTTAATTTAGGTCACCCCACTTAATGGATTAACCTTGGTTTAAAACTTAGTATATGTCTATTTAATCACTAATGAACCTTTTGATAAAAGGCTTCAAGGATTTTAAGAGTTTTAGAGTTTTATTTAGGTTTAGCCCATTTAAGGTAATTGAGTTTAGGTTACTTTTAATTAAGTCAAATAATTTATTTGGCTTAATTATAATGTTTAAGTTTCCATTGGGTTAATCCAAGTAATTTGAAAAGCATTGGATCAAATAATCCCAATTTTATTTCATTTGGAACCCATTTGACCCAAATTAGGTTTAATGGGTTAAGTTAGGTTCATTTGGGTCAAATGACCAAATTGGTCATGTAGACCCAATAATGAGTTGGTTTATTGTACTTATGTTCTTTCAAATTCATGTTTAAGTATGTTTATCATTCCAACTATTTGGAATGATTTCATTTGATCAATTTTGGTGGGTTGACCTTTGACTTGGTGGAACCCACATAATGTCAAACCCATATAAAAGGGTTGACCAACCTTTGACCTTTATTGGATTTGGATTCATTTAATTTTATGTTTCGATTTCATTTGATTTGGATTTGTCTTGGGTTTAATTTTACTTTTTGGTTCATATGGTAATAAGCTTAATTAAGGTATTAGGTTTAGTTTCTTAATTAAATCCTAACCTAAGCTTAATTAATTTTACATTTAGAGTTGTGTATGTTTAGGTTGAAAATTTAGATTGAATCTAACTAAACCCATTAAGTTAGATTAATCCAAGGAAAGTGCACTAGATTACTAAGTGTGATGACCTAGGTACTTAGTTAGAAGGCTTCTAATTTAGGATTAGGTATCTTAATGAATTCCTTTTGGATGAAATGTTAACCTCATCCAAAATGAGGTCAACATAAATCCCCAATATGTGTGTAGTAGATTATTCAAAGTACACACATACGACAACACTCAATGCTATATAAGTTTGTAGGTTTTAGCTTTGGTTAAGAGTTTAAGTTTATATTTTGATTTGATTGTGAATGATATGTATAAATATGCTTATATTTATTTTAATTTGGTACTAGAGGATTTATTCTTGTTTGGTTAGCTATTAGAGTCTTTGGAGACTTGATTTGAACCTATATAGCAAGGTGGGAGAAGGGGCTTGAATAACTTAATCTTAAATCTCAATATTTTGACTACTAAACATATATGGACTTGATTCTAGTATAAGTAGTTTATAAGGAATGGATCCTTCGTGGCTTGTTTCCATTTATTATTTTCATTTGTTTTGAATTAGAAAAGGAACACAAAACTTGGATCCTATGAAATTTAGCTAACATGAAGGGGTCTTCAATGGCTTAATTCCAACCTTGGTAGCATGAAAAGGAAAATGGTCATAATGACTTAATCCTATTCTCTCAAATTTTGGACTAATAGAGTAGGGGTCTCAATGATTTTATATTATTCTAAATAATCTATATGATAGAGAAAGTGGTCTTAATGACTTTATCTAACTTTATCATTAATTGGATGCTAGTTATGAGACTTATTCTTATGTAAATAGATATTAAGATGGGGCCTTTAGTTGCTTAATCCAACTTAGCTAGCTAAGAAAGAGGAAATGGGCCTTAATGACTTAATTCAATCCTCAAATTTTGACTAATAGGAAGGGGATCTTCATAACTTATTTCTTAACCTTAAATAGTCTAGATAACAAGAAAGGAGTCTTTGATGACTCTATCTTATCTTACTATATGAAAGGATCCCTTCTATGGGGCTTACCCCATGTGATTAGCTATTAAGATGGGGCCTTTAATGCTTAATCCAACTTGCATAGCTAAATGAGAGGAATGGGGTCTTCATAACTTAATCTAATTCTCAATACTTTCACCTAGGAAAGGGGTCTTCATGACTTATTCTAGTCTAAGTGGCCAATTTAATAGAAAGGGGTCTGATGACTTGATCCTAACCTATAAATAATGGGAATGGTGCCATAAAAGGTTTACTCCAAACCTATGTAAGATATATAAGAAATGTGTTGTGAAAAGCTTTATTCGCTTAAAGTAAATGTAGAAAAGTGCCTTACAAAGGAATATTCCTATCATAAAGTGATTGCATTTTATATTTCCATATAAGGTAAATATGATTTCAAGTCATTGCACATAATTTAAGAAAAAAATAGCATAGAGTTACAAAAGAAATAAAGAGAAATAAAACTTTTATTTTATTAATCATCATTCTTTAATTGATTTGAAGTTACATATAGTATTTCTTTAGGTAACGCCCATTGATTGGTGGCATTGTACATTCACCATTACAAGTAATAATAAGTTGGTAAGAACCTCTCATAGACTTTTTCCACTACAAATGGTCCTTCCTAGGTTGGCTTGAACTTGTTGTTGATCCTACGACAAGCTAAAATTGGCCATTTAAGAACCAAGACCAAGTCTCCTACTTGGAAATTCTATGGCAAACCAATTTATCATGTTCTTGAACCATATGTGGTATAGTTCAAGGTTTTCCGAGATTTTAAGCATCTTCCTTCAAGGTTTTAAGATCTTTCAAATGAATTTTATGACTTTGATCTATTGTAATGTTGTTGTTGACTACTATTCTCAATGAAGGAAACTACACTTCTAATGAAGAAGCATCAGCCCATAAACCAAAGCATAAAGTATAGATTGAGTGGTGTCTTGTATGTGGTCTAGTAGGTCTATAAGGCTTTAATCAACTTTTCATGCCATTAGCATTTATTTTCATTGAGTATTTTTTAGAATTCTTACTAATGTTTTATTGAATGCACCAATCCATTTTCCTGTGGTAATAGATAGTGAATATCTCCAATAAATCTTGTGTTTAACCACAAAATGATTTAATTTTGTGAGCTTCAATGATGGACCATTATCGGAATGATTCAACGAGGAACACCAAATCTATATATACATTTTCCGAAAGAATTTTGACATGATATGCCTTTACTTCTTTAAGGTATTTCAATCCATTTAGAGAAGTAATCTATTATAGCTAATATAAAATGGTGTCCTTTTGATGAAGGAGGGTCAATAGGCCTTATGATGTCCCCTAACTCAAAGGGCCAAGAGGTAATCTAGGGTGTAGTCCATTATGGGGTGATGTAAAACTTCACCATGTATTTGGCATTGATCGAAATGATGTGCAATTTCCATGCCATTTAATGTCGATGAATAATATCCAAGTCTTTTGATTTTCATGTTCATCTTGGTTCTAGATTGGTGAGCCCCACACAATATGGGGTGTACTTAGTCATAATCTTATGGGCTTCTGCTTATCTAAATAGGGAGCCACATTTAATCAAATGACCTATGATATAATACATCATTAATCAATGCATGAAATAACAAGGCACATTTCTTTATTTGATTTCCCAGAATTTTCTTGTGAAGCCTTCCCATACTGGTAGTCAATAAATGGCTACCAAATCACATTCTACTTGACCTTCAAGAGTGACTATTCTTTGCATTTTTCTTGCCTATTCATGTAATCTAAATCATAGGAGATAAAACTTTTTTATTTTGAACTTTCATAGAAATAGATTCTTTTCTACATATGATTTCTTTGGCAAGTTTAGCCAAAGCAACTACTATAGAATTTTTTTTACAAGATATTCTATAGAGTTACATATGGAATTTTCTCAAGTAACTTCATAGTATACTAATAATAACTAAAGAGCTCTGAGGCAAAACCTTATAGACTCCACTCACTTGGTTTATAACTAGTTGAGAGTTTCCAAAAATTATTATGTTTTTTAATGTCCAAGGATTGCTAACTCTAATCTAGTGATAAGAGCCTCATATTAGCTTCATTATTTGTCAATTCGATGATGATGGAATACCTCATCATTCCTTTCTATGGGGTTATAAAACCAACCAAATTCTTGCCTTCCACAGGGATTAATTTAATTCTTTATCTTTTTTTGATGATGATGCACCATCAAAATATAATTCCCAAATGGCATTAGATTCACCTTCTAATGTCATGATCTACTCATCTAGAAGATGATCATTTAAAGAAGACATCTCGTATTGGATGTGTCGCTAAGAAATCAGCTACTACTTGTCCTTTTACAACATGAAGAGGGATGTGATCTCAAATTATAATAGTATCATTGACAATGGTGTTAAACATCCGACAACATCGGGCAGGTCATATGGTATTACAATAGATTCACTTTTGAAATTAAATTAACCTTATGAGAAACCATGTAATGTCTTAGTTAGAGAAGACTAAGGCTAATGTTTCACAATAGATATTTCTTTTCTATTGTGATAAGTCTGATTAGATAGTAAAAGCATTTTTCATTCCTTTAATAAAATAAGTAGGTTAATGAAGGACTTATTTGGTCACTAGCAAAACAACATAGATCCAAGGAATCCACAAGAGATAAATTATCTAATGGTGGAGAATGAGGGTGTACAAAATACTCCACCCAATTTATCAACAACTATAGCATATAAACAAGAACCTCTAGGGGAATCTATTCCAAATATTTATCAAAAAGGTGATATTATCACCAAATCCCAAGTGGAAGACCTCATAAGTCAAAAGGTCAAAGCAATTATTGCCTCGAGACTATTGAAAATTGGTAGGAAAAGGACAACCATATCCAGGTTGAGTATGATCAAGTACGTATCATAAGGGATACATAATGCCAAAGTTCAATATCTTCCTAGGCACATGACAACACTTGGCCCAATTTAATGCATCATGTAGAAATCGGGAAATGATGCCTTATTACTACAATTTGTTAGTAGTCTTACTCATTCTAGAATGGTATCGATACTTAATGACTTGATAAAATCATTCGCTAAGTTAGAAGCACTCTTTGTCAAAATATTTGCAAGTACAAAGAAAGTAACAATTGCAGATCTCCTTGGACAAAAAGGAGAATAGATGAGAGTGTTATTAAATATATTAGTAGAATGAGGAACTTAAACATGGATGTGATCAATAGCTCATAGAAAAGCATGCAATGGAGCTCTTCATGGAAAATATTGATGATTAAATGGCCTCATACCTTGTCATGGCTACAATTAATACCTTTCAAGAATCATTAGATCATGTTGCCAAATTTGAAAGGTTGTTGAAATAAAAGGGCTTAATTTGGGATGGTAATAACTCTATCGAAAAAAGGAAAGCAACCAGCTATAAGAGTCCAAAAGAATAATGATGAGAATATAACATTCACATTCACAATAGATAAAAAAAAGAAATTGGTGAGTGAGAACCTCAAGACCAGAGCCAGAGGAAAAGAAAAGAGTACCAACCCATTAGGAGAAGATGACTAAGAAGTATTCATTTAAGAGAGAATGTACTTAAGATCTTCAAACATGCCTAAAGTTGGGGTTACAACTGCTAGATCCACGTCAACCATATCAAGCGATAGGGTTGATGATCCCAACAATTGTCTCTTCCATAGGTTTATAAGTCACGATTGAAGACATTTTTTTAAAGACTAGGTTAAAAATCAATCACGATGGGGAACTTACCTTGTTAGACAACAATGTCTTAATAAATAAAAAGAAAAGGTAAGTTGTATGACACAACAAAATCGAGTCAAATAGCAAGACACATAAAATAAAGACAATGAAAACACTCCAAGATAAGCGAAGAAGAAGGTGGTTGGGAAACTTTCATCTCAAAGAAGGCTAAAATAATGATTAAAATTCTTTAGCTATAGAGCATTTGGTGGAGGAATGCCTTAAAACCAAAAAATTGATCCTAGGATACTTCCCTAATTAAGGGGAAATTTTATGAAAATGAAGGAGCATAAAAATAATGAAACTTTTGCATCAAAGCCTTATAAGCCAATAAAAAATAAGAATACTCTAAACAAAAATATGAGAAACAAAAAATGATAGATTCTCTAGAAAGTACAAACAACCTCTTGAAGACTTGTTAGGTTGGAGGAATATATGTGCCATTTATAGCTCAACCAGGAAGACCTAAAGAAGTTGTAAGAAAACATGTTGAATGATAAGTATGGTTACAACTTCAATGATTTTGAAGAAGAGATATGCTTTCCCAAAGAAAAGCTATCAATTAGAAAAACAAACCAAGATCTAAGAAGTTACAACCTAAGTCAAGCAATATTGAAAGTCATGAAGAGTCTAGGAACCCCAAAGAGTTACAAAGCTCAAAAACTTCTTATGATGAAGAAAGCTAGGAAGGAGAAGAAAAATAGGTGCTTAATGAATGAAAAAATATTCCTCCACCTCGACAATAGAAAGCCTCAAAAAAAAGGCAAAAATTTAAATTAATGAAAGTGTCTTACCTCCACCATAAGTAAACCTCAAAAGTCTACCAAAATATGAGTAAACTATAATGTTCTATGACACTTACAAGCTTCGCCAAATAAAGTATATATGATGGTTTCATGCTATCCCAAGATATAGAGACCTTAATAAAAGCCTTGCAATGTCTAGAGCAATATGAACCATTCTTGAAGGGAGGATGAAAGAAAATCTTACCTTGCAAAATCCAGAAATATCACCTTCAATGATAAAGACTTATTGGTCAAATGACTAATACGCACCTCTATAATATGGTTGAATTTATCTTAAAAAAGTGTTGATTGACCTAGGTGCTTCAATCAATCTCGACTACCAAGACACTTAGGGCATTAGATTTGGATGCTCAATACCTTATTAAGAATGTAATATTTTCACAAGGTTTCAATGAACAAGGATAGCAAACCTTAGGATCTATTATCCTGCCATACACTTTGGGAATTTTATAAGCTAAATTTCATGTAATCGAGGCCAAAGTTACATATAAGGCACTCTAGGTAATCCATGAATTCATGAGCATGGTATAATACCCTTAACTCTTCATCAATGAATAAATATATCCAAAATGGTGAAGAGCATCGAATTGATGAGACATTAATCTATTCTTGATACATGAAATCAAGATCTATGATACCAAGTACTATATCTCTAAGAAGATTAAAGAGGTTAACATCCAAAAAAAAGAAACTCCACTTATCAAACTAATGTTCAAGAGTCACAATTCAAAAGTAAAATTATTAATGAATCAAAATAACCCAAGGTAATTCCTTACCTTGGTAGTGATATCAAAGAAGATGAAGAATTGATATCTAGGAGGGCCTCTAAGTCAAAAAAAAGAAGAGGCTAGTATTAGAAATGTGACTAAATAATTAGAAAAAATGCATATCTAGTAAGATTGTCCGAGTCTCAGATAAGGCTATGAAAATAACATTAATAAAAGCACATATAAAATATTTATCAACTCCAAAGAGAGAAGAAATAGAACAATTAAAAATTTATGTTCTCTTAGAAGGGGTTACAAAGACCATAGGAATCCTCTTCTATAAAATTGAAGAGAACCACAAATTTCACATAAGAACTTTTGAAAGAAGATGATTTTAAGAAAGAAGATGTCTCAATCATCATTCCTTAATATTTTCATCAACTCTATAGAGGCTAATTAGAAATAATGTCTAGCTATCACAATCAAATGCATAGCTCATTTTTAAAAGGCTCAGCTAGGGGATAATGTTTTGAGATCCATAGAATATGATAAATTCACTACATAGAGATTATGATATATTCCTTCATCAAATTCCTCAACTAGTTCATGTTATGCCATATCCAATAAAGAAGTAATTCCATTCAAACCATAAATCTACAAAGGAGTACCTCATGGGAGAACAAGAATATGCCTTAAGATGAATTAATAATCGACCTTAAAAGAAGCCCTAAAAATTGAAGAAGGCAATCAAGCTACAGATGAACTTCAAGAGATTAATCTAGGTATTGAAGGAAAGCTAGACCAACTTTTGTTGCTAATCTTACATCAAAAATTGGGAGAATTAAAAGTAATACTCATGAAGTATAAAGATGGCCACATGGAATTATAGTGAGATACTAGGTTTATCGCTAGATGTAGCTATAAACTAGCTATTAAAACTTATGTACAACTAATAAAGAAAGCAAGTATCAGAATGCAATTAGAAATTGAAGAATAAGTAATTGCTGAAATCAAAAGCTCATCAAAGCAAGGTTCATTTGAGAAGAAAAATATCGTCTAGATTGCTAATATTGTCTAGTAAGAAAGAAAAAGGGCATATGAGTCTACATTGATTTTTGAGGCTTAAATAAAGTATACCCAAAGATGATTTCCCATTACCCAACGTAGAACTCATGGGGATAATATGCCCAACTATGATATGTTCTCTTTCATGGATGGATCATCTATAATCAAATTAAAATGGCTCTTGAAGATGAGAAGCATCCTTGCACATTAATCGCATATATTGATACAAAGTAATGCCATTTGGCTTGAAAAATGCAGTGCCACTTAGAGAGTGATGACTCATATCATCGATGATGTCATACATAAGCATGTGGAATGTTATGTCGATGATTTTATCGTTAAAAGAAAAAACAAAGTGAGCATATAAGATCTAAGGACCATATTCAATGATTCAAAGTTTCAATCTAAAAATGAACCCTCTAAAATGCACTTTTGGTGTGACCTCTAGAAAATTTCTAGGCTTTATTATATGCCATAGGGATTGAAATCGATCCCTCTAAAATAAAAGCAATAATGAAAATGTCACCACCTAAAACTTTGAAGCAATTGTGTTCCCTAAGTAGATTGACTTATATTAGAAGATTTATTTCTAATCTCTTAGGAAAATGCCAACTTTTGATCGATTAATAAAAAAAAGATGCAACTTTTATATTGGATGATACTTGTCAAGAAGCTTTTAATTGCATAAAATAATATTTATTGCATCACCCAATCTTAGTAGCACCAAATTATGGGAAACCATTGATAAGGCCCTAAGAAGAGTCACTAGGAGCTCTTAACAAAAAATAATGAAGAAGGAAAGGAAAATGATTTATATTATATAAGTCGACGTCTAATAGGAACCAAAATAAAGTATTCTCTATTTAAATTAGCATTAATATTTTCTACTCAAAATTATGGCACTACATGTTATCCCATAAGATAATATTAATATCAAAAGTCGATCCAATCAAATTTCTAATGACGAGGACCACCTTAAGCCCCTTAGCTAAATGGACTATCATACTATAATTTGATATAACATATGTCCATAAAGCTTAAAAGGGCAAGCCTTGCGATTTCTTAGCCCATCCCTTACCAATGACTCTCCACTTGATGATGAGTTTTGATGAATATTTTTAAAGTTGAAAAAGCTCAACCATCAAATGGGAGCTTTATTTTGATGGAGCTTCATCTTTAAAATCAACCAAATTGCCTAATTTACCTACATTACAAGTCAAAATCAGCTTGATATTCATAACACCAAAGGGGTATCTTGTGATATTCCTATCATCTTATGAGCCTCAAACTAACAAAGATTGAATATGAAGCATTAATTGCGGCCTAGAGCTAGATTAATAAAAAATTAAGAAGCTTCATGTTTATGGAGATTCTCAACTTATAATCAAATAAATAATGGAGATTTTAAGATATAAGCCAAAATTAGTGCTTTACCATAAACATGTCTTGGAACATTTAAAACAAATCCAAGTAACCATCACGGGTGTCACGAGATAATGGTAAGGCCCACACATTAGCTAAATTAGTTAAAGAAATGATAGATCCTTGGGAAATCCATCAATAATAGTCCATATAGACTAGTACTAGTGCCAACTCTCTTGCAAGCCTTTAAAGCTAAAGAAGGTCAAGAAATCATGACCATGATAGAAAATGAGCAAGAACCATTTGTCACCTATCTCAAAGGTGGTGGATTGCCAAAAGATAAATCAAAGGCTCATCAAATTTCATAAAGAGCATTACAATACACTCTTATAAATGACACATTATATCAATGCATGTTTGACCAATGTTTGACCAAATGTGGTTACGATGAGACCTTGAAGCCAAGATAATAATGGTTGAAGTTCATGAAGGATTGTGTGGAACATACCAATATGGACCTAAATAAAAATCAAAGTTAAATGAATGGGATATTACTAGCCTAGCATGGTTCAAGATTATATCAAATATGCTAAAAGATGTCATTAGTGTCAAATACATAGACACACTACATCGACCACCCAATACCCTACACCTAACAATAGTGTTATGGCCATTTGAAAGTTGAGAACTAATATAATAAGTCTAATAGATCCTCCATCATCTAGAGGACATACTTCATTTTGTCGCTATGATTATTTCTCAAAATGGGCAAAAGCAATCCCATTAAGAGAAGTTAAAGAAGATGAGTAAAGTTCTTAAGACCATATTATCTATATATTGAATACCTCATGAATTATATTGGACAATGGTATTGCCTTCAAGAATACCAAAGTCTATCATTTTACTTAAAAGTATAAGATTTATTGGTGATATTCATCAATATACAATCAAAGAGCCAATGGTTTGGTAAGAGGCATTTAACAAAAATTAATCAAGTTGCTTAAGAAAATTCTTTCTAAAAATAAAAAAGAGAGTGGAAAGATAAATTAATTGAAGGATTGGGCATTACCACTTATAAAGCTACAAGTGACACCATACTCTTTAATGTTGAGTAGAAGAAATACATCCCCAAAGTAGAATTACCTTCACTTACATAGTTCAAAGTGAACTTTCAACCAAGAAAATACTCAAATATGCTATGAAGAGCTTCAAGCCTTAGATGAAATATGACTAACAAGCCCAACAAAGTTTAGAAACATATAGAGCAAAAATAACCCAAAGCTAATGACCGTATGGTTTCCCAAGAAGCTTTAAAGTAGGTGAATTAGTATTAAGAAGGAGGCCCATTGTTCCACATCAACAAGTTGGTGGAAAATTTAATCCAAATTAGAGGGACCATATATTATCAAAAAAGTATATGGCAAAGCTATCATCTAACCGATAAAAAAAGGTATCGTGCCTACCCCTATAAATGGACAATATCTTAAAAGATATTATGGTAACTACAAATGAAATATGCTCATTTCAATGAGAAATTCTTATTAACAAGGGGAAATTTTATATATCATACAAAGCAAGATGTCTTGCAAAGTGGATCTCTATCAAGAGAAACAAAATTTAAATTAAGATCCACCATGCCTAAAGGGCTTGATCCAAAACTTCAATTTAAATTTTATTATACCCAAAAAAAGTCAAATCAAAGTTAAATCAAGTTCTATCATGTCTAGAAGGGGATGGTCGATCTACCATGCCCAAAGGGTCAATCCAAAACCTCAATTAGATTTCATTATACCCAAAGGGCAGTTAAATCAAGATCCATCATGTCTAAAAAAAAGGGTTGGATTATATCCACCATGCCCAAAGGGTTTAATCTAAAACCTCAATTTAGATTTCATCATACAAAAGGGTTAGATCTAAGTTAAATCAAGATCCATCATCCAAAAGGGGCTAGATTAGATCCACCATACCCAAAGGATCCAAAACCTTAATTTAGATTTTATCATACCCAAAATGGTTAGATCTAAGTTAAATCAAGATTCATTATGTCCAAAAGGATGGATCGATCAACCATTCCCAAAGGTGCTGGATCCAAAATCTCAATTTATATTCCATTATACCCAAAAGGAAGGACCTAAGTTAAATTAAGATCTATCATGCCAAAGGGGTTGGATCAGATCCACCATGCCCAAAGGGGCCGGATCAAATTCATCTACATAAAAGTCTAAATTGAAAAAAAGCCAACATAGCTCATGTATAAATTTAGATATTTTTGATTTATATGACTCTTAAAAGCTACATGCTTCTCAATTCTAGATATATTACAAGTTGACTACAATATTTATATGAAAAGACCAGATGATATGCCTTCCAGAAGCTAACTAAGAACATATATGGGCTATTATTGAAGTCCATGATCTATGTGATATAGCTAGGATACATGATAGGTTATCAAGGCACCAAGATATGTTAAGAGGCATAGATATCTTTGAAGACTCATTTATTTGATCATCACATCTCCTATCATCCCACATAGTCTCCAACTAGCAATGACCCAATTGATTGGATAACCAATTTTAAATTGAGACATACTCATGATGTCCCTTTAGAATGAGTCGCAGATCACCTTAACTTTGGTGATTAGAATGCTCCAACTAAAGACACCGTTCCCCAACAAGGCATAATCAAGCTCTTGGGTTACCATATACTACATCATGAAGTAGAAGATTGGGACCCAAAGTCAATTTTGGTACTCTATTATTAGTCGCCAATGAGTAATATATTGGCTCACACCACCGAAATGCATGGTGATGTTCTCAAAAAAGTTGGTATATATTGAGCAATCTATGCATCACTTTTGATTATAGTTACCTTCCTTTCACATGGATCAAAAGTATATGAACATTGGGATAAAGCTACCAATATTTGCTAAATCACCCAAATGAGATGACAATCACTATGATAGATATGCAAGATATAATAGAGTACCAATTATAGAAACTCTCTATGAAGAATGCATTCCACCGATCAAGAGTTTTTTTAGCCACTAGATGATCAATGTGGAAAGAAAGTTACATATATTCTTTAGGACTACATCGCCCTTGGCTCATTATCAATGACTATCCAAAGAATGAAAGACGTGTAGACATTGAAATATGATCACTCTAGATATGTGGTCAAAAAAGCTTTCTCTATTTAAGGATACACCTTCCATATTTTGCATGAATTGAAGATCCATTAGATAATGGAGACCATACATCTGCTAAGGAAAATTTAAATCAACAAAAAAGTCAACTCCTTCTCAATACTAGAATAAAACATCGATGAGGAGCTATCTTTAGTGGCTTTTATTATCACTTGGCTATGTTATTTTGTATTCCCTATGAACAATAGACTATTCCTCCTTCACCTTAGATGGCTAGCTTACTTGATCATGGTGGATATCATCCTATAGCTCGCCTACTTACATGGGATTAGGTAGAGTAAGTGCCATGATAGATTCATGATGCAACAACATTGATGCATCTTAGCACTATTTACATGGATGATTCATACCCATATTTGAGCCTTCAATTATCCTAAGACACCATCCTATTTTGGAGAGCATAAATTCTCTATATTTATGCAACAGAGCTATAGTCACTATAGAAAAGAATCAAATAAGGACCTTCATGTTTTCTCTAATGCATATGACATATCATTTTCATATTTTCCAGATCATCCTTTTATAGTTTGTCTATTCAAAGTATGGGGTAGAAGTTCACGCTCTCTTACCGATAGAGGCACTCCCTACTATTGTTAAAGTCGGGATACACATTATAATATCTCATTGGACTCGACCACTTATTTATGCTATCACGCCATGAATCTATAATCAGAAGGTTACAACCCCAATAGTGGTGGCAGTTCATTTATGCAAGCTACACCTATATATGTCTTACCACCAATAATGGATATACTAGATACTCATTCCTTGGGAGCACTCCCACTAGTAGTCCATTTAGCCACAACATCTATAGCATGGACCTTCACACTTCTCCTTGGGACTAATTCTAGTTTCTATATAGCTCCATAAGAGACTCATGGTGGATCATATTTTGGTTAATGTGGATCCATCATACCTTCTCTTCCTTCTTAGAGCTAGGATTTTACATATTTAATCATAAAATGTGCAAGATCAATCCAACCTATACCACATATGATTACTTCTTAAAAGAGAATTAGATGACCAAAAGGTAGTAAGGAAATGATAATGCCAAAATTCATCTACTTAAGAGAAAGATGATAGACCTCTACAACTACCTACTAGTTGATTCAAATATACTGAGTTGTAGACATAGACAACTATATTCATATCCCTACATCGCCAATAGTTGATCCACTAGAAAGAAAAAGAAGAGTGTCACGCTTGTATTATCTATAGATACTACTATAGCTCTAGTATACATCCAACTTACTAACATTGATCATATATATACTAGAGAAATATACATACGTAAGAGTTTGACACTATGGATACTAGTTTTGAACCACATTTTATCATATTCAACTTGGGTATGGTATGCGACCCAAGATGATTCTTAGGTCTAAATTCTTGTGCAAAAGTCACGATCTCTAGTGAGAAACATATAGTCCAAAGATAGTTATCTAGCTAAAATTTATGTTTGTTTCTAGAATATGCCCTAAGATTTAAACTCCCTTGCATTGTAGTCCTTCAAAAAACTTATACCATATAATAAGTTTTGCATCAACTACTTCTATGTGTCGACTTAGAAGTTCACCGATCTGTATTCTATGTAGAGGCAAATTCTTTACTAGATTACATTGTTACACTTGGTCTCAAGCAAGAGAATATAATTATGGAATCCTCTATAGAGATGTAGAATTCAAATGTTCTCTTTGTGCACTACCTACGAAGAGGTGTTGTCGATACACTTACTACTATAGAAACATTAACCAATGCAATTTTGCATCAAGTCTCCCTAATTTCTGAGATCTAGAGCATAGTCTAAAGCCTTAAGATCCTTCCAAAGAGAGCATTCTAGAGTACAAATAGAACTCCTAAATATCTCTCACGAATTGAGAGAACTACAACATAGGTGATAATATTTGTTAGAAAGGAGGGCTATGATTAAACAAGTTATCATACCATAGAAGAAGATTGTTCAGTGTAAATGCTCAGTGTCCAAGATTGAGCAAACTCTTTCTTCATTGGATTATGATCAAGAGGTTGCCTTGCAACATCTCTATGAGACATGAGAGAGGCCTACTATGGTCTATAGAGCATAAACAAGTTTTGTTTGTATTAGAGAAATGCCAACTATTATAGCTAAAATTTTCTCATGTAATTATCCCTATTATCGTAAATACATAAAATTATTGAAGTAACATGTTAAAGGCTTCAACACTTTGTTTAATCATCTCTATATATGTATACTACAACTAATAAAAGATCATGATAATGAATGCATCATGTCCTAATGACATGATTCATTTGTTGGGGAAAATTTTATTTACTTCATAAAATAAATGAAATAAAATAAATAATAATAATAAATAATAAATAAAATAAAATTTTTTGGCTATAGTCGTGTGGTCACGTCCATAGTGTTGAAGGTGTTGACTTAGTCTTTTAGAAGAAATGACTACCCTGAAGCTATGAAAGTATGGCACGCCATGATGCCACCATCTTGGCGTTGAGTATAATCCGGTCCACTATCAATTTATGGTAAAGCAATCGCATCTCTGATCTTGGAAGAATTGCGCCATTGAGAGGGAATAGTTATTAACCCACCTATAAATAGAGTGAGTAGTCCACTCAAGGGACTTTTTCACTTATTTTTCCCTCTACTCTTCCTAAATTGTGCTCACACTTCTCGAAGTTTCTCATCTCAAGTAAAAATTTGTGCATTAGTTTTCTTAATAGTTTAATAAATCCCACCATTGATCTTTGATCCGGTGTGAAAAACTTGGAGATTTGAAGACCTTCACCATTGAATTTATTCGGCAAGAGATGAAAACCCCACGCTTTGTTGATCTTAGATCAAGAATAAGGAGAAGAGTGATTTACATTATACAATTTTGAAACATAGCACTACTAAGGTGAAATACTACCAAAATTTCTAAATAGATTTAAAAAATCTACACTTTAAATTCAAATTTTGGCTATAGAGCAGGGATATTGGCATTGAACCATGCTCTCAGCCATATTACATAAGTGGCAGCATGCCAAGAATTAGCATCACAATGCTCTAAAAATATTCATGGCACCGGCATCACTACTGTCATACCCACGCCACTTGAAATATGACTTAGAATATTTGGATCAAAATAAGAGTCAAAATCCCACAATGGCATTGAGGGGATAGAACCACAACCTTATGTCACCTTACGCAAGGGAAAAAGACTTAGAAAATTTTATATTGGGAGAAAATAATATCTCACAACACCGTAGTCCACAAGACATCACCATGGTGCCTACCTCTCGGTCTTTTGGTCTATTTACACGCCGAGGCACTAACATTCCAATGTCGCAACATTATACCCCAATTTTATTTATTTTTCATATAAGGGTAAATTTTTTATTTATTTATCCTCAAACATCAATAGAAACAAGAAAAAAGGAGAAAATATATATGCAAGAATACAATTAAGATAATAAAAGGGGAATTTCATTTTTTCAAAAGAAAATTATAAATTACAAACTACAAATTATAAATAAAAGAAAAAAGAAAAAAATATAAATAGGGGAAAGCTAGTAATCTCATTGCCACCCTCCTCTTCCACTTCCTCTATGCTTGCTACCGGTGGGATAATCATTTAGGGCTAATATTGAGGCGTCGTAGGGAAGAAGACTGTAGGATTTAGATTACAATTGAAACCTTTTCACCAGGTGTTGAATTGGGCCATGTAGAAGAATTACATCTACTATTGATCCATGTGATGGTCAAATTTGTGATACAACATTCTTTCCTATGACTTCTCTTATCTACCCTCTTCCACAAATTTGAGACTGGCGCCAAACACTTGGACTTGCTCAATCAAGGATTGAGTTCAGGGATCTAGGTCAGGAGGACGTGAACTCTCTCCCACTTCCAAATCTATTCTCAACCTCTTGATCACTCTCTTCATTAGAGCCTTTTGAAAGTGTATCTCCTCATCAATCCCTCCTCGCACTCCGCCACACATAAACCATAAACAAGAGAAGGGTGGCCATACCCAAAAGTTGTGCTCCCCTTCAACATATTACAAATTAAAATAACCTTCTTGATATCGATCAAGAACACCTTTTGAATAACAAAATTCAAAATTGCACTATCCTTGGTAATCTCACTAATGTTACTAGAAGGCATAAGCCTTTAGAAAGAAAAGTGTCAAGCCTTAGAAGTAGCTTGTTGACCTCACTTTTGAAGTGAGGTTGACTACTCATCCTAGACTTAGGATTCTTCTAGACACTAAGACTTCCTAGTACTAGGACACTTCAAGTGATTAAGGAACACCAAACTTGAGCACGAGACTCATAGGGTACAAACCATGGACTAGAACTTACCTTAAGAGGAGTGAAGCCTCATACCCTAATACTCAACCAAAGTTCATGGTCAACTAACTAACTTAATCCAAATCAAATGATTACCCAAGCAACAAGACAAAATACCAATTCAATCTAGGCTCAATTTGTTGATCCATCTTAGTTCAACCTACAATAGGGTAAGGTGGTTCAACCTAACCTCTTTGAACATAGGATGACTAAACCCAATACCAAACTACCATATTTGAAAGTTAATATACCCAAACTCATTTGAATCCAATTGAACTTGATTGAATCTTATCCAAGCTCTAAACCAAACCAACTTAGGTTTTAACATAAGTTAATCTATTTGAACTTCATAAGACCAAAATCTTATTTAATTGATTCAAGCCAATCAAACTAACCTAAACCTCTTGATCATCCAAAAAACACTCAATGGAACATCAAAACTTATCCCAAATAATTCAATCAAATCAACCCCAATTGAATCAAGTTGACCCAAGTTGACTCATTTTACCTAAAAGGTTGAAATAATTCAAAATCCAACCCAACCTAAATCAATTACAACCAAAGCCATCAATGAGCTTTAAATTCATCATTGGACACATTCCAATCTTTATAACTTCATAAACTAAATCTATTCAATCAAACCACTTGACCCAAGTTGACCTAAATAGCTCAATTGGATCAAACTTAATCAAACTTCAATGGACCAAATCAAGTTGTTCAATACATTCTTAATGATTATCATTGATCACTCAATTGCAATTCATTAGACTAAGCTGCCAATTGCCACTTAACAAAGTTAACCTAATTTGACCTAAAGAGTCAAATTGGGTCAAATCATGCAACCAATAGTTTTCATCCATCACGTATTGAACATGATCCAATCACCAAATTGAATGCCAATTTGGTCAAACCAACTAATTGACATTTGACCCAATTTGACCTAAAGGATCAAATTGAGCCAAATCACATTCTAGTCTAAATCAATTCAAATCAATACATTCCAACCAATCTCAAATGACCAATTGAACTTAAATCAACTCCTAACCCAAAACATTTTAACTAATTTGACCAAATTGGTCAACTTAGCTCATTTGACCTAAGTGAACTCACATGACCAAATTCAAATCCAATTCAAATTAGAACAAACCAATTACACCAACTCATTTGGAACATAACCCAAGCCCCTCTTGACCCAATTTATTTAAATGGTCAACCTAGCCCAAATGAACCCAAATTGACCTACATAGATTAAATTGAGCCAAACCAAACTAAATTAAGTCCAAACTCAACCAAACTTAACATGACTCACCCTTAGGTCCCCATTGACTTGCCCAAGTGGGCCCGACCATGGTGAACATGGGTTGGGTCAACCATTGAACTGCCATCCAAATAGGATAAAATCTCTATTTGGAAGGGCTCTCATCTCTTCCTACCCTTGGCCTTCTTTGTACATAAGACCACCGACCTAGCCTAACCTAAAGTTGTTAGGTTTAGTCCATGGCCAGAGAGGGTAGCCTTACCATTGATCATTACTCCACCTAAGAAGGAGTGTACAATCCATGGAAGCCCACTAAACTCACTTGGCCACTCAAGCACCTCCACCTCATCGCCCAATTCCATTGGTCACCAACTTTGGTCAGCTTTCAAATGTTGAGCTAATCCCAAGCATCAGTTTAATTGGGAGGAGAGTATGTTCCTCCCCATATATTCCAACTTCATAGAGATCTTCCTTAAGAGATTCTACATAGTCCCAAGACTTCTCTCAAGCTCCCTATGCACTTGACACCGAGAAAAAACTCCACCCACACTTAAGAGCTTTGTCCGCTCAATCTAACTTAACCTCCCCAAAGCCAAATTAACCTTCCCCACACCTTCAATGAATAGTTTTATGTAATAAAGTGCTTCCTTAATACTATGAATAATTTTACTAAACTTAACGCTCTTCTACTTTCTAATTACATAGTGCTTATTGAAATTTAATTTAGTAATGCTCTAACCATTAAGAAATTCCTTAAAACTTATTAATTATATGATGTTCCATTAAAATTACAAAGTACCCTTAAATACTATTTTATATGTTCAAAATCAATCCATATTAGGACACATGAAATATGCAAGTGAATCAAGAGTATAATCATACAAGGTTCTTCATTCGAGATAACAAAAGTAGATCAATGAGTGTAAAATGTGATGGGGCACTATATGATCTTTAGGGATATTTATTTAAATGGTTGAGTATGACATCAAGAATGATGTACTATCTCAAAAGGTAGAAATATCACCCTACGATGAACTCAAATCATAATAAAGACCTAAGGCTGATGAGTCTTAATGTACGGGATTTTTCCCTGCCTTATATGGATGAAGTAAGGCAAGATTTATTTTAAGTCATGTTATAGGGCTAGCCATCATAGTTAATTACATCTCAAGAGAAATGAATCTTGTAAAAAACTCTCAATTAAAGTGATCATAAAATTTCTATGAATTTTAAAGCTTGATATCAATGGATTGGTGATAGAGTTCAAGTGGGAGAGATCAAACATGAAGATTTATTAATAGAGTCTAATAAATGATAAGTAGCCATGATACTAAAAGCTTAGTGCTCACTTCAATCTATTCTATAAAGAGGCATTATTTTTAAAATTGAGAATTATTATCATTTAAGTTGATATTTTATTAGAAAGCTAGGACTTATATTCCAATATCATAAAATCAAAAAATTCCCAAGAAGTGAGGACTTACACTCATAATAATTGAAAAACAAGCAGCCTTCTAACTTATGTATAGTAGTGCTTCACCATAAGCTAGAAGTTCGACTTAATTCTACTCACAAAAATGAGATATAATGACACATCCCTACCCAAGGATGTCAACTCATCTTGACAATTCTAGACTTTCAATCACCTTAAGTGGTTGCTTGCTAATACCTCCTATACTTTAAAACTATGTGGGTAAGACATATGTCAATGCAAGATTGCTCAACTATTATTTATTTTGAAAGAGTTTAAGGCCTTAAACTCACTTATTAAAATCATAGATTATGATTGGAATGAAATCATGTCCTAGACTAATGTAATGAAAATTATGTATCTTATTCATTTTAACTCTTCAATTTGACTTCGAGTTGGGTGGATAATTATCTCTACAAGCATAATGAAATAAGGTCATAGGCCAATCTATGAGATGTTCTTCATTCAAGGGGTTGCTATCTATGGTCCTACACTCCCCTTATCTGTAATGAGTGAAGATCTCCTATATTTAAAGATGGAAGATAATCTGTGCATGATGTTATACATTTATCACAAACCTATGATTTCTAAATCTTTTAGTGAATTAATTTCTAGGCTTTTTAGTGAGGTTATGGGTTATTAATTTTAACTAAAGTTGATTTTAAGTCGAGGTGAAAAATTTAAATCTGAAAGCATTGGGATTATGTTTCTATTTAAATTATGTATCTTATTCATTAAACTAAAATATAAGCCATACATTAAAACATCATATTTAAAAAATGTGAAATGTATGTAATTTCTAGTGTGTAATCATAGTAAACACACTAAATATTCAATTAAATTAAAAGAATAATGAAGAGGCTATGTATTGGATTTCACTATACATGAAAAAAAATAAAAAAGTGGGTTAGTAAGCTCAACCCTTAAATAATTTGGATTATAATAAATATTACAATAAATGAAATACCCTATGAGGGTCTTCATTTTCTCTAGATCTTTCAAATATTAGATCCTCTAGGCATTACAAAGCCTCCTGTGTCATTGCTTTCTAGCCTCTATGCGACTTAAACTAATACTAATGAAAAATTTTTATTTAAAATTATTAAAAAAATCCTAATTAAACCTACAAAATAGAGGTTAGCCATAACACACATATGCATCTAGAAATTAAATATCACATAATTGGACTTAGCACCAATGAGTGCCAAGCCCACGTCCAATTATTGGCTAGCTTAAAGGGGCAAGTAGCACAAAGTAATAATATTTAATTTATTATTATTCTTATTATTCTTATTATTATTATTATTATTATTATTATTATTATTATTATTATAGTAATCCCTTTAATTAAGCACAACCTTCTATATAAAATATCATTAGTCTAATAAATAATGACATATCATCTAGACTAATGCACAAGCAATCCTTGCTTTAAAATGGTACATCACAAAATAAGGAAAGCAATATATCAGAAATCACCGAACTAACTTAAGTCTAGGGTGATCTATCAACCTAATTTATGTGTAGAGGTTAGTGGTATCACAAAGCTTGACTTTAATGTTTAAATTATAATTTGAAAATGAGATTTAATTTATTACTATTTAGTTGTTTTAATTCAATGATTAGTGATTTAAGAAGTGAATTTTAAATTACAAATTCAATTTCTATCAAAGTTAGACTTAGTGTTCTAAAGAGAGTAAAATTTATTAGTTTCACTTAAAGTGAAACCTATTCCTTTCAACAACCTACCTTAAGGTTATATCTAAAGATGTATTTTATGATTTCTAATCCTTCTTAATGAAGCATTAGGATTTTCATAAATTTCTAAGTTTAGATTAAGCTTAAATAGAAACATAATCATATGAAAGACACTTCAAGATTAATAAGAATTAGCGATGATTTACTTAATGATATCTTTCAACTCTTTATTACTTTAATACGTTATTTTAAAATAATAACAATTTTATTTTATCACTATAATACTTTATTTTGAATATAATTATGTGTTTATTTTATCACTTTAGTTTCATTGTAGAATAATTATATATTTATTTTATCGTTTAATGCTTTATTTCAAAATAATTATGTATATATTTCTCATTAAGAAAGTATTGAATTTTTATTTATATACATAAATATCATTTAATTTTTTTCATACATTAACATAAACATGAACATGCATAGAATGAGTTCTTGAATTTTTTAAGATATTAGGTTTAAAATGATTCAAATTTCATATATATTTCTACATAACTTTTTTTGGGTATGTGTTATTGTTAAATTAAGGAGATGTGGTATCTAAGACCTTTAGACTAGTAGCCCTATGCCCCTAGTGTCCAAACTATATACCTTCAAAGAGTGTATATTATACACAAAATTATATATATGGATTTTACTTGCTTTTATCAACTAGGTTCATGAATATATATATATATATATATATATATATATATATATATATATATATATATATATATATATATATATATATATATATATATATATATATATATATATATATATATATATATATATAAAATTTATAAAAGTCACTTTAGTAGTGATTTTGAGAAATAATTAAGACATCTAATATATTTCTGATCACCATAAAGCTCTTAATACACATTTAATATCTATAATAGTTTTCATAATTTTCCTCATTAAATATATTTATTAAATAGCCAAAATGCTTAATTAGGACATGAAAATAAGGATCTCCCAATATACTCACCCAATTGAATTGAAATAATTATGGGAGGTAGAGGACAACCCATAGAATGTTCACCAAAAAAATTTCCAATATTTGGGTAATTGATTAGGGCTTAATTATAACATTAATGTAAATATTTAAATCTTAATTACTCTCTATCTACTTGACAAACATTGGTGTTTTTATTTTTCTAAAATTCTCTATCAATGCTTTCTAATTATATATAATTTAGATTTTTTTATAATTAGTAATAATGCTTCAAAGTTTTTTAATTAATCATATTAAAACCTATTTAAGTTGGATTACACAATCGCGTTGAGTGAGCAATGCTTTTGTGCGACACCATGAGAATGGTTATTTAAACCATCTCTTATTGTTATTTACTTAGTGACTAAATATCTTTTATTTCAAGTTATTCAATCCAAGATCAAATGGCTCTAATTAATCTTATGGTTTAACAAAAAATAAATTTGAGATTCTAAATGTGATTTATCATGGTCATCTATTCTAATCACACGAGATGGATAACCCATGATTCATCTTCCTCCTCTAGTGAGAGAAAAACATATTTTGTCTTCTCAACTTGATTCAAACTAATCACAGCCTTAATTCATAGTAAAATCAACTCCATTAGAATCAAAATGAGAAATGTTGGGTTCACCATGGTGTGATCTACACAAAATGCCAATTCTTCAAACAAAAGGCCAGCACCTAGGGGATTTTATGATTTGGAGTAATTTACCTCAGAGCTAAGATTGATGGTGAAACTTCATCTAATATAAATGAATCCTATTGAAGCCTTCCTTTGCCTCCTCACTATTTTCTCCCAAGACCATGCACCATTATGGTATCGGAGTTAGTTTAGGACAACTTTTCTATTCTCAAATAAAGTGATTTTCAATTCATTCCCTCGCCGTGAGGATGCAGAAAGGTGGGGAAGTTAATTAGGCTTTAGTGAAGGTTTAGTGAAGTTGAGTGTTTGGGGCATTTGGGTTAATATGAGGTTTGGTCTCTCCATCGATGGGATGCATAAGGAGCTAGACTGGTTCTAGAGTTGGAATGAGGGTGTGAAGTTTGAATGGGTAAGGAGGTGTATACCCTTTGGTGGGTTTAGTTTATGGAAGCCATCTAGTAGTGGGTGGGGCTGGAATTAGCTGACTAATAAGATGGACCTCCTCACTGGTTGGAGGAGTTTGGTGGCAAGTGGTGAAGTGGATTACCATGGTTGGTGAACAAAAGGCTTATGAGGGTGATCTCTCCTTGGTCAACGGTTATATCAAATAGATTTGGGTCATGGTTGACTCGGGGTGAGCTCAAGGCATATTAAGGGTGCTCCCTCAGCCAAAAAAGGGGTTGGACTTGCTATTCTTGGATTTTGTTCTATTTGGAACCTTTGGTTCACTTGGTTTAGGTTGAACTTAGTTTAACATGGGTTAGTCCACTTGGGTAGGTCAAAAGGTATGTGAAGATGAGTCATGCCATGTTTGGCTGGATTTTGGCTCATTTGGACTCATATAGGTAAATTTTGGTTCAATTGGATCAAATTAGATCCAAGGGTTATTGGGTCATGTTTGTTTAATAATTTAGAACACATTGGAGCAATTAATTTGATTTAATTTATAGTGGATGTAAATTAGGCTTATATGAGTTAAGTTTTCCAAATTGGCTAGTTTGGGTGTACTTAATGATGGTTGGGATATTTTTAACATCAATTTAAGCGCTTGGTTGAATTTGATTGGATTGAGATTTGATTCAATTTGATCTTTTAGTTCAAGTTGGGCTAAGTGAACCAACATGATAAACTTAGTCAAATTAAATACAATTCGAGTTTAAGTATGTTTAATTATCAATTTGGGAATGATTGTATGTATTGGTTTGATTGATTTTGAATTGGATTGTGTTTTAGTTCAATTTTCCCTTTAAGTCAAATTAGGCTAAGTGAACCAACTTCGCTAATTTGGTCAAATTAGGTTCAATTAATCATTGAATTGTATTCAATAGTCAATTTGGTGTTAATTGTAAGTGTTGATTTAATATAATATGAATTAGATCAAGATTTGATTTAGTTTGGCCCTTTAGGTCAAATTAGGTCAATACATTAAATTGGTTCAATTGGGTGTTGGATGATGATTGATAATCATCTTAGGGTTGATTGCGCAATTTGTTTGATCCAATTTAGGTTGGATTAAGAATTGGTTAAATTAGAGCTTTTAGGTCAAATTACATCAAATGATGTCAATTGACTCAATTAACATACTTGACTTTAATTGGGAGTTGGAATGTGATCAATTGTTCATTTGGAAGTGATTGTAAGGCTTGATTTGGTGTGATTTGGGTCGAATTTATTTCTAGCTTTAGGTCAAATTATGCTAAGTTGGGTTGTAAGGAATCAGCTAAAATAAGTTGCAATTAATCATGATGAATGCTCAATTATATTATTGGAGTAATTATAAAGCTTTAGAATTATTTGATTTGACTTTGATCAAGTTGGATTTGATTTTGACCCTATAAGATTCAATTATGTTAATTTAGGCTAGATGAGTCAATTTGCCAAATTGAGTCCCTGTAAAGCTTCAATCAAGTTCAAATGGTGCTTTAAAGAGTTTGGGTAAGTTCAATCTCGGATGCTTTGGATTAATTTTGGGTTTACCCTTTTAGACCCAAATTGGTCATATTGGGTCATCTTGGTCACTTGGCCAAATTAAACACCAATTAGGTATGGTTTAAATATGTTTGAGATTTTGAGTGGCACAATTAATTGGGTTTAATATATGGGGTTGGGCTTAAAATCAGGTTATTGGGTCCCACCTAGTCCAAGTCGAGGTCTAGGCTTAAGTTGAGCTTTGTGAGTCTTCTAAGCTTTAGGTTGGTGTCCCCAGCCACTAAAAGTATCTTAACCCTAAACATATAGAGTCTTAGTGCCTAGATTAAACCCTAGGCCTAAGATAATGATTATCAACCTCATACTAAAAGTGAGGTCAACAATCATCAATGATAAATTCCTTAATAACACCACCTAAATAATCTTGTTATTTCCCCTTCTAATCAAGAGTCACTTATATAATCTTATTTTATAGTTTGTAGCATTTATATTTGATGTTCTCTTTCTTCATGTAATAAATACAAACCCTATTATTATTCTTATATTTTGATTTACCCTCCATGTTAGCAGAACTTCTCTCAGGTCCTCCCTCAAATAAGAAGGTCTTTTCTTTGAGTAGCAAGTTCATCCACAAAATGCTACATCTTCTATTTAGATAATATAGCATCATAATCTTTATCTAACATAAGTGTCTCCCAACCATACAAGATAGTTTCTTTAAATCTCATATATGAAGAGGGTAGCAAATATAATTGCATTAATGTCAAACCATTTTTGTTTTACTTACATCCATGGCCTCTAAGTCGAGATAATTTTTATAAAATTAGTTAATTAATCTACAAAGGTTGTACATTCAATCATTTTATGTGAGTGCTAATTTTGCTTTAGATGTAACACTATTAAAATTTCAACCATAATACAACAGTGGTGTTCTCCTTTAAAACATCATATAAAATTTGATTTAACAAAAATAGATAAATTAAGGATATCGCTTTAGATCCTTATGTTGTTTCTCTTATTGTGTTCACAATAAGTGAATCTTATTAAACCCAAATGACATCATCTAGATCTATCTATGATAAGACATCAAGATCTTATCCTACCAAAGTAAAAAAAGTTTAATGTTGTAATTGAAAAATAGAATGTTGTATGTCATGATTGCCATCATCAAGATCAAAATCATGCTCGATATCATTTATAAAAAAATAAGAGTGGTGAACAATAAAATTGATATGACCGAAAATTCTACTAGTCAAGCATGAATCTTGACGTCGAAAGCAATATGATTTTGAATCAAGACTAACCGAGATCAAGTGCTAATTATCAATTGACTCTTAAACATGGAGAGTCAAATCAAATGCCTTGACGAGCCGATCTAACAAGCCCAATATCTCATAATTTCGACTTCATTTGAGTATTCAAATACACAAAATATATCATATGATCAAGGGAATCATCATGAGCGTCCGATGAAGCGTGGTTCGATTTTGCATGTATTTACGAAATGTCACCCTCTAATCTATAAATAGCCCTCATTCTTCACATGAGAGACCAAGTTAAAGGGAGGAGAGATCTCTAAAGCTTGAAAATCCTCCAAGCATAATCGTGGTTACCACGGACGCGACCACGCGGCCGCTAACCACCGCCGTCGGCCATATCACTGGGTCATTATTACCGCCGGTCATCGCTGCTGACTACTGCCGCTGACCATCGCTGCCCATCTCAGGTTGGTCACCACCATTCAGCCGGTCATCCCCCATTCACCGGCGCTTGATCGCCACCATCACTACGGTCGTAGGTTCATTGCGGAAGCTGCCATGCGCCGCCATTCGGCCACCACCGCTCGTCGGCCACCACCATCAATCATCATCGTCCGATCAACCATTTGGTTATCCTCTCCTTCACCCAGTGGTCGTCAGCCGCCGACCAGCGTAGGTGACCACCGTCGCCGGGCATTCTTGAGTCACCCACCATCGTCGATCCTTTGCCCGACTACCATCGCCGACCATTCTTGGAACCATCTCAGCGGTCCTTGCCACAACGGCCGGTAGTCATCGTCGTTCGTAGCCCAACCCTCATGTTCACCATCATCATTAGCAATTGTTACATCTAACCATGGTATATATACGTTGTTCACAATTACGAGATTCTGTTATTGACCATTCTCATATACAATTCGTAATCCGGATTATCGGAACATTTTGTACTCCCGAAACAGGATACATAGTGGAAGATTTTTTCTTGGCTAGGCCCCTTGATTTTTTCCCTCTTTTCAGGGGTTTCTACAGTAAAATTTACGGAGTTTTCTTGTTCACTCTTTAAATATCTGTGATGTCTTTGAATTTTAATAAAGCTAAAGCGTAAACTTTCACTCTACTAAAATTGATTTTTAGCAACAAAAATAAAAGTAGAATACCACATTGATTTTATATGAAAAATCAAAGATAGGAAAAACCACAAAAAGAAGAGGAGAATTTATTGTATCAAAAGAAAAGAGTTACAAGTGGAGAGTATTGGCTCATGTAAGACCTCATAAAAGAAAGGACTTTCTTTTATACAAAGAGAGGAGCTATTTATAGAGTAATACAAAACCCCTTATTTATAAGAAAAATATGTATTGTAATCTAAAGGCTATAATAAGATTAATCCGACAATACAAACCTTCAATCCACATACAAATAATTTGTTATTAAGGAAGTGGGACCTATAAAATTCAGCTCACAAATTTAATTTTGTCATGATTGTGCTCCTACTTTGCATTTGTCTTTGAAATTGTTAAACATATATTTCTTTATCTCTTAAATATTTGTAAAATAAAATTAAGATGTAAGAATTTTATGATAATAAGAAAGGTAACTTTAAAACAAATTAATTATCTATTTTAATTACAATTTGGATCATTTAATAAAAAAATATGACATATAAATTAGATTATAAGTTAAATTGAATAAAAATTCTGCCAAAATTACATAAAGATAGCCCTTCTAATTTTTTCCTAGTGGACAATCTATATATTTTTTGTGATAAGAGTTTTAAAATTGGGATCCGCCCCTAACTATCCCCTTTCCTCAACCACACATGAACACTATCTTACACATATAATATAAGAAGAAAAATACTTTCTAATCATAAGCTATAGATCTTTTTTTGCTTATGTAATTTATAATTTTAGCCTTAAATTTGTCAATTGATTTTTTAATATTTGAGCTAATTTAATTTTAATTTACAAACACAACATATATTCAAGCTTTGAATTCATGACCTATTAATTGAGAGTTTAAGCTCTTAACAACTAAAGGTGTGTTCGGGAAAATGCATTTATTTGAAAAAGGCTGCTGTTGCAGAAAAAAAGTATCAGGAAGGTGGTGTTGTTAAAACAATACTTCTATTTGGAATATTTAGTTGTGAGACAGTTATGTTACAGTTGTTTATTGTGTAAGCCCTCATATATATATATATATATATATATATATATATATATATATATTTAATAAATTTGTAATTATAATTAACAATAATTTTGATGAATAAATCATGTATAAGTCAAACTTAATCCTAAATAATAAAACAATAAATCCTCGAACTTAAATTATGTCCTACACTCTTCATCAGAGGTTCTCCAATACCTTATTAATATGCTAATAAAGCTTCCAAAAAATAGTCCAATTTAACCAATCTATTAAACAATAAAACTATTCTAGATATTATTTTTCTATAATTGAAAAAGGAAAATAGGAGATACCTCCAGAGGCCCATTCACCGTCAAAAGCCCCATTGCAAGTGGAGAATAGTAATAACTCAAGCCCCTTCGTTCTTCAAATAGGGAATTAAATCCGTCAAGGTTGAATTATCAAGGAGTGCGGTTGAGAGAGAGAGAGAGAGAGAGAGAGAGAGAGAGAGAGCTAAGGGGTGAAGCAGACCACAGGTGGGCACTGCATGATACCGATACTACTCTGCGTTGTGAGAATGACATTTTCAGTGGAAAATTTTTCGAAAAGTTGTCGCAACGAGCTCTCTCAAAGAGCTAGTCAGTTCTGTTTTGTAGACCACCACTGTCGTACCACTGTGCTAAACTGAGCCTAAGTTAAATTTACTTGGATAAAATTTGAGAAAGTTACTGCACAACTAATAATGGTTACCACCTTATCTTTGGGAAAAATTCAGGCTTACTCAGGCCAAACTTCGGCAGTATCACCATTAATAACCTTTGGCAAGAAATAGTTTCTCATCTCACATTGAATATGTCCGGAGATCCGGCGAGAATTTGAACTTATTCACACCTCCTGGTGGAAACGCAACTGGGATGGGCCACACATTATTCTTACTTTTATCAAGTTGAATCGTAAATTCATATGAAAGAAGACAAATTCACTATAGATCAACAAGGTCACTCGCTTCAGTTTGAGTGTCATTTGCCTAAGCTGAGGGGTCATTGGCCAACTTACAAGAGCTGCTCTCGTACTTCACTCACTAGAATGCTCGGATCATCTCCAAAGTCAACAACTCCCCAATAACTCAATTCAAGAGTTCAGTGAGTCTGGTTAGGTTTAAGCTTAGTTGAGTGAGTCGACTCAATGCTTTGAACCCAGTTCGATAATATGGAGAGATGACTTCGAGATGCTTTCGAGTTGTTGGATGTAGTGTGTTTTGTAATTAGCCGTTGGATCTAATCACTCGGATCGAGTGTCTCTTGAAGTCTTGAGCCGTGGATGGCTTGGTTTCTTCCCTTTGGATTGGTGTATTGATCAAGCGGTTCTTGATTCCTCTGGAGTTAGTAGATTATGGTTTTCTGCGTGGTTTGATCGATTTGATCCGAACCTTTGGTATTGCGGTGGTGTCTGGGCGTGGGATGAAGTTTCTAGATGCACTTACGACTTCTTTCTTTGCTTTGTTTTTTGTTTCGACGATTCGGAGTCATCTCAGGAGGAAAGGAGAGCGGAGGAGAAACTCTAAGGTTTTCCAGTGGAGATGAGAGGCGGAATCCGCGATGGAGAAACGAGGAAGGGATCGAGAAGAGAGGGAAAAAAAGGAATCTGAGAGAAGAATTTCTTTCAGAATATTTTATTCCACTTTTTGGTTTCTTTACCCCTATTTATACATTCTTTTCTTCTATAGCCTAGATCTATGCTTTCCTTTTACAAGTTGGGAAGTTACGTACATTTATGGATTTCTTATCTTTGGGAGTTGCTTCTTTCTTTTATCACTCGTTCTCACGGGCGGTTGGGTGGTTATTATTAGCTACTTCTATTTCTTCTTGGTTTGTTTTTATTATCTCTATTGTAGTATCCTCTTGCACGTGTTGAGTAATTTCTCATTGTGTATTGTTCAGGTTGTCTTGCTTTGATGTATAATGTATTTCTTGATCATTGTAAGAAGATTTTAGAATCATTTGGACTTCCTTACTACATTGGTTGTGATCATTGTAAGAAGATTTTGAATCATTTGGTCTTCCTTCGCATTGGTTCGTGATCATTGTAATTCTTATTTGGCCATTTAGAGGATTTGGGCTCATATCATTACTCCCCTCCCCACCTTGACCTCGTCAAATTCTAGGCAGCTTTACGTATTTCTTTACTTGATACCCAATAATCATCGTGGCTAGAAATCCTTCCCATTGCCTTAATATTTCTTTAATTTGTGGATCTCCCTAGATCGCTTACGTGATCTAAAAGTTTTAACGAGCTTGATTAATATCGCCCATCTCGAGCGAGTTGGTAGTTCTTGGATGTAGTGTAAAAGCTACGTATTGTCTAAGTCTTGGATTGAAGCTCTCTTCTATGTTGCTCGGCCATGTGTTTCATGTTGTTTTTGAGCTTCACAATTTATATGGGTCATCCAACCTATCGAAAATGAATCCTCTCCTTTGTATGTGGGTATTATATGATCTTTGTCAATCTATTTGAGGTAAAGGATTGTTGTGCCAACGACTTATTACTGGACTATCTTATTTGCGTTATGCTCTATGGTACTCTATAGATTGGGCTATATCGAATTATAAGTCTAAGCTAAGTCGATTGGTTAGAACTATTTATAATGTTTATACTTATACAACCTCTATGTCATTTGTCTTTGGATTGAATGGTTGATAGTTGAAGCTTGTTTCTAATGCATCTTCTTGTATCCCTTTATTTGTGGTTGAGTATCTTGTTGTAGTTGATACTCTTGGTCCTCATTTGACTATCATGAAGGCAAATAATTTGGCTTGACATAGATATCCTCATGATATTTTTCATTACTGATTGAAGCATAAGCCTTTTCTTTTTCGTCTTAATTGTCTTCTTGTTAAGGTTTGAATTAGAATCTATGGTTTGTTACGAATATTCTGGTATTATTTGACATAATTGGTGAAGGAAGTAGTGGTCGTTGTTGTTTCATTTATAGGGAATTAAATTTTGAGGTTCTTCTTTGCATAAACCTCATATGCTAATCCATCCTCCATTAATTTTGCTAATTGTAAGGCTTGTTGCAAAGAGTTTTTGGTTGCAATGCTCGACTTCTCTTTTTTATGTCATGTTTCAATCATTCAAAACAACTTTGTAGGAATTGAGAGAATTCACGAAATCTGATTAGCTAATTCTTTAAATTCATTGTAGAAGTCTTGTCTTGTTATTTTTACGTTATAGTTTGGTTAATTCTCCTCTTAGATCTCGAAGGGAAGGTCCAAACCTCTAAGTGACGATCTTTAAATTGATGCCATGAATGCCATTGTTTATTTAAATGAATCCATTGATACCAACTTAGTGAGCCATCCATATAAAGCTATGATAAATTTGATCTTGAGAATGATTATAGTATTGAAAAAAATTGGTGCCTTGAATAACCGACCTCTTGGATTTTCACCATTAAATCTTGGCATGTCTACTTTAAGCGTCTAGTTTGTATTTGTGTTCTATTAGGATGATTAAATTTAGCGAGTATGAATTACATACAGGATTGTTCTTTGTTCTTGAGAAGATTTGTCCAATTTATCCTCTATAGACAGTCTTCTTGAAACTTCATTTAATATCAAAGAGATTGAGGTCATTTGCTCCTTTATTTTGTTTAGCCTTGTCACATTCTTCTAATGTTTTTGATGTGTGTCTTGTTCCTTCATTTTGTATGATGTAGTCAACAAGAGCACCAATGATAAGGTCTTATTTTTGAAATTGAGTCCGGTTGGCTAGGTTTAAGTTTAGTTCGGTGAGTCGACTCAGAGTGCTGAACACCGGGTTCGATAATATGGAGAGATGACTCGGATGCTTTTCGAGTTGTTGGATGTAGCATGTTTTGTAATTAGCCGTTGGATCTAATCACTGATCGAGTGTCTCTTGCGAGTCTTGAGCCATGGATGGCTTGGTTTCTTCACCTTTGGATTGGTGTATTGATCAAATGGTTCTTGATTCCTCTAGGAGTTAGTGGATGACACGCGTTTCTCCATGGTTTGATCACAGGATTTGATATGAACCTTTGGTATTAGGCTGTGGTGGCTCTGACATGGAATGAAGTTTCTAGATGCACTTACTTGACTTCTTTCTTTGCTTTGTTTTGTTTGACAGTTCGAGCCGTCGTCCTCCGGAGGAAAGGGGGAGCGGAGGAGAAACTCTAGGGTTTTCCCAAATGAGATGAGAGGAGGAATCGGTGATGGAGAAACGAGGAAGGGATCAGGAAGAGAGGAAAAGAAGGAATCTGAGAGAAGAATTTCTTTCTGATATTTTTTATTCCCTGTTTGGTTTCTTTATTTATACATTCATTTTCTTCTATAGCCTAGATCTATGCTTTCCTTTTACAAGTTGGGAAGTTACGTACATTTGTAATTGATTTCTTATCTTTGCATGAGTTGCTTTTGTCTTTTATCCGCTTGTTCTCTGGGTGGTTATTGGTTATTAATTTGGCTTCTATTTCTTCTTGGTTTGTTTTTATTATCTCTTTGTAGTTCCTCTTGCGTGTTGAGTAATTTCTCTATTGTGTATTATTCAGGTTGTGCTTTGATGTATAATGTATTTCTTGATCATTGTAAGAAGATTTTTTTGAATCATTTGGACTTCCCTTCTTGCATTGGTTATGATGTAAGAAGATTTTGAATCATTTGGTCTTCCTTACTACATTGGTTACGTGATCATTGTAATTCTTATCATTGGTGCTCTTGTTGACTACATCACGTAATGGCGTAAGGAACAAGACACACATCAAAAACATTAGAAGAATTTATGATAAGGCTAAACAAAATAGAGAGCAAATGACCTCAATCTCTTTGATATTAAATAAAGTTTCAAGAAGACGCCTATAGAGGATAAACGAGATCTTCTCAAGAATAGCAACAATCTATGTAATTCATACTCTGAATTTAATCATCCTACAACACAAACACAAACTAGACCGGTTAAAATAGACATGCCAAGATTTAATGGTGAAAATCCAAGAGGTTTTATTCAAGGCAATTTTTCAATACTATAATCTGAAGATCGAAATTTATCATAGCTTGTTTATATGGATGGCGCACTAAGTTGGTATCAATGGATGCATTTAAATAAACAATGGCATTCATGGCATCAATTTAAAGATCGTCACTCGAGGTTTGGACCTTCCCTTTACAGAGATCTAAGAGGAGAATTAACCAAACTACAATAGAAAATAACAAGTCTAAGACTTCTAATGAATTTAAAGAATTAGCTAATCAGATTTGAGAATTCCTCCTGAATTCCTACAAAGTTGTTTTGAATCACATTGAAACATGACATAAAAGAAGAGCATTACAGCCAAACTCTTTGCAACAAGCCTTACAATTAGCAAAATTAATGGAGGATGGATTAGCATATGAGGTTTATGCGGCAAGAACCTCAAAATTTAATTCCCCTAGCAATGAAACAACAACGACCACTACTTCCTTCACCAATTATGTCAAATAATAGAATATTCAACAAACCATAGATTCTAATTCAAACCTTAAGAGACAATTAGAAGACAGAAAAAGAAAAGGCTTATGCTTTTAATGAAAAATATCATAGAGGACATCTATGTCAAGCCAAATTATTTACCTTCATGATAGTCAATGAGGACCAAGAGTATCAACTACAACAAGATACTCAACTAGAAATACAGTGGATATAAGAAGATGCATTAGAAACAAGCTTCAACTATCAACCATTCAATCCAAGTAAGACAAATGACATAGAGGTTGTATAAGTATAAACATTATAAATAGTTCTAACCAGACTTAGCTTAGACTTATAATTCATATATAGCTAATCTATAGAGTACCATAGAGCATAACTACAAATAAGATAGTCCGAGTAATAAGTCGGTTGGCACAACAATCCTTTACCTCAAATAGATGGACAAGCATTATCATATAATACGACCACATACAAATGAGGAATCATCTTGACTAGATTGACAGACCTATATCAATTACAAGAAGCTCAAAACAACATGAAAAAAATGGCGTGATAAACATAAAGAGAGCTTCAATCCAAGACTTAAATAATACAGATAGGATTCCACACTAAAAGAATTACCAACTCAGTTGAGATGGACGATATTAGTCAAGCATGTTACAATTTTTCAATCACGTAAGAATGTAGGAGATCAACAAATTAAAGAAACCTTAAAACAAGGGGAAGGATTTCTAGCCACGATGCTTCTTGGGTATCAAGTAAAGAAATACGCATCTCTGACCTTGAGGACAAAGGTGTGAAGGGAGTAATGCTATGATCCCAAATTCTCAAATTGCCAAATCATAACATACAACAATAAGAATTACAATGATAACAGACTAAGTACGGGAAGAAAGACCAAATACCACACAAGGATTGAAAAATCAATATACGAGGGCATAACAAGAATAACGACCCTTACAGCCATTCAAATACTAAACAACAACATTAACTCTCCAACGAGCCGATCAACTACAAGAAACAAAACAGAGGAGTAAAGCAACCAAAGCAAAGCCATATCCAGGCCGTGAAGTAAATCCCATCACGTAAATAAGCGCCAAAAGAACAGATGCTCGATAGAAAACAAGAAGATTAGTAAGAAGATAACTCTTTGCTCATACCTCAAGCAGAAAGAAGCAAGTTTGACAACAGATTGTAACAAAAATAACAACTATACAAAAGTAGTTAGGCTTGCATAGATAGCTTAGATCCAAGCTTGAGAAAGGAAAAGAAAGTATAAATAGAGATCAAAAGCCAAGCAGAGGAATAATCAAGATTTTTAAGAAAGAAACTTATCTTCTTGTCTCTCCTCTGTCTCTTCTCCCTCCCCTTCTTGGGTTTTCCTCCGAAAACCACCATTCTTCCAGTGGAGAACCCTAGGTTTCTCCTCGACTGACCGCATCCCTCGTTCCTCTCAGTGCCTCGGCGACTGAGCAGTCAAAACAAAATAAAGCAAAGAAGGAATTAAGGCAACACGTAACAAGCAAGGAGATCAAGTGCAAGCAATAAGTGTAATCCACTAACTGACTTGGGGATCAAGCACCACTTGCTAGAAACACAAATCTAAGGGTAGATAAGAGATAAAGCAATCCAAAGCGGTTCAGATTCAGAAAACTTAATCGAGTGCTAGATCCGGTGTAGGAAGAAAGGTGCGATCTAATGGTTCAATGCACCGCAATTCTCCACGAATTACTAACTCGGCCCGGGTTCATCCCACTCACGAGTCAACTCAGAACCAAATACCAAATTACACGACCGATCCCCACAAACACCAACCATTACAATTATGACCATGCTCTCTACTTCACTCACTAGAATGCTGGATCATCTCCAAAGTCAACAACTCCCCAATAACTCAATTCAAGAGTTCACTTGTATTCATTAAAGTTATGATCATAGTATTCATGTGTCTAAGTGTCATATCATATGTTTTATTTAGTTTTTATTAGGCAAAACATAGCTTGTCCTATAGCACCTAATAAATTCTTAAAGCTTGTATCTAGAAATTCTCTCTCTCTCTCTCTCTCTCTCTCTCTCTCTTTATATATATTCTCCTCCAATTTTCTCTTTATTTTTATTCTATAAAACTATACAAGCTTTCTAGTATGGTCTTATAATCACCATGAACAAATCAAGAACCAATATCCTAAAATGTATGATAAGCTTAGACTAATGCCAAAACTAGAAACCAAGCACTACGCTAGTTAAACCAAGATAATAGAAAAAGATTAATGAACATAGAGAACTAAGAGTTTATGACTAATAGGTAGCTTATTGAAATAGAGAAAAGGATCAAGAAGATAATGTAATGGGCTTTGGAGTGAACTATTAAAATTATTTTATTTTGAAAATGCTAGAAGATTCTTTATTTTTTTTTTATATTTAAAAGATAGCCATAAGGTATCAAAGCTCTAACCTCAATAATTACCATTAATGAAACCTACTCTTTAGCAGTGATGAAGAATATACCCCTCAAACCTAAGGAGTTGAGAGTCAAAGACCACAATTGACAAATATTTTATATAAGAAGATCACAAAAGTAAACACTCTAATGAAGTTCAAGATATCACACCTATACTTTTAAAATTAAAGGATGGATCTTGTTGATTATGTAGTTAGCTACATCATAGTTTAAGAAATAGAAAAGTTTATCACATTATTTTCCATGTCTTAAAATTTGTTAATAATCTAATTTTTACATTCAAAATCATAAAATACTTGAGAGTCACTTTTAAGGAATAGAAAAGAGCACGGTGAGTCCTTGGGAAACTTTATCTTGAGATTTTGAGAGAAATGTTTGAAGTTAGAGACTTGTAGCATGTGGTCACCCAAACACCATAATGCAATGCAGATAAACCATTTGTTCAGAGTACATAGTTTATAAGTAATTAAGAGTGAATATAGTATCATTACACATGGATTGAATATTAAGTACTAAAATTTGGTTTATTAACTATTATTAGATAGTGAATTTTAGTGTAAATCTATCCTAAATCTACTAAGCTAGCTAACTAATATGGTAAGAATTTATGTGGATTATCCGATATGCTTAAACTCTAGGATTGGAATTCACCAATGTCATTTTTTTTGGTCAAAATTTCAACTAAGGAGTTGATTTTATCAAAGTCCAATCTAAGTTGCTTGTCTATAAAAAGCTTAAAGTCTTTATTTTTTGTTGCACTACCTACTTAACATATGGTTGTGGAAGACCTTTATGATGAAATTAGTGGATAAAAATAGATGTATTTTATTTTAAGGTCTTGAAGCTATAGTGTAAAGGAGATGTATATATTTGGATTTATAGAAGGGATCACAACATGGCTAGACTAGTTTGGGGTGATTTGGATTATCACTTTAGAAAATAATTTTTTTAAGGTGTAAATGGCTATCATTTATGGATTATGATTCACTTACGATATTAACTTGAGATTTAAATTTTGAGTGGAAGGATAAAGGCCTTTTGAGTTGTTTAGTTGAAAACCAAAATTAGTCCATATCATGTTAAGTTTAGGCTAACTTAAAATATCTCTTTGAGAATATGATCAACCTACTCTAAAATAAGAAAAATAATGGTGGAGGGTTAGTTTAAAATGGAAACTTATATTTTAGAGTATTTGATGGAGTTTGGTGAAGATTATGACATTGTAATAGAATAAAGAAGAAGACTAGGTAGTTATCTAGCTTCTATTGAGAGCTATAAAGAAGGTTTTAGAGTGAGTTTGAGAAGTTAGGTGATGGATGGCTTGGTTTACAAGTTAATTAAGATGAAGGAGGAGATGTATGAATGAATTATAAGAAGTTTGAGAGAGTTTATACTTATAAGATAAAAATCCAATCCCAACAAGGAATGCCATGTCGACCATCAAGCACAAATATTAAAATAAAGAAATTCTCCAAATTAATTTTATCATTCTAAAGCTAAGAACTTTTATTATATATCAGCCCTATTTATAGGGATTATAATGCCAATAATTCTAGAAAAGGAAAATCAGGGTTAGGGATGGGTCACTGGTGACCAAATTGGTTGATGGCTCTCCTAAAATTTTAACTTTTAGTAGAAAATTAATTTTATTTTATAATGACAATATATAATGCTCAATGTAGCAAAAAAAATAAGAATAAATAAAGAGAGATAATATACATAATTTTATATGGTTCCCAAATCCTAAAATACGTCCACTAGATACCCTTATTACAAATCCACTAAATGCAAAATAGTTTACAAATCATACTCTCCTATAGCGGTGAGTACAACTCCTACAATAATATGTACTTTGTACAAAGGCTAGTACAACCCCAATATAAATTTTACATGAAAGAAAAATATAAAATAATGAATATTGATAAAATATATCTCTCTCAAATATACCTATCCAATTCAAAAGTGATATTATAACTTATAAATGATCACTTTACAACTTATAATTTTGACAAGATAGAATGATCACTTAATTTTGATAAGAAATAATAAAATAAATATCTTAAAATGATTTTACTAAGATATTTCTATTATTATAATTGTAGACTCATATAAAAATAATTTCAAAATAAATTTACAATAATTACATTGCACAATAAAATAAATTTCATCAAGAATAATTTTAAGTTTAAAAGAAACTATAACCAATATATATATAATAGTGTAAGAATAATTAACTCTCTACTAAATTCTTTTTTTTTTTAAATGATTAAAATAATAAAACAACAAGCTTTACTAAATTTCAACAAGATAAAATTATTTAAACAAAGGATATTAGTTGGAATAAAATGATAAGTGACAAATAAACTAATTTAAATTTTTATAAAGAAACATGATATGTAATAGATCTAGTATATACTCTAAAATTTCAATAATAATTTATTTTATTTTAACCAAAATGATGCTTTCGTTAATGCAACTAATCACAAAATTGTTAAATAAAATTAATACATAATAGTTCTAAGTAAACCAATAAGCTTTTAATTAAAAGAAAGATCTATCAAATATGAAAATATTTTAGCATAATAAATTAATTTAAAATGCTTAAAATATACTTACAAAATAGATATAAGAATAAATGATCTTTCAAATAAAATTAATGGAAAATATTTCAAGAAACCAAAAGAAATTTGTAGGAAGATAAAATTTAGCAAGATGAAATAAATCTCAAACTATCACAAGAGTTTTTTGCAAAAAATGATTGAAGAAACTTTGATATGAAAAACTTAAACTTTGATGTCCAAAGGACTAATCCACCAAAAGTAAAAAATTGAAAGAACAAAATAGATGGTGAAAATAGAATGAACAACTAAAAGAGATTAAGATCAGAAAACAAATGCAAGTAATTTGAGAAAGCTTGCTTAGTTGAAGATATTGAAGCTTCCAAACCAAGGATTTGATCTTGAAATATTTGGGAAACACTTGGAAGAGAAATGGGAAGTTTTCTCTTAAATTTGCTAGAGATTTTGAATTTGAATGAACAATCTTTCATAAGAGAATGAGGGCTATTTATTAAGCAAGAAGGTTATTTTATTTTAAAGAAATATATTCATTCTAACTTCATTTTATCATATTATGATATATTATTCAATAAAATATGATTTATATTTAATAAATATCAAATTCAAATAGCCAAAAATTGGCTAGTCACATGAGCAAGTCAAAAATAATCAAATATGGCTCTTAATATATTCAAAGCATATAGCATGACTTCATTATTAAAATCGCTAATGTTAAAAAATCATAATTCAATTGTAATCAAAATGGGTCATATAATCTATCAAATTAAAAAAAAAAATCCAAGGAATCCATTGGAGATGAAATCGATCTAAATTCTTTGATTATAAAATGACTTTGGTTGAAATACAAAGTTTTATATGTTTTTTATTAATTTTGAAATATGATATTTAAATATTATAATATAATTTAGATATAATCATACATATGTTAGTTATCATATAACCTTTAAATTAAAATTAAAATATTTAATTATATTAAGTATATAAATTAGTTACACTCAATAGTTATAATTTATCATATATTATTTTGACACTTTAAATTCTATGTATGAAGCATTAAATGTTAATTAGAAAAATATTGATATAAATTAACCTCATTATCATTATTTAAATATGTAATTTATGAGAAATTAATTTATGCCAATGAACTCATATGAACCTAAGATAGCTATATATATAACCTAAAATATTATATCTTGAGCTTCATATCCATTTTGATCTATCTTTCATTCTTCCATGCTTGCAATTTTATCAAATATATTGTGAGATGTATTGAATATGTAATTAGCAATTTTTTATATTTGAAACACATAAAAATACATTAGAACTTTCAAGCAAACGTTTGTTATCATCAAAATAAATATTATTGAACATGAGGCTCATAAAGCCAACACATCCAACACTAAACAAAGAATAAAATAAATCTAGACACTAAACATTGAAGAAGTAGAACCCCTTCTATTGGACTCTAAATTTCACATGAATTATAAAGAAAATTATAAGAAATGATGTCTATTAGTGATCTAGAAACTTTCATTAATTTTAATGGAGTGTGATTACTTATTTATGAATTTCTCTTAGGATTAGTCATTGGAAAATCTCTTTGGTTGACGTCAAAATGAAACTTAAGATTGAATAAACTTTGAGAAATAATGAGGTTAAACAATTAATTAACACTTGGGCATGAAATATATAAGTTTTAGTAGAATTTTAATGAATTTCACTACATTTTATGGGGTTTAGGTACACCAAATGATAATAATTATTAGACTTGGTTTTATAGTCCTAGACATAGCTAACTATAATAAGGGTTGAAATTAATCAGAGAGAATTTAGTAGAATAATTTTACAAGACTTGATGACAACATAAAAAAGGAAAACTTTTAAAATAACAACATAAGAGTTTTAAATTACTCAGTAAATTATCTTTGTTTGTAGGATCACCAAATCCTCTTATGTTGGCTAGCCTCCAAGCCTTTCAACTTGAAAAATCTCTTCCAATTTTTGGTTAGTCCTAAAACTTCATTAACAACAAAACCAAGATTTTTTATAAAACTTACAATAATTCAATTGCATATGAAGGGAATAAGAAGTGTGTGGGGGAAGAGGTGGGTGGCCATATAGGAATAACTACTTCCTCCTTAATAAACTATCATCCACCAATTGCATTTAATTATAATTAATTAATTTCATAATACTTAAATAAATGTATTTAGCATTTAAGCCTTTAAGCCTTTCCCATCCTTAATGTTACACCTACTAAATTCACTTTACATGATAATTAACATATAAGTGTTATTGAAGTACTACAACACAAACATGATGTGAAATAATACAAAGCTTAGTCTTAGAATATCTTCATGTTTTCAATCATTAATTTCATCCAAAGGCCTTCCTACTTCTTATAATGGGACCATAATATTTAGAGTTCAATTATTTTATTTGAGGTCTTATGATTGGACATTCTTGTGCTTGTACTAAACCATTTTGCTTGGGCCCCAAAAACTCTTCTTTGAAGAGTTATAGTCTAAGAAATTTACAAAAGCTTAAGTACTAAATTTATTAAATCCTCTCGTAAACTAGGTAGGTGTCTTTTATTGGTAGCTTGTCTCTCCATCTCATTTAAAGTTAGTGATATCTATTTTGATCTACTTTATCGGTGATTATATGATCCACCTCAAAAAATGAATGTTGGGATACACTTAGAAAGGGCAATTGTTTTTTGTATAAGATAATCATCCTTTATATTTGGAGGTTGGCTAACTCTTTTAATAATATTAATTCATTTATATTTAAAATTGGCCTAATTAGTATATCTTTTAATAATTCAAGAACATCCACATTTGTGCTAATTAATTTAATAATCTCAAATTACTAACATTCCATAGCTTATAGTTTTCTAGGTTGAGTGGACGGATACCTCTCAAGATGGATTCTAATTAACATATGATCCATCACATTGAACTCTTAAGATTCTTTTATCTTTATTCTTGATTCCAACATATATTATATTAGTAACTTCCAATTGTATTTTAACAATTTCATGAAGGCTTTAGCAATCTTTTCCAAATGTAAATACAAACTCATAAAATGCATGGGAAGAAATGTTGGCAAGGTTAATGGGTATCTTAGGATTTTAGCCATAGACTATCTCAAATGGTGTCTTATTTATGACCATAAAGAAAATACTATTATATTCAAACTCAATTGTAGAAAGTTGTAAGTCATAATTACTTAAATTTCTACTCACCAAAAACCATATTTACTACCTTAGTTTGGCCATCGGTTTGGGGATGGGCTAAGAAGAATTTTAGTTTTATTTTTGTAAGATTCCACAATGTCTTCTAAAAAATGAGATATAAGTTGTATATATCTATCATAAATAATTGTTAAAGTGAGTCCATGAATTCTAACAATATCCTTGAATAACTACATTGCTATATGGGATCCATCATTGAATTTTAAGCAAGGTAGAAAGTGAGTAATTTTGAAGAATTGATCAACATCAACAAATATGATATTGTGATCTCTATGTGACTTAGGTAGCTAAAGTACAATATTTATAGAATTATCCCCTAATATCTAAATGGAATAAGTAAAGAACAATATTTTTTCACTTTATTCTTGGTACTTTTGGCTCTTCTACAAGCATAGTATTATGTTATCACACTTTCAACATCTCTTCTTAAATATGGCAATAAAATCTATGAGGTATATTATTCTTAGCTTTCCAAAATGTCCTATACTCCCCTTGAATGTAACTCTGATAAAGAATGCTTACATGATAGTTCTACAAAAGCACAATCTCTTCCCATTATAATTATACACATTAATTGTTGCATAATCAACACTTAAACTATCAAATGACAAAGTTATTATAAGCATGCTATAAATATATTAACTAAATTAGAATTTGATAATCATCTTAAAGTCTCTCAAATCTTAAAATTTTAAAATTTCAAAGAAATGATTACTAGGGTGACTCTAGAAAGTACATCTTGCTTGTTTCTATCGCTTATCTCTAAGAATAAATGTGAAGTCCTTATAGTATTTTAGCCTTTTACATGTTTACAATTCTACTTTCTTTGGGTTTTAACAAATTTTGAGCATGAAGATTTGTGTTAAAGATGTACACTTTATGTAATAGGCAATGCATCAAGTGTTTCAAAGTATAAATAATGACATAAAATTCTCTATCATATGTAGAGTACCTTTATTTTAGTCCATTCAACTTTTCATCATGGAAGGCTACAGGATATGTTTCATGTATTTTTATGCAAATTTTGATTTGGGTAATGAAGAGGCCACTTAGGGTGATCTAATTAATGGATGTGGGCTCTACTAAGATGGCTGGGAGAGTAGGGAAAGCACTAGTAAGTTTACTTTGAAGTGGTGGTGAATATATAATAGTGATTAGTGTTGGCCAACACAAAACATATGACAAGTTGAAATATTGAATACCAACTTGTAATACTTGGAACTTTTCTCAGTTGTCTAACTCACATGAAATAAAAACTAAGTTATATAATGGAAGTTTATTTACAATTTAACTTTTTTTATAAACTTTGGAGTTGTCAAGATATTTTTGTTTAAGATTTCCTCCCAGCACTAATCACAAATTAAACAAAATTAGTTGACTCTTTGATATGACTCTTTGGGTGTAAAAATTAGAAAACTATAATACCAAACCCTAAATAACATAAGGAAATTGATGATAAATAAAATATTATACAATTTGGAGGTGTTTACATAAACTAAATGAGCACTATAATAAGACCTTTGTTTAGACCTATGCTTGGTTGACCACTTCAAGCACTTAGAAAATTACTTTATTTGTGGATCTAATTTATAAAATAATATTTAACATGAATGAGGACTATAACAATAATAAACAAATAATAAAATAATTAAAAGGAGCACAAAATATTAAGCGGGTACTACTCACAAAAAGCCTTTATGCAAGAAAGAACACCAAACCTTCCCATTTATTTTGGCTTGCCACCAAGCCTTTACCAATGAAGAATTCTCTTTTAAATAATTAAAACTAACATTAAACTTTCTTAAATATTAAATAAATATTTTATATAGGTCACATGAATTCAAACTTGTAAATGGAAGAGAAAAGGAGAATGTGGGGCTTAACTCCTTCATAACTACTCCCACTTAAGGGGTTGGCCACTCAAATCTAGTTAAATTCATTATAATAATTAATTTCTTAATTAATTAATTATAATGAAATTTAACTCTTAGAACTTCTATTTTTAATATGATATTAATAATTATATTTTAAACAAATGCTATAACATATATTATGTACAATACCAACATCTACAACATAGTTACTTCATACCAACATGACATGTAATAAGATAAAGCTAAGTATTTCAATTGGTCTTCATTTTATTAAAACTAACATTAAACTTTCTTAAATATTAAATAAATATTTTATATAGGTCACATGAATTCAAACTTGAAAATGGAAGAGAAAGGAGAATGTGGGGCTTAACCCTTCATAACTACTCCCACTTAAGGGGTTGGCCACTCAAATCTAGTTAAATTCATTATAATAATTAATTTCTTAATTTAATTATAATGAAATTTAACATAACCTTCTATTTTTAATTATGACATTAATAATTATATTTTAAACAAATGCTATAACATATAATATGTATAATACCAACATCTACAACATATTACTTCAATACCAACATGACATGTAATAAGATAAGGATAAGTATTTCAATTGGTCTTCATTTCATCAAGCTTGATTTATCCTCTAGACACTCTTTCTCATTATGACACGACCACCATGATTAGATTTCATCCCTCTAACTTTAGCTCTTATTATGGGACCTTATGCTTTACACCGGATGTAGTTAAAAAAATGTATCTTTTTAAAAACATGCATAAGTGGAGCTAAAATTATGTTGAAGTTCCAAATGAACCATTTGTAAAGGTGCTTAAGACATGAAAATTATGAGCATAAATGAAATTTATAGGACTTGGCTAACCTAGTATGAATTAAATTTTTGTAGGGTTAAGCTATTTTTCTATCATGATGAATGTAAGGAAGGTAACCTCTATTTGACAAAAGAAGCTTTTATATTAAATGGTATAAGTGAACCTTTTATGAAGTCTACAAATAATAATTATCAAAGTAGACCCCAAAATTTTCTCAATATAAGGTTTTAAGATAATGTTCATTAATCTTATGAAGGTGTTAGGTGCATTTGATAGACTAAAAGATATAATAAGCCATTCTTATAGTCTATAAGCTATGTTCCATTCATCCACTTAATTCTAATCTAGTGGTACCACTCTTAAGATATATTTTGAAAAATTGATTAGAATTTTGAAAATGATCTAGCATGTCATACAATCTAGGGTTTAAAAATCTAAGATGGAGTGATGAGCCTCTAATGATCATATTAATAAAGGGTTAGTTGTAAGTGGGGTCATAAGATACAATAGATAGAAGGACTTGAATGATATGAGGTACATGTGTAAATCTATGTTGGTGATAGAAATTTTCCTACCACAAACTCTAGATTGAAGGATAGTGTATTTAGAATTGATGGAAAATTTAAAAAAAATCAAAAGGAATTTGGAGTGAAATGGGTAGGCTAAGAAATGGATGGTTGTGCTTGTAAGAGAACAAAAGTAAGAAATAATAACTTATCTTGAAGTAGTGGCTTTGAGTCTCTTATCCTACATTTCTTACATTTCATTTCGTATGTTGCTTCTTCATTGTCGGATCAGGATTTTGTAATTTGTCATTACGTGCTCTCTTGATGGCCATTTGAAGGAGCCTTACACACAAAACTTAAGGAAGAAGATGAAGTGAGGAGAAAAAAGAATTTGTGAGAGACAAAGAAAGAAGAATAAAGTACCTTTTAGAAGTTTCTCATTCAATCATACAGATACAAACATGGGTTCATACAATACATTTTATATCATCCCAATAATGGTCGAATGACTATATTTGACTAAGTCAATCAAGTAGCATGATTGTAGAATTATACAATATGATTAAGTGTTATAATCATCTTAACATTCGAGTAATGGCTAGTTTGTGGGTTCAATCATCTATTCCAATCATATTATACAATACAATTATGGATCATCCATTATGATCACTTTACAAGAAATTATCTAGCCAATTATTCAACCTTTTGACAATCTAAACATACTAATTGTATACTACAACCATAGCAATTTTATTATTTTTTGCCCAAAAAAGAATTAATGAGATTGAGGGAATAAAAAAAAAAATATGCATGTTTGAAAAAAAAAAAAAGATGAAGAAAAAAAATAAAATAGAGAAGCACATATAAATATAAAAGTAATAATGCATTAAATAAAATAAAATGACACAAAGAAAATAAAAAAGAAAGTGAAGAAATTCTTAAACACAATAATTTATCACACCTAAGCATGATCTAAGAGAGTTAAAACTATCATAATTTAGGCTTTATGAAAATGTCTAATAATTGATTTTTTGTATTAATGAATGGAATATCAACATTTTCATTGAACATGATATCTAATTAGCGATGCCATACATCTATGTGTTTGGTTGGTATTTTCTAAATGAGATTTTAGTTATGCAAATATCACTAGTGTTGTCATATATAATGAATCATACCTACTTATAGACCAAGATCAAGAAGTTGTTGCTTGGACATAAGATTTAGACAACACAACTTCCGGTAATGTATTCAGATTTAGTAGTAAATAAGGAAACCATTTTTTTTGTTGGACCATGAAACTAGTGAGTGGGCTACAAATTGTTAAGTTCCCAAAGTTCTTTTAAATTAGCTTTGTACCCTACAAAATTAGAATAAAAATATCCAACAAGTTCAAAGGTTATGCTCTCACAAGAGTACTAAATTCCTAAATTAAGTGTATGATGAAGTATCAAAGGATCTATTTCATAAATTTTAAATGAGACTCTTTTGGATTAGATTAAAATCATGAACAAAGATAGACACTAAATATAATACTAGGTCTACTTGTAGTCAAGTAAAGAAAGAAACCTATCATCCCATGATTTTTTTTTAAGGTTAATGGACTTACCTACAGGATCCTTATCTAACTAAGTGCTTGGGTTTATAGGGTCTTGATTCTTTTGATTAGCTCTTTGATGTACTTAGATTAACTTATAAATGTACCTTTTTTATCCTTGCTTAACATTGAATCCCAAGAGGTAAGTAAGCTCTCCTATCAAGATCATCTAAAATTTATTCATTAGTCATGAAAAAATCTTTATGCAAAGAGGTAAGTAAGCTCTCCAAATAATGGACTTACCTACATGATAAATTTGAATGAAGAAGAATATCAAAAAAAAATGATAAAAAATGTAGTATGTATAAATCCATTAACGAAAGATTTTTCTAATAAAATGAGCTAAGCCTATTATACTAAGCATGAGGTGCCTATTTCAAACCATACAAGGCCTTTTTCAATTTATGGACATAATGAAATATGAGTGGTTGTTCAACAAACACATCTTCTTTTGGACTACTTATCTTAGCTTACTTCAACACACCTTGAATGGCCACTAAAAGCATTCTTATCTTCAACTCTAATGGGGAAGGTGCTTCATGTTTGGAGGTTTAAAAGAGGATTTTTTAGCTTTCCAATCTATCTTCTTAGAAAGCTTCAAATCTACTGGTTTAGATTCCAATTTCCTTTAATTAAGTGGCACTCTAAAGACAAAAAAAACTAAATCTATAACTTAATGAAAATGAGATTAGTGCGGCTTTCCCTTAAAATTTACTCTCTTTGGGAAATTCACTACCAAGAGAATTTCTTTGAGGAGAACCTTCTTTAATGAGCTAAAACTTTATGCACTTGGTTTGTTGGTTTCTAGACCATAGACACTTCCTCATCTAGTTCTCTAATGAATATGACTATGCATGTGTCTTCTAAACTCATCAGTTATCAAGGATCTCCCACCATGAATGTTGAAGTGGACCAGATTTAATCTAGTGTTGAATCTCTAATTCTTATTTAGATTCAACTACTAAGTTTGAAAGTTCACTTCTTTAACAAGCAACTCTTATTTTTCTATTACCACCATTAATGGAAGATTGTTATAGATAGACTTTTCTATGGCCATTCTTTCCAAGCCTTCATGGAAAGGCACCTATTAAGTTTGATGCCACTTCCCACATTAATGAGGAGGTTTGGATTGGAACTTAGAAGATAAAGTATTGGAAAGTTTGAATGCCTACCTAAGTACTACACTCCCTATAAAAGATTCAACCACATAGAAGAGTGCTTGGTTTTGGAACCACACAAGGGGATTAAGAATTTAGATAACCACATCGTAGTTACTATTCAATGCTACTCAACAACAATTGGTTTGATGATTATGATGGAGGGACTCAACTTTTTCAATAGTGGGCTCTAGAGCTAAATCCTACTATGCAAAATGGAGCCCCAATTAACCAAACAACCTAGCAACTTCTACCTAATCAACAAAACTCTAAAGTTGGAAACACCTCCATGGGAGAATCCACTCTTAATGAGATTCATTTGATCACACAACAAGCCATGATAAGAAGACAACATCTACAAAAATATTGATGTTGTTGTTATCTCCCATGACACCATATACTCTCCAAGGATCACTTGATAGCAAATGAAATGCATTTAATTATTGCTTGATCAAATTGATGATAACACTCACAGGATAGAGTACATACACCCCAACATACACACATAAGTATCTATTGAAAAGTTTGAAAGAGGAATCAAAAGGGTTGAATTCAAGTAAGAAGGCATAGGACTATAAGCAAACTTAAAGGACTTCTTAAGGATCATCCCAACAAGCTCACTAGATGTAATAGTGTAACAATATGTTACTTTGACAATAGGCTCCACACCACCAAATCTCATGATGCTTACATTCCTAATTTGGAATGTGAGGGGCATACAAAGCCCCAATAAAACCTCTTAATACATTCACTTCATAATCTAGGTATCATTGGAATTATAGTGCCAAAGATAATCAACCCTTAAACTCACATAATAATTGGAAAATTTAATATGCAAAACCTATAGATCAATAACTACAATAAAATATGGCTTCCATGGAAGGACCCTTTATAATTGACATTATTATCACCCACAATTCATATATGCTAAGATCACTTATGGTGACATCTTAGTTTTGTTACCACTTTGTCTTTTGATTGCACATAGCATTGTAGGAAGGAGTTTTAGGAAAATATGATTCAAATTGGAAAACCACCACCTCTCTTTGGTTGGATGGTGGTGATTTTAACATGATTGTCATCTAAAGAAAGAAGGGAAGCCTTCCACCAAAACCACTAGTAGATTTTGTTGAATGGATAAAAAGCTAGCATACTAGATGTTGGTTACATTGGTAACAAGTTCACTTGGGGAGAGGGAGGACATATGAGGCTTGATAGTGTGCTTCTTAATACTTCATTGAAGATACAAATGCACACAATAATAGTCTAACTCTCTAGGGCCGCCTTCACTAGCACAATATTGAAGCAACACGAGCCAAGAAAAACTACATCAAATTCTATAATATGTGGACACTTGACAAAGAGTTCTTACCTTTCCATAAGAGTTGCTAGAAGATTGATAAAATAAGAAATAGTTAGATCATCATTTGGCTTCTTCACAAGAAGATTGTAGTTTAGTTGAAAATATAAGAAACTTTTCAACATATAAAACCCAAATAGTTGAGGAAAGGAAATGAATCTCTTTGAAGAATAAATTTCAATCAACTTTAATGAAAAGCTGGAATTCAAACTACAAACTTTTCTAAGAGTGAAATAATAGAAATTGAATGGATGAGCTTCTTTGGGCCTTAAAACTACATGGAAAAATTTCTTAGAAGGTGAGCAAAATACTAAATTCTTTCATGCATTGGTGAAGAGAGAGAGAGCAAATCACCATCATAAAGATTAAGAATAATAATTAATGGATCAGACCAAGATCAAATACAAGAATTGGCTATAACATTCTACAAAATGTATTAGATAGAGAAAATCACTAGTGCTTAGGTGGATCGCTATCTTAGTTGTAATAGACAAGACCCAAATTGATAGTAGGATTCTAATGAGGATAAAATTAGATCTTTGTTCTCTTTCTCCATTGAAGAAGCATTTGGTCCAGATGGCTTTAATGCTGATTCCATCAAGATGCTTGGAGCATTATTAATATTGATGTAATTAGTGTGATATAAGACTTCTTCAAGAGAGATCATGCTAAAGTACTTATTATCTTGAACTTCATATTCATCTAAACAATAACTAAATGGGAGTTATTTAGGTTGATCAACCTTATTATTATTCTTATTAAATTTATAAGTGAGTAAAGGACTAAAAGAAGCTACCCACTATTATATTTTTTCTTAAACAAGGTTCCTTCATCAAAGAAAGTAATATTAGTGAGAATGTGTTGTTGGCACAAGAGCTTTTGCCTCAACTCTAAGTGCAAGGACTTCAATGTGACCATCAAACTTAATTTGCATAAAGCATTTGACAAAATTAATTCCAATTCATTTAGGAAGTCCTACAAGCTAAAAGATTCACGATGACTCTATTCATTATCATGAAAATTATCACAAAGAACTACTATTCAATTCTAATTAATGGAGTTAAAACAAGATACTTCAAATCTAGAGGCCTCAAGCAAGGTGATCTCTCCCACATTATTTATAATGGACTATCTAGGATCTTAACAACTTGATCAAGGACCTTCCATTCAATATCACACCAAAGAGGCATTATAGTGTCACATTTGATGTTCTTATTTTGTAATGGTTCCAAGAGTTCAATCAAGAAATGTCAAGAAGCCATAAATATCTTTGAAGAGCATGAATGAAGTTCAACAAAGAAAATTCACACATCTTCCCTAAGTAACAAAATTAACAATGATTTTGCCAATTGGATTCAAGAATTTATCAAACTTAAAGTAGCATAACTTTCTACCATATATCTTGGAAACACCATCTATAGTGGGAGAACTATGCTAACATATTTAAATGATATCATCATAATAATCTAAGATAGATTTCTATCATGGAAAAATCAACTTCTTTTCTATGGGGTAGAATTACTATGAGTCAAAACATACTTAGTTCAATCCCCATACATATGATTCAAGTTTGTAACATACCCATAAGCACCCAAATGAGAATATAACTATATATAATGATTAGCTATGGAAGAGTAATGTGAAAGGCTATCATTGGATTAGTTAGATAAGATCTTGTAAACCAAAAGGGAATGGTGGGGGCAAATCATTATGAGATAGATGAAATGAAACATGATGGATCAAATTTTGATTGAATAATACACTTTGATCAAACTTTATGATGGCCAAATTTTGTGACAAGGAGCATCCAAATGGAAGTACATCAACACAAGAAAAACTCACTCTATGGAAGAAAGTTAATTTTAAAGACATTGTTGACCAATTCCTCAAATGGGTTGGGGTGGGAGAAATAAACATGTGGTAGGATGTATGGCTACATGATGAAGCACTCATAATCTATCAAATAAAGCAATCGATAAATTGCAAGTTTGTGAATTTTATAAGTAGTGGAATAGCATTGACATGTGGAGTGCAATGGATTTGTTTGAGGTTTTGCCAACATAGTGGGTAAAAGTTTACACATACCTTTCAACCATAAGGAAATGGACAACCCATGCTTACACTTGAGAAGAATCAATAATTGACAAGCTCTCTTTACAAATCCACCTAAATATTTAATTCTTGAGATTAGGAAACACATTTGGCATAGATACTACAAACCATCCATTTTCTTCCTATACTAGAGTCTTTAACAACCTTACCAATGGAGGATAAGTTCAATTGTATTAACTCAAAGTGCCAAAATAGTATAAATGAAGAAAATATTGATTATTTATTTATACACTACTTTCATACCACTAAAGTATGAAGTAAATTATAGACATTATTTGGAATCCATTTTCAAATTGATTCTTTCTCCGATCATCTATGCTCATTTATGGAAACAAAATTAGATCCTTCATCCCCATATCGTATTTTGGTACTTATGGAATGATAGAATGAGGTGAAGCATAATAACATCGAAGAAACCCAAATCCTATTAGATTATTTCCTATCTTTTATATAGATCAATGGAATGGAGAAATGTCTATGTCAAGGAAAGCGTGATGATTCAAACTTGGAACCTTCTTCTAAAATCAAAAATACAATAACATTGTTCTATTGTATTAGGCCAAAGCCACCCTAATTGAAGTTTAACATTGATGGCTCATTCAATCCAACTAGCTACTTGATTGGTGCGGAGGAATCCTAAATGATAATGATAAGAAATAATTCAAGCCTTATAACACACTTTATTTTGAAGCTAATTGCCTTCTTTGCTCTTAAGATTTCACAAGAATTTCTTAACAACACCTGTATGGATTGAGATGGACTCACTAAATATGATTAACATCTTTAACAAAGTAGGGGCCCCTCATGGAAACTAGTACATATAATGTCGACCATTTTAACAACAACTCATCTCACATATATAGAGAAGGAAATTGCATGGATAATCTTTCTAAATAAGATGAGTTCTTATAATCCACCTTCATTTATGTTTGTATAAATGATAATATCAAACCCCTTGTGATTATAAATAATCTTAACCTACCCTATTTTAGAGGTAGACCTTTATAATTGTCCCTTTGATAAGTGAAATCTTGATCTTATGAAAAAAAATATACACATTTTCTTCTATAACATCATTCAAAAAAGTTCTATTAATATCCATCTAAAATAAGTTAAAATCTTTAAAACAAGTAAATACAAGTAATAGTCAAATATCTTCCAAATGAATAGTAGGAGCAAAAGTTTCTTCAAAATCACGCCATTTTTTAATTAAAACCATTAGCCATAAGCCTTGATTGTTCCTAACAATAACTCCCAAGACATTTAATTTATTTTGGAAAAACCTACTTTATTCTATCACTTTGAGGGTCTATGCACTAATTTCAATATCATTTCTAATAAATTGATTCAATTATTTATGCATTACCTCAACTCAAAATATTTAGGTAGCTTTTATTTACAAAGCCTAATCTAGTAGCTTCTATAAGCATTCTATTTTACTCATTTTGTTGTGGCTTCCTTGGTGGTGAAAAATATGATTTATCTCTATCTCATTATAAAAAATTTTAAATTTATTATTTTAAAATTCTCTACCATGATTAGTATAAATAGATGCATACTAAAACTAGTTTTTCTTGAATATAATAAAAGATCTTAATTTAAAGAAAGGTTCATTTTTTTGTCTCAAAAATCTCATCCAAGTAATTCTAGTAAAATCATCAATAATAAAAAATCCATATGACTTTCCTCCCAAATTAGTGGTGTTGTCAAGTTGAAATAAATCCAAGTGAAGAATTTCTAAAGGTCATAAATATGATTTCTTAATGTAGATTTAAATAGTAATTTACTTTATTTACTACATGTTATTGGAGAACTTAGTTCTAATTAAGCTATATTAAAGGGATAAAATGCCACATGGTGTTTTAATTAGAGTCATGGTGTGGACACCACACAACTTAGGGGTTCTTATTAAAGTGATGTGACATTGGGGCATGATGTGTTATCTTGAAAGATGGAGACATCATTCATAATGGACCTAATGACCTAATGAGGACTCCTAAGGTATGGGTCATTGTATATATTTATGTTAGGTTCTTTTGGTTCCCTATGGAAGCAAGCTTCTAAATAACATCCTAGGATGTTAGATTTCCTAATAATAGTCTCGATTAAAGTAGTCAATCAATATCTAAAGATTTTAAGGTTAGACTAACAAAGGATTGGATATTTTTAGAAAATCAAGTGGGAAGGTTCAATTTGGAAATACTTATTTGGATTCCAAAGGAAGATAAGTAGGAGCACTCATCATACTAGGAACCCTAATGAGCACTCAATCTACCTATGGTGAAGCTTCATATGTTTGAAAAAAATTTGTTTAAATTTGAGATGGAATTTTTCTTAGAATGTTAGCTTATAGTCCATCAACACAAAATTATGAAAATGCCTAAGAGGTGAGGATTTATACTCATAGTCCAAAGAAAACAAGCACTGGATCCTAAATCTAGGAAGCTTTAGCACAAGCTAGAATAACTGACCTAAATCTCAACAGAAGGGGATATAGTAGTCTACCTCACAAGAGAGGTAAGCCCATCTCAATCTTATGGACTTACAACCGGGGTGGTAGCTAACACCTCCTCATCAAAATTGTGTAGGCGGTCTTATATAATTGCAAGATAGCTAGGCTATTATTTAGTTAAGAAAGGAGACTAAAGTCCTAACTCACTCTCTAAGAGACTAGATCATGAATGGCATAAACACATGACTTAAATGCAAAATTTATAAATTTTGTATCTCATTTTGACACATTGATTTGGACAAAGGCTTGGAAAATTATGCCTAAATGTATGATGAGATAGAGTTGTTGGATAAATCATGGGAGAATGTTCTCTACTATAATGGATGTCCTCATAGGTCAAGCATTCCCCATCATGTAAGAGTAGAAATCCTCCCTATTCAAAAGAAATAAGATGATATGCATGATGTTAGAACATATATCATTCAAATTTAAATGATTGCAAAATATTTTATTATCTTAATTATAGCCTAAGATTTAGAATGAGATTATAAGTTATTTTAAAATTTATTTATGAGTTGTTAATGGGGTAGAAAATTAATTTTATCCTAAAGAGCCTACCATCAAGGCCACACATTTAAACATCAATCTTAAGAAACCTATGAAGAAGATGCAATTTATATTATGTAATTTAAACACAACAATGAAACATTTATAGATTATCATGAAAGAATAAAAGGTTGGTGTGGCTCCTTATACTACAATATAATTTTACAATTGAAATTGAATTGATGTTATGGGGTCTTCATTCTTCATTTTTATTTTTTCTTTTGATTTGATTTTGCATTCCAAGGCTTCATATGGCCCCAAAACTTTCCTTCTAGCCATTGCTCATCTTACATCCCATAGAACTAATCATAATTCCTATTGGAAAATTACATGTTTAGAAAGTAAAATCTAGCTACACTTGGAAAGAAAAATGTTGCTAAACATATACAAATCCAAGTAGTTATACTTTATAAATTTGGGCTTAGCACCAGAGGGTAAAGCCCACCTATTCTAAAATGGATTATGCTTTAGGGGATAAGCAACCGCAAGAATAAATATTTATATTTTTTTAGTGACACCATTAGCAATCCATTATAGAGAAACATTAGGCTAAGATGGGCCTAACATTCATCTACACACAATCCTAACAGGTCAAAATATTACATACAAAACAAAACACAAGATCCATACACCATTGACTAGAGCTAGAAGTGGTGACTTAGTATTCTAATGTGTGTGCTAAGACTTAGTGTGTATGTAGGCTTTAGATTACAATTATCTAAGTTTGGAACTGTTTAATTTAAATATGAAGGGTGGTTTCACTTTAAGTTATTAAAGGATTAGTGGATTTTAATTTTGTATTTTCTTTATTTCATTTAGTATTCACTTAGCATCTAAGTATTGTAAAGAGAAGAAAGAGGTTTAGCCCCTTTCATCCCTACACTAAGTTATTTTCTAAAGAGTATATTATTATAATTTTAGTTTATTTTGGTGAATAATTTATTAAATATTTTATTAATCCTATGTTTGGGTTAACCTTAAAGAATTCTATTCAATATGAAAGGCATCTTAAGATTAATGAACTTGAATTGCCATCGATAGATAATGATGTACCATTTCTTTTCATCATTAATAATATGCATATAATTTTGAACCGGTGGAGGTGGGTGTTCTTTCTTTTGGTGAGATTGAGATAACTTGGGTATTGAAGGTGAGGAAAAAAAGATATGTTGGATATTTAGTGTTCCCACCTAGAATTGCCAAGGTTTGGCCATTAAGCTATGGAACAACAAAAATAACTCAAATAATTTGTAATTTCCAAAAGATCTCTTTTTATTCTAGTAAGTAGGGGCTATTATAGCCATTACATATATCTTTCAAATGAAAAGAATTCAAAACATGGAGGGAAAGGTGGGTGGCCACATTAATGTGAAGCATTTTGTTGCCTTATTATTTTATACCATCCACACATTTCATATGCTATTTTTATGTGGATTCAACCACCTCACATGTCATGCTTTGAATTTTTAAATTCAAAATTTTAAACATGGAGTTTCTAGAAGAAAATTAAAATTATATAAATTGAAAAGATGAAATCATAAAATGGGCCTTAGAAGGCTAATGGACTGCCTACTTTTTTTTCTTGAATTTTCTTGGGCTTGGGCTTTAGCTTGAGATCTTGTAAATGGACCTTGAACTTTAATTTTGATCCACATGATGTTCTACATCAACTCTGGCTAAATTGAACTCTACCCAGAGTTGAAATCTAAGAAGTCTTCTACTAATTGTGGGGCTAGAGTCTCCAAATCGATAGGGTCAATCATATGCCTTGGTGGCTTATTCTTCTAATGAACTAGAAAACAATGTTGAAGTTTAATGGGTGCTTCCTTGGGTGATAATATAATCAACTTCAAAGAAAAAGGGTTTTACAAGTATGGTGCTATATCTCTATTAAAGAGTTAGACTAAACAAGTGGAAGTTTGTTAATTCCTTCATATGATAAATATCTTCAATATTAATAATTGTATGAATGAGCATATCACAAGAAAATCAAGGTGATAAGCATTAGTTCCAATTTTAAGAATTTTAAATATACCATCTGCATGTAATTTCTTATATTTAGTGGTTTGATAATACTAAAAATGCGAATCAATACATAATCACTTCTTTATATTCTTTCATTGAATGATTATGATTTGCCTTAAGCATAATTTTTCATTACTTATAGTAATTTGCTTTCTTATATCATGGAGGCTTTGAAAATCTTTAGAAATGAGAATGTTGTGTCGAAATACATGAGATGGTAGATTTGCTACATTTATTGGTCATGAGTTTTGACCATAGACTATCTCAAATGGTGATTTTTTTGTAGTTCTAGAAATGGTACTATTATAAGCAAATTTTGAGGTTGGTAAATGTAAATCAATTTCATAAACTTTTACCTACCAAGCATCTAAGCAAATTTCCTAATTTACAATTGACTACATCAATTTGTTCCATCGTTTATGGGTGAAAGGCAAAAAAATTTTAATTTGGTACCTAATAATTTTCATAATATTTTCATAAGATTTTTCAAAAATATGAGACAAACTTAACATCTATGTCAAACAATGGTTAAAGGGAGGCCATGGAGTCGCACTATTTTCTTAAAAATAATTTGACTATATAAGAAGCATCATTTGCTTTTGAACAAGGTAAAAATGAGCCATTTTAGAACTATCCATTACAACAAAATGCTATTATTTCCTCGAGCTATCCTATGTAATCTTAAAATAAAATCTATTGATTGGTCTTCCCAAGACCTATAAAGAACAGTAAGGTAGTGTATTGTCACCATTATTTAATAGTTTTAGTCTATTTTCAAATTAAACATTGAGCCACTATTTTGAACATATCATTTTAATGAAAGATAATAAAATCTATTTTCTAATAAACATATGGTCTTATCCTTTCCAAAATGACCGCTACACCTCTAGCATGTAGCTGATGATATGAAATTTTTTAAGAGAAGATCAAGAATGCATAGTTATTTTACTTTATATAAATATCCATTTGTTATCAAGAATGTTCCTTGTAAAATTTTTGGTTTATCTAGGTGTTCAAGATAAATTAAGTAATCAAGGCACATAATATAATCATCTTTAATTCTATCAAATCACGAGATTCTCAATTCTAAAGAGGAAATCATTAAGTTTACCGGATAAAGCATTAGAAGGTTTATTCTTAATTCTAGGCTTATGCTTTAGAATAGAAGAATAGTCTTGTAAACATTCAACCCATTTTGCATGCCCATGACTTAAATTTCATTGAGTATTAATGAAATTTAAGGCATGATGATCATAATTAAGTATAAATTCTCTATGTAAGAGATAATGTCTCCAAATGCCTTAAGGATTGGATTAAACGATAAAACTCTATGATAAGTGCAATATCATTGTTTGGCTTCATTTGACTTTTCACTAAAGAATGTGATAGGATGATTCTCTTGACTTAAAATTCCACCTATCCCATTTCCTAAAGCATCATGTCACTTCAAAGGCTTTAGAAAAATTAGAAAGCCTAAGGATTGGTGTAGAAGTGATAAGAACTTTAATTTTCTCTAAAGCCTTTTTGCATTAGAGTCCAACAAAATTTATCTAATTTTATTATATTAATAATCGCAACAATGGTACTAAAATTCTTGATAAATCTCGAAAAAAAAGTGGCTAAACCATGAAGCTCTAACATTAGTAAAACTTTTAGGTGATGGCCAATCTAAGATTTCTTTTACTTTAGAAGGATCAGTTTAAGTCCAACAATGGATATAATAAAGCCTAAAAAAGATTACCTTGCAAAAGAAACACTTTTAATTAATGTATAATTTTTCTTGTCTAAGTATTTCAAAGACTTTTGTTGGTGTTGTAGATGCTCATTTTCACTTGAACTAAAAATCGAATATCATCAAAATACACCACAAAAATTTACCTATATATGGTTATGAATAGTATTAATTAATCTTATAAATGTGCTAAGAGAATTTGAATGTCCAAAGGGCATGGCAATCCATTTATAAAGTCCATCGGGTCTTAAAATCCATCTTCCACTCATCTCCTATTCTAATGAATTTGATGATATCCACTTTTAGATCAATATTTGAAAAAAAATTTGCTAGATTAAATCTAACATATCTCTAATCGATGAATAGAAACATATACTTGATAGTAATTTTATTTGTTGCCTTACTATCAACATGTATTGGCCAAGTTTCATTTCTTTGGAGTTAATAAAGGTGGACCGCACAATCTAAGACTCTCTTAAATAAAACCCTTTTTTTAATAATTTCTCAACTTATCTTTTAATCCCAACATGCTCAATAGGGTTCATCCTATAATGAGGAAGATTAGGAAGTTGAGAACTAGTAGAACTTAATAGCATGTTGAATGTCTCTTGAGGAGGTAACTTATCAAGAAGCTCATTGGGTACAATATATTTAAAATCGAAAGAAGGGAAGAGACCACAACAGTATGTGAGTCTCATTAAGTCTATGACTTCTTTTACATGTAATAAATGAAGGAAAAATGGATTAGAAATTTTTTTCGTAAGGCTCCAAAACCTATTATTTCTATCTTTGGGGTGGTCAATGAAGGAAGAATAGATATTTTAAAGTAAAAAATTAGAAATGGTAGTATTTACCCTAATAGTAAGATTTTCTATGATAATTACTTGAAGTTTGGCATTTTCTTCAATAGAGGCTTAGGTTGTAAGGCGAAGTTGTTTTATGTGGTGCTATGAGGGTATTTTTTCTCGACCTTATTGGTAGAAGTTTAATAGTCTTATTATTATGTTTAAAAATATAAGTGTTTTCTACCATAGTGAATAATTCATATCATACAACCAAGGTCATCTTAAGAGAATATGAGCAATGTCCATAGGGAGAACATCACACAAATTTGATTCTCATAGCTTCCTATTTTAATTGGAACTAACATCGACGGTGATGGGAAGAGATGTATGATTTACTTAACTAACATGAAATGGTTCAGGTGAGGTTCAGATTTTGGGTTGGTTTGAGTTAAGGTGTGTGCTAAAATGACAATCATAGCACTACCTCCATCTATAACTAACCTACATCTCTTTATTACATAAAATGTACAAGCTAAAAATGTTCTTTCTCTCCAATCTTTTGCCTCATTTTTTAATACAGAAGACAACTCATCACATTAATGAGGGTCATTAGGTAATTCAATTATTAATTAGATAATGGGGTGTCATTATATACTTCTTCTAGATTATCATCTATTGGATTTTGAACTTCTTCTAAAAAATAGATTTGAGCTTTATTTTACATATGACCCTTTTATGATATTTAAAACATATTACTTCCTTAGTGTTCTAGAGGTCCCTTCAATTAAAGTTTTAGGCAAAAGGATTGGGCTATTTGGATGGGTGGGTCTAACAATAGATCTATGGGATGAAATGGAAGATTCTTGACTTTTAGTTTTAAAGATGGAAGAAGATTTCTTTTGTTGTTCAACCAATAAAGCATAATGAATGCTTCCTCTAAAGATTATGGGTCAAATAATTTAACTTCATTTTAATGTCAATCCTAAGTTCAATAACAAATATATTGGCTAATTGCCAATCATTATTCACATTAATTCTAGAAACTAGATCTTCAAAAGTATTCAAGTATTTAGTTACAAGATGATTACCTTATCTAAAACTTAATAATTGACTATGTAGCTTCTTATCATGATGCCTAGGACATTACTTTACTTAATTTCTTTCATTTCTATCCAAGTGAGGTTTGTCCATCTTAATCTTTGTTCTTTAACTAAAGTATTTGTCTAATAAATTTTAGCATGTCTTATTAATTCATTTTTGCAAAAGTAACCCTTTGGTAATCATCCATTTTATACCAATCAAAATAAGTCATCCATTTGAACTAATCAATCGACAAATTTATTTTGGTCATGTATACCATTATAAGTTGGGGCTTCTACTTTAACTCTTCGAGATGGATCATTAGAGTCTTCTATAGTCTTAAAATAATTTTCTCCCTTCCACCATTTCTAGCAATTGATGGTCTTAAGTGGTTTTCTCATGGTTTGGATATGAATCTTCTTCATCTATCCCTAAGCATCGGTGTATTGGAGGAGTTGATACTCTATTATTTTGTAGATGAGCTATAAGAGTTTGCCTTTATTCTTTAAGTTCTTGCATTTGATTCTTACTTTTTCAAATATTTTTTCAATTTTACTTCACTATCATGGATCTAAAGATCTAAGAATCAATTAATCTAGTCAAATTTTCAACTTCATCTTGAGAGATAGATTTTGGTGCCATGAGATTTTTTTTAAGAAAAAAAAGATATATGAAAAGGGATAAAAAATATGAAATAAAATAAATAAGTATAATATAATTGTGCAATCAAAGTAAGTCTTAGGCTAAGAGAACTTGTGAGGAGGGGGGGTCTCCTTACAGTTTAGGTCTTTAACAAAGTTCTATTTAGCTTATAAAATCACCATGTTTAACACACTTATATTATTATGCATGCAATTATTTTTTAATGCAATGAAAAAAATGCTCAAATTTATCAAGTCTATTTTTTTTTTGAGAAAGCAAGTTATCATTAAGTTAATTAGATAAACTCTAAAATTAACCATAAATAATAACAAAGATAATAAATTAAGAAATTAGATTTTGATTTGCACTAATGGCTAGATTATTTTAGGGTGTACTACCTCACTAAGGTAATCTCTTTTTTTTTTTTTTTGGGGAGAGGGGGCATAAATTTTACAAAATTAAATAAATTGAAAAAATTTATGCTATCATCATAAATTTGCAAGAAATATATATATATATATATATATATATATATATATATATATATATATATATATATATATATATATATATATATATATATATATATATATATATATTACTATAATATGTATTTAAAATATCATATTTAATTAACTTCACAAGTCCAAGAAAACTCACAAGTTTAAAGATAAGTCCACCACTTGAGATGCTCCCTTGTTGAAGCAAACTTTTGACCAATTTCTCCTTCCTTCACTCTAATACCAAATTTGATGAAGGTGGGCATTCTTTTTTTTTAGTGAAATTGAGAGAACTTGGGTATTGGAGGTGAGAAAAGAAGATATGTTGGATAACTAGCATTCCAACCAAGGATTGCTAAGGTTTGGCCACCAAGCTTTGAAACCATAAAATAACTCAAACAATTTGTAATTTCCAAAAGATTGCTTTTCATTGTAGCAAGGGGCTATTTATATCCATTACAAACATCTTTCAAAGAAAAAAGAATTCAAAACATGGAGGGAAAGGGGTGGCCACATTAATGTGAAGCATTAAGTTGTCTTATTATTTTAACTCATCCACCCATTTCAGATGCTATTTTTTATGTGGATTCAACCACTTACTTGTCATGCTTTGAATTTTAAGTTAAAACTTCAAACTTGGAGTTTTAGAAGAAAATTAAAAATTACATAAATAGAAAAGATGAAATCATAAAATGGGTCTTAGTAAGCTAATGAGCTGTTCATCTTCTTTCTTCAATTTTCTTGGGCTTTAGCTTGAGATCTTGTAAATGGACCTTGAGTTCTAATTTCTAGATCAGATGATGTCCTACATCATGAACTTAGAATTCTATACATGTAATGTATTTCACTTAAATGATTATGAATGCATATACTTTAGGTAGAAAAGAGATATTTTTGTTCTTTATTAAACACACACACACATGTATTAAAGATTTAAGCAAGTACATGCCATTAATTAGACTAGAAAGGGAGATAATATAAGACCTCTTTGGGGCTACTTAAAGCCAATGATTCTTGGGATGTCCAAATGATTGACTTGTTATCTTAAATACATATGAATGTATACAACTATGAGAAAGAGAATCATGCAAAAGATTTTATGTTAATAAATTTATTTATTCTTGCAAAGTAAAGTTCTATCCAAATTTTAGTATTTGTACACATAAGAATGAAATCAAGTATGTACGCAGCATTATTAACTAGGAAGTGAAGTAATTTAAGACCTCCATGGGGCTACTTAAAGCCTTGTATTCTAGGATGTGACTTTATACGCATTAACATTCAAACATATGTAAACATACACATGAATCATAAAGATAAAATAATACTTCAATATGATTAATTCATAAACAAATATAAATCATATAGAATATACATAGTTAACATCAATTCAAATTTTCATTTATAATTTTGAAAATAATTTAAATTTATTAGTGATAATAGCCACACACATGAAATTTACTCATAATTAAATTCAATAGATTCTTTTTTTTTTAAACATGAATGGATGATATGAAATGATGTACAAAATTTATGATGATTGAAAATGAAATAATCAAACACTTCCATATAATCCATTCAACTACATTAATTCCAAGGACAATCATATTAAATAAAATCATTTAAGGTTAACCTTAAGCTTCGTAAGAATTTGATTTTATTTTGAATTATTAAACTTAGAGAAGAGAAAAATATTTATTTTTTGCCTCATCCCACATTAGTGACATAATATATTTAAGGAAATTAAATTAAGTAGCTTTATGGATTGGTTAAGTTGAAATCCTTAAGCAAATAATTTATTATCCTTTCAAGCCTCTTTAATTCAATTAAGAATTTAATAATGAGCCACCAATGATATGAAAATGAGAAATTTAAATAGCAATGCACTTAGGGACTTAATATATTGAGGCTCATTAATCGTTAATTAGATTAAAGAATAATCTAATTAAGTACTCATATGATTTTCCCACACCCATGGGTTAACCATAATTTCCTTAGGGTCAATATGCTATTGAACACATAAAGAGGAACCCATCAATTAAATTTGAGTTATCTTATCTAATTACCAGTTTAATTTGACTTCATTTCACCATTCATTACTTAATTAAGTTTTAATTAATCCATGCATTAATTAGCTCTTAAATGAAATGGATTTAAGGAAATAATTAAGAAAGAGGTCCCAATCATTCCACATCATTTCATTGTTAACAGGATTAATCAAATTTAATAAATTAATTTTTTACTACTTGACATTTTTAATAATTATTAAATCATTTAATGAGGGTAATTAAGGTTTAAATTTCAAATTCCCCAATTACCCAGCCAATAAATCTCAAACAAATTATGGGAGGTAGAGGACATCCCAAGGAATCAATACATTTAATTTATCAATTAGCCAAATAATTAAGGCTTAATTAAGGTAATTAAAAAAATTTCAAACCCTAATTAAGCACTATTCACTCTTCAAACACTAAGGGATTTAATTTTATTAAATTCTTCTATTTACCCTTTCTAAAAATGGTTTACTCATATTTTATAATTGTTCTACAATAAGTAATGAATTTTGAAGTTTTGATCAATTAATGGCATTTTAAAGCTTAATCAACCCCTAATTCCATTAGTACCACGTGAGAGTGATGTGTATAGTTTTCTATGGCGTCATGAGATAGGCCACTTAAATTGTCCACGGCGATGCTAACATTTGTAGATGCACTTTCATCCATGCCATCTAATCTTAGATCGAAACAGGAATTAATCCTTAGATCTTGATGGATTAAATCAAATAAAACTAATAGATTAATCATGGCCGCCCATTCTAATCATGCGAGATGAAGGTCCTTCATCCATCGAAAGCGGAAGACGAAACCGCTCGCCCTTCTCTATTTGATATGTGTTTTGGAGCTCATGAAGCATTGGGATGGACTCCAAAATGTTCAAAGAGATCTAAGGGGATCCTACAATGAAAATCATATGAAATCAAAATTTTTTTAACAAAACACCAACACATAAGAGGATTTCTACTATTTGCCAAAAAATTACCTCGTAGAGCTCAAGACCGGTGGTCTAATGACATAGGTAGCTTTGTCTTGAAGAGATGAAGCCCCATTGAGAAGCTCGTGAGTTGCCTCCCGCTGGTGGCTGTGGAAACACTATCGCAATAGTTGTTAGAGTTGGTCTAGAGTGATCTTTGGTGCTCAAATTGGTCCGGAATCAATTCATTTTGACTTGAGCTTGGGAAGGTGTGAGATAAGTTAATTGAAGTTTGGTGAGGTTGGATGAACAAAGGGCTCAATTCAGCTTTGGTCTTGGTGAGGGGAGCTTAAGGGAGATCGAGGACTAGGGATGCTCCCAATCACTCATTGAAGCTCTGGTGGTTTGAATTGGATGGGGAGGACTTTTCTTTACCATCCTCCCTAATTGATCCAATGGTTTGGATCAATCAACTTTGGTATGTCCGTTAGGTGGTCGAGATGAGTGATGGTAGGTGGAGAGTCTTGAATGGGAGGAATAACATGAGGTGGTGTGTATCTCCTCCCAAGGGTTCCAATGGGAAGGCTTGGGTTAGCTCACCTCCATGTGACCCTTGATTGACCTAATCAACTTTGGGTCATGTGAGCTGATCCACGTGTCCAAAATGTGCTAAAGGTGGTCGCTAAGGGTTAGGGTATGACAATCCAAATATGAATTTTGTCTCATTTGGATGGGTTTGTCCAATGGGTTTTACTTAATTTAGGCCAAACATGGGTTGGGTTCATTTTGGTTGACCCAAGGATGGTCATAGTTTGGTTGGATTTGGACTTGGTTTGGATTATCAATTTAACCCATATAGGTCAAAATGGGTTCAAATGAAGTTGACCAATTGGTCGATTGGCTCAAATTGATGGTTTGGTTAAGTTCAAATGATCATTTAGGTATTAGTTCATTGGTTTAATTTGAGTTATATTTTATTTTGGCTCATATGACTTCATATGGGTCAACTTAAGTTGACCAATTTGGTCAAATTGGCCAAATAGCTAGTGGAAGGTTGGTTTAGCTTGACCAATTTGGTCAAATTGGCCAAATAGGCTTGGAAGGTTTAGGCTCAAATGGTGATTTGAGAATGATTGTAAGTGTTGATTTGAATTGATTTGAATTTGAGAATGATTTAGCTCAATTTGACCTTTAGGTCAATTTGGGCTAAATGGGTCAATTAGGTTGGTTTGATCAAATTGAGTTCAATTAAAGGTTGGATCATGTTCAACAATCAATTTGTAATGGATTTAAGTCATTAGTTTCAATCAATTTTATTTAGATTGATTTGGCCCAATTTGGTCCTTTAGGTCAAATAACATGGGTCAAGAGCCTAAGTTGGCTTGGTTTGGTTCAATTGATGGTTGATTTCTATTGATAAATTTGTGGTTGCTGGGAATCATTACTTTCAATTGATTTGAATTGGAGTAAGATTTGGTCAATTTATTCATTTAAGCTAATTAGATCAACATGGGTCAAGTGATCAAATTAGCTTGGTTTGGCCCAATTGATTGTAATTAATCAATCAAGGATGATCAATAATCATTGTAGAAGGTATTGAATATGTTAGTTCAATCCAATTTGGGTTGGATTGAATTTTGGATCAAATGGGTCAATTTAGTTGGATTATGTTGAATTGGGTTGAATTGAGTTTAGTGATTGTCTGTGATTGATTGATAGCTTTGATTGCAAATTGATTTGGATTTAGTTGATTTTGCTCATGTAGGCCCTTTAGGTCAAAATGAGCTAGGTTGGGTTAATTTGGTTTGTATTGGTTCAATTGATTTGATTGTAGGTATTGGAAGGGTTTGACATGGAGATTTGGATACTTGGAGTTCTTTTATGAAGGTTGATTGGACTTGGTTCAATTGAATAGGTTTTGATCCATAGGATGATGGTGGAATTGGTTTAAGTTTAGGGATAAGTTAATTTGGCTTGAAGCTTGATGCAAAATGAAATCCGATTAAGTATGGTTGTGAGGCTTGGGATTTGGTTTTGGATAAGTGAATAAGCATGGGTTTTAGTTTAGGCCATAGAATAGCTAGAACTTATTTACCCTGTGGTATGACCAGCTAGGGGTATTCTTTCTTAAGTCTCTAGGCTTGGGTTTAGTGTTCCCACAATCACTAGAAGTGTCTTATGACTAGTGAAATCCTAGAAGACTCTTAAGTCTAAGGAAAGATGAGTCAATCCTCACTCCAAAAGTGAGGTCAATAATCACTATGTGATTTACTCCTAACACTAGAGGGATAAAATACCACTTAAGACTTAGTCCCAACCTTATTATTCTAAAGATTTTCTTTTTAATTCTTACAAAGGATGCCACTTAAGGACATAGTCCTAACTAGCAATAGTTAGAAAGGATTCCATTAGAGGTCTTAGTCAACTAACCTCCATTGGTTTAAACTAGAGAAAAGTTCCACTAGAGGTGTTGACCTCATTTTTGGAAGAGGTTAACATCATTTTGAAATTAGTAATAGGACACCTAGCCTAGATTGGGAGCCTCCTAAGCAATTAAGACACTATACTTAGTAACCTAGAGTATCTTCCTTGGATCTAATCTAACAATAGGTAGATTGAACCCAAATTATAAACTTGGATTAAATCAAAATAACTCTAAATAAATGAAAATGAATTTAAATTAAATAAATTTAATGAATCAAAATCCAAATTAAAGTCAAATCTAGTCAACCTTTTGACAAAGATTTGACTTATGCTCCCACCAAATAAAAGGTTAACCCACCAAAATTTAATCAAATGAAGTCATTCTAAATGATCTAAATGATAAAATAAACATGTTTAATTATAAATCAAAAAAAATTTAAATTTATTTAGGCCTTACTTAATTACTTAGTCTAAATGGGCCTAACTGAGCCCTATTAGTTCAAACTTAAATCAAATTGAAATCAACTCAATTTGATTGCTCAAAATCATTTGGAATTTATTATGAAACATAATTCAACCAATCATTGAGTATAATTTGATCAAATCATTTGACTCAAATGAACCCAAACTTAACCCATTAAACATAATTTGGGTAAAATGGGTCAAAATTGAAATTAACCTCAAATGAGTTGAAGTAAATTATTCTAAATCACTCCATATATATAATCAAGCATGATTGGAGTCCAAACATAATTCAAATAAATTAAATGGGTCATTTAAACACAATTGACTTCAAGATTAACCCATTTAAGCCTAAATGGGTTAAGTTAAAGTAAAATGAAATCCAAAATTTAGAACTTAAAGGCATTAATCAAATTAAAACTTGATAAATCATTAACTAAACTTAATTGAACTTAAAATGAATTAAATCAAAATAAATACAATCAAAACACTTTGAATCCAAATGGAATGAATTGGATTCAAACCTTCAATCCAACAAAATGGATTTGGATTCAACTTTGAACTCATATTGAGCTTGATTTGGGCAGCAAAATACTAGGCTAAGGCTTGTAGTGGTGTTGCCAAAAGCCATAAAATAAAAAAGTCAAAGTGAGATGATTTGTATTATACCAAGAAAAGACGCTTTATGGATTTTCCTCCCCATCATCTAAACCCCTTGGATTTTAACTAATCACCTTGACCACATCTTGGAGGATGTTTCCAAGGGTTGAAATAAAGTGCTAGCCCATTAGCAAAGAAAGACTTGGGTTTCTTCCATGAGGGAGTAAGGAAGAAGAGCAAGAGAGATGATCTCCCATGGAGGTCTCTCTCAAAGGAAGGAAGGGAGGAAATGACTTCTTCCTCTAAACCCTTCATCAAAAACACACGATAATGCCAAGAGGGTTGAGATAACATGTTTACTCCTTAATGATGCATTTGATAATCCAAATAAGAAATGCTTAAATTTCTATGTGGTGTCATAAATGTTTTCCACAAGGGGACCTAGTCTAATCTAATTGTACTACAAAAATAAAATACCATTAGGGCTTTAATTGTAACCTCTTTGTAAATGAAGGTTTTCTTTTTTGATTCATAGAAATGTTGCCATTGGGAGACTTAATCCAAACCGATGGTAGGTAGTTGGAAAGGATGTCATTTGGGGACCTAGTCCTAACTTAAATATGTAGGTTTAAAGTAGAGAAGGATGTCATTGGGGATGTAATCCTAATCTAGATATACTAGAGAGATATTATAACATTAAGGGACTTATTTCTAATCTTATCATACTAAAGTTTTTCTTTTTTATTTTTATTTCCTAGATAGGATGCAGGGACTTAATCTTTAGTAGTAGTAGTTAGAAAGGATGCTACTAGGTGACTTAGTCTTAACTACACAAGTTTAAACTAGGGAAGGATGACACTTTTAGACTTATTCCTAATTTAGCTATACAAGAGGGATAGATTTCCACAAGGGATTTAATCTTAACCTCATCATATTGAAGGGTTTCTTTTTTAGTGTGTTTTCCCTAGATAAGATTTAATCAAGAGACTTAGTATTCATTAATAAGAGAGTTATATTGATAGGAAATTTTCAATTAATTCTTACAATAAAGAAGTTAATTCTTTTAAAAGGAAGATGCCCTAATTCGTTGTTCCATTCCAAGAATTTTGAACTTAGCCATGGTTAAAGATTAACACAAGTGTATCATGAAAAAATAAGTTCTTTTTTTTCTTAAAACCTTTATCCAAATATAGTCATGTGCAATACTTCTTCAATAACATCCATTAAAACAAAGCATAGGATATTCACCATTACAATGAATTAGTTAGTAGGGACCACCTTGATAAACATTTTGTACCATAGACAACCATTCCTAAGTTAGTTTAAACTTGTTCCACACTTTTTAGTGTGCAAGATCAACATTTAAAGAACTAATACCAAGTTACATACTTGGAAGATTCAAGGATGGACCAACATATTATTTGTTTGAACCATTTTGATTGGAAGAGATCAAGATTTATTTAAGTTTATAAGAATTTATGCTCAAGAATTTCAAGCTCTTTTAGTAAGAGTTGGGCATTTTGTTCCATTATGATTTGAATATAGATAGATTCTTAAAGAGGAAAATTACATTTCTAGGAAGAATGGCATCTCCTTAAACTAAACCAAAAGGTGTAGATTAAGTTGGTGTCCTATGATTGATTTGATAAGCCATAAGGCTTCAACTAACCTCTCATGCCATTGGCATTTATTCTCATCAACAATTTTCTTTAAAATTCATATGTGCATTTTGAATGCTTCAATCCACTCCAAGGATAATGGATGGTTTAATACTTCCAATCAATATTATATTTTCCAACAAAATTATATGTTTTATTGACTAAAATAGGGAAATTATTAGATATAATTTGATGGGGTACACCAAATCAATATATAACATGCTTTTAAAAGAAGTAATACATGGTGTGCCTTTTCTTCTCATAATAAGATTACATCAGCCCATTTTAAGATTTAGTTAATTGTAGCCAACATGAAACCCTTAGTAGATGGAGGATCAATGAGCCTTATGATGTCTATGCCCTAACATAGCCAAGAGAATCACGAACACATTAAGTTGTTGGTATAAGTTGACACTATATACTTGATATAAATGATGTGCAACTTCTAAGCAATGTTGATCATCATTGATCAATAATATTCAAGTCTTCTATTTTTTTATTTTCAATTTAAGTTTGAATTGATCAGGATCACACAATTTGACATGTTTCTCAATCATAATCTTTTAACCTTCATCATTATTTAATCAATGCATCATATTTGATCAAGTAACTATCAATACAACACATTATTGATTAAAGTAGATGGTGATGACCGCTAATTATCAAATTTGCTAAAGATTTGCCTGTTGGGAGTCTTCCCTCATGTAAGTACATTATGAATGGTTGATTCTAATTAGTCTCTTTAGGATTTTCTGTGGGAAATTATCCTATCAATTTTAGTTTTATTAATGTCCTTTAAATCTATAAGAGATAGAACTCGATAATTTTGAACTTCTATAGTAATTGTCTCTTCTCTCGATAAGCAATCTCTTTTGTGAGCTTTTCTAAAGCATTTATTATGGAATTAATTCTACATGGGACCTATACAAACTCACAATTAAGATCTTTTCAATAAACTTCATAGTGTATTTATAATTGTTATGAAGTTTTGGATTTAAAACTTTGTAGATTTGTCTTATTTGATTGATCAATACTTGGGAGTGGATTTTGCTTTTCTTGAGATAATAAAATTCAATCCTTTGCCATTTTTTTTGAAGACGTGCACCATTAAAATAAAAAAGAATGAGGTGGCATCATTCTTTTCTATAAACTCATGATTTGTTCATTAGAAAGATCATCATTTAGTGGAGAGCTTTTAGAAGTGGATGTGATGCTAAAAAGTAAATGACAACATGACCCTTCATAGCACGAAAGGAATGAAAGTTATCTTAAACTATTGTAGAATCATAAACTGATTGAGCTAGAATCTAGACAACATTGTATATATATTACAATGGATTGATTCATATAACTTTAAATTATTTTATGAGAGAGCATAAAATGTCTTCATTTCAAGGAAATAAAAATAAAGGCCAAATAGTGCTTCTTGATTGAGAGATATTTTATTTTGTTGGTAAAAGTATACAACTTAAGTAGTATCATTCTCTTTGCCTTTCTTATTAACTTGAGTCAACAAGGCACCAAGAGATTTCTAATGTTGTAGTGTATAAGATTTTTTTTTTTAAGAATGAGGACAACTAGGATGGATGGATTTATTAGATATTTCTTTAGATATTCAAAAGCACAATTTATCATTTCTCATAATGAAAATTTATATCTTTTTATTTAAGATAGTAAAGGGTTTACATCTTATTAATAAGTTTGAAATAAATCTTCTAAGATAAGATAACATCGCTTAAAAAAATCTCAATTTGGTGAGACTTTGGGAGGTGGCATTTCAAGGATAAATTTAATCTTTTAGGGATCAATTTTAATTTCTTTATGTCTTTGTATGTCTTACTTATGACCAAAAATTTGACCTAAATGTATCCATGCAAAATTAAACCTATCCAAACCAAATTATCCCAATTCAAAGCCTCATAACAACTTCAAGTACACAATTGAACATATCTCATGCTTAATTACAACTTAATTTTGGCAATTAGTTTACTTGAACCAAATAGGCCTAAGTGAATCGCATTGAACCAAAACTTGATGTAAACAAAATTGAACCCAATAGACACATATAATCAATCTCAAAATGATTATTGAACACAAATTAATAATCAATTGAACCAAATTTGGTCAATTTGACCAATTGACCTAACCTAGCCCAATTTTACCTAAAGAACTAAATTAAGCCAAAACTCAATCAAATCCAAGTTGAATCAAACGCGATGCTTACAATCATTCTCACATTAATTATAAAACACATCCTAGCAATCATTTGAGTTCAATTTTGCTAATTTGGCCAATTTGGCCAAGTTGACTCACTAACCTAAATGAACCTAAAGAGCCAAATTGAGTCAAATCATAGACTAAATTTGATCAAACCAATCACTCCAATATATTTTAGAATAACATTGGTACATGACTCAATGGTCCCTTGGGACTAATTTCAATTGGTTAACTTGACCCAATTGACCTACATGAAAAATAAGGTCAAGCCCAACCAAATTTGGCATGACTCATCATTAGACCCTCCACACTACCCAAGTGGACCTAACCCAAGGAGAATTTGGTCTAAATCAAGTGAACTAAGGATTCCAAATAGAATAAAATCTCAAAATAACTAAGTATAATCCTTGCCTTTCACTTTGACAACACCCTTAGCTTCCCTTAAGCTTACCCATACTAACCAAGACTAACCCAAGGCTATTTGTTCTAGCCATTAACCAAGGTGAAGCCACCAACCATGGGTTGTTTGACATCAAGCCACCAAACTCCTCTAGCCACACAAGGGAATTTAGCTCATCAATCCTAGCCTATTTCCATCCCTCCATTGCTTGGCAAAGTGTCCAAGCATAAACCACCATATATTGTAGTCCACATACAAAGAGATATACACTTTAATCCAAACTCTCATTTCACATACACACCTTCACAACACTCATAGAGTTAGTTCCCTAAAATTATAGACCCTTTTTTAAATCACATATCCAATGATATTAAGCTCCTCTTCAACCCAACACCTCAAGCACCACCCCTTACCAAACTCCATTCAATCCTCTAATTGAATTTCCCCATACCTTCACACGCCCCAAGATTAAAAAAAATAAATGAGTCCCATTCTATTTAACCACTAGAATTCAAAGTGAGACCAAGCTCCAAAAAAAGTGAGTGCATTATTCTAGATGACAATTGGCATGGAGGCAAGAAGCCATCTTCATAGTAGGGCTTTTTCTCTTCAAGATGAAGCTACCTCAATCATTAGAACCAATTAGTCTTTAACTCAAGAGGTAACATTCTCAAACTTTTGGCAACACACTAGGTGTGTGTGATTTTGTGTTTGAGGTTAATCAAGCCATAAGAACCCTTGAATTCTCTTCATTGATCCTAATGGAGTTGATTTGTAGTGAAATAAAGCTCTAATTAGTTCAAATCAATTAGAGAGGTTGATGATCTCCATCTTGATGGAGCTTGATGATGAATCACTAGACATTCATTTTGCATGATTAAAATGGATGGTTGTAATTATTCATATTAAATTTATTTAATTTAATCATGAGTGTAATTTTGATCTCAATGATTTGATCTTCGAGAAAACAACCTAGAAAGAAACCATGCCGACCGAAGTTAGCGAGGGGATGATTTAAATAATTAATCTCATGACACAATGCATAAAGTGTGATTGACTTGTCACTATGTAGAAATATTTATTTTATTTAGAATGATAAAAAAATTTATAAAATTATAATTAATTAAAAATCTAAAAAATTAAATAAGGGCTCTTCAAAATCATTGAATAGGGGTGAATTTAAGAAAAATAGAAATCCCAATTAGTTCCCATTAAATTAGAGGAATTGGGTTTATCTGAAATGGATAATTTTTTAATTTATCCCAATATATTTGTCCAAATGTTTAAAATTTTGAGGGATTATCCCTTATGATGTTCTCTATCCTTAGAAAATTTTCTATGTTGTTTAGTAGATTAGGTGATCTTGGTTTTGCATGCTTAATGTTGTAATCAATCTAATTATTAAAATTAAAAATTATGAAAAATTTAAAGTGGGTGTTTTGGTATTCAAGAACTCTTACTTAACATCATGCCACTAAGAGAAAATGATTTAGACCTCTAGTATAACCAAATTCCTAAGTTCACACCATTTATATTTATGCATGTTCTATAAATTTGTTTCCATAATTTTTGGGCATATATTTTATGACTTATTAAATTTTTAGGGTCTTTTAGGCTTAATTATCTTTAATAATTAAAATATAATTAAATAATTAAAATTATGTGTTTAACTTCTAAACTATGTATTGAACAATGAGGATTATAAGAGAATATTAGAGTGTCTAATCTTCTCAAATTATGCCTAGATCACTTTAATTCAAATGCCTTAAGCAAAATTGCTTAATTAGGTTTAAGTGATGTTATATAATCATGAGATTAGCCATGGAATGAATGGCTTAAGTAGATAGCTTTGTGACATTCACTTATTTCCTTCATTAACTTAAAATTATATGTTTGATCAACATTCATTTGCATTTATTTTTAAAATTTCTAAATGATTAAGCTTGTGTTTATAATTATAGATGTTTAACATAGTAAATCTCATATATATATATATATATATATATATATATATATATATATATATATATATATATATATATATATATATATATATATATATATATATATATATATATATATATATATATATATATATATATATAATCATATATATACATATATATATATTCATGGATCAAGGTTATTGCCAAGGAGATTAAGGATTAATTATCCCAAGTATCAATTTAAAGGAAATCATATCAAATTAGTTCTAAAATTATATTTATTAATATCTATGTTACTAATTTTAACATATATGCATATATATATAGCATATATATATATTATATGAGATTGAGACTGGTCTCAAGGAGGTTTTGATCTAACAATTTTGGTTTAATAATGTGTTGACCTCACTTTTGGAGTGAGGATTCAATCCCATCTTACATCTAGGAGTCTTCTAGACACTAAGACTTTCTTAGTCATAATACACTTCTAGCGGGTGAACACTTAACCCAAACCTAGAGCTTATAGGACTTAGAGACTATGTCAAAGACCTTAGGAAGCTACCCATCCTATGGACTAACCAAACTTATGCACATCCTTAGCCAAAACCAAACCTTAAATCAATTCAACCAATCCAAATTGAATTCCAATTTATATCTAAACTCCAAGCCAAATGGTTAAAACCATAATCTAAGTCCATCTAATCCCTTAAGCCAACCCTATGGACTTAACCAAAATTCCTTCAACCAAATCAAGCCCAATTTATTTTCACAAAAGCACTCCAACTATTCAAACCCTCTTTCTAAACTCTACAATCAAGCCAATCAAACCCATTGTCCAAAATCAATTAACCCAAGTTAGCTATTTGAACCCAAAATGTCAAGTGAGCCAAAATCAAATTTAAACCAAATCAATTACAATCAAAATCACCAATCAACCGGCCAATTATCAAACTCGATCAAACTTAATTCAACCCAAAACTAATTCAATTGGTCCATTTGGCTCACTTGACCCAAAGTGACCTAAAGGACACATTTGAACCAAACATCAATCCAACCCAAATTGGATTGAACCAAACCATCAACCTCCTATTTTGATTATTAATCATCCTTGATTGATCAATTAGGTCAAGCAATTCAATTTGGCCATTTGATCAAGTTGACCCAATTACATACATAAGCTAAATTGAACTAAAACCCATTCCACAAAGAATTTATTGCAACCAATTTTCAAATCAACCCAAAATTGATCTTTGAACATGACTTTACCAACAATTGAGCCAAACCAAGTCCGGTTGGCCTCTGACCCAAGTTGACCCAATTTGACCTAAAAGATAAATTAGGCCAAATCAAGTTCTATTCCAAATTGATTGCAACCAATGACTCAAATTCACTTTAAATTGATTATTGAACATGATCAAACCCTTGGTTGAACCCAATTTGACGATTTAGCCCAAATTGACCTAAAGGGTCAAATTGGCCTAAATCATTACAAAATCTAAATTAATTGAAATCAAAATCTACAATCATCTTCAAATTATCAATTGAACCTAAACCAACACCTAACCCAAGCCAATTTGGACAATTTGACCAAACCGATCAACTTAACCCATTTTGAACCATATGAACCCATATAAGCCAAATTCAAATCTACTCATCAAATCAAACCAATTGAACCTAGACATCCCAAATCATCATTTGAACTTGACCCAAGCTTTGGTTTGACCAATTTGACCAATTGGTCAACCTAACCCTATAGCCCAATTTGACCTACATGGGTCAAATTGAGCCTAACTCAAACTTAGCCCAAACCCATTCAAACTTGGCATGACCCATCCTTGGGTCACCATAGTCAGTCAGCCCAAATCCAACCCAAACCAAACCTAAAATAACCCATTACCCATTGGGTAAAATCCTTCCAAATGGGACAAAAACATTCTTGGATGATCAAACCCACTCTACCAATAGTAGACCTAAGCTCCAAATGGACAGGACCACTAGCTCACTAACTCAAAGCTGATTGGTGGGTCATGAGCCAAAATAGGTGAGCTAACCCACTTCTTCCCATTGGCACACATAAGAAACCAAGGATAGCCACTCACTAGCCATCCTCACTCCCCTCATGCAAATTGAGCCACCTCATTTCAAACCATCCACTACACATCGGTGGGATGATTGCCAAATGTAGATGAAATTTAAGTCATCTAATTTTGAGTGTGGTATACTCCCTCATTCCATTCAAAATGATGAGAGCATCCTCAGCTTTAGCGACTCAAACTTAATGAGTGCATTCAGTTGAGCCTCCCCATCACGAAAATGCTAAGCCAAAATAGGATAGAGCCAATCTCTATCCAACCTCCTCCAAACTTTATTTTTCAAATTAACTTTACCCTACATCAAGCTTGAGCAGGAGAAACAAATCAATTTGATCGATTGACACTGAGACCACTCAAGCCAAACTCAGTGAGGATTTTGATAGCGTTTGATCCATAGAGCCTGATGTGGCAAAACATGAGCTTCTCAATAGGGCTTTGTTCTTCAAGATGAAGCTACCGGTCAGTTAACCATCGGTAAGCCGAGAGGAAATTCAAAACATTAAAATTTTCATTTTTTTTGGTTTGACCTTTGTGAAAGAAATGGTGATTTCATGTGATTTACCATTATCCTTTATATTTCTTGCAGCTTTTGAGTCAATCGATCCTCCATGAGCTCGTGAGCTCAGATCGGCGAGGAGGTGGCTGTCCATCTTCCATCGCTTGGATGAATGATCATCCGCATCCATTCCATGATTGGAACTACACTTGATTTAATCTACTAGTTTCACTTGGTTTAATCTTATAAGAACCGCAGATTAATCTCCACCATCGGATGGTAGGGATGAAAGTGCCTCCACCACATCATCACTCGTCGAACCATTTAAGTGGGCAATCACGACTACATGTGAAAGTATGTCGCCATCCATAACGCAATGGGATTATGGGTTAATTAGGCTTAATAATGTATTTTAATTTGTTGAAACTTCTTAAATCATAACTAACTAAAAAGTAAAAATACAAATAAATACATTTTGGAAAGGTTAAATAGAGGAGGATTTAATAAAAATAATTTCATTTGATTTTGAGTAGTGATTAAGGCTTAATTAAAGTTTGAATATTTTTTAATTAGCTTAATTAAGCTTGGGCAATTAATTCCAAACTTAGCATGCTGATTTAATGGGATGACCTCCTCCCATGATTTTATTAGGATTTATTGGCTATAAAATTGAAATTGAAAATTCAAACCCTAATTGTTCTTTTAATTTTAATGATTAATTAAAGTTCTAAATAGTAAAAAATTAATTTAAAGTTCATTAATAATTAATAATGAGAGATGAGGGTGAGTGATTGGGACCTCTCTCTAATTACTTTTCTCAATTCATCATTAAGAGAGTTGATTAATACATGGTTTAATTAAGGAATTAATTAATTAATGGCCAAATCAAATCAAATTAAATTGCTAATCCCTTTATATAATCAACATTTAAATTAATGGTTCCTCTTTATGTATTCAATAACATAAAGGCCCTTAAGGAAATTATGATTAACCCATAAGTGTGAGAAAGTCATAAGAGTACTTAATTAGATTCTTTAACTTAATTAATCTCTAATCATGAGCCAATTGCATTAAGCCTTTAGGAGCATTGCACTTTTATTTTCTCTCATATTCATATCATTTGTGGCTCATTATTAAATGATTAATTAAAATAAAAAGCATAGGAAAGAAAATGTATTGCTTAATGATTTTTAAAATTAAATCATAAAATTTACTTAATTATCTTTCCTTAACATATTAAATTACCAACATGGGATGGAAAAATAGCAAATGATCTCCATCTTTAAGTTCAATCAAAATCCAAAATAAAATTAATAAGAAGCTTTGGCTTTCTTTAAATGATTTTATTTAGTATGATTGTCCTTAGGAATTAGAGTTGGTATGAATCATGTGGAGAGCTATTCCTCTTCAATCATTTTAAATATTGTATGCCATGTGATCCCATGCATTCATTTCAAAATCAAATAATCAAATGAATTTACTTATGTAAAATTGCATGTGTTGACTTAATCTTATTATATATGTTATCACTAATAAATTCAAAATTATTTTCCAAAAGTTATAAATTAATAATCAATGATATTAGCTATGAATATAGAAATAAAACTTGCATGTGTTTTAGCTTAATCATTTGAAGTTTGGCTTTCTTCCTACATTCATGTATGAATTTACATGTGTTTGAATGATAATAATATATAGGCTAAACATCCCAAGAATACAAGGGTTTAAGTAACCCCAAGGAGGTCATTTGATTACCTCACTTCCTTAGTTTAACAATGGGACATGTTTGATTTTATTCCTATGTATCTTTGTAATAAAATTTGATAAAGCTTTATGCTTCACATGAACAAATAATTCAATCAAATAAAATATAATATTTTGCATGATTTTCATTCTTCTAATCATGTATACATTCATATGTATTTAAGATAACAAGTATATAGTCTGGACATCCGAATATAAGGCTTTAAGTAGCCCCAAGGAGGTCATTTGATTATCTCACTTCTTTGATTTAAATAATGGCATGTATTTGCTTACATCTTTTATATATGTGTATGTGTGTTTGATTAAAGAATGAAAATCTTATTTCTTCTAAAAATATATGCATCCATAATCACCTAAGCATATCAAATGTATTGCATGTATAAGGTAGTGCTTCTTTTCTTAAGTTCTTATATCAATTTACATATGTTTAAATGATAATAAATATATAGTGGACATCGAGAATATAAGTTTTTAGATAGCCTTAAGGAGGTCATTTGATTACCTCACTTCTAGTTTAGTAATGGCACATACTTATTTAATTTCATTCTTATGCATATTTGTATTAGAATTTGGATAGAGCTTTAATTTACATGTATAAATAATTCAATCAAGTAAAAATATAATTTCCAAATGTATGCATCCATGATCATTCAAGTGTGCCAAAATATATATTGTGTATAGGTATACCATGTGTTAAATCATATGTTATGGGTGATGGAAGAGAATGGTTCAACATATTCTATGATGATAATTCAACCACATTGATCTTAAGATGTCTTTCATGTTGAATAAGATTCTTTAAGAATAACCTAAACTTAGGATTAATAAAATATTTAAGAAATCATTCACTAAAAGAAACTAAATCATGAAAATATACCTTTAGAAAACAACCAAGGTAGGGAAGGAGGTTAAGCCTCTTTCTTCTCTTTATAATACTTAGATGATAAGTGTAAATCAAATGAAACCAAAATAAAATACAAATCAAAGTTTGCAAGTCATTTTAACAACTTAAAGTGAAATCACCTATCATGTTAAATTGAATAATTCCAAACTTCAAATAATCATAACTTAAAAGTCTAGTTGAGACAAAACCATACTAAGCCTAAGCACACACATTAGAATGCTAAGTCACCACTTCTAGCCTTGGGTTGGGGATGTAAGGTGTTGTGTTTTGTTTTATAATGTAATGTTTTAGGCGGATATTAGGAATGTGGATTGTAGCTGGATGTTAGGCTTGATAGCCTAATCTTCTTTTTTTTTATAAGGGTTGTGCTTAAGGGGCTACCTAAAATAATTATAAATGTTATCTTTGTTGCTTATGCCCCTAAGCATAATCCACATTAGGATAGGTGGGCTGTTACCCATGTGCTGGTGCTAAGTCCAAATTATGAAATATAACTACTTGGGTTTGTATGTATGTTTAGCTAACCTCTATTTTGCAGTGTAGTTAGATTTACTTTCCATAAAATATAATTTATAATAAGATTTAGGATTAGTGCTATAGGGATTAAGATGAGCGGCTACAAGGCTTAGTCTTGAGGTGCCCTGTGATGCCTTGGAGCAAATCAAATCAAAGGAAAGAGAAGAAGAAATGAAGAATAAAGGATAGCATAATTTAATTTTAATTGTAATGTTATTTTGTAATTCGGGTTGTATGAGGGTAGAGCTTGGCTACCAACATTTTTTCTTTTGAGGTGTATGCATGCACTAACCTTTTATTCTTTTTTACGTTTATAAAATGATTGTTGTTATGTTTAACTTGCATATTAGAATTGCATCTTTTTTTTAATTTCTTATGATTTATGTTTAAATGTGTGGCCTCGATGCAATAGGCTCTTAGGATAAAATAAAATTTTCTACCCAAATTAACAACTCATAACTAAAATTTAAAATAACTCATAACCTCACTCTAAAGCTTAAGATGTAATCAAGATAACAAAAATATTTAGAAAACCTTTAGTTGTATATTGTGTATCTAACATCATGCATATCATATTATTAAATCACTCTTGAAAAAATGAGGCCTCCATTTTAGCACTTTAGGGACCCTGGCCTATGAGTAACCCCTTATAATGGAGCTTCACCCTCTTTCTCCTTTGATTTTGTCAATAACCAAATTTGATCATGCATTTAGACATAAATATCCCAAGCCTTTGTCCAAATGAATGTGTCAAAATAATATAAAATTTGAAAAGATGTTGCATTTTAAACTAAGTCTTATGCTCATACCAAACATGATCTAGTCTCTTAGGGTGAATTTAGGACTCTAGTCTCTTTCCAAATTAAATAACCTAACTATCTTGCATTACATAAGACTGGACTACATGGTTTTAAATCATAGGAGGTGTTAGCTCTTGTTAGTCGGAAGAGTTGGATAGTTTATTCTCTATTATGTCCCTCTTCGCTTATATTTAGGCCATGCTTTTAACTTGTGCTAAAGCTCCCTAGATTTAGAATCTAAGGTCACTATTTTCTTGGGCGAGCATAAATTCTTATTATGCATTTTCATATCTGTGTTGATGGATGATAAGTCCTAGCAATCTAATAAAGATTCAACTCAAATGAAATAAATCTTCTCACTTTCAAACATATAAAGCCTCACCATATGATAGGTTAGAATGCTCACTAGGCTTCTAATATCATGAGCATTCCCTACTCATTCTCCATTGGACTCCAAAATAAGTCCTCCAATTGAACAATTCACTTGGTTTTCAAAATACCAATCTTTTGATAGTCTTAATCTTGAAATCTTTGGAGACAATAATTGACTACTTTAATCAAGAGTTTTCTTAAGAAATCCCATTTCCTAAGATGTAATTAACCATGGAGGCTTGCCTCCATAGGAACAATGAACTTGGCTTAAAATAAACCATACTTTACTTTTTCTTGTAAAGTAGGGAAGAATCTCTAGTACATACGAAGACCCATCATGCTTTATGAGTCCTTATTAGATGATTAGGTCCATTATAGGTTATGTTTTTTTATCTTTTGAGATAGTACATCATACCTTAATGTTATACGATTACTTCAATAAGTACCTCCTAAGATCTACGTGGCATCTCGATCCATCCAAAAGTCAACACCACACAATGACATGCACATACAAATGTAAAATGTGTATATATCATGTTAGTTGAATCTTACTATATTAGATTCAAATTCTTGTGACCCCTTTCTAGTTATAAAGAAAGAAATTTGGGGATTTTAATCCCCTCCAAGGCCTTATTCCTATAAACTAATTAGGTTAGAAACTAAGTCCATGCAACCCCTATCTATTAGTCAAAATCATGAGGATTAAGAATGAAGCCATTGAAGTCCCCTTTTCTCGGTCTATTTAGGCGGTATGAAGTCATTGAAGAACTCTTCCTAATAATTAACCAAATAGGAGTAAGTCTCCCGGTGGCATCTTCTCACGGTTGAAATCTATGTATTTTGTCATGAGTAAGTATCTCCATAATGATATCCTCTCTGTTACCACCCATAGACAAGAGTAAGTCTCTTATTAGCATCCCTTATAGAAAATAAAATAAGCGAGGATCTAATCTATCTTAGTGTTGACACTTATAGATTCTCTCTTTAGGTTGGTAAGTCTATTTAGATTACCCCTTGGTTAATCTCACTTAAAAGATATGAATCCCCATGCCTTCTTCTATGTTATTCATTAAAAATCGATAGAAAACAAACTTTATTGTAGTCGTTAATAATCATCATTTGAGGCATCATTTCTCACTATCACAACTATGTTAGGACAAGATTTCTTAGTGAGTCTTTTCTAATCACATCTTTTGTTCTTCTTAGAGACTAGTGAATCTAGGTTCTACTAAGATGAATTTTAAATAAAATTTACTTAAAGCATGTAATACCTTTCTTTCATAATCTAATAAAACTTTGAATCAAAATTAAATTTAAATTTCAAACCAAATCCAAACTCTTACAAGCTTATGCTTGTAGTTCATCAAATATTTATTGATTAGTTAGTCAACACCGATATGTGGTGTACTCTAGTTAGTCCCCACATATATTGGGTGTCCATTTGTTGACCTCAATTTTGGATGAGGTTTAATATCATCCTTAATCATAGTAATTAAGACACAGTCTTAAATTAGGATCTTCCTAATTATGCACTTATACACTTAGTGGCTGGGTGTATAAATAAATTAAAATCAAATAAAAAAAATTAAATTAAATTTGAAACCTAACTAAATCAAAGCAAATCAAATTCAATGTCTTAAGGTGAAGGACTAGGTTTTCCTAGTCAATCCTTCTGACTTGATCTAACCTAATTAGATTAGATAAACCTAATTTAGTAAGAAAATATATATATATATATATATATATATATATATATATATAAATTGAAATCTAAATTTAATTGAGCTTGAGATAGTTGGGATGGTTGGCCCAATTAACTCATTTAAGCTCAAAATCACCTATCTAAAGAAATTCAAATAAAATTAAAAAATCTAAATCAAATCAAATGAAAAGTATGAAATAAATGCACAAGAATAAATAAACCTAAGATTTAGATGAGATCCAAAGTGGTCAACAAGATCATTTGACTTAGAGTTGACTAATGTGGACCCCACCAAGTCAAAGTTAACTCATCAAAATTTTACCAAATGGTGTCACTCCAAGGACTTCAAAATCATAAAATGAATATGTTTGAAAAAATCTAATCAAATCAAATTCAATAGATCTCAATTGGGTTAATTAAATCATTTAATCCAAGTAGACCTAGCCCAAAATTAAATTAAATTGGAATTAATTCAAACCAAATATAAAAAATCATTCCAAAATCATAATTAAATATAATTCAACCAATCTTTATGTTTAATTTTGACTAATTAGGTCATTTAACCCAAGTGAACCCATCTTGACCCGTTTAACCCAATTTGGGTCAACATCAAAATCAAGCTCAAATCTTATGAAAGTCAATCAATTTAGAAACAACATGCATCATGAATGATCAAACAAACAAAATTAGAACTTAATCTAAATTCCAAAGTGAATAATTAAGCTAGGAGGAATTTGACTCATCTTTGATCAAATGGATTAAACTTCAAACTAGCTTAAGTCAAATTTAAATCCAATGTAACATGGATCAATTAGCCTTTAAGTCTTCCAATGTGAAATTAGACACAATTATAGCCTAGTTATAAATCCAATTTATTAAATGGATTAACCAAAATAAATCCAAAAGCAAAGATAATCAAATGGATCAAACCTAAACACTTAAACCTAAGTATAACTCAAATGAACTTGAGTTTGACTCATGATTCACCTTAGTTTAACTTTTGGAGTCAACCATCAATCCAAAGAGGTGTTGTGGTAGTGCCATAATGCCAAGAGATGTCACAAATGGTGTGTTGTATCCATGGAGAGAGAAGACCAAGTTTCATGTAAAAGAAGCCAAAACTCATCCTTCCTTCATAACCTCTATATTCCTCATCTAAGATGATTTGGATTATTCTAATCAATTAACCACCCCTTAAAGATAGCCTCCAAGAATTGCAATCACCATGGTCAATCTCCATTTGATTTCTCCATGGAGAAGTCTCAACCAAATATCAAAACAATAGAGAAGCAAAATTTGGGACTTTTGTTCATCCATGACCTTCTTTAAGTGAAATTAAGCAAGAATGAACCTTCCCCCACCTCCCAACATTTCATCATCCATCACACCAAGCTCTAGCGAGTGGTGGTAGGTGTTAACTCTACATCAATCTAGAGGAAGTAGTCCATGGAAACTTCCCTAAAGTTTTGTCTAAGGTCCTTGAAGGATTTCAAAATGAGAGATAGCGAGGATCTACGTTGGTACCCTTACCTTAACCTCCCATTTAAATTGGTTTTGGTAGTTTTGAAGTGAACTTGTCTTGGGTAAATCAAGCCATTTAGATCCCTTTATATCACTTTTGATCATTTTGTAATTAAAATCCTAAGCTTTCACACTATAGATCGATGATTAGCCCCAAAAAATCAATGATGCTCGTTCTCCACAAATGATGATGGATAAAATCCCAATGCATTATGTTCCTATTTGGAATGGATGGTTATGATCTATCAAATCGATTAATTTAATTCCTTAAGGAAATTGTGGATCAATCACGGACCATCGATCAAAGATTAGATGATCCTACTAAAATTGTATCCCCCCCCATTTAATGCAGATCTATGTGGATCCCATGTGGCCTAATTGTGTAGAACCATGCATAAAGCTACATTGCATACACCACATAGTGCTAACTCATTTAAGTGAGAAAATTCAAATTTTTGGATTTAAAAAATATATAAAATTGCTTGAAATTTTATAAACTCATAGAAAATGAAATACTAGAAAAGTACAATTAAGGGCTCTATGGATTCATCTTAAGAAGAATCCATTAAATCAAAAGATCTAATTTTTATTAAGTATTTTGATTTAATTGGTGTTTAATTAAATTATACTATAACTCAAAATATTAATCGATTAATGAAACTTTATGGGATTGAAATTAAGCTTGAAACACACCTTAGATAAACATTTGGGGAATTATTAATTAATTGGAATATGTGAAATTTTTAATCTTTAAATCTTAATTTAGTGAAATAAATTAATAATAATTCAAAAAATTTTGAGAAAATTATGAAATCAGTTTGAATCATCATAATATACATAATTAGATTTAACAAAATGTTAAAGCTCACTAAAACCTTTAATGTTCAAGATGACATCATTAGTTAATTCAATGAATTAATTTATTTATTTAATTAACTTGATTTATAAAAAATTATAATAAATCAAGGTTTAGTTGATGTAAGAAATTTCTTATGATTTTAGTTGAAGTAAGAAATTTAAATAACCTATTATCATTTAATTAAGCATTCTATTATGATTAGGATGTTGGATGGATTGGGTTTTACGAAAATAGAATTTTTCTATTCTTCATTTTTAAAATTTAAATTCAATGTTAAATACAAAACTAAATGTCAAACTGAAATGAAATCCAAAATCAACTAAATCATTTAAATTGAAACCACCTTAGGGTACATTTAACAAACATTTGTTATATTAAATGAGAAAACTTATTTAGGCAATGAAAATAAAACTTTTCATAATAAGCATCACATGGTATACAATCTAGATATCGAGATCATAGTGCTACTAATATGAAGGAGGCCTTAATTCTTTGAATCCTAGTTTAACAATGGCACAAACTTGTGAAAGTAAAATTATCATAAGTAAAAGGTTAAATTTATAATTAAATCATAATTTAAACTTAAAAAAGGCTTAGTGTAGTTATACCACACCTCATTTTCACACACTAGATTATTATGTCACCAATCTAAATTTAGATTAGGATGATAATCTATTATGTTTTTGTTGTAAAATGATAGTTTCTTATTTTTTTGTTATATTGTTTTAGATTGGGTGACTAGAGTTCTTTGCTCTCTAGTGCATATCGGAAATTCTTTTAAGCTAATACTATTTTTTTATAGAGCTATGCTTAAAGTGACCACTATAATAAAATAAACACTATTTTGCAAGTCGCTTAAGACCCTAAGCATAGTAGGATAGGTGGGCTTGGTAACCATTGGTGTTAAACTTATATATTTGAAATATAAAGTTGGTGTGTTGGATGTATTTCCCCAACATTTATTTTGTAGGATTTAAGAATTTATTTTAGAATTTTAAAAGTAATTTATGTCTAAAATTAGGTTAGGATCTATGGGGTCTATATGAAGGAGTTGACTTTACTAGTTGGTGGTTAGGGAAGCCCAAGAAGGTGATGATCTTGGATGAAGAGCCCATTGATCAAGACTTTTGTTCTAGGTTAGGCTATATATGGTACTTCGGCTACCCATTTTATTTTTCTACTAGGGCACAATGTACCCAATCATTGGCCTATTTCATCTAACTTAAATTTGGCTTGATTTATGTTAGGATGCATAATAAAGGCATGCTTTTCATAGGTTTCTTTTATGATTATTATGTGTTCTATGATAAAGCATAGAAATGTTAGGCTTCTAGAAAAATTAAATCTTTCTACCCCATTAAATTTAAACAACTCAAACATAAATAAAACTCATAACCTCACCTTAAATAAAGCCTTATGTATACAACTAAAAACTGAAATAACTATACTTTGCGAATCATGTTAGCATATTGATTATAATTCTAGAATTAGATGCTTCACCTATTGCACATAAGAGGGCATCGACCTATTAGGATGAACACCCTTCTTGGAAAGTTTTTCTTCTTATATTGATTTGGCCAATGACCTTTTCTAATTGCATCGATTGTATGCATGAAATTGCATACCTAATGCCTTAAAAGAAATTGTGAGTCAAAATATATAAAATATGAAACAATTTTATTTATTTAAGAATTATACATATCATGATCTCTGATAGGGTGAGTCAAGGTTCTTAGTATCCTTTCCTAAATACAACATCTCATCTTGCATTCATAAGATGAACTCATGATTTTAAAATTGCATAGGTGGGGTTAGTTGGTAACCCTTTTAGACAAGTAATAAGTCCGGAAGAGTGACATGTTTATTCTTTTAATTCGAAAAGAAAACAAATATTTCCCAAAAATTTAACTAGTTGAACTTCTAATTTATGTCAAAAGTATTTGTATACTTAGGTTAAGCATCCAACCGGAATAAGCATTCAACTATAAGGCATTTTTTGCGGTATTGTGTCAAAACCTAAGTCCTAGATTTATAATTAATTATCAAACTCATAATTTCAATAATTTCAATTTTAGAAATGTAAAGCCTAACATTAGGATATTTTGAAGTGCTTACTAGGCTTTCTAGTATCCAAAAGTGTTTCTTATTTATTTTGATTATTCAAAAGAATTCTTTCTCTTGAGCATTTCCTATTGAAATTTTGAATTAATAATTCTTTTAAAATAAGCTTTGGAATCCATAGAGATAAAAGTTAACTTCTTTAATTGAGAGTATTCTTGAGAGAACTTTATTCTTTCTAAAATATAATTAATAGGGGCTTACCCTTATAAATTGCCAACTCTACAATAAATAAACTTTGTTCTACTTTATCACATAGTTTAGGAGAAAGATCTACGGTATATCAATGACCCATTAGCCTTAAGAGTCCTTATTAAATAAACAAATCTATTACAAGGTAAAATGTTTATTTTTTTGAGATAATATATTTATCTCTTAATGATGTATTTAATTATCTTGATAAGTACCCCGAGATACTGTTGTGTGTAAATTTTCTCCATAACATCCACTAATAGGTTTTTTTTTGTGTTAATTACTATCAACATCACCTTGCAAGACATTATCTCTAATAAAGTGATGTCAAACATCAATAAGTTTGGTGCATGAGTGCTGAATAGAATTCTTAGTTATGCAAATAGCACTAGTGTTATCACACATAATAATCATACCTACTTGTAGACAACATCCAAAGTTGTTGCTTTTATAAGACTAAAGCAACATAACCACCTAATGCACTCAAATTCAATAGTTGACAAGGCAACAAAATTTTGTTATCTATTGGACCAAGAGATTAGTTAGTACCTACAAACTTACATGTTCTTGAAGTGCTTTTCCAATCAACTTTGCCCACTATAAAATCAAAATCAAAAAGATCAAAGGTTATGTTATCATGAGGGTAAAATTCCTAAATTAGGTGTACCAATTAAGTATAAAAAACTCCTTTTATAACTTGAATCTGATCCCTTTGGCTCAAACACAATCTGCAAAATAGATATTAACCATGATATTAGATCTACTAGAAATCAAGTAAAGTAAAGAGCCAATAATTCAACAAAATTTCTTAGGTTCAATAGATTTACTTGATAGATCTTTGCCTAAGAGTGATAGGGCTCATGGGGTGCTAATGCTCTAGCAAGTTTCAAATCAAACTTTTGATAAACTCTCTGCACTTAGTTTGACTTAGGAATGTTTTTTTTTGTACTTGTTGAACATTAAATCCCAAAGTAAGTAAGCTCACCCATCATTGTCATCAAATTCTTTACTCATTAGTCTTGAAAATCTTCACATAATAAAAAGTTAATAGATTCAAATAATATATCAACAAAATTTGAACAAAAAAAACATCGATTTTAATCTTTCTATGAACAATGTATTGTCATTATGCTTTCATTACATATATTTTAAGTGAAAAAAACCTAAGTATATCATACTAAGCATGATTTCCTTATTTCAAACCATACAAGAAATTTATAAATATAATCAAGGTATAATGAACTTTCAAATTCACATAGCTATTCAACAAAAAACATCTTCTTCAATAACACAATTTAAGAAAGCACTTTTGAAATCCATCTAAAACAACTTAAACTTTTAAAATAAGCATGCAATTAGTAATCAAATAACTTCCAAACAAGCAACAAGCAAAAGTTTTCTCAAAATCAATACCTTTTATTTGGCCTTTAGCTACAAGCCTTGCTTTGTTCCTATTAATGAATCCAAAATAATTTAATTTATTTTTTAAGATCCACTTTGTTCCAATCACAAATTAAGAGAGGTCTAAGAACTAATTCCCAAATATCATTTCAAGCAACTTGTTCTTGCATTGCTTTAATCTAAAATTCATAAGATTGCTTCTTCTTGTTTACATTAAAAAAAAGAAAAATAAAGAAAAATAAAATATTTTTTTCTATAGTTCCACATGATGTCTATAATACATTGAGAGGCACCATGGTCTTCTAAAAAACAACTACACGGTCTTTTCAAAGCATGGTACAACACCACATTCTTTGCGATCTCAAGGCACTACTTAACTACACGGTCCAATTGTCAAATTATGGTATAGTGATGTAGCGACATCGAGATCTTGTGTCGAGATCTTTGTACCATTGAGAAGGAATAGTTATTAGCCCACTTCTATAAATAGAAGCAGTCCACTTTTCACTCGCTTTTCCCTCTTTCTAAACAATGCTGCACTTCTCTGAGTTTCTCACTTAAGCTAAGAATTTGTGCTTTTTTTTCTTCTTAGTAGTTTGATAAATCCCAATGTTGATCTTTGATCCGATGTGAAAAAGAGATTTTAAGACCCTATCGTTGAATTATATTCATGAGAATGAAAACCCTTCCCAGTTAATCTTTGTTCGAATAGAGAAGAGTACTTTGCATTATACAATTTTGAAACATAGAACTACTACAAAGAAATCTGTCGATATTTCTAAAATTCAAAAAATCTACACTTTAAATTCAAAAAATTGGCCTATAGCAGGCGTTGGAAATGCGCGACACCATGCTCTTGGGTAGTCATATTACATAAGTAGCTCACTAAGAATTAGTGCTATGATGTAAAAATCTCATAGCATGGTGCTAGAGCATCAGTCTTTGTGCCATATTGACATGTTATTTGATGTATGACTTTGAATATTTGGATCAAAATATGAACTAAAATCCTACAAGATCATGATGTTGAGGGAGTGCCACAATGTTGTGTCACCTTACTGATGTGAAAGAACTTAAAAAATTCTTTTGGCTAGGGAGAAAATAATATCCCACAACATGGGCAGATTAGTGGTGCGCCTCTCAAGTCCTTTGGTCTATCTATAGCCAAGGTGCTAGTATACCAATGTTATGATGCTATACCTAATTTATTATATATATATATATATATATATATATATAAGTTAAAATTTTTATTTATCCTAAAGCATCAATAGAAATAGAAAAATATATATGCAAGAATACAATACAAAGATAATGAAAAGGGGAGTTATTTTTTTTTAAATTATAAATTAAAAAAAGAAAGGAAAAAATGCAAACTAGGGAAAGCTAGTATGTACTTATCAACCTTCCTCTTTCTCTCTTCCTTCTCCTCTCATGCACGATACCGGGTAATCACATAGGGTTGATATTGAGGTGCCTAGGAAGGAGACCTTGCTAGGATCTACTAGATTGCAATTCAAAAATATGTTCACTAGTGCTGTTGAACTAGGACCATATGAGAATTGCATCTGTTGTTGATCCATGAGAAGCATCTCTTGCTTATGATTACTCTTATTCACCCTCTGTAAGTATGAGACCTCTAGTGATCTCTTGAGCATGCTCGACCAAAGACATGAAAATTTAGGATTTAGATCTAGGAGTCAAATCTATTCTTGAACCCTCATCACCCTCTTTGTTAGAGGAGCCTTCCGAAGAGTACCTCTTCATCATGCTCCTCTACCATACCCACCACTACACACAAACCAAAAGAAAGAGATAAGGGTGGTTGTATCCATTAGTAGTGCTCCCCTTCAACATATGATAAATTGAATTAAAATTAACTTCCCATTATTAAATGAGAACCACTTTTGAATATTAAAATTAAAAATAGACATATCCTTAGTAACCTCACTAATGTTATCATAGGGCATAAGCACGGTAGAAATAAAATAGTGGCAAGCCTTAGAAGCGGATGTCATACCGGTGTGAAAAGTTGATAATTTTTCCTCCCATCGCTTTCCATTATCTTCTATTTCGCCACAAAGAAAAAAGAATAATCTCATTGAAATCAAAATGAGAATTATAGTATGAGAGATATTGATTATATTCAATATTAGAAATATTGTATAATGCATTTATAAGACTATTATTATAGCTTATTAGTTTTCCATGGAATTATGTCATGCTTTCCTAGCCATCCCAAGCATTGTGAAGAATTCAAGCACCCCGAGATGATACAATTATTATATAAGCGACGAGCAACCTCTACTCCATGATTATCCCCACCACGTTGCCACTTAGATTTATGAATCCTCTCTAGAATTAGGTGTTTGTGGGGGAGTGTCTTTGGTACTACTCTCGGCTGGCACTAAGTGATTGACATTACTAGATTCCCTCTTCTTACCCACAACTCTTTAAGAGGCATAATATTGGAAATTATGAGCCAAAAAAAAAAAAAAAAATTCAAGTAAAGTGATCATTGAATGAAAATTCTTAGCACCCTAGGCCTCTATTTATCGGGACCCAATGTCATACATGGCGAGATGCTACCCTCTCGAGTAGAACATGAATCAACACCATGGTGCCTACGCACATCGAGATCTTTGGTCGATCATCTCATCGGTTATTGTGCAATCAAAAGATATAATTAATTATAATAATTTTTTATAACCAACACGTGCAAAAGAACATAGAGTCATAGCACTCTAACCCAACCGCAACACTCATTAAAACAAGGCTATCATTTTTCCTTATAACCCCTTGCATGTCTACCAAGAATCTTGACCCGGTGCCACAATGCTACAGCGGCAACAATGCTATTGAAATAGTAATAGCGATTATGCGATGTTTTCTGCGGTGAGGTGTTGAGCCTCTAATTTACCTACCCCAGGTGTCATGCCACATAAGCACTAGGCTCTACTATCATAGCATCATGGCACTAGGATGTCCCAAAATAATGATTATATATATATATATATATACACACATTTTATTCATTTTCCACGTAACACCACTATTCTACATAATATATAGACAACTCTAATTTTGGCATTCCAAAAGGGATGTAAGTCTAGCCTTATATTCACTATATGAACATTTATTTCTTCACCATACAAACACACCATAATTCATTGACCACGTGAATAAATTCATATCCATCTACCTCTATGTGACAACTCTAATTATGGCATTCTAAAAGGGATGTAAGCTCATTCTTATTTTCATTCACCATATGAACATTTATTTGTTTGCCATCTAACACACCATAATTCATTCACCATGTGAACAAATTCATATCCATAAACTAAGTGGATAACTCTAATTTTAGAATTCTAAAAGGATGTAACCCCAACCTTATATTCATAATGTGAAAATTAACCTATTTTTCATGCAAAGACTTGTTCACTCATGTGAACACTCTTGTACCACTTATACTAAAATTCTAAGTCTACTGACATACCTAAAATAAGGTAACCATAGATCAATTGATTCTATGGACATTGATTATCCCTAATGTTGGTATGTTGGAATAATGTAAGACAAAACCATGGGATCTTGAATCGATTATAGTATTCTAGAAGGCAGTCATCTACACCACACACACCTCTAAGACACTATATATATATATATATATATATATATATATATATATATATATATATATATATATATATATATATATATATATGTTTTTCCTACCTTAATTGAGAGTGTTGTCTTATTGAGATAAGAGGGTAGTTAACTATAAAGGTTTACATCCATAGGAAGTAGAACTTAGATCAAAATAAACCCTAACCTAATGGAAGGAGAAATATAATTGAATATACATCAATGCCTCATGAAAAAACATACTCGCCTCCCATAAAGATGGTGGAGACATCCTTAAAGGTATTTTTTAGAGCAATAAGCTTACATTAGTGGTTCAATCATAGAAATGAAGGTTATATGGCAAACCTCTTCTCTAAAACTATTCATAATCCTCGACACATGTAGATGGGTCTCCTAAAATCAAATCTTAGAATGACTCGATGCATATCTCCATTCTTCAAGAAGTTTCCTCTTGCTTCCTCATTTTCTACCTAAACCCATATTTTCAATTTGAAGTACTAAAATTTCTTTTCTATAGATTCTTTAGAAGAAGAAGAGACAACAAATTCATGAAAAATAATATGGACTAAATCCTCATAGAGTTCTCTTATTAAGGTTCTATAAATTTTTCAAAAGAAAAGTAGCCCAAAAGAATCCCCTCATCAAAATAAAAATCAAATTGTTCTTTCCATTATTAAGAATAAAGCATTTACATAAAAAAACCATACAAATGTGATTTATTTGGAATCATATCTTTAGAAGCTCACATAAAGAGTTTTATTTAGCTTGGATTTAATGTTTAGTCTTTGGCACATAACAAGTAATGTTAATACTCAACATATATATTGGATGCTTATATATGCAATGAATCTAGTGGCTTTTATGAGTGTTCTATTTTTTTGTTCAACTATTCAATTTTGTTGTGGAGCTTTGGGGCTAAGAAATTATGATTTATCCCTATCTCTTTACAAAATTTTTAAATTTATTATTTTGAAATTCACCACCATGATCTATGAATAGAATCAATGCTACAACTAGTTTTATTACTCTAAATAACAAAGATCTTAAATTCTTCAAAAAAGATTCATTTTTTGTTTCCAAAAATCTCACCCGAGATTTACAATATATGTTATCAAGATGATTCATATAAATCTTATTAGTCCTAACACCTTCTAAAATAATTTTTCCATTTTGATCAAGCATACATTTATCATTTAAAAATATAACATTGAATTCCTTATCACATAACACTAATGCTAGGTATATTGTGTATTAAAACATAAATAAGAAGGCAATTTTAATGGATAAGGAATTTTTAATAATAATGGTACCAGAGTACTTTACAAGTCATATGTTGTCTTCAAGTGACCTTTCCTTAATTTTGAGTTCCATGGAGATGAATTTACTTTCTTCTTTAATCATATATCTCAAGAATCCACACCGGTAACACATGCCTCGACGCCTATATGATGGCATGTCTACACAAAAAAAATAAGTTATAATTTTGGAACCTAGACTTGCTTGGGTTCCATATATTTTGAAGTAAGCATTTTATGAAAAGTTTTTCAAATCCATGAATATGCTAAGTTTGAATGTGATTGTATGCATAGGTAAGCAATGCAACCAAACATACCACATGAAAAATAATAAGTATTTAGGTAAAGAATGCACAATCTTTTCATTTTAAATTTTGTGTTGAATGAATCTATTTTTTTATAAATTTCAACTTCCTTTTTTAGATTCTCATTTGTACTTTCAAGCTTTTTTAAAAATATATATTATTCTTTTCATTTCATTTTATCACATTGTTTTCATTTTTTACTTTTCAATGTTCATTTAATAATGTGCTATAAATTTTTTTCAAAAGATAATTTTCTTTATTATTATGTTTTTAAGGATTTGAATGGAATATATAATTTCTCAAAAAAAAATTAAAGTTCATTGTAACTTAGATTACTTACTTATTTGTCATCAAAATTATAAGAATATTATTTTACCATTTAAAAAAAATGTTTGTGGCTTCTTCAATGACTTCTTTTGAAGAGTCATCATAGTTGACCTACAAAATATGTTATGTATGTCTTCTTGCCCTTCTTTATATTGCCTTCTTCTTTATTTCATCCTTATGATAGGAGTTCTTGAGCAATGATCATTCCAATGTGATGTGACTTAGTTTTTGTATATTCATAATAGATTAGATTAGCAACCTTTGAAAAGTTTGTAGGTTTACCTTTTCCTTTTCTTTGATCAAACATTTTCTTCTTATATCTTATGAAAATTTTGAACTTTCTAGTCATAAGCAAAATGTCATCCTTCTTAGTATTATTATCTTCTTAGCTATAATCAAAAGTACTAGTTTTAAGGGCAATCATATTTTCTATTTTGTCAAATATATTAGTATTATTTTACAAACATTTTGGTTCATAAGCAATAAATGAGCCAAGCAATTGATCAAAAGGGTAAATAAATAAATCTTTAGATTTTAAGATGGAAATAACCTTATCATCCCGAGATTTTGGTTAGCAAAGTAAGATTTTGTTAACTTTTAAGTAATGATTTCTAAAGTTTGTAAACATATGAAAATTGAGTCATGAGGTAACATATGAAACAACTCATAATCATATAAAAGCATATTGATTAGATTGTTTAACCTTATTAGTTCCCTCATAAGTGACATATTTCTTTTATCAACTTTCTTTATGCATTTTGTAGAAAACTACATATAATATTCATTTTAAAGAACAAAAAAGCAAATTAAACATTTAGAATTTAATTATCCTAGTTCCTCTCTTTTGATGGCCATGAATTGAAAGGTGTTTCAATTCATTTTCCATTGACAACATCGTGTGAAGTTGAATATGCTAGTTCAATCATATTCCACATAAGAAAATCAATTGATTGAATGAAGTAGTCATGCAAAATGTTCCAAAATCAAAAGAAATATCATCAAGAGAGGTGTCAAGTAAGTACTCTTCCATGGTATTATTATTCTTAGATGTGCCATTTATATATTTTCTTATGGTTGTTAGACTGAAATAAGCATCTAGCTTTAATACCACTTGTAAGTATTAGCATACCCAAAGTAGGGGTGAATTGGTGTGCTTTTAAAATTCTTAAACCAAAAGTGAAATTAATACTTTAGTGTTTAGGAGAGAGAGAGAGAGAGAGAGAGAGAGAGAGAGAGATTTAAAGTTAATAATTCAAATATAAGTAGCATTTAAAACAAAAAAAGAAAGAAAAGAAAGAAATAGGGGCATAAAAAAGGTTTTTAACCTATGCCCACTCTCCAAATCTCCAAGAAGCCACTAACTCTTCTTCTAACAAGCCAAAGAAAATGCCTTTCTCCTTAATGGGTAATGGAGAAACCTTACACTTTCTACTCTTATTTTAAGAAAAGAAGGATGCCACTCCTTCTCAAAATGGTACAATGAAAATTCTCTTAAAAAAAAAAAACTTACACAAGTTCTCACAAAATAAAAAAATTTCAAGTTATGCACAAGTCACAAAGGAAAGATGAATGATTAAACAACAATTAAAACTAAAGTGCAACCTTACAACAAAATTCTTTTGAGGGAAGAGAGAGACCTCTTCACACTTCTCTAATTAAAGCACTCATTCCTAAGACTCCCTTCAAATTTTTTTCACATTTAGGATTATTAGGTTGGACCCCACTACAAACACACCTTATTTATAGAAGAAGCTAAAAAATTATTTAAATTATTTTTCAAAAAATTGATCCAATCATGTTGTATGATTTCAATTCAATGATCATTTCATTTTATTAGGGTTTGGGGTTCTAGATGTCATGATTGTCTAGTTAGCCACTACTATTCATATTACGATTAGTGATTGTATGCTGTACAAGAGTTTAAAATAAAAAAGCAGCATTCTCTTTGCATCCCTATATGATTCCATCATTACAAAAAATATAAGGAAATTTTCTTAAAATGATATCCCTCAAAATTAGGATTTAAATTATTAATTATCAAAATTAAATTGTATTGTTTGATCTACATCATATTATATGATCAATCAAAGTAAGCATAATTTGTAATTAATTGACTTAATATTAGTGGATGAAATAATTAATAAAAAGGATAGGACATTATGATCATGATTAGAACAATTTAGAAAATTTCAATGTTAACCAACCAATTAAGTTGACTAAAAAACAAAAGAGTAATCATATTTCTATCAAGATCATGTATGATTGGTATACTTTTGACAAATTTTGTTAAATTCTACCTAATTATGGTGGCTAAAGTAATTAATAAAAAGTACATTCATATAGTATGATCTAAATCAAATAACATGATTTCCTAAAGAAAATTTTTTATTTTAAAATTTTATTTTAATGTTCTCTTAAGTGTGTATGTACTTGGTTATTTTTCATCATTCACATGCCAAGTACATGAGGAAAAAATATGTCAAAAATACTAGGACTAATGAAAAAGTTTGAACTTGACTTAGTCTTCTTGCATCATTGGTTCTTTAATTGTAGTCTATAGTCATTATTCATGTTCAATCAATCAATCTTCATAAAGTTGCTTACATATTGCGACATAATGGATCGTGAAAATAATTATTCAACCAAGAATGCTTGTGATCATCAAAACTTAGAGTTTTATGTGTAGCTTATTGAATTAGCATGGTTATGATTGTGTAATCATACATCATCTTCATCATCTTTTTTTTAATATGGAAGATCTTCATTCATTATATGATAAGGGGGGGACAATATGAAAACTCTGAATGAAGAACAATTCCTCCTACTAATTTGCCTATAATTTAATTTCATGCATATAAGCATAAACTACCCAAGCCTAAGTTAAATTTAAGAGTCTAAAATCTATAAAAGATGTAAATTTTGTTGGATTAGCTATGAGAATTACCAAACATGATCTTAGAATCTTAAGAAGTGAGTTTAAGCATTTAAGTTTCATCATAATAAATAACAATGTAGCTATCTTTCATTACATGATACTCACCATATAATTTTAAAACATAGGTGTTAGTTGGTTACCCACCTAGGTGGGCTAAATCTTGAAGAGTAAGGGTATGCTCACACTTTAGAGAGAATTATTATATCCTAATTGCCTCTCATTAGATTAGATTGAGCTTTTAACTTATGTTGAACCACCTTTAGTTTTAGGATTTGAGGTTCCTATTTCTCCTTTCTATTAGTGTAAATTCTCATTTATTAGACATTCATAATCTTTTTGTTGTTGGAGTATAAGGCCTAGCATTCTAATAAATTTCCAAATCAAAATTTAATATAAAACTTAATTTTAAAGAAACAAATCCATAGATTGAAGTGCCTTACTAGGCCTCCTAGTATCAAAGCACATCTTACTTAACTTATTTTGGAATCCATTAAGAATTTTTTTCTACTTAGTTCTCCCATTTGATTTCCAAATTGGATAATTCTTGATTTAAAATTTAAAATCCATAGAGATGCTAGTTGACTACTTTATTAATTTTTTTAAGAAATTCATATCTTTTATTTTAAAATGTAATTAACTATAGGAGATTGCTTCTATAGGAACTTATATCATAAAATAAACCCTATCTTCACTTCATCCATGTAATGTAGAAGAAAGATATCTAGTACAATAGACTTAAATGGTTGAGTCCATTATATGGAAATACTTCTACATTTGAGATAGTGTTCTATTCCTTGATGTTGTACTTGATCATTTAATAAAGCCCAAATATATGCATGGTGTCCTTACATATTTTGATCTTCATATGTTAAGTAAATCTTGATCTGGTTGCTTGATAGGGATGGTGTCTCTTCATGTTCACCTACTTAGGTGAATTCTCTTGAGTAGTGAAATAGTTGTTTGAATTTTGTTTCCCTATTGGATGCTTCTTTGTGGACCCTTTGATATTTGTGAGCACTCATTGAGTCCATGTTTGATACATGGATACATTTAGCTTCTCAACTCTTCTACTTTTTATAGAGACAAATCTTAAAAAAGGATAAAAGAATAAAAACATAAATCAACTATTATTATGAAAGAAATCCTAAACAAAAAAGCCTTATTAGTATTTACATTACATCACTTTCAATTTAACCATTTTTTTAGTTTGTCCACATTTTGAGTCATAAAATGGATCTAGGATCTAGAGCTTTCTTTGTTGTGCTTGTTATTGAATACATCTTGTCTTTTATTGCTATGTTCTCATCTTACAGAATGAGCACTAACCATGGATTCAAAAACCTTTGCATTAATATAGATCTTGCCAAGCTTTGGTTAGGTTTAAAAGAAAAAAAAAAAGCCTAAGAATGTGATTGAAGTGAAGGTTGAGGTGCCTCTTATTAAGGTGAGTTTTTATGTTATTGGCAAGTGAGACTACCACTCTAGCCATGGATAATGGAAAGACTCTTAAGTAGAGGTGTACCGTGTAGTTGAGAGGAGTACTATTGCAAAATGGTGGATCTTTCCCTCCTATTTAATGAAAAAAAGTATGGGTTAGCATTTTGGCAAGAATCTTTATTGAGCATAGGGTAGCAGGCTATCTTATGAATTTTATCTTTTGCAACCTTGCTATTTCTATACAATTTTACATAGGCTTTTAATTATTAGCTTAGTATGTTGAGTCCATGAGTTCATGGAGGAGATTATGGTCATTATTGATTCCAAGGGAAACTCCTTTTGAACCTCTTGGTAGATCTAGGACAAAAGTTTCATTATATAGTAAGTGAGTTGTTTGGATATGATCCGATTGAAAAGAAAGTTCATTTATTTTATCAATGGCTTTCTTTCCTAAAGATAACATCTTTGACCAAATGCCTTATGGGGATTTTTTTATTTATAGTTGATGATATTATTAATCATTGTATAGGGAGATTGAATGAAGAGATTCCTATTATTATAGATCTCAAAACCAACTCCACGAAGTTTCAACTCACAATTCTAAGTTTTCTTTAAGAATGAATCTTCCTTTAGAGAAAGAATTAACAATCCTTAGCTCTTTTAACCATTGAAGAAACTAAATTTACTTTGATGGATATTCATGTGATGATGGTGAGCTTCTCTTTATCAACTCATCATGAAAGTGGTGAGTCGAGATGAATGAGTACCCCTAGGAGAAGGCGATCTATGGAGGAGCCTCAACCATTTGCTCCTTCTACTATGTTTCATTTCTTGCGAGGTGAGTCACTCTCTACTTGAAGAAGTTATAAACTTGGTATAATTGGTAGTGGTTAAGTTTTAGAAGATCTGGAAAATGTAGAGGCGAGTTGTAATAAAAAATTGGAGTTCATGGAAGATGATTTGAGTCATCATCATGTGTTGAGTCGAGTGGATCTTCCTTCTTCATCAAGATCTCAAATTTTGTGTTTGAATTATATTCTAACAAAGTAGAACTCACCACTAGGTGGCAATAGTTAAGCAATTAAGAAAGTGCAAAATAAATAAAAGATTGATGTAAGTGTTTGTAGAAGAACATTTATCTTAATAAAAGAAATGTTGTTTTTTACTTACCTTTCATTTCATAGTTCATTTAATTCTTTGTTTAGTAGCAAGTGATATAATTGAAAGTTTTGATGTGACATGCATCACTTGAGATATTTTAAGATTCAATAATGATTTCTTTATTAAATTCTTGACGTGAAGCCCCACTTCTTGAGCTTTTGCCATGCTAATAAATTCCATTCACAAAGTTATTTGAGATTTTATTGCATGGATTCTTTGATTTTAGCAAGTTTGTGGAGTTCCCTTTTTTCCTTCAAATATTATTGCCTTTCAGTGAGTTCCTTTCTAACCATGGTCATGTGACCTTAAAGAAAGCATTCACCAATTATTTTGGCTACTACGGTGAACATAGTCTCTATCCTCAAGCTCGAGATAAAGCCTTTAATTTTCCATAAGTATTGTTAGTGTAACTAGAACTTCAATGTGAGTTTCTCACAAAGATGATTGAATAACTACTCTAAAGTGGGTGAGTTATATGCTCCCTTCAATCACTTCAAATGCGACCTCCGGTTTCCTCTTTGTGTTGAGGGTACTCATCCAAGTGCTACCAAGTTCCATGTGAGTATCATGACTTTTACATTTATTCTTCATGCAAGAATGTTTGGTTTGGAGCTTGACCATGTTTTCCATGTCTTCTATCAAAGGCCACAAGGATGGGATAGCAATTCTTGGTAGTCTACTTGAAGAGATTCCCATGGGTGACCCTATTATATAGGCATTAGTGTAAGCAATGGCATGGCGTTGACTTGGGAGCTCAATAGAGTTGTGTTCAAAGTAAAAGATCTTAAAGTTGCAAACTCAGTGTAACTTAACAAAGGAAGAGCTTCAAACTATTGATTTCAAGAAAAAACTTAAGGATGAGGAAAAGCGATAAAAAGAGAAGGATTGAGTAGTTATGGAACTAACTCTCTAAGATGAATAAAGAGTTGGAGGCAAAATGTTCTTGCCACTAAGGAGTTTCAGTAGATGGAAGTTGTGTTGTCCAAATTCCTTGACTCTAATGAGTATAAGAGTTTATTTGTATTTGTCAAAGTGCAAGTTCATCATTGCCAAGTTTGTAAAGAATTATCAACTAGATGCCAAATCTTAAACCTCAAAATGTTCTTGTTCATTTTTAGATGAGGTTAATTTAATTTTAAAAATCAATAATTAAGACACCTAATCTTTAGATTAGGATTCTCCAAATAAGTGCTCAAGACACTATACCCCAGTGCAAAATTAAACTAACCAAAGGGCTTGGAAACTTAACCCAAATTCTAAATTTGGATTAGATCAAATCAAATCCAAATAAATCAAAATGAAATCAAATTAAAATAAATGAATTAAATCCAAAACTAAAAAAAGTCAAATCTAGTCAACCCATTTGACATAGTTTGACTTTAGGTGGGTCCCACCAAGTCAAGGTCAACCCATCAAAATTTGACCAAATAAAATTATTTCAAATGATCCAAAATAATAAAATAACATGTTTAATCATGAGTCTAAAATAATTTAAATTTATTTAGACCTTACTTAAGTATACCACTTAGTCTAAATGAACCTAAATACCCAAATCAAATTAAAATCAACTCAATTTGATTGCTTGAAATCATTTGAAAATGATAATCAAATATATTCCAAATCATCATTGGGTCCAATTTGATCAAATTGATTTGAATGAAACCCAAGCTTAACCCATTAAGCCTATTTGGGTCAAATGGGTTCAAATTAAAATCCACTTGAAATTAAATGAAATCACTCCAAATCATCTCACATGTGAATAAACATAATTGTGTGAATATAATTGACTTAAATTTGGTCATTTAACTCAACCAAATTTAACTTAACCTATTTAAATGGGTCAAGTTGACTTGGAATTGGACTAAACCCTCATGTGCATGGTTAAGTCAATTCTAATCATTAAATGAAAATTTAAAGATTATTTAAACTAAGATCTAAAACCAATTAATAGTGATTAAAGCATTTGAAACTTAAATTAAATCTAATGCTAAGATTAATCACCAAATGGATTTAAATTGAAACTAAACTTACAAAAACTAAATTCATCCCTAGCATGGGTTAAGAGAGGATCTCTCAAGCTAAATTTACATTTCCACTACCTTCCCTCATGGAAAGATTTTGACACCACTTAGAGTTTAGGAATTTTTTATTTGGATGATCAAATGCATCATTAAGGAATAAACATATTATCTTAGAAGATAAATATATTTTCTTATAATGGATTTGATCATTAAATAAAAGACTCCTAAGGCTAATGGGTCTTTCATGTACTAGATTTTTTTTACATGGAAGGTGGATTAATTTAAACTCATGGTTTCTATAGTCAAGCCCCAATAGTTAATTACATCTTAAGAAGGGTCTCTCTCCTTAGAATACTCTTGATTAAAGAAATTAGTTATTATTTATAAAGATTTCTAAGTTGGTTATCAAAGATTGATTTTGGAATTTTTAATTGGGTGGTTCAAAGTGGAGAGAGTTCTTTTGGAGGACAAATGGGAAAAGTAAGAAATGCCTTTTGATAAATGCCCAGTAGACATTTCAACTATCCTATAATTGGTCTTTAAATTTTGGAATTTAGATTATGTGTTGCATTTTTTTTAAAAGTCTAGGACTTAGATTTTAACAACACAAGATTGCAATAATGATTAGGGTTGAAGACTTATTCTTGAAAAGGATGCTTTAGAACCTATTCTACCTTCTAACATTAGATGCTTCAACTTTTATTTTTTAGAATTATCCATCATTCCTCTCACTTGAGGGAACTAACCTATTCCTCACTCTTCTAGACATACAACCCCATGGAGAGGGCTACCAACTAAAAACAACTTGCATTTTAAATTCATGATGCTAAGTTCTATGAATAAGATGGCAGGATTATATTTTAAGAAAGGAATCTATGAACCTAGACTCACTCATCTCTAAAATCATGTAGAGTATGAAATGCATCTAACTAATGCACATTTTTTTATTTTTAATTATTTTGATTCAAGATTTATTTGACGTCTTGGGTATGCACTTTATGCCTAATGTCATGAAATTAGAAATGGTTATGGGCCAAATTAATATAGAAGGCAAGTTTTTCCAAGAAGGTGGTCATCCTCATAGGTCGATGCCCCTTATGTGCAATGAGAGAAGTTGCCCAATTTAAGGATTGGAGCAATATGATTTCATGATTTCAAAACTTGATTATTTCTAGTTGATTTTATGTTTTGCCTAGGGCTTTAGTTTATGTGAGGTTTCAAGTTTTCTTTAGTTTTTTTCAATTATTTAGATTTAAGTATAAATTTAGTTTTTCCCTATGAGCCTAATCATCTAGGCATTCCATCACAAGAAAGCACAATATAGAAAGAAACTTAAAAAATAGGTTGATTCTATTATGTACAAAATAAATCAAGTCAATTTATTTAAGAACAAGGCCAATGGTAGGTAATACACCAGAAGAAAAGATAAATGGGCAAGCCGCCCTTATACTGACCAGCCTAGAACTACAAGTCTAGATCTATGAGTCTTCTTCTCAAGATAGGCTCCTTCTTCAAGGACCTCCATTAGGCTTCACAGGGGACCATCACCTATCTTCTAAGGGACGACTCACTAATCTTAAACCTCATTGATCCTAACCTAATTCTATGCTCAAATTTATATTTGATTTCAAAATTAATTCTTAAACCTACAAAACAAATGTTAGGAAGGAAATACAAATAACATACAATAATTATATTTCACAAATATATGGGCTTAGCCTTAGTTGCTTGCCAAGCCCTATCTATGGGCTTTGCTTAAGAATTTAAGCATACCAGAAATAATATTTTTAATTTTATTTATGATAGGTATCCTTTCTAGCACAACCCCAAAAAGAGAATGTTAGATTTAGAAAGAAATGTCATACCATCCAATCTAATTACAAACAATCCTAGACATGCGCTAAAATAGTACACCACAAAAATATGTGATCATATCACAACATCATAAGGAATCATAAAGAATCACAAAATGGCCTAACCTAAGTCTTGGGTCCATCACAATGATCTAGTGTGTGAAGAGAATGAGCTTAGGTAACAAGACTTTCTAGGTCTCTTTAGTTAAGTTTCAATTTTGAGTTTGAATTTGTTTGCATTTTACCTTTGGGTGGTTTCAATTCAAATGATTTAATGATGTATTTTCCATTTTAGGTTCACTTTATTTGGTTAAAGTGATGTTTAGTTTTCAAGAATGAAAAGTAGAATAAATTCCATTTTTGGGAGGAACCCATTCTATTCAACATTTTAATTCTTTATAGAATGAAATCCTCATCCTAAGATGAAGATCCATGATAAAGGTTGACTAAGATCCTTAAGTATCTTAATTAATCCTTTTGATTTCATTTTAGTTTATTTGAATTATGATTGGTGTTTCATTTCTTTTCTTTGAAATTTAGATTTTGATTGAATTATTTATTTGATTTTATTTGGATTGGTTCATTTGATTTAATTTATTTATTTAATTTGTTTCATTTGGTTTTGTTTGAATTTGTTCATTTGGTTTGCATTAATGTTTTTTGGATTAAGTTATGTGATTTCATTTGATTTATTTAGGCTAACCTAAGGCACTTAGGTTATGGTTTCATTCATTCAAGATTAGATTGATTGAAATGTAAGGATTCATTAAGTATTTGCATTAATCCAATTAAATTTAGGTTTAATTACTCTTAATATGATTTATCAATTTCATTAATCCTTAGATGATTGATTAAGTTCTCTAACTTAATATGTGTAGAGGATTACCTAAATATTTGATGTTTAATGAAGATTATTTCAATTTATTTCATGATTTAATGAATTAAGAATTTTCTTTATTTATTATTTGATTAATATTGACTTAAGAATTTGGAAATTCAATAATTCCCAATCAAAAGTTCAAATGGATTTAAAATTTTTTATGGCGTTTGGGGTTCCATGCTAATTTTATGTTTCCAAAGTTTGATCTTGGTTAAATTCATAATTAGGGTGCAATTAAGGTTTTAATTATTTCATTAAACCCCAAATTAGGCCTAATTTGATGAAGATTACTTGGTGATTTTATTTTCATTAATTCTCTTTGAAAGATGTTTCCAAAGAGGGTTTATTCATAATTTTGGGCATTTGGTTGATTTATTATTATTTAATTAATTTTTGGTTAATTATTTGAATTATTTAATTCAATTACTTAATTAAGCCAATTTATGATTTATTAATTTTAAATGAGTTTCATTAGTATTTTAATATTCAATAAGTTAATTTAAGGTTGTTTGATTCATTTTCATTAATTAATTCATTTCATATTAATTTATTTAATTAAAATGAGGTTTAGGATTTGAAATTTAATTTCTCATGAATTACATTGCAATAATTCATAAAATGTTTTCTTAAGGTGTGTTTTAACATCAATTTTAGTTCCCCAAAGTTTTATTATAATTGGGTTAATGGAATTGAGATTAATTAATTTTAATTGATTTTAATTATATTTAATTTAAAGCTAAAATACCTAAAAAAATTAATTGGGGATTTTAATTTTAATGGATTCCTCTCATCAAGATGAATCTATAGAGCCCAAGTTTGCATTTTGTGGAATTTATATTTATTTTCTATAAATTTTTAAATTTTTTGTGATTTGTAATTAATTTTAATCAATTTTTAAAGGAATTAGCCATTTTCTAATGGGCTGATGTGGCCTCCAACATGTGGTGTGGCAGTGAGTGAGCCCGCGTGGATCCCATTATCATCACTTCAAAATGGTGCCACACAGATGATCCTCGACCATCTCGAAGATTAGATGGTCGATGATTTGTTCTTTAAGGGGTTTAAATTGATATGTTCACCTAAATCAAGGTTGTCCATTCCTAATAGAAGGATCGATGAAGAAATTCAATCATGGATTTCCGGTGAGATAGATGCCATCATCCATCTTTTCACCTAATCTCGGCGATTACATAGTATTTTTTCATCACATTTTGATTGCAAATCAATCGGTGATCGATTTACAACCCATATATATGGTTTGATCAAATTCACCTGACCTATTAGCACACCTTGATTCTCACCTTGGGATCAACTCTATCAACTTTATTTTGACTCTTGTGTTGAAGTTTGATGGCTTGCCTCCCCATGGATTGATCCCTCGACCAATAGGTTTTCTAGTTTTGATTTGCTCTCCTTGATAGCGAGGGTTCTATTCTTTTGAGGTTCCTTGGACCTATAGAACATGAAGACTTCAATTTGATGAGAAAATCACTCCCTTGGATCTCACCATGATTAAAGCTCTATCTCATCATGTGATGTGAATTGGAAGTCCCCTCTCTTTGACATTTATGAAAATGAGGAATTCTTTTAATAAATGTCTAGCTTGCCTTTGGTCCTTCTAGAGGTGGAATCACCATGGTCTAGGCTAGCCAAGTGGATTTAATTGTGACCATGCATGGATGATCATTAGAAGAAGAAATCACCTCTATTTTTTCTTGGTGAGCCATTTCTTCTTCCTTTTTCTTTTTTGTTAGCTTCTCCTTAGGAAGAAGCAAAGTTCTATTTTGATTTGGCTCATCTTAGCCTTTGAGGCTCTTAAGAGGTGGTCAAACATCCAAGCTTACTTGGATAAAGCCAAGCCATTTTCATGAAGGAAAAATTTCAAAATGTTTCCATTTGGTCAATGGTTTTCTTTATTCCCTTGTCTTTGGGCTCTAGGCATCATTATCAGGCTATTTAAGCTAGCAAGTGCCTTCTTACATCAAACTCAAATGAATTTGAGTTCAAATCTAAACCAAATTTGGATTAGAAAATGCAAACCAAGTACTTTGATTCAAATTTGTTTGATTTTAATTTAATCTTTTAATTTTAAATTTAATTATATTTAATTGGTAATTGATTGAGTTTGATTTGATTAATTCATTTAAATTTGAATTAATTTTAATTTCATTTCATTTTAACCCATTTAGCCTAAATGGGTTAAGTTTGTTCAATTTCAAATATTTGACTCAATTGATTGGTTTGACTCAATCATGCTTAATTACATGTGTTAGATGATTTGGAGTGATTCATTTTATTTAATTTGAATTAGATTTAAATTTGAACCCATTTGACCCAAATTGGGCTTAATGGGTTGCTTGTGGGTTTCCTTTTTGTTAATGACCAATTTGACCAAATTGACTCAATGGTGGGTTAAATTATATTTGATTATTATTTTCAAATGATTTTGAATAATCAAATTGAATTAATTTTAATTTGATTTGGTTTGAACCCAATAAGACCCATATAAGTTCATTTAGAGTAAGTAGACTAATTAGCAATTAAGACTAAATGAATTTGAATTTCTTTAGATTTATGACTAATCATGTTTATTTGATCATTTGAAATATTTTGAATTACTTGATTTGGTCAAACTCTTGGTGGGCCACCTAAGTTAAACTTATGTTAAGCGTTGACTAGATTTGATTTTGATTTGGTTTGGATTCTTTTATTTATTTTAATTTTATTTAAATTTGGTTTATTTGGATTTTGGTTTAATCCAAATTGGAAGATTGGATTGATTCCACCTAAGCCAATTAGGTTAGCTAAAACCAGATGATGCCCTGTCACTAAGAATAGTGTCTAAGTATTGAATTAGAAGATTCCTATTTGAGGTTATGACTTCTTAATTCGATTTGGTGATATTAACCTCATTCAAAAATGAGGTCACATACCCACTTAAAATGAAGATGGTCATAACCTTACCCCAATCCCTGCCCTGAAGCCAAAATGACCAACATCACAAATCCATGACTTGGTCTAGAAGCCAATCCAATTCATTCCTCTCATTGCTCCATTACAACATTAAGGTGTTTGAGTTGATCCCATAACTAGAGATCTCTTTGAGGTATACCATAAATGCATCTATAATTTTGGTTTTGTACATTTCAAAGAAAATTTGATATCAAATGAGATCAAACCATTTAGATCATTAGATTTCATCCACTAATGGATTTGGCATTGAAATCATGTAATTTTGATGATTGGATGGCCAAAATGACATGGAATCAATGGGCGATTCCCTCTATTGAAGGAGAAATAATCTCCATTGTCCATTCCTTCTTATGAACAAATGACTATAATCTAGTTGCATCTCCAATTGAATATGGTATGGAGAAACATTGCAATCATAACCATCATCGAATTGGATGGCCGATAACCCACATGTGACCTTATGGTATAGGATTAGCACTCTATCATCGATGCTTGCGGTGGTACCTATGAAGCCTAATGAAGGTCCCAAGAAGGAAATGATCCAAGAAAGAAGACCCATAGATCTAACTTGTAGTTCTAGGCGTGTTGTATAAGGGATAGATCTGCGCCCATTTGCCTTTTCTTAGGGTGTACAATGGTGCAGATGGTATTGATCTTTCTTTAAATTTAATTGGCTTGATTTATTTTGGGTACAATAAAATCAACCTACTTTTTTCTTTCTATGTTATCTTGTGATGAATGTTTGGGCGTAGGTTCATAGGAAGATTAAATTTTCTACTTAATTAAATCTAATCAATGAAATAAAAGTAAAGAGAACTCAAAACCTTATACAAATTAAAGCCTCAAGAAAACTTAAAATCAATTAGAAATAAATCTAAAATTATGCAATCATATTACTCTAAGCTCTTTAATTTGAATTTCACCTTTGCACATAAGGGGCATCGACTGTGAGGATGGCCTTCTTAGGGAAGTCTACCCTTTTCTTAATGATTTATCCATAATAAATTCTAATTGCATGGCATTTAGGCATAAAATGCACACCCAAGACCTTAAATGAATCTTGAGTTTAAAATTTGAAAAATGTGCATTAGTTAGATGCATTTCATACCCTACATGATCTCAGATTAGGGAGTGAATCTATTATTAAATTCTTTTCCTAAAGATATAATTCAATCTTACATACATGAGACTTAGCATTATGGATTTAAAATGCACTTAGGTGGTGTTAGTAGCCCCTCCGTGGTTATAAGTCAAGAAGAGGGAATAGGTTTGTTCCCTCAAGTGAGAGGAATGGCTAATAATTCCCAAAATCAAACTAGGTTGAGCATTTAAGTTGTAATGAAACACATATAAACTTTGATTCTAAAGCATCCTCCAAAAGTAAGTTTTCAACCTTAGACATTTTCACAATGTTGTTGTTAGAATCTAGCTCAAGATGCCCTAGATTTCAAAGAGAATGTCAACTCAAAATATAAATTAAATTTGAAAATTCAATGCTCAATGATAGGATAGTTGAAATGCCTACTAGCATACCAAATCATTAGGCATTTCCTACTTCATCCCATTTGGCTTCCAAAATAACTCTTTCACTTTGGACCAATCCCAATTGAAATTCCAAATATCATTCCTTTGAAAACCAACTTAGAAATTCCTCAAAAAATAATGACTTGCTTATTTAATCAAATTCATAGAAAGATACCCTTCTTAAGATGTAATTAAACTATGAGCTTGCCTTTATGGGGAAATCATAAACCCAGCTTAAAATAAACCATGTTCTACTTTTACATGTAGTTTAGGAGAAAATTCTATGGTACATGAAAGACCCACTAGCCTTAGGATTCTCTTATAAAATGATTAAATCCATTATAGAATAGCATGCTTATCTTCTAGATAATATGTTTATTCATTTTATGACATTTGATCATCTAAATAAAAAATTTTAAACTCTATGTGGTGTCATTTTTTCCATATTTTTTTCATCTCCATCTTTATAGCATTTATTTTATACATTTGTTTCTATTTTTTTTTTGAATGCCTCTTTCATCCTTGGTTGAGTTCATCCACTTCCTAAACTAAGGTTCTAGAATTCTTAAGGGAGTTCTAATAAATTTAAATTAACTTTTTAATGGGGTCTTTTCCCATTGACTAATTGATATTTCATAAATAGCCTTATTAATTTTGGATAACTCTTAAAATAAATGAAGATTTCAATCCTTTTAAAAAAAGTTATGAATTTAGATTGGATCTTGATATTTCTATCTCTCTAATGAAATCATAAAAACTTCTATCTCTAAATTATCACTTAGACTTTGTCATCCAAATTAATGAAGAAGCCTTAGTTTCTTGTAAACTAAGGCATTATATGCTTTCAATACAAAAATCTAAAGTGAAACCCGAAATATCATGAACTTCGACATTATCTTGATGTCTAAGATGGTGAAAGATTGCATTATTTGGGGTTGCCTTTAATCTCTCCTTTATCTAAAGTACAAGTCATGACTCCCTATTACACATCCTTTACAGTTAAAGTTTAAATAATGATCTTCCAAATGCATGATCATGAGGTCTATTGATCTATTGATGAGATAGACCTACCTTCCCTCCATATCAAAAGAGAAATTATTAAAATTAAACTCAAAATGGTAGAATAGATCAAATAACTTTTAAAAAAAATGGTAAATAAGTCATTCACTTCAAAATTTTAAATATCATGCTTTCCCATCTTAGAGAAATTGCTTGCAAAATTGAGCATCATAATAATCTATTAAAAGAAAGAAAGAAAAGAAAATTAAATAAAATAAATGAAAAAATAAAAAAATGAAAATGAGATGATCATTAAGCAATGCATTATATATTTCTATAATTTGCCTTCTTTAATTATAAGAAACTTCATAATATGACATTTCACTATAAATAAGTTCTAGGGTTATATTTTATGATGAAGATATACTACTAAGAACTTATCAACATCTTGGTTGATGTAGAAAATTCAAAAGAAAATCACTTGAATACTCATTGATCCGGTGCATTGATCAACAACAATTGTCAACAAGAAAGTGTACATAAAATTTAATCTAATTTTGATAAGATGGTTTAATTCAATCAAATAATGAAAAGAGTTTTAGTTTAATGAAATTTTAATCTAAAAACTCAATTTAAAGAAGAACTTAATCTCAATCACATTGTTGATTGAATATGAGAATTCAAACATTGAAATGAAAAACTTAGAAATTTAAGAACATCTTTAATGCTCTTGGATGGTCCTATCCACCCCAAATAAGAAAATGAAAATAATAAAAAATGAATAAATGAAATGGAAGAAAAGAAGAAAAATAATAATTGAGAAAGGATGTTTGTATCCATTATGTAATCTAAGTGTAGAGTCTTTAGGAATGTCATTTTGTTAATCCTAAATGACCTCACTAAGTATTATACTCAATTAATGAGTTAAAAGGATCATATCATGCTATATGATCAATCAATCAAAACAAAAATTGAATCACCTAAATGTTGTATTGACAAAAAAGTTGAATACATCTAATGTCACATAAATCTTATATCTAGAAGAAATGTCAAATGTAACACTTTACAAAAGAATCAAAATGTTATTGAAATTTGACAAAAGAAAAGATGGAAGGACTATATCCATGAGCAAAAGGATAGTCCAAAATTTCAGTATGTGAATTTTAACTTTAAACTCCTCCACATCAAAATAAAGTGGTAGGTTTAGAAGTCAAGAATTTCCCCTAACTTAAAATAACAGATGTCCCATATTTTGTCATCATAGCCATTGCCAGGTGACCTCACATGGGAGGTTAAAGAGATAACGAGTCTTCTTTTTCAAGAATGAAATTTTTTGTATGTCAAAGATTCAATTAAGTATAATCTTATTCCATTGGCAAATGGCCTATAAATCGAGTCATAAGCAAGAATAGCTATGAACCATTGAAGAAATTGAAACCATAAGTTGGTTTGAAATTCAATATTATAGAGCCATTGCAAGATAAAAAATTGTTAAATAGTCATGGTCTGACTTTCTCTTCAAGGCACTCTAATATATTAAATGAATATTGTTTAGATGTGTCTCAAGATCTATACTTCAAGTTCAGGATGTACCTTGAATTTGAAGAAATTTAAATTCATAATTGACAAACTAAAAAAAACTAAACCTACAAAATAGAAAATCTCAATCGATATCAATAATCTAACTCTTTGATTAGTTAGATATTGATGACCCAATCAAGCGATCTTAAAGTTTAAAGACTACTTTGTCTAGAAATAAATTGAAATATTCTCGGATGTAGCGTCTATAAGCTCGAGCTTGATACCATTTCAAATAAACAAAGTCCCTTGACAATGTCAAATTTTGAAAGATAAGCAAAATATTGCTAAATTTAAAACTACTCAATTATGGCCTTACATGAGAGAAAATAATCTTCTTGGTTAGTTTTTACATCATTAGAACAGAATTAAAAAAATAAAGAAAGAAGAAGGAAAGAAAATGATCAAATTCGCATGTGCCACATCTTGGGACTAGGATAAAATCTTTACCTTGAATATGGGATCTTATTACCCATACTTCATTTCAAAATAAAATAACAAAAAAAGCTTTCTTGCATAAGAATATTCTCATTAAGGATAACTTATCTTATTAAATCAAAATAATTCTACAAAAAAGAAAAGCATAAAACATTCAAAATCTTTACAAAAATATTCTCTTACATAGTCATATCTTTAGTCTCAAAATATTGAGACAATTTATCAAAGGTGTCATGATCAAGATTTATTAACCCCACTTTTAATTAAGTGGAGTGTTATATTGAAAATCTTGCTAAAAAATGAATGAGAAGAAAAGTAAAAAAACAAACTTCATTATAATTTGAAAATAATCATATCACTACATTAGAGTCCCTGAAATAAACCATTAAGATAATTTCAAGGAACTTGTAGTAAAACTTATAAGAATTATAAAAAAAAACAATACACAAACAAGAATTAATCAAGGCCTTTCATGAAATATCATTTCATAAAATCTTTAAAGAATGATAATTCAACTTAATGAAATCAATTTCAAACTTTTAGAAGAATTTTAATTTCTCTAATAAGTTAACCAGCTTCTCAATTCCTTTATTGATTAGGGATAAAAGAATAAAAGAAAAAAGTGTCTAAAGAAGAATCTAAGAGTTTATTTACCTTGATTCTCATTCATTTTGAAATCTTTAAAAGAATCTCTTGATATTTATTGAATCTAAGACAATGTCATATATAAAAGTTGATTTATATCAACAAAATAAAATGAAATACATATCCATACTATAAAGAAAAAAAAAAATTTCTTTTGAGAACCGTTGACTATGGCTTTTCTTTGCCTAAGAACTAGCAAGTCACATGCAATCTTAAAAGATAAAATTCTTAAGTTAATACCATATGCTGTCTTTCCTAAAGTGGATTAGACATTTGGCATGTCCATATGTAACTTTAATATAAAAAGAAAGAAAAAAAAAAAAAGAAGAAGAAAATGATGAAATTTATGCTTATGGCATAATAAAGCATTGGGTTCAAAATACACCCAAATCCTCCTTCAAAGTATACTTCAACTCTTTGAAACCTTCAATAAACTTCTTCATGTGTAAGAAGCATTATTGAAACCAAGAAATAAACAAACCTTCCAACATCTTTCACTAGTCAAACTAATTAAGTCCATGTGACTTATTATTAGTCAAAAGACTTGAGGATTAAGAATAAAGTCATTATGACTCCTTTCCTCACTCATATCACATGTAGGTTAGAGAAAGCCCCACCCTTTCTTCGTTATGGATATGGTAAGCCATTGTGGACCATTCTCATAAGCTTAGAGTAAGCATTTTATGGCATAACCCTTTCTTACCTTGAGTTGGGACTAAGCCATTTATGGCACCCTTCTTATAACTTCCCATAAGTTTAGGGCAAGCCTTTTGGCACCAACCCTATTATTCACATGATAGATGAAGTCATTTAGACCCCTTTCATGTCAAATAGGCTACTTGGCATAAGAACAAGTCCATAAAGGCCCCATTTCTATTAACCAAACTTTGAGGATTGGATTAAGTCACTAAGATCTCTTTCATTTAATTTAATTATTTATGTTAGATTAAGCCATTGAAGGCCCCATATTAATAGCTAATCATTTAGGTGTAAGTTTTACTGAAGGCATTCGATAGATGACAAGGTTAGGATAAAGTCACCATGATCCCTTTTCCTATCATAGCTAGTTAGATTTGGAGTACATCATGAAGTCTTCTATTAGCCAAAATATTGATGATAAGAATTAAGTCATGAAGACCCCTTTCCTCTTCCTTAGCTACCTATGTTGGATTAAGACATTGAAGGCCCCATCTTAATATTTAATCACATAGGAGTAAGTCCCATAGTAGGCATCCTTTAAAATGACTTGAGTTAGATAAAGTCATTAAGACCCTATCATATTATTCAAAAAAAAAGGTTTAGGATCAAGTCATTAAAGACCCTTTCTTCAAACTAAGCTATTTAGGTTGGATTAATCTATTGAAGACCACTTTTAATAGCTAGTTAGAAAGAAATAAGTCCCAGTAGTCATTCATTCTAAAAGACAAGGATAGGAACAAGTCATGAAGACCCCTTTCGTGTCAAAATAGGCTACTTATGTTAGGAATAAGTCATGAAGACCCCTTTCCTATTAACCAAAATTTGAGATCTAAAATAAGTCATTATGACCCTTCTTCCTCATTGTGGCTACTCAAGTTGTACAAAGCCATTAAAGGCTCCTTCTTATTAACCAATCATAAAGGAGTAAGTCCCTTAGTAGGCATCCTTATAAAGATAGGATAAAGTCATTAAGATCCATTTCCTTTTCAAGTTACCTAGGTTGGAATTAAGCCATTGAAGGCCCCTTCCTTAGCTAAACTTCATTAGAATAGAGTCAAGTCCTATGACTCCTTTTCTAGCAAAAAATAAAAGAAACTAAGGAATGGAAATAAGCCATGAAGTCCCCATTCCTATAGACTATTTAAACTAGAATTAAGTCCATGTGACCCCTACTTAGTAGTCAAAATATTGAGGTTTAAGATTAAGCTATTCAAGTCCCTTCTCCCGACCTTAGCTATTTAGGTGGAATCAAGTCTTCAAAGACCCTTTCTTAATAGTTAACCATATAAGTGTAAATCCCTAGGTATCTTTCCCCGATTAAAATATCATGTAGTATGGATTAGAGTAAGTGTACATAGTGGCATCCTCTCCATATATTATTCTCAAAAGTAAGTCCCTTGAAGGCATCTTCTTTGATTACAATGAATGTATTAAGACTAGACCATCTTTTAGGTCCACTCTAATGGCATCCTTATTCTTCTTAGAACTTAATAAATTTAAGTTATTAAGAGTGAATAAAATTGAAACAAACTTAGTCATACATATGCCTATATCTTTCATAATCAAATACAAAACAAAATAAAAATCAAAATCAAAATTCTGAATTTGAACTCCTTCAAGCTTATGCTTATAGTGTGCTTAATTCAATCAGTGTACTGGATGATCCACTACACATATTAGGGGTTCATTTGTTGACCTCATTTTTGGACAAGATTAATATAATTTTGAAATCAATAATTAGGACACCTAATCTTAGATTAGAAACCTTCAATTAAAAGCTTAGGATACTATACCTAGTGACTAGCACTCCCATAGGTTTGATCTAACCTCATGGGCTTAGTTAGACTTATCCTAAATTTCAAATTTGGATTAGATCAAATGAAATCCAAATATATCAAAATGAAATCAAATTAAAATAAATGAATGAATCCAAAAAAAATACAAAGTTGAATTTAGTCAACCTATTTGACATAAGTTTGACTTAGGTGGGTCCCACAAAATTTGATCAAATAAAACCATTCTAAATGTTCCAAATGATAAACTAAACATGCTTAATCATGAATCTAAACAAAATTAAATTTATTTTGGTCTTATTAGGTTAATTAGACTACTTTGTCTAAATGAACCTAAATGGGTCCTATTGGGTTCAAACCCAAATAAAATTGAAATCAACTCAATTTGACTGCTTGAAATCATTTGGAAATGATTATCAAACACAATCCAACTCATAATTGGGTCCAATTTGGTAAAATTGGTCATTTGACCCAAATGAAACCCAACTTTAACCCATTAAGGTCAAAAGGGTTCAAATTGAGATCCACTTGAAATTAAATGAAATGAATCACTCCAAATCATCTTACACATGTGATTAAAAAATAATTGAAGTGTGAACATAATTAAATTGAGTTAAATTTGATCATTTGACTTGTAGTGGACAATCAAGTATGATTTAAACAAAAATATAAAACTAATTAATAGTGATTAAAGCATTTAAAACTTAAATTAAATCTAATGATAAGATTAATCACCAAATGGATTGATATTGAAACTAAACCTATGCAAACCTATCTAAATTCATCCAAACATAGATTAAAGAGAATATCTTAAGCCAAATTGGAATTTGCACTACCTTCCCCACCTAAAATGAAAAGGATCATGACCTTTCCTCATCCCCTCGCTTATAAAGTCAAAAAATGACCAACATCACTAAAACCATCCATGACTTGGTGAAGGAGCCAATCCACAAGGAGGAAATCCTTCCTTTCTCCCATAGCTTCTTCACATCATTCAAGGTGTTTGAGCTAGTTCAACTATCGAGATCGAATTGAGGTATGCAATGAATGCCACCTCTATAACTTTTAGTTTTGGTACTTTTCAAAGAAAATTTGATCTCAAATGAGATCAAACTTTTAGATCATTAGAATTTCATCCATTGATGCATTTGGCTTCCAAATCATGCAATTTTGATGGTTGGATGGTGGAAATAATGAAGAATCAATGGACAACGCTTAGCTTCCATCTCAATCAAAGGAGAAATAATCTGATCTAGTTGCATCTCTAATTGAATGACAAAGAGAAAAGCGTATTGACTCACTGACCATTTGTTTGAAGATTGGATGGCCTAGAATTAACCCACGTCGCTATTTTGACACGGATCCACATGGATCTGCATGGACAAATGATGCTGTCGATTAAAGCGGTGCGTCGATCCACATGGATCAACGCCTAAATTAAAATTTTGGATTTTTTGAATTTAAAATTAAAGAAAACTAGTTGAAGATTTAAAAATTGTAGAAAATTAAACATAAATCCAAAAAAGTAAAAAACTTGGGCTCTATGGATTCCTCTTGAGAGAGGAATCATTAGAATTAAAATCCTCATATTATGTGGGGGGGGTTATTTTGGCCTTAATTTGGGTTTGAATGAAAATTTTCAATCCTTAAGTGATCACAAACCATTAATCCAATTGAAATAAAACTTTGAGGAATTAAAATTGAGGTTAAAACACACTTGAAAACTTTTATGAATTATTACAATATAATTCAAGAAATAAATTTCTAACTCTTAAACTTTAATTTTAATTAAATAAGTTTATATATAAATGAAGTAAATAATCGAAATTGATCAAATCACTTTAAATTGATAGAAAAATCCTAATGGACTTAAAAGCACCAATAGACCCATTCAAACTCAATAAATCATAAAATGGATTAATTTGGTAATTAATTGAATTAAATAATCAAATAATTAACCAAAACTTAAGAAAATCACAATAAATCAACCCAAATTCCAAAATTATGAATAAACCCTTATTGGATGCACATTCTAGAGTGGAATCAAAAGAAAAATAAAACCCCAAATAATCCTTATTTAATTAGGCTTAATTATTTAATGAAATAATTAAAACTTTAATTTCACCCTAATTAAATGCATTAAATCAAAATGAACTTTGGAAATATGAAATTAGTCAACCACTTAATAAAAAAATCTTAAAATAACTCTTTAATTGAAGAATAACTCTTCTAACATTTAATTACATGAAATTAATAATTAATAAATATTTAATTAAACCTTGACCTAATGAACTCATAATAAAACTAATTAATAAAATCTTAATATTAATGAAGATTAAGAATGGGTTAAAACACTAACGGTGTCTAAGGTTAACATAATTTAAACCAAAAAAATGAATATAAATTTAATAAACATGAACATAATTCAAACTAAAAATTAATGAAAAAATGATAACCAATTCAAATCAAATGAAATAAACAAATCAGATTGAAAATCGTTAAATCAAGAAGATTTAATCAAATCAAAGAATGAAATGAAGAATTAAATTCCAAATAAAGAATTGAAACATCAAACCAAATTAAAGTCAATACCCAAATTGAAATTTGAACCAAAAGGCCTATCAAAGTCTTACTACACAAGCCTATTCCCTTCATACACTAGAACATTGGGTAATAGACCCTAGATTTATGTTAAGTTGTTACGTGATTTTTTGTGATACTGTGATGTTATGTGCTTTACATATTTTGTGGTGTACTATTTTAGATTGCATGAAGGATTGTTTGCCCATTAGAATACATGATAGGACATTTTTTTAGAACTAACATTATCTTGTATGGGGCTATGCTAGAAAGGATTGTCACAAATAAATTAAAATTGCTATTTTCTTGCAGTGCTTAAATCCTTAACCATAGCCCAATTGGATAGGTGGGCTTAAGTCTCAGATTTTTTTGTGAAATATAACTATTGTGTATTATTTGTATTTTCGACATTTATTTTGTAGAAGATATGATTTATTTTTGAAATTTGAAATATAAATTTGAGCATAAAATTAAGTTAGATATATGGGATCTAGGATTAGCAAGAGTGACCCTACCATCGATGGTTGTAGTGATCTCCTATGAAAATGGAGGTCATTGAAGAAGGAAAAGATCTTAGAAAGAAGACCCATAGATCTAAACTTGTAGTTCTAGGTCGTCGTATAAGAGCGTGGCTCTACCCATTGCTCTTTCTTAAGTGTACAGTGGTACCACCATATTGACCTTTCTTTTAATTAAATTGGCTTCATTTATTTTGGGCATGCAATAAGATCAAACCGCTTTTCTTGGTTTTATTTTCTGTTTTGCTTTCTGTGATGAATGCTTAGATGTTGACTAATAAAAAAATTTAAATTTTCCACCCAATTAAATCTGATCAACTAAAATAAAAATTAAAAAACTCAAACCTCATATAATTTAAATCCTTAGGCAAAACTTAAAATCAATTAGAAATAATTAGCTCTTGAAAATCATCCAATCATAGCTCAACGGGCACTTCACCCATTGCACATATATAGGGGCATCGACTTATAAGGATGATCACCTTCTTAGAGAAGTTTGCTTTTCTCTTAATGATTTGGCTCATAACCAATTCTAATTGCATGGAATTTAGCATAAAATTGGCACCCAAGACCTTAAATGAATCTTGAGTCAAAATATCTAAAATCTAAAAATGTGCATTAGTTAGATGCATTTCATACCCTACATGATCTTAGGGATTAGGAGTGAATCTAGGATTCTTAGATTATTTTCCAAAAATATGACCCCTAGCCATCTTGCATTAATGATATTTAGCATCATGGATTTAAAATGTGCTTAGGTGTTGTTAGCTATCGACCCCTCCACGAGTTATAAGTCTATAAGAGTCGTGGATAGGTTCATTTTCTCGGTGAGAGGAATGATCACTAATTCCCAAAATGAAACTATGTTAAGCCGACTTATGTTAGAAGTACATGTAGACTTAGGTTCTAAAGCATCCTCCTTAGAGTAAGTCTTCCACCCTAGGCATTTCTGTCTGTGTTCTAGAATCTAAGCCTAGATTTTCAAGAAAATGTCAACTCAAAATCTAAATTAAATTCTAAAATTCAAAGCTCAATGATAGGATAGTTGAAATGCATACTAGGTATCTTAGTATTAATAAGAATTTCCTACTTCATCCCATTTGGCTTTCAAATAACTCTTACCACTTTGGACCAATCCCAATTGAAATTTCAAATATCATTCCTTTGAAAAAACCAACTTAGAAATTCTTTAGAAATAATGAGTTATTTCTTTAATCGAGTATTTTTAGGAAGAGACCCTTCTTAAGATGTAATTAACTATAGGAGCTTGCCCTAGAACCATAAACCCAGTTTAAAATAAACCTATTCTACTTTTCATATAGTTCAGGAAAACTCGGTATATGAAAGATGCATTAGCCTTAGGAGTCTCTTATAAAATGATTGAATCAATTATAGGATTACATGTTTATCTTTTAGATAATATTCCTTAATAAAATGATCATAATTTTTCTTTATTCTTATGAGTTATAGGATTAACTAAATTTTTTTTTGTATGCTCACTACTTTGTAATGAATAGAAATGTGTTCATTCTATTCATCTTGATATTAAATTGATTATACATGTATCTACTTCATTTTTTGTATTGTTAACGAGCATGCTCATAGATTATACTCATCAAATGAAGACATTCTTATATACTCATTGAATAAACATACTTGCTTAAATAAGAGTGTTTTTCTAGTGAATGTACTTGTTGTATGTATCCATTAAGAAAATCTACTCATTGAATGTATTTATTGATTGAATATATGTGGTGAAAATTTTCTATAAAGGGAGTGTTGCCTTTCAAATCTATTGGTGAGAAATGATGGAGGAAAGCATATAGAAATTCATCATTTTAGGATGCCATGATCGATAGATGTATTTATTTGAATGAGTACATCATCAGGAATCTTGTGCTATCTTGGGATAGAAGTCACTATCTTTTAATGGAATTAATCACATCAATAAGGACTACTAAGGATAATGGGTGCATATGTACTAGAGATTCTTCCCCTTTACATGAAAAGTAAAGCGGTTTATTTTAAACCTAGTTAAGTTCCTAGGGGCAAAATAGTTAATTACATCCTAAGAAATGGGGATTCCTTAAAAACTCTTGATTAAGGTAAATGATCATTATCTTCAAAGATTTTAATAGAAAGAGACTATCAATTGATTGGTTTTATTTTGAAGATCAAATGGGATTGATCAAAGAGGGAGTTATTATCAAAGCCAAAATGGAAGATAAGTAGGAGATGCCCAAGATGCTAGGAATTTTGCGCATCTCAAACTATCCTATATTAGGCTTTACATTTTGAAATTGATTTAGTTTATTTGAGTTGCATTTTTCATTAGAAATGTAGGACTTATGATTCCTTAACACAAGATTAAGGAAATGCCTAAGAGGTGAGAATTTCTTATGGCCCAAAGGGGAGCAACCTCAGAACCTAAATCTAGGGAACTTTGGGGAGAAAACAACCTAAATCTAAGGCAAAATGGGTATTGGTTTGTCTCCATAGAGAGGACAAACCACCGATAAGGACTTACAACTTGGGGGGTGGCCAACTAACTCCTCCTATGATTTTAAATACATGTAGGCAAGTCATTATGCTTATGCAAGATAGCTAGGGTTATTGTTTAGAAAGAGACTAAGTCCTTAAACTCACTCCCTAAAGAGACTAGATCATGTAAAGGGCATGCTTCAAATGACCTAAATCTAATGCAATTCAAATTTCATTTTATTTTCATTTTGGATAATTATTTTGACTTAGGCTAATAGGATTCATAATGTGGATGAGAAATAAAGTTATTGGCCAAAATCGGCGAGAAGGAGGAGGTGAGTTTCCACCATGGATCTCAAAGGTCAAGCCAAGTTTCTCTCCCAAAGGTGGAAAGCCCTCCATCAAGTGAAAATAAAATACTATTGTGCATGATATTATAAAAGAAATTGCTCATCCAAGAGGGTTGCTAATTCTTTTATCTTGATTTTAAACTAAGCTTTAGGTGAGGTTATGAGTTCTTTATTTTTTTATTTGAGTTATTAAGTTGATAAAAGATTTATTTTTCCTAAAGCCTAATCCACATCCAGATACATAAAGCAAGGAAGAAACTAGGAAAAATATGCCACTTAATGCAAAAGCTAACAAATCATCAATCAATTTATAAAGCTAATTGCAAAAGAAAAAAAAAGGCCATTGTTGTTAGGCACACCACAAACTCAAAATATCAAATGTGGGTATAGTCTACCCTTATACAACCTGATTATAAATGAATTAAATTACAATTAAGCAAGGAATTCATTATTATGGGGTCTTCAAGCTTTATTCTTCTTTCTTCTTTCTTTATTTCTTCTTCTTTTCTTCTTTCTTCTTTGGTTCCTTCTTTTGGATGGTTGGAAGGTAGATGCTCCAAGGCTTCACATGGTGCATAAGATAGGATCTTATAATGCTCATCCTAATCCCCATAACAATCATTCCAAATCTAATTGCATAAATTTACATGAAAAGGAAAAGAATATAAATCTAACTAACACATAAAACAAAGGTTAGCTAAACCACACAAATCCCAAGCATGTATATTGGACTTATCACCCCCACATGGGTGACTAAGTCCACTATATGGATTATTCTTAGGGGTATAAAGCACATGCAAGCAAAAGCATTATTATATTTTTATTTATGATAGTGCCCTTAAGCACAATCCCCATAGAAAAAATGATTAGACTAAGAGCATCCTACCATTCATTCTAAGAGCATACACCCTAAAATCTAGTCTAAAACTTATATCACAAAACAAAATAAAACATCAAACCATGCACCTAACCTAAAGCTAGAAGTGGTGACTTAGGCTAATGTGTGTGCTTTGAAGGTTTTGTGGTATAGCTATGGCTTTAGGTTTAAATTTTCTAAGTGTGAAAACATGTTCAACTTAGAGGAGGATTTCATTTAAGTTGTTTAATTATTTTGGTTGATTTTATTTCATGTTTTGATTAGGTTTAAGTGAATCTTATAATTAATTACTAAGTTATGAAGAGAGGAAAGAGAGAAACTTCTCTTTCCTTCCTAACCTAAGTAATTTCTAAAGTAGATTCATTTTAGTTTTTTGTTTAGGTGATTATTTTGATTAAATCTTTTAATTAATCTAAGTTTAGATGACTCTAAACAAACCTATTCAAAAGAAAGGCATTTTAAGATTAAATAAAATGAATCAAAATCACATAACACAATTACTTCATTTATTTCCAACATATGTATGCATGTAGATGGTCTTTAGCATATCTATGCATACAAATGAGAATATTTAACACAATTTATGATGCATGCTAAGTAATCCATTTAAGGAAATTTAGAGTTAAGATGCATGATTTTCTTAAGTAGAAAAGGGTTTCTTTATCCAAATTTTCACATACACACATGAAAGTAAGAAAGGCATAAGTGAGTACAGTGTCATTGTTAACCGGAGGTATAAGGTACAAGACCTACTTAGGGCTACTTAAAGCCTCACAACCTCGGGGTTGTCCGGACTAATATACCACTTTCTTAAATACAAACATGTGTATATAAAAGAAATGAGATGGAAAGAATAATGAAAAAAAATTTTATTAATGGATTCATTTTATTTATGCAATTTATGTATGCATGTATAGGTAACCCTTCTTAGGTGATAGCATAGGGATGAATAGGATATAGAATTAGGTGAGTGTTAGGTTCTTTTCAAATGAACCATACATCTCACCAAATTCTATTCAAAACTATACCAACATAAGAGAAAGGAAACATATGCTAAGCACATCCTTATTATTCACATGCAAGTCATAATTAAAATATAAGTTACTTTGATTTGATTCTTGATTTATATATTTTGAAAATAATTTGAATTTAGTAGTGATAATAGCCACTCATATTTCTACTTTAGCCACACAAATTTGACATAAAGTAAAACAATTTATTTTAAATTTGAATTTAAAAATATGAATGAATCATACAACATATAAATTTAACATGTTGGGGAAAGACTTAAAGTAATGAAATCATGTAAACAAATTCACTTTAATTAAATCCTAAAGACATTCTTATGGAATAAGAAAGTTTAAAATAAATCAAAGTGTTTTCAATATGATTTTTTTAGTTTGAAGTTTGATTTAATTTTGAAAAGGTGAGATGAGTTTGCTATTCCTAACCCATTCCCACATGTGTTTGATATTTTTGTTTAATTTTTTATGATTAGATTCATTTTTATGTATTAAGGTTAAGGTATGAATTAAGTAACTTAATTAACCCTTACCAACACCTTAGATAGTTAACCAAATAATTATGAGGAATGAGATGACATAAAACTCACAAGAATTTAAATTTGTAATGCACCTAATAAAAAAGGCCTAATGCAATTTGGCTCATGATTAAAGGTTAATTAAGCTAAGGGGTTTAGCTTAAGTAATTTTAAAACACCCTTTCACACATATGAATTGGGTTTTTATTTCCTTAATTGAACTTATTTGGTTTAATTTTACATTTAGAATTAAAATTAATTAGTATTAACATAAATGAAAATTAAGAAAAAAGAAAAAAGGGGTTTATAGCTTAGGAAATATTCTAAACTCCTATTTCTTGGATCTGACCTTAATCATCTCTAATCATGGATTAAAACCACTAATCACCTTAATTATCCTTAATTAAGTAAAACTCATATTGCAATTCTCCAATTAAGCTTCAATAAATCCCAAGAAAATTAGGGAGGCAAGTCATCCCTAAAACATACCCAAGAAGTTGATTAATCAAAGGCTTAATTAAAGGTAATTAGCAAAATGAATTTGAATAAAACCCAAAATCAGAAAAGAATAATTCAAAATCATTGAAATTAATTTTAAAATATTCTAAGTTGATTATCTTTCCATAAAAATTTTTTCATATTTTTTGTAAATTTTATTGAGAGAATATGATTTGAGATATAGATTAATTAGAATTAATTAAATCATCTAACTAATCCAGCTCAGGCGATGCATGGTGGGTGGTGCACACGCTTTGTGCGGTGAGCCACTTAAACACATCAAGTGGTGGCTGGGATGCACGTGATCTCAAGATCGATAAGGCCAGATCTCCCATGTTTTAAAAAGGATAAATCAAATTCTAAATGTGGGAATAATCTCACGTCCATCAAAATGTGGATGGCCAAGATCTCCCGGTTCTTCCCCTTAGATCAATAGAGACCATCCATGATCTAGGGAAGATCAAGCTCGATTGAGCTGGATCAAAACCAAACAACCCACTAAAACCAATAAGCACATCCAAGTGGAATTTGCTTGAAAAATTCCTTCACAAAGGACCAACACTCCTATGCTAGGTAGTTAAAAATTCCATACCTCATGGTGATCACCTGAATCGATGAGGTGGCTTGCCAGTGGAGATGAAGCCCCTTGAAAATTCTTAACCTTGGGGTTGAGTGATTGCTCTATGGACCAACACCACTTCAAGATCCTTGTGATTTGATCCAATTCTCTCTTGCTATGGGAACTCAATGGAAGCTTGAGTGTGCTTTGGTCATTAGAAGAAGTGCAAGAGGAATTTGAATGGTTTTGAGTGTGGAAAAAGTTGGAGTTCAAGTGGCTCCCTATTTTCACATGCAAAATCGAAGATGAATTTGATTTCAAACTCTAGAAGCTTGGGGAGGCGAATTACTTCTCTGGCATCCCAGGTTCAATGAGGGATTGATTTGAATTCAATTAGGGGAGTATATCTCCCCTTGAAGGATCGATGGTCGTAAGCTATCTTGCCATTTTGATCCAATTGATCATAATGGGAGGTTTTTGATCAGTTAGATGTTTGCACATGGTTGATTTGAGGCCTTGAGTGGATTTCCAACCTCCCATGTGCTTGAAATTGAGTGGAAGAGGGAGTTTGAATTGCCATTTTGACCCATGGGGTTGGGTTTTGCCTTGGGCCAATTGGGTGACCCAAACCCATTGGGTTGGGTGCACCACTCTTCATTAGGTCCTTGAGCTATTAGGAAAGCATCAAGTGGGTATGAAGAGGGTATGACCAAATTACCATGGATTGGTCCAAAATTTATTTTATAATAGGGTCATTTGCTATTTTTCAATTTGGATATGTTGGTATGTGAGAAACTAGGTTTCGTTCAGTTACATGTGCTTAAGATTCATTTATTAAGTTTTAGCTCATCTTGACATTTAGGTCAAAATGGGTCAACTTAGGTCAAGTTGACAATTAGTCCAAATTAGGTCAAACTAAAGAGTTGGGTCAAGTTCATATGACCATTTTGAAATGTTTTGGTGGCTTTGGTTTGATTCAATTTGGTATAGTTTTGAATTTGGCTCATATGACTTCATTTAGGTCAAATGGGTCAAGTTGACCTATTTGACCCATTTGACCTATTTGAGGTAGGTCAAGGGTAGGTTTGGTTAGTCATATGGAGTGGATTGGTATCTTTGTTTCCAATCAATTTTGGTTAAGTTCAAATTTGGCTCAACATGACCCCTTTAGGTCATGTTGGGTCTAAGGTCAATTGGGCTAGGTTGGGTCTAGTTGGCCAATTGAGGCTTTGGTCAAGTTCAAAGTGATTTGGAATGAACTTGACCCATTGGTTTCAATCAATTTGGCTTAGATCAAGTTTTGACACATTTTGACTTTTGGGTCAAGTGACAAATTGGGCTGGGTTAGGCTCAAATGTTGGCTTGGTCAAGTTCAAACATAGGTCATGAGTGAACTTAGATCAATGGTTTCAATCAATTTGGCCTATGGTGGAATAGCTATGTTAGGTTTCATTTTGGGCTGTTGACTTGGTCAACCCTTAGGTTTGACTTGGTTTGACCCAATTTGATTGATTGATCATCCCATGATGATTGTTGATCATGATGAGAGGTATAGATGAGTTTGGTTCAATCCAATTTGGTTAGGATTAGAATTTGGCTCATAAGGGTACTTTAGGTCACTTTGGGTCAAGTGAGCCTAAGTGGGTCAAAATGGCTTGGTCAAAGCTTGATTTGATTGATCTTGTATATGGACTTATGATTGAAATATAAATCCATTTACAAGTGGTTTGAAGTCAAATGGGTTTTGATCCATTTGACAATTTCATATTCAAAGGAAGAATATGAAAGGATTTGGCTTTGATTTTTTGATTGAGTGATTGAAGTTTGGATTTATATATGGCTCATGATTGTAGGGTTGATTGAATCATGAGAGAAAATCAAAGTTTGGCTTGATTTGAGTTGATTTGGCTAAGTTCAAGATTTTGACTTGAAAGGCTTAGATTGGATTTTGAGTGATTTGAGTTTGATTTTGGAATTGGTTTTGATTGTTTGAATTTATATTTCATTTATATATGTGAATATAAATGAGAATATAAATGGATCATGAGAAAATTTCAAGGATTTGAAGTGGTTTAATCATGATTTGGGCTAAGTCCATTAAGAAGGATTTAAAGGACTTAGGAAAATTTTGGAGTTTAAGTTTGAATTTTTAAATTTGGTTTGATTGATTTATATTTATACATTTATATATGTGAATATAAATGAGATATAAATGAATTATGAGAAAATCCCATGAATTTGAATTGATTTGATCAATGATTTAGGCTAAGTCCATTAATGGAAAATTAAGGACTTAAGAAAGATTTTAAATTTGGAATTTAATTTGAGGATTTGATTTGATTGATTTATATTTATATTTCATTTATATATGTGAATATAAATGAGAATATAAATGAGTTTTGAAAATCCATGAGTTTGAATAGTTTTGAGTTGATTTTGGCTAAGTCCTTTAATGGAAAATTAAAGGACTTAGAAATTTATGATTTTTTGAGTGAGTTTGATTGATTTGAATTTATATTTCATTTATATATGTGAATATAAATGAGAATATAAATGAATTATGAGAATCTCAAATATTTGAATATTTTGAATTTTGGCTAAGTCCTTAAAGGAGATTAAGGACTTGGGAAAATTTGACTTAGGAATTTGATGGATTTTGATCATGAGTTTCAATCAAAGATTTCAATCATGATTTCAATCATATGGAGTTGATTTGAGTTTGAGAAAATCAATAGATTGATTTGGGTTTGACTTGAAGAAGGAAAGTGAGGAATGGTTTAAGCTAAGGGTAGGAAAATTTTCTAACACCCCAAGGCATGACCTATTCCTATGGCTAACTCTTCTAAGTCTCTAGGGTTAGGTTGAGTGTCCACCTAATCACTAGATGTGTCTTAAGACTAAGGAACTCTTAAAGTCTAAGAGAAGTCCTATGTTTAAGATGGAGGGGTTGAGAGCTCATCTAAAATGAGGTCAATAAAGAGCAATAGGTGTGGTGTGGACAAGGAACACACATATTGGTGGCCAAAATGATCAACACAGAGATCACAAGCACAAAAAAATAATCTATCCTTAACCAAGGAAAAGAAAGAATCTAGAGCTTAGTGCAATGTGGCTCTACTTATGTCCAAGACATAAGAGAGAGGAAGAATCCACTAAGGGATAGAGTGTGAACCTTCCACTAGGGAAGTAGGTTCAAGTCATCCACAAGGGATGAAAGGTTTGATTTGATTCTCTGAGAAAAAAGATTTGATTTATTTCCGGGAAGGGGTTGAATTTGTTTTTTAATTTGTTAGGTTTGAATTTTGAGATGAACCTGTTGGTTTGCAATGGTTGCACTGGTAGGAGCCATGGAGGCTAAGACTAACTTCAGTTACCAATCCAAAGGGTAGTCTACTAAGCACATAGTAGACTAGCCAACCAGTGGATGCCTTTCGGTATGCAAGCAGTACTAGGAAGAAAGCATGCCGACTTACATCCTCCAAAGTAGAGACCGCTTGTCGGGTAATCTATTGCAAGATAAAATTGAACCCAACCTGTATCGACTATTGAGTGAATGCCACCTAGACTTAGATCAACGAGATAGTCAGATTAATTTCATTTTTAGATTTGTTTGTTTTGATTATGATGGATCCCATTGGATGAACGCATCGCAAGGGCCATGGAGGCCTAGACCTAACTCAACTAATTCAAAAGGAAGTAGTCTACAACCACAAGGTAGAACTATCCAACCAAAGGGGAATGCCTTTTGGTATACAATGGTCAAGTTGGGAGAAGAAAGTGGACTCACATCTTCCACAACAAGGAACCACTAGGGTGATCGCTTTGGGCAACAAATCAAACCTAGCCTAGGGATGACTATTGAGTGAATGCCTAGGGGACTTAAATTAGCTCAAAGATAGTCAAGATTGATTTCCTTTTCTTTTGTTATTTTGATTATGATGGATCCCATAAGAATGAACTACAGAAAATGGAAGCCTAGACCTAACTCGATTTATCAACCAAAGTAGTCTACCAACCACAATGTAGGTTATCCAACCAAATGCCTTTTGGTACAATAAGTCAAGAAGAAAGCCGGACTCATATCTTCTAGAAACAATGAACCATTGGGGTGATCGCTTTTGCAATAAATCAAACCAACCTAGGTCGACTATTGAGTGAATGCCACCGGGGACTTAAATCAACTCAAGGATAGTCAAGATTAATTTTATTTTAGATTTTTTTGATGGATTCCATTATGGATGGATCATACCGAGAAGGAGCTTATAAGCTGCATATCTCATTGAACCAAAGGGGAGTAGCTTCCTACCGATGGGAGAACTATCCACCAAAGGAGTGCCTTTTACAATGATCAATTGAAGGGAAGAAAGCTCGAGACTCACATCTTCACTAGAAAGACCACCGGGTGATCGATTGCTTTGGGAAACAAATCAAACCGACCTGTGGGATGCGCCCATATAATCATGCTAGAAAGAATGCATCTTATATCTTTCAAAGAAGAATGATTGCCGGGTAACCCTTTGGAAAAATAGATTGAACCCTATAAGGGTTACTACGGAGAATACCAACCGGGATTTATCTCAACTCGTAGTGCAATTCCTATGGGAGTTTACGACACGCCCTAAAGATAGGATGCCGCTTGGGAAAAAGGGGCCCTTTGGGGCTTGAATTCCTAATCCACAAGAGAATTAATTTTGTTTGTTTTGTTTAGTTTTATTTTGTTTTATCATGGACCCGTTAGTTTACAAGGGATCAAACTAAGAGCTTATATCGACCTATCTCGATGCATCAACCAAGGGAAAATCGCATCCCCGAACAAATTCTAAACCACAGGGTGGCTTAGGGGGACCACCCAATCCAAAGTAACCAGTAGTGTCAAAATGGGGTCGCAAAGGACTTGATCCAAATAGAGTGCCCAGGGATGGGGCCATAAAGGCTTAATCCAACACCCGGAGAAAATGACATGGCTCATATATCCAATAGGTATTCGTGTCCAACTCAAGGAGAAAGTGGGACTCATATCTCAAGAGTGGTATACTCACCGTGTGAGTCGCACATAGCGAACATCAACCAACCTAAGGTGCCCGGTTGTAACAGCCTAGGAAGAAAGCTCGGGACTCACATCCTCCTATATAAATTGGAGACTTCTTCGGCTCGAGTGCTATCAACCTGGGGCTACTATGAGTGAATGCCACCGGAGATTTATATATCAACGTAGTCAAGAGGAAAGGAGCCTGGGACTTACCTAAAACCTCAAATATACTGACCTAGCAAGAGATGGCTAGTTCAAGAAGAACGAGGGACTCACATCTTCTTAAATGAAAGTCAACATGAGGTCTTATGGGGTGAAGAATGCCATACTAACAAGGCACTCATTGGTTTGCAATGATCAAGTTAGGAAGAAAGAATGACTATCCTCCAAATAACAACCATTGGGTGACATACTGAGGTAGCATAGACCCCTAGAAAGCTAATGAGTGAGTGCCATGGGGCTTCTCCCACATCAAAATAGCTCAAGACAAAAGATTTGTGTTTGTTGTTGTGCATGTGTTAAAAGGAATAGGATGCCTGGGGAGTCTTACACCTACCTTAAAACACTAGAGATGAAATGATGCCATAAAAATGGAAAAAAGGATTCCCACTAAGAAAGGATGCCTGGGTTCTCACACACCTATTCTAATAGCATCCATGAGATTTTGTTTATGTTGTGAAAGTGAGATAAGATGCCACCGGGGGACTCTTTACACCTACCCTAAACACGCCATGGATTGCAAGACAAGCAAACAACACTTTGGAAAGAAGAGAAGATTTGATGAATGGAATCAGATTTTTGTTCTTTTTTATTAATGATTATTTTCAAACAATTTATTTCATGGGTAATATTTATTTAGATAGAGCCCATTAATTGGGTGTTCCCCTTTACAATCAATAAGCTAATAAGATCCTCCTTGGTAGGCCTTCTATGACATAGGGCCTTCCCAAGTGGGTTCAAACTTGCCTCCCATCTTTGAGGCAATATTGGTCTCCTTAGGACTAACACAAGTTCTCCTACTGAAAGACCTAGGGTGGACCAGCCTTGTTGTGAGCTTGAATCATTTTGGCCTTGTACAACTTGAGGTTTTGCATGCAGAGACTCCTCCAAACCTGAGCTCTTCTAACCATAACTTTGCATTCTCAGAAGTGATCTTGTTACCCAATGCTATCCTTAGTGATGGGAGTTGAACTTCTAAAGGAATGGTTTCACCATACACTAAGGAAAATGTAGATTGAGTTGAGTGTATATGGTGTAGGCCCACAAGTTCAACCAACTACTTCCACTATCATTTATCGTGAGTAAGATGGTGGAGTATCTCCAATATATGGTATCTCTAATCAAGCCGCTGATCTTCATGCTTTTGAATGCGCATCATTATCGATATAATTCATCGAGGCACCCAACCTATATATATGGTTCATGAAAAAAAAGCACATGGTTTGTGACCTCTCGAGTGGATGGCTTCCCCACTTGGAAAAGTAGTCATGGTAGCAAAGATGAATTGATGCCCTTGGAAGAAGGAGGATCGATCGACCCACAATGTCGCATTCCCAACACTCAAATGGCCATGAGGCCAATGTAGGGTGTAGAATGTTGGGTGGTTGGTGGAGGACCACACCATGTACCAAACGATGGCATCTCCTAGCTACATCCATGCACCGTGATCATCAAGAGTATCCAAGTATTTTGATCTTCATCTTCATCTTCGACCCATTGATGATCACATAGACTGAGTGTACCTCGTTATAATGCCATGGGCTTCATGTTTGTCTAAATAACCACATTTGGTCAAAGGACTCACATGGTGCCATCAACAAAGCATAGGAGAGAGCTCTATTTCACCGGGGCTTGTGACTTTTCTTGAGGTAGTTTTAGTGTTCAAGTAATCTATGAATGGTTGCCTCCAATCCATTGTTTGGCAAAAAACCTCCCTTCAAGAGAAAGTCTCTCGATGAGTTCAATCAATAAGGGATAGAACTTGTCTATTTTGGACCCTTATTGAAATGGACTCATCTGGACATGCCAACTCTTGGCAAGTTTGGCCAAGGACTACCCATTCTCTACTGGGAACCTTGTAGATGGTGACTTAGAATTTGGGGCCAAGCCTTCATGGTATACTTAGTAATGATGAAGCTTGGGTTTGAGACCGGTAGACCTGCAATCTTGATGACCAACCGAGAATCCCAAAAAGATGTTGATGCTCTTGAGCAAGTGATGGCTAACCTGACAACAATCAAAGCCTCATACTTCTGTTGGTGCATGGTTGAAAAGATAGTATGAGAATCTCATCACATGGAGTTAGAGAACTATTCCTACCCCGCCTTTCGAGAATAGATCATGGTGCTTCACCTTTAAGAAAAGAGCACCATCAAAATACATCTCCCATCTGGGGCCTCTAAGTTCATGATTTGTTCATGAGGGAGATCATCACTAAGCATAGAATCAACAGAAGTGGGTGCTAAGAAATTTGCTAGTGCCTATCCTCATGAGGGTACAAATGATATCAAACTGAGAGAATCATGGACCAAGCCAAACATTTGATAGTTGGTCATAAGATACTAGGGATTATTCTAGAGATCAAGTTCACCTTATGAGAAAGTATATAGTGCATAGCTTTTGAGATGCAAAGATCAAAGCTAGGCAATGTTTCAATAGGTGGATAGTTTGTTTCAGCGGAAATGATATGAGGTAAGAGTGTGCTCCTCTTCTTCACCATTGCTTGAGCCAAGAGAGTCATCCAATGCAATGTAAAGGATGAGTGGCCCGGATAGTGCTAGAACTGGGCTTCACCAAATATTCTTTGATGTCTTTGAAGGCATGTTACACTTATCATCCCACTTGAACTTGGCATCCTTTTGACAAGTGTTGAGAATGGCTTGCATCTCCCGATAGTTTGAGATAAAGCATCTTAGACCAACCATCCTTGAAAGGATTTGAGTTGAGTTAAACTCTTGGGAGGTGGCATTTCTAAGATAGCTTTAATCTTTTCAAGATCTATTTCTATTCCTATTGAACAACAAACCAAGGAATTTCTACTCTCAATGCACACTTCGTGGGATTCATTTTGAGGTTATATTATCTTAACCATTCAAAAAACTACTCTCAAGTCAAAGAGGTGGTCTTCCTTTTCGCTTTTGACTACTAGATCATCAACGTAGCACTCAACCCGATGATGGATGAGTTCAAGGTCTGAGTCATGGCCCGCTTGGTATGTAGCACAACATTTTTAAGGTTGAAAGGCATGACCTATAATAAAAAAGATTCATTTGGTAGTGTTTCTTTCATCTTCGTGAGACATCTTGATTTGGTTATAGCTAGATGACCCATCCATGAAAGAAAAGATTGCATGAGATGAGGCAATGTCACCATTAACTTATAAAGAGGAAACTCATCCTTAGACATGCCTTATTTAAGTCCCTAAAATTGACAAAATGCAAATTTGGCCATTCTTCTTCTTAATTGGGATGACACACTAACTAGATAGATATTTTCTTCCTTAATGAAACCCGCATCAATCAATTTCTTTGACTAAAAATGACTTGTTCAATTTCTAATCGCATGCATCTAGGAGCTTGCTTAATGGGTAGCATTAGGATCTATTGCTAGCTTGTGGACTACTACGTCGAGATAATCTGAGCATTTCTTCATAACTCCATGCAAAGTAGTCTTTAAACTCAGTCAATAGCCTAACTAAGTCATTGGTTTCTATTCAAAGAATGAACTAATGTATGTCGCGGATTTTCTTCTATCTGAGGTTGATTTCTTTAAGCTTGATTATTGAATGAATCTCCTTCAAATTTGGGGTGCCTCTTTGACTTGGAGATCATCTAGATCATCTCAAGTTTCTAAACACACATTCTCATAAGAGTTGGGATGTGTGAGAAGAAACTATCGACTCCAAATGATTGGTAACAACTAGCAATAATCTTCATCATCGACCGACTATATACAATCCTAGTGCTTGATTAGCTTCTTCTTATATTGTTCCATAGCTTTCAAAGTATTCTAAGTGCTTGGACCATGTGTGAGAACTAAACCTTTATGTATAAGATTTTGAACACAAGGAGAGTAAAAGTCAAAAGGTAATTCCATTAATTCTTTAAAAGTATCCTTCAAGCTCTATCAACTGTGGTCTTGAGGATGATGATCCCAAAAGAACTTCTTCGCTTCATGTCACTGAAGACTTAGGGACTTCTAACTACTAACCTTCAACTTGAGATGTAAGTGAGGTAAGAGCTAAGGTTCCCAACCCAAATAGTTTCACATAAACTAGATTCAATACTTTGCTTTGGAGGCTTGGTCTTCATCTCTGTGGATCAAAAGTCACCTCCAATGGAACCCTAAGAGGGTTGGTATACTAATCACATTAGACTCATCCTCCGATGATTCCAAGTCTATGTGAATAGTAGGGTACTCTATGAACGAACACACCTCTATTGGTCAAGGCCAACTAGGGGTATCCCACCTCTAGAACCGCTTCTACCTCCTCTTCCCTGGTGGAGGTTGAGCCATCCTACCCACATGTCCATATGATGGAATGAACTGTGGGTGGAATGTGATATGGATCTATTTCTTCTTCAATTTTCTATCTTGTTTTACTTGACTTTAATTTTTTTTTTCATTTTCTTTTTATCTTTTCATTTGGTCATCCTCATAAATCTAAACCTCTTTTAAAATGGCTTTTCATCTCCATTGACACTTTATTCAATCCCATCTTTTCAACTTGATGAATCGATGAAAGGGAGGATGGAACGATCTTGTGATGTATCCAAGGCCTACCAAGCAAAGTGAATGAAGTATTTGAATCAATGATGTAGAACTTGGCTTCAATCTTCCATCACATCTCCAAAGGTAACACTATAGAACCTAAAGCTCACACCTTGATCATTGAATCCTCTCAACATCATCCCCCTCCTTGGAGTGTAGATGTGATCTTCAAATAGGCAAGTCTTTAGACTCATAATGTTCACCATGCATATGAATCCATGAGAACCTAGTCGAACTGTCCATGTCGACTTTGATGTGAGGGGACGTTGTCTCCAAGTCCCTGAAGAAGGTCTTCATCTTGAAGGTGATCCCTTGGGCTTCTTTTGCATAATGTGCTTCCTCACCTATATACGAGCTAAGCATATTTCAGATCAAGGAGAGCCTTGATTAGTGATTCTCATCTCTTTAAGACAAGGGCATCATATATGCTTAGCTTAGATGGAACTTTCTTAGATGAGAAAGGACATTGTAGTCCACCTTACTGGTCTTCCACAAGCATATCCAAGGGTGGAGCATCTTGTGGAAGGCTTCGATCTTCGCACAATGACTTGTTTCCCTATCTTGAGGTGTCGCCCTGAGGTAGAACCTCCACTGAGGTTGACTTGGTGATCTCTCTGAGTAAGGTGGTGGAAGGTTCTACTGCACTTTAGGCTCACTATAGCTTCTCCTATGGGACCCTCAAAATCGGATGATTCCAAGTCTATCTCAAGAGGTGAACCCATAGTATTAAAAGTTGGAAAGTCCAACTGAATCGTAAAAGAGGAAGATCAAAATTATTTTAGTTATTTAGACTTGAAGAGTTATCATTAGGAATAGAAGAAGATAACCCATCGGCGACATGTAATTCAAACTAGCTTTATTCTTCAATTTCTTGGAATTATTTGGAGCAAAGTAGTTAAGTGAAAGTAAGAGATTTGATGCCCTTATCCACCGATACAAGAGTTCTACTAGTAGAAGAAATAGAAGAGCTAGTTGAAATGGAAGAAGTCGCCGGTGGAAGTGAATCAAGGTTGGAGGCTAGATATGGTGGTGCTAAAGGGCTATCCCGGATACATGCTACGCTGAGCTCCCTTTCCTAGAGTTGGCACGACAACTTGCAAACCTTCCTTGTGGAGTTGGAGGTTTGAGCACTGTGCGCAAGGAAAGCTTCTTGATCTTTGAATGATCTTCTTAGAGGTTTTGATAGAGAAATATCCCAACCTTCTTTAGTTTTGGTAGATCACATGTATCCCAAGGATTACCCTAATGGAATTGAAGGTTGTTCCAAAGGTATTCCTTTGGGATAACTACAATACCCATCTTGAAACTGTTCAAGCCAATGTGAAGCAATCCTCCAAAATGTGGCCTAACATATGGGTAAGGGCAAAAGTTTGATCATGACTTTGCCTACTTCTTCTTCCTAGGATCGTAGTGAAAATCAAGTTTCTTTAAGAGATTCTTAAAGATTTTCCATATTACCTCCTTAAAAGAATAAGGTTTGTTTAACTTATCTAGGTGGACCATAGCTACCCAGCGTGGATATGCATGTCACGGTGGTGGTATGGTGGAGGTGGGCCGTGGAGGCTCGGTGGATCGCTACATGGTGGCAAAGGAGGTGGAGGTCTAAAGTCATGGTCTCTCTCAAACCCATCTCATCGCTTCCTTATTAACAGGTGCTACTCTTAGAACCGATCTATTAAGGTAACTATTTGGCCTCCTATAGACTAGCTACCTTATTGATTAGCTACTCAAATGTCTTGATAGCCCTTAAGAATATCGAGCCATGATATTCTTCAAGAGAATCTCAATGGCATGTCGTAGATAGCTCACACTTCATACCGTTATGCATCAAGAATATAATCAACAAGAGACTCAGTTTGTTATGCTACAACGAGATCACCTACAAGAACCCTTTCAAGCTCCAAGAAATCTCTTGATGAAGAGTTGCTCTAACTCAAGAATGTCTTTATCAACCATTTGGCGTTCAAAGATACCAATTAAAAGTAATACCTACTAGGCTACTAACAAAGAGGCAAAAGTAAAGCATCAGCCACCGATTCCAACAACTAGCCCCTAAATGTAATATGTCTTGCTTTCGGCCATAAAAGCTTTTGAAGGAAGGAGGCATGAAACCCTTGGGATATTGGATACATCAATTCCTTGGTAGGGTCTACCCTTGGAACCGATGATCCTCCTGGCTTGAGCCAAAGCTTCCTTTACCTCTCAACCATGGATTTTATATCTTTTTTATATATGGAGGTACTTTCCACTACCTTCCTATATAGTGTTACCTTGCTCAATGGGAGGTCTTGGCTAGGTCCAAGACATGCACTAACTCAGTTGACGACATCAATTAGGATGATGAACTAATGAGGCTTTTGAAGCACTAAAATTACTAACAAGTCCTGTAACTATCATGTTATCCTATCAATGCTCATCCTTCTATCTCAATCGATGAGGTGTTGGGTGATCTTCTCTGATCAACCTCATCACCTTCCATAACTTATTGTTCCCTAAGAAGAGATCCTCTAGTTTCAACCATGCACTCTAAGTCCCCAATCAAGTCATCTTCATTGGGATCACTTTCTCTTATCCACCCCGTACCAAGATCTCCTTCTTCTCCATGAAATAATGTAACTATTCTCATCTAAAGAATCCATCTGAGTACAAATAGTCTATGACCGGTGATCACTATCATGCATTGAGAGGCACAACCTCACCGTCACTAGAGTCAATCGTGGATTGTACTACATGAATGACACTCCGGCTACTATGTAGAGAGGGGTAACAATCCTAAGATTTTCCACTACCACTGCGTTAGACTATCATCTAGAATATCTAAATAACTCACCATCTCCACATCCTATATGGGGTGAGTTGAAGGGATGACCACGATGCTTTGGGGTCGCCACCTTCCTCACCACTGGCGTATTGAAAGGTGAGAGCTCACCCAACTATAAATGGGTGTATAAGGAAGGATCCCTTGTCCATAGTGATCACCAATGGGTGCACTTTTCCCCGGATATGGCCTTCATGGCCTTAGATGGAATAGAGATGCTATAACCGAATCGAGATGGCGACAAGGATAGAGTGGTGGTGGAGACACCACCAACTCTCTATGCAGAATTACCCCTCCGTTGGCTACCCGAAGAAAGATATTATCATGATCGACTAGTAGACGTGAAATGGAAAAAGAAATCAAAGCGAAAATGTGACCGACAATTGAACCTCCTCTCTCACTAATAGTGTTGTGTGGGCCTCACGGCCCTCTCTGGCGAATGCTTCCCATGTTGGGGGATAATGGATCAAGATCAAACTGAGTGTCTGACATGAGATTTCACTCCTAGAAATCAATAGCTAAATTGCACCACTGAGGAGGTGATGAGGATCCTCCTAACATCTTCTCTATCCATCAAGAGAGAGACATAACTAGTTTTATAACCAATGGTGAAGTAATAATGGAGAACTCATCACCAAAGATTGTGCTACCTCTCCTCCTACATCCCGGTGTGGTACCGCTAATCATGTAGTTCTTATTCCTACACTATTTATGGGTAGGATGGAGGAGTAGCTAGACCCATACTCAAATGTAGAGGAAAGCCCCGAGACTGGGGAGCCTCCCTGAGGGTACAAATAAGATGGTACCACCTCACTGGCATGAGAAACTGCACTCAGGTCGGTATCACATCACCGCTATAACTAAAGCCTATGGTATTTCTACTTTCCTCTTCTGAGGAGACAAAGTAGGAACCCGATGATGGCTTCACCCACACCTTGGTCCTACTAAATGTGAGGGGAAGTGCCCTCACAAGTAATCGACTCAATCCCCAACCAAAGTGAATCGATGTGTATCCATATGGGGAAGTTTGATCCAAAGATCCATACCATGGGGAAAGGTGAAAATAAACTTGAACCAAATATTTCAACAAGTAAGAGATGAAAAATTATGACCGAATGTAAGAATCTAGAAGAAATAGTTTGTGATTGCTTTATGGATTTTTTAATTTTGAATTTGACACTAACCACATTCAACTACTGAAGTGTTATGGGGTTCAAATGGATTTGAAAAGATTGATTGAAAGAGGATTTGAATATGAATCCACTTCAACAAATTTAGGTATGTTGAAATATGGATTCAAAATTTTGATAAGGATGCTTACATAGGTTCATTTTGTTTTGAATTTGAATTTTGATTTAAGGACCCTTTTCTAACAAATTTGGTATGTTAAAGTAAGGGTCAAATTAATTGTTTAGTTTGTTGATTTTGAAAATTTTCTTACTTAGCAAATTTAGGTATGCTAAGTATGTTTGAAGATGATTTTTTAAATTTTGTTTTGATTTTGAAAATTTGGAATTCTCAAATTTTAGCAAATTTAGTATGCTAACAAAGTCCAAGTGTTTCATTTTGTTTTTTGATTTGATTGAAAGTGGAGACTTTACTTTAGAAAATATGGTATGTTAAAGATGAAGTCCCAATTTTAATTTTGTGAAATGGAAATTCACTTAGCAAATTTGGGTATGCTAAATGAAACTCCAAATGGTGTTCAAAATTTTGGATTTATTTTGGTTTTAAAATTGGAAACTTCTCCTTAGAAAATTTGGTATGCTAAAGAAGAGTTCCAAAAGGTGTTTGAAGATTTTGTTTTAAATTTTGGAAACTTCACTTAACAAATTTGAGTATGCTAATGGTTCCAATGTATTTGAAAATTTTAATTTTGGGTTTGGAGACTTCACTTAAAATTTATATGCTAAATGAAGTTCCAAAAATTTGTTTGAAAATTTTGATTTTGGAATTTAGACTTCACTTAATAAATTTATGTTAAATGAAGTTCCAAAATGTGTTAGAAAAAAACTTTGGATTTTGAATTTGGAGACTTCACTTAACAAATTTGAGTATGTTAAATTAGGTGTTTAGAAAAATTTTATTCTGATTTTGATTTTTTTGGAAAGATGATTGTTCATTTTATTTTGAAAATAAAAATCTTCATCAAAGTGGATTGAAGGAAGATGTTCATTTGTGCTTTTAGAAAATGTTGTTAGTTTTACATTTTAAAATCCCTTCATGTAATAATTATGGGAATTGTTGAATGAGGGTGATAAAATTTTGTGGAAAATATTTTATTAAGTGCATTTTTGAAAAATGCTTTTGAAAAGCAAAGTTCTTATGGAGAATTTATTTTAACTTTATTATTTTAGAATGAACCTTTCCTTATCATGAAAATGATAAGGAGGAAGTCTTTAAAATATTTTCTTTTTTAATTAAATCTTTTCATTTTACCCATTTGAGAATTCAATGGTGGTTTTAAGACCAACAAGGAGTGTCCTAAAACCTAAAGATGTTGGCTAACTCAACTTAAAAATGAAATAAGCTATGACAACAAAAAAAAGGATAGTCTGATCATACCAAAGTATAAACCACTATCGATACTCAAAGACAACAATCATTTACCAAAGATGGAGAGAGGAACCTTCCCAGAGAGTCACCAAAGAAATCTATGGTGAAAAATTTCTATATAGGAAGTGTCACCTTTCAAATTAGTTGGTGAGAAATGAAGGAGGCAAGCATATAGATATTCATATTTTTATGACATCATGAAAATCCATAGATATACTTATTCAAGTGATCGAGTATGTCATCAAGGAATAGTGTGTTATCTTGAAAGATAGAAGTCACTTTTAATGAACCTAATCACTTCAATAAGGACTCCTAAGGATGATTCTGCATATGTACTATAGATTCTTCCCCTACTTTACATAGAAAAGTAAAAAAGGGTTTATTTCAAACTAGGTTCATTAGATTCCCTATAGGCAAGCCCCATAGTTAATTACATCCTTAAAATGGGATTCCTTAGGAAAACTCTTGATTAAATAAGCATCATTGTCTTCAAAGATTTCAATAAGAAAGAGACTATCAATCGATTGGTTTATTTTGAAGGTCAAATGGGATTGATCAAAGAGGAGTTATTATCAAAGCCAAAATGGAAGATAAGTAGGAGATGCACTATGCTAGGAAACCTAGAGCATCTCAAACTATCCTTTAATTAGGCTTTACATTTTTAAATTGATTTAGTTTGTTTGAGTTGCATTTTCATTAGAAATTTAGGACTTATGATTTAACAAATAAGGAAATACCTAAGAGGTGAGAATTAGCTTATGGCCCATAAAGGGGAGAAGCAACCTGAACCTAAATCTGGGAGCTTTAGCGAGGGCCAAAAGCACAACCTAAATCTAAGGTGAAAATGGTTATTTGGTTTATCTCCACAAGAGAGAGAACCACCAGACTTGGACTCACTGGGGTGGTAGCCAACTAACTCTCTAATTTTAAATACATGTAGGCAAGTCATTATGCTTATGTAAGATAGTATTATTGTTTTAGAAAGAGACTAAGTCCTTAAACTCACTCCCAAGAGACTAGATCATGTAAATGGCATGCTTCAAATGACCTAAATCTAATGCAATTTTATTTTATTTTTATTTTTGGATAATTATTTTGACTCGAATTGGATTTATATGCATATAATGCATGAGAAATAAAGTTATTGGCCAAAATCGTGAGAAGGGAGGAGGTGAGTTTCCACCATGGCTCTCAAAGGTCAAGCCAAGTTTCTCCAGGTGGAAGCCCTCCAATCAAGAGTGAAATAAGATGTTATTTTGCATGATATTATAAAAGAAATTCTTATCCAAATAAGGGTTGCTAATTCTTTTATCTTGATTTTAAACCTATGCTTTAGGTGAGGTTATGAGTTCTTTATTTTTTTTATTTGAGTTATTAAGTAAGGTAAAAGATTTGTTTTTCCTAAAGAGCATAATCTACATCCAAGCCATAAATAAAGCAAGGAATAAATTAGAAAAAAATGCCACTTAATGCAAAAGCTAAAAAAAATCACAATCAATTTATAAAGCTAATCAAAAGAATAAAAGGTCATTGTGGTACCCGCACAAATCAAAAAATATCAAATGTTGGTAGCAGAATACAACCTATTACAAATGAATCAATTTATAATTAAGCAAAGAATTCATTATTATGGGGTCTTCAAGCTTATTCTACTTTCTTCTTTCTTACTTTCTTCTTCTTTCTTCTTTCTTCTTTGGCTCCTTCTTTTGGATGGTTGGAAGGTAGATGCTCCAAGACTTCACATGGTGCATAAGATAGGATCTTATGATCAATGCTCATCCTAATCCCCATAACAATCATTCCAAAATCTAATTGCACAAATTTACATGAAAAGAAAAAGAGTGAAAATCTAACTAACACTTGCAAAACAAAGGTTAGCTAAACAAACCATGCACAAATCCCAAGCATGTATATTGGACTTATCACCCCACACATGGGTGACTAAGTCCATTGGCCTATTTGATTATGCTTAGGGGTATAAGAAAGCACATGCAAGCAAAAGCATTTATTTTATTTTATTTATGATTGCCCTTAAACACAATCCCCTAAAATAATTATTAGACTAAGAGCATCCTACCATTCATTCTATGAGCATACACCCATCATAAAACATATATCATAAAATAAAAAATAAAATATCAAACAATGCATAACCTAACCTAAAGCTATAAGTGGTGACTTAGGCTAATGTATGTTCTTTGAAGGTTTGTGTGGTATCTTAGCTATGGCTTTAGGTTCAAATTTTGTAAGTGTAAAAATATATTGAACTTAGAGGAGGATTTCATTTAAGTTGTTTAATTATTTTAGGTTGATTTTATTTCATATTTTGATTAGGTTCAAGTGAATTCTATAATTAATTACTAAGTTATGAAGAGAGGGAAAGAGAGAGAACTTCTCTTTCCTTAACCTAAGTAATTTTAAAAGTAGATTCACATTTTAGTTTTATTTAGGTGAATATTTTGATTAAATATTTTAATTAATCTTAAGTTTAGATGAACTCTAAACAAACCTATTCAAAATGAAAGGCATTTTATTAAATAAAATGAATCAAAATTCACATAACATACATTACTTTATTTCTTTCCCAACATGTATAACATGCATATGGATGAGTCCTAAGCATATCTATATACAAATGAGAATATTTAATACACTTTATGATGCATGCTAAGTAATCCATTTAAGGAAATTTGGACGATAAAGATGCATGATTTTCTTTAGTAGAAAAGGGTTTTTTTGTATCCAATTTTCACATACAAACATGAAAGTAAGAAAGGCATAAGTGAGTACCGCATTGTTAACCGGAGGTGTAAGGTACAAGACCTACTTAGGGCTACTTAAAGCCTCATAATGTCGGGTTGTCTAGACTAATATACCACTTTCCTTAAATACAAACATGTGTATAAAAGAAATGAGATGGAAAATAAGAATGAAAAATTTATTAATGGATTCATTTTGGTTATGCAATTTATGTATGCAAGTATAGGTAAAATCATGTAAAAAAATTCACTTTAATTAAATCCTAAAGACATTCTTATGGAATAAGAAAGTTTAAAATAAATCAAAGTATTTTCAATATGATTTTTGTTTAGTTTTAAGTTTGACTTAATTTTAAAAAAGGTGAGATGAGTTTTCCATTCCCACATGTGCTTGATATTTTTGTTTAGGAGATTAAGATTTTTATTAAGTCGTTAAGGGAGGATTAAGGACTTAGGAAATTGTAAGCTTAGGAATTTTGATGAAATTTGATCATGAGTTTCAATAAAAGATTTCAATCATGGATTTCAATCATATGGAGTTGATTTGAGTTTAGAGAAAATCAATTGAGATTGATTTAGAGTTTGACTTGAATGAAGGAAAGTGAGGAATGGTTTAAGCTATGGGTAGGAAATTTTCCTAACAAGGCATGACCTATTCTTATGGCTAACTCTTCTAAGTCTTCTGGGCAGTTGAGTGTCCACCTAATCACTAGATGTGTCTTAAGACTAAGGAGCTCTTAAAGTCTAAGAGAAGTCCTATGTTTAAGATGGAGGGGTTGAGAGCTCATCCTAAAATGAGGTTAACAATATACTCACTACAAGTGTTTGTTGATTAATTATTTTAAGTAACCACTTCAAATTATAAGAAGGAATACTACATCACCAACCAAGGCTGTCGTTGTGTGGTTGGCTACTATAAAAAAAAGCCGAACACTCCATGTGGTTGGTGTGAATAAAGCACCAAGAATCTTCATGGAATATTGCTCTTTTATTCATAGTCACCAACCACATGGAGTGTTCATACACTTTAGTTTCCAATCATATGAAGTGTTTATTCTTTAATCTTAGTTTCCAACCGCATGGAGTATTAGTCATCCAATTTTATCGCTAATTACATAAAATATTAGCCCTTTGCATGTATTCCATTAGATATCTTTTAAAGCTCTTAAGGCAAGTGGGTTAAAATGGTTAATATATAGTTTAGGTAGCCTATTGAGTCGATTCTTGTAAATTTAGACCATAAGTAGCTTGTTAAGTGACTTGAGTCAACATATAGCTCCCGAGTCTTAACTTGGATTACTACATCTTTTCAGTGGTTTGGGACCAATGTAGCTATTCATGTTTGGGCAAGTGTAGTTTTTTTAATTTATGGGGATCATCTGTTGAGTAAATATACTTAGGAAATTAAATAGTTTTCCATACCTTCCATGCCTTTTTTATGTAATGCTTAAATTATTAATCATTTTACTTTGGTTTTCGAGCAATATTTTTTTTTGAGTACTAAAATTATTGAGTGAGAATGAAAGATTTTTAAATTTATTGAAGTGTTTTTAATGCATTTGTTTAAATAAAATCAAAAGAATAATAATGAAAGAGAAAATGAGTACAAGAATAGGGCTACTCTTATGGGTAAAACTTCTTCAAGTCCCTTCCATTCCAAGCATGTTGTATGTCTTATTCTGAATGTGTTTGCAATTTATAGGCTCTTGGTCCAATTTTCTTCTTTACAATGCAAGAGACATCCCATGTGTGGGTTTGCCTAATATATTCGCAAGCTAAAACATCTACTTTCATCAACACTAAGTCTCCATAAAAGTTTTCTTGATGTTGCAACTATCATACTTCATCGTACAATTCTTAGTTTCTTACTATTTTAGATATGATTCAATCCACGATTTCTCAGTAGGTTGAGTTTATTCTCCATGGCTTTTGCATTCGACCTTTTCCATTTGGTAGCTTCTTAATCTAACTTGACTTGTTATAACCTTCCGACAATGCAATATGTACTTGACCCGACAACACTATTTTTTTTAAGTGCGATAAGGTGAATGGTGTCTACCTAGTGGTTGATGATGGAGGGCCTAATGTGCAAAGGGTAGGGCATCCACCAACTTAGCTCTTGCCTTCCACTTTCTTCTTCAAAAGATTAAGTATTTATTTCTTTACCACTTTTACTTAAACATTAGTTTATGGGTAATGTATTGAAGCATATTTGAGTCAAATTTCTTATGATTCATAGAATTCATTTATCCAACTATCATCAGTCAACTATTGACTATTATCCATGATGATCCACATGGGTTGTTTATACTTGCAAATAATGTTTGTATAAAATTTTGAACTACTTGGGTGGTTATCTTGATGAGTGGCTTCAACCCACTTACTAATATAATCAATCATGATGAGTGTGAATCCTCTTTGGTGACAAGTAGGGTCTGGTCCATTCCCCAAACTACAAAAAGACTTGTAATGGAATGTAAAGATTGTGATGGTTACTACTACAAAGGAGCAAACTTTGACAATGCTCACATTTCTTAGCAAATTCTTTAATAGCCTTTCTTAGTGTTGGCAAAAAATATCCTTATTGTAGAATTCGATGGGCAAATCCTATTTCCTAGAATGACTTGTACTTTTCTAGATGCATATATTTAAGTATCTCTTACTTTAGTCATTTTCTTTTACACTCGATTTAGTGAAGAAGTTGACCTCTAAAATAGCTCATCATGGATTAGTAAATACTAGGAAACCTTAATTTTGAACCTTTTGTCTTTGGCCCTTCCTTGAGCACCCCACTTTGCAAGTACTTCTTGATGAGATCAATCCAACTAGGCAAGATTTTACTATTAATTTTCATAGACTCGCTTCCTACTTTACTTGGATGGATGAGTTAGAGAATAAGCTACACCCCAACTCTACTTATTCTTGATAGTAAGATGATGAGTTGATTCTCACTTAGGACTTACTCAATCTTGAAGATTCCAATCTTTTAAATAATATTTTTACCATAAGTATATATTTTGCAATGATTATCACTTAATTCATACTACATTAATTTAATTCATCAAAAGTTGTGAGTCTAAAAGTAACTATGTATGCCTTGCAAGAGCCCTTGAATTAAAATCCGATGAGTAATGCTTCATATTATTGATTATTAAAAGTTTAAACTTCACTAATTAAGTCATAGTGATGATTACTAGGCTCTTCAACATAATGTGTGCTCTCATTCTTCTCCTAAAAGAAATCCACATATAAGTGCCACAAGAGTTCTAGTTAACAAGGACATTATACAAGTCTTTAAAATCTATAAGAAAATTATCAAGTTATTGTGCCTTGATTGTTGTTTGGGGTGAGTACGATGTATCAAATTCAATCAAATCCACAAACTATTTTAGTAATCATGCGAATGATCCGCTTAGCAATATTGGACTTAAGAGGGTGGTTAATGATGACTTGAATTAAATGGTCCTAGAAATATGGTCAAAGTCATTAGAAACATATGATAAGTGCAAGTGCAAGTTTTCTATGATCAAATAATGTGACTAAGCATACGAAATCTTCTCAATTCCCAAATATAAATAATACTATCTCACCTTCCTTTAGACTTTGTAATAAAGGTGGAGAGACAAGTAGGATTTTAAGGTTATTGAAAGCTTTCTCGACTATGATGTTCACTTGAATTTCTTCATACTCCTCAATAGTTTGAAAAATGACCGTAGCATTCATTGCCTTAAAATGTATCTATTTAAACAATACTTTAAAAATGATGTGCAACATTCACTACCTTAAAAATTTTCTATTTAATCTAGTGACATGCATAGTAAGTCTATGTACATCTTTGCTTATTCTTTGGTGATGGCATGTAGTATGGCTTTGACCATATCAAGATTTATTTTCATGCCTTTAGAGAGTGATTAAGAATCCCCAAAGAATTTGCTTGATCCAGGTCAAATGTGAACTAGAAGGGGTTGATGTGTACATTATATGTCTTTACAAGATCAATGGTCTCATTCAATATTTGAAGTGTTATTCAAGTGACTTGCTTTTGACTAGTAAGTCATCCATATAACCTTCCAAATTTCTCCATTTTATTCTTGGAATACTTGATCTATCATTGTTTTAAGTATAACCTACATTCTTTACTTACCGGGCATAACTCGTAATAATATATCCCTTCTCTAGCAATGAAAGTTATTTTTAACTAAGTTAGCATGATACATTAAAATTTGGTGATATCATGAGAAGGCATTTGGAAAGCTGATCACTATGTAACCCATTGTTGTGTCGAGTGTATCTATTCAAAGATGTGGGTACTTTTCATTAAGATAACCCGAGTTGATTAGTGAACTCCACACACATTCTCCACGTAATTAGACTTTTATACCATGTCAACATTGGATATCACGGGCATTAGACTTTTCTAAAGAAGTTATCTTTAAGTAGCTTAATGACTTCATTTATAATTAGCTTAGTAAGCAAAGTTATCCTTTTCTTCATCTTATACTTAATCAATTGAGCATCCATTCTAATGTCATGGCAAATAATATTAATATCAATACCTAGCATCTTTGCTATTGTTTAGATGAATACGCCTATGTCGATTGGAGAGCTTGAACTGGCTCTTTTGTACTCACTATAAAAGGTCGAAGCTAATTATTAGCACTCACTTTAAATCATGAGTGGTCAATGCTTCCTTGATTTCTTTTGTGATCTCCACTCCAATGTGTGCAACATCTAATTTTAGCTCCTCTTCTACTTTATGTGAGTGCCAATAAGTCACAATAGTCCTTGGATTGACTCAAGTTTCCCCTTACTATAGATTCTTTTCCTATTGTTAGGAACTTAATTGACACATGATAAGTCAATATTACTACTCTAAATGTGTTGAATAGTGGTCGGTCAAAAATAGGAATGCATGGGCAAGTGCATCCATAGTAATAAAGTGGGCCATAGGTGTAAATTGTTTCTATTCTTCTCCATAAGTTACAATGAGAGTGATGGCTCTATCTCTCTGCTTTTCTAAAAAAAAAAAAAAATCCTGAAGAAAGGACCTCCTATTGTAGTAAAATTTAAAGATAATTTTAACTAAGTTCATTTTGTTAATTAGAATGCGCTTCATGATCCCCAAAGTTTAGAGGATTCCTTTCATTATGCTTTCTGTGACTCCTTGATCTTCATATCATTTGCAATTGATTTTGATGATAACAAACATATGTTTAAGTGCTACTAATTGATTTATTTCAAGTGATGCAGGAAATTCTTCAATCAAATAGAGAAAGCTATTGGACTAGAATTGGTTGAGAATTTTCTAGGACTTACAATAATAAGGTAAATAAGAGCTCAAAAATATAAAATTAATGTCTTAGTTATTTTAAAATATTTTATTTAAAATTTTACATATTTTTATATATTTTAAAAGTGCACATTTCAAATTATTCCTAGAATTATTCTTTTGGATAATCTTAATAACTTGCTTGAGTTCAAGTATCATCAATTATGCTTTCAAGCAAGACAAATTTTTCCTACTTCATTATTTTTTTCATGCTTAATTTCATTAATTATACTTTTATTTTTGTATGAGAATAAAATTATTCAAGTATTATCCATATTTTTCTCTCTCCTATCCTTTTATTTTCTCTCATATCATAATTATCATCTTCATTTTTTTCCAAATTTTTTATAGTTTCTGGGAATGTTAATTCATGTGGGATTTCTTCAATTTATTCACATAATATTTCCCTAATTTATTCAATTCTTAGAATTCTTTTATTTGAATTTTGAAATTAAAAGATTTTCAATTTTAATAAATTATCATTGCTATAAGTATGCAAATTTGAATTCATACTTTTATGGTTTGTTTAGCCAGCCCATATAATTAATAATCTCATCTTAATTAAATTGATTTGAATTAATCTAGGTTAATTCAAATTCAAAGTCAATTGAGCCTTGATTTAATGCATTTTCCATTTTTAGATTTCCAATTTTGGAATTATGAATTCAAAGTCAATTGCCCCCCCTTTATTATTCATTTTTCATTGAATAATTTTATTTAATTAATTCAAAAGCTTCTTAAATTGGTTCATCATCATTTACACATGATTGATTGCATTGAATTAAGATTGATTTATTTTCGGATGTGAGTTGGCAAATTATGGCTTTAGTATATATTAGATTAATTTTATTTATTTTATTTTGGATTCTTGCCTTGTCTCATTCAATCAAATCTAGTTAATTGAAAATATCATATCTTCTAGAATTAAATCTTGATTGAATCCCTATTTGGAATATTCTTGGCCATCCACTTACTTAATTTAAAATTGATTTCCCTTGAATTTAATTGCCTTAAGAAAAGTAAGCTTTATATGTTAAATTTATTAATCCTTCCCTCTATTTTTATCTTGGCCACTTATATTCAAAACATAATTTGAAGTTAATTATAAACCATGTGATAGTTGATTCAATGTTCAAATTCTTGCTAAATATATATTTCCCTCTCTTTACTCTTGTTTGAAAATCATTAATTGATTTCAATTTTATTATATTTTGGGTTGTTTAATATTCTTTCTCATATATATCTCTCTCATTTCAATCCTTCTTGGCCAAAATTTTCAAAATAAAATATCAAGTTTATTTGATTGAAAATTTTAAATTAAAATTAAATACTTTCCTAATTTAATTTCCTTCCATTTTTTTTCTTGCCTTGGCCACCTCTGCCGCTTTATCTAATGTGGTTTAGACTAAGGATTTTCTCTATTTTGGTCTCATTTTTTGGATGAGGTTAAAAACATTCTAAATCACTAATTAGGATGTCTTAATCTCAAATAAAATCTCCTTATTCAATGCTTACATACATAGTGACTTATGGAATCTTTCTTGGGTTTGATCTAACAAGCTTAGGTGGATCAACCCAACATTTCAAATTTGGATTAAATCAAATTAAATCCAAATAAACCAAATTGAAATCAAATTAAAACAAAGCATCAAATCAAAACTTGACCAAAATCAAAATGAGTCAACCCATTTGGCATAGTTTAACTTAGGTGGGTCCCACCAAGAATTTGACCAAATTAAACCAACCAAAATGTTTTAAATGATAAAATAAACTTGATTAATCATGAATCTATGGAAATTTAAACTTATTTAGCTCTTAATTGGGTTTTTTAATTTTAATGAACCTAAATGGGTCTTATTAGGTTCAAACCCAAATCAAATTGAAATCAATCCAATTTGATTGCTTAAAATCATTTGGAAATGATAATCAAATACAATCCAACCCATCATTGGATCTAATTTGGTCAAACTTGTCATTTGACCCAAATGAAACCCAAACTTAACCTATTAAGCCCTTTGGGTCAAATGGGTTCAAATTGAAATCCAATTGAAATTAAATGAAACCAATCACTCCAAATCATCTCACTCATGTGTTAATGCATGATTAATGTCCAAACCCAATCCAATTGAGTCAAATTGGTCGTTTGAACCTAATTAGAAGAAAAACATAACCCATTTATGTTTAAATGGGTTGAAATGAAATGAAATTCAAAATTAATTCAAAATTAAATGAATTAATCAAATCATAACATCAATCATCAATTAAAGATGATTAAACTCAAAATTAAAGAAAATTATAAAAACCAAATATTTTGAATCCAAATACTTTGGATTCAAATTTCAATCTCAAAAGGGTTTAAACTTGACCTCAATTTCATTTGTGTTTGAGTTGGGTGGCTACATATTTGTATAAGAACTTTGGTGGTGATGCAATAAATCAAAAAAATAAAAAGGAGTGGAATTAGATGAGGAAAATGGAATAATCCATGAAAGGGAAGGCAAATATCATTTTCCTCTTCTATATTGCTCATTCCACCTCTTGGTGAAGAGGATTGGATTTATGCCAATCAATTGAAGACCACCAAGCCAAAATTGAATTAGCTTTCTCCAAGAGAGAAGCCAAGGGAGAAACCAAAGAAGAAGAAGAAGAAGAAGAAGAAGAAGGAGGATGAACCTAAGGCTCAACTAAGAGAGGAAATAGAAATAATTTGCCTTTCTCTCTTCCCATCATCATCCAAAACTTGCTCACAAGAGGGATTTAATCCACCCCTTGATGCCTTGTCACCGCTAGTGGCCATATTCTATCCACTAAGAAAGCTAAGGAAGAAGCTCTTAGACATATATGAAAAGAGGGGAGGCACACCCTCCCCTTTTCATTCCAAAATGTTCATCAAGGTAGGAGATGAAAAATAGACCTTCCCCAAGCCAACATCGGAACATCAAAGTTAGTAGGTTTCTCCTTTTGGGATTTATAGTAGACGTGATGTGAGTAGATTTTAGTTTATAGAAAGCTTTTCTTATTTACTCCACTTGAAACTTTTATCTTTCCTAAGAACTTTGAAGAATGGTGAGTAGTGATCTCCCACATTAGAGATGAACTTATTTTATTTGGAAACTTTCCATATGAATCTTGAACCTCTTTTTATTATGTTAGTGAAGGCATCTCAACTATTCTCTTATCTTATCTATTCACTTTATGCAATCAAGAGTGGTAGAAAATACAGGATCTACTTGATCGACACCAAAAGTGCACTTCAAAGGGTTAAGGTGCATGTTGTACTTCTTCAAAGTGGCAAATATTTTCTTTAGGTCTTGAATGTGCCAACTTTTTTAACTAGTAAATTATCAACATAAACTTTATTTTTCTTTTTATTTTTTTATCATTCAACACTCAATCTAAACCTTAGATATGTCACCCTTATGTTTCTAAGCCCAAAAGGCATTACTATATAACAATAAAGTCCTTCCTTAAAAATAAATGGCATCATTTTTTAAGTTATTAGGATGCATCTATGTTTGATGGCACTCAAAATGCATCCATGAAACTCATCACAAAATAGTTAGCTACCAAGTCGATGAGTGCTATTCAAGGTAGAGGGAACCCATCCTTCAGACATGTCAAGTTCAAATTAATGAAGTCAATACACATTCTCTACTTTCCACTTAACTTTTACACTATTACCATGTTCGACACCCATTTTGGGTAGTAGACTTTTCTAATAAGGTTGGCATCAAGTAGCTTTCTAACTTCCTCTTTAATGGGCTTGATAGTAGTGCTAGCCTTCCTTTTATTTGCTTTATTGGTCAAAATCCTTTTAGACATTTAGGCAATAATAAGAAATACCGAATACGATATTTCCACTACAATGCAAGCAATTACATTTAGATCATCCAAAGAGTTTGGATAAGTACTTCCTTATGCTCGTAGGAAATTGAGCTAACTCTAAGGAGTCACCCACAATCGTAAAAAGTAATCTCTTCTATTTCTTCAAGAACTTCAAATTTAATTTTGCATGACATCCAAAAAAAACATCATCACCTTTGCTTGGCCCACCCATGACTCTCAAGTAGTAAGTGGTAGATTAATTCAAATTTCCTCTAATAGTGCTTTCCTTGCCTCCAACATAGAATTTGATGGCCACATGATATGTCGAGACCACTCTGAATGTGTTGAGTAATGGTTGCAAAATATGGTGTTATAGGTGGGAGTCTCCACTATAATGAAGTTAAATATTATTTTGAATTCCTTCTTATCTTCCCCTTGGTCACCAAGAGAGTAACCATTTGTTTCTCTCCTTTCCCTAAGAAGCCATATATATATAGTGGTCCTCAACATGGTTAACTTTAAAACTTATCAATCCTTTATAAAAGATGGACTTAAAAAAAAATATTAATTGAGCTCTCATGTTGAATTATATACTCCCAACTTAATAATAAGTGATTAGCATTGCAATGGTGATCTCATCATTGTATAAATCGTGAGTTTTCTTTCTAAAACATACATGAACTATGGAGGTATGTGGTGTACTTACCAAGGCCACATATTTAGCATTTCTAGATTATAGCCATTTTAGGCTCACTTTCCACAATAATTCTCTACCACCTTGAAATTAGGGGTACAACTCAAGGACATGTGGATCATGGGGTGGGTTCATTACTTATTTCAATGACTTCTTTATCCTTCCACCTAGTGATTCTCAATGTTTCTCGCTTTTATTAATATCAATTAAGCTCCTCATGTGATGACATTCCTCGAGTCATGCTCATGGTCATAGTGTACTTGGAGCAATTACTGACCCCATTGGTCTTTATAAGTGGTGTTCATTTATAGTATTTAATATTTTAGATGATTTCTAACACACCATCACACCCTCAAAGGAGTATCAAGCATCTCTCTCAAGCTTTAAGTGAGCCGCTTGCTAATATGGGTTCCAAGTCTTTAAATTCCAGCATTTTCATTGAAAGTGAGTGATGAACTTCCTTATGCCATATTTGTCTCATTTGAAGAAGAGCTTAGGAACTTTCGAGGTTTACGCAGGAATTTTGTGGTGAACATTCTTTAAATTGGTGAATAAAGTTATGATCCCTATTGGGAGATGCGAGAACCATCGATGGTCAACTCTTTGAGGGTGATAAAGAAAAGGAAACACTTCATTACATAATCCAAATCCAACCGCATTATTGTTGACTTAAAGTAGGCTAAATGATTAGTCGTATATTGGACTTTGTATGATTCCAAGTGTGAGATCTTGTGCAAAGGTGGTGGTGGGGAAGGGGGAAGGAGCCTCTGATTATTTTGGAGAAGCCATTGGTTGGATTCTCCTACTTTCATTATGTGTCTTGTTCAGCATAGTATGACTCACATCCGTGTTGTGGGTCGCTTGATTAGCCAACCGAGTCATTGATCCTCAAGATCCCTCATTCTCTTTGGCATTTGGTTCTTTATGGTTATTTTCTTCATAGTCATTTACCAAGCGAGTGATTTTATCTTTCATGTTTCTCAAGTCCTATTCTAACTCTTAGTTCTCACCTCATTCATGCTCTCTACACCTAAAAGAATGTTGAATCTAAATCTATCCATAGAGTGAGCTAGATTCCTCTAAGATATCTCTAAATAGGGTTAAGAAAAATAAAGCAACAAAAAATAAAAGAAGTGCAAAACATATCTCCAATTTTTTTTTCATCAAAATTTAGTATAAGTAGAAAGTTATGGCACCCTTCCCTTCAAAGGACCTTTTTTATAATAATACATATAGTAAATACATATAAGGTAAGTCGAGTACAAGTGGGAACTCATCCTAACATGAGGTGAGTGTCCTTCGTGAGTGGTAAGCTCCATATCCCATTGACATGGGTGACCTACTGCTTTTTTTGATGTGGCAAATTAGTATGTCATGCTAAGGTCATCAAACTTTGGTCATTTGTGTTATCCTATCTTACTTAATCACTCACTAGCTAGGGTGAGTCTACTTATGTGGCTAGTTTTCATACTTCATTCTTCAAGCTTTTATTTGACCCACCCTATGTATGGTGAGTCCTTTTAATCAAATATTTCACTTTATAGATTCTATCTTATTCTAGTGACAACTTGTTGTGAAGGCTATTTAGGATTGGTATATTTGGACATGCAACAATATCGCTAACAAGACTACCATTGGATTGAATGGTGTAAAGATATAAGATAATGAGTTGTTAGAAGCACAAAATCATGAATCTTTGGATTATGTTAATGAGATATAAGAACAATGTGGTTTTATATTATTAATGCATACACTAACCATAATGATTAGATGGATTACCTTATAACAATAATAGTGAGTTTATGTCCATGGCAATAAGTTAACCTCACCAAAGTTTCATTTACTATATCAACAAAAAATTTAAAAAAAAATCTTTATTCAAAAGGTATCATTAGGAATTTTATCATAGACTTGTTACCTATGGAGGAGATTTAGAAGCCAATCCTATAAGGCCTCTCACTTCAATTATCAATCTAAAAGATCACTCCTAATTAGATAAACCTTAAGATTTATAAAATAAACCCCAAAACTTTATGAGCCACTTCTTTTCTTATAGTGAATGTTGAGACTTGTTGTAGTTAATTAATAATATGAAATGCTTCTCTTAATTATCGTTCTTTATAAGGTTCATATAAAAAATATAGGAAATTGAGAAACTAAATGTATATCCAAATATGCTTACAACACAATTCAATTTGTTTTGATTTGCCTTGAAAGCAAGTGAGAGAAGGAGAAACTACTCACAAAGAATCATGACCTTTCTCTCATCTCGGTTTAAATGTCACCACCCTAGCTTAAGGGTCACTCATTTAGCTAACATAAACTACTCACATGTGTCACTTGCATGCTTGTGTCATCTCCCAAGTCAATGACTCCCACCTTTCACTCTAATCAAGAGTTGCCACTTGTATTTATTAATATTTTAACTATAATATCTATGTATCATAAATATATATTTTTTACTATTTTAATTAGGTCATGTTGAAGCTTTTTTATAGCTAACTTTAAAAAGAGAGTTGAGGGTCATATTTTAATCTATTTTTTTTAGGTTTTTATGATGATAATAAAATTCCATGAGTTTCTCCCTAAAACTATCTCTTCAACATCTGTCATTTGCATCTTGTTTTATGTTCTATTATATGAGATCTTACATATCTTGTAATAGGATCTTGATATCACCATAGATAAAAATAAATCTAATAATTTTAGTTCATGAAATAAGAAATGACAAAAAATATTAAATCTTGATCTAGATGTAAGGGACTTGAGCCTTCCTTCTTAAAGGATAAAAAAAAAATAAGCTTTTGAGCTCAAGATCTTAAAATTTTTAAAACTTTAAAATATTTAGGATCTCCTAGAGTTGAAAAGCTCATCACTTTATAAAGTTTAAAATCTTATGTCACAAGAGGCTCCAACATAATTTTTTAATGATTAATTTTTTATCCTTTTAAATATTTTTATGATATTTGTTTATAAGCTATTTGCAATTCTTTCCCAATTTGATACTATTTTGACTTGATATCCACTAATGGTTATTCAATTTATTCTTGAGCTCAGTTGAGTCTAATTATAAGAGGGTTTAAATTTTTAATTTAACAAACAAGTATACTTTATAATGTTAAATTAAAAAATTATTAGATATAAATAAATTAAAATTAAAATAATTAATGATCAAATTTATTTTAAATAATAATTTGAATAAGGTATTATTAATGAAAAGTATTTACAAATTAGTTTAAATTTATAATATTTAAAATTAATTCAATAATTAAAATACTATTAATTTATACTTTTAACAAAACCCCATTTCATATCACCAAGCCTAATTGACTTAGAAATATTGTAATTTAAAGGTTACCAATTTTTTTTGCATTATAATCACTTTGTAACTCATTTAAATTGCTAAACGTGTCGCTTCATTTTTTTTTTTTTTTAAGAAGAGGGTGGACAAAATTTTACAATAAAATATTGTAACTAAAATTTACTCTAAATTTTATTATGTAAGTTTCGAACCTAATGTATAAGTAAATTAAATAATATATATATATATATATATATATATATATATATATATATATATATATATATATATATATATATATATATATAATGATTTTAAAATAAGTCTAATGAATTTGAACCTTTTTTCTTGTGATAAATAGAATACTGCCCAAAGTCAGCTCTTCCTAATTCCAGACGTCAGTGGGGCCACCATTTCTACCGTTTGGCAGGAAACACATTTCTCCATATACGGTTGGTCCGGAGATCTGACATATTTGATCCTGATTCACACGACCACTGGAATCGAATCGGATGGTGACACATGTGAGCTTTAGGCAGCTACCCACTCTGCCGGAGCCGGTGCCAACCTAAAGGAGGAGGATTTTTTTTTAATTTGATTTTTGTTCTTCAATAATTATTTCGTAAAAGTACAGATTTAAAAAAATATATATATATCTTATATTTTGAATTTGTTTTAGAAACGTCTAAATAAATAAGCAAAAAATTCTGATTCAGTCTCTTTCTTTTATAATATTTGAATAAATTTATAAATTTACACACATCATATATACAAAGATATGAACTTAAGACTTTTAATTAAAACTCAAAATTCTTCACTGTTAGACTAAGAATTTTCTTTTCAAATATAACATAAGTAATAAAATAAATAATTTTATGCATTATCAAATAAAATTTTAAAATGATGATAAAAGATATTTGGCTTGTCATCAAAATTCAGAAGTGTTTTAGAAAGCTATTGAAGGATTAATTTATTGTGGGTTCAAGTGAAGACAATTTGGTTTGTATTAAAACGGTTGCTTGATGATTAGAGCCGTGGAAGAGTGGTTAGTTCTCTACCCACTGTTTGTTCAAATTCATATTTGCAATTTTTGTTCTTCTTTCCCACCCATCAAAAATATTAAAAGCGAAGTTGGACTAGTGTAGGTTTATTCTCTTATTTTCTTAACAATTATACTATAATTTCCAAACTAATAATTATATGTAAAGTTAAGTCAAATATTGAGTGATATTCAACAAATAATGCTCTTTAATTTTGCCAACGAATTATATAGCAAAGTACTTCTTTTCAAACTAAAAAAAATATTATCTTTTATTAATAATAAGAATTATACCCATGGTTAGGACTATGACTAAAATATATAAATTTAAATATGCTTAAGCACTAAGAAAATGAATAGTGCAAGTCAATTGTGATAAACCTCACCACCATATGCATGAGGGTAGAGCATGGCATGTATCACATAACTAGCGATGTCTACCATCATTCCTCCTGTAATGAGTAGTTATGGGGCCATCCAACCACAAACATTCTTTATCCATTAGCATCTCCCTTAAGCCATCTAATCATGATGGATCATGCCCATCTATAAATAATCAAGTTAACCTAAGGGAAAAATGTATATTTTCTTTCTCAAACTCAATAGAATGTACTTTAGAATTATTTTGCTTGTAGTAATAAGTAACGGTTTTGATACTAAGGATGAAAATACCCTATCAAAATCAATTAATAAGCTTTAAGCATATGGACTTTAAAATATTAATTAGATATCAAAACTCTACACCATAAAGAGTTTTAATGCTTTAAACATCTCTTAGACTATTAGTCCATTGTTCCTAATACATAGATCTCCCTAATGTCATTACCTTCAAGCCATTGAATGCATTTTTTCTAAATAAGAAAAGCTATCTCAATCTTTAAAGTTATTATTTACTCCAAGATGAGGGAGGGTCAACCTCATTCTACATAGAGTCAATATTAACTACTTCATGTAATAGGGTTATCCAAACTTCTCTTTAATGCATAACAACTATGAGTTAATCAATCCAATATTATTCGTTGATCACCAAAAGTTATCTAGTAACTTAAGGTAGTTAAGTCCCTCTTTTAATTTATTGATTGAGACTTTGTTGGTCACTTTCATCAACATTTATATCGATACTAATGGTTTCCTTTAAAATAACTTTAACATTTCATTTTCATACTCCAGTGCTTTCATGTTATATTATTGTCTTCTCCCATTTGCATCAAAAAAAAAAACTTATATAATTCAAGGTTACATCTAATGAAAATTGTTCTCATTAGGATGTGATTTCTTCCTTCAAGTTGTCGTTACATCATAATTTTCTTATCATATGTCAATTATTATTTGAAGTTAAGATGCTAAACTCTCTACCAATATAATATGCAATAAGCTATAGTTTGGTATTATTTTAGGAAAAAATATTATTTTCTTATTAACTCAAAATTATAATTTTACAACTTTTATATAATATAAAAACAATTTTAAATATCCTCCATAGAGTTCAAATTATGTTTAGAGGGTAGCCTTAATATTAGCTTACAAAGATGCTCATATTAACATTAAGTAGATTTTGGTTATAAATATTCTATTCTAAAGTTAATAGATATATTTAAACGTAGTTTTAACATGACCTTTAACTCATTATTAAGATTGGTAATATCCCACTTATAAAGTGCATATATTATTAAGATTTAAATCAAGATGTATTATATAAACCAAGATTACTTTTCTAGTGATCATTGTGTACAATAGTTGCTATCAATTTGTTATTAAAATGGCTCAATTAAAAATATTACATAATAAAAAATTAAAAACTACAATGAGCATAGTAGAGATTAAGGCTAACAATTTGGGCATAAAATGTACTGATCAATGTTAAATGGTTAAAAATAACCATAGATATATTAAAGGCATCTTAGATAAGAAAAAATAATATTATGATCTCAAGCATAAGGAAGTGGACTTTCTATTTGGAGAGTATCTTCATGAAAGTGAGCCATTCAAGGGTATTACAAGGTTGGGCAAATTTGATCAACTATGCCCCAAATATGTAGTTCCCTTAAGATAAGAAAGATGACTAATATAAATGCCTACAAGGTGAGGTTGCCTTTTAAAATTTTGATATAAAAAAATTGTATTTTATTTTATTTTGTAAAAAAAAGTATGTTGAGGCTAGTTAAATTTCATTTGATGAATTAACAATTATGTAAGATTTAATCTATATTAAAGAACCACAAAGGGTACCAACATATGTTGTCAACTAATTTAGGCTCAACATAATACATGTAAGGATTTAATTAAGGGTATGTCCAATCTAGAAAATTTATAAGATAAAATCTTTTTTATTTATGGTAATGTCAAGGAAAAATGATTTCTATAAAGGAATGCCATAATATCATAAAAACCTACATTGAACATTACATGCTTATCCTCATGACATAACTATATTGATTTTATATAATAATGAAAATTTCATCATGCCAACCACTTAGTATTTAAATAAATTATTATACTTTTCTATGAATTTAATAATAGCCCATATAATTCATCATAGCCATTTAATTCATGTATCATTATATTTATAATCAATAAATGGGCAAAATATTTTATTAAAATGGCTTAAAAGTTTGATTTAATATTTATAATATTTTTTTGAACTTATGAACCAATATTAAAGAAGTTATAATTCATTATTCTATAAGTCCCTAGGGTTATGAAGGAACTCACCTCCAATAGCTATATATCTCAAAATATTAAATCATCTAACCTTTAATAAGGTGAGATGCCTGCCCTCTAAAGAGATTGGTTAGTTGATTTCTAGGCATGTAATTCAATCAAAACTCAAGCTCCTTTAAAACATTAATAGTGTTAGAGTTTGCCTAGCATGAAATAGAGTAATCTAAGGTATTATAGGAGTTGTTGGTGTTGATAGGGACTTATTAGTGCACTAGGTTCACTTGCTTCACCTCCTTTATTTCTTCACCTTACCTATCATATCAAGTGAAAATCTATGGATTTATACACCAACAACTATCACCTTTCTTAAGGGGTTTGGAGAAATCTAATTGGTTGAGTGTACTTATATCTATCTATTTAAACCTAAACTATAGTTAACCCATGGTAAGTGTGATGGCCATGGGTTAAATCCTACTGTATATTTATTTATGAAATTAACTTTAAATGGGTCATAGGTTAAGTGTAATTAATACCAAAATATTTTAATTAGGTACTTTTAATGCATTTAAGTGATTACAATCAACCAAGTGAGTTAAATGGTTCCATTTTAATCATACTGAGTTCCTAAAATAATAAAAAATACATTCATTTTGGATTAGGTTTTGTCAATTAAGTTGGTTAAATTATGCATAAATAGTCTTTTGCCCATATGCACCCAAATAAGAGAGTGGTGATTATTTGAACCAAATTGGCCAATTTAAAGAAAGCAAAATGTTAACATTTTAAATGCCCAAAAACTTGCCACTTGCAATCAACCATTTAAAGATAAGTCATTTCATTAAAAAAACTATAATAAGTTAAAAATTAAAATATAAGTATAGAACACAAATTGATTCATCATTGTTCAACCACCAATGAGCTTATGCTAATGGTTCAAGTTCCCTTAAAATTTTTTTAATGACTTTTACTTTAATATCATAAGACTTCATTTTATTGCAACTATTAAAAAAAACCCTATAGTCTTCTACTCTAAAGCAATAAGCGTTATTCATAGCACAACCCATCAAGTAATTACTCTTACTCTATAATATAGTTTTTTTTTTTTGATATATATGATCTCTTGTTTTAGAACTATCAAATAAGGCAATATAACCATGTATAAAAATATGAAAATGGTATGGTACAAAAAAAAGAAAATATATATCTTTTGTGTGACTTAATCTTTCAAGTTATCTATAGTAGAGAGTATAGTATATATATATATATATATATATATATATATCACTATATATATATATAACACCATCTTTTGGTTAAAGTGCAAAAAAATTGTGATCAAACTATAAAATCTAGATTATCCAATTATTAATCTAGTATATGAGCCTTGATTAGTGTGTGGTGTGTTCATTATATGCATCATGTTTCTAAGGAATTCAATTAATAAATTAGAGTGAAATAGATGATCAATGACTATAAAAAATTAAAGGTTCTACTAATGAATATATTGTATATAAAGTTTGAAAGTCATTCTTGGATAATAGTCCATTACAAACATCCTTTATTTTTATCATAGACCTCTTCCTCCTCCACACTCACATCATTGATTTCTTTATACTCCACAATTTTGAATTGTAGATCTAATTATGGAATGGATGATGAACTAAAGTCTTAAACTATCTTCGCTCATGATGAAAGTGACTTAGAAAATTTTTAAGACATTAAATTATCTAATGAGGTATAGGCCAAATATGGTGCTAAAGTTTATAAGCTCAAAACTTTATTGAAATCTAAGAAAAAATAATTATAGCATTTCAAATGTAATACTTAGTACCTAATTAATGTTGTACTTGATTTTTTGACAAATTATATAGTATGATCATCCGTGACTAAAACTTTTATGACTTTGAATTACTCAAATTTTATTACTTGATTTCTTGATTTTTTGTATTTTTCAATCCAAACAAGATAATGAATTTTTTCATTTATATTTTTATTAATTGAAAAATTAAAATAAATAATAATAATAAACTAAATAATTAATTAAATAAAAAATAAGAATTTACATTAATCATTCATAATTACATACTAAAAAATGTATCGACACAATGGCTTTGTGAACATATTTGCTAGTTATTATTCTAGATCAATAATAATAAATTAACACTACTTTTGTCGATCCCAAGTCTAGATGTGAAAAGTGGAGGGTTACGATAGACAACAACTAGCATAAAACTTATTGAAATAATCATGACATGAAGCCTTTAAAAAATTGTTTTAAAGCTTAGGCCCCCCTAGAAGTGACGAGTTGTATGGCGATATAGTGAAAAGTGTGCAAGGGCGATCTGCCCCAGTAGTATTAAATAAGCAAGGGTTCCCACATTATGGACGGATGTGGCACGGAAGTTAGTCCCTAAACTAGGTAGGTTAGGAACTTGGAATATAGGTACTCTTACAGGTAAATTAATGGAATTAATATATATTTTGGTTCATAGGAAGATAAATATTTTATGTGTTCAAGAAACTAAATGGGTTGGAGAGAAGACTAAAGAGATTGATAGTTTAGGTTTTAAGCTTTGGTATTTAGGTAAAAGTCAAAATTAGAAATGGTGTAGGTGTGATTATAGATAAATATTTGAAGGATAATGTTATAAATATTAATAGATGTAAAGATAGAATTATAGCTTTAAAGATTATATGATACTAAGATTATCAATGTTATAGGTGTTTATGCTCCTCAAGTAGGATTGGATGTAAGCTCAAAAGAAAAATTTTGGAATGAATTAGAGGGATTAATACAAAAGATAATTTTGAAGAAAAAATTGGACATGTTGGTAGAGTAATAGAAGATTTTAAAAGTATTCATGGTGGTTATGGATTTGGAGTGACTAATGAAGAAGGTATGACTATATTAGATTTTTTTAGCCAATGATTTTATAGTTGATAATACTTTATTTAAGAAAAGAGATGAGCAAATTATTACTTATAAAATGGATCTAAAACACAAATTGATTATTTTCGATAAGAAAAATAAATCATTTATATTGTAAAGATTGTAAAGTCATTCCAAGTGAAAGTTTAAGTATCCAACATCGATTATTAGTTTTGATTTTAAGATGAAAGATTGGAAGATGAAAAATAAATTAAATTATTATCCTAAGATTAGATGAGGGCACTTAAATAATACTAATAAAAATATTTTTAAGAGCAAGCTACTAGAGCTTAGAATTTGGGAGCTAATGTTATAAGAAAAGTAACATGTGAAATTAAGTTGTTAAAAATGTCCTTGGATAATCAAAATAAAAGCTTCTTTTAATAAAAAAATAGTTGGTGGTGGAGTCATAATGTGCAAGAAAACATAATAAATAAGAAGCATTGTTATAAAACTTAGTTTAGAAAAAAACACGAGAATTGTGAAAGATATAAAAGTGGTAGAGAGATTCTAAGAAAGCAATATATGATGCAAAATTTAGCTTTTAGTAATTTATACAATAAATTAGATACAAAAGAAGGTGAAAAATGTATGTATAAGTTAGCCAACCAAAGAGATAGGAGGAATAAAGATCTAGTTCAAGTGAGGTGTATTAAGGAAAAATCATAAAGTGCTTTTCTTAGAAATGGATATTGAAAATAGGTGGATGAAGTATTTTGATAAACTTTTCAATGAAGGATCTAAAATTATGATTGATTTTAACAACTTTAATACTCTAAGAAAAAATATAAAATTTTATTTTTATCATGGTATTAGTAAATCGAAGTTAGAGAAACTTTAAAAAAAATGAAATGTGGAAAAACAATAGACGATGATATTAAAATAGATGTGTGGAAATGTTTAAGAGATCGGGGAATTTCTTGGCTTACAAATCTTTTAATGTTATTTGAAAGACTAAAAGATTTTAGATGAGTGGAGAAAGAGTTTTTGATATTTAAAGAATTAAGTTAATGTGTCATACATTAAAATTATGGGAGAGAGTAATTGAGCATAGGTTGATGTGATATAAAAGTTTCTCACAATCAATTTAGTTTCATGCCAAGTAGATTTACTATGGATGTTATACATTTGTTAGAGGTTTGATGGAGAAGTATAAAGAAAGTAAGGAGGATCTACATATGAAATTTATTGATTTAGAGAAAGCTTATGATAAAGTTTCAAGAGATGTTCTTTGGAAAGTTCTAGAAAAGAATGGAGTTAATTATTAATATTTACATTAGAGTTGTTACTTGTGTCCAAACACAAAAGGATTTACAAAATATTTTCCTATTTCAGTTGGATTACATCAAAGATCCTTTAAGCCCTTATATCTTTTCTTTAGTTATGGATGTTCTTACTAGGCATTTATAGGAAGATGTACTCATGCATACTTTTTATTGATGACATTCTTCTTGTTGATTAAACTTGAGAGGGAGTCCAAGAGAAACTTGAATTATGGAGGTTAACCTTAGAGTCTAAAGGTTTTCTTTTAAGTAGATCTAAAACTAAATATATAGTATAATTTTAGTTATAGAAGTTCTAGTGGTAGTGTTGTGACAAGAAGTGAAAAGTCATTAAAAAGACTGAGTGATTAAGATAATTAGGCTCTATTATTCAAAATGATAGTGAAGAGATTTTATTAGTATAATTCAAGTTCAATGGTTGAAGTGGATGAATGTATATGGCCTATTGTGTGATAGAAAAGTACCACTTAGACTTAAGGGAAAATTTTATAAGATGGTGGTAAGACTTGCAATGATTTATGGTGTAATGTTGGCCACAAAAGAGAAGCATAAGACTAAGTTAAGTTGCAGAGATGAGGATGCTCGTGGATGAGTGGCTTTACTCTTAGAGATTAAAATGTGAAATGAGTATGTTCGTGATAAAGTTGGAGTGGCTCCAATGGCGGATAAGATTAGAGAGATTTGCCTTAGATGGTTTGTCCACATAAAGCAATGTATGTCCGTTAGGAGAGTAGATGCATTAGATTTTTCTTATGTTAAGAAAGGTAGAGGTAGACCCAAAAAAGATTTGGTTAAGATGTATAAAAAATAACCTTAGTATACTTGAATTAAATGAGAATTTGACACATAATAAGACACAATGGAGATGAAGGATTCATGTAATCTAGTTAGTGGGATAAAGGCTTATTGTTATTGTTGTTACCTCTTGACACATGATAACTTATAAACTAATTTTAATTATTTATGTACTTTACCCTAAAATTATATTAGAGCTTTTTTTAATGCATATTACACTCATGCTGCCACAAATGATTATTATGTTATCTACTAAAATTCTAAAATCAATTAGGTGATGCTTAATCTATAAGTCATGATCAACACAACTCCCAACAATAATGTATTTAACTTTAGTAGTGAATATTGCAATTGAATTTTACTTTCTACTTAACTAGAATACTAATGAATTTCTAATATAATAATATATATACTAAATATACTCTTCTTACCAATTTTAAAACTTGAAAATCTAGAGTCTAAGTAGCTAATGAGGTTAAATGAAATACTATCCTTGGGAAACCAAAATTCTAAATTGAATATGCAAATTAATTATCTTAAAATATGTTAAAAAATATATATGATGTAAGAGACTATGGCACCCAAGAGAGGTATATTGAGTACTTTAAAACACATGTTACTTAAAAACATAAACTTAGTTTATGGTAGAAAAAAATTCAATTTAATATGATGACTTATTAAAACCACATAGTAATAAAATAAAAGTAGTTAGTAGGCATGTAATTTTTAAGTGGTTTAGCCAAAATATCAAAACTATCCTACTTCTATGCCTAGCCACCCTAGTTAATATTCTATTATCCAAACAAAAATAAATACAACATGCACTATACTATAACTAGATGATCACACCAACAACATCTAACATTAGAAAAAATATGCATAATCTTTATAACTTTTACAATGATAATTCTAAACATCTAGAAATATACCAACTCACTTGGTGATCTAACAACACAAATGATCATTTTACAATAAGAAATACTTTACAAGAAATTTGACAAAATAAATGGCTCAGATTTTGTGCAAAATGACAATAATTTTTCAAGAAAGATATTTTTGCAATTTATGTATTTTAATGAAAATAATAGATTAATATAAATATGTTCTTGAAATGAGTAATCAAATATTTATGGTTCTAAAAAATAAATTTCAACAAAAGAAAAAAAAAAAGAATTTGAAGTTTATTTAAACTAGTTTTAATAAAGCAATATAAATATTATAGATTTTTCACCAAAATAAATTTTTTTTGCTAGAAATTAATTCTAGTAAAATAAAATTCAGCAAAAAATTAAAGATTATAATGCAATGATCTATGAATACATGTTCAAATATAATTTCTATGAAATGAATATTAATATCTAATTATCTTTATGATAATCTCAATGATTTCAGTAAAATATTAATTAAGTTTATAATTTTACTTAAATTCTAATGTCAAAATGCTAATTTGATTACCACAAACTTAATAATAATAATAATAATAAATTAGATTTAAAATTCAACACACATAACATTTTAAGAAAAATTAAAATTTTAGTAAATCTAGAATTTTTCATTATAACCTCTCCAAAAAAATTCTTTCAAAAGAATATTTCAAATATGATGAAAGATTATAATAAATTTTTTATCTAAGTGATAATGAAAATCAAGAAATACAAAACTTAACCAATAAAACCCAAAGTAGTGGGCAAGCCTGTTGACCTAATGAGTTTATTTAATGTACTCACATAAAGGGTATTCAACAACCAAGAATTAATATATTCACCAATGTGTGTCTAATAAGGGAAGGTTAACCAATCCCACGAGCCAAGGACTTAGAAAATAATGACCTAGAGAATGGGCATAAATTAACTCATCGGATGTAAACAATTACTCAAATAAATGAGGTGATTACTCATCTCAACCTTATCCTTACATGCATACTCATTTGATGATGGCTAATCTCCCCACTAACAGATAGATCAATAATGAACATGTACACCTACCACCAATTTAGACAAGAATCCCATTATGCTAAATTTATTTTATATGCACTTTCAATATATTATCACATCTTAGTATTATAAAAGGGGAACTCTTATCTCATTAGTAACTTTTAGCTCTAGATCCTAATTTTTATACTCAAATTTGAGGAATAAAATTATTATTATGTACTTTTCTATCTTCCTCTTGCCCTTTTGTCTAATTTCTTAAGTATCTTAGAAGGTTCTTCCTTCACTCATAGACAAATTTGGATTCAACATTATTTTTTAGGTACAATGAGCATGGATGAGGATAAGAACATGTCAAATATAAAGTGAAGCAAGACCTTCAACATGAGATCGCTCAATGGACATGCATGAAATGTCTAGTAATTTGCAACTCAATAAGATCTACCAAACATGGAGGACTTGATCACTCACCTTATGCAAGAGACCATCAAGAAATCACACCATGAAGAACCTAGAATAAAGAAGAATGAAGGATCCATAAAATTACTCATCGAAGCTTGGCGAAAAGAAGACATCCATCTAAGGTCCCCAACTCTCATCCATCCAAGATCTCTAATATAAGGTTTTCTAGAAATAAGATTTAAATTTGATGGCTCTATGAGAAACTATGATGGACAGGACTGTGTAAGCAATTTCTCAAAAGAATAATCTTGCAACTGAGGTGAATCACTTTATTTTAAAAGGGAATGAAATATTTTTAAGTGTAAAATCTATGGATAGATCTTCCCACTCATCACTTAGTATAATCCTTATATGATGGTATTTGCTTCTCAAATCAATTTTAGAGAATAATGATGAATCTAAAAAGATCTAACATGCCATCCAAATTAGATAGGAAACCTATATTTTATTATGATCTTATTTGCTACTCTACTATCAATTCACATCCTCTAAGTTTCATCTTTCATAGGAGTTAAAAGAGCGGTACAACATAAGGACTAAGACTTTCATGAATGAAACCCTTTTTTAGGAGTTCATCTACTTATCAATTTAATTATATACTCTTTTAGATTAATCCTATTATAAGGTAAATTATATTTGAGAACAAGGAATCAAATTTATAGCATATTGTATATCCATTAATGGTGGTAGCTCATTAGGTAAGTCATCAAGCATGGAATGGACAACACTTATGCTTAATTTTCTCATCTTAATTGAATTAATTTAATTTAATCTAGGTTAATTCAATTCAAATTCGATTGAGCCATGATTTTCTTTTTTCTATTTCTAGAAATATATTTATGGAATTGTTTTTTTTTTTTGGCCAACCCTTCATGATTATTTTCATTAAATAAATGTATTTATTTAATTCAAAAGTTTCTTAAATTAACTTATCAAAATTTACATGTAATTTATTGCATTGAATCAAGATTGATTTGCCTTTAAAATGATTTGGCCAAATTTTATTTTTAATAGATTAAATTTATTTATTTATTTTAGTTTGAATTCTTGTCTTTTATCATTCAATCAAATCTCTTTAATTGAATATATCATATCTTAAAGCATTAAATAGTGATTGAATACCTATTTGAAAAAAATGCTTGGTTGACCACATTGGTTGAAGAATTTAAATTCAAAAGAATTTAAACTTATTCCCTCCTGAATTTAATTACCTAAATGGACTTTTATTTTTTATGATAATTTTATTCTTCCCTCTCTTTCTCTCTTGGAAAACCTCATGCATAATAAACTCCTTTTGAATTAAATTACATAGCATGTGCTAATTGATTCAAATTTTAAACTCTTACTTAACATACTTTTCCCTCTCTTTACTCTTGATTGGTTGAAAATCTCAAATTGATTTCCAATGATTTTATTTTGCTATGATTAATATGTGTCATCATCTCTCTCTCTCTCTCTCTCTCTCTCTCTCTCCTCAAAATTTCAAAGTAAAATCCTTATTTTATTGAGATTATCAAATCAAAATCAAACAACTTCTTCATTTAATTTCCTTCAATTTCTCTATTGCTTGTCCTTACCCTCTCCTTGTCCAATCTATATAATGTGGTAGACTTAGGTTATTCTCTCTTGTCACTTATCCACCTTAACCAAACTCTTGCAAATTACTTCTTTGAGATTTAAGTGATTCAAAGTGCAAAGCTCTCATTCATATTAAATTTTCCAAAAAGCTCTCAAATCAAGATAAGTTTTTTTAAGTTTTTAAAGCTCTCTTCTCTCTCACAAATCATATTGTGGAGTTGAGTTAAAGTTCTCTTGTAGATTGGTGTGAATTTCTCATTTTGACTTCTCTTCATAGAATTGCTTGAAGTAAAGAAAAACTTTCTTCTCTTTGAAGAACCTTGAAGGATTGCTATCATCTTCATTATTAAGCTGGAGATCCTTCTCATCTTCTTTCAAGTTATTTTTAAGACATTACATGGTATGATTTTCTCAATCTTTCGTAACTTTCATATAATAAAATTTTGAGAAAAGGTTCTTAATTGATTTTACAAATAAGAAGTCAATATTAGATTGTCTCTTTAAAAGTATTTATTGCATAACATATTTGAATTACACTTCCACGTAAATGTTTTGATCATCCATGTGATTTGATTTCATATAGCTTTTCAAGTTCTTTCATTTCAAGTCTTCATTTCTCTTTTAAGACTTATTTATTTCATATAAAGTAAATATTATTATTTTAACTTGAATTAAATAATAAATGTAATCATTTTGAGCTCTCTTTATTATTTTTCTTAATATTATTGTTGTAAATTGAGTGCAAAATCTATTTAAATTAAGAGTTAGATACTTTGTATCTTTTATCTTTATACTCTTGTACTTTGGGGTTGTACTTGCCCATGTAAGAAAGTGTAGTGTTGGGTTGTACTTTCCCATGATGGAGAGTACAAGAGATTTGTAGTAATCTTAATTTTGATTAGTGAATTTCTAGTATGGTAGGCATGGCTGATTTTTTTGGTTTGGTTGAATCACAAAAAATCTATATTCTCTACATTAATTTTTTTTTGTTCCTTACTTTACTTTGCTTTCATCATTTATTTCTTTCCTCATTTAAATACTATAATATTAAAGTAAATTATTTTTTAAATCTTTAAAAATTATTTTTAATTTGAATTTAAATATCCAATTCACCCTCTCATGGGTGAATAGCCTCATAACAATTGGTATAAGAACATCGACTTAATTTGTGGCTTAGCAACCTTGAGTAGATCACTATGGAACAAGTATTTCCTAAGGTTACACTATTTAAGGACAATCTACACATAGACCACCTTTACTTGATAATGTTATATTTGATTATTAGAAAATAAGTATTAGTACTTTTATTCATGGTCAAGATTCTTATATGTAGCATATATAGACTCATCACCACACACCAACTATTGAAATAAATGATTTGAAAGTTAATAAACCTTTTGATGAATGGTCTACCTATGAAAGAGAATTGGATGAACTTAATGCTATGGTTTGTAACATATTGTATTATGCTTTACTTCGATGACTATATGTGAATTTCCATGCATAATATAATTAGAGAAATCAAAGATAAGTTAATCATCACTTATGAAGGTACTAATGAAGTTAAAGATGCACCTATAAGTAGATTAGTACATGAGTATGAGTAATTTTGGATGTTACCAAAGGAAAGCATTTTGATATGTATACTCATTTTATGAAAATATTTAATACATTACATTCTTTTAGAAGAAAATATAAGAATCAACATTTAGTTTATAAAATCTTAAGAAGCATTCAAAAGAATAGGATGCCAAAAGTAACGCAATAAGTAATGCTAAGTATTAGACTACATATACACTTGATCGCTTCTTAGTTCCTTGATAACTCTTGATCGCTCATAGCACAAAGAAATCAAAATGGCTCTTTTCAAAAGAAGGAGAAAGGAAAATTAATTGCTTTGTAGATGGAAGACACTTATTAGAAGAATTCTTTATGCTTTGAACTAGAGTGATGAGAATACTATGCTTTCAAAGGAACTAGGAAATATGATAAAAAAGAAAATGCATAGGTATAATAAATCTAAATTATATAAATTTCCTACCAAAAAAGTTGAATGCAAGTGAAAGAATAGTTTATTGTAATTGTAAGAAGCCTGTACATGTATGAGGAGATGTTAACTTCATGAGTCCCACCTCATATGAGATTGACTTTGATGACAACAAACACATGTTCAAATGCTACTAATCAAGTTAAATTTAAGTGCGGAAAATTCCTCAACTGAGATTCTTCAATCAATTGAAATGCTAAAGCTATTGGATTTAAACTTGTTTGAAATTTTTCTAGTAATTATTATATTAAGGTAAACGAAAAGCTCACTAAAATAAAATAAATTATTTATTTATTTCAAAATAATTTATTTTAATATTATTTATAAATTCTACATCCATATTTTCAATTATTCTTTAAATTATCCATTTTGGATAATGTGAATTAAGTGCATAAGTTTTGTTTCATTTATTGTGCTTCCAAGCAAGTTAAATTAAGTTCACATCTCATTAAAATATTTCCATGCTTAATCATGTTTATTATCCATTTATTTTGTGCATAAAATTTAACTACCCAAAAATTCTTCAAAGTATTATTTTTCTCTCTCCAATTATTCTAGTTTTCTTTCTTCTATACTATCTATCCTCCTAAACCAACTTTGGCCAAATTTTTCATGGTTTTGCCCAAAATATTATGTGAGAGTTATTCTTATTTGAATCTTTAAAAATTTTGAATTCAAATTTAATATTCACTTACTTACATGTGCAAATTTAAACCTTCTTATGGAATGTCTGTCGACCATATCTTATTTTAATTAAGAAAACTTGAATTAATTTAAACAAATTTAAGTTAATACAAATTTAATTACAATAAATCTTGAAATTATCCTCTTTCCTTTTTAATTGTTTTTTTTTTTTGGAAATATCCATGGTCTACCATACCCTTATTCAAATTCAAATTTCTCACATTATGGTATCAAATTTGATCCATCATCATATAATTTAATTTGAGTGTATTAAAATAGATCTAATCTTTTTTGGAAACTAGCTTGGCCAAAATTCATTAATTCTCTTGGATTTAATTTAATATGCTTTAGATTCATATATTTCCCTCATTCATTCAATCAAGATTAATTGATTGAATATCTTATGATATATTGCTTTAAATCCTAATTGAATCCCTACTAGTACACACACAACATTCAACACATATGTTTTCTTTAGGCGTGGACCTAAACATGTTTGAGTTCCAAAGTTGACCCTTGATTTTATTTTTTGTAGGATTTCTGAAGCAAAACTAAAGAAGGCATGTAGTACTTGGACAAGGGATATTCAAAACACATAAAAGGTGATAAATCTAAATTTTCTATTTTAGAGCCTTGTGAAGAAGGGTAAGGAAAAATATTTGGTATGGATTTCTAAAAATATAATAACTTTAAATAAAGTATATTTTAAGGTTTAAAGCATAATCTTATTTCTATTTACCAATTATGCGATAAAAAGACTTAATCAATTTCATTCCTCTTTTGTGTTATTTGAGATAAAGAAAAGTTTTACTTATAAATCAAAGATATAAAATATTTATCTTATTGATTTTAAAAATGCATGTAATGCTAATCTTGATTTATTTTACTTTAAAAGTTCACTTGATGATGTTTAGTAATGGCATTAGCGGTTATGTCATATTAACATGTATTCTTTGAATAAAATTGTAAAACTTGATCTTTTACATGGTTTACCTAAAATAAATCATGTTTGTGATGCATGTATTCATGGAAAGTATTCAAAATACTCTTTCAAAAATAAAATATTGTTTCTACATCTAGACCTTTAAAATTATTGCATATGAATTTGTTTGATTCTCTTAGCATTGCTAGTTTAGAAGGAAAATTTTATGGATTATTGTTGATGATTTCTTTATATTCATTTGGGTTATATTTTTAGCTCACAAGAATGATGCTTTTGAATCCTTTAGAAAATTTAATAAACAAATTCAAAGAGAAAGAAGCCTTTAGCTAGTAGAATTCAATCAAATCACATAGAAGAATTTGAAAATAAATTCTTTGAAGATTTTATGATTAACTTGGTATTAATCATATATATATCCTCTAGAATGCCTCTACAAAATGATGTTATAGAAAGGAGAAATAGGATTGATTGAGTTGAGTAGATCTATGTTAGATGACTATAAGTTGCTTTGAGTCAAGCTATTAAAACTGCATATTATGTGATGAATCATGATTATTTGAGACCTATCTTAAATAAGATCCCCAATAAGTTATTCTTTGGAAAGAAACCTAATATTAGGCCTTTCCATATCTTTGGATGTAAGTGCTTTATTTTGAATCAGAAAAGATTTTAGATAGAAAGTCGATGATGATATCTTTTAGGTTATATTTAGCATATCCTATAGAGGTTATAATAAAAAAAAAGGTGATTGTAGAATAATCAGTACATGTTATATTTGATAAAACTCTGTAGATTCTCTTATAGATGATTTGATTAAGGATGGTAGATGAGTTTAAGAAAATGTAGATGATTCTTTACCAAAAGAATATAATTTCATTAAGAATCATCCTAAGAACTTGATCATAGGAGATCCCTCCCAAGGTGTTAAAACTAGAAGAAAATCTAAGGAGGTAATTAATCATTCTTTATTCCTATCTAAAATTGAACCTAAATGCTGGATGATATTTTGAAATATTCTCTTATAAATGATTTGATTAAGGATGAGGTAGATGAGTTTAAGAAAATGTAGATGATTCTTTACCAAAAGAATATAAATTCATTAAGAATCATCCTAAGAACTTGATCATAGGAGATCCCTCCCAAGGTGTTAAAACTTGAAGAAAATCTAAGGAGGTAATAATCATTCTTTATTCCTATCTAAAATTGAACCTAAATCAGTGGATGATATTTTGAAAGATCATTATTAGATTGTAGCCATGGAAGAGGAATTAAATTAGTTTATTAGAAATGTTTTGGCAATTAGTCTCTAGGCTTGAAGACCATAATATTATAAGAACTAAAATGGCTTCTAGAAATAAGTTGGATGACTCTAGACACATTATTAGAAATAAGCCTAGATTGGTTGCACAAAGGTACACTCTTAAGGGATAGACTTTTAGGAATCTTTAGCCACTATAGCTAGGATAGAAGCCATTAGATTGCTCTAGCTTATGTCTATTACAAAGACTTTAAATTTTTAGATGGATGTTAAAGTGCTTTTCTAAATTATTTTATAGATTATGATGTCTTTGTAGAAAACCCCTAGTTTTGAGAGTTAATTTTTTATCATGTTTTTAAATTTAAGAAAGCCATATATAGGTTAAAATAATCACCTAGAGCTTAATACAATAGATTGAGTAGCTTTGTTATCGATCATGGATTTAGGGGTAGAGTAGATACCACCTTATTCCTTAAAATTTAATGTGATGACTTGATTATTATGCAAATATATGTGGATGATATCTTATTTGAAAATACAAATGAATCTTTGTATGTTGAGTTTTCATCTTTAATGTTTAAATAATTTAAAATGCAAATGATGGGAGAACTTAATTTTTTTTGGGTCTTCAAGTGAAGCAAAAGAAAATGACACATTCATTTATCAAACTAAGTATACAAATGACTTGATTGAAAGGTTTAACATGAAGAGATTCAAATCTAGTAAAACTCCCATGAGCCCAACTAAGCTTAATTTAGATGAATCATGGAAACCCAATGATCGACGCTTATAAGAGTATGATAGATTCACTTTTACATCTTGTTGCTAGTAGGCCTAATATTATGTTTATTATTGCTTGTGTGTTCATTTTAGGTTTCTTCAAAGGAATCACATTTAATATATTTTGTTATTTGATACACTTCTAGGTTAGGTTTGTGGTATCCTAATAATTCACTATCATGTGACTTGATTGCTTATTCTGATGCTAACTTTATAGGTTGCAAAAGTAGATAAGAAGTTGATAATCAAATTTTAGGATCATCACTTGTATCTTGATCCTCAAGAAATAAAACTTTGTTGCTCTTTCTACTATTGAAGTTGAGTATATAATTACGTGTTGCTCAAGTTTTTTTTTTGTTATAGTAACCATTACAACACTATGGACATAAGTTAGATCACATCCCCATTAGATGTGATAACACTAGTGTAATTTGTTTAACAAAACATTCTATCCAACATTCTCAAACCAAGCATATAGAGATCAACCATCATTTCATTAGGGATCACATTAGCAAAGATTATTGACACCATGAGCCCCATTTCAATTGAGATTGATTTTGATGATAACAAACATATGTTTAAGTGTTACTAATTGGTTTAACTCAAGTGATGCAAAAAAATTCTTTAAACCAAGATTCTTCAATCAAATTGGAAAAGATGAAGCTATGGACAAGGACTAATGTAAATTTTCTAAGACATATAATAATAAAGCAAATAAGAGCTCATTACTATAAGTTAATGCTTAATCATTTTAAGTATATTTATTTAAATTTTTCGTATTTATCTATTGCATTATTTCTAATTACTCCTTGAATTATTCTTTTGGATAATCTAAATCACTTGCATGAGTTTAATTATCATCAATTATGCTTTTAAGTAAGATGAATTTATTTCATACTTCATTTAATTATTTTTATGCTTAATTTTATTAATTATCCACTTATTTTTGCATGAGAATAAAACTATTCTAGAATTATCATTTTATTCTTTTTTCTCTCTATTCTTTTACCTTCTCTCTCTTATCACAATAATCATCTTGTTTATATTTTGGCCAATTTTTTATGTTTTTTGGAATGATAAGTCATGTAAGATTTATTCAACTTTTTCCATAATATTTATTTTATTTATCTAATTTTTAAAATTATTTTATTTGAACTTTAAATTTAAATGATTTTGAATTTTATATAAGTTGTCATTGCCATATGTATGGTAATTTGAATTTATTCATTTATGGCAGTTTTGACAACCTATATGCTTAATTTCTTCATCTTAATTAATTAATTTGAATTAATCTAGGTTAATTCAAATTCAAATTCAATTCCTTAATTTTATATTTTTTTCATTTCTAGAAATTCTATTTATGAAATTAATCTTTTTTTGGCTGACCCTTAGTGGTTATAGAATTCAAAAATTATATCTTCAATTTAATCACCAATAATTCTTCCAAATTTTGTTGGCGTGTGATTTAAATTTAGTTTCAAATCCCCAAAGTTTCAAATTAATTGGATCATTATTTTAGATATAATTAAACTCAAATTAATGCCAAATAACTCAATAAAATTTTGATTGAATGAATTTTTCTCATTGAGATGAATCCATAGTCCTTATTTGCATTTTTTTGGTCAAGTATTTTAATTTCTATGAATTTTTTTGGATTTCTTAAATTCGTAAAACCAATTTCTAACTTAACCTAGTTAGCATTGACACGATGCTCACTAAACATGCATGGCATCATACTATTGGGTCACGTGGGATCCACATGAATCTCACATCAAAAGGTGGTGGACACACTTTGGATTAGGGCGTATGATCAAAGTTCATGTGACACAAGATTGATCTATTTTATTTGAATTTAAATCAAATGGTATTTATAAATCCTAACAATCCATTCCAAATAAAAGAATGAACAACCATGATTCTATTCTTAACCTCCCAGAGAAATGAGATTCATTGGCTCCTATGGCTTGATTATCGATGATCTAGATGTGAAAGGCGATTTTGATTTGAAATAAATTTGAATGTCTTAATCTCACAAGATTAATTCAACTTTATAAAAGATTAAAATTGAAAGGAGGGAGTGGGATTTGAGGCATATCTTGGCATCAATCCTTGGAGGTGGTGATGCTTCAAGTACCTTAGTCTCATCAATATAAAGCTATGGGATTTGATTTGGTGCCTTAACTCCCTTTATATCGGTGTGGAGACCAAGTCATACCTCTCCCACTAGCTTTGGTTGTTCTCTAGATTTTCCTGATCCTTGGTGGTGAAAACTTAGTTGAATTCACCTTGACCCCTAGAATGTGTGGGGAAGGCCAATTATGTGAGAGGAATGGTTCTCCCCAATTCTATGTTTGTTCATTACTATTACATATGGTTGAATTTCAGCTGGCGATGAGAGACAAGGAAGGGGTTAGATCACCTTCTCTTTCTTCTAGAATTTATTGATAATGTTAGAATTTATAGAGGAGCTCCTTCTCTTCTCTCTAAACATGGTCATGAGCTCACGGTATAGAAGTCAAAATAATCAACCATGGTGATTGGAGTTCCTATTCTCTTCTCCAAGGGGTTGTTAACTGATTAGAGTGAATCCAAAATAAATAAAGAGTATAGGTATAGAGGTAGGTAGGAGAGTGGGTTTGATTTCACATGCATTAGGTTTTAGATTTTAATGGAATTTTTTCCCATGGCATCATCTCATTTGATTGATTAGGTTGATTTGAATTTAGATTTAGATTTATATTTATCTTTTTTTCCCATAACATTATCTCATCTTATTCCATTTGATTGATTTGGATTTAGATTTAGGTTTCAATTATTGTTACTTATTTTATGGACTAATGGATCCATTCCATGTTTGGATTTGAGCTTTTAATTTGATTTAGGTTAATTTGGCCCATTTGACTTAAATGAGTCAAATTGGGTTTCTAACCTAAATGACCACTTTGGATTTAGATTTAGGTTCAATTATGTTTAATTGGCCATTTATAATGTTTATAATGAATCAATTTTATTTGCTTTAACTTAAATCTTAATTTTAACACATCTTGACTCAAATGAGTTAAGTTGGGCTTAATTGGAATCTTATAGGCTGGGGATGAGTGTTAACCTCATTTAAAATGAGGTCAACAAAGAGGACAAAAGAAAAATAATAAAGATTACATAAATTGTCTCTATATGTATGGCATGCTCGAGGTATCACTAAAGTAATTTATCTAGTGTAGCATTTGGAATGATTAAAATGGTGATGTTATTTGTTGGATTCAAATATATTTGTGAGGTGATGTAAAATCTTCTTAGATACCTAGGAAGGAGGGTTCAAAAAAGAAAGAGTTATCAAAAATAAAGAAGTGTCGAATTGTCCCAAATTGTTTTTTTACTCTATGAAGATTTTAGTGCAAAGTGGTAAAAGCTCTTTCACTTCAAAGTAAAATGAGAGAAGAAAGCAAAAAAGAAAAGAAGATCCTTCACTCTTTCAAATTTTATTGGAGGTGTGTTTTAACTTATATTTCAAATACTCAAAGTTTCAAATTAATTAGATCCTTAATTTGGGTTTAATTTAAGTTTCATTATTTTATTCAAACTCAAAATAATGCAAAATTACTTAATAAAATTGGAGATCTTGGGATTTATAGATTTTCTCTCTTGAGATAAATTTATAGAACCTTTATTTGTATGTTTTGGTTAAATGCTTTAATTTCTAAGAATTTTTGAAGTTATCAAATTTTTTTACATTTTTAAATTAGAAAACCTAAAATTCCCACTTAACCCAATCAATGCGATGTAGACCGGGCACTACTTTACATGTGGTGTCATGCTATTCACCGAGATCCATGTGGATCCCACATTAAAAGGTGGCGGGATGTGCTTTGGATTAGAAATGTCATATCGGATGTCCCAGGATTGATGTAGTTTTCTATAAAATTTAAATCAAATAGTATTTCTAAATAGTATTTGAGGTTTTAATTTGATTTAGGATACTTTGACTCATTTGACTTAAATGGGTCAAATTGAGTTTCTAGCCTAAATGGCCACATTTGATTTAGATTTAAGTACTATTATGTTTAATTGACAATTTATAATGAATTTTACTTAATCAAGGGGTGTGTGAACTATAGGAGAATCATGTTTCATTAAGTGTTTGAAATGATTTGGAGCAATTAATTTCAATTGATTTGAAGTTGATTTTGATTTAGACTCATTTTGACCCAAATTGACCTTAATGAGTCAAGATGGGTTCACTTGAGTCAAATGATCAAATTGATTCAATTAAACTCAAAGAATTATTGAATTATGTTCATTTATGATTTTCAAATTATGTTAGATGTTTGATTTGAATTTATTTTAATATAATTTGGATTTAGATTTAATAGGGTCCATTTAAGTCTATTTGGATCAAATGACCTAATTAACACATTTGAGAACTTATTGGATTTAGATTTATTTAGATTTATATTTAAGCATATTCATTTGATGATTTTGAGCCTTTAGGATGACTCAATTTGGTTGAATTTAAAGGTTTGATGTTTTGGCTTAATGGGGCCCACATTAGTCAACTTAAGTCAAATAACCTAAATGACCACTTTATACCCCACGTAAATTCAGTTTTATGGTCATTTATGTTTATAGATTGATTTTATGCTTTATTATTTTTTTATGGGTTTGAGTAATTTTGAGTCTAAATAATTCAATTAAGTCAACCAAACCAATTATCCCTATCTAGGCTCAATTGAATTTGAATTTGAATTTGAATTTAGATTTGTTTAATTTTGGTTTAAATTGAATTATAATGAATTTAGTTTTAATTAAGTTTATCAAGCAGGGAGGTGTCACGGATCATTAGTCTAAGATTGGAATCTTATAGGCTAGGGGATGAGTGTTAACCTCATTCAAAAATGAGGTCAACAATGGACACTAATATATGTGGTGGACTAGCTAGAGTACACCACACATATTAGCATTACCGAACTATTCAATAGATTCTATAGAGATTATGAGCAACAATGCTTGCAAAAGTTTGAATTTTAATTTGATATTTAAATTTTGGATTTAACTTTGATTTTGATTTGAAAATTTATTTTGTATTTGATTATGAAATATTGGCATGAAGTGTGTTAGGTTATTTTGATTTATAAAGATTTATTCTTAGAAGAATCAAGATTTACTAGTCTTTAAAAAATAGATATGTTATTAGGAAATGACTCATTAATGAATCTAATCCTAACATCATTGTTATAGCCAAAAAAGATACCTTCGAGGGACTTATTCTTATCTTGTATACAATATAATTTAATCCTAAAGAGTATGGGGACTCACAACTTTCTGGCCAACATAACAGTTCCATTTTTCATTGACTCACTTTGAAAGAAAGTACGGGACTCACATTTTCCTAGGTGGAACAAATCAAGGGAATAGCCTAAAGACTAACCATCCTGGAGGAGTATCTATAGGTATATACCGAGATTGACTAGATCTTAACAATTTTAGCAAGGATGCTACTAGAGGACTTATTCTAACTAATTTTACAAGAAAGGTGGGATGCCACTATGGTCACTCACCTTTTCATTGTAGTAATCCCTAAAGGATGCCACTATGGATACTTACTCTAGTTTAGCGATTTGGTTGATATGGGGCTTTATGGTGACTTAGTTCTCAACCTAGTAAAATTCAAAATGAGAAAAGGGTCTTTTAGTGTCCTAGTTCTATAATCCTTGAGTTTTGATGAATAGATAGGGGTCACATGGACTTAATTCTTAACCTAAATAGTCCATGGAAATCGGACTTGGAGAGGCTTAACTTTATCCCTAAATTTTTTTAAAAGGATACCACTAGGAGATTTGCTCCTAACTAGTTGTTTTAGTTAATAGAAAGGAGCCTTGAAATGGCTTAGTTCTTATTATAAATAGATGGAATAAGGAAAAGGGCCTTCAATGGCTTAGTTCCTAATTCTCAAATTTTCTTAGAAAGGATACTAATAAAGATTTACTCCTAGCTAGTTGGTTTAGCCATTAAAAGGGGACTTGATGTGGCTTAATTCCTATTCTAAATAGCGGAATTAAGAAAGGGAATTTCAATGGCCCAGTCCTAACCCTCAAATTTTGACAAATAGGTAGGGGTTGCATGGATATAGTTCCCAACCTAAATAATTTGTAAGAATTGGAACTTTGAGTGGCTTAGTTCAATCCTTAATTTTTTTTTACTTTTGAACTAGGGGTTACAAGGACTTAGTTCCTATCTAAAAGATTTAGTTAATAGGAAGGGGCCCTTCAACATTAGTAGCTTATAAGAGAAAATGAATTGAGATGACTAAATCCCATCTCATAGAAGGTAAGAATAGTGCCACCAGGGGATTACTCAAACATGAGGAAGATACATTAGAAGGGTGCCACAAGTGTTTGTTCCCAACTTATGAAAAGCAAGAATGGTGCCACAAAGGGCTTGCTCTGCATGTGAGAATAGTGAATAATGGCTTACTCCAAATCAAGAGAAATATCTATAAGAAAGTCTTTGGAAAATTTTATGGCACCACATAGAGTTTAGAAATTTCTTATTTAGATGATCAAACTCATCATTAAGGAGCAAATATATTATATTTAAAGATAAACATGTTATCCAATAATGGATTAGATCATTTCATAAAAGAATCCTAAGGCTAATGGGTCTTTCATGTACGGAGAGTTTTCCCTAAACTATATGAAAAGTAGAGCATGGTTTATTTTAAATTGGGTTCATGGTTTCATACAAGGAAAGCCCCTATAGTTAATTACATCTTGGGAATGGAGGACCTCTTCCTAAGAATACTCTCAATTAAAGAAATAAGCTATTATTTTTATAGAGTTCTTTGGTTTTCAAAGGAATGATATTCAAAATTTCAATTTAGAATGATTCAAAGTGGAAAGAGTTCTTTTGGAAGGCCAAATGAGAGTTGAAATAGAAAATTCTTATTAATCGGGATGTCTAATAGGCATTTCAACTATCCTATCATTTGGATTTAAATTTTGGGATTTAATTTAGATTTTGAGTTGATATTTTCTTTAAAAATTATGGCTTGGATTTTTTAGCACAAAACTGAAATGCCTAGGGTTGAAGACTTACTCCAAGGAGGATGCTTTAGAACCTAAGTTTATAAGTGATTCTTACATAATTTAGATGCTCATACTAGTTTCATTTTGGGAATTGTCAGTCATTCCTCTCACTTGAGAAAATAGACCTACCCTAACTCTTTTAAACTTATAACCCACCTAGAAGGACTGCTAGTTAATACCACCTAAGCACATTTTAAATTCATGATGTCAAGTCTCATATATGCAAGATGGCTAGTCTTGTCTTCATAGAAAAGAAATTTAAGAACCTAGACTCACTCTTTAATCCCTAGGATTCATTTGATTTAATTTGAATTCATTTTGATTTATTTGGGTTTATTTTATTTAATTCAAGTTTATAATTTGGGTAAGTCTACCTAAACCCATTAGGTTAGATCAAACCCAAGGAAGATGCACTAGGTCATTAAATGTAGTGTCCTAAGTACTTAATTAGAGATTCCTAATCTAAAATTAGATACCTAATTACTAATTTCATAAGTGATGTTAACCTCATCCAAAATGAGGTTAATATGTGCCATAAAGTGCTTTCCCTTAGCCTATAATTGATAAGAATGGCACCAAAGAGGGCTTGCTCCAAACCCGAGAAAGATACATAGGAATGGTGCCATGAAGGGTTGCTCCCAACCTTTGGAAAGTAGAAATGATGCCATAAGGGCTTACTCCAAACCTATGGGAACACAAGGCTTACGCAAACTCAAAAGAGATATAAAAATGGGTACACAAAGGGCTTTCTCTTAACTTATAATAAGAAATATAAATGGTGCAATGAAGGATTTGCTATGAACTTATGAGAGCAATGCACAAAAGCTTTCTCCAAATTCAATAGAGACATAAAAATAGTGCCACGATGGGCTTGTGCCCAACTTAGAAGAAACATGAATGGTGCCACAAAGGGCTTACTCCAAACCTATGGGAATAATGCTCAAAATCTTACTCCAAACCTAAAAGAGATATAAGAAGGTGCCATGAAGGGCTTGCTCCCAACTTATGAGAAACATAGATCATGCCACAAAGGGATAACTCCAAACTTATAGAATGGTGCACAATGCTTATTCCAAAATGAAGAATGACATTAAAAGGGTGGTATGAAGGACTTGCTCCCAAATTTTGAGAAATAGGGATGGTGCCATGAAGGGCTTAATCTAAACCTATGGGAATGGTACACAATGGCTTACTCCAAACCTAAGAGAGACATATGAAAGGTGCCATGAAGGGCTTGCTACAAAATTATGAAAAATAGGGATGGTTTATTGAATGGTTTACTCCAAACTAATGAGAATGATACATAAATGCTTACTCTAATCCCAAGAGAGACATAAGATGGGTGCCATGAATGAGTTGCTCAAAACTTATGAGTAATAGGAATGGTAACCATGAAGGGCTTACTCCAAACCCAAGAGAGATGTAAAGGTGCCATGAATTGCTTGCTCTCAACTTATGAAAAATAAAGCAAGTACCGAGCAAACACTCCAAACCTATGTGAATGGTGCCCAATGGCTTACTCCAAACCTAAGAGTGACATAAGAAAGATTTTATAAAAGGCTTTCTCTTGATTTATGAAAAATAGAGATGGTGACACAAAGGGCTTACTCCAAGCTTGTGGGAATGGTGCATGGCTAACTCCAAACCCAAGAAAGGTGTATAGGAAAGGTTCCATGAAATGCTTACTAAACCAATGAAAGACAGAATGGTGCCATGAGGTCCATGATCCAAACCCTGTGAAAACACATAAGAAAGGTGCCATGATAGGGCTTTCTCCCAACTTATGGAAAGGAATTTTTTCTTAAGGGGCTTGAAGAGATTCACAAAGATTTTAAGCACATTTGATATATTTATTAAAAGAAGTTTTCATACCCAATGTATAATATGCCAATGTCATAGGAATAAGATTTCATTGATTTCAATTGTCTCAAAGTCATATACAACCATTCTAGACATTTAGCCAACTTTGGACAAGACATATTTTGGTATCAACATGAGAGTTTAAATTAAATTTTTTTGAGCTAGCATGTGACATTTTAGTTCTTAAGCAACAAAAATCAAAGTCAAATAATTCTTCTTAATTGATGAATATTACATTTATGTTCATGTGAATCTACAACTTATAAGACATTGTCTTTATTTTCATTGAAGAATAAGAGATTCCTCTAAAATAATAATATGCAAGCTTTGTAGTTTTAAAAAAATGAAAGTAGCAAGGAGAAATAGACTCTTAAATTTTCTCAATGGTATCTTGACATTTCTTGTGCCTAATTTTATATTATTAAGGCGATTGAAAAGTTGACATTCTCTTGATAAATTTGAAATATGTTTTCTAAAATTAGCTAGCTTCCTTTGAAAATACCTCTTTTGTGTGAGACTCTTAGAGGTGATATTTTAAGGATAGCTTTAATTAAATTTGATCTCTCTAGATCCACTACAAGTTTTAGGAGGTTTTCTAAAGCCACTTCAAAGGAGAATTTAAAAATTCTTTTTAAATTGCAAGAGTGTAATAATTCTCAATCCATAATGATATTTTCTTTTTCTTTATTTATTATTATTTTAAAATTATATCATCATTGTCACTTGATTACAAGTGAGGCTATCAAAAATAATGATCATGACCTTTTAGTAAATTGTCCAACATTATTGAGGCCAAATAGCATGAACGTGTAATAGAATATTCTTGTGAGGATTCTAAATGCCATACTCCTCATCCTTAAGGATCATCTTGATTTGATTATATTTAGCTAAGTGTTTATTTAATGAGAATAATTTCATGTAGAGAAGCATTATACACCATTGAGTTTTGGTGTTGGTAGAAAACCTATTTTCAAGATAAGCTTTATTCAAGTTTTGGAATCAACACGTATGTATATTTTATCATTTTTGTACTTGGATGATATTAGCCAACATTGAAGAACATTTTCCTCTCATGTATGGCCATCATTGGCTAACATTTTTTTTAACTTTAGCAATAACTTGCTATTTAAGTCTACTCATATGCATCAAGGGAATTATTTTATTTGAATGGTATCAAGCCTAATCTAGCTTATAGATCACTACTTCTAGATATAAATAGGCATTTCATCCTAACTCTAGGTAAACTAGTCCTTAAACTCTATGAGTAGCTTGGTTAAGTCATTAATATTTATTTCACTAAAGGGTGAGCTTGTGGATCAACTTTATTCCAAAATTTATTTCTCTTAACTCATAAATTATGTATTTAATTTTATCTTTAAATTTTGGGGTTCATCTCAAACTTGAAGACTATCTAAAACCTTAGACTTCTTTTAAACAATGCTTATCAAGAATCGATTAGTTGGTGAAGAGAATGTTAGATTTATAATTACCACTTACTAAATGATTATCTTGTGATATATAATCTTAAAATTCCCACTTTTGAATTTTATACTTTCTTCCAAGAATCTTAATTCTTTTTAACTTCTTTAGTTAAGGGCTACTTTGACTTCCAACTCTCACCTAGTTTTGATTTAGGAGTTAGAGCTAAAGTATCTACATATTTATTAATACATTCACACTTAAAGAAGTCAGACTCATCTTTTTTAGCTCATAGACCCAATCCTTTCTATTGTTAGACTCTAATGAGATTTCAAACTTGATATAATACCTTAAATGTATTTGACTTTCATTTGAACTAGACTCTCTAAGGCAATATGAATCATAGAGGTTTGTTTACTTATTTTTGTTTCTTTTCTTTCCTCCTTTTTTTCTTCTTCTTTTTTTTTGCTTTGTTTTTTTTTTCTTCTTTTTCTTCTCTCTTTTGGGCATTACTCATGTTAGATTTCATAGAGGTAATCTACCACTTGGATGAATAATGGGCGACATTCTCATAAATCTAACTTCATGAATCAAAATGGTTATGCATCTCTTTTATGATGTAATCAACTCTATCATGTTTATATGATGGACTATGGATGAAGGAGAAGGCAATTATACATTCATGACTTCAAGCTTTACCTAAAAGAGCACTAAAAGACATTTACGAATCTACAAATTTTAACTTTTGTTTTCAAATCACCAACTTCTAACAACAACATGATTGAATCTCGGACCCTTTTTTATTTTGATTAAATCCACGGTATCATCTCTTGAGCTAAGCCTATGTGTATTCATCCTTAAGTAAATCTAAGATATTTAAAATTAATAATGTTGACTAATGCACTAGAGTCAACAACAATTTTGAATATTTAGAGTTATCCATATTGATAGTTATATAGAAAAGTCAATTTTATTCAACAATTTGAAGTAGTAGATCTTCATTAGAGAAGTTAACCCTAGGAACTTACTTATCATAATGCTTCATAGAGAAATTTATTGATAACCAAGAAAGATAAAATTTGGAATTAAGTAATAACTTAATTAATGATCCCCTTATTTCTTAAAGAAAATAAAGGCATTACAAATGCTCAATTTTGTGAGTAATTCTTAAGATGGGCTAAACCACTATTAGCAATTATTAAAGAAACAAATTTTTATGTTAAGAGAATGATTCTCTACCATTCCAAAGTTTAATTTTGGTAATCTTCTAACTTAGAAGAGGGAGAATGGGGTCAATTCTAATGTCAATGGTGTTCTTATATTATTCTATTGAATTTTTAGAGTTTAATAACTTTAACTTAATGTTTAGAGCTTCACCTTAAAAGTTGACAATAGAAGTATCACTATTAGGACCTAATTCATATAGTACCTTAAAGGTCACGAAAATTTGAGAATTATTTTAGAGAGATCAAAATTTTTATTATATTTTAAAATTTTCTTATTATAATTTTTATTATCAAGAGAAACAAAATATTCTTTTCATTCTCTCTTTTTAATGATTAGGGACAAGAATGAAAGAGATATGTAGTCTAGCTCTACCATCCTTGCTAGCATGTATGTTTGCCTTCCATTTCCTAACTCTCTACTAAACTCATAATAATACACACGGTTTAGAGAATCTTTAAAAATCATCTCAGTCACACCTTAAAATTGGCTAATCAATTCAAGCAGCTAAAATTTGAGTTTCTTAATAGAAGTGCGAGATAATTTAAAATTTTAGATCAAAGTAAATTACATTAGATCGACATGAAACACACTTAGTGGGGAGAAAGGCTCACCTTTGGTTTCCAGTATTAACCCTTTCCTAGAGTTGACAATGCATCCCTTTTGATCACAAATATTACTTTCTTAAAGTTTTGTTCATATGGATCTTTGGATGTAAAATAAGCTTTAATCTTGTGTCACATAAGCCGATGGTAGAGGCAATAGTTAGAGTTATACCCACTTTTGTTAATTTTATGGACTTTGAGATTTAAAGACTATTTATTCGAAAGAATTCCCTTATTTCAACATAAATTCTCAAGTGTTTCATATCTTGGAGTCTATTAGAACAAATGAGTATTTATTTAAGGACCCTATCATGACTCTCTTTAGTTTTTTTCCAAAGCCATGATAAAATTGAGAACAGGGGAGGAATTTGTAATTTACTTTTTTTAAAAATAAAATTTTCTCCAAAGATGTTCATAGATACTTTTAAAGATGATTTTATTTTTTATTTATAAAGGACATCCATTTTGACCAAAGTTGGGACTAACAAAAAAATTCACTTTGAAATATAAATTGTTCAAATTTATTTTAAATATTTAAGTGGGAGGTTCTAAGACCCACTTATTTGATTATAATAAATGAGGAGTTCCAAAACCTACAATAAGAATGTTGGGGTCTCTACCAAGAGTAAAATGGAGAGGAACCAAATGAAAAGAAAGAAAGTCCTATCCCATGAGTAGCATAAATACGTGCCTGTAGAGAGATTTAATTTCTAAAGATGGAGAGAGAAACTTGGCCCCAAGTGAAGTCACTAAAAAAATCTTAGGAGAATTTTATTTAGAAAACCACAAAGATCTCAAGGGCTCTTATTTAAGTAATCAAATACATTATTAAAAGATAGATATACTATCTCAAGAGATATAAATATTACCCTAATAGATTTAATTACTTCATAAAGACTTGTAAAGTTGATGGGTCTTGATGTACTAGAGATTTTTCCCTTTAACTACATTGAGGTGTGGGAAAAATTTGTAACACCACATAGATTTTAAGAATTTCTTATTTGGATGATCAAATACATCATTAAAGAAGAATATATATCTCAGAAGATAATCATATTTTCTTATAATGGATTCGATCATTTAAGAAAAGTCTACTAAGGCTAATGGGTCTTTCATGCATTAGAATTTTCTCTAAACTACATGGAAGGTAGAATAGGGTTTAATTTAAACTGGGTTCATGGTTCCCTATGGAAAGCCCCTATAGTTAATTACACCTTAATAAGAGTCTCTTCCTAAGAATACTCTCGATTAAAAATAACAAGTTGTTATTTCTAAAGATTTCTAAGTGTGTTCTCAAAGGATTGATTTTTGGAATATCAATTGGGATATGTTCAAATTGGAGAGAGTTATTTTGGAAGCCAAATAGGAAGAAGTAAGAAATGCTTATTAATATTGGGATGCCTAGTAGAATTTTAACTATCTTATAATTGGGCTTTCAAATTTGGAATTTAATTTAGATTTTGAGTTGTCATTTTTTAGAAGTCTAAGACATAGATTCTAGTAGCACAATATCTTGTAAAATGCTTAGAGTTGAAGACATATTCCTAAAAGGGATGATTCAACTTAGTCTATGTGCTTCTAACACATGTCATGCTTTAATTTCATTTTGGGAATTATCATCCATTTCTCTCACTTGAGGGAACTAACCTATTCTAAATCTCATGGACTTACAACCCACTTGGAGAGGTCACTAACACCACCTAACGTATTTTAAATTCATAGCCAAGTCTTATGAGTGCAAGATGGATGGGTTATTATAATTTCAAAAAAAGGAATCTATGAACCTAGACTCACTCCTTAATCCCTAAGATAATGTTGGGTATGAAATGCATCTAACTAATGCACATTTTTTAGATTTTAAATTGTTTTGATTCAAGATTTATTTTAATCTTGGGTATGCATTTTATGCCTAATGCCATGCAATTAGAATTGGTTATGGGCAAAATCAATATAAGGTATGCTTCCCCAAGAAGATGGTCATCCTTATATGTCGATGCCCCTTATGTGTAATGGGAGAAGTTGCCCAATTCAAGGATTGGAGCAAGATGATTCTATGGTTTCAAAACCTAGTTGTTTCAAATTGATTTTATGTTATGTCTAAATCTTTAGTTTATGTGAGGTTTCAAGTTTTCTTTAGTTTTGTTTCAATTGTTTAGATTTAAATTGGGTATAAAATTTAGTTTTTCTATAAGCCTAATCATCCAAGCATTCATTCATAGGAAAACACAAGAGAAACTTAGAAAAGCGGGTTGGTTCTATTGTGCACCTAAAATAAATCAAGCCAATTTAAATTTATAGGAAAGGCCAATGATGAATGCTATACACCTGAAGAAATGGCAAATGACTAGTCGAAGCTCTCACGCCCCTTACACTAGCCTAGAACTATAAGTCTAGATCTATGAGTCTTCTTTCCGTGATAGTCTCCTTCTTGGGGACCTTCATTAGGCTTCAGGGATCACACCTATCATCTAAGGTTAACTCCTACTAATATTATACCCCATAGATCCTAACCTAATTCTAAGATTAAATTTACGAATTTTAGAATTAATCCTAAATACTGTAAAACAAATGTTAAGAAATACAAATAGCACATAGTAATCATATTTCATAAACATATGAGCTTAGCATTAGTTGCTTACCAAGCCCACCTTAGGCTATGCTTAAGGATTTAAGTATATCTAGAAGAAATAATATTTTTTAATTTTATTTAGAAATCCTTTCTAGCATATCCATGCAAAAGATATTGTTAGATCTAGAAAGATCATACATACCATCCAGTAACGAGGAAACAATCCTAGACATAAAGTCTAAAGTAGTACACCAAAGACATGTGAAGAACATCATATTAAAAGCACATCATATTAAAACACATCACAAGCAATCATAAAAATCACGAATCACCTAACCTAAGTCTAGGGTGCATGATCTAGTGTGTAAAGAGAATACTTATGTAACAAGACTTTACTAGGCGCTTTAGTTTAAGTTTCAAGTTGGAGTTTGTTTGAATTTTACCCTTGGGTGGTTTCAATTCATATGATTTAGTGATTTATTTTCCATTTTTATTTCTACTTTGGTTAAAGTGATATTTAGGTTTCCAAGAATGAAGAGTAATGGATTCCACTTTTGGAATTTATTCTATTCTACATCCAAACTCTTAATGAAATGAAGTCTTCATCCTAAGATGAAGATCCATCCCAAAGGTCTAACTAAGATCAGTATCTTAATTAATCCTTTTGATTTCATTTAGTTTGTTTGAATTTGGATTGATGTTTTATTTCTTTTCTTTGAAATTTACTTTGACTTTCATCCTTGGTTTTAATTTGATTTGATTGAATTATTTCATTTGATTTAATTTGAATAGGTTCATTTGATCTAATTTGATTTATTTCATTTAGTTTGATTCATGTTAACTTAGAGTGTTTAAGTTAAGATTTGATTTCAATTGATTTTATTCAAGTTATTTAATTATGAATTTATTAACTTAAAGTTTAATTACTCTTAATATGATTTATTAATCTTTAAGTATATAATTGATTAAGTTCTTTGACTTAGGATGTTGGAAAACCTTCCTAAGTATTTTTGATGTTTGATTGAGATTAGTTCAAGCTATTTCATGATTTAATGAATTATGGAATTTTTTGTATTCATTATTTGATTATTGATCTAGGAATTTGGAAATTTAACAATTCCCAATCCAAAGATCAATTGGGCTTGAAATATGCAGGTGGGGTTCCATGCCAATTTCATGTTTCCAAAGTTTCTTCTTGTTTAGATTCATTAGGTTGTAATTAAAGTTTTAATTATTTCATTATAACCCAAATTAGGCCCAATTTAATGATGGTCATTTAAAGATTTCATTTTTCATTGATTCCTCTTTGAAATATGTTTCCAAAGAAAGTTCTTTCATAATTTTTTGGACATTTGGTTGATTTATTATGATTTAATTAATTTTTGTTAATTATATTCAATTATTTAATTCACTTAATTCCTTAATTAAGCCAATTTGTGATTTATTAAATTTGGATGAGTTTCATTAGGGTTTTAATGTTCATTAAGGTTCATTAAGTTGATTTAAGGTTGTTTGATTTAGTTTCATTAATTAATTCATTATATATTAATTTATTTAATTAAAATTGAGGTTCAAGATTTGAAATTTCACTTCTCATGAATTATATTGCAAGAATTCATGAAAAGTTTTCTGAGTGTGTTTTAACATTAATTTTATTTCCCAAAGTTTTATTTCAATTGAATTAATGGTTTGAGATTAATTAAGGGTTAATGGATTTCAATTAAACCCAAATTAAGGCTAAAATATCCAAAATTAATTGGGGATTTTAATTTTATGTATTCCTCTCATCAAGATGAATCCATAGAGCTCAAGTTTACATTTTTATTTATATTTATTTTTCTATGAATGTTTGAACTTTTATGATTTTTAATTAATTTTAAAAGGATTTAGCCATTTGGTAATGGATGGCGATATGGCTTAGCCATGTGCAAGTGGTTCGTGGATCCCATGGCATCCATATCAAAAGTAGTGCCATGCAGATAATCCGATCATCCGATCAAAGATTGGATGATCTAGATCAATCCACATGTCCTTAAGGGCTTAAATTGAATGCCTAAATCATAGCCATCCATTCCTAATAAAAGGATTGGATGGTGGGTGGATCCGTGATCCGAGAGCAGTCCACCATTTTCACTTAATTTATTGTGATCTTCATTTTATCATGATTTTGATTGCAAAATTATATATTATTGATTTACAACAAATCCATATGGTTTGGTCCACTTTCGGATCAAATTCCCTTTAAAAGGACCAAAATTGATGGCACGGCTTGGTGTGGGAGTGTACCTTCATTCATGATCACCAGTGATGGGATCGACTCCATTAGCTTTGTTTAGACTTGATGAAGGTGTGGGTGAAGTTTGATGGCTTGCATCCCATGGATTGATCCCTAAACCAACGTTGGTTCAATTTTGGCGATCTTGGTTTCTCGCTCGACAATAAGAGTCGGGGTGGCGATTCATTTGACCTCGCCTCGACCTTTAGAAGGTATTGGAACCTTCAATTTGATGAGAGAGACACCCCTTTGGATTTCACCATTAGAGGCTTGATTTTCATCCGTTTGTTGGCGTTGAGAGGTGGAAGGGTCCCTCCATCTCTTGCCTTAGTGGATATTTTGGAATGAAAGGAGAGGGAATAGGCTCCCTCCCCTCTTTCCATGGATGGCCGAGCTAACTTCTTTTGTTTCTTGGAGGTCGAATCCGGCCCGATAGGCCAACCAAGGGGTGAACTTCGATCCCCTTTGGCCTAGTGAACATGCTTGGATGATCACATGGGAGAGAGGAAAGAATTTGCCTTGCTTTTGTACTTTTGGAGCCCTCTTCTTCCTTCTTCTTTCTTTTCTTTGCTTCTTGGCTTCTTCCCTTGGAGAAATAGAAAGAAAAGTTCCTCTTAGCTTGAGGGCTTGGTGGCCTTCAATTGATGGTAGCCATCTCTCTCTTGGACAAGAGGTGGGATGAGGCTTATTTAAGAGGGGAAGTGAGACTTTTTTTTCTTCCCTTTGGAAAACAAATTCCTTTTTTTTGGCTTGGTCTAGAATCTATTAGTTTAATTAATATTATTTGGCAACCTTCTTATTCCAAGCTAGGATGAATTTAAATAGGTTCCATAGATTTCATTTCAATTTGAATTCAATTGGTGATTAATCTTGGCATTAGATTTAGTTTCAATTTTAAATTCTTTAACCACCATTATTTGATTTTAAATTTTGATTTTGATCATCTTTCATTGTCCATTGTATGATTAATTTGGTTTTGATTTAATTAATTTATTTAGATATGAATTAATTTTGGATTTCATCTTATTTCAACCCATTTAAGCCTAAATGGGTTAAGTTTCTAATTGGGTTCAATTGACCAATTTGACTCAATGGAATTTGTTTAGACTCTAATCATGTTTAATCACATGTGTGAGATGATTTGGAGTGATTGATTTTATTTAATTTCAATTGGATTTCAATTTGAACCCATTTGACCCAAAGTGGGCTTAATGGGTTAAGCTTGGGTTTTAGGTCAAATGTCCAATTTGACTAAATTAGACCCAATGGTGGCTTAGATTTTGTTTGATAATCATTTCAAATTATTTTCATTAATCAAATTGAGTTTATTTCAATTTGATTGAGGTTTGAACAATAGGGCCCAATTAGGTACATTTATACTTAGTGGTCTAATGAACAATTAAGGCCTAAATGAATTTGAATTTCTTTAGATTCATGATCAAATATGTTTATTTGATCATTTGAGACATTTAGAATGATTTAATCTGATTAATTATTTCATGGGTTGACCTTTAACTAGGTGGGACCCACTTAAGTCAAACTTATGCCAAATGGGTTGAGTAGGTTTGACATTGGATTTGGTTTCCTTATCTAAATTTGATTTTATTTTGATTTATTTGGATTTGATTTGAGTTAATCCAAATTTGCAAATTAGGTTGAGTCCACCTAAGCAAATTAGGTTAGATCAAACCCAAGAAAGATTCCCCAGGTCTCTAGGTATAGTGTTTGAAAGCACCAATTGGAGGTTCCTATTTGATATTAGAGCATCCTATTGATTTCAGAGTTCAAATTAACCTCATCTAAAAAATGAGGTCAACAAGAGGTTCAACAATGTTTATTTTATATTGGATTTATAGTTCCTTATAAAGGTAAGCCCTTATAGTTAATTATATCTTAAAAAAAAGGGAATTTCTCTTAAGAATACTCTCAATTAAAGAAATTGACTTTTATTTCTATGGATTTCAAAGTTGATTTTCAAAATATAGTTAATTTAGAAATTAAATGGAAATGCTCTAAAGGGTAAGATTTCTTTTAGAAACCAAAAGGAATTAAATAGGACATGCTTTTAGAGACTGAGAGCCTAGTAGGCATTTCAAACTATCCTAATGTTGGACTTTATAATTTTGAAAATAACTTTATTTAGATTCTAAGTTTGATATTTTATTAGAAATCTAGGACTTAGATTCGATAGCATAAGATTGTAGAAATTTTAAGAGTTGAAGACTTATTTTTGGCAACAGATGCTTTAGAACCTACTTATAAATGTGCTTCTAACATAAGTCAAAAGCTCGACCAATCCAAATCACAAAATTGGGAATTATTAGTTTTTTTACTTGACAAAAATAAACCTACCTCGACTCTTTTGGACTTACTTCCCACCTAGGAGGAGTTACTAGCAAACACCACCTAATCAAATTTAAATACATGAATCTGATCTTATGTTATGAAGATGGTTGAGATGTTATTTTAGAAAAGGAAGCTAATAATCTAAACTCCCTTCTAACCCTAACATAATGCGATATGTTATAATTTTAGCTAATGTAATATTTTTTTATCATTATGCATTTTGAATCATAATTTCATTTAAAAGATTTTAGGAATGCAAATCATACCTAAGATGAGATGTAGTTAAAAATGGATCATGGATCATATCAAAGGAGAAGGCACACTTTCTTATAAAGGGTGGTAATCCCCACAGTGAGATGCCCCTTATGTGCAATGGGTGAAGTGCCTAATTTAAGAAGTTGAGAAGAAATATGCAATCATGGTTTATAAAATCAAATTATTTCTAATTGCTTTTAGTTATTTATGCCTAAAGATTTAATTGAATAAGGTTATGAGTTATTTATTTATGTTTGAGTTATTTTAATTTAATTAGGTAAAAAAATTAATTTCTTAAGAGCCTACATTTCTAGGCTTTTCATGACAAAACACATCGATCATAAAAGAAAATTATGGAAAGCATGTAATTCTATTGTGACCCCAAAATAAATCAGGCCAAATAAATTAAATTAAATAGGTTGGTAAAGAAGTATAGTTGTACACCTAGAACTAAAGTCGATCTATGGGGTCTTCATTCTTTAGATCGTCACCTTCTTTAGGGACCTCCTTAGGCTCCACAAGGGGCCGCGGGTATAGTCAGCTCTACTAATCTTAAATCACATAGATCCTAACCTAATTCTAAGATAAAATTAAATTTAAAAGTTTAAAATATTATCCTAACCTTATAAAATAGACATTAGGAAACACACATCAGTAGTTATAATGTAAACATATGATTAGCACTAATGGTTACCAAGTCCACCTATCCTATTAGGCTATGATTAGTGACTTAAGCAACACCTATAAGTAAACAATATTTATTATATTTTATTACAATGGTCCCTTTAATCATAGCCCCTTAAAGAAAGCGTGTTATCCTAAAAGAGTGCTCTAACATCTAGAATAGAGAGAATAATTTTGACCATCCGGTATAAAATAGTACACCACAAAATAAATAAAAAAATATTACATCATATCACAAAAACATCATAGATCATCGGTAACTTAAGTCTAGTCGGTTACCTAGCAATCTAGTGTAAAAAGAAGGGTTGAGTGTGGTATGACTACGTTAGGCCTTTTAGGGATTAAGTTTTAATTTAAATTTATAGTTTGTTCAATTTTACCATTGGATGGTTTTAATTAAAATGAATTAATTGATTTTAAATTTTGTTTCAAATTTAGGTTTTTTATTTTTATATTAAAATTGAATTTTATTTTTAAAGAATGAAGAATAAAATAAATTACGCTTTAGACCCATTCTATTCGACATCCTAATACTAGCGAGAATGGAATCTCCATCCTAAGATGAAAATCCTTTTGAGGGGTTAAAAGCTTATATATTTTAATTAAGCCTTTTTTTTATTTGCTTGAATGATTTAGTTGAATTGGGTTTAATATGATTGATGTTTATTTGACTTAGTTAGGAGTTTGAAAGTCAAGTATGTTTGAGATTGTTTAATTCTATGTATTTTTATTATTGATATTCAATTTTGGATTTATTGGGTTTTAGTTTGATTTAATTCAGTTTTAACAATTCAATTACTTGGCTAATTAATCTAAGGTTTGGTATGCCAATTACATGGGATGTCCCCTAGGTCCAATAATTTTCTTAGGTGTATTAATAATTTCATAATTTACAACTCTAATTACCTATTTTAAGTGAGTTAATAATTATTAATCAATAAAATAGTGAAATTAATTAGGGAAGGTTAATTAATCATCATAATGTGACAAAGAAAAATAATTAGGACCTCCCTCCTATTATTTTCTAAAGTTCATTCCTAAACCCCTTTAATTAAACAACAAAATGATTAAATAGTCAAATAGAATTTTAAAAAGAAATTAAAAATAAAAAAATCACAAATTATTCCATCATCATCATAATTAATACAACCAACAAGATTAATTTAATTAATCCTCCTTATATGCTTAGTTAATATAAGGGTTTTAATGAAATTATGATTTTCCATAGGTTTGGGAAATCATGAAAGTAATCATCTCAATCCTCTTAATTCAATTAATTATTTAAGCATGGACCTAATTACATTAAAATCTTTATGACATTGCTATTTTTTTTTGAATTGCATCATCATTTTCATAGGCCTTTGCTTAATAGTTAACTAAATTAAGGGACTTTTGGGAGGATAATTAAGTGATTTATTAATAAACCAAATTTAATCAAACTCTAAAATTCAATTAACTTCTCTTTAAACTCATTAGTTAACTAACATAGGTGTGGGTTATAGCTTAATTCTTTTTTCTCCTCAGGATTAAATAATCCAAAACACAAAATCAAACCCTAAATAAGCTCAGTTAAGTTTAAGGGACATTTATTTAGTATGATTCCCCTTAGATCTTATAGAAGCTAAATATGTCATTTGATAATGTTTAATCACTTTATTTCAATTACCATAAATATACATGACACATGTTTCATATATACATGTTTTAAATTTAGAAAGATATGTTGCATTTAATTACATGAGTTGGATAAGTATAAATATATGATGTGTGTATTATCTCTAATAAATCCTAAACTATTTTAAAATTATGTGCTAATTATTAATTAAGTGATATGAATCCTAGCTTGGTAGTTATAACATTTTTCATAAATGAGGAAACATAAACATGAAGCTAACTTATCTTTTCATAATTAAAAGATAACTTACAACTTTTCATTATTTCATATTTACATTTATACATATGTGTATATGTATTTGAGCAATTATATAATCTAAACATCCAGAATGAAGCTTTAAGTAGCTTCAAGGAGGTCTTAGATAATCTCACTTTTCTAGTTTAATAATAGCATGTACTTGCATAGTTTCTTATACATGTATATATGTGCTCAAATATGAAGTGAAATACTTTTGCTATCAAATTCATGCATGCTCATATATTGAGTATGTAAAACAAAACACATATAAGTGATGCATGTATATGTATTAAATTAAAACAAAAAAATTTGAAATGAGAATGTTATTGATAATGAAATTAAAGTGATTAAACTTTATGCATTTTGATGGATATTTAGCTTCATTTAACCTTAAGGTGTTTCCTTGTCTAAATAAAATTCATTAAGCTAAAACTAAAAATAGGATTAATTAAAATTTATGAAAGTTCCATTATATAACAACAAGCCTTTATCCACTATGTGGGTTACATACATCATCATTCTTCTCTATTGAGTCATATTATGTGTCAAATTCTCATTTAATTCAATTACACTAAGGTCATATTTTATACATCTTAACCAAGTCTTTTAGGTCTACCTCTTCCTTTCTTAGCATAAGGCAAATCTAAGGCATCTACTCTTCTAAAACAGGTCATGGATGGGCGACACTTTATATGGCCAAACAATCTAGGCGACTCTCTCTAATTTTATCTCCACTAGAGCTACTCCAACTTTTCTTGAACATTCTCATTTCACATTTTAACTATAAGAGTAAATCCACCCATCCACCTATGCATCCCCATCACTACAACACTTAACTTTGTCTTAAGCTTCTCTTTTATTAGCCAACATTCTACACCAATCATTGCAAGTCTTACCACCATCTTATAAAATTTTTCCTTAAGTTTAAGCGATACTTTTCTATAACACAATAGTTCGGATGTATTCCTCCACTTCACCATCCAACTTGAATTCTACTAATAACATCTCTCTATTTCACCATCATTTTGAATAGTAGAGCCTAGAAATATGAATCGCTCACTCTTTTTAATGACTTGTTCACCCAATGTCACAACTCTACCACTAGAACTTCTACAACTAAAATTACACTCCATTGGGCCAAATCATATGAGAAAGGTAGACTTCCCCAAGAAGGCGATATTTCTCATAGGTCGATGCCCCTTATGTGCAATGGTGAAGTGCCCAATTCAAGAGTTTAGAGAAATATGATTGCATGATTATCAAGAGCTAATTAATTTTATTATAGTTTTTCTAATTGATTTTAGTTTATCCTTTTGGTTTTAATTTATGTGAGGTTTTAAAATTTATTTGAGTTATTTAGATTTAGATTGAGTAGAAAATCTAATTTTTCTATGAGCCTACATCCAAGCATTCATCACGACTCAACACAGAAAGAAACCTAGAAAAGTAGGTTGATTCTATTGCACCCAAAATAAATCAAGCCAATTTAATTAAAATAAAGGAAATGCGATGGTATTGATGTATATCCCAAAAGAAAGAGCAAATGGGTAGTTGAGCTCTACCCTTATATAGCGGCCTAGAACTATAAGTTTAGATCTATGGGTCTTCATTCCGTGATTATTTCTATCTTCATGGACCTCCATTGGGCTTCATAGAGGACCTTTGCACCCATCTCTGGTGGGATCACTCGCTAATCCTATACCCCATATATCTTAATCTAATTCTAAGCTCAAATTTTATATTTCAAATTCAAAATTAAATCCTAAGCCCTTTAAAGTACATGTTAGAAAAAAAAACAAACATCACATAGTAGTTATATTTTACAAACATACGGGCTTAGCATTAGTTGCCTACCAAGCCCACCTATCTTATTGGGCTATGCTTAAATGTTTAAGCATACGCAAAAAAATAGCTTTTTAATTTATTTATGATAGTAGTCCTTTTATCATAGGCCCTACAAAAGACAATATTAGTTCTAAAAGGCTATCTTATCATCCGATCTAATAGGAAAATAATCCTAGACATGCAATCTAAAATAGTATACCACAAAGATATATAAAACACATCACATCATACCACAAAATATCATAGAAAATTATAGAACGACCTAACCTAAGTCTTGGGTCCATGACTTAATGATCCAATGTGTGAAGGAAATAGACTTATGTGGAAAAACTTTGCTAAGCCTTTTAGTTCAAGCTTCAATTTGGAGATTTGAAGTTTGTTTGATTTACCTTTGGATGGTTTCAATTCAAATGATTTCATAATTTGGGATTTTATTTTTATTTTTAAGTTCACTTTTATGTTAAAGTGAAAATTTTGGCTTTCAAGAATGAAGCTTAGAATAGATTCCACTATTGGGTGGAACTCATTCTATTCAACATCTAAAACCCCAATGGAATGAAACCTCCATCCTAAGATGAATACTCATCCCAAAGTCCTAACTAAGAACCTTAAATATCTTAATTAATCCTTTTAGTTTCATTTAGATGATTTATGTTTGAGTTCAATTTGTAATTTCAATTTTTTGAAATTTGATCTTCATTCATTTCTTTGATTTGATTAAATCTTCTTGATTTAATTTATGTTTATTTTGATTTAATTTGTTTCATCTTATTTATTTTGAATTGGTTTAACATTTGTTCTCATTAATTTTAATTTGAATTATATTTATGTTTATTGAATTCATGTTCATTTCATTTGGTTGAACTATGTTAACCAAAGACACTTAGGTTAGAGTTCAATTTCATTCTTAGGTTATATTAATTATGGATTAAGATTTCATTAATTGTTTGATTCTAAGTTCATTATCCATAATTTTGGTTAATCTTAACATTAATTATTAATTTCATTAACCATTAAGTAGTGTAAGTGATCGAGTTTTTGATTTAGAATGTGGAAGAATTATTCTTAAGTGTTCTGGTGGTAATGAAGATTATTTCAAATTACTTTTAAAAATTTTATCAATTTATTATTTATTTAAAATGTTAATTAGGTTGAAATTTTTTTGGCAAGTGGGGTTTCATGCCAATTTCATATTTCCAAAGTTTCATTTTAATTAGATAAATAATAATATGGGTGTAATTAATATTTTAATTATTTTATTAAAACCCAAATTAAGTTTAATTTAATGAGGATTATCTGGGAATTTTATTTTTTTTTAATTCCTCTAAATGATGCTTCCATAGAGGGTTCATTCATAATTGTTAGAGTTTTAGTTTATTTATTGTGATTTTCTTAAGTTATGATTAATTAATTGAATTAATTAATTAATTATCAAATTAGGCCATTTTGTGGTTTATTAACTTTCAATGGGTTTCATAGGTGTATTTAAGTTCATTAATGTTTATTATGTCAATTTGAAGTGATTTGATTCATTTTATGATTTATCTTATTTAATTTTAATTTATTTAATTAATTCAAGTTTGGAATTTAAATTTTAATTTCTTTTGAATTACTTTGCAATAATTCATGAAAAGTTTTTCTAAGGTTCATTTTAACCTTAATTTTATTTCCCCAATGTTTCATTTCAATTTGATTAGTGGTTTCGATTAATTTATGTTTAATTAATTTTATTTAACATCAAATTAAGTGAAATTTACCCAAAAAAATTATAGGGATTTTGGTTTAATGGATTCTACTTATTAAGATGAATCCATAGAGCCCTCATTTACATCTTTTGGATTTATATTTTATATTATATGATTTTTGAAGTTTCTAGCCTATTTTAATCATTATAAATAGTGGTGCCAAAGTAAAGCTTGTTGCCACATGGTGTGGTGCTATATCGCGTGGAATCCACGTGATAGCCATGTCAAAAGCGGTTCCATGCAAGATGGATCTCAACCATCAAATTGAAGATCGGATAGTCACATTCATTTCATAGTTTTGTAGGGAAAGAATCGAATCATGCGACTAAATCTAGGCCATCCATTTCAAATAGAAGGAATGGACTGGAGATCATTCCTCGAGCATCTCTAGCGAGATGAAAGATCTATTAAATCCAATTGATTTTCCAATGATCTACAACAAAATTCAATGTGATTTGATTACAAAATGATTAAGGATTAATTTCCAAGCAATCCATATTATTTGGTCCTCATGGGGATTGAATTCATTTGAAATGATGAAAATTGAATGCTAAAGGAGTGGCGTTCAAGGCATATTCAACTCATTTGGAGTCTAGTGATGCGATCAACTCGAAAACCTTTGCCTCAATGGGAAAAATCCAAGGGCATGATTTGGTGGCTTGCCTCCCTACCAAATGCCTTGGAGACAAATTTAAGGCCATTTTCCATTCTCTCTGACGGTGATGAGCCTTTGTGAGGATTTGATTGAGGTCAACTCAACCTCTAGAATGTGTTGAAATATTAATTTTAGATGAAACACTCCCTCTCTCATTTTACCATTAGAGGTTGGGAGGTACCCATCATTTGGCCAAATTTTATCTTGCCAACTACGGAGGTTGGGAGAACACTCCAATTCTTCTTCTCTTCATCTTTTGAATGATTTAAAATGGAAGAAGGGAGAGAGGGCCTCTCTCCCATTTTTCTATTCATGGCAAGAGCCATGCATGTGAGTTTCTAGTTGGACGGATTGCCAGTGATGGGATGTTCAACCATAGTGTGGATTTTGTCTCTCTTGGACTTCTTAGTATGTTTGGATAAGAGATTTGAGGGGAAAAATATTCCCTTTCTTCCCTTGGCGAGCTCGCTCTTCATGTAACTCTTCTTTTTTTCCTCTTGTTTGCTCTCTTTCTTCCCCTCATTGAGGAGGCCAAGTTTGCTTGAGGGCTTGTCAGTTGATTCAAAACCTTGGAACCATCCTCCAAGAGGTGGTCAAGGTTACTTGGATAAACTCAAGGGATTTTGGATGATGGAAGAATGAAGAATCCACCAAGCATCTTTACTTGGTCAAATCCTCAACTCATCTCCCCTTTGACTCCACTTATGACTTTTGGCATCACCACCATAACCTTTAGGCTAGTGTTTGGCTACCCAAATCAAACCAAATGAGTTTGAGGTTAAATCCAAATCCATTTGAATTGGATTGAACATTTAAACCTAATTCAAGCATTTGGATTCAAAGTGTTTTGATTTTCATTTAGTTCATTTAATTTTGGGTTCAATCATCTTTAATTGATGATTTATTAAGTTTTGATTTAATTAATTCATTTAAGATTTGAATTAATTTTGTTTATCATTTCATTTTAAACCATTTAGGCTTAAATGGTTAAGATTGATTTCAATTGAGTTCAGATGACCTATTTGACTCAATTAAATTTTGGTTGGACTCAATCATGTCTAATCTTATGTGTGAGATGCTTTGGAGTGATTAATTTCATTTGATTTCAATTTTATTTAATTTTATTTCAATTTGAACTTAAAATTAGCTTAATGGGTTAAGTTTGACCAAATTATACTCAATGATGGATTGGATTATATTTGTTAATCCTTTCCAACTGATTTTGAGCAATCAAATTTAGTTTATTTCAATTTGTTTTGGGTTTGAACCCATAGGACCCATTTAGGTTCATTTAGACAAAGTGGCCTAATTAACCTAAATAAGGCCTAAAAAAGTTTAAATTTCTTTATATTCATGATTAAACATGTTTATTTTATTATGTGGAAATATTAAGAATGATTTCATTTGGTAAACTTTTGGTGGGTTGAACTTTCATTTGGTGGGAAACACTTAAGTCAAAGATATGTTAAATGGGTTGACTATATTTGATTTAGATATATATTTGGATTCATTCATTTGATATAATTTGAATTCATTTTGATTTATTTATATATGTTTTGATTTAATTCAAGTTTGAAATTTAGGTTGAGTCTACCTAAGCTCATTAGGTTAGATCAAACAAGCAAGATAGAGTAGGCCACTTGGTATAGTATCCTAAGCACTTAATTATGAGGTTCTAATCTAAGATTAGGTATCCTATTATTTATTTTAGAAGTGATCTTACTCTCATCCAAAATGAGGTCAACATGCATGATTTTGTAAAATCCAGATTATTGAGGCATCAAATAAAACAATGAATAAAAAAGAAGAAAGGAAAGAAAAGGAGGAAAAAAAAGAAAAGAACCTTGAGTGATACAAATTGATATGGAATCTAGTTTTGATGAAGATTCCAATAAAAGATGCCTCAATAAAGTTTTAGATTACACTAGAATCGAGATAGTGATGAGAAGCAAATCCAGAATTAAAGGATGTACCGAACTCTCTACATATGAAAATTTGAAGAAATATGTGGACACTTTTACTTTAACTCCTCTTGCTCAAAATAATGTTTCACAATTAGAATTCAAAGTGGCACCTAACCTATCAAGAGAAGTGGGAAAGTTGTCTAAGTTCTACTCCATACCGGACCTCAAGTTTAGAAGATGTAAAGCTTGAAGATCTATTATCAAATGAAATAATAAAACTTCTTTTGATTGGTATTCGATTGTGTTAGAAATTATATGAAACATGATTTGATTACAAATATTTGGCCCAAAGATGTAGCTTAACACATGGAGAGCTTATGGAATACTAAAAGTAAAATCCAAATTCCAAAGGCGGTGATTTGGTATCATTAGACATTTAGATGATGTGGAATATTATTTGATGATAAGCAATCATCTAGAATCGATCATTTATTTGAAATTCCTTCTATCTCTTTAGAGGAATTATGCCTTGAAACAACAAATGAATTTGATGATTTTCTTACTTCAAAATTCTCCCCGAGTTTGAAGAAAAATAAAGCCCATTGTTGATGAGTTAAGGGAGATCAACCAAGAACTGTTGAAGACCCAAAACCTACTTTATTAGTTCACTAGTAAGTCCAAAGGTTTTGGAAGAGTTGATCACTTTACTTTTGAATATAAAGATTTCTTTGAATGGAGTTATGATGAAATGCCGGGTTTATCTCTAGATGTTGCATAAACTAGAGATTAAACCTAATGTAATCTCAATAAAGCAAGTTCCTAGTCAAATGCACCTAAAAATTCAATAACAAGTGATTGTGAAGTTAAAAAATTGATTTAATTTGGCTTTGTATGAGAAGAATAATACCCTATTTGGCTAGTCATAATAGTCCCCATAAAAAAAGAATGGTTAAATACACATTTGCATTTACTTTAGAGATTTGAATGAGGCTTGTCCCAAGGATGAGTTCCCATTATCAATATCAAAACTTATGGTGGATATAGCCTCATCGCATGAAATCTTTTAATTTATGGATGGATCATCTGGATATAACCAAATTGAGATGTCTCCAAAGAATTAAAGCATATGGTGTTCTGAACTCCTATAAAGATATTTTGTTACGATCATATTCATTCAATCTAAAAATGTTGGGGCTATATATCAAAGAGCCATGACAAGAATATTCAAAAACTTAATTTACAATCAAGTCAAATATTACATGATATGGTCATCAAAACTAATGAAAAGAAAAATATCCATATGATTTGTGGACCATTTTCAAATGGTTGTGCCACTATAACGTGAAAATGAACCGTTAAGGTGTACTTTTAGATTGGCTTAGGAAAACTTTTAAGGATTGTAGTGAGACAGTGGAATAGAGATCGATCTAGAAAGATAAAAGCTATAATAGAAATGTCATCACTTAGAAGTCTTACGTTAAGATTATTCCATGGAAGGCTTACATATTTCAAGATGTTCATATTGAACTTATTAGGAAGATGTCAATCGTTTGTTGCATTAACAAAATAGATTCCAAATTTATTTGGGATGAAAAATGCTAGAATATGTTTGAAAGTTCAAAATAATATTTAATGAATCCTATTTTGGTTACTCCAATTTAAAAAAACCATTGATCTTATATACTACATCTTTAGATGAATCACTTGGTTTTATTAGATCAATTAATGAAAAAGGAAAGAAAATTCCTTATATTATCTAATTTGTAGACTCATCCCGGTGGAAATGAATTATCCGCCTATTGAAAACATTATTTGGCCTTAGTTTTCATCGCTCGAAACTATGATACTACATGCTTTCTCATAAGATAAATTTTATTTCAAGAGTAAATCCATTACAATATCTTATGACCCACTTGATGTTGCATGGATGTCTAGCATTGGTTGATGATTTTATTGTAATTTGAGATCACCTCTATTTCCCTTCAAGTTGTAAAGTTCAAGTTGTAGTTGACTTCCTAACATCTCATCCTATACCCAAGAGTTCCCATTTAAATGATGATCTTCTAGATGAGCAGATAGATCATTGTATTAGATGGTGAACCTAATGCCACTTGGGAGTTATAATTTTATGGTGCAACATTATAAAAATAAATAAAGAATTAAATTTGCCTATCTAAGGGAAGGGGGATTGGATTAATATTTATAACCCCATATAAAGGAATGATGTGATAATCTTATCATCAGCTAAGCTTTGTACAAATAATGAAGCTAAATATGAGACTTTTATAACAAGATTAGAGCTAGCAATCCTTATGGAAATAAATATAAAATTTTTGAGGATTCCCAATTAGTTATTAATCAAGTGACCATAATATATAAAGTTTTGCATTCGAAGCTCTTTAGTTATTATCAATATGATGAAACTACTTGAAAAAATTCATATGTAACTTTCATATGATATCTCATAGAGATAATTCTATAGTTGATGTTTTGGCTAAACTTACCAAAGAAATCATATACACAAAAAAGAATCTATTTCTATACAAATTTAAGATCAATAAATTTTATCTTCTATAGATTTAGATTACATGAATGAAAAGTAAAAAAAAAAAGGATAGCCACCCATGTCGAAGGTCAAGAGGAATGCAAAGCGGAGGTCATTCATCGACTATTTAAGTGGGGAGGCTTCTTGAACATGAGTCACTAGCAAATCAAATAAGAAAGCAGCCTTATCTTATGCATTAATTAATAATTTTAATACTATAAGTCATTTGATCAAATGTGGCTATGTTGTTTAAACAAACAAGAAGCTAATAAAATCAAGATTGAAGTACACTCTAGATTGTGTGGTGCTTACTAATTTGACCCAAAATGAAATTGAAAATCAAAAGACTTGGATATTATTGGCCATCGATGTTAAATGACTACATGGAAATGTCATTTCCATCGTGCCAAATACATGGTGTGGTCTTTCCAAGTAGGAGACTTGGTCTTATTCTTAAATGGCCAATTTTAACTCATCTAGAATCAATAGCAAATTTGAGCCAACATGGGAAGAACCATTCATAATGAAAAAAAGTCTATGAAAGAGGTTCTTATCGGTTGATTAAGGAGAAAACATATTATCTTGGAAGATGAACATGTTATCCTATAATGGATTTGATCATTTAATAAAAGACTTCTAAGGCTAATGGGTCTTTTAATGTATTGAGAGTTTACCCTAAATTACATGGAAAGTATGACAAGGTTTATTTTAAAAGCGTGTTCATGGTTCCTTATAAGGGCAAGCCCCTATAGTTAATTACATCTTAGGAATGGAGGATCTTTTCCTAAACATAATCTTGATTAAAGAAATAAGTTGTTATTTTTATGGATTTCTAAGCTAGTTTTAAAGGAAATGATATTTTGGAATTTTAATTAAAATGTTCCAAAGTGGAAAGACTTTTTTTCAAAGTCGTCAAGATTATGTAAGAAATGCTTTGATGGATGCCCAATAGGCATTTTATCTATTCTATCAATGGGCTTTAAAATTTGAATTTTAAATAAAATTTTGAGTTGACATTTTATTAGAAATCTAGTACTTAGATTCTAGAATAAGACTATAGAAATAACTAGGGTTGAAGACTTGTTCTAAAATGATGCTTTAGATCCTAAGCCTATAAGTGCTTCTAACATAAGTCGATACTCGACTTAGTTCCACTTTTGGGAATTATCGATCATTCCTCTCAATTGATGGAACAAACTTATCTCGACTCTTTTGGACTTATAATTAACTTGGAAGGACTACATAATACCACCTAAGCACATTTTAAATTCATCATGCCAAGTCTCATGTAAGAAAGATTGTTGGGTGATGTATTTTAGGAAAGAATCTAAGAATCTAGACTCACTTTTTAATCTCTAGAATCATGTAGGGTATGATATGCACTTAACTAATGCACATTATTCAACTTTTAGATGTCTTGATTCATGATTCATTTAAGGCTTTGGGGTATGCATTTTAGGCCTAAATGACATATAATTAAATATGGCCATTGGACAAAATTAATAAGAAAAGGACTTCCATAAGAAGGTGGTCATCCTAATAGGTCAAATGCCCCTTATGTGTAATGAGTGAAGTGCCCAATTCATAGAGTTAGAGCAATATGCTAGCATGGCTGCAAGAGCTAATTATTTCAAGTTGATTTAGGTTATCCCTTGGGCTTTAATTTATATGAAGTTTCATGTTTTGAAGTTTGTTTGATTTACCTTTGGATAGTTTCAATGCAAATGATTAAATAATTTGTGATTTTGGTTTCATTTTTGAAATTCATTTTATGTTAAAGTGAAGTTTAGGTTTTCAAGAATAAAGAATAGAATAAATTACACTTTTGGATGGAACCCATTCCTTTCAACATCTTAAATGGTATGAAATCTTCACCTTGAGATGTCGATTCATCCTAAAGATCTAATTAAGATCTTGAGTATCTTAAGTGGCCTCTTTAGATTCATTTGGATGATTTAATTTCAATTTAATTTGGATTAATATTTTAATTTCTTTTATTTAATTCTTTTTTTCATTTCTTTGATTTGATTAAATCTTCTTGGTTTAATTTATTTTCAATTTGATTTGACTTTAAATGATTTGAATTGATTTTATTATTTATTCCATTAATATTTATGTTCACTTAATTCATTTGGTTAAATTATGTTAACTTAATTTATTTTGGTTTGTCTTTTAATCAAATCTTATTTTGCAATGATTATGGTTTAAGATTTCTTTAATTAGTTGCTCATGAATTTAATGGATCATTTACTTTAAGGTTTAATTAGGTTTTGCATTTTAAATGATTTCTATTAAACCCTAAGTGTGTAATTAACCAAATTCTTTGATTTAGAATAATTGAAAATTATCCTTAGGTTCGATGTTGGTGAAGATATTTCAAATCAACTCAAATTTTTTCAATTTCTATAATTTTAATTATTATTTCATGTAAATCAACCTAGAGATTGGAAATTCAATAACTTCCTATCCATATGTCAATTAGCTTGAAATTTTTTATTGCAAGTGGGGTTTGTTACTAATTTGATTTTCTAAGTTTCATTTTATTCAAATTCATGATTACATTGTAATTAAGGTTTTAATTATTTCATTAAAACCCAAATTAAGCTTAATTTAGAAGGAATTACTTATGGGTTTTAATTTTCTTATACTCCTCTATGGAAGATGCATCCATAAAGGTTCATTTAGAATTTGTGAAGTTTTGGTTGGTTTATTATGATTTTCTTAAGTTTAGATTAATTAATTTAATTAATTATCAAATTAGACCATTTCATGAATTATTTAGTTTTAGTGCATTTCATTAATCTATTTAAGTTCATTAGAGTTTATTATGATAATTTATAATGATTTGATCATTTTCATGATTTATTTCATTTAATATTAATTTAATTCATTAAAATTAAGGTTTGGTGTTTGAATTTAATATCATTTGATTTTCTTTGAATTAATTCATAAAATTTTTCTTAAGGTGCATTTTAACCTCATTTCAATTCCCCAAAGTTTCACTTTGATTAAATTAATAGTTTATGATTAATTTGAGTTTGATTATTTAAAGTCAAACTAATGTAAAATTACCCAAGATTAATTTGGGATTTAGGTTTAACATATTCTACTCACTAAGATGAATCCAAAAGCCCTTATTTGCATTTTTTTTATTTATATTTTATTATATTTTTTTATTTTCACACATTTTATCATTTATTTAATTCAAAAAATGAGAAATCTCAGATTAAATATCGGCACCAATGTGGTGTCAATGTGGCACTATTACCACATGTGATGCCATTGGGCCACATGGGATCCATGTAGATCCCATGTCAAAAGTGGTTGTGCATGAGATTGATCCTCGATAGGATGATCAAGATTTATCCCACAATTTCTATAAGAAATTAAATTGGATCATTCGGCTAGATCATGGTCGCCCATTCCAAATAGAAGGAATAAAGCGGCAAGGATTATCTCCCTCCTTCCACCAAAGAACCAAGGATCGCCCATCCTCCAAGATTGATCTCGATGATGGAGATAAAATCACATTATTTTGATTTAATTTAAAGATCAATTTGGAATCAATCAATACTTTGATCCACATAGAGATCAAATTATCTTCATATAGGACCAAATAAATTTTCTCAAGGAGTCGTTTGAAGCATACCTCATTGCGTGATTCCGGGTGATCTCCATGCTTTGAGTATCTTTTCCTCAATGGGACAAAGCTATGGACGTGATTTGGTGGCTTTCCTCCGCTAAATAATGTGGAGACTTACTGCTGGCTATTTGATATTGATTTTAGCTATTCTCCATCTCACCGATGGGATAGGGATTGGGAAAGATTTGATTGAACTTTCCTTGACCCTAGAACATGTAGGGATAGTCAATTTTCATTAAATTCTCTCCCTCTCATTTTACCATTAGAGGCCAAGAGGTTTGCCACCGATCATGTTGGATTTCTAACTTGTTGGTGGTGAAAGCCCCAAGGGATACTTTGAATTGGTTTTCTCTTCATCTTGTGCATGTAATGGATAAAATAGGGAGAGGTGAGGGCCTCTCATTTCTCTTTCCATGCATGACCAAAAGCCATGTATGGAGAGCTTTAGATGGCAAGACTCGACCATTGTCGATGAGTGGTTCAAAGGGTTCACGGTTCTTTTTTACCTTGTGAATGTGTTTGGATGAAAGGTTTAAGGGGTTTTCCTTCCCTTTCCCTCCTTGGTGAGAGCTTTCTTCCTTGCCTCTCTCTTTCTTTTTATTATCCCATGGAGGAAGCCACCTTTTCCCTTTGATTTCCTCTTTGGAGGCTATCAACTAATTGGAAATAAACTAATCTAATTAAAATAAGAGGTATGGATGAGGGAAGTGAGATTTAAATTCTTTTCATGGGTTCAAAGGCTTCTTCTCTCATGGTTCTACCTCATCCCTATGACTTTTCATTTTATAGCTTCTCACCACCACAACACTTAGGCTGGTGTTTGGCTACCCAAATCAATCTCAATGTGAATTTTAGATTGAACCCAAGTCCATTTGAGTTGGATTGGAGGTTTGAACCCAATTCATGGTATTTGGATTCAAAGTGTCTTAATTGTATTTATTTTGTTCAATCAATTTAAATTTGGATTTAATTATCTTTAATTGATGATTTATTAAGTTTTATTTGATTAATTCTTTTACATTTTGAGCTGATTTTGCATTTCTTTTAATTTAACCCATTTAGGCTTAAATGGGTTCACTTAATTTCAATTGGGTTTAAATGACCCTTTTGCTTAATTAAATTTTTTTTAACTCCAATCATGCTTAATTACATATATTGAGTGATTTAGAATGATTGATTTCAATTGTTTTAAGGTTAATTTCAATTTTGACCCATTGACCCAAATTGGGCTTAATGGGTTAAGCTTGAGTTAAGCTTGGGTCAAATGACCAAATTGGTCAAATTAGACCCAATGATGGATTGAATTACATTTGATTATTATTTTGAATTTATTTTGAATAATTAAATTAAATTGATTTTAATTTGATTTGGGTTTGAACCCAATAGGTTTCATTCAGCCCATTTTATCAAGTGTATAATTAACCCATTTAAGGCCTAAATAAATTTAAATATTTTTCTATTTATGTTTATACATGTTTATTCTATCATTTGGATCAGTTGGTCAAATTTTGATGGGTTACCTTTGACTTAGTGGGACTCACATAAGTCAAACCTATGTTAAAAGGGTTGATAATGTTTTACATTGATTTGGATTTGGATTTCTTTTATTTGATTTGATCTGATTTTTTTTTAATTCTTTTTTTTGGATTTGTTTTGATTTTGTTTGAATTTCTTTTGGGGTTTAATTAATTTTGAACTAAAATAGGGTAATTAAGTTAACCATTTTAATCACCTTACTTTAAACTAAAGTTTCAAGTGAAATGTGTTTGATTTTTGTTTATATTTGTGTTTGAGAATTGGGTTGAGTCTACCTAAACCCATTATGATAGACCAAACCTAAGGAGGATGCACAAGATCACTAGGTGTCCTAATTACTTATTTTAAAATGATTTTAACCTCATCCAAAATGAGGTCAACAAAACTCTACCATATCGGACAAGTGACTTTTATAGCGACATCTACTTGCTCACATAATGTTTAATAAGGACTTTGTCGGTGAACTCATCCTACTTCAAGAGAAAAATGAGTTGACTCACATGAAAGCCATGTCATCTAGAAGCTCCACCTCCTATACAAAGATCACCATACACAAGTCTATGCTTGAGTCCCTATATGTATGTTTTCCTTTTATTATATTTTTAGTTGCTTGAAACCTTTATCTAGATTTCTACATTATTAATAAAGTTAAAGAAATATATAGGACTCCCATGGTCATTTTTACTTTTGGATTTTGGGATGATATTAGAAATCATATGGTTCACTTTTATTTGTTAACCTTCAAGGACTTTTTTGTATTTAAGCCACATAGTTATTATTGTACTCTTTTCATCGGTAATATAAAGAAGCTAGACTACACTTTCTACTCGCATATCTTTCTTTCACTCACTTTCTCTTCCTTTACCCTCAACTTCTCTAAGAAAGTCTCATAAGTAATGTTTGGTGTAAACTCATGGAAAGATTGAGATTAAACAATGACTTCAACACTTTTATATTATGATTAAAGTGGATTTTCTTACTTTTAAGGACGGTGATAGATCTAGAGAGGTATTGTTGAATTCCCCTTTAATAAATGTTGGATTTATGCTTCTATCTTTATTTATTATTTAGTTTTATAATATTTAATCTTAAAATTATCAATAGTTTGTTAAAAATTTATCTTTTAATATGTTTATTATATAAAAACACAATTGAAAGATAAATAAAACAAAATATCATAACATACTTCAAAAAAATTCACATATAAATCCTCTTACAATCATACTACAAAATTCTTCTATCATACTAGAGAACCTAATAAAATTTATCTAATCTCTTAGTTTAAAACAACATTGCCTAGAAGCGGGCACATGTGGCTTATATCTATTACCAATCTTAATGAGCTCTACAAAATCAAAGTTCTATAAAATTATCATACTACTCTTCTCTTTACTCCACTTGGTGTGGAAAGTAATATGGTTCTATTTGGCTAAGAACCCCTCATCATGTCTTTATTCTTTAGAGGAAAGTTTAAATTATATGTAACCAAATTCAATGATAAGTTCACTTTTAAAATTGGAAATGGATACACTTTTTCTCTATATTTTGACCACCCCTAATGAAAATGAAAATCTCTATCCGAGCTCTTTGGCTCTTATTGTTTCAATTTTTTTGGGTAAACCAGTTAGTAGTTCTCTTAACTCTATCATTATCAATAGTAATTAGGCTTTTTTTGGATAGCATTGCTTTAAATATTAGTATTATCAATTGATCAATAATACTTCTCTCTCTCTTGGGAATGACACATTTAGAATAGAAAACACTTAGCATAACTCCTAGATTAAAATTATTATTTTTGAAGTTCTACTAATTTAGATTATGCAAATGACATATGTTTGAAAGGACATGATATTTAACTATGTAATTTTATATTGGATGGCATAATTTTGTTGGTTAAAGACTTTTGATATTCTCTAATTTAGAGGACCTATCTTTAACTCGCTTCTACAATTACTCTCTTGAGTCTTATTTCATCTTACATTGGGTTCATGATCGATGGAGATTATAAGAAATTTGCACCCCAATAGAAGTTCTTCTTTTACCCTCAATACAACAAGTTCTTAACCCATATACATCTGGAACATAAAGCCTTAAAAGGTTCATGCTATTTAATTATTGTGGTGCTTGTCTACACTATCTAGCATCAAGAAAATAATAGATTACTTAATCATAAAGTGTACAATTACTAGACTATCTATTAAAGTCAAAATAATTGTTGCAAACAAAATTTGCCATTTAAAATTTAAAATATCTTAGATAACTCATATCATTTCCATTAGTACACTCAAGGAGCTTTGGTACTTGAAGTTATAAATTAAGTTAATTGGTAAAACATTTTATGGACAGACTTATTTTCTCTACATAATGAAAATCTTCTAGAGAATAAGATACTATTTCTGTCTTATTTCTATTGGTGTTTTGATTTTACTTGTGGTTGATATTGTTCACATAATCTAGAAAATAATGAGTTCAACCCAAGAATCATCTACTACATATGGCTATTAATGAATTCAAATTTTAGTTCTTGAGTGAAGCAAAACTTATTAGACACCTAAGAAGTAGGACCAAAATAAGTGGGACAAGAAATTAAGGTAAGAAAGTATAAAAATAAGAGAAATTCCTCTTTGACAAATGATCAAATTATAAGAATCTCTCTTTATCCCTCTCTAAAGAAGGTATAGAGAATAGTGATAATACAACAATGCTAAAAAAATAAAGGAAAATCCAAAAGTCCTTCCCTTCTTAAATGATCTCCTTTTATAAGATTGAGGGGTGGTTACATATGAAATGTACACATCGCTAAGTTGATTATATATGAAAAGGTGACTCAAACAAAGGGGCAAGTGCTACATGTCATGTGATGAGTTCTTCGATGATTTTATGAATGTTTGAGAGATAAGTTTTATGTTGTGTATCTAGATGTATTCATGCATGAGTGTGAGCTTTTATATATAAGGGAGTCTCTAGACTCGACCACCTCACTCGATGATCTCTCCTTGTATTCTCCATGCATAGTCTACATGGGTGATTGATCCATGTGTACAAATTTTACTCTACACAAGTATTCCTAATTTGATCTCTTATTTCTTATGAGCACTCATTGAATGCTCACACATTTTGAGTATACATATAGCTCTCTAATTCTCTTTCTAAGTTTATTGGTGACTAGAAAAATAGGAAAGAAGAATAAAAATAGAGATTATTTTACTATTTAAGAACTTTTTTAAAAAAATCCTCTTAGACATTTATGTATTATCACCTTTGATTTGACATCTTCTTTTAGAATTTTCTCTACATTCTAGGCAATAAAACCAACCTAAGCCCTTAGATCTAAATTGTTTTGCTACTCTTACATAGAATTTATCTCACATTCTTTAGTTGAGTCTTATTGTCAACAAAGTGAATACTTGTCATGGACTTTGAAAGACCTCATGATATGCTAATCATGCCAAGCTTTGGTTGGGTCTTCATGGGAAGAAGAAGAAAACCAAAAAATTAGTGGAATTATTCAGCACTCTTTTAGTTGAAGCAAGTATTTAAATTACTCTTGCCTGGAGCAAAGTCACTACTCCAACTAAGGACAACTATAAGGATTTGTAGGTGGATATGAGTTTTCAATTATAGTCAAGGAAAATGTTGTAGTTTTGGTAGAGCCATCTTCTTTCTAAGTATGAAGATGATGCATAGTACCTAAGGGGATGAGGAAGAAGTTCCTTCTATATGATAGAGAAAATTCTAGTGAGTTGAATGTCAAGAACCTCCTCTATAAAAAATGATAATTGAGGATTGTCTCTTGTTATGGTAGGACTCATCAATTTTGTAACTTCATTATTCTTCATATGACCTATTATGATCTTTCATGTTTCTATAGAAAAGCATGTCAAGTGTTTGATAATTCATGGAGAAAGATAATGGGCACTCGCTAGCTCTTATGGATACTTCTTTGAAACTAGGTAGTTTGGAGACAATTATTTATCTTATAGTAGGTGAGTTGTTTGGGTGATATCAATGAAGAGTAAATTTGTTTAATTTGAAAGTGGCTTTCATCTTTGATATGCTACCTTATTATAATTCCTTCATCTATTCTTGATGACATTAATTATTATAATGCGAGATGACTATAGTTTTGCCAAGTATTGACATGGCAAGTTGAAGTCTTCCTTTAGGGATAGATCTTCCTCCTTGAAAATTGGATGTTGCAACCTTGTTTCATTTTGGCAAATATACAAGAGATGATGGCAAACTTCCTTTCTTTAACTCACCATGGTAGTGACGAGTCGAGAAGGATGAGTCTTTCTAACAATGGGGAGGAGATGTCAAAGGGGAGCTTAACCATCTTCCAATTCCAGTTCATTGACTTATCTAGGAGAGTTTCTCTCTTTAAAGATGGTTGGAATTAGGTGAGATAAGATATAGTTGATTTTAAATGATGTTGGAACTGAGTTGCAATGATGATTAGTAGGCGAGATAGAGTCTTAATAGAGGTTGGCAACCATGAAAGCCAAGTTGACTTCTCTTCACACTACATTAAGTTGGATGGGTCTTCTCTCATCATTAATGCCAAATTTTTGTTTATTTAAATGTGTGATAAAGGAGCACTCTCCAATGAATGAACTCAAGCCCTATTGTAAAGTAGTTTAAAAATGATGATTTTAGTGGTGGCAAGTGTGTTGACCTCATTTTGAATTAGGTTAGCACTCATCTCCTTAGCACATAGGATTCCAATCCTGCACTAAGAAGCTTTCCTCCAAGACACTTAGGACACATCTATAGTGCTTAGGTAAACCTAATCAAATCTAAATTAATTAAAATTTAGCCCAATCCAAAATCAAACATATATGAATTAAAACTTAAATTCAATTGGGATAATTGGGAAACTTGTCCCAATTATCCCACTTAAACTCAAAATAACTTAATTCCAAGAAAAATCAGTTAAAATTAAATCAAATAACAAGTCTGAATAAAAATATAAACATAAACATACTAAAAATTGAATTCAAATGAGGTCTAGAGTGGCCATTTAGGACGTTTGACTTAACTTGACACATGTGGGCCCCACCTAGTCAAAATTCAACCAAACAAAATTTAATCAAATTAAGCCATTTCAAAGAGTTAAAATCATCAAATAAATATGTTCAAACTTAAATCTAAATATTTCTAAATTTGGTGGGTTCAAATGACTTAATTTGATCATTGACCCAAATAGGCCCAACAAACCCTATTAAATCCAATATAAAATAAAATTGAAGTTAATCCAAATTAAACTTTCCATTTCAAAATAATAATTAAACATATTTCAACATTTCTTAAGGAATAATTTGATCAATTTGATCATTTGACCCAAATGAATCCATTTTGACTCAAGAAACCCAATTTGGGTCAAAATGAGCTAAACTCAAAACTAACTTCAAATAAAATAAAATTGTTTATTCCAAATCATTTCAAATACTTAATCAAATATGATTAAAGCTCAAACACACTCCAATTGAGTCAAATTGGCCATTATACTTAATTAAGCCTAACTTAACCCATATAAGTCAAATGGATTAATCAAGGTTAAAATTAAAATCTAATTTAAATAAAATAAAAATAATTAATCAAATTTATAAAAAAATGATCAATTAATCATAATTAAACATATATTTAAACTCTAAAATGGCTAAATAGGTTAGAAGATTTAACTTGAACAATTTTTGTCAAGTAGGTCAAACTAGCCTAAATTATCCTAAACCCAAACATAGCCTAGGTTAATCCTCATAAATTATGTAGTGAACAATCACCATGATTGTGTACATAAACATAAAAAACAATTGCATTAAAAATAATTGAATGCAATTGAACTAGCTAAGCCAACTCAACCCAACTTAATTCAAATTAAAATGAATCTAACCAAAACCACTTAAATCCAAACCCAACTATTAGAACTTAAGTTTATCCTTAACATCCTCTTAGGCTTAATCTAAGAGCCAACCACCAACTCAAGGAAGGTAAACTAGTGCCATGGGATGATGAGGAATTCATTGAGAGCCCAAAGCGCCATGAAACAAATCTCACCCATGCTTTCACCTCTATTAACTTAATCACTCCTCCTTAGACCTTCCCACCACTTCCCAAGATCAACCTAGGCTCCAATTCCTATAACCATCCACCTCCATCCTTCTCCAATAAGAGAGGCTTGACCAAATATGAAGAGGAGAAGAGAAGTCTCAATTTACATCTTTAACACTTCCACCTTCTAAACAAATGCAAACCAATCTTTTTTCCATTCTTCTCACCCCTATAACCTATCATTCGATCAAATTCCAAAGCGGTGATGCAAGATGGTCTCCACATCAATTTATAGGGAGGCAAGAATCAAAATCTTTTAGAGCTTTGTCTCAATCCATTGAAGCTTTTCAAAATGATAACATCTCCGAAGATCAATCGATGAGGTATTCCCTAACTATGATTGCCCTTTCATTTTAGTTTGGTGCTTTGTAAGTGAAAATGATCTCTAGTGAGATCAAACTATGGGGATAAATTTCAAATTGGTCCTTGATCTATTTGTAATTTAAATGTCTAAGTTTTGCCATTTAGATCGCTAGAATAAGCACCTTAGAGATAAAATGGTTCTCAAATTTGGGCAAGAGGATAGGGGAAATCATCATCATTTGTTCCTTCTATTTGTAAGGGACTTCTATGATCTAGACACATAATTTTGATTTAAATCCCTTTAGGAACCATAAGATGGCTCTAAACCATCCTTTCTTTTGATCGAATGACCTTGATCAAACTACATCCAGGGAACCAAACATGCTAGCATCCATGTGGACCAATGATGGTCATGCTAAATGTAATGCCTAGTCAATTTCATGTAAGTGTTGACATAAAATTCTAATTTTTGGATATAAAAATGCTCAAAAATTGCCCGAACTTCAAAAAATTCATAAAAATAAAAATACTTAATCAAATTATAATTAAGAACTCCATGGATTCCACATATTGAGAGGAATCTTTTGAACCCAAAAAACAAATTTCTATTATATAATTTAATTAACTTGAGGTTAATTATGAAATCAATTAAACTTAAAATATTGATCCAATCAATTTGAAATTTTGGGGAATTTGAATTAAGGATAAAACACACCTTACATAAAAATTTAGGGATTTATTGTTGATTAAAATGAAACATATTAAATTTTTAATCTACAATCCCTAAATTAATTAAATGAATTAAAATTAATTCAAGAAAATAAGAAAACAATATGAAAATAACTTAAATCATCGTAATGAACATCAATGAACATAAAAAATGTCATCAAAACTATAAAATTTGATAAATCACATAATCATATAATTAGATAATAATTGAATTAATTTATTTTAATTTTCATAAATCATAATAAATCAACCAAAAATCTAAAAATTACAAATGAACACACTTTAGATTCATACTTTAGATGGAATCAAATAAAAATAGAACCCATAATTATTCATGTATAATTTTAGCTTAATTTAAGTTTAAAAGAAAATAATCAAACATTAATTAAGCTTCAAAGATATGTCAAGTTAATCTAAATTTTTTATATGATTAACTTAAATCTCAAATACATCTTATTTGAAAACTTCAAGAATTAAAGAAAACTAGATTAAAAGATCTAAAATTTTCAAGTCTAAACTTCTAAGTAAATCAAAGTTAATTGTTTACAAAATTATAAAAATTAAGAAAAGTTGGAGAATGGATTTAGAACATCTTTTCAATTATCAATGAACTTAAGAAAAAATATTAAAGCCCGGAATTCATTAAGCCTTCAAATGACCTTATTAGAGGATTAATTAAATTAATTAATTATTAATTTAAATGGGTGAACTTGTAAAAAAAATAGTAAATAAAAAACCCTAACTATTTTAAATAAACCTTCTCTAGATTTCATTTCTAGAGGAGAATCAAAGAGAACTTAAAGCCATAATTAATTCCTAATATTTTAGACTTAATTTAGATTTTATTGAAAACATTAAAACTTTAATTATTCCCAAAATACACTTTATCAAGATAAATTTTAAGGAGATGAAATTGACATATATCCCCATTTTCTATAAAACTTTTAAAGTAAAATGTTGTCTAGATCATAGATGTCATTAAAATTTTAAGTTCTAAGGTATTTTAAACCAAATAATAAATAAACAATTCACAAAAATTATTAAAATTAACAAAACCAATTCAATACCCTTTAAATAATATAATTAAACGTTTTTTAAAAATTCTTTAACCTTCAAGTTAGCAAACCCTAGAAATCACATATTTATGATTTAACAAATTAATATAAATAAATAAATTAATCAAAATCCCAAAGATAGAAATAAAGGTCTTAGATCAAAATTCATCTTAATAAACTTAATTTAAACTTATAATAAAATTAAATAAAATATTAATCAAATATTAACATTAATTTAAAACTTTCTATGATAGGTAATCATAAAGTAGATAATTTGGACACTAGAGGTCGTAGGGCTAGTAGTATGAAGGACTCAATACTTTGAACCCGATTTAACAATGGCACATACCTATGAACACATAATTATGAAAAGTGAATCAAATAAAAATAATAAATCCAAGATTGATTAAAATCTAACTTGATCTATTATATTAAGTAAGAAAAGTGAGTCTAATAATTTATTATTAATCAACATATTTACTTCTTAGGATAGACCCTTTAAAAGTGAATATTTATCCTTTGATGAAGATATCATTAAAATTAGAGTGTTGAGCTGAATAAGTCTTGTCATAAGCAAGACTTAATTTTCTTTTCAATCTTTAAAATCTAAAGTCAACTTTAACATAAAAATAAAATATAATATAATAAAATTTAAAATTAATTAAATTATTTAAATCAAAACCATCAATGATAAATTTAACAAACTCTAAGTTCCAAATCAAAATTGAAACCTTAAAAGCTTAGTATAGACTCGCCACACAAACCTCTCCTTCACACACTAGATTATTAGGTTAGTGTTATGTCTTGTGATGGAATATTATTTTTATTTTACGGTGTATTATTTTAGATTGGGTGATTAGGAATTATTTATTCACTAGTTTAGATGTTTGGATGCTCTTTTTACTAACATTATTTTCTATAGGTTATGCTTAAAGAGATTGTTATAATCATATATAATAAATACTATTTATTTGCATGTTATTCAAATCTTTAAGCATAGCATAATAGGATAGGTGGGATAAGTAACCATTGGTGCTAAACTTATATGTTTGTATTATAAAAGTAGTGTAGTATGTGTTTTTCCTAACATCAATTTTATAGGATTAAAATTGTATTTTTAAAATTTTAAAATATCATTTGATCTTAGAATTAAGTTAGGATCTATATGGTATAAGATTAGTAGAAGTTGATTGTACTTTTGGTGGTCCTTTGTGGAGCTTAAGGAGGTTCCTAAAGAAGGCAACAATCCTAAGTGAACACCCTATAGATCAAGACTTTAATTCTAGGCCAAGATGTATAAGGCGAGCTTCGGTTACTCTTTTTTCTTATTTTTTTAGGTATATAGCAAACCAACCATTTATTTTAAATTATTTGGCTTAATGTTTTTTTGGGGTGCATAGTAGAAATAGCATGCTTTTCATATGTTTATTTCTATGTTTTGATATGTTGTGATGAAGATTGGATACCTTAGGAAGTTAAGTTAAAATTTTAATTTTCTACTAGATTAAATTAATTTAACTTAAATATAAGAGTAATCAACTCATAAAATCATTAATTAAAACCTTGGAGATAAAATCTAAAAGCAACTAGAAACCCTAAAAATGTGAACCATGATTACATATTTCTTCTCAAAACCTTTAGTTTGTCCTTTTTCCATTACAAATAAGTGAGTATCTAGCCTATGAGGATGACCACCCTTTTGGAAAAGTACCTTTTCTTTTGATTTGGCTCATAACTCATTTCTAATGCCATCTTATTTTAGCCATGATTTGCATACCCAAAACTTTCAAATCAACTATGAGTATATATATATATATATATATATATATATATATATATATATATATATATATATATATATATATATATATATATATATATATATATATATATATATATATATATATATATATATATATTACTTTAGCTAGAAGTATAACATGTTAGTTATGATCTTAGAGGTTAGAGGTTGGAGAGTGAGTTTAGACTCTTAGGTTCCACCCTTAAATATAACATCCTTATTATCTTACTTTTATAAAACTAGACTCATGGATTTAAAATCATCTATGAGGTGCTAGATTGTAACCCTTCCATATGATAAGTAAGTCCGTAAGAGTCCAAGATATATTTTCATTCTCAAGTGAGATAAAGGCCTTAATTCAAGGATTAAACTAAGTCAAGCTTTTGACTTGTTTTAGAAGCACATTTAGAATTATGGTCCAAAGCATCCACTAGAATGATTCTTCACTTGTTTGGCATTTTTATAGTTTTATGTTGTTAAAATATGAGTCCTAAATTTTTAATAAAGGGTTAATTTAAATTTAAATAAAATTTTAATTTTAGAAAATGTAAAGCCTAATTGTATGATAGGTTGAAATGCATACTAACATCTAGTACCCAAGGCATTTTCTACTCAATCCAATTTGGTATCTAAAAGAATTGCTCCTCTTGAAGCATTACCTTTTGAATCTCTTAAATAAATTTTCTTTGAATCCTAGCTTTGAAATCAGATAGAGTTAAGAGTCAATTCAATTAATCAAAAGTTTTCCAAAAAGTTTACTTTCTTAAGATTTAATTAACTATAGGAGCTTTCCTTTATAAGGAATTAAGAACCTTATAATTAAATAAATCATGTTCTATCTTATCATAAGTTCACAAGATTCTCTAGAATATTACAAACCCATCTATTTTAGAGTCTTTTATTAAGTGATCAAATCCATTATAAGATGATTTTTCATATCTTGAGATGATGTATTATCTATTAATGTCATATTTGATTATTTAAATAAGAAACTCTTAAGATTTACAAGGTGTCATAAAATTTTCTCTACTAAGTGCATGTAAAATTATTCTCATTTCTAATAAAATGTTTATGTTTCTTACTCACCTTTTTTTTCATTTTATGTTGAGTTCTCTCAATATTTTGAGTCTATGTGAGTTCTTTAAATGATTTTATCATGACTTGCACCACCTAATATATTTACAATATTTTATAATGATTTCTTTGGTAAATGCTTGATGTGATACCACATTACCAAGATCTTCTTACCATGCCTATAAATTCTCTTTTAAAATTAGTTGAACTTTTATTACCTTCTTTCTTTTGCTTGAGTTAGCGAATTACATTTGTATGAGTTATTTTCTATCTATTTGATCATTCATTTGATTCTCTGAGTTTCCTTATGAGTATAGTCATGGAAACTTTGAGAAATGCATCCACCACTTTTGTAGCAACTACAATGATCAAGTTCTATGTTCAGTAAGCAATATTTTATTTTCCATGAATACTATGATAATTCAACTTATTTTTTATGAGTGGCTTGTGAGGACTAGAGAATAAAACTTTGAAGGAGGACTAGCTATGCATTCCCTTAGATCATTTTTGGTTTGATCTAGTTTCCCTTCCCCTTAGCATTGAGTGGGAAGAAATTTTAAAATTTTCTTGTGTGTCACTCACCTATGTGTCACCAAACTCTATTATGTGTGTCATAATTTTTCTTATTTACTTGAGGCAAGAGGAGTTGGCTTATAGTCTATCTCTATTTTTCCATGTCTTCTTCATTAAATGTCATCAAGATGAAACTATCCAATTTTTGGTAATTTACTTAAAGATTTCTAGTTTGTTGGATAAATTATAGAATAGGCATTCCATATTCTAATTTGTTAAGTGTTGATTGGGTGGGTGGTGTCGTTTGAGCCCCTCCTTTCCTGCATGGTGGTGGTCTCTAAGGTGAGTACTCAAAAGAAAGGAGGTCCAAAAAAAGGCGATAGGCATGACTCTCAACATCAAACATTATCTTCAATTTGGCAAAATTTATGAGTTTTTCCATAGTAAGCACACATTTCTATATATATTATTTATTATTGTTGACTCGCACATGCTAAATTTTGCACTTATCTTTCTATATATATCATGTATTTGCACTTTTTCCCACATATCTTGAAGACATTAAATTCCTTCTGAGCTCGAGGAAGGCAAGGAAGGTGATAGTAAACATTTATGTTGAGGCTACCCATAAAAGTTGGTCGATGAAGCAAGAGTTCAAGTCCTAAGGCGTCCCAAAAAGTGGTCAATGAGTGCTACTCCTTGAGCTCCTTTGAGAAAGAAGAGAACCAAGGAAAAGGATCCAGTGAGATGAACCCAATTTTATTTATCTTAAAGATAATTATACTCGACTTGGCTTATTATACAAGTGAAGCCTTTAGGTTTGGCCAAAAAAAATTTTAAGAGTTAGACACTCACGTGAAGAGCCTCCAAGAGGTGACTACCATATGCTATTATGACCACCAAGGTGATGCATGGAAGTTGACTTGGGAACTCATAAGAAATTATTGTTCATAATTAAAGTGCTCCCAACCACTAAGTCAAAGCAAAACTTGATGATTGATCATCGAGATGCCAACTCCTACTAGAGCATGCTATAGAAAGAGATACAATGACATGAAGAGAAGGAGTTTCAAAATTGACTCACCTTTTTTGAATAAAAAATTAGAGGTAAAACTTTCTCATCATATCTAAGAGTTTCAAAAGGAGGTGGGTTATCAGCTTCTTCAATTTTGACGAGTACAAGGGCTTATTATTATAGAGTGTAACTATGGCATTGAGTTCATTATCCAAGTTAGTAAAGCATAATCAACTAGAAGCCAAATTCTTAAATTTTGATAACATGCTTTCTTTGTCAAATCATACTTCAAGGTGAGTGATGAGGAAGAGAGCACCAACTAGCTTTTATTTTTACATGTAAATTTTATCTATTTTTCACTTGCAAGTTAGAAGAGTGGTTGTATATTAAATTTTATACACTCTCTACTCTCTTTTGTACTTAAAATTTTTTTTGAAAATAAATTTTATTCATATTCTCTATTTCCTTACTATGTTTATGAATGTGCACCGATCGAATATATTTATTTAATGTACTCACTAAATAAATGAACTAACTCAATGTACTTGTTGAGAAAATATTTGTTTGAGTAATAATCATGTAAATATAATTGCTAAAATAATATACTTGTTGGATGCACTCAGTACATGTTTTTAAATATATTGTTTAGTAATTATTTAAGGTAACGCTTCAAAGTATTAGGGGAATATAATGTTCACTAGTATCGGTGTTGGTCTTGAGTTTTATAATTTCCAAGCACACAAAGTGTAGGTCTTATGTTTGTAGTAGTCACTAACCACATGAAGTGTTGGTCCAATATTTAAGTCACCAACTACATGTTAGTCTTTTTATTTACATCAACCATATAAAGTACTATTCTTACACTTAAAGTCGCCAATAGAATGTTCATCTTTTACTTGTAATTGCCAATTACATGGAGCATTATTCTAACACGAGTCACTAATATCATAGAGTTGGTAATTTTATTTATAGTTATCAACCATAGGGAGTTGGTCTTACACTTAGTCACCAAACCTATTGATCAGATCTTTTTATTATAGTTCGACCAAATGGAGTATTTGTCTTACAATTGAGTCACCAACCATAGGATGTGTTGATCTTTTATATTCCCTCAATACTTTTGTGAAGCATTTAAAGTGAGTGAGTGTTCATGATTACATTTTATTTTTATCAAACTAAGTAGTACCTTGTATTCTTGGGTGAAAAGTGGCTCATCGAGCTTTTTTGGATTTCTTATATGGCAAATGTGGCTCGTTGAATGAAGTTTATTACATGTGCTAAAAGAGGCTCACAAAGTGACCTAAGTTGACATGGAGCTCCCAAGTCTTGACTCAAATTATTGTTACTTATTGATTATCTTGGATCTTCAAGAAATTCAACAAATACTAGCAAATGTAGTTTGAATTCTTAATCACCATGCCTCAAGTTTTGAGTATTTATAAGTAAAAGTAAAAATGGGATGAGTAAAATTATTAAATTTTGTTAATTCACTCTAACATATACACTCACTTCAATGAAGGATTCATTAAAAAAATAAGTAAAAAAAAGTATGTAGAAAGAGCTTATCTTAGGGGTAAAGTTTTTCAAATCATTCATGTTCCATGAATGTGGTACATCTTGTTTTGAATGTGTTTGTAGTTGGTAGGCTCTAAGACCAACTTGCTTCTTCATAATATAGGGCCCCTTACCAAGTGTGGGTGAGGTTGCTCAACACATTTTGGTGAGCTACAACATATGCTCTTTAATATATAGTTTAACTACTTTTCTTTAATGTCATAGTTATAGTATTTTATCATTTGCCTCTTTCTTTAATATTATATTACTGATGGTTTTATCTAAAACTCTTCTAGTAGGTTGAGTGTAGTTTTTTTGAAGCCTTATATTTTACCTTTTCACTCACCAATTTTTTTTATCTTACCTAACAAATAATTCTTTAACTATGGAGATCATATTTGGTAGTATGACTTATATCTCATTAAATAAAGTGAATGGTATTTTCCTAGTGGCTAATGTTGGAGTCATCACGAAGGCCTAAAGTATAGTAGGTAAGACATCAACCCATTTTGTCTTTGTGCCATCCGTCACTTCTACTTGACCATTGCTTTGAGGATGATGCATTAAAGTGTATGTGAGTTGTATTCCATTTGACATGCAAGATTCTCTTAGTCATTTATCTAAGAATTCTGAATTTTGGACCATTATTTATTAGACTAACAAAGATTGACTATACTGCGTAAATAATGTCAATCAATTAAAGTTTTGAACTAAATAGATAGTTATTTTAGCAAGCAACTTAGCATCAATACTTATTGAAGTAGTGGATCTTGATGAGTATGAATTTTTGTTGTGGCATTGATTAGTAAGTAACATATTAAGTACAACAAACCCCAAATCGGGGCCAACAGAAAGTGTAGAGGCTAAGGTAGCTTATAAAGGAGTGAACTTTTAGCATTGGTGCATACCTCTTGGCAAATTTCTCAACATCTTTCCTTAGCATTGAAATATTCTCATATAGTATTCAATGGGTGAGTGTTCTTCCTCTTAAATGACTCATGTACTCACTCACTTTAGTATACTTCTCTTTCATTGCTCACTTTCTCTTATGCCCCTCATACTTAGTGAGGGCACTGAATAACTCAACTTCACTATTAGGAAATATTGGTGCATTTTTTACCTTGAACTTTCTTGGATCATAGATCTCCTCTATTAGCTCTCCAATATGCAAATACTTCTTGAGAAATCAATCCAACTAGGCAAATCTTTATTATTTACATTTCATCTATGCTTATTTGAATGGTGGGCTACTCTGAGTTCACTTATTTTTGATAGTAGGTATGTTCCAATCTCCCTATGTCCTCTTTTTACTTTATCCCTTATCTCTTTGTGTGATTCACCATGAACTATGAGTCTAAAATTATAATGTACAGATTTGCAAGTCTTTGAGTGAATCTTAGTCCAACGAGTAAAGCTCTAAATTCTAAACTTTTCAACACACTTGCTCTTATTCCTTGCTTTCGCTTGAAGAACCATCTACATATATGTGCCATATAAGTTATGGGTTGATTATGAGTCACCAAAATCCATGAAAAAACACCAAGTGCTTATGCCTTGATCACCTTCTAGGCGATTATAATATATTGAACTTGCTTAGCTCCATTGATCATTTAGTAATGTTTGAGTGATTTGGTTTAGCAAGCATTGACTTCATATTATTGGTGACGATTTGAATCGAGAGTGAAAGTTAACTTAGATTCACCATGTTGATATTATTATTGTGAGTGTGAGCTTCTCATTAGAAAATATACTTGTTCTTCTCAATGACTTGCTCCCATTATCTTCGGCATCTTCCTTGATTAATGCTATTAATAGATTTTTTTTTCAACTCTAGGTAAAATAATAATATCTTGCCCTCATTTGGTATTTACAACAACAATGGTAAGGCAAATAAACTCTTGACTTCACAAAAGCTTTCTAGCACTCTAGTGTCCCTTTAAACTTTTTTGGGCCTCTCAATACTTTGAACAATGGCGATTGATCACCTTCCATAAAAATGAATTTGTTTAAACCTATGAATTCCCAATTGAGTTGCTACACTTCATTTGTCATCCATAACAAAGACATCTCAAGTATAGCCTTCATTTTACGATTCAATTTTATGCCTTCTAATGTGATCAAAATCCCAAAACTTGATTAAATCTACATCGAATGTGCATTTTACAAGGTTGAGGTGTATATTATTTCTCTTTAAGGTGTTGAATGTCTCCTTCAAATCATCAATGTATTGCTCAAATGACTTGCTTTTGACATGCAAATTGTCCACATAAACTTTTACTTTTTCATCTCTTGGCTCTATTAATACTCAATCCACCATTTGATAAGTCTCTCTATATTCTTTAGTCCAAAGAGCATTACAATATTGTAATATAGCTCTTCTCTTGATAAATGTTGTTTTCTCTAAGTTGGCGGGTGCATTAGACTTAGTGGTACTCTAGAAAATCATTTAAGAACTCATTACATAATAATTCACCATTAAGTTTATGACTACATCTATTCTAGAAGCGAATAATCATCTTTTGGGCATGTTGAATTTAAGCTAGTGAAGTCCACACATCCTCTATTAGCCATTGGACTTCACCATTACCACATTCGATATCCACTCAAGATATTAGACTTCTCTAATGAAGTTTGCCTCCAATAGCTTTGTGAACTCTTCCTTAATTTTCGAGTAGACTTATTATTTTCCTTATTTTTTGCTTAATTATCCAAGGATTCTTCCAAATATTAAATCAGGAAAAGCAACATTAATATTGATACATGCATCTCGGTAGTAGTCTAGGCGAATCATTGATATCTTCTTGAAGATTCTAGATATGAGCTTCTTTTTTCTCGCCATTAAGGTGGTCAAGCTAATCCCGAGGACTCACTTTGGATTCTTTGTAGTCAACACTTCCTTGATTTCTTTGATCTTGACTCCAATGCTTGCGACTATCTACCACAATTCATCCACATTATGTGAGTTACCAACTACTCATAGATTGCATGCTCAAGACTAGTTTAAGTTTCCCGATAGTGATTTATTATCATTTATTGGAAACTTAATAGCTACATGGTAAATAGACACCCTAAAATATATTAAATAGTGGTCAACCAAAATTGCATAATATGTGGCGTGCATCCACAATAATATAGTCGACCATAGAGATGAATTGCTTATCTCTCTGCAAGTCACTAAGAGAGTAATAACTTTAGTCTCCCTTCTTTTGTAGAAAATCTATAAAGGGGTCCTCCTATTTGGGAAAGTTTTTAACTCATTAAGTCATCTTATCAAACACAAATATAATCATAATATTGATCGAACCTCTAATGTCAATCAAGATACTCCCAATCGATAGTTGTAGATTAACACCATAATGACTACTTGTATGAATTGTTTACTTTTGGTTGACTTTCTCTAAAAAAAACATTACGGTGATCAGTATCGGCCTCACCATAATTTGAGTTAACGTCTTCTCATCGTAATTGCTTAAGGCTTTTCTTCCTAGATGACTCTTTGTCTCATCTAAAATGGTGAGTATGACCCACTTATGTGAATCACATGAGCTAGGGTGGGTTAGTGTTCATATTTTTCTAGTGTTCTCTTCTTGCTCACCTAATATGAATCAACATTAATGGTGAGTTACATAAATAGCTCCCTTTGTTGTCATTGAGCTTGGCAAGTTGCCAATCTAAAGGGTCCTTCATGATCCCTAATTCATTAACTTTATTCTTCATGGTCGACTACTATACTAGGCTAGTGATCATGTCCTCCATGTGTTTATAATCTTACTATGATGAAATGTTGGGTACTCGACTCCATGCTTGTTGAGTCATCCCATACTAAATGACTTGTTCTAGGTCCTTAACTTTTGGTTCTCGGCCTCATCCACCCTCTCACCTAAAAGAATGTTGAGTCCAAATCTATCTATAGAGTGAAAGTATAATGTTTTAAGAACACAACTAGAGCAATGACAAGTAGGAAAATAAAGTTTAAGTAAAATAATATGGGGAATAAAAAATTTTACCATTGCAAAATATCAAAATACAAGAATTTCTCCTTATTCCTCTCTAGAAAAATACAAAAGGATAGTGACAATATAATAGTGCTAAAAAATTATAGAAGAGTCCAAAAGATTCTCCCTCCACAAATATCCTCTCTTTTATAGGACCGAGGGTGATTACATAAGAAACGCATATTAGTTAAGTTGATTGTATGAGAAAAAAAAAGATGGTTTGTACATAGGGACGAGTGCTACATGTTGAGTGAGAGTTCTTCAAATTTGGCCACAGTGTTGGTGAGTTAAGTTGCTTTATAAATATAGTGCTCACATGTGAGTGAGTTTTCATATATGTGAGATCCACTTGTACTATTTTTTTTTGGGGCCAGAGCCAAGCTGGGAGACCTGTTCCCTATGATTTATGTTATTTAATTTCCCATATATATATATATATATATATATATATATATATATATATATATATATATATATATATATATATATATTAGATATTTTTGTATCAATTATCACTCATTGTGAGTGTTATATAATATTTTTAGTATGATTTTAAGCCTTATATAAAAATAAAAATAAAAAAATAAATAAAAAAAAATAAATAAATAAACTACTGTAGATACAATTAACTCAACCGGCGGAGGAATAACATGGCCATGACCTCATTCCTTGCCAAATTTCATTACTTTGGCATGTTGCAATAATTGCCTAGCGTGGAGAAAGGAGTAGGGTGTGTATTTTTTTATTAAAATTTAAAAAAAAATTTGAATTGATCCAAATCAAATTTTTGAATTTGGCTTGATTTAAAAAAAAAAATTTATATTTTAATTTTGGATTTGTTAATAGGTGTCATCTTAATTTAATTAAACTGATTAAATCGAAAATAATTAAAAATTAATTTTTTTCATTTATTTAGAAATTATCTCAAAATAAAAGACTTAGTCCATTTTGTATAAAATAATTTGATAAAATGATGTAATTTTTTTATAAATAATTATTATAATAATTTATATTTTTAATTTTCAGTTGTTTCTAATCAAAAGTTGAAAATTCAAAAAAATCAGTCAGGACAATTTATGTTTTTGATTAAATTGGATCCGTATTTTCATATTCTAAATTTAAAATATAACTATGTAATAATTGGCTTAATTTTTAAATTAGGCGGATTATATAAATTTAATTAGCTAATTAGCTATTTAAAAAAATTAAAATAGGTGTGTGAGTCACGGGTGGTACGACCGAAATTTTAAAAAAAAATTAAATTAAATACGATTGTTTTTTTTATATCGCTCATTAGGTGTAGGATTTTGGCGTACTTTATATAGTTGGAAAGATAATAAAAAATTATACAACTTTTATGTTGACAACTTTCGAATCTCTCGATGCAGCTTTTAAAATGTCTTACGAAGTTGAAAAATAAAGATATTTTTTTTGGTCATATCGCTATCGGTGTCGGATTTTTTGGCATTGATATTGTTGGAAAGATAATAAAAATTATAACTTTTATCGAAAACTTTCAAAGAATCTTGCCGATGAGCCACAATTTTTCCAAATATTTGACTCTTAGCTATTTTTTTATCTGACGGCACTCTTGCTTTTTTTATTTGTAAATGTCGGATAGGTCATCTTTAGTCATTCATGTACTCTTGGCTATTTTTTATCATTAGGCGATATATGCTCTTGGCTATTTTATTTGTTATCTTTAGTCATTCATGTACTCACGATTGTATAATCAGTGTAGTTTATTATTTGTTTGTTTTGATTAATTCAAATGCAAGGAGGAAAGATTAAACTAATTACATAAAGATTCAAATTCAATTTATATATAGAATATAATGAGAAGTGTTTGTACCAAAAAATTATATATATTCAATAATCTTTTATATTATGGCAAAAAAAAGAAATATATTTAATTTTCAGAATCTCGTGTCACACATTTACAAAAATCAATACCCACAGATTCGTCGAAAGTTATCACATAAAAGTTGTACAATTTTTTATTAACTTTCCAACGATTTAAGCACGCCAAAATCCGGCGATCGATCACTGAGCATACCAAAACGAGAGTCAGATCAATATCTTTATTTTTCAGAACTTCGTAAGTCACACATTTACAAAAAATGTAGCTCACCGAAAGCAAGATTCGCCGAAAAGTTGTCACATGAAAAGTTGTATAATTTTTCATTATCTTTCCAACGATACTGGCACCAAAATCCGACACCTAATGAGACCGATATGGCCAAAAATGTAAAGTGCCTATTTAATTTTTTTTAAAAAAATTTCGCAGTTACTTCATGGCCGACGATACCGACCGGATGACCGGCCTAATCGACGATCGATATTAGCTTATTTTTAAATTTTGTTTTAAATTGTTAATTAGCTAATTAAATTTATTATTTGACCTAATTTAAAATTAAGACTTATTAATTTTCAAAATTAATTTATTCAAATTGATCGATTTCACACCCTACAAAGGAGACTTTTTTTAGGCATCTACTTGCTTCACCAGCGCGAAGTAAAATAATAAAAATATTAATAATAAATTTAAAAATAAAATCCGCCAACTCCTTAGGCATTTTCTATAGCGATTTGGACGAAACTTGTCACGCTTTGTGGATACGCGCAGGTCCGAGTTTCAACTACCTTGACTTTAATTGCACCTTCCCTCTGAATATGACAGATCAGCCGATTAGGTATTACATTACTTCTTTGTTTTGTACCTCCCAGTTTTTCTAAAGAATAGTTATAAATTTGTAACAAATTATTATTATTTTTTTTGCAATATTATATATCTAATATCTCACTCATCTTACGAATGAATAGAACATTAATCTTATAGCCAGATTATATTCATCACCCACACGTATCGATACCACTTTCCATCGCCTCTCAGAAATCAATACGAATATTATCAAGCCGTGCCATCAATTATTTGAAAGTTCCCGTACTAAGACAGTTAGATTCTTTGCAATTTAATATATTAAATTTTAATTATAGGGCATTATTATCTATATTTTCGTCGGACTGAAGGAAATAAAATTTTTCATTTATTAATCTCATACATTTAAGAGTGTGAATTTAGAATAGCAAGTAGACGAGAAATTTATATAAACTACGAAGAAATTAATTTTTTGGGAAAATACTTCGTAATCTCGTGGAAACGGATAAATGTTTCTCTCATTTTATATTATTAGCATGCATGCTCACTTAGATTTGAGTGTTTGAGATGAAGTGTTAAATAGGAGATAAACAACGCCATTATGATTAGCAATTAGGCTTAAAGTAGGGTAATTGATGGGATTGAATAGTCAGCCCAATCATAATCCTCTAATTTTATCACCTTAGGTCAACCTAGTGGAAGTAGTTATGATAAATGATTGGGAGGCTATATCTCTAAATCTAATTAACAATCATTTATTTCTTTTTTATTAAATAACCTTAGTAGATTGAAGTTCACTATGCATGAAAGGATGTAGCCTCTCATGATCAGATCCACCGATCTAAATATTATTTAAAATGTTAATACAGATAACATTGATTTAATGATTTTTCTATATGATCATTAGTTGTTTAATAATTATTCTTGATCAATTGATATCAAGGTTAACCCAAAGGCACGAACCATAGGTATTTCTACTTAAAGGCATGTCTTGACTAATCTAGTTACATAAAACCTGCAAAATTATATTATCTAAAGTGATAAAGCGATTCGGTCTGTTGTATGATCGTATGTCATCTAAAGTGATAACTGCAAAGTGATATCTACTTACGGTCCCAAAGAATATCACTTTATCTGATTTTCTTGTGTTAGAATTGATCTTGAGTTCTTTCTCAAAGGAGAAGTACCATAAGAAATATGTATGTTACAAAATTATTGAATGAGATTATAATCCATATATGATATTTTACTTAAGATGGTATTTGAGGGTATAGCCTTTATTAAAGAGGTGGTTAAATCATATGATATAAAACAATTTAATTTATTCATGTAAAAAAGCCTCAAATAAGAAATCTTTAATCAACCTAAGTTCTACATTAAAGTTTAGCTAACTCAAAAGAGCTCTTATGTATATAGGATGTTTGGTGACCTTCAAAATTCACAAAATAAGAATAACTTAGTAGCACTAATTCTAATTTGATTATTATACTAACAAGGTTATGTTCATACAACACCCCAATGTTAAACAATAAGGGAGAAAGTCTTGAAATATACTTCACATGTCAATTCTTTATTAAAGATCATGTAGCATCACAAAAGAACTTACTGATCCAATATTGATAAATTGAAAATTATACATGGATAAATTGCAATCAAACCATCTATAGCCTAAGTTTCAAAGTGCATAAAACACAAAGTAACATGTAAATAAAATGGAGAAATAAACATGCGGACTAACTAAGTAGGAGGTCACTACTAACTTTGGTATAACACAAGCACAAGGTCACATGATAAGGTAAAGCAAGAATTGGATGGTTAAATTACAATGAATAAGAAAACCATGGGGAGGAATAATATTGTCATGCTTTTGTTGTATGGTGAGTAGTCTATATATGTCCGTAATGGTGCATTATTGCATGTAATTCAAGCTTAATTATGTAATATAGTGTTATATTAAGTGTAAGAAGGGCTTAGTTGTAATTATGGTAAATTTAATTAACCATTATTAATTATGTCTAAGGAGGAGGCGAGCGACAAGTGAGATGGAGTGGTTAAGGGAGTTCTTTGGCTTGCTCCACTCTCTCCTTTTCCCTCCATTATTTGAGTTTAAAAGTTATAATCGATATAATACACATGTTTTTTTATTTTTAGTTTTTATTTTGTGGAATGAAGTTCTTAATGTCATTTTGCATCATATTTGGAATAAAACCTCAATTGGTGAAGACTTGGTGGGTGGCTAAATGATGTAGAACATCAAGCAAGGATTTGGTAATCTTTCATGCATTGTCCACTTTAATGAGTGGTCCTAATTTTGTCACTTGATGCTTTCTTTAAATTTTTTGTCTTGGTGTTTAGTTAAAGACCTTATTTATGCTTTTTTCATATAAATTCTCTCCACAAATAAGTGATGTTTAAGTTTTTGAAGTCGTTAACCAAGCATAGGGTTGAAGACTTGAGAGGGGCGACTTATGCTCAACAAAACTCCATCAAGTTTTGATAAGCGACCTACACTAATAGTTTAACAAGATCCAATCAATACTAGGGAGGACACATCCTTTGGCAATTCAACTATAAATGAAATTGTTAAATCACCCAACAAGCTATTTGTTAGAATGACATGATGTTCTTCTCTAAGGAATACTAGATCACAAGCTAAGTTTAAAGAAAAGAAAATGGTGGAAGTACTCGAAAAGATATCAATAATCATTATACAAGTAAAAATATGGACAAGATGCAAACTTTGGAGAGGGAAGCAAATCAAGGATGGGTGCAAGTTAAGAGGAAGAAATTGAACTCAAAGGCTTTAAAGATCAAGCATAACACCAAAAGCCTCATTCCTTATAAAATTAATTTTGATAATAACAAACATATGATTAGAAAACTAATGATCTTTTATTAAGTGCATGAAGTTCACTAGACTTAGTTTGTTAAGTCAAATTTGGAAAGTCAAGATCAACTAGACTAGGCCTTAGGAATCTTTCTAGGTTATGCAATAATAGGATAAATAAGAGCTTAATAACATAAAAATATTAGCTAAAATATTTTTATATTTTTTGCATATTTTTCATTTATTTTATCTTGCAAAATTTTCAATATTTCTAAAATTATCTATAATGGACAATTTAAACACTTGCATGAGATTAAGCCTTATCCATTACCTCTTACAATGAGATAAAGCTATTTCACACTTCATTGAACTATTTTCATGCTTAACTCTAATTATTTATCCATTTATTTTGGCATAAAATTTAAATTAGCTTTGCATTAACAAACTTATTACTTTTCTCTCTCTATTACTTTTTCTCTAATATCTATAATTTCACTTAAAATTTAGCTTTCCTCATGCATGGTGAAAATTTTGATGGCGTGGCATAAGATATTTTGTGATTTATTTAAAATTAATTTCATATCATTTTTATTAATTTATTGAATTTATTAATTCAAATGTTTTTTTATCATTGAATTTAAATATTTTTGAGTTCAAATTGGACTTTGCTTTTTTTTTCTTCCAAATTTGAACTAATTTATTTTATCATGATTTGGTCATCCTCATTTATTTGATTTAATTTTTTAAGTTTATTTGAATTAATTTAATTTATTTCAATTTTAAATTTAAATTAAACCTTAAATTAATTTATTTTGGTGACCCCTTAATTAGTTTTAAATTATTTTAATTCAAATCTCTTGATTGAATATGAATGATTTCATTAATTAGAGATTAATTCCCTCATAGAAAGGAGTCTTTGTCCAAAAAATTTAAATTCCATGACATTTAATTTTTGAATTAATTTATATTCATTCCATACTTAATATCTTCATTAATGAAATGAGTTAAATTATGTCAATTGCTTAAATCTCCTTTCTCCACTCTTGATTGGATCACATGAATTTAAATTTGAACTTATTTGAATTTTTTATTGTCACATGCTGAATATTTCAAAACTTAAAGCTTTACTATATGTGATTTCTCCTCTTTGACTTTGTCAAAAACCTCACCATGCTCACCTTCCTATTTGGGTTGAGTTGTATAAGTTAAGTATTTAAACCACCTAAGTTGATCCTTCATAATGCAAGGAACTTGAATTCAAATTGTTTAAGCATGCTCTCTTAATACAAATACTTACCTAGTGCCTAATTAAGTTGATTAACTCTCTCTCTCTCTCTCTCTCTCTCTCTCTCTCTCTCTCTCTCACTCAATCTCTCCTCTCATACTTGACTAGCCACCAACATTTGAATTTAATTTAATACAAATCAAATTTGATTTGAATTTAAAATCAAATTCTTTCCAAATAAAATTATGTCTCATTCCATTCTTAGTTTAGCCAAACCTTTGGACGTTCATAGTCTATTTAAAGGCGTGTGCTTCAAGCCTTGCTTCTTCTTGCTTCTCTCCAATCAGTTGAAGTATTGTAAATTAGATTCTTAGAAATTCTTCTTGATTCAAGTCTTAAGTCTCTTCTCACCAATGCTCTCTCTTTGGTTGAAGCGTTACCTAAGGTTTTGAGTCATTCAAGGTGTCAAAGCTCTCTTCCTCCTCATTTCTTCTTTGTGAGACTTCCTTACGGTCTTTAGTTGAAACAAAGTGTAATTTCACTTATTCTTCTCTTGCTTCCACTTTGGCCAAGACATAACTTGGAGCTTACTTGAAGGAATTATGCATAAGAATGGACTCTCTTTCAAGCTTTTGGGAAGATTACACTAACAATTATTTCATTGCATATATATAAAGAGTTGAGCACAAAATTTAATCTTATCTTTCAATCCTTGAAATTTGTGATTTCATTGACTTATTCTTGAATGAAAAGTATCTTATGCTTTAAATTTTAAGTTCCTCTTAAGTCTCTTTTCATTCTTATTCAAATAATGAGGACAGATTTTGATATATGTGATTTAAATTTTTTGACTTTGATTTTATTATATGTTGTTACATTGATTCAAAGGCTTTTATTTTCCACTTTCTATAAGAGATTTGAAAGTAGGTTTCTAAATCCTTTCTCATTTATTTTATGCGGTTTTCATAACATTATTATAAAGGCTATATTGAATTAAAGATTAACTTTCTCTTTGCATATTAATAGAAAATTTATAAACAATACATAAACCTTGAGCTCTTCTTTTATTTGTCTTATCCTTGTGTAGATTGGATTGAGAGCAAAAGTTTTTTTAAATTAAGAGTCAAGCATAAAACTTGTACTTTTCTTTTCTTGCTCTTATTGTAAAGTGTTGGGGTTGTACCTTGAAGGAAAGTACAAGAGATTGGGTGTAATCTTTTTTTTATTAGTGAATTTCTAGTCAAGGTGAGACATGGACATAGGCCAATTTTAGGTTTGGCCAAAGCACATAAAATTTTCTATGCCTCTTATCTTTTCTTTTACTTATTTCATTACTTGCTTATTTTATATTATATTTAGTAATCCTTTGCAACTATGTTTTTACAAGGTTTAAAATTAAGTTTTAATTCAAAAATATTTTAAATACCCAATTCAACCTCTTGCCTCTTGGGTATCTTAGCTTCTTTACAATTGGCATCATAACCGAGCTCAATTTGAGGCTCAACATCCTTGAGTAGATCACTATATCATAAATATTTTCTAAGGGTGCACTATGTTAAGGAGAATCTACTTTAAGGTTTAGATCTCTTTTTTTGAAGTATGTTTTCCTTATTTTTAATTAATCCTTTCAAAATTGATTAGCTTTTTATGTCTCTTTTCATCCTTATAGATTGACCACCTTTACTTGATACTATTCTATTTGATTATTAGAAAAATTATATTAGTACTTTTATGTGTGGTCAATATTCTCATATGTGATGCATCAATGCCACACCCTACTGTTGAAAGAAATGGTTTGAATGTTGAAAAACCTTTTGATGAATGGTCGCTTATAAAAAAAAAGTTATATGAATTTAATGGCAAGGCTAATATTTTATATTGTGCTTTATTTCTTGATAATTACATGAGAATTTACATGCTTAGTATTGCCAAAAAAATTTGGGATATGTTAACTATTACATATGAATGTATTAATGAAGTGAAAGATGCATATATAAATAGATTAGTACATGAGTATGAATTGTTCTAATGTTACCAAATGAAAACATTTCGATATGTATACGCATTATGAAAATAATTAATAGATTGCATTCTCTTGAAAAAAATATATAAAATTCAAGATTTAGTTTACAAAATCTTTATATGCCTTCAAAATAATGGGATGCTAAGGTAACAACAATAAGTGAAGCTAAGGATTAGACCACATATAAACTTGATCGCTTCTTGGCTCTTTGATAGCTCATGAATAGGTTTTAGCACAAAGATCAAAATTATTTCTTCCAAAAGAAAGAGAAATGGAACACAATTGCTTTCTGGTAGAGGAAACTTATGAGGATAATACTTGTAGCTCAAGTAGATAGTGAAGAAATTAACATGTTTTAAAAGAAATTGGGAAATATGCTCAAAAGAAAAGCAAAGGTATGGTAAATCTAATTACATGAATTTCCTACTAAAAGACTAATGCAATGAAGGAATAGTCTATTATAACTACAAGAACCTCGCCATGTAAAGGAGATTGCCCAAAATTTATTGAGAAAGAAAAGGCGGCCAAAAGACAAAAAACCTTTGAAATAAGAAGCCATAAAAGAAATAAAAAAGAGCTTTAAAGGCAAACTCAAATTCAAAAGAGTCAAGTGATGACATAATAGAGGAAGAAGCAAACTTATGTCTCATGGTGGATGTGGACACTTCTAGATAGATATGTGAAGAAGTTTCTTATAAAGAGTTGGATGATGCTTTTAATGAATTAGCTCATGATAAAAAATTGAAAAGAAAATATAACATTTTAAAAAAAGAAAATAAAACTTTAGAAATGCATGTTTTATCATTAAAAGATGAATGTAATGACTTGAAAACTTAAAATAGAGCATTACTTGTATCAATCATTGCTTGTAAGAAAATTAAAAAAAGGAAAAATGCTTCATTACATGCAAGATTGAATACTTATTGTAATACACACTCGGCTTCATCTAGTAAGGCAAAAGTTGAATATCTTTTCATTTAAATCAACTAGCTATACACCTTATCGATACAAATGTATGTTGTAACTTTTGTAATAAAAGGGGCATATATCATTTGAATGCCATGCATGTAGATCACAAGCATTTCTTAAATCAAATTTTATTTGGTTACTAAAACTTAGAAATGAAACAACACATACTACACAACATACATTATAACATTTTTCTCTAGGATGTGGAACCAAACATATTTGGGTTCTAAAAGTTTACCTTTGATTTTTCTCTTGTAGGAATGACTTCGAAATCGAAGAAGGCATATGGTACTTTGATAGTGGATTTTCTAGGCATATGATGGGTGATATAACTAAATTTGCTTATTTAAAACCTTGTAAAGAAGGATATGTTGTTTATGGTGATAATGCTAAAGGAAAACATTATTGAGATTGGTTCTATTTCAACAAATTAAGCTACTTTAGATAATGTATTTCTTGTTGATGATTCAAAGCATAATTTAATCTCGGTTAATAATTGTGTGATAAAGGTTTAAATGTTGAACTTCATACTTCTTCTAAGTATTAGTAATGCAAAAAAAGTTTTACTTGTAGGTCATACACATAAAATATGTATTTAATTGATTTTGAAAATTCTTTGATGTCAATTGAATTTTGTTTCAAGAGCTCTCATGATGATGTTTGGTTGTGGTACAAATGATGATCTCATATTAACATGCATTATTTAAAAAAATTGCAAAACTTTATTTAGTATATGGTTTGCCAAAAATAAAATTTCACTTTGATTATGTTTGTGATGCATGCATTGGAAAATGCTCAAAACATTCATTCAAAATAAAAAAATATTCTTTCTACATCTATACCATTAGAGTTATTACCTATGGACTTATTTGTATCCATTAACACCGCTAGGTTAGGGATGTATGTTTTATGGATTTGATATAGTTGATGACTATTCTAGATTAACTTGAGTTATGTTTTAGGACAAAAAATGATGCATTTTAGGTGTTTAGAAAATTTGCAAAATATAATCAAAAGGATAGAGGTCTTCTAATTAGTAGAATTCAATCGATCATAGAGGTACATTTGAAAATAGAATTTTTAAAGAATTTTGTGATGAATATGGAATTAAACATATTGTTTTGCTCCTAAAACTCTCTAGTAAAATAGTGTTGTAGAAAAATAAAAATATTTTAATTAACTTAAGTAGACCCATGTTAGATGACTATAGATTACATAAATATTTTGGGGCTTAAGCCACTAATATTGCCTATTATGTGATGAATGAAGTTTACTTAAGACACTAATAAGACACTCTTTGAGTTGTTCTTTGGAATGAAGCCTAAGATTAACCATTTACATAATTTTGGTTGCAAGTGCTTTATCTTGAATAATAGAAAGAGTTTTTAGGAAAATTTGATAACAAATAAGATGATACAAATTTTTAGGTCATTGTTATTTTAGAAAATCTTATTGGGTGTTTAATGAAAAGAAAATGATTGTAGAAGAGTCTATACATGTCATATTTTGAAAACCCCATAGACTCTCCTAGAGATAATTTAGTAGATGATGATGTATATAACTTTAAGAAAATTAATTTGGAAGAAAATGATGATGATTCTTTGTTTAAAGAGTGGAAATTTATCAAGAATCATCCCAATGATTTGATTGTAGGAAATCCCTCCCAAAGAGTTATAACTTGAAAATATTTCAAGGAGATGATTAATGATTCTATATTTTATTTGAGATTGAACCTAAGTTAGTGGATGAAGCCTTGAATAATCATTATTAGATTATAGCTATAAAAGAGGAATTGAATTACTTCATTAGAAATAATGCAGAATCACCGCCTAAACCCAAGATCGAGAATGTTACAAAACAAAACAAGCTTTAGAAATAAATTAGATGACTGTTGCATTGTTAAAAATAAAGCTAGATTAGTCACACAAGTTAATGTGATAGACAAGAATCTTTTGCTTTTATAGATAGACTATAAAGGAATCCTTACTCCTATAGATAGGCTAGAGGTTATTAGTTTTCTTCTTACTTATGATTGCTTTAAGGACTTTAAACTCTTTCAAATGGATGTAAAAGTGCATTATTGAATGGGTTTACTTGACCAAGATTTATTTGTAAAGAAATTCTCAAGATTTGAAAGCCTAAATTTATCGATCATATTTTCAAATTGAAGAAAGCCTTATATTCCTTAAAATAAGCTCCTAGCATGGTATGATAACTTGAGTAGCTTTCTGATAATGGGTTTATGAAGGGTAGAGTAGATACCACCTAATTCCTAAAAATATAAGTGATGACTTGATTATTGTGCAAATTTATGTGAAAATATTTTATTTGGAAGCACTAATGAATCTTTGTAACATGAGTTCTCTTCTTGGTGTCTAAGGAATTTGAAATGAGTATGATGGGAGAACATAAATTCTCTTGGGTGTTCAAGTTAAACAATAAGAAAATGACACCATTATTTGTAAACCGAGTATAATAATGGTTTGATTGAAAATTTTAACATGAAGAGATTCAAATCTAGTAAAATCTCCATGTGCCCCTCTATTAAACTTGACCTTGATGAATCGGGTAAACTCATTGATCAAGCTTTGTAGGAGTATGATTGGTTCACTTTTTTAAACTTGTTGCCGAGGCTCATCATTATGTTAGCTCTTTTTTATGCACCATTTCCAAGTTACCCCAAAGAAATCTGATTTAACTACAAAACATATATTTTGTTATTTGATACACTCTAGGTTATGATGGTGGCATCCTAAAAATTTCATATAATGTGATTTGGTGGCTTACTTTGATGTTGATTTTACTAGCTACAAAATAGATAGAAAAGGTACATACACATGCCAATTTCTTGAATCATCACTTGTAACTTGGTCCTCTAGAAAATAAAACTTTGTTGCTCTTTCTATAGGTAAAGTGACTACATAGCTATCGAAAGTTATGTTGCTCGGGTTTTATGGTTAAAGAAATAATTAGAAGACTTTAGCATCAAGCTAGAATATATTCTCATTAGATGTTAGAATACTAGTGCTATATACGAACAAAATCCAATTCAGCATTCTCCAACCAATCATATTGGCATGAGGCATCATTGTATCATTGTTTGTAAGGGTGATGTTGATGTTGAATTTATTAATATTGATTTACAAATTGCTGATATTTTCATAAAATCTTTACTTGAAGAATATTTTTGTACCTTGAGACATATGCTTGCATGTTAAATCTATCAATTTGAAATTTTTATCACATTTTTAAACTCTATTTGATGTTGTCTAAAGTAGAATAAATATATAATGTTCAAATTTTATTTTGAATTTTATATGCACTTATTTATGGGGAGCTATTTGTATATAATTCCTTTATATTTATTTTCTTTAACATGTTACTTGTCGATATATTTGATATACTATTTAAAATGCATTTTCTGCTAAAATGGTTGATGTAAGGTCACTTTACACATTCATCCTTATACACTACCAACATAAGTTTGTTATCAATAAAAGAGGAGATCATTGTATCCATGAGCCTCATTGCTTCAATTGATTTTGATGATAACAAACATATGATTGGAGAAAACTAATGATCTTTTCTTAAGTATTTTAGGAAGCTCACCAAACTCAATTTGTTAAGTTAAATTTGAAAAGTCAAGACTAGTTTGGACTAGGGTTTGAGAATCTTCTCAAGTTATGCAATAATAAGATAAATAAGAGCTCAATCATATAAACATATTACTTTAAATATTTTTGTATTATTTATTTTAACTTTTGTATATATTCTTAAAATTATCTTTTATGGATAATTTTAACACTTCATAGAATTTCCATGCTTGGGTTTAACTATTTATCCATTTATTTGGCATAAAAATTTAAATTAGCTTTGCATTATCAAAATTATTACTTTTTTCTCTCTCCTCCTATTCTTTTCTATTTCCTATCTATAATTTCATTTAAGATTTATCTTTCCACATGCATGATCATAAATTTTGATGATGTGACATGAGATATTTCATGATTTATTTATTAATGTCATATTTTCATTAATTAACTAAATTATTAATTCAAATGTTTTAGAACTTTGAATTAAGTATTTTTAAATTTCAAATTGGACTTTGCTTTATTTTATTTCCAAATTTGATTTAACTTATTTTAGCATGAATTGCCTATCCCTCATTTAATTGGTTTGCTTATTTTGAGTTTATTTGAATTAATTTAACTTATATCAAATTTAAATTCAAATTAGATCTTAAATTAATTTACTTTCTTTTAAAATTTTCTCTTTTGGGTATGATATATATAGCTAGTCCCTTAATTAGTTTTAATTCATATTCTATGATTGATTATGAGTGATTTCATTAATTGGATATTGACTCCCTCATAGAAAGGAGTCTTTCCCAAAAAAATTTTAAATTCCAAGAGATTTAATTTTTGAATTAATTTAAATTCATTCCATACTTATTCTCTTCATTAATTGAATGAGTTTAATTATGTAAAATGATTAAATCTCCTTCTCTCCACTCTTACAGCTAAATTTAAATTTGAACTTATTTGAATTTTTTTTTATCATGTGCTTAATTTTTGAACTCGCTTTACAATATGTAATTTCTCCTCTTTGACTTGGTGAAACCTCACCTTGCTCACCTTCCTATTTGGGTTGAGTTGTATAAGGTGTTTCAACCTTCATTGTGATAACAATGCAAGGCACATGGATTCAATTTGTTTAAGCATGTGCTCTTCATTGAAATACCTTTAAATTGAATTCCCCTTATTACATTGCCTTAGATGAAACACCACATGATTAAATTGATTCCCCACCAACCCCACCCCTCCCCCCTCATACTTGAATAGACACCATCATTTGAATTTGATTTGAATTCAAAATTAAATTCTTTCCAAATAAAATTCCCTCTCATTCTCTTCTTCTTGGTTTGAACCCATGACGCGCCCAAGCCTATTTCTTCTTGCTCCTCTCTAACCTTACTTGAACTATTACAAATTGGATTCTTGGAGATTCTTGTGATTCAAGTCTTAAGTCTCTTCTAACCATTGCTCTCTTTTTTGGTCAAAATGTAGCCTAAAATTTTGGGTCATTCAAAGTATCAAACCACTCATCCTCCCACTGATTTCTTCTTTATTGAAACTTGATTAAGGTCTTTGGTTGAAGTAAAGTGTAACTTCACCTATTCTTCCAACCTTGCGACATATCTTGGAGCAAGGAATTATGCATAAGACCATCTCCTCTTCTTACTTCATCAACATCATTAAAGTGGAGGTGCTTTTCAACTCTCTTTCAAGCTTTTGGGAAGATCATACCAAGCCAATACTTTCATGGCATATACATAAAGACTTGGGTATAAATATAATATCATTTTTCAATCCTTCAAATTTGTGATTCCATTGACTTGTCTTTGAATGAAAAGTTTCTTATGCCTTAAAGTTTAAGTTCTTCTTAAGTATTTTCATTCATATTCAAATTATTTGAATTGATTGATATATATATGTGATTTAAATCTTTTGGTTTTGATTTGATTGTATGTTGTTGCTTTAATCGAGGCTTTATTTTCCACTTTATGTAAGTGATTTCAAAGTAGGTTATCTAAATTCTTATTCATTCATTTTATTCACATTTTCATAACAAATTATAAAAGCCATATGTAATTCAAGATTAACTTTCTCTTTGCATATTTATAAAGCATTTATGAACAATACATAACTTTAAGCTCTTCTTTTATTTGTCTTATCATTGTGTAGATTGGGTTGAAAAAAAATTTTTTAATTAAGAGTTAGACATATAACTTTTTTATTTTGTTTTTCTTGCTCTTGTTGTAAAGTGTTAGGGTTGTGATTTCCTTTTGTTGGAAATTATAGAGTTGGTTGTACTTACCCGATGTAGAAAAGTATGGGTGATTTGGTTTAATTTTATTTTATTTATTGAATTCTAATCAAAGTGGCTAGGCATGGTCATAGGTTAGTTTTGAGTTTGGTGAACCATAAAAATCTCTTTGACTCTTATCTTTTTTCTTCTATACTTTTCTTTACTTGATTAGTTGTTTGCATTCTTTGTATAATATAGTTAATAAGTCTTTGGACATAAGTTTTCTACAAAAGTTTGAAATTAAGTTTTAATTTGAAAAAATTTTAAATAACCAATTCATCCCCTCTTTGGTGCCATAGCTTATTTACAAATACCATTTTTCTTCAGAGATCTAATAGTTGAAGTGATCTATCTTTTCAATCATTATGTAGAAAATTGTATTCTGAATGGTTAATCTACTTATTTAAAATGTTAAAGAGAATCTCTAAGTCCAAGTCTTAGTTTAGTTTAAAGCACTTAAATAATAAACATAACTTAAGTTTCAGTGTCGAAAACCACTCACTTCAGCAAGCAAGGTACTAGAATTCTTAAATTCATTCAAATAAATAGATTTCATAGCAACTATAGTGATAATATATAGCTTTTTTGCAAGGATAATCACGATTGACATCTGAGATTGACCCATAGTTCCAATACTTAAAGGTTTCATTCAATGGCATGACCTTACTAGTTACTATAGTTTATGTAGCTTGCTCTAAAAGGGCATAATAGAGCTTTGGAACCAAAGTAACAACATTAGGAGCTCCCATCAAGATCTAGGCTGGAGGGATTTTAACATGATCCCATATTACCACCATTAGAAGCTCCCAAGAGGAGAAGAATGGAGTGTGCAACCAAAATCCTCCTCTATCCAAGTTTGTTGAATCCATCTTGAAGGTAAACCAATGCCATGTTGGTTTCATTGTTTGCTAATTCACATGGAATCATGGGAGAGTTTTGAATAGTTGGACATGGTGCTTATCAATCTTGAATTGAAGCTCCAAATTCTTAACACACTTATTCAACATTTATTTAGGTTTTCCTCTAATCATGCCCTTCTTCTCATAACTATTGATGTAGTCCATAAGTCCATCGCATAATTTTAGTTTCTAAACCTATGGACCCTTCAAAATCAATATTCTTCATTCATTAAGAGTATTTAAAATTGGATTATCATAAAAGAACTAGGTAAGCTATGGCAATTTCAAAAATGTTGCTAGAATGCTTAAAAAAATGAAATACTAAAGTATTTGACAAACTTCAAATGAAATTAATGCTGAAAACACAGTACAAAACTTGGAAGTTTTGATTACTCATAAGTACTTCTCTAGAATTGAATTGGAACTCCAAGCTACATTAAGCACCTAGTTCTCAAACTCCAACTAGAAAATGCATTATGGAACTAAAAATGGGACTTATAATTTTTTGAGTGGGAAAGCAAGACCGTGTATTCATTCAATATAAGAAGAAAGGAGCAACTTGTCATCCAAAAGATTAAAATTACAAAACATTTGGATTCATGAGAATCTCATTAAGGAGGATGCAATTAGTTTTTCTAGAACTTTTAGTACTTCCTCAAATCGGGACCTCCCAAATCAATCAAAACTTCTTGTTTCCAACATCTTTTTTGATTTACATATGCTATATATTCTTGAAACACAAGAGATTAAAGCATATGTATTCTCCTGGATAAAAAAAAATAACTATTGGACTATATGGCTTTTCGAAGTTTTATCGGGACTCTTGGGATATCATTAAAATAAATTTAATAAATGTAATTTAGAATTTTTTTAGATAAAAAAATCAAGGTACTTCAACCCCACTACCATCATTCCTATCCCAAAATGCTCCCCACCTTAATCTTGGAAGGAGTTTAGACCTATTAGCCTATCGACTCGAAAGATTATGAGTTGGATTCTTAACATAAGGCTTCAACAACACCTTCCCACTCTTATATCTCCAAACCAACTACCTTTGTTAAGGTGAGAGACATCTATGACAACATTCTCTTCCACGAAGGTGCTAAAGTACCTTAACAAGGCACATTGTTGCTATAAAGCTTGATATGCATAAATCCAATGACTCAACTAAGCGGAAATTTCTCAACCATGTTGCCATTGCCAATAATTTTATTATGGATCTTTGCAACTTTATACATAGGCTCATTTCCAACAACCACTACTCATCTTGATTAATGGCAAGAAGGCGTCTTTTCAAATCCACAGGGCTCAAGCAAAAGGATACAGCTTTCTCCAACTTTGTTCATTATAGTTATGGAGTATTTCTCTTATTGAACAACTCAATAGAGGCTCACCCAACTAATAGTTTTCATACTCATGGAGGTAATCCAATTTCAGCCTTGTTCATGAGATGACATCTTTTTTAGTAATGAATCCAAAAAAGCTATTAAAACACTAATGCAAACATTACCCAATCTTGAAGCTACTAGTATGAAATTTAAGAACAAATCAAGCATCTTTCTAAGCAAAAGGATTCTTCCAAATCATGTTAAATGGATCAAAGGTTTCACTAACTTTGATATCAAATCCCTCCTTATCAAATATTTGGGCTACACACTATTCATTAGTACGACTTAGAAGATGTACTTTGGAGACATCATTATAAAAAATTCAAAATAGAATCATGACTTAGGATAACATGTTGCTTTCATTTGGATGAAGGATCATTATCATCAAGAGCATCTTTAACTCCATTCCCATGCATTCTCTCAAGGTAATTAATATTCCAAAGCACACAAAGTAGAATCAAAACCCTATTCAACACAACACATTTCCTTGGGTGGTAGTAAGAGAGGGTATCATTGGACATCTTAGAAAGTTATGTTATTAAAGAAGATGGTGGCCTTGGCATTAGAACATTGCAACAAAGTATTGAATGAAATGCAATGAAGTTATGGCTTAAATTTTGATAGCAAACTTTCCTTGGGCCACCTTCCATAAGCACAAGTATTGTAAAGACACACATACCCAACTTGAGAAAAAAAGACTCCAACTAAAAAAAACATGCTAAAATTTAGGCACTATGAAAGCATTATGAGATGGGAATTAGGAGAATGAAATCTAATTTTTGGTAGATATATGAGTCAACAATTAGCTTTTATCCTTACATAATGTAGCACCTTCTAATCGAGCCGAACGAGTAAGCCACATGTTCTACTTTTATCGGGGTAACTAGAATGGAATGTTGGTGAGCTTAAGACTCTACCTAAAAAAACAACACAAATCTTGAAATACCTCTTAACATTAAGTAGTTAGACTCCTAATTCTTGTAGTCCAACATCATTGTTCTTGGGGTAAAAGTATGTGGCATAAAGTTCTTAAGCCCTCAATCTCATTCTTGTTGGAGATTATTCAAAACATCATTTCTTGATGATACCATCAATTAAAGGAGTTTCTATGGTGTCCAAATGCCATAACAATAATAAAGAGTCATGCCACATCTCTTCATTCACTACACATACACTAGGGAGGTCTAGAAAATCATGAACAATAAGCTCGGGTCTATATTTCTTATGAATTACTTTCAAACTTGAGTCAACTCATCTCAACATGGTAGTAACTTAGTAAATATAAATTTTGTAATCATATATATACCCTCTTCACATTTTTTTATTCTTTGGTATATTTGGTTTGTATAAATAAAGCCTAACATGTCGGCATCAGTTATCCCCAAACTAGATCATGCAACATTCTCTAAGTTATCTTAAGAAAGTAAATCAATTTGGTCTTTTGAAAGTTGCTAAAGAAGGATTCACACATCTCCCATGGATAGGTTCTAACCCCTTACCCCAAGAACATATGGACACTTGTACATTAGTTGAAATTAGCTCCTCCTTGCATCAAAATCAACATAGATGACTCATTCTCCTCAACTAATTATAGTGTCAGGGGTACATTTAGAGACTAGAAAGGAGGCATTATATATTTGTTTAACAAATCTTGTTGGCGAGCAATTTTTTAATTGTTGAAGTGGATGGTCTCCTTTGTCTGATGATTACTCAATATTTTCATGTAAGGTATTTCAAATTCCAACACTTTTGTCAACATCATCAAGACAACCTCAAACCCCTTGGCCTCTCGATTTACAAATTTAGAAATATAATGAACATGTGCTCCACTATAAACATTTAGATGTCTCACATCCAATAAGAGGGCAATGCCGTTTAGAAATAATGAACATGTTTTTTAAAATTCAATTCACCTTAAATGCAAAATCAATTAGTTTTCATGTCTATTTTCTTTTAAACAATCTTAGAAGAAAATCTTAGACAAATACCTTGACTACTGAAATTTATAAAAGTTTTTATATTACAAATGGATGTTGTAATAAATACCAATGTTGTAACAAGATTACAATAATAAATGGGTTCTCAATGTTGATTTCATTAGCCCCACCTCATATGAGATTGATTTCAATGATAACAAATACTTGTTTTAAGGCTATTAATCAAGTTAAATTCAAGTGTGGAAAATTCTTCAACTTGAGGTTCTTCAAATAATTCAGGATGCTAAAGCTATTGGACTTGAACTAGGTGAAAATTTTTCTAGGATTAACTATATTAAGGAAAATTAAAAGCTCACTAAAATCAAATAAATCTTTCATGCATTTCAAAATAATTTATTTTAGAATTATTCATAAATTTTACATTTTATAATTACAATTATTCTTCAAATTATTCATTTTGGATATTATGAACTAAATGCATAAACTTTGCTCTTTTATTGTGCTTCCATGCAAGTTTAATTAAGTGCACCTTTCATTAAATTATTTCCATGCTTATTCATGTTCATTATCCATATTCAATGCATGAATCTAAATTATCCAAAATTATTCAATATATTATTTTCTCTCACATTATCCTATTTTTTTTCTCTCCTATCCCATCTCTCATCCTAAACCTTTGTGGCTGAATTTTTCATGATTATTTGCAAAATAAATCATGTGAGAGCTATTCAAATTATTTAATAATTATCCCATCTTTTCTAAATTAAAAAATTTGTTTATTTGAATCTTTAATTTGAATTGTTTTGAATTCAAATTAAATATTCATTTGATTACATGTGCAAATTTGAAGTTAGGTATTTATGGAATGTTTTGCATTGATCACATGCTACTCTAATTGATTAATTTGAATTAATTTGAATTTATTTGAGTTAATTCAAATTCAATTAAAATTTGCAATATACTTATCTTCTTTCCTTTATATATATTTTTATTTTTTGAAAACTTCATAGCGCCATATCTTTATTTAAATTCAAATTAATCGGATGATGAATATTGATTTTAATTCTCCTAAGATCTAATTTACCATCTTTTAATTTGATTTGAGTGCATTAAAATAGATCCAATATATTTTGAAATAAGCTTGGTAATTTTTTAATTTTCGTGGATTTTATTTGATAAAGCTTGTGTATCATAACTTTCCTCTTTCATTCAATCAAGAGAAATTGATTGAATATTACATGATATTACATTAAATACTAATTGAATCATCATGAAAACTCCCTCAAATTTGAATTATTGCCCTCTTTTGCTAATTAATGGGTTTATGCTTTGTTTGCTAATAATTTAAATTCTTTCTTCTCTCTCTCTTGATCCACATGCTAATTAACTTTCAAATTTTAATGGAGATCTTGTCATGAAATGAATTGATTAAAATTTAATCTCTTTATAAATCCTTAACTCCAAACTCCCTTGGTCGAATTTCCATCATGTCAAAATTAATTTGATTAATTCAAATTGAATCTCTTAACAGTGTATCATCCCTCCAAGTTTCCTTAGCCAAAATCCCATGCAAAATTGAAATTTAATTTGATTAAGTTAAATCAAATCTTCTTATCAAATAGGATTTCTCTTCTTTTCCTTGGTTGAACTCTTCATCATTCAAATTAATTTTATTTTGAATGGCTTAAGTTAAATTACTTCCTAAAGTGTTTTCCTCCTATTTTCCTCTTCTTGGCTGACCCTCTTGATTCTTTTCTTATTTATAATTCCCTTAACACTAGAATATTCTCTTTGGGATCTTACTCTATTGAACCTTTTCTAAATTTTTTCTTGGAGATTTCTCTTGGTGAATCAAGTGCTAACATCTTTATCATTCCTCTTCCTACAAGTGATTTATTTGAAGATTTTTCAAAAGAAATTGAAGGAGTGGTGTAAATCCCTTTGGCCAAGAGCTATTAAAGGTTCCTTTTGCTATATTCATGTGTGTTGACCTTGATCTCTTTCTTGGCTTAAGGTTTATTATAGTTTGGTCAATTATTTTGTGTTTAACTAATCTATTCATACATCATTTCAAGTGAAAGCTTTGATTGTGTTTGGATAAATTTTTTTGCTTGCAAATTTTTCTCTTCTTTATTCTTACATATCCTTAAGTGAGATTAATATTATGTTGATTATTTCATAAAGAACTCTTTTGGGTAGCAAGTGTTCTATTCTTTAAATTATCTCATCTTTTGCATATGTGATAATTCCTTTTAATGAGACTTCAATTGAGTTTATGTTCTTTAATATTGCACATTCATTTGATCTTTTCAAACTCAAGTCTTCATATAAAAGGTGATTAGTTTAGTTTCTAAATTACTATTATGCCACACTTTAGATTATTAAGTAAATGACTTTATTTTAATGATCTTATATTCTATTTAAACATTTTAAAGATTCACTTGCATCATATACATCATGATGTATCATTGAATTCAATTTTAAACAAATTGAAGTGAGCTCTCTTTCTTACTTTTGTTTTCACTTGCCTTAATATTGTTATAGTTGGATTATGAGAGCAAAATACTTTTAAATTAAGAGTTTGATACTTTATATTCCTCTTTCTTATTTTCTTATTAGGTTGTACTTGACCATTAAAGAAAGTACAATGTTTGGTTGTACTTACTGAAGGAGAGTATGAAAGATTTGTTATAATCTCAACTTTGATTTAGTGAATCTGGTAGCTTAATGAGGCGTTTTGGGGTTTGGCCAAACCACATAAAATCTTTGTGTTCTCTCTCTTTATTTTGCACATTTTTTTCTTATTGTTGATTTTATTTTATTTCCCTAAAACTTTATCATTAAAGACTTAAGTTTTCTACAAAAGTTTAAAATTAAGTTTTCTAAAATTATTTTTAGAAACCCCAATTCACCATGCTCCCCACTCTTGGGTGTTTATAGCTAAATAACATTGAACTTCAAAGAAGAGATCAAGAAATAAGTCAGCTCAATAACCTTCTAAATGAAATGAGATGAACCGGTTGATGAACAATTTGGTTAACTTAATCTCATAACAACTTCATCATAGTAAATACCTTAAAAGGAGTCCTCAGAAGATAAATCTAATAGCTAAAACTGGGCATGCAAATGCTACACCCAACTTGCCAACAACTTCAATGCAATGGTAAGAACCCATAAAGAAGTTACATTAAATACTTATCAAGAAGATGATGCTATATGTGAGAAAATTTTATGACACCACATAGAATTTTGGAATTTCTTATTTGGATGATCAAATAAGGAATAAACATATTATCTTGAAAGATAAACATGTTATCATATAATGTATTCAATCATTTAATAAATAGCCCTAAGGCTAATGGGTCTTTCTTGTACCAAAGAGTTTTCTCCAAAACTACTTGGAAAGTAGAGCAGGGGTTTATTTTAAATTGGGTTCATGGTTCTCTATAGAGGCAATCTATAGTTAATTACTGTGAATGGTCTCTTCCTAAGAATACTCAATTAAAGAAATAAGATATTATTTCTAAAGATTTTGAAGTTTATTTTAAAAGAATGATATTTGGAATTTCAATTGGCAATGGTCCAAAGTGGAAAGAGTTCTTTTAGGAGGCCAAGCAAGATGAAGTAGGAAATGCTTGTTGATACTAAGGTGCTTAGGTATTTCAACTATCGACATTGGGATTTGAATTTGGAAATTTAATTTTGATTTTGAGTTGACATTTTCTTAGAAATCTATGGTTTAGCAACACAATATTGAAGAAATACCTAGGTTTGAAGACTTACTCTAAGGAGGATGCTTGAGCCTAAGTCTGCAAGTGCTTCACATAAGTCGATGCTCAACTAATTTCATTTTGGGAATTATCAATGATTTCTCTCACTTGAGGGAACTAACCTATCATTGATTCTTTTGGACTTACAACTCACTAGAGGTCAGTAGCTAACACCACCACAAGCACATTTTAAATTCATGATGCTAAGTTTCAAGTATGCAAGATGGTGATATTTCATTTTTTTAAGAAAGGAATCTAAAAATTCTAGGCTGCTCCCTAATCCCTAAGATCATGTAGGGTATGAAATCACTAACTAATGCACATTTTCAAATTTTAAATATTTTGATTCAATAATTATTTTAGGCCATGGATACGTAATTTATGCCTACATGGTATGTAATTAGATTTGGTTATGAGCCAAATCAATAAAGATAGGAGACTTCCCCAAGAAGGTGGTCATCCTCATAGGTGATGCCCTTATGTCCAATGGGTGAAGTGTGAGTCACTATAGCACCTTGGGGAGTGAATAATATTAAAATTTTAAAACTTAAATCTTAAATTTTAAGTTTTAGTATAAAATTAATTTTGATTTTCTAATGACAAGATACAATTCTTAATACAGCAAAAAATAAAAGTATAGTAATGTAAAAGAGATAATAAATATAATTTTATGTGATTCATTAAACCCCAACCCTCTACCACACCTACCACCCCTAGAATCCACTAAATGCAAAATAGCTTACAAATAGTACTCTTCTATAGCAGTATACAACTCTACAATATGTACTCTTCTATAAAGGCAGTACAACCCCAATATAAATCTTACACAAAAAGAAAACTACAAAATAATAAATTTTGATAAAATAAATCTCTCACAAATATGCAAGCTATCTAATTCAAAAAATGATCTCACAACTTATAAATTATCACTTTACAACTTAAAAATTTGGCAAGATAAAATGCTCACTTAATATTTATAAGAAATAATAAAATAAATATCTTAAAGTCTTTACTAAGATGTTTATGTTATTACAATTTGTAAACTAATATAAAAATGATTTCAAAATAAATTCACAATATTCTTTGCATAATAAAATAAATTTCAGCAAGGAATAATTTAATTTATGTTAACCAAAAGCTCTTTCAATTAATTCAAATGATCACAAAATACTTAAATAAAATTATATGATAGATTTAAGTAAACTAGTAAGCTTTAATTAAAAGAGAGAGATCTAGCATAAATGAAAATAATTTCAACACAATAAATTAATTTGAAATGTTAAAATATACTTCTAAAATAGATCTAAGAATAAATTATCTTTCAAATAAGACTAATGAAGAAATATTTCAAGAAACCATAAGAAATTTGTAAGAAGATAAAAATTTCAACAAGTTGAAATAAATCTTACAAACTATCACAATAGTTTTTCACAAAAAAAATGATTGAAGAAACTTTGATGTGAAAACTTTAGACTTTGATGTCCAAAGACTAATCCATGAAAAAGTATAAATTGAAAAGAATAAATAGATGATGAAAATAGCATGAACAATTTAAAAGGAATTAAGATCAAGAAAATAAACAAGTAATTTGAGAAAGCTTGCTTAGTTGAAGATGTTGAAGCTTCCAAACCAATGATTTGATCTTGAAATATTTGGAAAACACTTGGAAGGAAAATCTAGGAGATTTTCTCTAAGATTTTTGGAGGGATTTTGAATTTGAATGAGTAATGCTTTCATGAAGAGAATGAGGGCTATTTATAGGAAAGAAGGTCATTTTGAATTATTTCAAAAATATATTATTCTAACATCATTTTATCATATAATAATTTAATATTCAATAAAAAATATAATTTATATTAAATAAATATTAAATTCAAGCAGCCAAAATTTAACTATTCACATGGGCAAGTCAAAATAATCAAATATGGCTCTTAATATATTCAAAGCATGTAGCATCCATTCATTATTAAAATCAGCTAATGTTTGAAAAGTCATAATAAATTCAATTTTAATCAAACGTGGGTCATGTAACCTATCAAATTAAATGAAAAAAGCCAAGGTAGTCCATTGGAGATAAAATTAGATATAAATTCCTTCATTATAAAATGACTTTGGCTAAAATACACAATTTCACATATTTTTGTTAATTTTGAAATATGACATTTAAATTTTATGATATAATTTATATATAATCATACATATGTTAGTTATCATATAACCTTCAAATTAAATTAAAATAATTAATTATATTAAGTAAATAGAATTACACTTAATAGTCATAATTTATTATCATTTATTATTTTGATAATTCAAATGTTATGTATCAAAAACATATAATTGAATGTTAATTAGATAGAGATTTATATAAATTAACCTCATTAAAATAATATGTTAAGTTGGGAGCAAATTGATTCATGACAATGAACTTATATGAATTTCTAAGATAGTTATAAATGCATATAACCTAAAAATATGTCTTGAGCTTCACATTATCCATTTTGATCTATCTTTCATTCTTCTATTCTTGTACAATTTCCTCAAACATATTGTGAGATGTATTGGATATGTAATTAGCAATTAATATATCAAAGACATAAAACATACATTAGAACATCCAAGCATTCATTTGTTATCATCAAAATGATCGGATTGAACATGAGGCTCATTAAGCCAACATGAAGTGCCCATTTCAAGAGTTAACAATATGATTATATGATTTTCAAGAGCTAATTTATTTCTAATTGATTTTAAGTTATTTCTAGGGCTTTAGTTTATGTGATAAAGATTATTTCATTATTTTGATTTGATTAGATTTAATTGGATAAAAAAAATTTTTTATGAGCCTACATCCCATTCATCATAGACAACACAAAATGAACCTAGAAAAGCAAGTAGATTCTATTATACACCCAAATAAATCAATAATTTTAATTAAAGAAAAGGCCAATGTGGTAAGGTATCAATATACACCTGAAAGAAAGAGAAAATGAAAAGTCGAGCTGCCATTATACAACCCATCTTAGAACTATAATTTAGATCTATGAGTCTTCTTTCTAGGATCATCTCCTTCGTGACTTCATTGGGCTTCATAGGGGACCACTAACAATCTTCTAGTAAGGTTACCTCAATCCTAGACTCATTCTAATCTAATTCTAAGCTCAAATTTATATTTCAAATTCAAAATAAATTCTAAGCTCAGAAAATGTTAAAAAAAATACAAATAGCATAAATAAGTTATATTTTACAAGTTTATGGGCTTAGCATTAATTGCTTGCTAAGCACATGTCCTATTTGCTTAAGGACTTAAACACACCCAAGAAAATAATATTTTAATTTATTTATGATAGTTGTCTTTTTTTACATAACTCCCCCAAAATATAATGTTAGTTCTAAAAAGAACATCCTACCATCCATCTTAGTAAATAATCCTAGACATGTAGTCTAAAATAATACACCATAAAGACATGAAAGAACATCACATCACAACACAAAGAATCATAGAAAAGAATCATAATAACCTAACCTAAGTCTAGGGTTCTGATGTAATGCTTTAGTGTGTGGAATAGCTTGTGTAGCAAGACTTTGGTAGCCTTTTTAGTCAAATTTTAATTTGGATTTTTGGGTTTGTTTAATCTTTGCCTTTGGATGGTTTCAATTCAAATAATTTTAATGATTTTTTTTCATTTTATTTTTTTTAAAAATGAAGTTTAGGTTTTCAAGAATGAAGAGTAGGATAGATTCAACTTTGGGTGGAACCCATTCTATTCAATATCCTAATCCAAATGGAATGAAACCTTCATCTTAAGATGAAGATTCACTACAAAGGTCTAACTAAGATCTTTATGTATCTTAATTAATCTTTTAGATTCATTTAGATAATTTGGGTTTTTTAGTTCAATTTGGATTTTGGATAAATCTTTTGTAATTAATTGGGTTTGATTTATTTCATTTATTTTGGTTTAAATTAGTTTAACAATTAGTTTCAATTAATGTTTTAGTTTGAATTATGTTTATGTTTGTTGAATTATATTTATTTCATTTAGTTTGATGTATGTTAACCTAAGATACTTAGGTTAGTATTTTAATCCATTCTTAGTTTATATTGATTATATTAGGATTTCATTAATTGTTAGATTATTAGATCGTACTTAAGGTTTAATTAATCTTAATATGCATTAGTAATTTATTTAACCTTTAAGTGATCAAATTCTTTGATTTAGGAAGTTGGAAAACTATTTTGTGTTATGATATTAATTAGGATTATTTCAAGTTATTTTATGAATTTTGTGATTTATAAAATTTTTTAACTCATTATTTGATTTATATTCACCTAGATATTTGGAAATTCAATAATTCTCAATCCAAAGGTCAATTGGGTTTGAAATTTTTTATAGAAAGGGGGGTTTCATGCCAATTTTATATTTCCAAAGTTTCATTTTAATCAGATTCATGATTAGGTGTAATTAAGATTTTAATTACTTCACCCAAAGAGGGTTTGTTTGTAAGTTTTAGAATTATTTGTGGATTTTATTTTTCGTTGATTCCTCTGAAATATGCATCCAAGGAGGGTTTGTTTGTAATTTTAGAAATTTGGATGATTTATTAATTTATTTAAGTTTGGTTAATTATTTAATCAACTTAATAACCATATTAAGTTATTTTGTGGTTTATCAAGTTCCCATGAGTTTCATTAGTGTTTTTTAAATTCATTGGGATTTGTTATGTTGATTTGAAGTTATTTGAACCATTTTATGATTTATTTCATTAAATTTTAATTTATTTAATTAAAATTAAAGTTTAGGATTTGAAATTTAATATCTTTAAATTACATTGCAATAATTCATGAAAATTTTCCTAATATGTATTTGAATGTTTATTTTAGTTCCCCAAGGTTTTATTTTAATTGGATTAATTGAGTTTGAAAATTTTCATTCAAACCCAAATTAAGGCCAAATACCTCCACATAATTTAGGGATTTTAATTTTAATGGATTTCTCTCATCAGAATCCATAAAGCCTAAGTTTATAATTTTGGATTTATATTTAATTTTCTACAAATTTTTGAACTTTTAAGCAATTTTATTTAATTTTTTATAGAAAATCAAAATTTTAATTTAGACGCATGATCCATGTGGATATGACGTGGCCACTTTCCATGTGGCACGAGTCATTTGTCCATGAGCCACATGGATCCCGTGTCAAAATGGTGATGCGCATGGGTTAATTCCCGTCGATCTTCAATCGATTATCGGATTAGACATGCATTTCTCTTACTAGATTCAATCAAAGATGCGAGATCGGAGCCGCCCATTCTTAATAGAAGGAATGGACGTAGATTGTTTCTCCATTGATGAAGATGGAAGTCGAGGGCGCCTATCGATTCCACATGATTTATGGCCATCCAATCACAAAATTATATGATTCAATGCCAAATCCATCATTGGACAAAATCTTAATGATCTAAATGGTTTTAATTCACTTAAGATCAAATTTTCTTTAAGCACCAAAATTGAAAGCTATAGATGTGGCTGGGCATACCTTCGGTGATCTAATGGTGGGATTGAATCAAACACCTTGAATGATGTGACTAAGCTCAGAGGAAGGAATTGGATTGCCTTCTGTGATTGGCTCCTAGACCAAGTCATAATTTTGACAACGTTGGTAGTTTTCGCTTCTTGAGCTAAGGGAATGGGAAAGGTCAGCGATCATCTTCATTTTATGTGGGAAGGTAGTGGAAATGTCATTTTGGCTTGAAAGATGCTATCTTGAGATTTTCCATTGGAGCCTCACCACTAATCCTTCCCTCCCCTTTCTTTTGGTCGGCCACAACTAATTGAAGTCCTTGTCTAGCTCTAAGGGTCCTCGCTATTTAACGGCTATCCAAAGCTTTAAGGAGTTGAATACTAAGAAGATGAGGGATTGGGAAAATTTGATTTGGCTTCATGCAATCCCTCTTTCCATCGTATAATACATCATTTTGGTTTGACTTAGACTTGATTAGTTTGCTTAAGATTGGTTGGCAATCTCTCTTAACCCATGCTAGGATGAATTTAGATAGGTTTGCATAGGTTTAGTTTCAATTTGAATCCATTTAATGATTAATTTTAGCATTAGATTTAATTTATGTTTTAAATGCTTAAATCACTATTAATTTGTGTTACATTTTGGTTTAAATCATTCTTGATTGTCCAATGAATGATTAGAAATTGACTTAACCCATGTCACATGAGGGTTTAGTCCATCCAAGTTAACTTGACCCATTTTTCCTTAAATAGGTTGTTTGATTTGGTTGAGTCAAATGACCAAATTTAACTCAATTAAATTATGTTCACACTCCAATTATGTATCATCACATGTTGGAGATGATTTTGAGTGATTAATTTCATTTAATTCCAAGTGGATTTTAATTTGAACCTATTTGACCCAAAATGGGCTTAATGGGTTAAGCTTGAGTTCCATTTGGGTCAAATTATCATTTTGATCAATTTGGACCCAATGATGAGTTGAATTATATTTTATTTTATTATCATTTTTAAATGATTATGAGCAATCAAATTAAGTTGATTTCAATTTGATTTGGGTTTGAACCCAATAAGACCCATTTAGGTTTAGACCAAGTGGTCTAATTTACCTAAGGCCCAAATAAAAAATTAAATTTCTTTAGATTCATAATTAAACATGATTATTTTATCATTCAAATAATTTGGAATGATTTCATGCTAAATTTTGGTAGGTTGACCTTTAACTTGGTGGGACCTACCTAAGTCAAACAAAAGGGTTAACTAGATTTTACTTTATTTTGGATTAATTCATTGATTTAAATTGAATCATTTTGATTTATTTGGATTTCTTTTATTTTATTTGGATTTGTTTTCATTTAATCCAAATTTGGAATTTTGTTGAGTTTACATAAGCCATTAGGTTAGATCAAACCCAAAATTGGTGTATTAGGTCACTAGATGTAGTGTCCAAGCACTTAATTAGAGATTCCTATCTTGGATTAGGTATCCCTAATTACTAATTTCAGAAGTGGTGTTAACCTCATCCAAAAAATGAGGTCACTACTATTACTAAGTCTCACATCGCCTAGAAATTCAAAGGCCATTGCTTCAAAAATAGCTTATTGGTAAAGAGCATACCCAGCAAATATGGCCAAGTATCCTAAATAGTACATTGTGCCAAAATTTAACACCTTTTCAGGAATAAAAAATCCATAACAACACTCTCGCCTAATATAAATCCACTTATGGAAATACCAAGGGAATTGATGCCTTTTATGATAATTTATTAGCACTCTTACCAACACAACCTTCGAGTGATATGATAAGTTACCCAATAACTTAGTAAATATCTTTGTTGAATTGGAAACACTCTTCATCCGGAGATTTCTAGTAAACCAAAATTTAATGATAGTAGATCTTGCTTTGGAAAAGAGAAGGAAAGATGAAAGGGTTATAAGATATATTACAAAATGGAGCCAAAGATTTCTAGATGCAACCAAAATTTAATGATAGTAGATCTTGCCTTGGAAAAGAGAAGGAAAGATGAAAGGGTTATAAGATATATTACAAAATGGAGAAATCTAAGCATGAAATGTGATCAGCACAAAAGTGTAGTAGATCTCCTCCAAGGGAACATTAATGATCAAATGGCCCCATATCTAGCTATGGCTATGATTAATATGTTCTAAGAATTATTAGATCAAGTAGCCCAATTCAAAATGCTCCCCAAGCAAAAAAGACCTTAATACCAACAATAATAATAATCCCTTTGAAATAGAAAAACAATCTAGGCTACACAATTCAAAGAAGAAAGTGAATACAATATTCATATTCACAATTGGAAAAAAGAGAAATGAAGGCACGATAATCTGAACCTACAAGAAAGCTAAAAGAAGATAAGAAAAAAGGGTCAACCCTCTAAGAGAAGATGACTAGGAAATACTCATTCAAAAGAGAATGTACTAATATCTTTAAACTAAAATTGAGTTTATAATTGCCAAAGCCGTGGCCATATCAAGTAGACAAAGTTGATGATCCCAACTATTATCCATTCAATAGACTTATAAGTCACCCAATTGAAATTTTTTCTTCAAAGATTAAAAAAGTGTTATCAAAATGGGGAACTCACCTTATCAAATAATGTACCAATACATCTTAAAAGGAAAAGATGAATGTTATTACAACACACCCAATCGAATGCAAAAGACCTAAGATGCTAAGCCTCCTAAAACTCAAAATATAAATGATGACAAGAGAAAAGCTCTGCAAAACACAAGAAGAGAAGAAGAAGAAGAAGAAGAAGAAGAAGAAGAAGAAGAAGAAGAAAGTGTTTGGGAGACATTCATCTCAAAGAAAACTAAAAGGATGATTAACATTCTTTAGCCATAGAAGGCATGATGGAAGAATTCTAGAGGCTAAAATAGATCCAAGAAGGCTCTTCCCTAATAAGGGGCAATTTTTATATAATACAAAGAGGTAGGAAAAATAAATCAATCTTTTTCATCAAAGCCCAAATCAAAGAAAGAGAGGAAATCTAGAAGACCAAAGTTTCAAACTAAAAATGATTGACTCTTAGGGGTACAAACAACCTCTTGAATGTTAGTTAAACTAGAATATATGCATCACTTAAAGCTTGACCCCAAAATCAAGCGAGGTTTCAAAAGAAATGCGTTGATTCATAAACATGCATGAAAATTCTAATCTTGAAACCCAAAGAGAAGAATGTTTTGTGATTGTAACTCAAATGACTCAAGAAGAATTATGTTTTCCAAAGAAAATTCTATTAAATGGAAGGTCAAGTTAAGCTCAAAGAAATTATGTCTTAGACTAGGTAGTAGTTCTAAGAGTACTAAAACTCTAAAATTTTTAAAAGACATAGAATTTAGATATTTCTATTGATAAAGAAGATTGGATGAAAAAATAACTCAAGTCCAACTAAGGAGTGGAAAACAAATATCTCCACCTCCATAATAGAAAGTTGATAAAGAAAAATAAATTTAAATTGATGAAAATGCATTACCTCCACCACTCACTAAACCTCAAAAATTTACCAAAATAGAAGTAAACTATAATGTTATGGCATTTATGCAAGCTCCTTTTTACTAAGTATCCATGATGCTCATATTATTTAAGGATATATGTGAGAAATTAATCAAAGCCTTGCAAAATCTAGAATAATATGAAGCATTCTTCATTGAAGAGAGGATGAAAGAGGACTTAATCTATCAAAATAAGTAACCATCACATTCAGTGACAATTACCTTTTGTTGGGGACAACTAAGCAAATCGACCCCTTTATGTCATAGTTATAAGTAACTCCACCACCATAAAAGGAATATTGATCAACTCAGGTGCTTTCAATCTCTTAACAATGAAGGCACTTAGAGCATTAGTTTTAGATGCTCTCTATCTAGACAAAAGTACAATATTCCTATTAGAATTCAATGAACAAGGATAATAAACCTTATGATCCATTATCCTACCCTTATGCTTTGAAGAACTATATATAGAAGCTAAATTCCATGTGATCAAAGCCAAAGTTTCTTAGAAAGTGCTCATGTAAGGTGTGGATTGAGAACATTCCAAATCATTGAGGATAGCCACCCTTGGAGGTTAGCTCCAAGTGGTGGTTAGTTGATTGAGAACATTCCAAATCATTGAGGGTAAGGAGTGGAAGGATAATGGAGGGAGTGCTTTTAGATTGGGGAGAGTTTGTTGATCTTCCACCTCACTCTTCCTATGGCATATTCCTCTCTTCCATGGAATCTTACATGGCTTCTCCACCTCATATGTTTCTTTTGGTTTAATGGTTGGTTGCCCAAACCAAGCCCGAGGTAAGTTGATGAGTAAGATTCAACCTTGCTTGAGTTGAATCAATTTAAATTATTTGGATTGATCCATAAGATTTTCTCTTCTTATATTAATTTTGGTTCATTCATTTGATAATTAGATTTATATTTAAGTTATAATAGTTTAATTTATCGATGGAATTTTATTTTAAGTTAATCTTAAGTTTGTTTGATCCATTTGATTAAGGATGAATCAAATTGGATCTTTAAGCTCAATTGGTCATTTTGAGATTTAAATTACACTTTAATTATTCTTGATTGATGGTTTATAATATTATAAAATGATTGATTTCCTTGGATTTTAAATTGATTTTGATTTTATTTCAACTTGACCCATTTAGACTTAAATTGGTTAAGTTGATTTAAATTGAGTCAAATGATTAATTTGGCTCATTTAAATTATGTTTGGACTCAATCATGTTGAATCACATGTGTTAGATGATTTGGGGTGATTAATTTCATTTGATTTAGAATTGATTTCAATTTTATCCAATTTGACCCAAACCGGGCTTAGGTTAAGTTGCATTCATTTGGGTCAAATTAGAACCAATGATTGGTTGGATTGTGTTTAATAATTATTTTAAATGATTTTGGACAATCAATTTGAATTGATTTCAATTAATTTTGATTGTGAATTCAATAAGGTTCATTTAAGCCCATTGATCAAATGGTCTAATTATCCTTATTAGATTTACATTATTTTTTTTTCATGTTTAAACATGTTTATTTTATCATTTAGAGCCTTTCAATAATTTCATTTGGTCAAATTTTGGTGGGTTGACCTTTGACTGGTGGGACCCACATAAGTCAACTCTATGTCAAAGGGTTGACCATCTTTGACTTTCATTTATCTTTAGTTTTATTTTATTTTATTTTATTTGGTTTTATTTATTTTATTTTATTAAATTTAATTAATTTTGAACATAAATAAGGTAATTAGGTTAACCACCTTAATCACTTTGCTTTAAACTCAAATGGATTCAAATTTCAAGTGGAATGTGTTTGATTTAATTCTTTATTTATGTTAGAGTTTTGGGTTGAGTCTACCTAATCCCATTAAGTTGGATCCAGGAAGGATGCTCTAGGTCACTAGGTGTAGTATCCCAAATGCTTAAGGAGGCTCCTAATCTAAGATTAGTGTTCTAATTACTAGTTTTATAAATGATGTTAACCTCATCCAAAATGAGGTCAATAAATAGACCCCAATATGTGGTGGACTAACTAGACTACACCACACATATTGGCTGACTAAATTAGTCAAGACTACATGAATAAGCATGAAGGAATTTGAGTTTAGTTTTAGCATTTAGAGTTTGGATTTAATTTCAGTGTAAATTTCAAATTTTGTTCTAAATTTTATTATGAAAGATAGGCAAATGCATACTTGAATTTATTTCAACTTAGAATGATTCATTCTTAAAAACTAAGATTCACTAATTTCTAAGAAGTAGAGGGATGTCATTTGAAAAGATTCTATGAAGAATCGAATCCTAACACGCATTGTTAGAGAAGATGCCTTCAAGGGACATATTTTCATCTTGACTACAATAGATTTTCAATAGCCAACTTAGGAAGAAAGCAATAGGACTCATATCTTTCTAAGTATGATTAGCCAAGAGGTAGTTTAAATGACTAACCAATTCTAAATAAAAGGTCTATAAGAAGACCTAAAAGTTTTTTCTATAAAGATGTCACCATGGATACTTACTCCTATCTAAGAATAGTAGTTAGAGAGGATGCCAATATGGACACTTACTCCTAATCCTAACTACATGAAATTTTAACCAAGGTAAGATACCACTATGAGATTACTCTTATCTAGCTAGCTATTAGGAAGGGGCTTTAAAGACTTGACTCCAACCTAAATAGTGAGCTAAGGAGAAGGGGCTTTAATAGCTTAATCGTAAACCTCAAATTTTGACTACTAGGTAGGGGACACATGGACTTAATTCCTAACCTAAATAGTCTATAGGAATGGGGCCTTCACAAGGACTTGAATCATATTATAATAAAATTTAGCTAATAGGAATGGACCTTTAATGGCTTAATTCTAACCTAAGTTGCTTGAAAAGGAAAAGGTCACAATGACTTAATTTTATCCCAATTCTTTTTTACTTGGATGTCTCCAAGGGACATACTCTATCGATTGGCAATAAGAAGGGGATTCAAGGGCTTAATTCTTTCTTGTGTAGCCACAATGAGGAAAAGTGGTCTTAATGACTTAATCATAAACCTCAAATTTTTGACTAGTAGGAAAGTGGTCTTGGTGACTTAATCTAACATAAATAGTCTATTTGATAGGGGTCTTAATGACTCGATCCTATCCTTATCTTTCAGAAGAATGCTTGAGGGACATACTTCTTTTGGATAACTATTAAGATGGGTCTTTAATGGCTTATTATGTTAAAAGGGAGGAAAGGGTTCTTGATGACTTAATTCTAGCCTCAATTTGACTAACATGAAAGGGTTTTAATGACTTAATCTAACCATGTAGTCTATTTGATAGGTAGGGGTCTTAGTGACTTAATCTTATTCTATGAATAGTGAATTGTGCCACAAATAGCTTGCTCCAAACATATGGCCATGGTGAACAAAGGCTTACTCCAAACCCAAGAAGGATAGGAGATGGGTTCCACGGAGGGATTGCTCCCAACTTAAGATACACATTGGAAAGGTGCCACAAAGGGCTTGCTCCTCACTTATAGATACATATAGGTAAGGTGCCATGAAAGGCTAGTTCCTAACCAAAGATGACATGAATGAGGAAGAGGAGTCTTTACTTAATTAATTCTACATCCTCGGTCTTTGACTAATAAGCAAGAGTCATATAGACTTAATCCTAACTTGATTAGTCTAAATAGTGAGAGGTGTTAGAAAGGTTGAAGTATATTTTAAAGAAAGATTTAGGCATATTTTCAACCCAATGTATAGTATGCTAATGCCATAGGCATAAGATTTTATCTTTTCTCTATTTGTTTTTTTTTATCTTATCAAAGTTACATATGGCCATGTTATACATCTAATCCATTTTAAGCAAGACATGATATAATATCAACTGAGAGATTTACTTTTTTTTGAGCTTTGCATGTGGCTTTCTAGTTCTTGGGCGGAAAATCAAAGTCAAACAATGCTTCCCAAATGATGGATATTGAATTTTGTTGAGTATGTAGCTTATATGGTATTCATTTTTGTTTTCTTTATTGACATAGTCAAACTACATGTCCATTTTTTTATTAATTTAAGAATCTACAGCTTATAAGGCCTTCTCTTTGTTTCTTTATTGATTTGAATGCAATAAAGGTTAAAAGACTCCTTTAAAGCTATAATAGACATAGTTTTTAGGTGAATGAAAATTAAAACATGTTCTTAGATTCTCTCAAAGGTATTTTGATATTTTATTCTTTTACTCATAATCAATAAAGAGATTGATGGGGTTGAATTATTTGATAAATTAAGATTCTATTGATAATTTTGAAATAAACTATCTTAAGTTGGATTATCATTCATTAAATATTTCTTGAATGATATTTCATAGATAGATTTAATTAATTCTCATTTTGTTTAGTCCTAATCTTTCTAAGCTTCACTACAAGTTTCATGGAATTACCTCAAAGGAATATTTTAGAATGCGTAGTGATAATGATCACCTTCAAGTCATAACAAATTTTCTTCTTGATTTTCCCTTTTTTTATTTTTTTAGCAAGATTTTCAATATAGCACTTCACTTGATGGTGTTGAGGCTATCGAAACCTTGGTCATAACCTTTAGTAAATTATCTTGATATTTAGAGACCAAACAATATGACCATATAATAGAACATCCTTGCAAGCATTAGCATCATGCTTTCAATTTTCTTTTAGAGTTGTCTTTATTTGACAATATTGATAAGTCATTATGATGTTTTAATTTGGAGTTGTACACCAATCTAATCTTGGGGAACTTATTGAAATGATCGAGTGCTACATTAAGGAATAATGTACTATCTCAAAGAATAGAAACATCATCTTACAATGGATTCAATCACCTAAAATAGACTCCTAAAGTAGATGGGTCTACATATATATTAGAGTTCCTTCCCTAGTTTACATGGATAAGTAAAGTAGATTGATTATATGTCGTTCTTTAGTTCCCTATGGGAAGCAAGTTTATAGTTAATTACATCCTAGGAAATGGGAATTTCCTAAGGATGCTCTCAATTAAAGTAGTCAACTAATGTCTCCAAATATTTTGAAGGTAGATAATTAAAGAATTGGTCATTTTGGAAAGCAATTAGGAAGAACTCAAATAAGAAGAGTTCTTAGCAAATTCCAAAAGAGATTAAGTAAGAAACATACATACTAAAAGCCTAGTGAGCACTTCAATCTACCTTATAGTAAAGCTTTACATTTTGAAAGAGAGAAAATTATTTATTTGAGTTCAATTTTATTAGAATGCTAGGACTTAGATTCCAACAACACAAGATTATGGAAATGTCTAAGAGGTGAGGGCTTATACTCATAGCAAAGGAAAAATAAGGAGACTCAACCTATATCTAGTGTGCTCTAGCATTAGCTAAGAGCTCAACTAATTCTACTTTGGGGAATAGGATATATTGGTTCACTTCCACTAGCGAGTAGACTGATCTCGACTCTTGGGACTTACAACCGCTGAGGTGGCATGACACCTCCTATGATTTTAAAACCATGTGGGCATATGTAAATGTAAGATAACTATGCTATTGTTAATTAGGAAAGAGTCTAAAATCCTAAACTCACTCCTTAAGAGATTAGATCATGATTGGTGTATAACATATTTTTATTTCATTTTGACTCCTCATTTTGGACTCAAACGTGGGAGGATTTATGCCTAAAAGCACAATGAAAGTAGATTATGGGCTAAATTAGATAGAAGTGGTGTTCTCAACTATAAGAGACCTCTCAGGTTAAGCCTATCCCCATCATGCAAGAGTGGAGATCCCTATCTACAAGAGTGAGATAATATGATATGCATGGTGTGATAATATACAACATCCATCTAAGGGGTTGCTAAATATTTATTTAACTTGATTATAAACCTAAGCTTTAAAGTAAGGATAATTGATTAAGATTTTAGTTATGAATAATTAATAAGAATTGAAAATTTTATTTTTTTCTAGAGAACCTACCATATCCAGCCACATATCAAATTATCACATTTTACAAAACCTATAAAAATCATGAGATTTCTATTACTTAATGTAAACATAATAATAAAACTTTTAAATTTTGTAAAAGACTAAAAGGTCGGTGCTGTACCACCATTCATCCCAAAAGAAAATAAATAAGATAGTCAAGCTCTACCTTTATATAGCTAAGATTATAATTAAATTTGACAAATGAAATAAATGTTATGGGGTCTTCAATTCTTGTTCTTCTTTCCTTCTTTGGATTAGCTTCCAAGCCTCCTAAGGCCTCCTGTGTCTTTATATTCTATCCCCTACTCTTCCTAAACCCTATAGTGCTAAACCAAATCCTATTATAAAATACATTTTATAAGAATGTAACTCTAACTACACATACATAACAGATGTTAGCTAAACAAAAAAGTCAATCAATTATATGTCACATATTTGGACTTAGCACCCTACACTTAAGTAACCTAGCACCTATCCTAAATTGGATTATGCTTAGGGACTTAAGTGATACTTGAAGCAAAAGGCATTTTTATATTTTATTATTATAGCGTCACTTAAGCACAATCTCTTGCAAAAAATATCATTAGGCTAATAAAGCCTAACATCTAGTCTAAGCACAAGCAATCCTAACGCCAAGTCTAAGAAAAAAATATTACATCACAAAACAAAATATATCACCACAACAATAGTGGTTTAACCTAATACTAAGATCTGACTTAGTATTATGCGTGTTATAGCCAAAGTGTGGTATGTCTTGCTTAGGCATTAAAATTAAGATTTTTAGTGTTTGAATGTTTAAGTCCCTTGTTATGTAGTTGCACTTCAATCGTTTAAGATTTCAATTGGATTTTAAATCATATAATTTCTTTTATCTCTTACCTATAATTTATCATTGTAAAGAGAAAAGAAAGTTGAATCACTTTAACTCCTACCTTAAGTTGATTCTAAGAGATGGCTTTTATGATTTTAAACTTTCTTAATGTATCATGAATTTCAATCTATCTTCATTCGGATTTAACTTATTGGATTTTGTTCAATGATTTTAGTTTCATTATCAATAATATTACAATCTCATTTCATTTTTTTTTGCTTCACTTTGATTTAATATATATATATATATATATATATAGCACACACACACATGCATGCATTTTATATATTCATTTTGGCACACTTAAACATGAATATGCATGAATTTTATAACCAAGGAATTTCACTTCATATCTAATCAAATGCATACAAGTGTATAAGAAAGCTATGCAAGTACATGCCTTTGTTAAACCAGGGAAGTGAGATTATCTAAGACCTCCTTGGGGCTACTTAAAGCCTCATGTCTCATATGTCTAGACTATATATAAAGTTCAAACACACATGTACTTTATATACTCATTTTGGCACACTTGAATATAAATATGCATGAATTTTGTAACAAAGAAAAAATATCACTTCATATTCAATCATATGCATACAAGTGTATAAGAAAGCTATGCAAGTACATGCCTTTTAAACCATAAATAAGATTATCTAAGACCTCCTTAGGGCTACTTAAAGCCTCGTGTTCTAGATTTCCAAACTATATACTTGCAAGTTTAAATACACATGCATACATATATTAATACAAAATGAAATCATGAAAAGTTGTAGGTTATTATCCTTTAACAAATGAATTTTTTTATTTGAGTTTCATTACTTACCATGAGCCTTGCAAATATAAAGATTTACTTTCTAATTTTTAATTGATAGTTAGAATCTAATTCTTACCTAAAGGAGAAAAATAATTTGAGATTTATATAATGATAATAACCACACTATATAGTTTATCTTCCACATCATGCAATTAGATGTAACATTTTTCTTCAAATTTAAAATATGAATGTATGAAACACATGGCATGCAAATTTATGATAATTGAAACAAAACAATTAAACATCATCAAATGAAATACTTGGCTTCATTAGAACCCAATCATAATCATATTAAATAAACACACCTTAAGCCTAATCAAAATTTCTTTTAAATTTAAATTTTGTGATTTGAATTATTTAATCCTAAAGAGGAGAAGCAAGATCAATTTATTTGGCCCATACCTATGTTGGTTAGTTAATGAATTCAAAAGGAAATTTAGTAAATTTTATGACTTAATTTATTTGGCTCATCGCAAGACATTTAGTCACCCCAAAGAGTCCCTTCATTTAATTCACCATTAAGTAAGGGCTTATGAAACATGATGATGCAATTGAAAATAATATTAGCAATTCCTAAATATTCTAATGCAATTAGATCCATGTTTAAATAATTAATTGACTTAAGAGGATTAAGCTAATTACTTTCATAATTTATCAAAGCGTGGAAAATCATAATTTTATTAAAACTCTTATGTTAACTAAGCATAATAAGGACTAATTAAATGATCATGTTATGTAAATTATGATGATGTAATTTTTATTTTATTTTCTCTTCCTTTTATTTCATTTAATTATTTAATCATCTAATTAAAGGCCATAAGGGTGATTTTATAGAAACAATTAGAAGTGATGGTCCTAATTATTTTTCTTTATCATTCTCATTATTATAATTATTAAATAACCTTCCTAATTAATTTTAAAATTGTCTTATTTTAATAGTTATTAAATTACAAAAGAGACAATTAGGCTTAAAATTATGGTTTTCCCAAACAACTTAGCAATTTAATCTAAGAAAATTTTGGAGGCAAAGGTCATCCTATTTACAACATGCCAATTTTTAGATTAATTAGCCAAGTAAATAAGGCTTAATTAAGGTAATTAATGAAAATTATAAACTCTAATTAATCACTTTTCATTGATCAAAACCTAGAAATTTTATTTTTCCTAGATTCTCTTATAAGCTTTACAAATGGGTTTATTTGTATTTTTTAATTTTTCTATAATTAGTTATGAATTTTTAAAGTTTTTACTAATTAATCACATTTTAGCCCTAATTAAATAGATTTACATTCAACGCCACATAGATGCTAACACGGTAGCTCTTTCTACATGGCATTGCGAGATTGGTTATTTAAATCGTCGATGCAAGCTATGGATGCAAATGCAATTTCATCTTGGCTATTTGATCTCGATTGAACGGTCAAGATTAATTCCTTGATTCTAAAGAAAATAAATCAAAAATCTAATGCTATTAATCTCGGCCATTTGTTCTAATCACACAAAATGGATGGATGATCCGTCCAACCCACAAGTCTGAAAGATGGACACCATCGCCTTCTATCACTTGATTCAAGCTTGTTGAGTTTGAAATTAGCAATCCTAGAGATTTCTATATTTTGCTAGTTTTACCTCATCAAAGATCAAGACTAGTGATACATCAACCGAGATAGCTTTGTCTTGAAGGGATGAAGCCCTATTGAGAAGATCGTGAGCTACCTCCCCGCCGATGGCTCTCTCGATCAAAAGTCACTTAAAGTTCTCTGAGTTAGTCTTATGATGGTTTTCGGTGCTAATCGATCAAAATCAATTTATTTTGGCTCATCAAGGCCGGAGAAAGGTATGGAAGAATTAATTTAGGTTAGGTGGAGATTTGGTGGCTTTGGATAGAGTCTGATTTAGATGGGGCTTGGTCTCAGAGGCACTAGGGGAACGAGGGTTGTGAGAGAGTTGGGGACTACTTGGGGTCATCTATGGACTGTATGTGTTTATTTGGCTTAAGGTGGAGATGTATACCCTCCTCCATGTGAACCAACCAAAATGGTTGGTTCAGGTGCCAACTTTCCACCAGTTGTGGTGGCCAAAATTGCATAAGTTTGATGAGGTGGAGGTCTCCTAGTGGCTCAGCAAGTCTGTTGGCTCCCAAGAAGTGGACATATCATGAGGAGTCAACTAAGGTTTGACCAAATGAGGGAGACCTTTTGTGCCAAAATCCGAGTCCAATAGCTTTAGATCAAGTCTAGCCTTAGGAGAGCTCAAGGCATGCTAAGGTGGCTACCTCATGCAAAGGGAGGGGTTGAACCTTCTTATTTGGGGTTTTGTCCTATTTGGGACCCTTGGTTTATTTGATTTGGGTTGAACCGAGCCCACCTTGGGTCAAGTTGACTTGGGAAGGTCAATGGAGTCATGAGGATGAGTCATGTTAAGTTTGGTTGAGTTTTGACTTGGTTTAGTTGGGTTTTTGACCCATATGGGTCAAATTGGGTTCAATTGGCTAAATTGACCAATTGGTCAAATTGGATTGAAATGACTCTTGGAAATTATTCAAATGATTATTATGAATGAGTTGGTATAATTGGTTTGATTTAATTTGAAGTGGATTTGAGTCTAGTTCATTTGGGTTCATGTTTGAATGATCATTTGAGATTGATTGTAAGTGTTGATTTGAATTGATTTTAATTAATATGAGATTTGCTTCAATTTGACCCTTTAGGTCAAATTGGGTCAATGGGTCCATTTGACCAAATTGGCTTCATTTGATGGTTGGATTATGTTCAATATTCAATTCATGATTGATTGAAGTCAAATCAATATGAGTTGGAATAGAGTTGGTTTAATTTGACCCTTTAGGCCAAATTGGTTCAACTAATGTCAAATGATCAAATTGGCTTGGCCAAGCCCAATTGATTGCAATTGAATGATGGATGGTGATCAACAATCATTTTAGAACATATTGGGTGACTTGGTTTGGTCTAATGAGGTTTGATTAGAGTTTAACTCAATTGGATCATTTAGGTCAACTTGGATTAGATGGGTCAATTGGGTTAATTGGGTGCAATTGAGACTACATGAAGATTGGAACATATTCAATGATGGTTTTAGAGTTGACTAGGGTTTGATTCAAATTGACTTTAAGTTAGATTTAATTTTGGCCCATTTGAAACCTTTTAGGTCAAATGGGTCAACTTGGATCAATGGAGTTGATTCGCAATTGAGTGGATTGGGATAGGTTATGATGTTTGGTAGGATGCTTGGAACAATCAAGGAATTTGGATTGGGTTGGATTAGCTTGATTCAAATTGAATTCAATTTTGATCTTAAGAATTCACATGGGCCAACTTAGGTTTAAACCCAAATTGACTTGGCTTAATCCAATTGGATTGCACTCAAGGTTTAATCATGTTAAACCGGAGTCTAAATGAGTTTGGATAGTTTGAGTTTCAATCAAGTTGGTTTGATTTTGAAGAATCCAAATAGGTTAGGTTAAGTTGAGTCAACTTATCTGTTAGCCAAGTTAAGCTTATAATGGATCAAATTGAGCCTAAATCGATTTAGAAGTTGGCTTGAAGCTTGGATTGTATTCATTTGATTTGGATTTGGTTAATTGATTGATCATGGACTTTGGCTAAGTTTTGGGTAGGTGAGGCCGCTTCCTCAAGGTAAGCTCTAACTTGTAAGTCTAGCTTGGGTTTGGTGCTCCCTTAATCACTAGAAGTGTCCTAGAACTACACAAATCTTAAGTCCTAAATTGAGGATAAAGGTACTTAACCTCACTCAATAAGTGAGGTCACAAGGGCCCCCCAATAGATGTGGTGTAACTAACAAGGAACACCGACATATCATGCGATAAAATGATCAACTACACCCCAAAAGAAAATAATCATCCATTTTAGCAATGGCAATCTCCCCTTCAAGGGTATGTTTGTCGATGAGTTATGTATCTATAAGCAAAAGGAATCATAGATTATGAACCTCTATTAACTGAGCTCATCTTCTAGACATGCAAATTCTTTAGCGAAGCGAGCATCGAATGACATTCCATCCTCAAGGGATCCTATATATAGCAACTTTAGGGATTGGCCAATAACTCTATGATGTATTTATGGTAGTGTTGGAGATTAGGTTTGAGAACTTTATAGGACTCAACAATTTGGTTAACCACTAATTGTAAATTCCCAAATATGTTGATGCTTTGAATGCCCAAGGATATAGTTAACTCTTGACCGGCAATCAATGCTTCATATTTGGCTTCATTATTGGTGCAAGGTTCAAATAGATAATATAAAACCTCATCGTACCACAGTTTGGTGTTAAGAGAACTCATCCTACCCCAATTTTCTTGGGAGCGTAGATTATGGTTCTTCTCCTCTTTGAGAGGAAGTCACACAATCAAATACATCTCCCATCTACCCATACTTGTACCCTCCCCCCCATTGCACCATCATGCCAATCGCCTAGATAGGCCGCCATGTCATGAGATATTATAGTGGATTGACTCTAAAAATCAGGTTCACTTTGTAAAAGAACATATAATATTATAGCTTTTGGGTAGCAAAGATTAAAGTTGGTTCTCAATGGGTGGATAATTTTCTTCAGGGATTAGATGATGACTTAAATAGTAGAGTGCATTTCATTTCCCTTCGCTGTTAACTTGAGCGACAAAGCACTAAGAGAGTCATCTAATGCGCGTATAGTATGAGGGGTTTGCTCGGGATAGGTATAGATAAGACCGGAGGTGTCATAAGGTATTACTTGATGCTCTCAATGCTTGCTTGCACAAGTCATCCCACTTGAACTTGGTGTCTTTCTTGATCGTGTTGGGAATGGTTGACACATGCCGATAAGTTGGATATGAAGCATCTTAAATATGTTAACCTCCTTGGAATGATCTAAGTTAGGTTAGGGCTTTAGGGGTGCCATTTCTATAATCACCTTGATCTTCGGGTTGATCTCAATCCCATGGTATCGCAATAAACCCAAGAAACTTTCTGAAGCTACCCCAAATGCACTTCAAAGGGTTCATCTTAAGGTTATATTATCTCAATTGCTCAAAAATTATCTCAAATAAGTGGTCTTCCTTTTCTTTACTTTTGACTACAAGATCATTGACATAGCATTCAACTTGGTGGTGGATGAACTCGTGGAAGATCCAAGTCATGGCCCACCGATAGGTGGCTCCATTTTAAGGCTAAAAGCATGACCTTGTGGTAATAAATTTGATCGTGGTTCTAAAAGTAGTATTCTTTTCATCCTCAAAGACCATATTAATTTGGTTGTAAACTATGAGCCATCCATGAATAAGAAGACCACATGAGATGAGGTGATGTCTACCATCAACTATAGTATGGGCAAAGGGAATTCATCTTTTGGACATACCTTGTTAAGATCCCTAAAGTTAATGCATATGTAGATTCGACCATTCTTCTTCTTGACTAGGATGGCTAGCTAACTGGTGAGGTATTTTTCCTCCCTCATAAAATCAACATCAATTAGTTTCTTGACATCTAAAATGACATGTTCCCGATGTCTAACTGCATGTGTCTAGGAGATTGATTTATAGGGATATCGACTAGATTGCTAGTTTACTGCTACAACTTCAAGAGCTAATCCGTATTTCATCATTTCTCCATGAAAATTAATCTTTAAACTCTAAGAGTAGCTTAACTAAGTCATTATTTCATATTTAGTCAACAAGGAACTAACATGCTTGGGTAAAATTATCTTGCACAAGTTGATCTCCTTTAACTCGATGGTGGTTGACTTAATTTCTTCCTCTAACTCTTGGGGTGCATCCGACATGAAAATTATCTGGATCATCTAAAGTTTCTAAACACACCTCCTCATATGAGTTAGTGTTATTAGAAAAGAATTTATCGACTCCAAATGATTAGTGATGACTAGGTAGTACCAAACCATCCAGTCTTGATTGAGAGCTTTTACCCTTTTCATCCCATAGTTTTTGAAGTACGACTTACATTTAGACCATGCATGTGGAATTAAACCTTTTAGCAAGATTCAAGACAAAAAAGAATACCAATTAAAAGAAAAATCTATTGATTCTTTGAATGAAATATCCTCAAGTTTGACACTTTTGAGCTTGAGGGTGTTGCTCCAAGATAAATTTTCTAAGACATAGCTTTCTTATTTAATTTTGTAACATCTTAACCACCAAACCCTTAACCTCCTAAGAAAAATGTGGGTTAGAACTAAGGTGCTCATACCTATCTCATAATTTCATATAATGGGGATTTATATACACCATGCTTTGCTTAAGGACCTTGTATTAATCACTATTTGGCTTGAGTGTCACCTCCAACAAGGTCTTTATGGGAAGAAAAGCAACTAGTGTGCTTACTACATAGGACCCATCCTCTCCTCTAAGTCTATGTAGATAGCTGGGTGTTCTAGATGTTGGAGGCAAACTCTTGGTAGGTTATGGAGGCCTTAGCCTCTGCTCCCCTTTGAACTTGCCTTTCCTTCATCTTGGATGAGGTTGGGACATTCCACCCACTTGTTCAAAAGGAGTGATAAGCTATGGGTGAAAAGTAATATCGTCTCTATTGGCTCTCCAAAATCTTCTTCTCCCTTTTCTTTTTTTTTCTTTTCCTTTTTTTTCTTTCTTTCTTTTCTTCTTTTCTTTTGATTTTGATGTAGTTCATGAGAATAGATATTTTGTTTCTTGTTTAGATAATAATTTGCATCTTCATAAGTCCCAACTTCATGTACTTTGGTTTTAAATCTCCTTTGATATAGTATTCCACACCATCTCTTATGAACATGATGCATTGGTGGAGTGAAGATGGTACCATGTTATTTTCATGAATCCAAGGTCACCTAGAAAAGCATTGAAGGATGTCTCTAAATCTATTATATGGAACTTGGCCTTAGTCTTCCAATCATCTATCTCCAATGATAGGTGATGGAACCCAAGGCCTTCTCACCTTGTTCATTGAATGCTTTCAACGCCATCTTTAAGCTTAAAGCTTAGTGATGTCAATCCTAATGAAGGCAAGGGTTCTTAGGCTCATGATGTTAATGGATGCACGGATGACAATTTCTAGCAAATTCTACTTACACATTAGGCATACCTATATTCTTCTAAAGGATCTTCAAAGATAGGCAACTCTAACTCTATCTCAAGTGGAGAACTAAAGATTCAAAAGAAAAATTCTTTTCTGAATTGGAAAGTGATCAAAATTAAAATTTTATTATGACTTGGAGTGCTTTCTATGGAAATAAAATCACCATGATCATCAAAGAGAGACATGATGTAAGTAGTATCTTTCTTCATTGATTTCCTTAAATTTGGAGGTACAAAATAGAAATCAAATAAAAGGATGAGTGGTTTTGTGCCCTCATCCATTGATATAACACTCTTAGAGGTGGTAAAGGACCGGTGGGAATGAAAATGATGTGGTGGAGGTAGAAATGTTGAACTCATGGTGGTTGAAAGGAACTATCCCGGGCACATGGTGGTGGCTCCCACCCTTCGAGTTGTTCACAACTAGAAGACCTCCAAGGTGTTGGAGGTCTGCTGAGTCAAGCACCTCAGAAAATGTTTCTTGATTTTAGAGATGATTCTTTTATATGTACGGGACATGGAGATATCCCAACCTTCATTATTCTTGAAAGGATCTAAAGATTCCCAAGATTACTTTGATAGAGCTTGAAAGTTGCTCCACTAAGTAATTTTTTGGGTATCATAATGGCTCTAACTTGTAACTATGTTGAAGCCAATCCTTGAAAGTAAAATAATATTCTAAGACATGACCTAACATACAAGCGTAAGTTTGGATCATCACTGCACCATTTGGCTTTCTAAGTTCTGTAATTGAAAGATGGACTTCTTAAGAAGGTTCATGAAAATTTTTGACTACCTTTCTCTTGAATGAGTATGGTTTGTTTAACTTGTATGCAAGAATAGGTGGAAAGTAGCTACCTAGTGGTGGGTACCGAAGTGTAGAGGCTATTATGGCGAATAGGTGGAAGAGGAGGAAATGGTGGTTGTTGAACTCTAGGCCTTCTGGGTATGCTCTCATGAGTTGTTGCATCAACTACCCCTTGGGGATTGCACCAACACCTCTTTCACTTACTATTCTACCATTTGTTTAATATCCTTTTCTTGAATGGTTACACTATATGTACCCTCCTATGAAGGCTATCGATGTCTTCCTCTAATGGAGTGATATTCTTCATCGATCTACGATGTGCTAACTCATCTGTTTTATAGGGATCGATTGTGGTGCTAGTATATGACTTTGGAGTGCTAAGATAACCGACATAAGCTCCTCCATCCTCCTATCCATATGATTTATTTGATCATCCTCGCTTAACTATTACAATAGTCATTGAGTTTAGTCCAATGCATTGCCTTCCTCAACCAGCCCATGTGCCTCAATGTTATGATGCTACTCTATGGGAGGAAGTCCTAGTCTCTATCATGGGTACTTCTATTAGCTCTTCTAAAAGGTTATCTTCCTCAATATTGAAGTCAACCTTCTCTTCATCACTATCTTCTCTCACCGGATCTTTGATGGCCACCTTATACTCAATAAAGATTTTCTCAAAAGAATGGCCATATATGTTCTTAGGATCTGGATGTATCATGAATGATGATCTTCTATCTTGTGATCTTTTAAAGGAGGATCATGGATATACTAGGCAAGAAATGCTAACCATAATTGGCTCAACCATCATGTGGACCTTCTCTTCTCTCCTCTTGTTCTCTCCCATCTCCTCCTCACCCTATTGAATCAATACGATGAATACAACACTCTTAGGCTGCCACTTCTTCTTCTCCACTGAAGTAGAAGGCCCAATGGGAGCTCCTCACACCATTAGTGTGAGATGATGAAGTGCGGTGCAATTATATCACCAAGGGTGAAGAATGCTTCTCTAATGTGGACCTCCATACTTGGTGGGGATGGTGATGGTGTGACATGAACAAGTGATGGTGGGAGGTGAGTGGAGTAGTGTCATGGTGGTGACATTGCACATCTATCAAGGACCTCCTTTTCCTATTGGAACCGGTAAGAACTATATTATCCGAATGGCCAACTCTCACTCATTGATCAAGGTAGTGATCTACAAATGAAGGATGACTATATGGAAACCTCCTCCTATCCCTCTTACCTTCTTAGGTATCTATATTGGCATGTGACCCTTTCTATAAATTTGATCCCTCACACTCCTATGGATCACTTGCCTTAGGTCATGAGTAGTGGCTTAAAACATCCATGGGATCTCCCTACCCTTCTAAGTACAAACCTCATACCATCATAGGGCTTTCTCCTCCCTATCCAGTGTCTCATACTGGGTCATGGTGGTGATGCATATTTCTCTAACATCTTCTTCTATCTGCTAAGAGAGGGTGAAACCTACTACCACCAAGGAGGTAAAATGTCTCATGAAGAGAACCATCTTCAGCCTACTTAGGAGGTTATCTCAATCTCCTATGAGCTTGTAATACCTCTTCACTTTATAGTTCTTGTTATGATCCTCTTGGTGAGGGGCATGATAGGAACTAGTACCAACCTTGAGGTGGATGGAAACCTCCAACGGTAGAACTGCTTTCCCTTTGGAGGCCAAGGTTATCATTAAGGCGTGCTAATATTAGCTATAATAGTGGTAGGGGACTCATGGAAACCTTAAGGCCTTCCTCTTCAAAGAGGAAACTTAGTGTTACAGAGATTGAACTATAAGAGTGGCTTCTTGTTGGCCACCTCATCTCTAGTGATTGTGGTAAGGGCCATCATAGGTGACTTTGAGGTGCTAAAAGCCCATGCCAAACTTGATGATAGAAGAAGTGGTGAGTATGGCATAATCCAAGGCCAAATCCACAGAAGTGAATAAGAAGATGAGCTTTCCCAAAGACATGGTAGTGTTGTTGTTGTTGCTTAAAGGAAAGAAAAATTGGAGATTTTCTTTCTATTTTGAAAAGAGATTACATGTGATTTGAAAACTTCATCATTCATTGTTGATTTATTTTCATTTGAGTTTAAACCATCATCTAAAAAATTTGATCATGTTAGATGGGGTTTACATTTGGAGAGGTTTGAATTTTGAGAGAGACTTTGTATAATCTAAACATCACCAAAAGTGAGCTCAAATGAAATTTAGTGATGGTGGAAGAACATTGCTTTGTCATGTGACAAAAAGGTTTTGAAATTTCATTTGAGTTTATGTGGTTTATTTAACATGTTGCTTGTTTTGTTTTGTTTATTTCCACTAATGTGAGTCCAATAGGGGTTCTAAAACCTACTTGAGTGAGGTTCCATAACTTAAAGAATGTTGGCATGACTTGTCCAAAGATTAAATGGGCAAGGAATTAAATGGGAAGAAAGATAGTCTCAGACTTACACAAGGTATAATTATACTTGGATAAGAGTTGACTACTAAAGATGGAGAAAGGAACTAATGTAGCCAAAATGGTGTTTAATTTGGAGGAATACACTACATGGATCTTAGGAGTTACTTATTAAAATGATCAAGTGTGATATTAAGGAATGGTGTACTATGAAGGATAGAAACATCATCCTACAATGGACTCAATCACCTAACAAAGACTTCTAAGGAAAATGGGTCTACATACAACATAAATATTTCTACTTTACATGGATTAATAAAGTAGGGTTTATTTTATGATTCATTAGTTCCCTATGGAAGCAAGCCTCCATTGAATTATATCCTAAAATGGGAATTTTATAAAAATACTCTTGATTAAAGTAGTCAACTAATGTATCCAAAGATTTCAAAGGTAGATAATCAAAGAATTGGTCATAAAGCAATGGAAGAGCAAATAGGAAGAGTTCTATGATTCAAAAAGAGAATAAGTAGGAAGCACTGATATTAGAAATCCTAATGAGCACTTCAATCTAACTAATAGTAAGAGTTATTTATTATGAATTTTCACAGCTTCCATTGTGATCCACTAGGGGGGGTAGTGATCTCAACCCTTCGGACTTCAACCGGGGTGGCCGCGAATGCTTTCATGAAAAAGCATGTGGTCTAGTCATATGTAAATGCAAGGTAACTATGATGTTAGAAAGATTCTAAAATCTAAACTAATTTTAAGAGATCTTAATTGGTGTGCATTATGACCTAAACTAATGCAATAAAATTTTACATATTTTTATTTTATTTTTTTGACTCATTTTGGACTCAAGCTTGGGAAGATGCATTCTAAATGCAAAAGTAGATTATCAACTAAATCAAATAGAAGTAGTGTTCTCTAATATAAGAGACCGCCTCACATCAAGCTTATCCCATATCCAAGAGTGGAGATCTCCTATATGCAAGAGTGAGATATTATGATGCATGGTGTGATAACATACAACATTCAAAGGGTTGATAAATCTTTTTTATCTTGATTATAAACCTAAGCTTTAAAGTAAGGTTGTGAATTGATTAAGATTTTAGTTATGAATAATTAATGAGGATAGAAAAATTAATTTTATCATAGAGAGCCATCCAAATTTAGGCCACACATCAAATCATTACAATTTAAGAAACCTATGAAAATCATGTGATTTTATTGCAATGTAAACACAACAATCAAACATTTGAATTTTATAAAAGAATAAAAGGTCGGTGTGGCCAGTACCATACACCATGAAAAAAGAAAGAAATTGGATGAGCTCAACCCTTATACAACCATGATTACGTTAAAATTGACAAATGAAATAAATGTTATGGGTCTTATTCTTCTTTTCTTCTTCAGATTAGCTTACTCTAGTCTTCATAAGGCCTCCCAAGTATTTTCTCCTATCCCTTGCTCATCATAAATCCCATAGTACTAATCCTAATCCTATTACAAAATTACATTTTTATAAGGAAAGTAACTCTAACTACACCGCAAAATAGATGGTTAAAAACAAACATACAAGAAATCAATTATATTTACATTTTTGACTTAACACCCAGCACTTAAGTAAACAAAACCACCTATCCTAAATAGATTATGCTGGGACTTAATCAACACTGCAAATAAAAGCATTTTTAAAATTTATTATTATAACAACCCCTTAAGCATAATTCCTTGTAGAAAACATCATTAGGATAATAAAGGCCTACCATCCAAAATATACAAGTAATCCTTACATCACAAAATAAAATATATACACAACAATCACCACCTAACCTAATATAAGATCGATGAATTTAGTATTCTAATGTGTGCTATACCCGTGAGTGTGGCATGTCTTACTTATGCAATAATATTGAGATTTTCTAGTGTTTGAATGTTTAAGTCCCTTGTTAAGGGTAGTAGCACTTCAATTAGTTTAAGATTTTAATTGGATTTTAAATCAAAAAATTTTCATTTATCTCTTACTTATAATTTATCATTGTAAAGAGAAGAAATAAATTTGAATCCATTTAATCCCTACCTTAAGTTGATTCTAAGAGATGACTTTATGGTTTCTAAACTTTTTAATTAATCATGAATTTCAATTAAACCTATGTTTGGATTTGACTTAATGTATTTTATTTAAACATGAAAGGCATATTAAGGTTAATGAAGCCAAGTCACCATCAAATGTATAATGCCTTATCATTTTAGTTTCATTATCAATAACATTACAATTTCATTTCATTTTTTACTTCACTTTGATTTAATATATATATATATATATATATATATATATATATATATATATATATATATATATATATATATATATATACATATATATATATATATATATATATATATACACACACACACATGCATTTTATACATTTTGCACACTTAAACATGAATATGATTGAACTTTATAATAAAGGAATTTTAATTCATATCCAATCATATGCATACAAGTGTATTAGAAAGTTATGCAAGTATGTGTCATTTTAAACCAGGGAAGAGATTATCTAAGACCTCCTTGTGGCTACTTAAAGCCTCGTGTTCCTAGGATATCTAGATTATATACTTGCAAGTTCAAACACACATGTACTTTATATATTCATTTTGGCACACTTGAACATAAATATGCATGAATTTTGTAACAAAGGAAATCTTGCTTCATATTCAATCATGTGCATACAAGTGTATAGAAATATATGCAAGTATGTGCCTTTGTTAAACTAGGGAAGTGAGATTATCTAATACTTCCTTGGGAAACTTAAAGCCTCAGATACCCGGATCTCTATACTATATAACAAGTAGAAATACATGCATACATATATGAATACGTAATAAAATCATGAAAGTTGTAGGTTATTATCCTTTAACAAATGAATTTTTTTATTTAAGTTTCATTACATAAGACTTGCAAATATAAAGATTTTCTTTCTAATCATTTAATTGATAGTTAGCATCTAATTCTTACCTAAAGGAGAAAAATAATCTAAGATTTACATAGTGATAATTGTCACACCATATAGTTTATCCGCCATATCATGCAATTAGATGCAACATTTTCTTTTAACTTTAAAATTTTAATGTATGAAACATATGGTATAGAAATTTATGATAATTGAAATAAAACAATTAAACATCATCAATTGAGATACTTGGCTTCATTAGAACCTAAGGATAACCATATTAAATATACACATTAAGCCTAATCAAAATTTCTTTAAGATTTAAATTTTGTATTTTGAATTATTTAATCAAAGAGGAGAAGCAAGATCAATTTATTTAACCCACCCATGTTGGTTAGTTAATGAATTCGAAAATTAAGTAAATTTTATGAATTAAATTGATTTGGCTCATTAGCAAGTCAATTAATCACCCTCCCAAAGAGTCCCTTAAATTTAATTAGCCATTATGCAAGGACTTATGAAACATGATGATGCAATTGAAAATAAAATTAACAATGCCCTAAAGATTCTAATGCAATTAGTCCCATATTTAAACATTAAATTGAATTGAGGATTAAACTAATTACTTTCATTTCCCAAAAAATGAAAATCATAATTTCATTAAAACCCTCATGTTAACTAAGCACATAATAAGGATTAATTAAATCAATCTTGGTTGTACTAATTATGATGATGTAATTTTATTTATTTTAATTTTTCTTTCTTTTTATTTCATTTAATTATTTAATCATTTAATTAAATGCCTTTTGATGATCTTGAGGAAATAATTAAGAGGGAGGTATTAATTATTTTTCTTGATCATTGTTAATGTTATGATGATTAAATAACCTTCTCTAATTAATTTCATAATGATGAAAGTGGGTGTTCTTTATTTTGATGAGATTGAGAGAATTAAATAGTCATGGATCTTTAGATTAATATCTAAACATGTATTTTGAAGTTTTGGTGGGATAATGAAGGGTGTAGGATAATGTAATAGTAGAATGACTTAAACTAGTCCAATTTGGACTAACTTAGGTTGATTTAAAATGTAGCAATGGGAAATGAGATTTAAGTGATGTAAATGGCTAAAAAATATTATGGAAGTTAGTTTAGGATATTTATTTATGATCTGGACTATTTGATTAGGAATTATAAGGTTTAATGATTATTTTTGTGTAAGGACTAGAACTGGTCATAATCAATTAAGTAGAGGTACTATTAAGTGGAAGGAAGGTGTAGGCTTATGGAGGAGAGAAGATTGAAAAGATGATGCTAAGAAATATGAGAAATGATTAAAACAAATTACATTGGGTATTGGAGGTGAAAAAAAGAAATATATGTTAGATAACTAGCTCCCACTAAGGATTGCCAATGTTTGGCCACCAAGCTCTCAAACTGCGCAAGAATAGCTCAAATAATTTGTAATTACTAAAAGATCCCCTTTTATTCTAGCAAGGAACTATTTATAGCCATTAGAAACATTATTCAAGAAAAAAATTCAAAACATGGAGGGAAAGGTGGGTAACCACATTAATATGAAGCATTAAGTTACCTTATTATTTTATGCCATCCACCTATATCACATGCTATTATTTTATGTGGATTAAACCACCTCACTGAAATTTTTAAATTTTTTTAAATTCAAATTTCAAACCGAGTTTCTAGAATAAAATTTAAAATTACATAACTAAAAAAAAGATAAAATCATAAAAGGGCATTAGTAGGCTAATGGGCTAAGCCTTCTTCTTTCTTGAATTTTCTTGGGCTTTAGCTTGACATATTGAAATGGACCATGAGCTCTAATTTCTTGATCCACATGATGTCTACATCACATAATTTTCTTAATTTTAATAGTTATTAAATTACTTAAAAGAGGCAATTAGGGCTTAAAATTATGATTTTTCTAATTTACTTAGCAAATTAATCCAAGAAAATTATGGGATGTAGAGGTCATCTCATTTATTCAACCTAAAATTTTAGATTAATTATCCAAGTAATTAAGCTTAATTAAAGTAATTAATATAAATTTTAAGCTCTAATTAATCATTGTTCATTTAACTAAACCTAGAAATGCTACTTTTCCTAGATTATCTTCTTTCTAAGCTTTCCAAAATAAGTTTATTTATATTTTTTGATTTTTCTATAATCAATTATAAATTTTGAAGTTCTAGCTTATTAATCACATTTTTAGCTCAAATTAAATTTACACAGCACCATGCGGATCGACGGCAGCTTTCCATGTAGCAACACCGATTGGTTATTTAAACCATCTCGACTACTAACTTAGAGTAGTGGATGCGGTTTCATCTCGGTCATTCAATCTCGATCAAATGATGAAATTAATCTTGTGATTCTAAATGAAAAAATAAAAAATCTAACATGATTAATAATGGCCATTCATTCTAATCATGCTAGAATGGTGATAATTTGTTGTCCCATGACACTAGAAAACGGCAGACATTGTCTACTTTTCATCGATCGATTCAAGCTCATCAAAACTTGTTTAATGGTGGAAATGATTCCAAAATGATTAAGGGTGAAATCTAAGAAGATCTTATGGTAGGATTCATATGAAATCTTGATTTCTTTCACAAAAGACAAACAATCCTAGATATTTCTAGGGTTTGCCGATTTTAAAATGTTAAAGCTCAATATTGGTGGTATGTCAATTAAGATAGCTTCATCTTAAAGAGATGAAACTCTTTTAAGAAGACCATGTGCTACCTCACCCTCTGCTTGTTCTCTAAATCAAACACTATCATGAAGCTCATCGAGTTGCTCACTGGGTGATATATGGTGCTCGAATGGACCGAAATCAATTCATTTTAGCTCATCAAGGCTAGAGGAAGGTGTGAAAAGAATTAATTTAGATTTTGTGGCTTTGGATGGAGAGGAGACTCGTGTTAGATGGGGATTGGTCTCACCGTCGATCGGGACGAAAGGTTCTAAGAGAGTTGGGGTCATCGGTGATGTGTGTGTGTGTGTGTGTGTGTGTGTGTGTGTGTGTGTGTGTGTATGTGTGTGTGTGTGTGTGTGTAATTTATCTTGGGGGAGATGTATACCCTCCTCCCCATGTGAATCAACCAAAATAGTTGGCTGATTATGGCACCTACGGCCAAAGGTGGTTGGAAATGGCATGGGGTGAGGTGGACATCTCATGGTGGCTTAGCAAGTCTAGTGGCTCCCCATGAAGTGGACATCTCATGAGGAGTCAACCAAGGTTTGACCCAAGTGAAGGAGACCTTTCCTTTCCCAAAGCCCAAACCAACGCTTTGGGATGGATCTAGTTAGCTTGGGAGAGCTCAAGGCATGCTAAGGTAACCATGCAAAGGGAGGGGTTGGACCTTCCTATTTTTGGTTTTTTTTGTTTGGACCCTTATTTCACTTAATTTGGGCTGAAGGGCCCACCTTAGGTCAAATTGACTTGGATAGGTGAATGGGGTCGGATGATAAGTCATCAAGTTTGGTTGGGATTTGACTTATTTTAGTTGGGTTTGGATCAATTTGACCCATAATTAATTTCATTCAATTGGACTAAGTTAACCAATTGGTCAAAGTGGATTGAAATTTGGAAAATGTTCAAACAATTATTAGGAATGAGTTTGTATGGTTTGATTTAATTTAAAGTGGATTTCATTTGGTTCATTTGGGTTCATTTAGGCCAAATTGTTTAAGTTGACCAATTTGGTCAAATTGGTTTGAATAGAGGTTGGTTCATGTTTGAATGATCATTTGAGATTGATTATAAGGGTTGATCTAAATTGATTTGAATTAATATGAGATTTGGTTCAATTTGACATTTTAGGTCAAATTGGATTCATTTGATCAAATTGCCTTCATTTGGTGGATGGATTATGTTCAATATTCAATTCATGATGGATTGAAGTCATTGGTTGCAATCAATTTGAGTTGGAATGAAGTTGGTTCAATTTGACCCTTTAGGTCAAATTGGGTCAAATTCTTGGTCATGCCCAATTGATGCAATTGAATGATGGATGGTGATCAAATCATTTTAGAAGATATTGGGTGAGTTGGTTTAGTTTAATTTTGGGTTTGATTAGAGTTTGACTAAATTGGGTCATTGAGGTCAACTTGGATTAGATGGGTTGTTGATTGGGTGCAATTAAGGCTAAATGAAGATTGAAACATATTCAATGATGGTTTTAGAGTTGATTGGAGGCTTTGATTACAATTGACTTGAGTTATATTTAATTTTGTCCCATTTGAACCCTTTTAGGTCAAATGGTTCCACTTGGATCAATGGAGTTGATTGGCTTGATTGAGTGATGGGGATATGATGTTTGGTAGGATGCTTGGAATAATCAAGGAATTTGGATGGGTTGGATTAGCTTGATTCAAATTGAATTGGGTTTTGATCTTAAGGAATTCATATGGTCCAACTTAGGTTAAGGCCAAAATTGACTTGGCTTGATTCAATTGGATTACACTCAATGTTTAATTATGTTGAATTGGAGTTAAATGAGTTTGGATAGTTTGAGTTTTAATCAAGTTGGTTTGATTTTGATGAATCCAAATATGTTAGGTTAGGTTGAGTCAACTTAGCTGCAGCCAAGTTGAGCTTATGATGGATCAAATTGAGCCTAACTTGATTTGGAATTTGGCTTGGAGCATAAATTGTATTCATTGATTTGGATTTGGTTAATTGATGGATCATGGACTTTGGCTAAGTTTTAGGTAGGTGAGGCTTCACTTCTCCTAAGGTAAGCTCTAGTCCCATGGTTGTATCATGTGAGTCTATAGGCTTGGATTTGGTGTTCCTTTAATATCTCAAGTGTCGTAAGACTAGGGAAATCTTGGTGTCTAGAAGAGTCCTAAATCTAGGTTAAAGGAATTAAACCTCACTCCAAAAGTGAGATCGTCATCCATGGATAGGGATATTTTTGCATACAAGCTTTATTGATTTTGAAGTAAAGAATGAATAATAGAAACCCATCCTTAAGATAAAGCCTTATTCTAGTCTTAAGATTTGACACATGGAAATTTTTTTACTTAGCTATAGCACCCAAGGGAGGGGTGAATTGGGTTTTAAAAAATTAATTTCAAAATTAATTTTATCTTTTGTAGAGGATTTAAATATTTAATAATAATGCTTTAGTGAAATGAAGCAATAGAAAAGCAATAAAAAATAAAGTGTTGAAAAGTAAAGAAAAAATAACACGAGATTTTATGTGGTTCAACCAAACCCCAAAAATTGGCCTACATCCATTGAGGTTAGAATTCACTAAACTAAGGTTGATATTACAACAAATCTCCCACACTCTCCTTCACGCAAGTACAACCCAACGATACTTTTCTTAATGGGCAAACACAATCCAACACGGACTTTCCTTAACGGGTAAGCATAACCCAATAAGAAATCAAAGCAAAGGGAAAGAAACAAGTCTAACTCTCAATTTTAAAATGTTTTGTACTCACAATCTATACTATTATTAAAGCAATTGAATATTAATGAGAAAAGAGCTCACTTTAATTTTAAAATGAAATTAAAATAGATTTTCAATTAAATATTTAATGTACTTAAGTAACTTAATGTTGCTTGAATGATCTTTAAAAGGTTTGAAATGATTTTTAGAATGACTTTGAAATGCAAACTAAAAAACAATCACCAAAGACTTTACTTTGAATTCTTTATTACACAAGCTAACTTTCATTCAAATGATAATGTATTTGCAATTTGAATAACTAAACAATAACTTTAATAGAGATTTGAATTGTATCACATGAAAGCTATCACATAACATATGAATAGACCAATTGAATATAAGTAATCAATAAGCACAAAATAATTTATGCAAGATGTGATGTAGTCAAATGAAAAGAGAGGTAATAAGATTTTAAGTACAATCAAATTTAGAAACCTATATGAAACTTTAAGCCAAAGGGATAAACAATGGATATTCAAAAGATTAAGTACTTAGGAAATTAATAACCATTAAAACACTTCAACCAAACAAGAAACAAAAGGAATATTCAATGATTAAGCACAAAATAAATTATTTTCTCTTATTTGATTTTTGGCCAAACAAGAAATCAAAAGATTATCAAGAAGGAAAAGTTCACACAAATTGATCTTCTTATCTTTTATTGTCCAAACAAAATCTAATGATTATATCATAAATAAACACAAGAAAATTTACATAACCTTGTAAGCTTCAAAGCCAAGAAGAAATAAAAGAAGTTTAAGAACTTAGAACTTAGAAAATAAACACCAAAGAGATGATGTTTTCAACCATGGGTAGAATCACAACAAACCTTTACTTTTCCCAATCAATCTTCCAACCAAATAAATGTCCAAGGAAAGGGAATAATGATGAGGAATGCTTGTGCTCTTGTATCACTAAAATCTCCAAGAAATGATCATGCAAAGACCGCCAAGGTGAGCAAGAGAGCAAGAGAGCAAGAAAGAGTTATTAACTTTTGGAACCTTTTAAGTTGAAAGGCTCTTAAATGGATTATGGAAAAGGATAGGGTCGGCCAAAACCTGATCCAATGAGAGGGAAATTGATTTGGCATCAACTTAAATTTCAAAATCAAAGGAGAGGGATGGCCAAAGAGATCTTCCATAGGCTTTTACAAATTTGTTTAAGATGGAATGTATGCTATGTGACTCATGTCCAAGGAAGGAACAAATAACATAGAAATTTTGGCCAAGGGAGTTTAGAGATGAAGGAGGGAGTCTGAATAAAATAAATCCATTACAATCCACTTCAAAGAAGAGGTTTCCTAAAATAGGAAATTCTTAAAATAATGCATGGATTAATTTTAAATCAAAGTTGATTGTATTCTATACTTATTGAATGTTTAAATAACATATAAATTTATTAAATTTAAAGCACAGTCGGCCTCCCTAAACTTTCCTAAAATAGGTCAAATTAGAAAAGGAAAGGAATTATTTTGACAAAGAGGGCTAGTTTGAATTTAAATTTAAAAAAACTTGTAATAAATCAATTAGTCTCTAAATAATCATATTTAATCATGCTTGTGACGTTCAACATATTTCATAAAAAAAATTGATTTGATTTAGCAAGTACATGTCATGCATAAGGGAGTTTGAATTAAAGAATAATTCAAAATTATTCATAAATTCAAATAAATGAATTTTAAATATATAAAAATAAGGGAAAATGATATGGAAATATTTTGAATGAAATTAACACAATTTATTGCACAAAATTCATTAAAAAACTTTGGCCAAAATAATGCTAAGATGAAAATGGTAATAAGAGAGAGAAGAAAGAATAATGGAGAGAGAATAGGAGGAAAAAGGACAATTTTGGAATAATTCAATTTTCATGCACTATTATGAATAAAAATTATGAATGACATGGAAATGATTTAATGAATTTTAAACATAACTTATTTTGCTTTAACACACATTTAATGGAACTAATGCATTTGGTTCATACTATCCAAAATGGATAAGTTAATGAATAATTGTAATATTAAGATATAGAAAAATATAAATAATTATAGAATGATTAATCTAAAAATAATGAATCATTTATTTTAATTTAATGAGCTTTTCATTTGCCTCAATATAGTAATTCCTAAGAAAATTCCTACCCAGTCCATGTCCAAAGAGCTTTAGCAATTTGATATAATCAAGAACCAAGATATGAAGAATTTTTTCACACTTGAATTTAACTAGAATAGTAGAATTTGAACATGTGTTTATTATCATCAAAATCATTCTCATATGAGATGGGACTCATGGAGTAAACAATCTCCCTTTTTATGATGACAAATATATGTTGGTGTTAAATAGTGATGAAGGTGCAAAGTTACCTTTCATCAACCTTTTGAAATATAATTTGCAATTAAAAAATTTATAGCAAGTAAATAAAAAAATTTAAGAATTTAAATATTTTAAGCATAAGGAAGCATGAATATAACATGAGTATATATATGAGAAGGCTCCCAAAACTATGCATCATAAAGAGAAAAACCAACATACATTTTCTCCATTTTAACAACATCAAAAGGTTTAACCATGAACAATGATAAAATTACATGCTTGGATAGAACATGCCTAACATGCATCTTAGGGTACAAAAATGTTCTTCGTGTAATGGTTTAGTAAAATGTATGCAATTTGTAAATTTGTGCTAATAAAATCAATATTCACATCTCCTTTACTCACATGATCTTGGATAAAGTGATGTATAACTTCTATGTGTTTAGTTCTAGAGTGTTGGATAGGATTTGTTACCAAACAAATTTCACTAGTATTATCACACTTAATAGGAATGTGATCTATCATAATTCTAAAATCTTTTAATTATGGCTTCAACCATAGAACATGTGCAACATAACTTCCAATAGCTATATACTCAACTTCAATTGAAAGATCAAGAGTTCTATTTTCTAAATGACCAAGATACTAAAGATGATCCTAAAATTGACATGTTCGATGTGATTTTCCTATCTACTTACATCCCGCAAAGTTAGCATCGAATAAGCAATCAAGTCACACAAAAGTGAATTTTAGGATACCATAAACCTAATCTAAAAGTGTCAATTAAATAGTGAAAGATATGCTTAACAATAGTTAAATGAGATTCATTTGGAGCAGAAAATGAGCACATAAATATATAGTAAACATAATAAAAGAGAACCAATCATAATTCTATAAAGTTTTGATCAATTGGTTTCCACTCATCTAAATCAAGTTTAGTAGAGGGGATTATGGGAGTCTTACTAGATTTAAATTTTTTGATATCAAATCTCTATAAAGTCATTGGTATTCATGGTTTGACAAATAAAAGTGCCTGCCTTTTCTTGTTCTTTTACTTGAATTCCTAAGAAAAATATTGAGTTCACTCATCATGCTCATCTCAAATTATTTGGACATCAATGATGAAAATTCAACACATAAAGATTCATTTATACTACCAAATAAAATGTCATCCACATCCAAAAAATCTAAACAATAATCAAATCATCACCTAAATTCTTAAGAAATAGTGGTATACACTCTACCCTTCTTAAAACCATGATTTATAAGAAAGCTACTCAATCTATCATACCAAGCTCTAGGAGCTTGTTTCAATCCATACAATGCTTTCTTCAATTTAAAAACTTGATCGTGAAATTCTACATTTTCAAAATAAGGAGGTTGTTCTACAAAGATATCTTGATCTATAGATCCATTTAAAATGCACTTTTACATCCATTTGAAATAATTTAAAGTCTTTGTAATAGTATAAGCAAGGAGCAATCTAATAACTTCTAACCTAGCTACACGGGCAAAGGATTCTTCAAAATTTATCCCTTCAATTTGAGTATATCCCAATCAATCTTATTTCTAACAATGTGTCCCGAAGTCATCTAACTTATTCCTAAAACCCATTTGGTTCCTCTAACATTTTGATCTTGAGGTCTAAGAACTAATTCTCACACATCATTTCTAACAAACTAACTTAATTCTTCTTCCTTGGCTACAATCCAATAGCCACCCCTCCAAAGCTTCATTTTTTTTTAGTTCAATCTCGATAAGAACACAAAATGATTTATCATTTCCTTAGATTGTCTTGTAGTTCTAACTCCTTAAGAGGGGTCTCCAATAATCAAGTCTTTTAGATGGTCCCCAATAACATATGCATAAACCAATTGAATTTAAGTAATCAATAAGCAAAAAAAATAATTTATGCAAGATGTGATGTGGTCACCAAATGAGAGGTAATAAGATTTTAAGCACAATCAAATTTAAGCAACCTATATGAAATTTTAAGCCAAAGGGATAAATAACAAATAAAAAAGATTAAGCACTTAGGAAATTAAACCTTTAAAAAGACTTCAGCCAAAATAAATAAAAGGAATATTTAATGATTAAGCACAAAATAAATTTATTTCCTCATGTTAGCTTTAGGCCAAACAAGAAATAAAAGATTATCAAGAAGGTAAAGCCCACACAAATTCTTCTTATCTTTGTTCTTGGCCAAACAAAATATAAAGCTTATGTCATGAATAAACACAAGAAAATTTACATAACCTTGTAAACTTCAAAGATAAGAAGAATTAAAAGAAATTTAAGAACTTAACACCTTAGAAAATAAACACCAAAGAGATGATGTTTTAGGCCAATGGTGGAATCACACCAAACCATCACTTTTCCCAATCAATCTTCAAGCCAAATAAATTTCCAAGGGAAAGGGATGAATGATGAGGAATTCTTGCACTTTTATAGCCAAAATCTCCAAGAAATGATCTTCCAAGGATCGGCCAATGGTGAGCAAGAGAGCAAGAGAGAAAGAAAGAGTTTTAACTTTTCATAACCTTTTTTAAGTTGAATCAAGGGTCTTAAATAGATTAGTGAGGAGTCTAGGGTGGGCCAAAACTGATCTAATGAGAGGAAAATTGATCATCAATTTGAATTTCAAAATCAAAGGAGAGGGATTGGCTAAAGAGATCTTCCATAAGCTCCTTTACAAATTTGTTTCAACCCAATATGGAATGTATGCTATGTTATTCATGGACAAGGAAGGAGTAAATCCCATAGAAATTTTGTCCAAGGGAGTTTAGATATGAAGGAGGAAGTTTTGAATTAAATAAATCCTTTAAAATCCAATTCAAAAATTGTCCAAAGAGGTTTCCTAAAATAGAAATTCTTAAAATAATGCATGGATTAATTTTAAATAAACCTGATTATATTATGTACTTATTCAATGTTTAAATAATATGTAAATTTAATAAATTTAACACATAGTGGCTCGCCTCCCTTAAACTTTCCTAAAATAGGTCAAATTGGAAAAAAGAAAGAATTATTTTGAAAAATAGAGCTAGTTTGAATTTAAATTTATAATGACTTATAATAAATCAATTAGGCTCTAAATAATCATAATTAACCATGCTTAGGATGTTCAACATATTCCATAAAAAATTTGATTTGATTTAGCAAGTACATTTCATGCATAAGGGAGTTTGAATTAAAGAATAATTATAAAATAATTCAAATTCGTTTCAAATAAATCAATTTTAAAATATAAAAATGAGGGAAAATGATATGTAAATGTTTTAATGAAATTAACACAATTTATTACGCAAACTGCACAAAAATTCGTCCAAAATATTTCTAAGATAAAAATGATAATAAGAGAGAAAAGAATAATATAAGAGAAAATAGGAGGAAAAAGGATAATTTTGAATAATTCAATTTTCATGCACTAGAAATTATCAAAAAATTATGAATGGCATGGAAATTATTAAATGAAGTTTAAACATAATTTATTTTTCTTTAACACACATTTAATTGAACTTATATCATGCATTTAATTCATACTATCCAAAATGGATAACTTAATGAATAATTGTAATATTAAGACATAGAAAAATATAAATAATTTTATAATGATGAATATAGAAATGAATGAATCATTTATTTTAATTTAGTGAGTTTTTCATTTTTCTTAATATAGTAATTCCTAGAAAAATTCCCACCAGTTCATGTGCTTTAGCAATAATAAATGAATCATGAAAGAAATTTTTCTTGCACACTTGAATTTAACTTGATTTGTAGCATTTTAACATGTATTTTTATCATCAAAATCAATCTCATATGAGATGAGGCTCATGGAGTCAACAAATTTGATCTTTTTCTTTCTTTTCTTTTCTTTTTATTATATATATTTGTTTGTTATGATGATGTTAGCTAGCCATGAAGAAGATTTCCTTCTCATGTATGGCCATCATTGACTAACTTTAAGTTTAACGACATCTTGCTTTTCTTTTAAAGTTTACATATGTCAAGGGACTTAGTTTGGAAATAATATCAAGCTTAACCTCTTGAGCTTTTAAACTATTATATCTAGAGATAAAGGAAATATTTCATTTCAATTGTGAGATGAAATAGTTCTTAGGATCTAAGAATAACTGATTAAATCATTAATAAGGACTCATAAGAGTTAGATTATCGAGTGTAGATCCATTTATATTTATAAACTTACCCTCTTCTATTTTCTTTAACTCTTCAATTATGGATTTAAATTAATTTTCAAATTCTATGGGTGCATCCTAAACTTGAAGGTTATTTAGGTCTTCAATCTCAATAATACTCATTTGAGTGCATTTTAAGAGAAGTCGTGACCCTAGCTATAATTAATTCCCATCTTGCAACTCTACAATATTTTTTTTCAATTTTTTTTTTTTTCTTCTTTTTTTTTTTTTGAATTGAAATCTTACTTTATTGAATTTTAATAGATAAAGGGATGCAAAAAAAAAAATCAATTATCTTTTATATTTCTTTATCTTTGAGGTTTTCACCTTTATTTAATTTAAAGATGAAGTTGTAAATTTATTTATTTTATTAAATATTTTTTTTAAGTTAGGCTACTTTTGACTTGTAATCCTACCACCTTGTTTGATAGTAAGGAGTTAGATTTAAAGTGCTTACATACTCAAAATATCGACTTCACCCTTTAGTTCTTGGATATAGTTCTTCCATCCTTTTATTTTTCTTCTATCTTTTTTTCTTTCTCTTTTGTCAACATTTCAAATTTTTTGTAAGATGTTACATTTGATATTTTTTTAGATACAATATTTTCTAAGACATCGGATGCTCAATTTTTTTGTCTTTATATAAGATTTGGTACAACATTTTACATAATTCTATTCTTGCTTTGACTAATCACATTACATAGTAAGGAATTCTGATTCTTTGAGTAAATACAAGATTTGGTAAGGCACTAAGCAAATTTCAAACTTTTTTTCTCTTTTTTTCTTCATTTTTTATTTGTAGTGCCTTAATTTTACATTTTAAACTAATAGAAAAATGGATATTCTGGAAATCTAATTTCATGAATCTGAATAAATGTGAATATTCTTTCATAATGATAATTATTTTCTTCTTTTTTTATTTGAGTTAGATAAGACCATCTAAGACCATTAAAGATGTTCCTGAATTCATAAGATTTCACTTCAATGTTTGAATTATCAATCTTAATCAACATTGTGATTGAGATATTATTTTTTAAGATGAGTTTCCAAGATTAAATTTCTTTGTGTTTAAAACTCCTTTTCTTTTCTTATTTGAATCCACATGGCACTATCTCATTAGAATTGGATTATAATTAGGCCTATGTATATTCATTTTAATGTATGTTTATAATTGATGTTGAATGCACAATCAAAACATTCGGAATTTCTTAGAATTTTCCACATTGACTATTATATGATATTATATTCAACAATTCATACTAGTATATTTTCATCATAGAAGATAACCCTAGAACTTCTTATAGTGTAATGTTACATCAAAAGTTGTTAATTAAGGCAAATTATTAAATTGAGTAATGCCTTAATGATTCATTTCATCTTAATTTCATTTTAGAGCATTATGATGCTCGATTTTCTAAGCAACTTCTAAGATGGGCAAGAATACCATAATCAAATTTTGAAATGAATAGATTTTTTTTTCTTTGAGATGACTTAATTACCATTTCATTTCAGTTATTTGAGGTAAGTCTCTATTTTAAATTTAATTATCTTTAATACAAAGGGAGGGAGGGTATGACCAACTCTCTCCTCAATGGATTTGTGTGTTCTTTTATTGACTTATCGAGTGAATTCTATTTTTCACCCCAAGGATAGAAGTGTCACTAAGACCCAATCTATATATCTAGAGGTCATGAGATTTTAGAATTATTATAGAAGGATCAAGACTTTATTAATTTTGACTTTAGAATTTGTCCATAAAATTGATTAAAGTTATTTATAAAATATTAATTGTCCAATGGGAGATGATTCCCATTAAGAAAATTGATTTAAATTTACAAGATTTAATGTCATTCATTTCAACTTTTCAAGAAAATTGAAATTCTCTTTACTACCCTTTCTTTGTCTCATTAATTAGGAGAAAACCAAATTTTAGTTATATTATTTTATTCATTTCAACCACAAATGTATGTTTATCTTTGCCTTTTGAATCCATCCTAAACTCCTAATGATTGGGGTTTTGGATGGTCTAAAAGGGTTATCTCCAAGTCACTCCTTAGAACTGGCTAATCACAAAATAACTAGTTTCCAAGTTTCTAATGGATGATGAGAGATAATTTAGTTAAGACTAAAGTTGAATTGCATTTATGTATAAGTTAGTTGTCTAAGTAGAATGCTCATATTTTATTTCCTTGGTCCACCTCTACCCAAGGTCAACAAGGCAATCTTTTGGGGTACTTATCTCTCTTTTATAATGTTCTTTTGAGTTAATTTTTTTTAGAATGCAAATCAAGCTTCAATCATGGTGGGGAATAGGTAAAATTATACTCACTTCCTTTAATTTCATGAGTTTTCCTCAAAAATGGAAAGAACTCATTCGTTTCAATATACATTCTATGGTACTTGTTATCTATAAATGTATTAAAATAAAGGGTATTATTTTAGGGACCTTATCCTAACATTCTTTAACTTTTGTACAAAGCCAAGATAAAATTAGGGATAAAAGGATGTTATAATTTTCTTTCCAAAATTTATAAATTTTTCTTAAATAATTTTATCATTTTTAAGATGATATTTATTTTCACTAAAATAAGACATCAAATCCATTTTGACTATAATTAAGTTTAATTGAAATGAATTTGCTTTAATTTTTTTGAATTTTTTTAAAAATTTTAAGGGGTTGTTCTAGGACCGACATTCAACTATGATAAAGCGAAGAGTTTTAGAACCTAAGCTAAGAATGTTGATGAGCTCTACCAAGAATGCAATAGAAAGGCATCCAACGGAAAGAAATGAAGTCCTAACCCATGAGTGGTACAAGTACACTACAAATATATAGAAATAAGAGACTAATTATAAAATGAAGAGAAGAACTATTCCCCAATAGAATCACCAAAAAATATCTCTTTGGGGAAAATTTGTGGTACCGCATCAATTTTAGAAATTTCTTATTTAAGTAATCAATTTTGTCATTCGAGAATAAACATATTATCTCAAAAGATAAACATGTGATCATATATAATATTTAATCACTTAAATAATGACTCTAAGGATAATGGGTCATTTTAATATTCCATATATTCTTCCCTTGAACTACATGGAAAGTAGGCCAAAGTTTATTTTGTACGGGAACATAGTTCTCTATAAGGGAAAGCTCTTATAGTTAATTATATCTTAAGAATAAGGATCTCTTCCTAAGAATACTCGATTAAAGAAATAGGCTCTTATTTTTATGGATTTCAAAGTTGATTCCAAAGGGTGGTTAAATTGAATTTCAAATAAGAACACTTCAATGGGGAAGAGTTCTTTTGAGGCTAAATGAGATAAAGTAGAAAATGCCTATAGATACTAGAATATCTAGTAGGCATTTCAAACTATTCTAACATTGGGCTTTATATTTTTAGGTAAAATTTGTTAAGATTTGAATTGATATTTTATTAGAAATATACGACTTAGATTCTAGAAGACAAAATTATAGAAATTCCTATGGTTGAAGACTTATTCTTCAAGGAAGCTTCTAAACATAAGTCAATAAATACTTCAACACAAGTTAGTGGCTACCTAGTTTTAACTTTTGGGAATTATTGTCTCTTTCTCACACTTGAGGAAAGGAACTGTCATTGACTCTTCTAGACTTATAACTGTCGAATGGTCGACTAACACCACCTAAGTGAATTTTAAATCCATGTTGTTGGTCTTATGTATCAAATATGGTTTAGTTGTTTCATTTTAAGAAAGAATCTAAGAACCTAAACTATCTCCCTAATCCTTATCATGTTGGTATGATATACACCTTACTAATGCAACAATTTTTAGCTTTTAAAAGTTTTGACTCATAATTCATGTAAGGCCTTTGGGGTATGCAACTTATGCCTACAATGAGATGTAGTTAGAAATGGTCGGGCCAAATTAGAATAAGAAGGCATACTTCCCAAAGAAGGTGGTCATCTACAAAGGTCAAGTGTCCCTTATGTGCAATGGGTGAAGCACCAGTTCAAATAGTTAGAACAATGTGCTAGCATTGTTCTCAAAAGCCGTTGCTTTTAAGTTGTTCTTAAAACTTTCATTTATGTATGAAGTTATGATTTTTTTTGTTTAAGTTATTTAAATTTAAATTGAGTAAAAAATTTAATTTTCTTATGATCCTAACATCCAAGATTTCATCACAAAACACAAGAAAGAAAAAACTTAGAGAAGGTTGATTCTATTGTACCCAAAATAAATCATACCAAATTTAATTTAAAAGGATAGCAGATGGGTACCACTATACCACCCAAAAGAAAGAGAAAAATGAAATAAGCTCAGACTTATACAATACCTAGAACTAAAATTATAGATCTATGGGTCTTTCTCCGATCGCCTCCTTCTCTAGAGACATCCATGGGCTTTACAGGGGACCATTAGCTAGTAAGGTCAATTCTTACTATTCCTAGAACCCATAGATCGTAACCTAATTCTAAGCTCAAATTACATTTAAAATTCTAAAAAAAAATATTCCTAAGGCTATTAGTTGCTTGCCAAGCTCACTTGCCTATTGGACTATGCTTAAGGACTTAAGCATACCTCCAAAAAATAATATTTATTTATTTATTTTTATTATAGCACTCCTTTTACAACAGCCCCTTGCAAAAGATAGTGTTAGCCTAAAATAATGTTCTAACATTCGACTAACGAGCAAATAATCCTAGTCATCCGGTCTAAAATAATACACCACAAAATAAGAAAAATATTTCACATCACAGTATCATAGAACATCGACTAACCTAAGTCTAGGTGACTTAATAACTTAGTTTGTGAAGGTGGAGTTTATGTGGTAAGACTTTCTTGGGCATTTTAGATTTGATTTTTCATGTTTGGTTGGTTTCAATTTAAATGATTTAATTGATATATGATTTCATTTCTTTTTTTTTTTTTTATGTTGAAGTGAGATTTAAGTTTTCAAGAATAAAGAATAAAATAAGTTCCACTTTGGGTGGAACCCATTCTATTCAACATCCTAATTTCTAATAGAAATAGATTTTCACCCTAAGGTGAAGATTCATTCTGGGGCTTAAACTTAAGATTGTAAATGTCTTAATTAACCTCTTTTAAATTCTTTTAAGTTGGATTTGGTTTAACTAAAGTTTTGATTTTGTTTTGAAATTTAATTAAGATTTATTCTTCCTTTCATTTCTTTTAATTTGATTAAATTTTCTTGATTTTATTTATTTTTAAATGAGTTGATTAATTCAATATGTTAGTTTTCTTTTTATTTTGATTAAATGTTCATTAATTTTATTTGTTTAAATTATTTAATTTATTTTATTTTAATTGGATTAATTTCATTCATTAATTTAATGTTTACTTCCTTCAAAAGTTTTGATTCATTCTTAGTTTTGATATAATTTTTTCTAAGTTTGATTAATTAATTAGATTAATTAATTCAATTGTTTATTAAATGAGGCATTTTATGTTTTATTCAATTTTAAATAATTTTAAATGAAGAATTTAGGCTCATTATGATTTATTATGATCATTTAAATTATTTTCATAATTTTTGATCATTTCTATAATTAATTGTTCATTTATTTTGTCAAAATTAGGGTTTAAAGTTAAAATTTTATATCCTTAGATTTGTTTTAAATAATCCATGAAATATTTCTCTAAGGTGTGTTTTAAGACTAATTTCATTTTCATAAAGTTTCAAATTAATTGAATGAGTGGTTTGAGTTTAATTTAAGTTTAATTATTTTTATTTTAACTCAAATTAACTCCAAATTACCAAAAATTTAATTGAATATTTTTGGTTTAATGGATTCCTCTCACTAAGATGAATCCATAGAACCATTGTTTGCATTTTTTTTGGTTGACTATTTTATTTTTTATGATTTTGAAATTTTTATTATTTATAATATTTATTTAAGCCAACAAATCGAATTTTCCATTTTAAATGGTCAATCGGCGCCAAGCATGGTACGCTTTTACACGTGATGGAGCATGGTTCGTCAGTTGGATCCATGATACTTTACATGTGGTGGCTCGTGATTGGGCCGGATCCACACGGATCTAGCTCAAATGGCGAGGGGACCGGATTCATCACGCTTGTCCAACTTTATGGATGGTCGGATTTCACCTATATTTCTTTAAGGAGTTTAAATCGATCATGCAACTAGATCGCCATCTGTTCTAATAGAAGGAACGGAAGATTTTCCCTACCCCTCTGCCAAGAACTGAAAGTTGTTAGCTCTTTGGCCATGATCATTGGAAATCAAGAAGTGAAAGAATGTCATTTTGATTGCAATTTGATTAAGGATCAATTTGCAAGTGATCCTTATGATTTGATCTCAATGGAGATCAACTTCACAAAGACCAAACAAAATGCAAGCGGTAGTCAATTTTGAAGCATACCTTGCTAGCATCGATCATCTAATAAGGATGATTTGTATGCCTTCATGAGGATATGGTGAACTTTATGAGAAGTTTCATGTCTTGCCTCCAAGTGGATCACGTGGAGACCAAAGTTCATCACCTTTCCATCAAGTTTGATGGTTTTGTAGCTTTTCAATGATAATGGACCACAGAAAGGATTCATTCGAGCTAGCTTCTATCCCTATAATGTGTTGAGAATGTCAATTGAGCTTGAGGAGTTTGAATTTCCATATTTCCATACTTTGCCAAGAGCTTTGGTCTTCTTTGCCTACCATTGAAAATCCCCCTACCGGGTGAGAGGTTTATGAAAATGGTTTGAGGAGTCTATCTACATCTAGGGAGTGTGTGTGGGAGGATTAGATTTATGCAAGGAGAATTTCTTTGCCCTTTTTCCACATAATGTCCAAGAGCCATATCTATGAGGGTTTAGGTGACCGAATCCACCTGGCGGTGAGGACCCCCAAGGGGTTGACTTGGTTTCTCTTTCTCTTGTGGGTGTGTTTGGATGCATTTCTTGAGGGAAGGAAGCCTCCCTCGCTTTTCTTTCTTTCCTTGGCGTGAACTTAGCCATGAGGTTCTCCATAGATGTTTTTATTCTATGGAGGAAGAAAAGTTCCTCTTCTATTATGATGGCCACATTGGAGGTTAGCCAAGTAGTGGTTAGTTGATTGAGAACATTCAAAATCATTGAGGATGAGAGTGAGGGATAATGGAAGGAGTGCTTTTGATTGGGGAGAGTTTGTCTTAATGTTCCACCTCACTCTTCCCATAGCATATTCCTCTCTTCCATGGCATCTTACATGGATTCTCCACCTCATATGTTTCTTTTGGTTTAATGGTTGGCTTCCCAAACAAAGCCCAAGGTAAGCCATGTGTAAGACTCATGCTTATTTTGAGTTGAATTTGGATTTAAATTCTTTAGATTAATCCATTAGATTTTAATTTGCTTTTGATTAATTTTGGTTAATTCATTTGATAATTAGATTGATATTTAAGTTATAATTGTGCTTAATTTCTTAGAAAGTTTAGAAGCTAATTGATCCATAGAATTATATTTAAATTAATCTTAAGCTAATTAGATCCATTTGATTAAGGTTCAATCAAATTGAATCTTTAAGCTCAATTGGTCATTTTAGGATTTAAATTATACTTTAACTATGCTTGATTGATGGTTTATGATTTTTTAGATTAATTGATTTCCTTGGATTTTAAATTGATTTTGATTTTATTTCAACTTAACCCATTTAGAATTAAATGGGTTGTTGAGTTTAATTGAGTCAAATGACCAATTTGACTCAATTAAATTATGTCTCAATTCCAATCATGTTTAATCATATGTGTGAGATGATTTGAGTGATTAATTTCATTTCATTTTGATTTCAATTTTAATTTATTTGACTCAAACCGGGTTCAATGGTTTGAGTTTGATTCATTTGCATCAAATATCAAATTGGTCAAATTAGACCCAATGATTCATTGGATTGTGTTTAATAATGATTTCTAAATAATTTTGAACAATCAATTTGAATTGATCTCAATTTAATTTGAATTTGGATTCAATAAGGTTCTTTTAGGCCCATTTTGATCAAATGGTCTAATTAGCCTAATTAAGACCTTATTGGATTTATATTCATTTGATTCATATTTAAACATGTTTATTTTATCATTTGGAGCCTTTAAAATAATTTCATTTGGTCAATTTTTGTGGGTTGACCTTTGACTTAGTGGGACCCACATAAGTCAACTCCATGTGAAAGGGTTGACCATCTTTGACTTTCATTTAGCTTTAATTTTTTTTATTTGATTTTATTTAAAGTTATTTTGATTTATTTTTATTTCTTTTGAATTTAATTAATTTTGAGCTTAAATAGGGTAATTAGGTTAACCACTTTAATCAATTTGCCTTAAACTCCAATGGATTCAAATTCCAAGTGGAATGTGTTTGATTTCATTATTTTTTTATGTTTTGAGTTTTGGGTTAAGTCCACCTAATTCCATTAGGTTAGATCAAACCAAGAAGGTTGCACCAGGTCACTGTGTGTAGTGTCTCAAGTGCCTAATTAAGAGGCTCTTAATCTATGATTAGGTGTTCTAATTACTAATTTTAGAAATGATGTTAACCTCTACCAAAAATGAGGTCAACACTTACCTTATGCTACATTTGGTTTCATTAAATGACATCACTTATATGATGATTAAAGATTTTTTAGTTAGTAAAGGTGAGTTAGTTCAAGTGATTGTAGTCGCAAATTTTCCTTCTCCTATGTACCTTAGCTTCTTTATAGTGTGAAGGCTCATCACTTTTATACTGCTGAACTTGGTTAGCATGTTGACTTATAAACTTCATTGCTTTAATTTCACCAATTTCTCTTTAGTTAATTTGGAACTTTACTTGACTTTATTAGTTGATGACTTTTCTAAGCATGATTTGTTTAAGACTAATGCATTTATATAATTATCGAGTAAACAAATATTTCATTTTTTTTATTGCAAATGATATAAAGAGGATAGTGAGTTAAAAAAATTAACAAGAGAGGATTCATCATATGAGTAAAATAATAATTTATTTATTTGTCAATTAAAGATTTTTATAAGTAATGGTGAGTGAGTTTTAGTGATTGTTATTGGTATGGACTTTCCTTCTCTTAGTAGCCTTAGGTTTCTTATAGAGAAAAGTCTCATCACTTTTATACTCAAGTTAAACTTAGTCAACATATTGAGTTAAGGACTTATCACTTAAAATTGTATTACTTTAATTTCACTAATTTCTCTTTAATTGCCTAAGTCATTTTCTTGAAATTATTAGTTGGAAAGTTCCAATACCATAGTTTGTTTAAGGAAATTCTATTTATATTATATGAGAGTGCAAATATTTCATTTTTATGGTGAGTGACATAAAGAAGATAGTGAGTTTAAAAAAAATTAAATTAAAGAGGCTTCAATCATATGAATAAAATAACATTTTTTTACATAATGAGACTTCTCTTATATATAAAACTTATTCAAATCTATTGCATTTCAAGCCCTAAGAACATCAATTCTTGAATAAGTCGATAACTCATAGGTGTCTCCAATTTACTTTTTTATGAGATAAGGACCATCCCAAGTAAGAGCAAGTTAAGTGTGTTCGATGAGTCGTAACATCAACTTTCTTTAATATTAAGTGTCCAACTTTAGAGTGTTTCTCCTTGATGTTGCTATCATAATACTTTATCATTCTTCGCTTATCTCCACTTATCTCAAAGATGCTTATATATTCATCTACAAGGGTCATGTCATCCATGGCTTCTATATTTGATTTCTACCACTTAGCAATTCTTTTTGTATGATCTACGCCATGACTCTTGATTATGTAGTTCATACCGATGGGTGGGATTGCTTACTCCACATGAGATAGCGAATGAAGTATACCTAGTCATCTAGGAGGGTGTTTTTCTTAGATCCTAGAGTATGGAAAGTAGAGAACCAACCCACTTAGTTTAGGTGCCTTCAATCTCTTCTTTAGTAGGTTGAGAATTTATTTATGAGTGGCATCAACTTACCCATTATTCTATTGATGATGCACAAAGAAAATTTAAGGAGGATCTCTAAGATTAGTAGAATTATTTTAGTCCCTTGTTAGCAAATTATGGACTATCATCAATTAAGATTGTCATGGCTCATACCTACAAATGATATCAGTCCATATAAAATTTTGAAGTACGTATAGTGATCCCGGTGTGTGATTTGGCTTCAATTGACTTGTTGAGGTAGTCAATCAATACTAGTATTTTGTATGAGAAAGCAAAGATTTTATTAATCGATAGACTTACATGGATAGCATTTTCTTCTAAGGAAATTTAAATTTAGCATGTCACCAAGGATCAAGGGTCTAAGGCTAGATAAAGTACAAAAGAAAATGATGTGTGTTGCTTAGAAGTCCCCATCCTTGAAGATGATCAACATGCATATTCCCTCTCTATGGATGTGAGAAAGTTTGATGTCTTTGAATTTGATTAATGAAGTATTAAAGCAATATGATAAGTTAAACTCCATGGAGGTTCGTGGCACCATTGATAATGTTGAGTAGATGGATGGAATCAATTTTAATCTAGGGGGGTTAGGGAATGCTTGAGTAATCCATCGTTTAGCAAATAAGGGACTTGTGAAGTTGTAGGTTTATGGAAAGTGAAAATGAGAACCTTCTCAATCTCGATGATGCCTCTGATCCAACTATGTTGAGTAGAGGTTGAAAGGAACCATCAATGTTAATTTTAAGCCAAGGTGGTTTTGGCTTAATCTAAAAGACTAGATTATCGAAAAGGTAGCTTGGCAAGTAGATTTTTATTCAATGGAATCTAGTTTTAGTCTCTTATAATGGATAGCTTGTTGGATGTGGTTAAGAATTTGTTAGGAAATGGCTTAAGGTGTCTTTGGTTTATTGTTGTGCTTAGTTCCACCCCTATCCATCCATATATACCATAGTGAAATGATAGGAAAAGTTTTGAATTCATGGAGGCATTTGAGTTTATCTCGAGGCAATCCTGAGCTTAAGTTGAGTGAAATCTAGGATGTTGCACCATATCTTGCATCAAGTGTGGGAGTTTAGCCTAAATATTCTTAGCTTTATGATAGTGAAGGAATATGTGTCATGTAGTTTCCTTCAAAATAGAATTGACATTTAGAGGTTAGGTGGATCCATCTTTTCTTAAGGTTATCCCAAGTGGCTAATGCATTGTTGAAAATTCTCCATCGAGGAAGGAGATAATTGTCTTGCACTAAGGGTGTCATACGGACTATCCCCAAGAGATGGGGTTGAATTAGTGGTTTCATAAATTCTGCCAGAGTGATTTCCCTACGGTGTAACTAAGGCCTTGTCTCTAGTAGATTCAAAGGAATGTAGATGATGTCTTCTACAATGTTTTTAGGGAGATGCTTAAGCGCTCATTGTAGTTGCGCTATAGAGTCTTTTGTGTTAAGAAAGAAGTCTTTAACCAATTTCTTAGAAGATAGTATGAGTTTGTGGGTAGCCGTGGTTCATCTTGATACTAAATGTCATTCCACATGTCAACGCGTTCCATCCTCTATCTTCCATCTAATGAATGGTTCGAGTTCTTGATCCTTAACATATTCTTCCAGGGGAGAATTTGATGGCTTAAATTCAGCCTTCCATGGGATGAACCTTATGGAAATATTTTGCAAGCATGAACTTAGCCCAAAAGAGTTGTGTTTTGCCTCGTTTTATCAGTTTCATGAAATAATAGTTGATGAGATCTATCAATGATTTGAATCTGTCCACAATTGTCTTTAGGCTTACATGCTCTTCTCCATGTTATCCAAGTGATTTCCCATTTTCTCTCCAAAGAAAGGTGTCAAGGTGGATTCGATTCTCCTTTGAGTGTGGATAGGCATTTGTGTTGATTGATGATTGTGTAAAGCAATGGTATCCAAGATGCTTTGTATTAAGATAATTCTACCACCATATGAGAGCAAGTGATTTTCCCTTGAAAGCGCTTTATTTTGCAACTTATATATGATATCTGTTGTAGGCCTTCATAGTTATACTTATATAGATGGTGTTTCCAAGATATTTGATAGGGCCATGTCTAGCTTTAAGTACTAGAAAATCCTATATCCATTTAGCTTTACCGGTATTGGTTTGATTGCTTAGGTAAATTAGTTATTTATCTTCATTTATCTTCATTCTAGTTGTTTCATCAAACATTTGGATAAAGTGTTGGATCTTCTTGATAGATGCTTTGGATCCATTGCGTAAGATGAGGACATCATCGAAAAATTAGGTGGGATATAGGAAAACCACCCTTTGTAATGTATCTTGTTGATGGGTGGGTACATATCATCGAAAAGTAACATAGATAAATAGTCTATTACAATAATGAATATGGTTGCGAGAAGATCTCCTTGCTTCCATCTCCTTGTAGAATTGAAGTAGCCTATTTTAACACCATTGACTATCAGTAATAATCATTAGTGATAGTTTTCCGATGATGTTGATGGATTCAAGAAAGCGAGTGACATGTAAAATATGCTTGATGAAATCCCATTGGATGGTGTTGAATTCTTTGTGTATTTCAAGTTTGATTACTAAGTTGTGACCTGACTTGGTATTGAGATCTTGAAGCATTACCTGGCTAGTATTATATTGTCACTAATGTTTATGCCTTTTATGAAGACTCTTTAGTTGGGGAAATGAGGTGGAGAGAATTTGTTGCAACCTTAAACAAATGAATTTCTTATAATTTTATTAATAGTCTTGGTGAGGCTTATTGGTTAGAACCGATCCTAGGATTTAGTAGATTTATTTTTGGGAATGGGAATAATGGTAGAGGAGAAAAATATTTTGGCACATAAGTTTGAGTGAAGATTTAAATGGTTTCCTTCTTGATAACATTCCATGCACCGGTAGAACCTATCATTAAATCCATCGTGGTGGAGCTTTATCAATAAAGAATGAGAATATAGCTTATTTTATCTCTTCTTCATATGGAACTTTACTTATGTTGATTGGGCTCATTGTGGGATATAAGTCTTTGAATAATGCTAGAATTCAGCTCAAGTACTAGTAACCTCAAGTAGTCGTAGTCCTCTTGAATTTCAATTAGTTCAGGGCATCTATTTTACAATTTTTATTTTGGAAATGGTTTTACCTCCTTCCTTTTCTTAAGTAGTGCATAAAAGAAGTTAGTGTTTCTTTCCCCTTCAATGAAGCACTTACGCCTAATTTTGAGCCCATAGGAGTTCCTCCATTTTTCAACTTTGGCTCAAGATTTCCAAGGCCTTATCAGAGCCTCATTAGATTCTACACTAAAATTAGGCATGATTTGATCTTCCGTGTGTTTGTCTTGTTCTTCGCAAGATTGTTGAGTATGCATATTGAGGAAAGATTCTTGATTCCACTTCTTTGGTTCTATAGCACACACTTAATGAAGTGTATGGAGCTTGGTTCATCCACGGTATATTCCTCAATTTTCCAACACCTCTTGATGAAAGAATGAAATCTAGATGAAGGGTCCACATGTAAAATATAAAGAATGAAGTCTTAAGTTACTAGGGACTTGATATATGGATATGTATAGGGAATGATCTAAGGTGTCCCTTGAGAGATGAGTTATGTGTGTCCTAAATTTGTCGCCTCCATGGGGTGCCGAGGAGTTCTCTATCTAGTCGCTCATGTGTTCTACCTCTTCTCCATGTGAATTTTCTTCTAGTAAATCCTACATCGTTAAGTTAGCTAGAAGAATATGTTCTACAAACTCTTATGGGGAAAATTTATGACGCCACACATCAACTTTTAGGAATTTCTTATTTGGTTGATCAAATGCATCATTAAGGAATAAACATATTATCTTGAAAGAGAAACATGTAATCCTATAATGGATTGATCATTTAATAAAAGACCCCTAAAGCTAATGGGTCTTTCATGTACCAAAGATTTTTTTTCCTGAACTAGATGGAAGTAGAACAGGGTTTACTTTAAATTGGGATCATGGTTCTCTATAAAGGCAAGCCCATGTAATTAATTAAATCTTAAGAAGGGTCACTTCCTAAGAATACTCTTGATTATAGAAATAAGTTATTATTCCTAAAGTTTGTTAAGGTGGTTTTCAAAGAATCAATTTTTAGAATTTTCAATTGTGAATGGTTCAAATTAGAGAGTTATTTTGAGGTCAAATAGATGAAGTAGGAAATGCCTATTGATACTAGGATGCCGTAAGCCTTGCAAATATCCTATAATTGGGCTTTAAAGATTGAAATTTAGTTTAGATTTTGAGTTGACATTTTCTTAGAAATCTAGAACTTAGATTCTATCGATAAGACTGTAGAAATGCTTAGGGTTGAAGACTTATTCACGAGAATGATGCTTTAGAACCTAGTCTACAAGTGCTTTTACACGTGTTAGATGCTCGACCTAGTTATATTTTGGGAATTATCGGTATTTCACTCACCGGGAAAAACTAACATATCTCGACTCTTTTGGACTTACAACCCTCCTAGAAAGAGATACCGCCTAACAACACTTAAATGCAATTTAAATTCATGATGCTAAGTCTCATGAATGCAAGATGGTGGATTGTTGCATTTTAAGAAAGCAATCTTGGACTTAGACTCTCCCTAATCCCTAAGATTGTGTAGGGTATGAAATGCATTTAATTACTTCATATTTTTTTAGTTTTAAATGTTTTGATTTGAGATTCATTTAAGGTCTTGGGTATGCATTTTATGCCTAATTCCATGCAATTAGAAATAGTTATAGGTCAAATCAATAATGGAAGATAAGCTTCCCAAGAAGGTGGTCATCCTCACAAGTTAGATCCTTATGTGCAATGAGAAATTTCCATTCTAGAATTTAGAGAAATATGATATTATGGTTTCAAAACCTGATTGGTTTCAAATTGATTTTAAGTTTTGCCCAAGGATTTAGTTTATGTGAAGTTTCAAAAAAATTATTTTGTTTCAGCTTGTTTAGATTTAAGTTGGGTATAAAATTTAGTTTTTCTTATTAGCTTAATCATTCGATTGAATCACAGAACCACAATACGAAAGAAACCTAGAAAAGCAAGTTGATTGATTAAGCATCCAAAAATAAATTAAGCCAATTTAATTTAAGAAAAGGCCAATGCGCCGTACAACTACTCATATCTTGGTAGGGTTAGCTCCTACAATTCTAGATCCCATATCCTAATCTAATTCTAAGCTCAAATTTGCATTTTATTTCAAAATTAATTTCTAGACCGCAAAACAAGTGTCAAGAAAATAAAATAGCATGCCAGCTTATATTTCATAAACATATGGGTTTAGCATTAGTCGCATGCCAAGACTACCTATCCTATGGGCTATGCTTAAGGACTTAAGCACACGCAAAGAAAATAGTATTTTAAATTTCATTTATTTATGATAGCGACCTTTCTAGCATAGGCACTGTAGAAGACAATGTTAGATCTAAGAATGTCTTACCATCCGCCTAATGGATAAACAATCCTAAACATGAAGTTTAAAATAGTTGTTGACCTCATTTTAGAATGAGTTCTCAACCCCTCCATCTTAGACATAGGACTCCTCATATACTTTAAGAGATCCTTAGTCCTAAGACACATCTAGTGATTAGGTGGACACTCAACCTAACCTTAGAGACTTAGAAGACTTAGCCATAGAAGTAGGTCATGCCTAGGGGTGTTAGGAAAATCGCCACCCTATAGCTTAAGCCATTCTCCTTACTTCCTTCCTTCAAGTCAAACTCCAAATCAAATCAACATCAAACCTAAATCAATTCTAGCCTAATTGATTTTTTCCAACCTCAAATTAATGCCATATGATTGAAACCCATGATTAAAATCCATGATTGAAACACATAATTGAAATCCATGATTGAATTCCAAGTTGAAATAAATTGAAATTTTCCTAAGTCCTTATTCCTCTCTTAACAACTTAGCCTAAATCATCTTCATATCAATTAAAATTCATGAATTTTCCATAACCCATTTATATTCACATGTATAAAATGAAATATAAATACAAATCAAATTCCAAGTTGAAATTCCAAATTCTAAATCTTGCCTAAGTCTTTGATTTCCCCTTCATGGGACTTAGCCAAAATCATCTTTAAATCAATTCAAATTCATGAAATTTTCATTACTCATTTATATTCTCATTTATATTCACATATATAAATGAAATATAAATTCAAATCAATCAAATCAAAATAAAATTCAAATTCAAAATCTTTTTTTAAGTCCTTGATTTCATCTTAAGGACTTAGCCTAGATCATGATCAAATCACTTCAAATCATGAAATTGTCTCATGACCCATTTATATTCTCATTTATATTCACATACATAAATGAAATATAAATTCAAAGAAATCAAACTAAATCCAAAATTCAAGTTCAAATTCAATCAAAATCAAACCTAAGTCTTTCAAGTCAAATTCTTGAACTTAGCCAAATCAACTTCAAATAAGCTAAACTCTTGATTTTTTTTTTTCTTCATGATTCAATCAATTTCAATCATGAATCCAAATATAAATACAAACTTCAATCACTTAACCAAAATTCAATTCAAAATCAAGCCAAAATCCATTTCATGTTCACCTTTGAACTTGAAATTGTCAAATGAATCAAAACCCATTTGACTTCAAACCACTTGCAAATGGATTTATATTTCAATCATAAGTCCATATGTAAGTTCAATCAAACTCAAATCAAGCTTTGACCAAGCCATTTGACCTACTTAGGCTCACTTGACCCAAAGTGACCTAAAGTACCCTTATGACAAATTCTAATCCTAACCAAATTGGATTGAATCAAACTCACCTAAGCCTCATCATGATCAAATAATCATCATGAGATGATCAATCACTCAAATTGGGTCAAACCAAGTCAAACTAAGGGTTGACCAAGTCAACACTTAGCCAAAATGAAACCCAACATAGCCAAAATCCACCATAGGCCAAATTGATTGAAACCATTGATCTAAGTTCATTCATGATCAATGTTTGAACTTGACCAAGTCAACATTTGAGTCTAACCTAGCCAATTGGCCACAAGTTGACCCAACTTGACCTAAAAAGTCAAAATGTGTCAAAACTTGATCTAAGCCAAATTGATTGAAACCAATGGGTCAAGTCCATTCCAAAATGATTGTTGAACTTGACCAAAGCCTCAATTGGCCAACTAGACCTAACCTAGCCCAATTGACCTTGAACCCAACTTGACTAAAGGGTCATATTGAGCCAAATTCAAACTTAACCAAAATTGATTGGAAACAAAGATACCAATCCACTTCATATGACTAACCAAACTTAAAACCTACCCATGACCTAAATATAGGTCAAATGGGTCAAATTGGTCAACTTGACCCATTTGACCTAAATGAAATCATATGAACCAAATTCAAACCTAAACCAAATTGAATCAAACCAAGCACCAAAACATTTCAAATGGTCATATGAACTTGACCCAACCCTTGGTTTGACCCAATTTGACCATTTGGTCAACTTGACCCAAGTTGACCCATTTTGACCTAAATGGGTCAACAGAGCCAAACCATACCAAATGAACTCCAAATCAATGAAACTTGGCCAAACCTATTTTCTCAAAAATACCAAACATACCCAAATTCAAAATCAACCAAATGACCATTTTACCCCCTAGGCCATAGTAAATCTTGGCCAATTCCACTTGGAATTTGGTCAAATCCTCTTCATACCCACTTGATACTCTTAGTGGATCAAGTGAACACTGGGAGGGTGCACCCAACCCAATGGGTTTGGGTCAGTAAACCCAACCCAATGGCCAAACCAACCATGTGCATGGAAATGGCCACATGGAAACCTTCTCTCCACTCAATTGAAGCACATGGGAGTTCACCATTCCACTCCCTAGCCAAAACCAAACTCAAGGACACTCAATGCCTAACAAACCCACTCCTTCTGGCAATTGGATCAAAAAAAAAAGGAAGCTAGGTCCAATTGTCAAAGGGGAGATATACTCCCCTAATTCATTTGAATTTTCACTTCCCCATCGATTGAAGTAAAGAACTCAGCAAGCTTTGAGAGTCTTCCCAAGCTTCCTGAGAGGATTGAAAATCTCCATTCTCGCTTACATAAATAGGGGAACTCCAGATTTTCCAACTCTCTACACTCACAATTCCTTTTCAAGCACTCGGGAGCTAAGTCGAGCTCACTAAGTTCCTTTCCAAGCTCCAAAGGCAAGGAAGGGTGACCTACCAAAGCCAGCTCAATTGGATGAGGAGTTGGTCCATGGAGAAGTTACTCAACCTCAACTCAAACTTTCAGCTTCGCTCAACCAGAAGCTTCTCCAAGGGAACGAGCACCGGTGATCACCGCAAGGTTAGCCATTTTTTAGCTTAATTTGCTATGGTTTGGAGCTTTGTGAAGTGAATGTTAATCTCATAGGATGTTGAATTTAGATGTAATCTAGGTTGCATGGTGATGGTGTGGGTTAATTCATCCAACCAGGTCAATCGAGCTTGATCATCTTCAAACATGGATGGTATCCATGGCTCACAGAGTGGGATGGATCTCGCCATCCATTCACCATTTTATATGGACGAAGATTAAAACACTTATATTTATTTTTCTCCTCATATGATTTAATCTCAACCAGATCCTTAATCATGGTCGAGGAGAAAGCGCACCATCGCCATGTGGCTACCATATGATATTTTAAATATCCAAGTAAAAGCGCATGCCACATCACATGCATGGTGCGGGATTAATGATAATTAGGATTTATTTAATTAATCACCTAAACTTCTAAAATTCATATCTCAACATAGAAAAATCAAAAAAATATGAAATAAATTGCATTAGAAAGATAATTGAACATAGAATATTCTAAAATTAATTTTTATTGATTTTGAATATTTCTTTTCTCTAAATTTGGGTTTTATTAGGAATGTTAATTTGTTAGTACTCTAATTAATTGATTAATCCCAAATTTCTTGGGTGTAATTAGAGGATGACTTCTACCTCTCTAATTTTCTTGAAATTTATTGGTGGCTTAATTAGGGGGAATTGCTAGTTCATTCCTTAATCACTCCTTAATTAAACTAAGGGCATATTAGTTATTTAACCCTCTAATTGAGCAATTAAGTTTTGATTAAGTGAATGTGAGGTTTATGGAATAATTTTGGGATACTCTCCTTAAGATATTCCTTAAACCCCTTTATTCCTTAATCTTACCTTAATTAAAGGTTAATTCACTAATTATCCCTTAATTAATTTCACAATTCTAAAACTCTCCGAACTCAATTAATTCTTCTTGGGTAGATGCTTGGGTGTTCAAGGCTTAAGTACAATTAAGAAAATCAAAATTCAACTCATATGTGTGAGGGGTGTTTTGAAATTACTTAAGTTAAAGCTTAATTAATCATTAATCATTAGCCAAATTGCATTAGGCCCTTTTCCTCCTAGGTGCATTGCTAATTTAAATTCCTTATGTGGTTTTATGTCATCTCATTGGCTCATAATTATTTGATTAACTATGCTAAGGTGGTGTAGGTAAGGGTAATTAACATGTTTAATTCATACCTTAACCTAATCAAAAATATAAAATGAATCTAATCACCTAAAATTGAACAAAAATATCAAACACATGTGGGAATGGGTTAAGAAAACTCATCTCATTTTCAAAATAAATCAAACTCAAAATCAAACAAAATCACATTAAATAAACTTTGATTTGTTTTAAGCTTTCTTATTTCATAAGATTATCTTTAGGAATTAATTAAGGTGAATGTGTTTACATGCTTTCATTACTTTAGTTCTTTCCTAACATGCTAAATGTGTGTGTCATATGATTTCATATATTCATGCTTTTCAAAATCAAATTTAAAATGAAAATGTTTCCTTTATGTCAAAATATTTTGGCTAAAAAGAATATGAGTGGCTATTATCACTATTAAATTCCAAATTATTTTTCAAAATATATGAATCAATTATCAAAACTAAAGTGTTACTTATATCTTACTTATAAGCTTGCATGTGAGTAAAAAATAAGGATGTGCTTAGTGTAGTTTTCCTTCTCCTCTCTTTTAGTATAGTTTTGAATAGGATTTGGTAAAGTGTTTAGTTCATTTGAAAAGAACCTAACACTTGCCTAATTTCCATCTCCTATTCATTCCTATGCTTAAGAAGGATACATACTTGTACATATAAATTAAATAAACAAAAATAAATCAACCAACAAACTTTTGTTTTCTTTCTTTTCCATTTATTCTTTTGTACATATATTTGTATTTAAGGAAAGTGGTATCTTAGTCTAGACAACCCAGGGTTGCAGGCTTTAAGTAGCCCTAAGTTGGTCTGTACCTTACATGGTTAATAATGTTGTACTCACTTATATACCTTTCATATGTGCATGTGAAAATTGGATAAGAAACCCTTTGCTACTTAATGAAAATCATGCATCATAAACATTCAAATTTTCTTAAATAACTTATTTTAAAGTGTGCTAAATATTCCCATTTGGTATGTATAGATATGCTTAGGATTCATTCATATGCATGTTATACATGTTGGGAAAGGAATGAAGTGATGTGTGTTTGTGAATTTAGTTCACTTTACTTAATCTTAAAATGCCTTTCTTTTTTAATAGGTTTGTTTAGAGTTCATATAAACTTAGGATTAATTAAAACTCATAATAAAATATTCACTAAATAAAACTAAAACATGAATCCATTTTAGAAATTACTTAGGTTAGGGAAGGAAAGAGAAGTTTTCTTCTCTTTCCTCTCTTCAACTTAGTAATTAATTATAGGATTTTGAACCTAATCAAAACATAAAATAAAATCAACCCAAACAACTAAACCATTTAAATGAAACCCTCCTCTAAGTTGAACATTCTTCACACTTAGAAAATTCTAACTTAAATCCAAAAAAGCATACACACAAACCTTAAAAACACACTTTAGACTAAGTCACCACTTCTAGCTTTAGGTTAGGGTGATGCATGGTTTGATACTTGCTTTTATTTTATGATATATGTATTAGTCTAGATGTTAGGGTGAATATTCATAGAATGAATGGTAGGGCGATCTTAGTCTAACCATTATCTTGTGGGGATTGTGCTTAAGGCGTTGTAATAAATAAAATATAAATGCTTTTTTTATTGTGCGGTGCTTATACCCCAGGATAATCTAATGGGATGTGGACTTATTCACCCATGTGTGGGGTGATAAGTCCAATATACATGTTTGGGATTTGTGTGGTTTATTTAGCTAATCTTTATTTTGTAGGTGTTAGATAGATTTACTTTTCTTTTCATGTAATTTTTTTTCAATTAGATTTTGGAATGATTGTTATGGGGATTAGGATGAGCATGGTCATATGATCTCATCTTATGTTCCATGTGAAGCCTTTAGAGCAATCACCTTCCATCCAAAAGAAGGAACCAAAGAAGAAAGAAGAAAAGAAGAAAAGAAGAATAAATAAATGAAGCTTGAAGACCCCATAACAATGAGTTCTTGCTTAACTTAATTCATTGTAATGTCAGGTTGTATAAGGGTAGAGCTCGACTATCCAATTTGTTTTGGGTTTGTGCGAGGTGCCCACCCAAATGGCCTCTTATTCTTTTGTGTTAGCTTTATAAATTGATTGATGATTTGTTTAGCTTGTGTTAAGATGGCATCTTTTCTAGTTTCTTCCTTACTTATGGCTAGATGTGGATTAGGCTCTTAGAGAAAAATAAATCTTCTACTAAGTTTAATAATTCAAAATTAAAAATAAAGAACTCAAAACCTCACCTAAAGCTTAGTAAAATCAAGATAAAAATTATTAACCCTTATGGGTATTTCTTTTATAACATCATGCATAAATGCATATTATTTTCACTCTTAATTAGAGGGCTTCCACATTTTCTAGAAACTTGGCTTGACCTTTGAGAGCCATGGTGGAAACACCTCCTCCCTTCTCACCGATTTGAATAATCTTACTTCTCATGGATTAGGCATATGAATCCTATAAGCTGAGTCAAATGATTTGTCCAAAAATAAAAATAAAATGTAATATGATTTGCATTAGATTTAGGTCATTTGAAGCATTCCCTTACATGATCTAGTCTCTTTAGAGTGAGTTTAAGGACTTAATCTCTTTCTAAATAAATAATAGCATATCTTGCATAAAGCATATGACTTGCCTACATGAATTTAAAATCCATAGGAGGAGTTAGTTGGCACCCCGTGGTTGTAATTCCAAGTAGTATGGTTTGTCCTCTCTTGGAGGTAAACAAATACCCATTTTTTAGATTTAGGTTGTGCTTTTGAACCTCACCAAGCTCTTAGATTTAGGTTATGAGGTTGCTTCTCCCATGGGCCATAAGCATAAATTCTCACCATTTCATAATCTTGTGTTTGGAATCATGAGTCCTAGCGTCTAATAAAAGTCAACTCAAATAAATAATTCAATTTCAAAATGTAAAGCCCAACCATAGGATAGTTTGAGAATGCTAGGTTTCCTAGCATCGTGTGCATCCCCTACTTATCTCATTTGGCTTTGATAATAATCCCTCTCTTTGATCAATCCCATTTTATCTTCCAAAATAAACTAATGATTGATAGTCCTATTATTTGGAGACAATGATCATTTCGTTAATCAGTATTCGATCTCATTCCTTAGGATGTAATTAACTATGGGGCTTGCCCTATAGAACTTTCGAACTAGGTTTAAAATAAACCAAACTTTACTTTTCCATGTAAAGGATCTTTAGATGCATTGTAGGAGTCCTTGTTGGTGATTAGATCCATTGTAGGATGGTGACTTCTATCTTTATGGTACACCTCTCCTCAATGTTATCATCCTCAATAAGAATATCTGATCTATGTGGAATCACAAAATGCATAAAATAAAAGATGTATATTTCTATCTTCATTTTATCTAGAGTGAAGATAGAAGTATATTTTATTCTTTAAATTCTAATATAAAAATTTCTAATAGTACACAAAGACTTGTGAAGCACATCATATCACAACACATCAGGAATCATAAAGAATCACAAAAAACAACAAGCTAATGATGTGTGAGAAGTAAATAGACTTGTGTCAAGGCTTTGCTACTTCTTAGTTTAAGTTTCAATTTGGAGTTTTTGAGTTATTTGTTTTGCCTTTGGGTGGTTTCAATTCAAATGATTTAGTGATTTGTTTTAATTTTATTTCCACTTTATTTGGTTAAATTGATGTTTAAGTTTTAAGAATGAAGAGTAGAATAAATTCCATTTTGGATGAAACTTATCTTATTCAACATCCTAGATCCAAATATAATGAAATCCTCATTCTAAGATGAAGGTCCATCCTAAAGCTCTAACAAGATCTTTAAGTATCTTAGTTAATTCTTTTAATTTCATTTAGATGATTTAGGTTTGAATTTAATTTGGTTTGGATTTGGATTAATTCTTTTCTTTGGAAATTTGATTTTACATTTATTTTTTATGTTTGATTTGATTTTTATTCTTGGTTTAGTTTGTTCTTTTAATTTAATATGGTTTGAATTATTTTATTTGAATTGATTTGATGGTTCTTTTGATTTTATTTCATTTGGTTTAGTTTCATTTGATTTATACTAAGGCACTTAGGTTAATGTTTAATTCATTCTTAGGTTAGTTAATTGTATTAAGATTGTATTGATTAAGAGTTCATTAGCTTAGGATTTAATTAAACCTTTATGCCTTATCACTTTCCTTAGCCCTTAAGTATAGAAAATGATTAAGTTCTTTAACTTAAGATGTTTGGAGAATATCCAAAGTATTTGATGTTTGATTAAGATTAGTTCAAGTTAGTTCATGATTTAATGAATTTATGGATTTTCTTATTCATTATTTGATTAATATTGACTTAAGAATTTGAAAATTCAATAATTCTCAATCCAAGAGCAATTGAATTTAAAATTTTATGGAAAGTGGGGTTCCAGGTTTTATGTTTCCAAAGTTTCATCTTGGTTAGATTCATAATTGTGTAATTAATGTTTTAATTATTTCATTAAAATTTAAATTAAGCCTAGTTTAATGAAACTTATTTGGGAATTTTTTCATAGATTCCTTTTAAAAGATGTTTTCAAAGAGTGTTTATTCATAATTTTTTGGACATTTGGTTGATTTAATGTTGTGATTTAATTAATTTAATTCAATTAATTACTTAATTAAGCCAATTTGTGATTTATTTAGTTCCAATGAGTTTCATTAGTGTTTTATGTTTATTAGAGTTCATTAAGATGATTTCAAGTGATTTAATTTATTTTCATAAGTTAATTCATTTTATATTAATTTATTTAAAATTAAGTTAGGAGTTGAAATATCATGAATTACATTGCAATAATTCATGAAAAAAAATTTAAGGTGTGTTTTAACATCAATTTTAGTTCAATAAAGTTTCATTTAAATTTAATTAAGGTTTTGATTAATTAAGATTTAATTGATTTCATTTAAATCCAAATTAAGGCTAAAATACACAAAACAAGTTGGGAATTTTAATGGATTCCTCTCATCAAGATGAATAGATAAAACCCAAGTTTATTTTTTTTTTCGATTTTATTTATTTTTTATAAATTTTGAATTTTTTATGATTTGTAATTAATTTTAGTTAATTTTTAATTTTCTAACATCTTGACATGGCATCACCGTACATTCGCCACTTGGCGTGGCATAATTTGTACGTGGATCTCTGGCATCCACGCAGAGCCATGCAAGGCGATCACCAATCGATTGATAATCAAATGGTCTCAATCAATGTGGCATCCTTAAGGGGTTTAAATTGGATCATCGACTAAATAATGGTTGTCCATTCTAATAGAAGGATCGACGGCGGGGATTAAATCTTGAGGATTTTGGCAAGAGATGGATACCATCCAATGTTTTTGCCCAATTTTCGCGATGGTGATTTTCATCATGATTTTGATTTCAAAATGATCGGTGATTGATTTGCAATCCATCCATATGATTTGATAGACTTGATGATCAATTTCCTTGGAAAGGACCAAACTAGATGGCCTAAAGAGGTAGAGGTGGAGCGTACCTCAATTTGAAGCGATCATAATGGGATCAACTCCATTAGCTTCATTTTGATGATGAAGGCGTGGATAAAGTTTGATGGCTTTGATTTCTCTCCACCAGACCAAATTTGATTTTTTAGTGGCGTTGATCATTTTGTGGCTCACGAGAGGGGTCGGTGTGGTGATTCATTTGAGGTGCCTCAACCTCAGAATGTGTTAGAATGTTCAATTTGATGAAAGAGACTCCCTTGGATTTCACCATTAGAGAGGCTTTTTTCATGCTTTAGGTGTGTCGGTGGCGGGGTGGAAGGGTCCCTCTTTCATCTATTACATTGGTGGACATTTTGGAATGAAAGGGAGGGGTGGCTCTCCTCCCCTCTTTCCATAGTTGGTGAGCTTCCTTCTTTGGTTTCTAGGTGGGAAATCTTACCACTTGGTGGCCAGATTCAATCCCCTTAGCCTTGAACATGCTTGGATGAGCATTAGAGATGAAGGATTGGCTTTCTTCCTTGCTTTGGTGAGCCATCCCTTCCCTTCTCTTCCTTGCTTCTTTTCTTCTCCTTGGGAAAAAGCCAACAATTTTCTTTAGACTTATCTTCTTGTCTTCTCTATCCTTCAAACCATGCTCTTAAGAAATGGTCAAAGGCCCAAGTTTATTTGGATAAAGCCAAATCATTTTCATGATGGAAGGGGAGGACTTTACCAAAAAATGATTCCATTTGGTCAATGGTTTCCATTTATTCTCTTTGGCTTTGGCTTTAGGCATCAATATCAAAAGTTTTTTAAACTAATATGTGGCTACTACATCAAACTCAAATGAATTTGAGCTAAACCTAATTTGACTTGGATTAGAATTTGAATCCAAACCAAGAATCAAAGTACTTGGTTTTAATTTAATTCTTGTAATTTTGGATTCAATCATCTTTAATTGATGATTGATTGATTTGGTGATTCATTTAATTTTAAATTTATTTGAATTTCATTTCATTTTAACCCATTTAAGCCTAAATGGGTTAAGTTTGATTCCAATTGGGTTCAAATGACCAATTTGACTCAATTGATTATGTTTAGACTCAATCATGCTTGATCACATGTGTGAGATGATTTAGAGTGATTGATTTCATTTAATTTCAATTTGAACCCATTTGACCCAAAGTGAGCTTAATGGGTTAAGCTTGGGTTTCATTTGGGTTAAATGACCATTTTGACCAAATTAGACCCAATGATGGGTTGAATTGTGTTTGATTATCATTTCCAAATGATTTTAATAATCAAATTGAGTTGATTTCAATTTGATTGGGTTTGAACAATAGGACCCATTTATGTTTATTTAGACTAAGTTGTCTAATGAACCCAATTAAGGCCTAAATGAATTTGAATTTCTTTAGATTCATGATCAAACATGTTTATTTAATCATTTGAGACATTTGAATGGTTTAGTTTGGTCAAATTCTTGATGGGTTGACCTTTGACTAGGTGGGACCCACCTAAGTCAAACATATGTCAAATGGGTTGACTAGATTTGACTTTGGATTTATTCTTTATTTAAATTTAATTTCATTTTGATTTATTTAGATTTGATTTTATTTAATCCAAATTTAAAAATTTGGGTTGAGTTCACCTAAGCCAATTAGGTTAGATCAAACCCATGGAAGATTCCCTAGGTCATTGGGTAGGTAATCATTGAATTAAAGATTCCTATTTGAGATTAGGACATCCTAATTACTGATTTCAGAATGATATTAACCACATTTAAAATGAGGTCAACAACTCGCCATTAGTGATGGGTTGGGAGGTCTTCTTCTTCTTTTCATGAAGCTAGCATGGTTAAAGTCCCCACCTACTAGCCAAGGTGAAGTGAAGTCGGCAATCTAAATTAGGCAATGCCATAGTTCCCTCCTTCCTCTATTAGAGCAACATACACTTTTATGGTAAAATTGAAGTGTTTCCCATAGTCATATTGGTATAGATGAATTGGGATGGTCAATAAGGATGTCTACATTATATGGTGCCTTCCACATGCTAGATTTTATTGTTAGAGTTACAATAGAATCCTTGCATAATAAACCTTGTTTGAATTTTTGGTGGTTGAGGATTAGAGATCATGGGTTCAAGAAGTCCTAAGATGCCCAAATAATGATTGTTGATGAGGTAGTGAATTCTTGCTTTAGATTAGGGCTTAGCAAAACCCCTAACATTCCATATTAGGTAATTCATGGAGGGGTTTAGATTGGTTTCTACTATCAAGAATTGATAGAAAATCAGCACTATTTGATCTTGCAATTTTAGTTGGTAGATCTTTGAGCAAACTTTAAGTTCTCTTACTCCTTTATTTCTTTTAATCAATCCAACCATCATTGGTTGTTAATTCCGATTATTGCACCATTTTAAATTTGTTGTTGGATAGGGATGGTGGATTGCATTATCTTCATTAGTTTCCATTAGGTTCTTTCCTTTCATCAATTATCTTGTGAATCTTAGAAGTGATGGTAACTTGGGAGTTCTTGATGAGAGGTTCTAGTTGTGTTGTTGCCTTTCTTGTGTGAGTTAGGTATCTCATTGAGGTGTTTCATCCATTAAGTAAAATCTATTTCAAGATGAAACTATTGAGAGGGTTCTAGTTATTGCAATGCACTTTGGTTAACCTCATTGAGGGTGGCATCACCCAAGGGGTTTTCCAAGTTTGGTTGGAAGTTGTAAATAGTTTCCAATTTATGTAGTGGAATTAGGTTCTTGTGCTACTTGTTAGACATGGGTAGTGTGTTGATGTCTTGGGTGGGATTGTGAGATGGATTTAAAGGTTATTGTATTCTTCATGAATGTATAGTCATTGATATAAGTCTTAGTTAATATTATCAGTGTTGATGCTTGGTAAGCAATCTTCAAGAGAGTGGTTGAATTTCTTGCAATGAATACAATACTTAAGCATACTTTCTAAAATGATCTTTTGCTAGTATCCGATTTCTATGTGCCAATCAAACTATTTCATTGAACTGGGATGTATCATCAAGTTCAATGAAATTAAGGCTCTAGAGGTTAGTAGTTGGGATGTCTAGCTTCAGGCCTTCCATTCATTATTGCAATTGAAAATAAGATTTGTTTATTAAAAGTAGACTTTGAGACCAAGTAATTGAATCCACTAGGACAATGGAGATTTAACTTTTGGGTTGAAGTCAATAGTCCACTTAAGGATCCTTAGAGGAAAATCATTAATGTAAAGATTTTCTTGGTAAATACCAAGCATAGTCATTTTCATTAGACAATTTGATAAGAAAATGCCTATGGTCAAGAAGACCCACATTCTAATTTCCAAGAAGCTTGAGTTCATCAAAAAAAGTTATAACTTAGAGTGTAATCCTTTTGGGCACATTTTCCAACCAAAGTGTATTTGAATGGCTACAAGGATCCAATTTCTTCTTCATTCTAGAACATTGTTGGCTTTCCATGCTTCTTGGAGTGGTGTTTTATGAAGGGTAGAGTTGGGTCATTACACGGGAGGAGTGACCTTGGAAAAAAGAAGGGGAAAAGCTATAAAGGTTCTCAGCTATACCTTCCACATTGAAGGTAGCAAGAAAGCTTTCTAGTATCCATAGCGGTGGGAATGCTCCTAAGCATAAGTCAATAGAAAGTAACCCTAGTGGCACGGAGAGCGGAGGAAGAAGTCATGCCATTCAATCAATACTAGTATAAAATTTCATTGATCATAAGAGTAGTAAATAGCGAGGGACTTTAATTGGATGCAAAGGTAGTGATGTCCACAATTGTATAGGAGCAAACTTTTGATAATTTTGTATCTCCTAAAAAAATTATGCATTTTTTCTTAAAGTTAGTCAAAAGTATCGTTGGCAATGAATGCAATGGATGAGTGTTTTTCTTTAAATGACTTCCATATTCTCTTAAGTGCACCACCGGCACCTTTTATTGCTTACTTTATATAATGTATATCAATTCAAAGAGGTAATTAACATCATTTTTATTAATTAAAATATACTTGGCAACTTTCATTTTGAACCTCCGAAACTTTGATGTTTTCCTCAAGCTCTCTAGTCTTTAAAAAAATTTCAATGATTAACATGGTGAGTTATCATTTATTATTTGCAATGATTTGACCTCTTTTATACTTGGTAAAGTGAGATTAATGATATGTTGGTTTCCAAACCTGTCCATTTTAGATTACAAAGTGGGCTTGTTTTCCTTTTGATACATACTTAATTTTGAAGTATTCAAACTTTTCTATATATTTTTAAACATATTCCAATACTTCTATATGGACTCATCTCTAACTTCACAATCATCATTAACTTGTTCACCATAAATTGTCAATCTAAATATGTTATAAGGTACTTTGCAGTCCTTGATTCAAGTCTAGTAAATAGTGGTTCATCTTGATTGATTATTGGTCACTTGGAACATAAACTTCCGGTTATGTGACCATGATATTTTCTAGATTTTAATATAATTCTACTTCAATCCTTCATTTGCTTGAGGATCCATCTACTTATAGGTGTCATAACTACTTTGGGCATGCTTAACTATGTGTGGATCCTTAAAATTCACTAAAAAAAGATAATGAGTGCTTATACCTTGATCACAATATGATGCAGTAAGAAATATCAAACTCACTTGACTTGACTAACCACTTTAGCAATCTCTTAAAATGATGTGCCTTAATGAATGACGGAGAAGCGGTGCATTGGCACTAGGATATGAAGCCTCAATGCACTGGTGCCGATCCGGTTGGCACCACAACACCTGAAATGGCTAATCTAACTTTTTAAGTTTTATGGTACTTTTTTCTGTGATCTTACTTCACCAATTTTGGTATCATAACCCAAGATTTGAGGCATGGAGAACGTGTTTATAGATAATCCATATCAAATCCAAGTAAGGATAGTTCTATAATTTAGATTTTGTGTAATTTTAAAAAAAATTAGTGATTTTGCTTGGAAATGCATACTAAATATATATATATGTGGTAGGCAATTTTATGAATGTTTTTATTACTATGAATTAGTTGTCTCTACTTATAAAGCTTAGTCTTTCCCTACTTAACTTCACCACAAGCCATCATATTTGAGTGACAACTTGAGTAAGGGAGAGTTCACTAAATAGTTTAGCCTAGTTACAAACCTTGCATAAAATCAAAATCATATCCTTTAAAGATCTTATGCTTATTTCATTTTTTTTTAAAGTGTGCTTATTAGTGGCCACAAGTCACTTTATGTTTATTAAAGGCTAATCTTAAATTTTGTGCATCTCATTATTGTTAACTTTAGTTCACCCATTGCATATTTTAAAGTTTCATTTTACTATCATTAAATTGCATCTTTTGTGTTTACATCATGCCTCCAAAATCTATTAATTTGGACCAATTAGAGAATTAAACTAGAATAGCATGAGATTTCCATGAGAAGTGAAAAGAAATTCTGGTAAAAGACCTACTCATGAATCTCACCACATAAATTCAAATGTTGAGTACTAGGCTTCAAACCCCACTAATTATATCACATCTAGATGACTTAGAGCCCGTAGGAGTGGACAACATTGAACTTTCTAGAGATGGGCATCCTACAAGAAGGTCAAATCTATAGAACATCTGAAACAAAACCATCTTAGGATCCATGAAACATCATAAAAACCTATAAAATAATTCAAAATAGAAGTGTCAACATATGATGGTGTTCATAACCCTAATAAATTTTAGATTTATGGATGACTTCTTTGATTGATATTATGTGGATGATTATCAACCGATAATATTTACTAAAATGAAACTAGTAGGTCATGCAAAAAAATTATTGGAATAACATTTTAGCTAATGAAGAGAGATATGATAGAAGCATCATGACATGGGTAGAAATGAAAGAAATCTTAAAGGTAAAATACTATCCTAGAAATCAAGATAAAAGGCTCCATGATCAATTAACTAGTCTTAAGCAAGGGACTATGTAATGAAATATATGAACACATTTGAGGACTTAATTGCTAGAACTTAATGCACATATTAAGAGTGACAAATAGCAAATAAATTTCTCAACCGCTTAAGAGGAGATATTAGGAATGAAGTAGAGCTTCATGTCCCTAGACCTTAGATGTTTTTCACTATTCTTTACTCTTAAAAAACACAAGAAAGTTGCATCCACATCTAAAATGATGGTTCAAATATCTTTTAAATATCGCTACATCTCAACCTCAAAAGCCTATCATTATACCTAATCCTTCTACATTAAACAACCCCTCTAAAGTAAACCCCAATAAAACTACTACTAAATATGTGAATAAGATTGTTTGCTTTAAATGTCATAAGAAGGGTCATATGAAAACCAATGTAGAGTAAAAATCATATTCCTAGATGAATTGGAGAATTTAGTAGAAGAAGAAGAGGATATTGAAGAGATACATAATGATACACTCTATCGATGAAAAATTAGATCCAAATATAGATAATATAATGTTAGTTATGAGGTGTATGACTGTTTCTAGAGAAGGAGAAGATTGGAGAAGGAGGAATATTTTCTCAATATATATTTTATGTAAGGAGAAGAGGTGTAAACTACTAATAGATGGAGAGGAGTGCTATGAATGTTACAACCGAACCTCATCCAGAATCATTCTAAGTCAATTGGGTAAATCACATCTCTACCTATCACTAATAGATGGTGTGTTAATAGGAAGTTATAATGATCAAATTTAGTGTGACACTTTTCAATGGAAATAACTCATATCCTATTAGGAAGAACATGATTTTATGACTTAAATTTGATCCATTTTGGGCATGAAAATACTTATGTATTCAAAGTAATGAAAAAAAATCAAGTTATTCTCTATAAAGTCTACCAAAAAGGTCAATTACACCCCCCCCCCCCCCCCCCCCTCATAGAATTCTTCACCTCCACACAAACCCAATTCAACTACAACCCAAACCAAATCAAGGAATGAATGTGAAACTCCAATTGATAATGATATCACCATCAAATGATAGGAAGGATAGTTCTTATATACATATAATACATGTGAATCTCCTAGAATTTAAATTATGACCTTAGTTTAGATATTTATCTAGAAAGTTCAATAACCCTACTTCTCTATTTATATTGCACCTTCAAGAAATCCCTATTGAAACTAAGGATCAAAACATACCCATTGTAGTCTTAGATCAATTATAATTCAATGATTTGATCTCTAATGACTTATCTAATGAGTTATAACCATTAAGGGATATACAACATGCTATAGATTTAATTCTTAGTTCACAAACACCTAACTTACCCCATTATAGGATGAATCCAATTGAGCATGCAAAGTTAAAATGATAAGTAAATAAACTCAAGAATGGTTTTATATAAGAAAGTCTTAATCCTTGTAGCATCTCTTTTAACTTCTAAGAAAGATGAAACTTAGAGGATATGAATTGATAATAAAGTAGTAAATAATACCAAGTAAAATATAGGTTTATATACCTAGATTGGATGATATGTTAGATCTTATTTTATGTTTATCATTATACTCTAAAATAATTTTAGAAGTGGTTACCATTAGATAAGGATTAGAATAGGTCATGAATGGAAGATAATGTTCAAAACTCATGGTCTTTATGAATGGTTAATCATGTCATTCTCTTTCAAACACCCCTAACACATTCATGAGATTAATGAATTATTTTAAGACCTTTTATTGGTCAAATTTTTTATAGTCTATTTTTAATGATATTCTTATCAATAGCCTAGATGAGAAGTCACATCTACATCATTTAAAATAATCTTAGAATTTTAGGTCAGCAAAATTATATGTAAACCTTAAAAGATACTTTTTTAATGAAAAGTTAATTTCTTGATTCATTATATCTACTAATGGATTAAAAATTGACCCATCAAAAATCAAATCTATTTTGGAGTTGTCAACTCTAAAATCTTTTATGAATGTTAGAAGTTTTCATGGATTAACAAATTTTTATAAGAGATTTATAAGAAACTTTAGTAGTATTGTCTATCAAACATTTCTAAATAAAAATAAATTTATGTGGATCATAAAAGCCAAAAAAGCCATGCAACAATTTAAAACTCTTATGACTTCCTTACCTATCTTAAGACTTCCTAACTTCAATAAAGTCTTTGAAGTGACTTGCAATGCAACAAGTATTAGAATAAGTGGAATACTACCATAGCTTTCTTCATGAGAAATTAAATGACGCTAAGCAAAAATATTCCACTTATGATTGAGAGTTTTATACAATTATTCAAACTTTAAGTATTAGAGGCATTATCTATTACATAAAGAGTTTGTTCTAAATACTAATCATCAAACTTTAAAGTTTATTAACTTTCAAATAAAACTAAATCATAGACACACTAAGTGGGTCGAATATTTTCAAGACTTTTTTTACACTTAAACATAAACTTGAGATAAAAAAAAATCAACAAGTGCTCTATCTTGTTTATCTTTAATGATTTCATCCTTTGAGTTTCAAATTCTTGGATTTAATATTTTGAAGGAAGATTATAAATTTTTCTCAAATTTTTATATTATGTACTTAGAACACAAATCTAAGCCCTTGACTTTTGATGGCTCCTTTATCATTCTAGATGGCTACCTTTATAAAAGCAAGCAAATATGTTTTCCCAAAATATCCACGAGTGAAATTCTTATCTCAAATACATTTAGGAGGTATATCAAGACATTTCAATAAATTAAAGACACAAATATAAGTTGATCAAATATTTTATTGGACATCCTTGGGAAAAGATGTTAAATTATACGAGCTTAATGATACACTTGTCATCAAGTTAAAACTATCAAATAAAGGGTGTGTGGTTATTCCCTCTAGACCATGAAAAGATCTATCCATAGAGTTCACATTAGATTCACATAGAACATCTCATGGGCATGATTGTAATTTCATTATAGTAGATCAATTTTTTAAGATGACACATTTCATACCTATTCGAAATAAAATGATGCATCTCATATAACAAGATTATTCTTTAGAAAAATTTTAGGTTGCAGTTATCCACTATAACTTTTATAGAGATGTTAAATTTATATCATATTTATGAAAATTATTGTGAAAATTAATTGGAACACAAATAAAATTCTTCTCATATTTCATCCTCAAATAGATGGATAGTAAAAGTTGTCAATAGGACATTAGAAATCTTTTAAGGTGTTTAGTTGGAAAAAATTAGAAACTAGGAGTTAATATTACCTACATCTGAATTTATATATAGTAGTTTTATTTTTAGAATAACATATAAATCACCTTTTGAGATAGTCTATGGATACAACCCAAAAATACTATTGGCTTACTACACCTACTCATGCATTTTTTTATTCATCATATACATTTGCATGTATTTTTATAGTCTTATAAATACATGAAGAAATAATTGGAAATACAAAATACCAAGTATGTTGAGCAAAAGAATATAGATAAAAATATATAAGGTAGGTGATTATGTATGTATTAGTTTGTATTCATCCCGAGATTTTCTTCCACCAAATATAAAATGTTATAAGTGAGAGGATGTGGACCATTCAAAATTATTTAAAACTTGGTATTAATGCTTATGTTTTTTAATTTCCTCTCATATATCAATTAGCTATGTTTCAATGTGAAAGATCTAATATCTTTTAAAAGAGTTACCCAACCTCCAAATTTGTAGGATAATATTTTTTGCAGGATGAGATAAAAATTATTTATAGGTACATATCCAACCAACATTCTTTAAGTTGAAGAACATCATCACAATTGAGGCACCCGGTGGTAGTACTAGTCAAAGATTTTTAATAAGGTGGAAAGATAAACCACCAAATAAGGATACATGGATGACTTTAAAATTATAATGCTTCACCCCTAAACTTCTTGAAGACCTTCGAATCTTAGCTCTTTGAAAAGAGTTTTAAGGCTCAAGGAATTGATGTAGCATATCAAGGGAGAAAGGGGCTGTCCCTAAGTCCCAAACTAAAGCTTGAACTCAAGAGGACTTTAGTATACTTTACATATGGATTTATATTTCATGTGTTGAAGTATATAGTAATGGGTATATTTATTCATTTTAAGTGTTGTATTAGAGTTATGGTTGAAAATATGTGAGTTCATGTGTTCAATTTCATAGGTGTGGGTCTAGCATGTTGGTGTTGCCTTTATGGCCTCGATGCTACACTCTATAAGTTTTAGCATTTAGAGACCGAGAAGATGGCACCTTGGTGCTGGGATATGACACCTCGGTGTTGGACTATGGTGTTATAGCTCTAGTTCGGTGTAATGATGCTAAAATTAATTGTCAAAATTTTTCAATTTTTTGATAGTTTTCTCCCAAGGAACACATCCCTTGGAGTACTTGCACTTATTTAAACACCTACTCTAACATAATGAAAAATTTTGGCTTTGTGTGAAAAATTTAGAGTGAAAACTCTTTGGTTATAGCTTGAAGGCCATATCCGAGATATTGTGATCTCTTACTATCATCATTCTACTTGGGTACAACTTAGACTTCTTCCACTTCCGATGAGTGGAATATCTTTATCTCTCTACTTTGGTGAGTGAAGAATATTGGAGCATCTCCTTCTCCCACATCTCGCGTCCTTCTCTCCAAGACTTGAATCTGAGAAATAATCATCAAGTCATCTAAGTTGACAAGTTGACATTATATAAGTTTAATGATTTGCTAACTTGCTAATATTTGTCCATTACTTTTTCTTTTCTTTTAACAGAACTCACTATATTTTATTTAACCCCTAGACAAAATAAAAGTCTCACCTAGCTTTGTGCTTTGTAATAGAGGGGAATGGTTAGTAATGTTTTTAAATCATGAAATACTACTTCATATTCTAGCAATCACTCAAAGTTTGCACTCTTGAGTATTTTCAAGAAGGGACAATAGTGTTCACTTACTTTTGAGAAGAACCTATTTAATCTTAGAACTCATCTAGTGAGCCATTGTACCTCCTTTATTTTCTTTAGGTATATCAAGTTTTTCCTTAACCTTATCTAAATTAATTTATATTCTTTAGGGGTGAGTAGAAATAATAAAACTTGCTTGACCTAGCACTTTAAGGGGTTAAGGTGCACACTTTACTTCTTCAATGTGGGAAGAGTCTCCTTCAAATTTAGGATATGCTACTCCAATAGCTTAATCTTGATTAATAAGTCATCCATATAAACTCTTACACATTCCTTCCTTTATTTTTTTAATACTTGGTCCACATTTTCTAATAGGTGGCACTAGCATTTTCATGTTGAAGGGCATCACTTTATAGCAATATAGCTATTCTCTAATGATAAAGGTCATTTCTTTAAATGGGTTGAATATAGTTTGATTTGGTGATAACCTAAAAGGCATCTAAAAAAGCTCATCATGAGATACCCTATTGTCAAGTCAATGAGCACATTAATTTTAGGTAGTGCCCATCCTTAAGACACATCGAAGTTCATATTAGTGATGTCTATGCATATCCATCATTTTTTATTCGTCTTTTAAGCCATGACCATACTAGAAATCCATTTTAGGTATTATAGCTTTTAATAAAAGATGCTTCTAACAACTTTTAGTTTCTTCTTTAATAAGCTAGTTGAGTAAAGTCTATCTTCCTTATTTTTTGCTTATTACTAAATGTGCTTTTAGATATTAAGTCAGGCAAACAACATTAATTTAAATCATATACATCTCTATAATGGTTCAAAAGAACACATCTATGTCTTCCCTTAAAACTTTCACTAATGCTTCTTTGTGCTTGGTATTATGTAATGACCAAATTCTTAATACTTGCTTTAAATCTTCGACTACTCATATCCCTCAATTTCCTCCTAGTTTTAGTCTAGTTTGAGTGACTTCTAATTACAATACTTATTTAGCTTTATATAAGTCATCGATTGTTCATAAATATTAAGTCTTAAACTAGTTTAAGTCACCAAACATAGTGGTTTCTTCTCTCATGAACTTCATAGTTAAGTGGAACATAAATGCCACTACTCTAAACAAACTTAATAATGGTTGGGAAAAGATTATGTGTATGGCATGTCCATGATGGCAAAGTTAGCCATAGTCATAAACTACTTCTATCCTTCTCACCATGTCAAAAGATCCTCTCCAAAAAATCCATAGTGGGGACTAGCTACTAGTATGAGTTTTAAACTCATAATTTCTCTTATTGAATATAGAATTGAAGATGATATTGATTGAATTGATTGTATCAATAAATATGCTTCTTATTGGTTAATTAATGATTAATGTGACTATCACATCATTATAAGGGTTGCTTACTTCTAGGTCGGTCTTTCTCCACAAAGTTAATAAGGACAATATCCTTATTTGACACAGTCATGGCTACCGAAGTTCACCTCTCATATTTTGAATTACTTCAAAATCACTCCTTAATGATTCTTTATCTCTCGGCAAAATAGTGGACACCACTCACGTAATATAAATTATGTGAGTTGGTGTAGGCTCATTAATGTGTTTTGCCACCACTCCCTTTCTAGGCTTTCTCATAAACTCCTTTAACTTCCCCACTTTGATGGACTCGTTATCCAAGCTTTTCAAATGCTCCACGTGTCATTGTCATGATCTCGATGATAAGCACAATGCTTTGATGAATCTTGAGGGCTCCATCGGTCTTCATTGGAGCTTGGCACTTAAAGTATAATTTATTTTAGATGGCTTTAACTTAGCATTTATACTCATAGAGGTGTAACTATCAATAGTTGATACTTATCTTGATAAGGTTGAATATGTTGTGGCATGGTGTGAGTATGTGGTGGTTTCTTACAAATATTTGCACTAACACTCTTTACATGTCTCAATAACACTTTACATGTTTCATTCTCTCTCTTTTTATAATCTTTGCATCTAAAGCATCTCCTTTGAGTCACTCAAGTGGACAACTTCCAATTGAGTTACCATTATGATTAGCCTTGGAGGATTAGGTGACTTCATTGTACTCCTAGTAGTCATATGACTATTTCCAAGTTCCAATGGTTGTTTAAGACTAAGACCATATCTAAATGGGCCTTCAATGAGGCTAAGAAAGTGCGACTTATGCTACCACTAGATTCACTTCTATTACTTCAAACATCTCTTTTTTATATGTTGATGATAAACTTTCTTAAGGATTCTCCAAGCCCGGCCATCTCTACAATAAAGCTCATAAACTATTTAGTGGCTTCTAGGCACTAGTGAATTGAGCAGGAAACACCTTTTGAATTCAAGAAAGATGTAATGACTCTCATAAGAAGACATGAGAATCACCTTAGATATGACTCTTTAAAATTAATAAAGAAGATTTAGCACTTCAATGTGTCATCTAGGTGGTAGACACAAAATTTGCAACATGGTCAATAAAATTAGTTTGAACCTACAAGAATCTAGGTCTTAAACATCTATAGGGGATGAGCTTTGATCTATTTCATGAATGCATTTTCTATGGTGGCATTCTCTACTTTCCCTTCTATAACATCCTCATCACTCAAATAGGACTTATCATTAATAATGTGTCATCAATGGTCACCTATCATATTGATTTGCAAGTAGTTAAATTTAAAGGCCTTCAATTTCCTTTGTCTCGATCGTCACATTACATCCTATCTATGGAACCTTGGACAAAGTAAGTGATGTGAATCTTTTATATTCTTTAACTTCTATTGAGTAGAAATTATTATGTACTTGGCACCATAGTGATCTCAAGTTATCCCGTAGGCTACCCCACTTCATTAAATGCTTGACTTCTTGTTATTAGCATTTTTTACATTCAATGCATGTAAAGGATGTTGATTCCAAATTTGTTCATGGTGGTGATTTCAAAACTTACTTAAGACTCATTAAGAGCAGAACAACCACCAGGTTGAATAAAGCAAATAAAGAGATATTATTAAACTAGTAGAATGAACTAAAAATACGTTGCTACTATGAATAAAACATATTTACTAACAACCAAATATAGAGAAGTATAGAAACTCTCTCCCTTCTTTTCTTGTTTTAAAGGAATCCCCTTTTCTTTCTTTGTAGAGTATGATGGGGTGGTTACAAATATATAAACTACAAAATGGTTATAATAAAGTGCCAACTATACAAACTATGAAGGTTGAATCTCATGATGGGCTAGTATGTAGTGCCAAGTGGCAAGTCTTTGGAAGTGGTCACTGTGCAGGCAAGTCTCTACTATATGATATGAGTCTTCTTGTAGTGTGTCTATGTTTCATCAAGTGAGCTCGGACCACTGGTAGCAATGAGGTGGAAAGTAACCCAAATGTTAGCTTAGTCTCCCTTAATGTGAACTTTGTAGCTTTACGCATATATGTCTAATATACTAGTTTCTTATCTTTTAGAGTATCCTCGTAGACTTTTGGGAATACAAAATAACTATTCAATGAGGATTTCAACTATATTTATTAAAATATAGGAGCATTATGATCCAAATGAATTTCTGAATATTTATCTTTTAAAAAATAGTAGTTATATTTTTTCAGTATTATAAGGAAAATAAGCATAATGCAAAGTATATAGAGATTCCACTATATCATATTTTGAATACAAGTAACTCTCCTTATATATATATATAGAATCCAAACAAAATATAAGAGCTCTCCACCTATGAAAATCACCCTTTATAGGATCAAGGGATGACTACATAAGGTAAATATCAATTAAATCAATTGCATAAGAAAAGAATCGGCTAGTAAGAGGCGGTATAATGGATCGAGTGACAAACTCTCTAGTTTGAGATTCCCAAACTTGAGCTCTTATATAAAGTGAGTCAATGGTTGTTTGTTGTCTAACCGACAAGTCTTTTTTATGCATTTTCCTTGCTCAAGATGAATCTTCATATATGTGGCGATCATTGTTTCCTAACTATCTTGACTAGATCATCTACTTTCACATAGGCCTTATCTACAACAAGTTTTTATGAATTTTGTTTCTAGTGGTTGTTCATTTCTCTTAAATACTCACCAAGTCCATTCATATATTTGGATATACATTTAGCTCCTCAATTTTGTTGCTCCTTGTAGAGACAATTTATAAAAGGATAGAAGAATGAAAAAATAATTAATTATGAGTATTTATTAAATCTAAAAAAAAGTTTTAATCTTATAAATGTCTCATCACCTTTGGCTCTTTACTTTGACATTTTCCCCATGAAGTGGGCTATAAATGGAACCTAAGCCCCAAAGTATGGATTATCCTATCTCCACTTATTACATTGATATCACTTTTTCTTTGTTTAGTGCTACATTTTATTAATGTACTACTCACTATGGACTCAAAAAAACCTCAGTAGTGATATTGATCCAATTGAACTCGGGCGGTCTTCAAAAAAAGATAAAGAAGACCAAAGAAATAAGCAAAATTTATGGTTGTTCCTCTAATTGAGATGAGCACTTTAGTGACTCCAAGTACATGTTTTGGTCCAACTAAAGAGGGTGACAAAACTCATGAATGGAGACAAGTGCTCCTTTTTTCGATGAGAGTGCATCTCGCCATGGTAGAGCCATCTACTCTAGGAATGAAGGAGATGTCTAGTATCTAGGAGAAAGAGGAATAAGTTCTTCTTACTATGTAAAAGGTCTTAGTAAGTAAATTGGTGAGAACTACCTCATTGAGAAAGATGATGGAGGAATATCTCTCAGGTAGGACTCACCATTTTATTGCAACTTCATTTTTTTGTGCAATTTCTTATGATTTCTTTATTGCTACAACTTAATGTGATGAGTGTCCGAGAATTCACAATGGATACCAATGGGCACTTACGCACCTCAAGTTACTTCTGAGGATCCCCAAGTAGTCCAAAAAAATAATCCATCTTACCATGGGCGAGTTAATCAAGCATTCTCCAAGCAATGAGAAGGTTTATTCACTTTAGCGAGTTTCCTTTCACGAGGTTAATGCCTTTGACAAATTGCCTGCATAAGTCCTTCTATCTTTAGTGTTGACTCAATAGCTCAGTCTTCCTCCAAGGATGGATCTTTCTTAAAAAATAGATGTTACGTCCCCTTATGTTCTACCAAAGTGACAAGCTTCACTTCTATGGATATTCAAGAGAAATTAGTGAGCTTCCCTCTATTAACTCACCGTAACAATGGAAATTCTAAGAAGAATGAGTCCTCCCAACTAGAGGAAGGAGATGTTGAAGGAGATCCCCATCTATCTTTTTTTATTATGTCGAGTTCATCATCTTGCAAAGGAGGGTCACTTATTTTGAGAAAGGTGTGGACTCGATTAGACAAGAGATGGTAGAGTTGGGATGATGTTGTAAGCTAAGTCATGGAGGCAAGCGACTAAAGTGGAGTCCTAGAGGATGGTGACATAGACCAAATTGATTTCATTTTAATGTTGCATTGAGTTGAGTGGGTCCTCTCTTTTTATTACAAACTAAATTTATGTTTGATTATTTGTGAAATAAAGGAGCACTCACCAAAGAATAGCACTCAAGAGTAACGAGTGTGTTGTAGAACTCTTTATTATTAGAATAAAGCATGTTTCAAAGTAATGATCATGTCTCTTACTACTCTCTATATTAAGTTCTTTGCATGCCTTTGAGAGTATGACTAGATGTTTTAATTATTTTTATCGTAACTTGCACCACTTAGGATTTTGGTCATTTACGTAATGATGCCTTTGAATGATATCATATCAGAGTTCTGAGCTCTTGTTACTACACTTATAAATTGTCTTTAGTAGTTTGGTGAGCCTTTATTACATTTATTATCTACTCGAAGGGAGTGAATTTCTCCTTTGTGTGAGTTACTTCATCTCATTCTTGCTTGCTCCTTCAATCCTTCGTAAGTTCTTCTTTCATTATGCAATGTAATAGCGACCCTAAAGAAAGCAAGATGTGTTCATAAGGTTTGAGGCAAAGGACTTATCCACTCTTCTTCCATCGATTGTGACATACAACCTCCATGATTATTGTGTGGCAAACTTTTAGTGTGAGTTGCTAATGAAGATGAGCAATTGTATTATGTGTTCCTTCATATCACTTTAAGTTTGGTTTTCTCTCTCCTCTTCACAATGAGTGGACATTCTAAACTTTTATGGAGTGGTGTTGCTTAAGTTTGGCCAAATTTGGGGATGAGTACCTTAACCTTTCTTTATTTCTTGAGAGATGAGAGATTAGTGTGGAATTTAACTCTCTTTTATCATGTCTTCTCCATCAAGGGTCACCTAGATAGTATGGTTCAATTTTTCAATAGTTCTCTTAAAGATCCATATTTGTTAAACATGAGGTGAGTGATTATGTGAAGGAGATCTTGGTAAACATGACGAGCATAATTTTGAATATCCATCACCATCTCTAGTTCAACTTAGATTAAGAAATTTCTTTATAATAAGTACTCATTCTTGGAGAATTCTTTAATAAAAAAATTATAAATAGATCATATATCCAAAATCAAAACATTTTTTAAAAAACTGAAAATTACCTATTTATAACATATCTGATTACTTTTTCCCAAACTAAAATAATAATAATAATAATAATAATCTTATAAAATAAGCGTGACTTTGTAAATTAAAAGTTATTTCAAGATTAAAATCATTCATATATGATCACATTAATATAATTGAAATATTTCATATTTAAAAAAAGTATCACATATATTCAAATTCCTAATACAATCATGATATATAAAATGCTTTTATTTTAATGGACCATACATTAATAATATAAATAAGATAATCTCATTCCAAAAGCGATGAATTGTAGAAATATTAAATAAAAATTCTTAAATTTAATTTCTTATAAAAATATTATTCTTAGCCGTTGTTGTATGACATCACATTAATAATCATAAAATTCTAATGGCATTCATGATCACATAAATGCATATAAGCATCAAATAAAATATTGTTTATTTAATAAATCAATTTTAAAATTTATTCAAAAATAACATTCCTCCACGCAAAAAAAAAAAAAAACACAGGATACAATCATAATGAATATCCAGGAATAAAAATTTGATAAAGACATGAAGAAGATCTCCCGACAAGTAAAATAAATAAACTTAAGCTGCAACTGTTCTTCCGCATCTCTCTGGGTGAAGACATCTCTCAAATTATTCTAAAGAAAGCAATTCCTTCTAACCTCCATTAATGACAAATGATGCTGCACATCATCAAAAGCCTTTTAGGCATACAAATCATCTACGTTGCACTCACCAAGGAAGACCTTGATGCTTCTAGGCGAGCCACAGTCGCCTTCAGCTATTACAGCTCTGTCGTTTGCCGCCATGTGGGCAATTATCTTGTATATCATTTCAATCTGCAATATTAAAATACTCAAAACAGATCAGATTGTGACATAAGATGATTGTCAATTTGATTGTTTTTAAATAGCAACTGATTTTGATTTCACAACCTTTCTAAAATTAAATCATAAATTCAAAATTCATGTTTTCTAATTATATACAATTAGACGGTGGAATCTAGCAAATTTCATTGTTTTTTTAAAACGTCCATTTTATCAAACGTTGAGGACAATCTGGGTGCAAGATTATAAAATGATCGATCTTAAATGATCTTATGTTTGAACCAAACACAGGTTATGATGAGGCTTGCAAATCTAGCTTGGGTGACAAAAAGTACTAGGGGAATGTCATGCTTAAATTATAATTTATCTGAGTTAATCAAATAAGAACAATCATAATGGACAAGGATCATAGCACATTAGCAGGTAAAGAGAATCAATTACCATCGAGTTCAAATCAACTAGGCCATCGAACATATCCCATAGTGCTCTACCAAATTTTTATTCCAAAAAAAAAATCCCTTGAGGATTAAATTGAGATCAATTTTGCATCAAGAATTCTACATTGGGATTACATCCTTTGGAAAGTCATGTTGCGTGTGATATTTATTTTATGAATGTGAATTGGGCCTATATTCATTAAAATGGCAATCATTAAATATAGACTTACATTAATTTAAATTCTTAGACTACATGTTAGTCCCTCAGTGGATGACCACTAGACTTACATTCATTGGAAAAATTATGTATGATGTTTGCCTTGCAAATATAGGTCAAATTTAACCTATTAGAAAGCCAATTATTAAGGTTGCATTTTAGGCAGCAGTGCGATGCAGCGATCCTACAAAATATGCAGAATTTTAATAGTCATCCACTTCACAGATCAGTAAACACCAATTCACTGGAGATTAATACATAACCTTAATCAAGAGTGCTCTCCTACTGTGGTAAGAGAGATAATTAACTATGGATGCTAGAAAAGAAAACACAAATCTAAAGAGACCCTAACATAAACATTTGGGAAATCTAATTAGATAAAAATCAATCTACTTGATGAAGAACTAACTACCTAGCATCTTAAAATGACGGAGCTTCCTGAGTGTTTTCCTTGAGCGATCAATTACTAATTCTCATCCAAACCACTTTAGAAGGCCAGGATCCTCCGAAAATCAAAGTAGATTGGATGACCAATATGGCTAGCTAGCATGGTAACTAGGCATGATCTGAATCAAATTTTAACTGTCTACAAACAGATTACAATGTCACATCTATGTCAGCTTTTTCCATTACTACTAATGGTCTAACCCTCATTATAAAACTTCCTGCATACATTGTCTATGCTAATTCCCAACTCAATTAACAATCCCAGATAAAAATCAGGTGTATATATCTCATATATCTTTGGAACTAGACTTAGGCCTTAAAATACTTAGCATGGTTATGCATTCAATCTAATTTTCAGTTCTATAAGATTCAGTTTCACGTCCATGTTAACATCCATTGATAATGCAACATTGCAGCTTGTGTCTAAAATGGTTATGCATTCACTGCAAATAGTGTCTAAAATGTCCTAAATAACAAGTAACATTGCAACCTTGTCATTGATATCAAAAATGTTTGTCAAATCTCAGATCTATATGAGCTTCCCGAAAAGTACACTGTATCACTACGATAAAAAAACCTATCTCAGAAAACACAATCAATAAGCAAGACATACCTGCTCAGGTTCATGGCATCGGTCTGCAATTTCATCAACTGTCAAAGGTTCTACTGGTTCTTTACAGCTGCAATAGTAGTGAAAATTAAGCATTTACAACCAAGCAGTGGCACCAAAAAAAATTGCAATGCAGAGGAATAAAATGAAAAAATTATTATAAAACAGCATGTATTTTATGAGATAATCTAACTATATTTGAAAAACAATCCACAAAAAACTGTCTGAATAGTGATGCTGAATTGCACATCTGCATCAGTAAACTGTACATATTGGGAAAACTGAAGGGTTTCCAAGGTCTACAAACATGGTCACCAAGTTAAAATCGACGAGATTATTTCTTGGGACAACTAGAGCAGATTCTACGCTTACAAGACAAGCACATTTAAACAGCAAAACAAAGCCCATTGAACAAAGGTTTCAAGATAGATAGCATTTCTCATGATGGAAGCTACAATGCATGTATTTTTCCAGCCAAAGGGAAAAACGAGGTGGTACAATGGTCAAAACTTGGAAATGGAGCATAAAAGCCATCTTTGCAACTGAAATAAAACCAAAAGAGGGAAAAATTGCACCTTAACCAACCCTACAAACCCTATGTTCGGCCATGCCCTATGCACAACATGATCCCCACTTGATGGATCAGGCACCTTCACGATCTCCACTTGGCAGGCTTGACGGGTTTGACACATTTAAAAGGCAGATTGAGCAGCCATTCCAAGATGCCATTGTTGCGTGCTTGAGGTCGAGAGAGGGAAACCGAGAGTCGTGTGTATATGGGAGATTTAAAGGGAGAGGAAGACCGAGAGCCACCGATTGAGAGATCTTGTAAAATAGGCGAACCCTAGTGTGAAGAGAGAGTAAGGGAGAGAGGTCAAATGGCATAGAGGATTGGGAGAGAGGAGGCTGAAACCTCATTATTGACCGTTAGTGTTGTTGTGAGGGTGAGTTATGTGAGAGGCATTTTAGTCAAAAAAGAAGAGAAAGATTGAACCTCCAAAAGCCTCATTTTAGGTACAAAATAGAGCCATTTTATTTTATTATAATCCTCATTTATGCAAGCTTAAAATTTGAAGATCTATGCATGTTGAACTTGGGTCTAGCGGGATAAAATTTTGAAGACTTCTATCATCAATTTTAAATCTAACAAGAGATGACAATCTCTTACGTGATCTTGGGTCCGAGCAAGGAGAAGAGTGTCAATCACACTAAATTTCACATAACTCAACCGCTAAGCAAATATGCAGCCAAAATTTAGCTAAAATAATTAAACCTAATCTATTTTATAAAATTCACAAAAGCGAGAGATGAAATAATGATGTAACAAAATCACTCATGTGAAATCAAAATTAAAATAAAAAAATATCAAATTTTGAATTATTAAATGTGACCAACCTATTAACAACATGAGTCAAATTGGTCACAATCATTCGACCTCCTTTGTCTCACATTAAAATAACAAGATCATAAATTGAAAATATAAATCTAAAATATTAATCCTCCAAATAAATTTAAATACACTAACATTATTCAAAAGGCCAACTCACACTTTAACATGGCATTTTAATGGATGTAAGCTTCAGTCATCATCTATAAAGTAGATAACACAATTATGGCATTCCAATGAGCGTAAGCCCGATTTTCTACAAGTAGACTTTACATTTAAAATTTGGCTTTCCAATAGATGTAAACCCAAATTTTGTCTGCAGGATAGACCTTCTCTAATATTAGACTTATAATAAACATAAATCTAATCTAATGTCTGTAAGATAACTTTTGCTTGTAATTATAGAGTTTATTTTCATAAACAAATTCTACACCTTAAAATCATGAAATTGATCATATATAAGGCTAATATATGTTTGCTAAGCAAACTTTATTTGCATCTACTATCTCCCAAATAGATGTAAGTCCGTATGCACGCAAAGTAGGATTCATTTAACACTAGCCCTACAATAGATGCAAGTCTTAATCATCTTATAAAATTCTTAAATCATTTTATCTAAAGGACTAAATCATCGAATAAATGACCAATTAAACTTACAAAGCGAAGTTTAGATTAAATAATTCAATAAACATCACAATAACACTTGCACAACATCTTTAGTCTACTGAAATTCTTGAGATGAGACAACTCATGGTTGCTAATCAGTTCACGGACATCACGAGATAATAGCTCACGATATTAATAGACTAGAATACATAGATATGGGATAGCAGAATGATAGGATCTTGAATGAGACTACTTTCTTTTATCCCGAGATAGTTATCCACACTACATCACTAAGCACTAATCACACGAGATTAGTACCTACATCGACTTAATCGAATCTCCTATTGTGGTAATAGGAGTAATTCAATCTGAATACTTGCATTTATAGAAAGTAGAACCCATATCTAAATAAACCCAACATTTACGTTAGCGAAAATTTGATTAACTAATATTTAGTCTACCTCATGATGAGCGAACTCCCTAAGTCTTAAGATAACAAAAGATTTTAATTTAGTCTATCCCGGATAGTTATCCACACTACATCACTAAAGCGATTCACACGGAGATTAGTACCTACATCGACCTTAATCGAGAGTCTCCTATTGTGGTAATGGGAGTAATTCAATCTGGGATACTTGCATTTATAGAAAGTAGAACCCATATCTAAATAAACCCTAACAATTACGTTGCGGAAATTTGATTAACTAAAATTTAGTCTACCTCATGATGAGCGAACTCCCTAAGTCTTAAGATAACAAAAGATTTTAATTATTTTTCTAAGCGATCGGTGGCGACTCCACTAGGAATTACTTCTTTCTTCATCTTTCATTAAAAAATTAAAATGTCTTCCCCAAAATTTTTAGTTAAACAATAATAATATAATGAATGCGGCATGTATAGCAGATGAAACAACTATATGATTCCCTTCACCTAAAGATTACTCACTAACATATCAAGTTATTTTATTCCAAAAGTTTGTGTTTTTGAATCAAATAAACCCTAACTTTAAGTTTCTCTTTAGGTGTGACAATCAAATGGTGATATGAAGAATGTGATGACAATTAAACTAGGGAAGGGCTCTACTATTTGATATTTTCATGTTGTGATCAATGTTGGTGCTTGCCAGAGCTACCCAATTCAAAACAAGTTTTAAGTCGATGCGGTTTGTACCAACTAAACCTATGGCCAATGATATACCAACAAGGAGAGCCATCACTGAAAATGCTAGTGTAAAGAGCACCCAATAATTTTCCATGCAAAGGAAGAAGGCTAAATGTATCATCTCCAACAAGCCTAGGCAGCGGAATGCTAAGACTTTCTCCGATGAAGGAAGAAAACTAGTTCTTAAAATGAGCTCTATCTTTAACAAGCTGTCAAAGGTAACCACAACAATGTTTACTAAGGAGAAGGCTTGTGTGCCAAAGTTAAAATCTATCATTGTGGATCTACTTGGTAGTTCATTGAAAGAGTCAATGACTCCACAACCATGATCATGAAACATCTTTCTTAAGCAACAAAATGCACAAGAGGCTAGAAGAATGCATAATGTTTATTGCAAGGTTGCAAGATTGCCCATACAATTTGAAGAAAAGTATGAACCACCGGTAGAACAAACATACCAACTACCAACAACTTTGAGTTGTTGAGATGGGTCAAAAGGAACGGTTCTAATGGAGTAATGAAAAAAATTTTGAAATAAATCCATGCAACCTACTCCAAAGGAATGGCCAAGGAAGGAGGAGACTATCTCCAGTAAAATTTACAAGATTTTAAAGGCTATTTAAAATAGAAACTTTCAAAGAAAAATCAAGAAGGTGGAGAAGGAAATCACCAAACTAATCGATTTTCGTTGCAATGGTGATCAAGCATTGGAAAATACCATGCACAATTTAAGCAATGTTCAAGGGATAGGGATTTACGCTTGTGCACGACAAGCCCTCTAGTATAAAAATAATAAGTGGCGAAGTCAAAAGTCCCAACAACCACAACAAAGGGACAAATATCAACAAATACATCCCAACTCTTATAGTAAACATCAGGGGCGTGGCATTTATGATACATTCTCAAAGGTCCATCCTTTGGAAGGTCTCAATCTATTTAGGTCCCTAAAGAGTCCCAAATCATGAAAGATGAAGGAATTTGGGATGAACAAACTTAGTCAAATGAAGAAAAGGCTAAGTCTCAGATAATCAATTGGAAACATCGACAAAGGGATGATAAGATAATAACTTATGAAGTCAATAATTGAGAAATAACTAACTGATGCGACAAATCATTAGCATCCTCACTAACGACTTTCAAGTGGAATGATGAGTTACCTACAACTTAGTAAAACTTTTGAGTCGAAACAATTTTTTAGTCAAGAGATTTATTGGTACAACTAAGAAAGTAACTATGGTGGATCTCATTTTAGAAAAAGAAAAAAAACGAAAGTGTTATGAAATATATCATGAGATGGAGAAATTTGAGCATGAAATATGATCAACAACTCATAGAAAAACACATAATAGAACTTATAATAGGAAACATTAATGATCAAATGCTTCCATATCTAGTCATGACTAGGATCAACACTTTTCAAGAATTATTGAATCATGTAACTAAATTTGAGAGGCTATCTAATCAAAAGGCAATGCCAACAATTCTTTAGGGAAAGGAAACCAATCCAAATCTTATGATTCAAAATAGAACGATATGAATACAATCACATTTTCAATTAATTAAAAAGAAACAAAGAAGCAACAACCTTATGACAAGCGGCAAAATAAGGAGAGGAGAAGAAAAAAAACCTCTCCACTATTCAAGAAAAATAAACAAGCAATATTCATTCAAAAAGAATAAACTGCTAAAATCTTTAAACATTTCATTAAATTAGGCTGTTGGAACCAAGACAAGGACATTAATTCAAAATATAGATGTTAATCAAGATTTGAAGGTAAGATATATGTATATAAATAAGTAGATTTTATGTATAATGAATATTGAGCAATTATATTAGATAATTTTCAATTAATGTTCATTTAAACATTTATTATAGTGAAGGATTTGCTTAATTGCTGAAATCTAAAGAAATTAGGTAAAGTTGTTAAAATTTGTATAAACTAATATTAATTTATTTTAATTTCATTCACATTTTACAAATCTAAACTTCTTGACAATTAAGTTAGAATCAATAGAACAATTGAAATTGATAATGTACAAGGTAATTACATAGATATTATAAATAACTAAATAATACAAATATTAGTAAACTTAAGATAATTATATTTTGTATTCAATGTCCGGAGTTGATTAACTGTATGTCTTGGAGATTTGCATGAGGAGAAGTCAAAATGTGGTAAGAGTTCAAATGCATTAATTTATACTTACATTAAAAATTATTAAGTATTTGAATTTATGTTAAGTTGTGTACTCATGTCATCAAGCACATCAGGAGTTTAGCCTAAATATAGAGGTGAGACTTGTACTTACAAATTTAAATTCAGATTTCTATCGACTATTATTTGTCATTACTACTATCTGTTGTGATTGTTTTATTCATTTTATTAGATATTTCTTACCTATTCTATTCAGATTAGATAGATTACTGCAACATATGAATGATTCGAACATGTCAAATTCTTGATGTTATTATATTGCCATGTATATTGAAATTGTGTTAGTGCAAGAGTTGCTAATTATCAAATGAAAAGTAATGCATATGATAAGCGGAAATATTATGAAATTGTTATAGATAGACTATTTTATGAACGCAGTAAAAAAGTTAATGAGATGAGCCTTTAACAGAAATCATAGAACTCCCAAGTCTTTGTAAGTTAGATTAGACCAAATAGTATCAAGGAGGATATCGAATGAAGTGTGGATACGGTCAACTTCATCATAGCATTGGCCAAGAGTAATGACCCTCATGTTTTACATGAGTAAAATCTATACAAATATAAATTACATTTCTATAAGACAACTTTAAATTAAAATTGAACGAAAGTTCATGAAATTATATAGTCATCTCGTTGTTTATTGTTTACATTCATAGTCTTATAGACTACTTTTAAGTTCTATCGTATAAGCATGTCTTTACTACTATTCAGTTCTCACATATACAAGCATGCCTTTCGCTATTCGGTTCTCGATATACAAGTATACTTTTACTTAATATTACATTCATGCAAATTCAACTTTCCATTAACGTTGTTTTCTTCGTTGTGTATTGGATTTACTTTAACATTACTTTCTAAGCGGGTTTTAGCTTACGATATTATGTGTTGACTTTCAAACAAAACAAGGAAGGTAGTAACTAAACAAGCCTTTTGATTTGTACAATTTTAAATATTTTTTTTTGAATGCATTATAATTTTTAATTTGATATCTTTTAGTTGTTTTATATTTATGTTGATATTCGATGTTACATGCTTCCAATATATGAATAAAATATAAATTCATTATTAAAAAAATTTAAAATATAAAGTGTTGTGATGATTTGGTGAAATTCAATTTTCTCCTATTTGCCCTAAATCCTTACATGTTGATATGAGTTAGCAAAAGTTACGTCTAACAAAATTATCATATTCTATAATATCTCAAAATGACCCTAAGTAAAAAAGTCAATTGGGTGTGACATATTAAGCAAATGAGAGATGTATCAATCAGGGTAAAGCTAGTCTCTTTCCACCTCAAAGAATAGTGGATCTATTCTATGCCTTGTTGTGCCGATAAAGAATGTATTGGCCATAAGTTAAAAAGTACACTTGAGATGGATTTATTAACTACATACTAAAGTATAAGTTGTGATATGAAAAGCTCTATGATATAAAGAAAAATATTCAAGCTCTTATAGTCAAGATGCATCTTATCATTATATTATTATACTCTTATAGTCAAGATGCATCTTATCATTATATTATTATCCATAATTCTAAAAGTAATGAGTGTTTATGGTCATAATTCTTATTGCATTATGGGCTCGAAAATTGCCACCACCACTGACAATATTGAATTGAAGAGTATGAATTTGAGTGTCGGTGTAATTTTGAAGTTAAATGAGATAGTAGATAAAGCGATTGGAGATTTTCATCATTTGGTGAGGATCATTAGGGTTTTCTATGGTCTGCCTTATAGTTATTACTAATAAGTAAGAGAACTTTTGATTAAGGCTATCATTAGATTGCTAAATACATGGCGTATAGTAGCGGCGTGTGGAGTTTAAAATTTAAGATTTATGAAATTCATCATTTAAACTTCCGGATGGTTGGGAGAATGATGACATGCGTCCCAGATCCCATGGTTCCATCATCCGGCCGTGTAGTCCAATTACTTGGTCGGAGGAGGTAGTCGACCCACCCGAATGATCATCAACAATACATGGTTCGTCGTCAAGAAATCCTTATAAACTGGTGGTGTTTGTCAGGAGATAATCTTAAATCCACCGGGAGGGTTGTTTGTCCCATCAAATATACTCAATGATTCACAAAGCAAAGCCGTTGAGCATCTGATCTGATCATTGATAAATAATATAATGGGCAGCCAAATACCGTCGAGGACTCGGTATAATTGCATCATCTGTGGAGCGCATTAGTTAAGCGCGATTATAGGACGTCCGCGTCACTACTTGCAGATTGATTGAAAGTAACGTAGTAGAACACTTGATTTGATATTAGGTCGCTTTGTGAGCTAGAGTTTTCTTAATTTGTCACTCGATGCGGAAAGTGGATAGATTGAGTTTTGTTTTAAGCTTTTATGATTGAATTTCATTTAAGCAATTTTAGATTGATATTTAATTTGAGTTAATTTGATTTGAAAATAGAATCACATTTTGATGGAAGTATCCTCCGGTTGAAATCAAATTCATTCACCCATCATCGGGGTAGTTAATTGATTGAATCGAATATATTTGAGAACTTTAGATCCTGTCACTCTGTTTAGCTCTTAGAGTTGGTCTACTTGTCATGTAATTAGTTTCTGATATTTCATTAAGTTGAAATTATAATAGATTTTTAGGTTTTATTAATCCCCGTCTTAAATGGGAAACAACCCAGCGTTCTCTCTTGAATCTAAACATTATAATGTCGGGCATGCGGATGTATTTAAGAGTTTATGTAGTGTTTATTTACGAATTATGAGATTGATTTTAGATTCTCATTTAATTCCAACTTAGCTATCACATTTTAGATATTAAAATTTGCGAAATCTCATATCTGACATGCAGGTATTTATAAGCTAATTCACCATTAGTGATTTTAGTTAATTTCACATAATTAGTGATTTAGTTGATTTTAAAATCATAATTTAGAATAAAGTTCCTTAATTTTTTTGTATTGAAGGAAAGCTCTTTCGTTATGCGGTATTTAGTTTAGTATCGTCTCTGCTTTGCTGAAAATTCTAGTCATGGCGTCGTGTTTTGAAGCTATAGATTCAAAAGACATTTTAATTTATTGTTTTAAAGAAGATTTACCCTCAGTGACTTACGTGAATCAATAGAGTATAATATTTAAATTGATTCCTCCTCTTTTGAAGGTCTCTCATTTGACTTAGTTCTTATTTTCATAGATAAGATTATGGGCTCAGTATATTTTATGAAACATCCCGATATTTCAAGCTTACCAATAGGTTGGTATATTATAAATATAGATATATTTTTCTCTTTTCAATTCAACCTTCAAATCCATAGGATCTCTCACAAATACTTGCTTTTAATTAGATATTAAAGCTAAAACTTCAAATATCAAAATTGTAAGTGTTTGCATTGAGGTTAGTTATCTACAACTCACGGAGGAGACTTGTTCAAACTTTCCTAAATTCATTTTCTCCCTATTTTATTCAAACTTTCCTACATTCATTTTCCTCTTTTTATTCAAACTTTCTACATTTTCCTCTTTTGTTAAAAGTGGGCCCTTCACTATCTCTTCTAATTTTATAAAAAAGGCCAAGAGGAGTCTTACATTCCATCTCAATTGTTTGAAGGGTTGGGTTGGAGCATTTGAAAGAGCGATCAAAACTTTAATGGGCTTTCAACTCTGGATAAATTTCGTAAATACTTTTCACCCTCTTTTCTTGTTTTACTTTTTTTGTTCATTGTATATTATTTTCCCTCCTTTTTTTTGTTAGGAGTTTTTAATTTGAATTTTAGTTTTAAATTTCATTGTTTGACATTCTTAAGCCAATTCTTTTACTGGTTTCTAAGTCACATGAAATTCGGACAGAAATTTAGTAGACGTTTATTTGAAGGAGCGGCAATCCGGACGGATCTTTAAAACTTCGCTTATGCCGCTATGAGGTAAGCAAATGTCTCTTAGCCATGATGGGTTAAATCTCGTTGTGCCTCATGCAAACGTGACAACGCCGAAGAAACAAGCGTGTATATCCACATTCGCGTGATCCGCATGTGTTCACGGCTCTTTACGCGTTGCAATGATGTCGGCAAAAGCGAGTTGCATATCTTGAAACTAAGAAGAAGAGCCTCATCAGCGGTGTTCTTCTCCGGTTCAAGTGAAAAGAGATGTAATCTGGGAGGCGCGATCTTGAAGGAACCGCCTCAACAGCGGAGTCGTCCTTCTCGGTTCTTGTGAAACAAACAAATTCCTTTCTTAGATATTTTTTTATATAAATATCTTGTTTCAAGATTTATGTGATCATCTTATTAAGTAATGGAATTTTTTTTGTTTAGTAGCTCTTTTTGTGAAACTACCAGTCTAATAAACAAAAAATAAGAAATGAAAGAAAAGTAATCTTAGGTGGTTGTGTAACAAGTAATTGCAGGTTAAGCTCAACCTTCCTTTCGATTATTTCCTAACTTTAAGGGCCGATCCATTGGCCAAAGTCGTGACATATCCTCACTTCAGGTTACTTAAACCAAATAATATCAACGCCAAACAGGCCAAAAAATTTTCGTAGCAGACAATGTAGTCAATCATCCAAGACATTTATCCATTTCTGAAGTATTGCATATGATTATCAACTGAAACAGGCATGTCAATAGCTCTAATAAAAAAATAAAATCAGAATAACCTGGCCTCATTTAGAATAGCTAGAACCCTCTTCTGAAGAGCCAATACTTCTCCAGCTGCCTTCTTACCAGCCTCTACACCTGTAGAAAGACGAGGTATAGAAAGAATTGACATCATACACAAAAAATTAATAAAAATTAAAAGGCGCTTAAATATCTCAGGTTCCAATCTTTGTAAGGTTCATACCAGGTTGATGATAAGCATTAATGTTAACTAGAGATGCATAGATCCCAACAGCTCGTTCATAAAGGGCAATGACTGCCCCTACTGATCTTGGGTTCACTTCTTGCAAAGTAACGGTAATGGATTCCCTATCATTGGAATAAAGAGCTGAGCGTGTGCCCTGTAAATAGAAATTGAATGAAAAAGAAAACAGCTAAGATATCAATGCAGCAAAGAGTAAGTTAACTGAAATTCATTAAAGATGACCACATCTAAATATATTAATTTTATGAGAAATTACATATATATACTCTGAACTTCCCTATTTATAAACCTAATACTCATATCATTTGTTTTGAATATTAAGCTAATGCATTTAAACATGTTATGATCAAATTTCAAAGAATTTGATAAAACAAAAAATACGGCTTTGAATTTGTTGTGATTTTAATATTTAGGTGAAAAATTGAATATGGATGTAAGAAAGCATTAGTTTTATAAATATTCTAGTTTATTATGTATGTAATTGCCTTAATTTTTTTTAAAATGTTGGATAAGAATCTGAGGTTCAACATTTTCTAAGTGCCCAACTATTTCCTCTAGCCAATTTGTCCTTTTGTTAACTCTGTACTTCCTATTCATGTTCATCCGCTTTTTTTTATTATCATATAAGATCTCTACAACAACAACAACAAGCCTTTATCCCACTATGTGGGGTCAGCTATACATGAATCCTTCTTCTCCATTGTGTCCTATTACGTCAAATTATCATTTAATTCAAATAAAACTAAGGTCATTTTAATACATTTTAACCAAGTCTTTTAGATCTACCTCTACCTTTCTTAACATAAGGTAAATCTAATACATCTACTCTCCTAACTGGTCATCACGACCGACGCTTTATGTGATCAAATCATCTAAGGTCTCTCTAATCTTATCTACCACGGAGCTACTCCAACCTTTTTCCAACATACTCATTTTGCATTTTATCTCTAAGAGTAAAGCCACTCATCCACTGAACAACCTCATCTCGCAACACTTAACTTAGTCTTATGCTTCTCTCGCCAACATTTTATACCATAAATCATTGTGGTCTCACCAATCTTATAAAATTTTTCCTTAAGTCTAAGCGGCACTTTTCTACAATAGGCAATTATGCATTCCTCCACTTCAACCATCCAACTTGAATTCTACTAATAACATCTCCATCTATTTCACCATCATTTTGAACAATAGAGCTTAGATATCTCAAATGCTCACTTTTTTTAATGACTTGATCACCCAATGTCACAACACTATTACTAGAACTTCTACAACTAAAATTACACTCCATATATTCAGTTTTAGATCTACTCAAACGAAAACCTTTAAACTCTAAGGTTGACCTCCATAATTCAAGTTTCTCTCCCTCTCTATTCTTATCAACAAGAAAAATGTCATAAGCAAAAAAGCATACACCAAAATACATCTTCTGTAAATGCCTAATAAGAACATGCATAACTAAAGCAAAAAGATAATGGCTTAAAGTCGATCCTTGATATAATCCAACTGAAATAGGAAAATATTTTATCAATTCTCCTTGTGTTTGGACACAAGTAACAACTCTAGTATACATATCCTTAATGATTTGAATATAACCAATATTAACTCCTTTCTTTCTAGAACTCTTCAAAGGACTCTCTTGGAACTTTATCATAAGCTTTCTCTAAATCAACAAATATCATATGTAGATCCTCCTTACTTTCTCTATACTTCTCCATCAAACCTCTCAACAAATATATAGCATCCATAGTAGATCTATCCGACATGAAACCAAACTAATTTTGAGAAACTTTTGAAATACATCATAACCTATGCTCAATTACCCTCTCCCAAAATTTTAATGTATGACACATTAACTTAATTCCTCTATAATTTGCACTCTTGTGCATCACCTTTATTCTTAAATATAGGAACCAACAAACTATTTCTCCATTCATCCGCATCATTTTAGTCTTCAAAATAGCATTAAAATGATTTGTAAGCAAAAAAATTCATTGATCTCCTAAACATTTTCACACTTCTATTGGAATATATTCATTAAGTTTTTTCTACACTTCATTTTCTTTAAAATTTCTCCAACTTCAAATTTATTAATATGACGATAAAATGAAATTCTATTTTTAGTGTACTAAGGTTACTAAAATCAATAGCATTCTCAAATCTTTCGCGTTCAAAAGTTTATCAAAATAACTCATTCACTTATTTTTAATATCCTTTTCTAAGAAAAATACTTTATGATTTTCATCTTTAATACATCTCACTTGAACTAGATATTTACTTCTCCTATCTCTTTGTTTGGCTAACTTATACATACATCTTTCACCTTCTTTGATATCCAATCATATAAAATCTCTTATTAATAAAAATATTACATGCCTGAAGCATTCCAAATAGATAGTCACCACATGTAACTCCTGGTTCGAGTTCCCAGTCATGACCTGGAGGTCGGTCCCGCAAAACTTCAATGAAAGTAACGAAGAAATTATGCACCCCTTCTCTAAGTTGCTGAATGTAACTGCCAACCAAAAAACAAACCAAGATATACACCGGCTTATTATTATAGAAGAGAACTTACATGAAGTAAAAAATAAATAAAAATAAAGACTTACGCATGCTGATCTGTGCTTCCTTTGTTTCCATATACAGTAATTCCTTGGTTAACCTGGCATGAAAATATGCTTCATGAGTGAAAGACCCATACCCATATTAAACCTTTTCTTACATTAACATTTAATTTGATCAATTAAACTAATCCATGCTTCCTTCTTTACCTCATGATTATTGAACATGGAAAATACTAGATACCTAAACACTACTTCGATGGGAGAAGAAATTCACAATTGTTTTCAACAAGCTTGGTCCAGGAAATAATAATACTCGTAGAGGACAGATGTTCTATTCGCCAGATAAAATTAATTAAATTTGGTACTACCAAGCTGCTATTTTAATAAGACAATTAAAAGTTCGAGTCAAAAAAATCCCTCTTCAATTCCAATAAAACTACATAGTTCAATCCCTCCCCAAATGTTTCCTTGCTAGAAGCGCCAAACATTAGGTATATCAATTACAAAGGTAGCCTACCGGAGTAGTAGCAAGATTAGACAATTTTTCCATTAAGGTTGGGGAAGAATAGGCAAGTGTCATCACAATCAGACAACTTTTGAGACATGGGCGAAGCTAAGCAGTTTGGGGCAGCGCTCATATAGCGGTCACCGACCGCTTTTGTGTTTGGCAAGCGGAACCATGTTTGAAGAATTTGTCTAGAATGCAGCGCTTTTCAACCAAACATGCGGTGTATACCAAAAAAAACTGCATTTTGATTTTTTTTAAAATAAAAAAATTAACTTCTTAGACAGCAATTTCTTCTAGCAACATCATTAATTTTTCATACACCACAACCGTCCCAAACAGACCTTAAATTCTAATCCCACTCATGCAAATACATACCCTATTTCCATCAAGGTCAAATTCCTTTCCAAGTGATTCCATGACTAATTGCTGCAGATATCGACTAAAAAGAAGCAAGCTATCCTTGTAGGGAAGAACAACCATATCCTGAAATGGTCAACACAAACCGATAAAATTAAACATATCAGGAACATAAAAAGAAACTTAAAAGAACAAATTTAAAGGAGGAAGGAAACCTTCGAACCCACTCCATCAGTTGCCCAATACCAGCAAAGAGCAAGCAAGGCTGCTGGATTATTCTTCACCTGGAAAAGAGAGAGATAAATTAACAGAAACTATAATTACAACAATATCAAATTGATGGCCAAAGCATTTTTCAATACCACAGTCGCGATTGGCCACATCCATCAATGATGCACCAACAAGCATTTCCCTGATGTTAATGCCCTAAACAGAGAATATGAGCCAAGCATTTGCATAAAATATCCTATAATGACAACTCAAAAGTACCAGAGGGACATACCTGTAGTGCAGCTGGAAGTAAGCCAACCGCAGACATTTCTGATGTTCTACCGCCAACCCAATCAAACATAGGAAACCTAGCTAGCCATCCCTCAATTCTAGCAGTATTATCTAACAAGGAATTTTCTTGGGTAATAGCAACACCCTGCATGAGAATTTATAGTAGGCAAGTTGGTAAGAGTTACTTTTTGCACATTAAAACCTGTGATGAAAGGGTTGAAGGACATAGACAAGATCATCAAAACAAATATCCGACATTCAAGTGACTGAAGTAATTAATATAGCACCATGTAAATTTGCATAAACTGTAAATATAAAAAGAAAGAAAATGATCTTCCATTAGGTATATAATTCCTGTCACTAGCCAAACTGAAAGATAAAATAATTAATCTGAATCAGCTTCCTTATCCTTCGGATTATCTCAGTAAAAAAAATTTAACCAAGAATCTACATTAATTCTCAAGACAATTTTAAAATGTCTTGGGTAAAAGAAGAGAGAAAATTTTATCCAGTATATGGAAGGGTCCCAGGAGAGGATGATGTAGTTTTATCCCTGCATTTGAAAAGAGGCTGTTTACATGACTTAACCATGGGATCTCTAGATTACAAACCCACCCTCTAAAGATTTGTCTTGTGTGCTTCATTGAAATATTTAACATGTCTAAACTTCATGCCAATGCAGTACAAATTGATTAATTAGTCAACCAAGGTAGCCACTAAAGTCATGCTTCTCATAAGTAAATTAGAGTCAAAAGCAGCTAATAAGAACCCAAATGGAACTAGTTTTAAAGTTTATTGAGGATCATGTTTAGTTTCAACAAAATTTAAAAGGCTTTTTATTAGATTTATTTTTTTGGATTAAAATGTTTTTAGATTATTATGTTTAAATTTAGATGTTCTGTTGAGATTAAAGTAAAATTCAAATAGAATTAGATATAAATTTAAAATAAGGCTCATAAAGATATTTTAGCATATTTATCCACTAATAGATTGTTGGATCCAAATTTGTCCATGAAAAGATAGTATATGAAGTAAGGCCTGAATATGAGAATACAATAATAATTTGTGTATAAGGAGTGTCAAGTCTATGAAGATCTTTGGAGAAGATAAAGTAGGCAAATCAATGATCACACTAAAAAATCTAAAAGTCAAAGAAAAATATGATATAAAAGTCCATCAGTTGAATATTCATCTCTAAAATGTGCCCCAAATTACAATATTCAACAAAGGGCTATACCTAGATATTGCCCAATGGCTAAGCTTAGAGTTGTAAATAATAAATCATATCACTGACACCCTATTTTGGCAATGTAACTAATGTCTACTGATAAAGAACATCTAGTCAAGTTGGGCCTCTGCCTCTTCTAATTAAGCAGATCAAGATCCATGACATACTAGGATGAAAAGCTATTGGACCTTTTTAAGCCTAACAAGTCTATCATCATTCCAACAATCTACTCTGAATCAATAAAATGTAACAATGTATTTTGTTCTCCTCAATTTAAATTGCTACTGCCCAAAAAATAGTAGCATAGAACCAACAAACTATTATTAATAAAAAAACCTCTTGTACATAAAAAAAGTATCTTAAGGCTTAAGCCTCATTGTCACCGTAAAAGTATAAGCCTTTTTTTATCTGAGATGTACCAAGGCTATATGTCTTAAAGGCGTTGAGGCTATGCCTTATAAAATTATGTAAAAAAATTTATATTATATTATATTATGATATTGATATATATTATAATATACTAACATTTAACACGTCAACTCAAAATTTTAAAAGATCATTTCAGTATAATAAATTTATTCATTTATTTTAATTATAATAATTCAACATTAACTGATATATAGAGTGAAAAGAAAAATGTAGTAATCAAGAAAAATTTTAAAGATACCAATGAGATAGAATCAATGGATGATAAAACTATAATAGATGATGACATTTCTAAAGATGATGAAAGTGATGACAAGGACACTATAAATCCTGATACTCATTACATGCTTGCATTTTACATAAATGCTTAACTTGAATCTATCATTAATTTTATGTTAATATTTAAGAGTGAGGTTTGTAATTTATGCCTTTATGATAATAAATTAAGTAAATATATCGATGATTTATTCTTTAATTTTATAAGATTTTATTTTATTTTTATTTTGAAGCAAACACCTCAATCTAAAGGCTTATACCTCAATCCGCCTAAAGGCTTATAACTCATCTTGACAAAGGCAAAATCTCTTTGTTTTCAATTTCACCTTTTAAACCTTGTGGGAGCTTGCACCAATAAAATGCCTCAAACTAGGAATATGAAGTACTCTATAAGAGAAAAAAATCTCTAGGTAAAGCTTTATTTACTATTTAGTTTATTTTTCAAAAATCAACCTAGATACCAACTCTACTATAATAGAACCAAGTGGGATTTTCTCAGAACCCACAACAGGTTGACCCAAATCATAGGACTACTTATCAGTGAGAATGGGTGAAACAAAAATACTCAAAAAATTTACTATCTACTTAAGATGAAAGGCAAGCAATTCACAATACAAAATAAAAAAGATAAAAAAACAGATAAAAACCTGAGGTCAAAACCTGTTTGGGAAATTCTAGCCCAGCATCTCAAAGCTTTTGCACTTCTAACAAACCATTTCGAAGTTTCAGGGTGCCTCCACTCTGGATGTAACATCAATTAAAAAAACGTGATTTAATCAAGTTTCAAATTTAGTTCAAGATAGAATTTGAAGATGATGTGCTATCATTTGTACCTTTGATATGACAACTACAAGAGTAGACGCTAAATCTGGTCCAAGCTGTGCAATTTGATGATCAATCCCAGCAGGATCAGTATTGTCAATAAACCGTATCTGGCAACGAAAATATGGTACAATGCCAAAATAGCACATTAGCATTTTAAAATGCAGACTTAGACAATACTAGTGTGAATTATGCAAATTCTACCGCAAAGTTAATAATTTTTCAAAACTTTACGAAATAAGCACGGGTCATTAAAAGCTTGAAAATATGCTAAAAGTTTATTGATGTTTGATAAACGCGTAACTTCCATCACTAATTGAACTCTCTTAAAACTACCTTAAGGGAAAAGGAGTTATGCAGAGCAATGATGCAGCCACAAGAGCAAATGTAGAGACTAAAGAATAAAGTCTTCACTGCTATAACCATAATTAAATATGCAAATAGAGAATGAAACAAAATGAGCAAATATTATGCACGCCCAAAAGAACATAAAAATTTTCACCAAATTGAATGTAAATGATCTTCCTACCCTCCACCTTTATATGATGTAATCATAGAGAGGACACAAGTCTTTCTGACAACATAAAGTGAAATTTTGGCTTGCTTTTCAGCATGCATGGCAATTTTCAACAGAATTTATATCCGTCAACGGGTTGAAGTTATCAAAGAATGCTATATATGGATGATTAGAAATATCCAAAAGCTTAAACCAAAGAGTAGATTAGATTACCATCTCTAGAGAAGTTACAAAGATAATCCATCAATTAGTATAACTAAGGACTATTGGAAAGAAATTTAACCAATAACGAACATGGAATAATAAATACAGATATCACCTTTAGGTGTGCATTATCGGGGCTAGTGCTTCAGCAACAAACTGAGGACCAAGAGCTGAACCTCCGATACCCACAGATAGTACTTGAGTAAAACGCCCATGGGGAGATGATGGGGCTTAATCTGTTTTTTCAGAGAAAATCCATAAAAACATTTTGAGTTCCAACAAAATTAGAAATATGATCTTTTGGCAATGCAATCTAACAACTTCAAAAAAAAAAAAATCATACAATTAAGTGGAAGGGTCTACCTGTGCAATGAGTTAACACGGATGTAGTACTCAAGAAAATGATGTAGAAGAACGTTCATAAAGTTAATCCTTTATGAACCCAAAAAAAAAATTTGAATAAAACGAAGTGATAATGAATTGAAAAAAGCATGAGATTCCAAACAATGTTGTTCAAGAGAGGAGTTAATGAGTGTAGTCATACCCATATATACAGTGCGGTTTTGTCTGTGGTTTGAAGAAAACCCCCAATATAATTGAGGCAATATAATTATTGTTTTAGGCCCACCCACAAAAAACATAAAATAATTAGCTCAACTAATACTATGGTTTCCATTTGGGTGTCTACCTTTTTCCAATAAATTGCAATGTAAACCCAAAGTCATCAAAGATTATCTGTCCACCTAAATCAATATCATAGGCGGTCAAATGTCTTACTTTATCAACTGTAATCATAAATTGAGTGAAAAGGTAAACATCACAAGAAATGTCTTAAAATAATGTTCAAGAACAACATTATCACGTTGAAGTGGATTATGTATCAAAAGTTTGATGCTAGAACCAGTTTCTCTAGTCACACTACATTATGGAGATCCATATGATATCTATCAAGTGAAACCTACCATAACCAGTAATGTGGAGAAGTGACCATCTTCAGGCTTATGGACTTCTCATGCCAATCCTCCAAAGTGGAATTGTGTACCATTTTGCAACTTGAGCTCTAGAGTTCTTCCTTCCTCTTTTATTGTAGGCGCCTCTAGAGATATTCCATAACTACTATACGTGACTAGTAAATGTTAAGTTACATTTCACATATTTTTTTCTTTTGTTAAACTATGGTAGCTACCAAATTTAAATTATTTCACACTTAAAATTCAAAATTAATAGTTAAATGATCAATTAAAATTATTCCTCCTCCGAACCTACCCTCCATCTTTTTTTTTTTTACCTACCCTCCATCTTAATTTATAAAAGGAGAGAAAATTCATGGGTAGAGACATCCCAAAAATTTGTATCTTCACTTAAACTCATTGTAAGAAAAAATAGTGAGACTCTAGTGCAACCATGGATATAAGTAAGACGTTGAATCACATAAATCTTCTTGTGTTTCTCTTTCTCTCCTCTCTTAATCTCCCAATATGACTACAATCAAGCTCCAATGGAATTCTTTCCTCTATTGCTCAGATTTCTCTACTCCATGGCAAAAAATATAAGCAAATTTTTGCATTGTTCTGACCGTGGGATAAAATTTCAAACTATTTTTAATTATAACTAAAAGTTGTAGGATTATATAAAAAAAAACATCAATTGATACCTAAATGAAATTCTAATTAGAAGTATTATTTCTTCTACTTCTAAAAGTTGAACTCTTTGTTCAGGTGAGAAACTTGAAAGATTCAATGAGAGGTTATCTCCATATAAACAAGTGTGCTTAATTTTGACGAATTATTTTCTTTCTATTTTTTCCATGTTCTAAATTTTACTATTAATTTAAGAATATAATTGATGTTATTCAAATTCAGCACAATCTAGTTCCAACAAGTGTATAGATTTTAAATTATTTTTATGGTTTTCTTGAATATAATTTATAGTCATTATTCTATGTAGAAGGCCATTGGATTTTATTTAAATATTTTTGCATAACTTTTTTTGTTTTCATTGAAAGAAACAACAGTTGCTAATGATTAAGAGTTTTGTGATTATGAATTTTGTGTTGCTTCATTAGTAAAAAACTGTGCAAGAAAAAAATCTACCTAAATGTTTTGAAAACCACAATGAGGCTTAAGCCACATTGGATCCATATGAGGAATATGCTCACATAATGTGAGGCATACCTCACATGTATATTTAGATCAAAATTTTAAATAAATAAATTAAATATAAGCTTTAATCACCAAAATAACATTCACGCTAACATACACAATAGATCTCAAGATAAGTATTACCTAAGCACTTCTTCTCTTGCACCATCTCCACTCCACATGCACAGCCATGACCACCTCCTCCTTCATATGTGTGATGTTTTACTTCAATGTTCATTAATACAGTGACGAGAGAGAGAAACACATTATGTTAAAGTTATATTGAATTATTATATTATCAATTCTTAATTTGATATGTTATGTTACTTGATATTTGTATAACACTTCTTACTTAATGATTTAATATCAAAATGTTAATATGTTACATGAAAATTTACAATTTGTTATATCTTACAATATTAGGATTTTAATGTGTTACTTTTAAAATATCAATAAGTTAGGATATTGATATAATACTTCTTGTTTTGTACTTTTATATATATATATATATATATATATATATATATATATATATATATATATATATATACAATTCTTCTTACATTATATAATTTGTTAATTCTAAGACTTATGCGCTCATAAAACACTTCAATGCCCATATGGGCAATTTTAAACCTCATGGTGCTTATTATATAATTTTTTTACATCTCATATAAGATTTGTGTTAGAAACCTTTGACCATAAGATGTCTTACATAAGATTTAATATCAAAGTTTTATGTTTCATCACAATATCCTTATATGTAAGACAAAATATCTTAGTTAATAAACAACAAAAATTAGTTTAGGAATGATTCCACACAACTTCAACATAGTAATTATGATATTAAGAATTGTACTACATTTCGGAGGAGTATAATGTTGAGATATTTTTAAATTGGAAGGATAAGTTAGTCAAATTATTTAAAAGATAAAATAAGTATAGTTTCTAGATAATTGGATTTACTTAAACATAATGAAGAAGACTTGCTCAATATTTTGGTGAATGTCGTTACTAAAATAAAATCTATATATGGGCTAATCTAAATGTAAACTTACAAAACATGTCATTTATTAATTATAGAATCAACTATATGATCAATTTTAAAAATTTTAATGAATTAACTATAAACTATTTGAAGATTAAACATGAACTTAGCCAAATATTATTTTCCAACAACTTACTAAGTTCTAATATTATTTTCATTAAAGGTCTTAAAGATAAAATTAAATGAGTTAAATCTATAATTCACCAAACACTAGAGCTTCAAATCTTAAGAAAATATTATAATTATCCTCATAAAGATTACTACACACATTGATTAATATTTTAAAGAAAATTTATTAGCATATCATCTAAATTATGTTGCAAACACATCAACACAAAAAAGTATGTATGATCAAACATAACAATATTAAAGTAACTATAATTCATGAATTTTCATTAAATGATGAATTGATGCAAGAAAAAAATTATTGTTACAATATGATTCAATGAATGATTTTGTTAAACTCTAATCTACACTAGGGTGTATATTAGAGGTCTACAAAATTTTCATAAAACTATTTCTAAAATTGAGCAAGAAATTAAACATGAATCTAAAATAAATATAAAATCATATATGAACATAAACCCCAAATAGAACCTAAATCTATGCCCGATCATGAAATTGAATGGCTTATGCCTTCGAAGGTGTTGAATCAATTAACCAAATTGATGATAGGATTCAAAAGAAATTATTTAATACTATCCCTATGATGAATAACAAAATTGATATTAATTTTATCTTTTGTTCTTGATTCCTTGATTTATAAATCCTTTAAAAAAATTTAAAAAAAAAAGAACTGATTGAGTCAACAATTCAAAGATTTTATTAATAGCAGTTCCTTCAATAGAATTTGAAAATAAAAACTCAACTATCTTCTAGAAAATTTAGGTATGTAATTCATCATGACTAATCTTTCATTAATTGTATTACTTATCTTTACAGAGATTTGCATCCATATGATAAACATGACTATCTGTGTGGCTTATCAATCATTAATGAAAACTTTTATAAACCTAATAAATATAAATTATATTATTTCCTACGTTACAAATTAGTGATAATGTATTTATTAAAAAATATAAGTATTTTAGCATTTTCCTTGCATACATCTCATCTATTACAATACCCATTAGTTATATACCATATTTTCATAACAATATTTACTAAAAAAGATATATTTAACTATGATAATTATAATTCTATTAAAGATGGAAAAGAAAAAAATGTAGAATTCAAACCAAGTGATAAGGAAATGGTTTAGATGAACTCTAAAAGGTTTTCCATAGAAATCCTATAAAAACTAACTGCTAAAAAGAATCATATAAGGTTATACGAATTGGAATAAATATTTCAAATTTTATGATATTAATCCATTATTTAATGTATCTAATTTGACTTTATATCACGCATCATTAACAAATTCTTTAGTATCTTCGCTTACACAATTTCTAACACATTATTATTAGTTATTTGCACAATTTCCACATGCTCGTTCTAATAGTTTTCATGAGGCTAGCTTGTGCAGTAGAGAAAAATGCTCATATGTGACCATTTAGACACATTGAAATGAAAACATTGGACAACAAACTTAAACTTGACCATCAGAAGCATTGAAAAAAGAATATTCATCTTTAACAAGTGTGTTAAGTGCATGGGAGGAACTATTAAATTGTCAACATAGCTTCTCATGAACATCTTGGAAAATTATATTCTAGTCATGAGCAAGCTCAGACGTAACCATATATATTACAGTTGACCTCCACAACAACCACTTATTATGCATCTTATGGTTTTAATATATATGTGGTGGGGATGAAAAGAGGGGAACCAGGAAAATTAGTTGTATGAGCAGGTCAAGTTTGAACTCTTAGTGCCCCTCGACAACCTCCACCCCACTCTTTGAACAAAATTCAACTACCACTTTTAATCTTGTTAGCTGCAGGATGGAAACAAAATATATAGCGCATAGGATGCTGGGATCGAAACTTTACCGCTTTCACTTAATCAGCTATTATGCTTTAACTAACTACATAATCATATGCAAAGCTCTTCATCTACAAATTACAGCTAAAACAAGATCTACAAGATGAAAATTAATATAGAAAAGTAAAGACCATGGAAGTTGGCCACATATCCTCTGATTTTCCATGAATATTCCTTCAAACATTCCCAAAGACATGAATTTAAGAACTGAATGTGCATCCGCACCTTTGCACTGATAATCTTGTCTGCAAAATCGCAGATAGCGTTCAGCGTCTTCTCAATCTGCGACCTTAAGAACGAGTTGGGAGCCAGAGCCGCATTTCTCAACCAGTAATGTCCAACCATCCTACCCTCGTCTGGATTAGCAATGGCACCCTTCTCGAGCTCCTGCATCGCCACGAATGCGCTCTGCATTCTAGGCTCCATTCTCTCGAAGAACTCATTCGTAAAGCCAATCCGGCTCACATCGAGGTAAACCCCAAGCTCCTTATGCTGGTAAAACCAATCCACATACCGATGCCAAAGGCTAATAGGATCTTTCTCTATGGCGGCGGTCTTCGACACTGGGGAGTTGGAGACTGGAGAAAGACCCGCAGGGATATCCCTGGCTACAGATTGCGGCGGCCGAACGGATCGGCCGGCCGCGATCGCAACAAAGGAGGGCTCTCGCCGGGAGTGTAGATTTGCGAAAGAGTATCTCCGAATTTTGACGGCAGAAGAAGTGGAGTAGGTGCCGGATATCGACGCCATGACAGATAAACGGAGCAAATGAGAGGAGATCGCAGACGAGCGGTGAGGCAAGAGGAGCTGCCAGTCCAAGAAGCGACGGGTTTAGGTGGGACTCTAATTAGAAAACGGAAAAACTTGGCGGCCCAAGTGGTCAGGTGTGAAGCTTCCCATTGGGCTATTGCCAGAGTCATCTTGACTTCACAGTTTAACTTAACCAATTGAACAAGTTATGCATTCTCCTTGATCATTTTGATGTAGTCTTAGACTATCTTTTTCCCACAAGTGGGTGGATTTTTGAACTTTATGAAGTCATCTTGGCCCAAGTTGTGCCAAATTCAGTGGCAATCATGACCGCTTTCATTTTATATTTGTAGAAGCAGTGTAGTGAAGCCTAAACCTATTTTGCCAAGTCTTCTTGGTGATGGGGAACCATGATGGATTATCCAATTTTATAGTCTTGATGAAGATTTGTGGCCTAATGAATAAGGTGAGGAATTGGGGCTCAAAGCTATTTGTTAAGAGGTTGTCGCCATGGTGATATGACCATCGTTCCATTTTTTGACACATAAGGTGACTGCTCCCAAGTTAGACACCTGGTTGAAGGAGGTGTTGGAGAAAGTGATGGATATAATTATAAATATCCATCACTATCTCCAATTTGGTTGAGTCTCCAATGTCCTGAGGTACACATTTCATCATCCTTGCAATTTTTTTGTTACTTCTTTTGGTGTACCCTTTCTAACCATTTCATATCTTTACTTGAAAAAGACAAGGCTTTTTTGTGTCCCCTCAACTCAACCCTTTTGTAGTTTGATTCCTAAAGGAGGGAGAGTGTAAGGAGGGTGAATACAAAGAGACCGAGGAAGAGTCAACTCTTCTGAGTTCACCCATGAAGTTGCTTAATACAACTCAGGAAGTCCAAAAAAGAGTGCTAAGTTTGACTCAAGTTGCCAAGAGTAGAAGCAACCAAGTCAAGAAAAGGAGGAGAAGGAGCGAATATGCTAAGGATAATTACACCCCAAGCATGTCCAATTTAACCAATCAAGCCTTAAAGCTCAAGTGTGATTTACTTAAAGACCTCAACAAGCTTTAGGAGAAAACTCTTAATGGTTCAATGCCCTTAGCCATGACCACCCAAGTAATAGCGGCGCTTGACTTTGGAGATCTACATTAAGTTTTTTATCAAGAGGAAAGCCTTGCATGCATTGATGGTTTAGTGGCAGCTATGAAGGCTTTAATCCTCCAAGGCCCAATTCTTAAAGCTTTAGGCATAGGTGAATCAACAAGATGAGGAGAAAATTAAATTAGTTTTAGATTTGACTCATCATGGAGGTGAAGATGGAGCTAGAGGAAGAACTCTCTCATTGGACATAGAATTTCAAAAAAATAAAGTCGAGTTCATAGGTATGTTTGATTTTGATGAGTACCGGATTTATTACAATAGAAATTCAAGAAAGCACTTAATTTTATTATTACTAAACTAGTGAAGCACCATCAATTGAACACCACATTCTTGACTTTCTCTAACATAATTGCCCTTTAGATTCATGAAGATGACGATGAGGGCAAAGACAAGTTAACTCTTTCTTTTTTAGGCTAGTCTTGAGAAAGATGATATTATGTATCTCACACTCACCCCTTGTAAAAACTTTCTTGTGAATGAAAGGAATCATTTTTTCTTTCTATCGAGTACATTAAAAATTATAAGTGTTTCTATTTGAATGAACTTGAGGGGTTTATCTTTGTGGAGACTCGGATATTTTTGGTTTGAATGATATTTACATGATACTTGCCATTATATGAATACTTTGTTTGAAACTTAAGAAAATTTTAAATGTTGACTTCGTGGATGTTCTTGATTGTAGATTCTCAAGAGTTACCTCTTTATAATAACCAATTTATACAAACTCAATGACATCTTATCACCAACTAAGAGGGTCAATTCTTGCTTTATTGATTATGGCGAGTTGGTCTTTTTTTTCAATTGATCATCGACCTTTTGAGTTCCAATCTTGTACGCAAGTCGCCAACCATATGGAGTGTTAGCTTTTTTGATTGCCAACCATGGGGAGTTGGTCCTTAATAATTCCTAACCTCTTAGAATGTCGATCTTACATATAAGTTGTGAACGATAGAATGTTAGACTTTTTTTTCCAACTATGTGGAGTTGGCCTTTTAGTAAATAGTCGCCAATTTGTCATTCTTACACTTGAGTTACCAACCGGATGGAGTGATGGCATTTTTGGTTGCTAACCATGGGAATTGGTCTTTAGTAAATAGTTGCTAATCTCTTGGGTGTTAGTCTTATGCATGAGTTGTCAATCACAGAGTGTTGGCCTTTTGGTTGTCAACCATGGGTTAGTTTATTAGTAAATCTTGGGGTGTCTTTTAACAATCACATAAAGTGCGGTATTTTAATTACTAGGCATCAACCTCTTAGATGTTGGTCTTACACATGAGTTACAAACCACAGAGTGTTGGTCTTTAATTAATTTTCATTGACCTCTTGGAGTGTTGGTCAACACATAAGTGGCCAACCACGAAGAGTGTTGGTCTTTACTTAATAATCACCAACCTCTTGGGGTGTCAATCTTACATAAGTTACCAACTACATGAGTGTCAATATTTTTTGTTATATTAAGCTTAAATGAGTATCATAAATTTTAACTTATGTATTATGTCAACTATAGTATCCTCGTGCTAAGAATGACACACCAAGTTCTTAGATTACATGGTAAAGTCTTTCCCTTGGGCCAAAATGAGCCTAGTGTCCCGAGTTGTCATACCCAATATGAAATTTTATAATTTATTGAGTTTTTTTTACATTTGTTAAGGTAATACAAAGAAGTACAAATTTTTATAGAACATAACTTCATACCAACGTTAATGATAATAAGAAAATACCGTAATACTTGATTCAAAGATAGAATTCTTAAGATCCCTAACATTCCAAGTATGGGGTATGTCTTGCCCTTCATTAGTTAGCAATTGATTTGACCTATGTTTATCTTATATCTTGATGTAAGCTATCCCATGTATGAAATGTACCCAAGGTGTTTTGTCAGTGTTGCATCAACTTTTTTTAAAACTAAGTCACCACCTTTAAAGTGCTTTTCTTTCACTTGAAAATCATAGTACCTTAGCATTGCCTCTTCATTTCCTCCCACTTTAGGAATGATTTAAGCCTCATTTCTTCAAGTATGTCAAGTGCATCTTCAATTCATGAATTCACCTTTTCTCATTCATTAGAGCTATCCCCTAGTCCTTGGTCATTAATACTTTTGGATGTGAGCTTATACTTGACTAGTAAGATATTTCCATTCCATTTTGAGTGCCCTATTACATTCATAAAAGTGGTCTTAAGGACCTAGAGCACTATGGGCAATGCGACACCCATTTGGCTTTGGTGTCTTCCACCTTCTTTAATAACTTGAGGATCTTCTTTTAGTGCTTCTACTTGACTGTTGCTTTTGCGGTGACAATGAAAGTGAACTTTTGTTGTACTCTTTTAGACTCGCAAAAAGTCTCTTTGTCTTCTATTAGGGACTATATCCCATTATCTATGATAATTATCATTGGTAGCCCATATCTATAAATAATGTCACCAAATAAAAAAATTTTAACTACTTGGGTGATTATCTTGACGAATGGATTTGCCTTGATCCATTTGCTAAAGTAATTGATCATGGAAAGAATGAACTTCCTTTGGTCACTAGCTATTGGCAAGGTCGATCAAGTCCATTCCCCAAAAGCTTAAGAGCTCAAAATAACCAGAAGTGGTTGTCACAACTATTGTTGGAGTGGGGAAAATTTTTTAGACCGCATTCAAACTTAGCTTAACTCCTATGTTATTCCTAAGTGTGAGCTTGAAATATCCGCATCTCAAGATTCTATTAGTGAGTGCTTTATTCCTAAATTAATATCACATTCACCTAAGTGTAATTCATCAAGGACCTTTTTTTTTGTTTGGCCTCTCATATATATCTAAGGTTAACCAAAGTGCTAATTTTGGAATATGACTCCAATTAGTTGGTATTAGCTTATCAAACCTATTCAACTCTTTGATAGTCTCTTCAACCTTCCCTCAGATATCTATTAGTTAGATCAATCTATCTTGCCAAAGGTTCATATTTAATTTGTATCAACTCTTCTTCTTCTATGTTTTATTGGAAAGTCATATCACTAAGTGCTCTATGAGTTTGTTAACCCTAAATAACAAATTAGAGAATTGAGTCTCCTCCCTATGTATTTGCTCAATTTTAAAATATTCCAACTACCAATTTTCATTTGCACCTTGAGTAAGTAACTTTGTAAAGACTCATCCACTTCATAATCTATTAACTTGCTCACCACTAGTTGTGAGTCTAATATGCACAATATGCAAAGCTTGAGTCCTCGGGCAAACATTAGTCTGATGAGTAGTGCTTCATATTTAGATTAGTTATTTATTGATTTGAAATTGAAGTTGATCAATTATGTTGTAGTGACATCAAAATTTTAATACTATCGACACTTATGCCTTGCTCACCGATGATTCATCTACATATAGTCACTATAATGGTTTTGAGTTAATCGAGATATTAAGAGATCCATCAAAATCGATGAGAAAATTGACAGTGCTTGGGCCTTGATCACACCATTCAAGTGTAAGAGATATTGAACTTGCTTAATTTGATATAGCATTCGATAATCTCTTAGAATGATTTGATTTAGCAAGTACAGATTTGAGTGGATTATCCATGATGACTTGTATTTAATGTATCCAAAAGTATGGCTAAAGTTATTGAGCTAAAAAAATAAGTACAAGTGCGAGTTTTCTTTATGATAAGATACTTTAATTCAACACCTTAAAGACTTGCTAACATAGTAGATAGCCATCACTTTTAATTATTCTCTAATTCAAATAGAGTAATGAGTCTTCTTAAACCCCAAATATAATGATATAGTTTCTTCATCTTTTGGGATTTGTAATAAAGGTGGTGATAGAAGTAGATTATTTAGATCAAAAGAAGTTTTCTCACTTTAGGTTCCATTCAAATCTCTTGGCTCCATTTAGAACTTTGAAGAATGGCGAAAGTAGCATCCTCCTACCTTAGAAATAAATCTATAAAATCCGGTGACTCATCCTATGAGTCGCTGAACCTCTTTTGTCATTCTTAGTGATGGCATTTCAATTATTGCCATCTCTTTATCTGGATTTATTTTATTCCTTTAAGGGTGATTAGAAATCCAAAAAATTGACTGGGTCTCAAAAAGAGCACTTCAAAGAGTTAATGTCATGTTATACTTTTTCTAAGTGATGAATGTCTCTACATCTTGAATGTACTATGCATAACGTTTTAACCGAAAATCATCGACAAACATCCATATTTCTTCCTTTTGCTCCTTGAATACTTAATATACTATTCTTTGGTAAGCACTCTTCCATTCTTATGCCGAAGCTACACAGATCTATCCTTTGATATGTCAAATTTAAATTAGTGAAGTCATGCATTTTCCCAATTTTCACTTGACTTCGCACCATTGTTACATTTGACACCCATTCTAGGTATTAAACTTCTAATAAAGTTGTCTTCAAGGAGTTTGGCAACTTTCTCCTTGATAAGTTCAGGTAATGATGTAGTCTTCTTCATTTTTTATTTTATTATCTGCATCTTCATAGACATTGAGGCAATGACAAATGATGTTGATATCAATGCCTAGCATAAAATACTTTGAGATCATCCAAAAGGGTTTTAATAAGGCTTCTCTGATGCTTATGAAAGAAAAGTCAAATTAATTTTGAGGACTCATTCATAGCCTCAGATGGTAAGAACCTCTTCTATTTTCTCCAATCCTCAACTCTTATTCATGTGACATCTAATTCCAATACCTTATCTTCTTGCCTAACCACCTACATCTCTTATATGACAAGTTCTAGTTGATGATTTTTTTATAGTGATTTCCTCACCTCCCATGGGAAATTTGATGGCTAGATGGTATATTGATATCACTACTTGAACATCTTGAGTAGTGGTTAAATAAGCTAGCATTTTAGGTGGTGAATGCATACAATAACAAAGTTGTCCATCACTATAAATTGCTTCTTATTTTCCCCGTGCCATGAGGGTGATCACCCATTTTGTTTTTTATCTCTTAAGAATTAATATAATCTTCTAGAGTTGAGTTCATAACTGCCAACCCCAACTTATCAAAATGAACTTAAAGATGATATTAACTAAGATCCTCGTGTTGATCAACATGCTTCAAATTTTGTAATTAGCATTTAATATCATGATGATGATAGCATCATTGTATGGAGTATCAATGACAGTTTGTCTTTTTTTCTAAGAAACTTACATGAACTATAGGTATGTGGCATACACATCATGCATGTGAAGTTAACCACTTTGAATCATAGTTGCTTGAGGCTTTCTTCTCAAGGACTCTCCTTTACCCTTAGAAATAATGTATGAATCTCAGAATATTGTGTGTATTGGGGCTAGATCATTGCATGATTTGGAGACTTCTTTGTCATTTCTCCTTGTGAACTCTTTTGAGTTTCTAGCTTTTATGAGCTCATCAACTAATCTCCTCATATGAAAACATTTCTCAATGTAATGTCTATGGTCATGGTGATATGTACTATACCTAAGTGATTAATCCCATGCCTTCATAAATGAAGGTCATTTGAAACACTTTACTCTAAATATCCTCCACTAACTTAGCCACACATCCTTAAAGGAGTTGCAAAGGTGGGTCAAGTAGTCGCCTTTGATAATGAGTTATGGGATTTAAATCCCTCTTCGTAGACACTTCAAGTTACCTTCTCTTATCTTCTTCATGCTCATAACCTATCTCCTGGTGACTGACAAAGATGACCTCTTCATCGAGTCCTTTGTACAATCATTCGCTAGATGACCTTGTTATGCTCCTCAAGATTACATGGTTATTTGTTAACTTAAGTAGTTGATGATTATTTTGGGTCAGTTTGAGGTATATATTAAGGGCCCTCTTTCAAGCCTTGGGTGAGTATGGCTTGGGACACCATGGGTTCTTTGATCTCTAGCATTTCTCATTGAAAGTAAGTGATGAACTATTTTAAGAGCTTACCATGTTATTGTCTCATTTGGAGAAGAGCTTGAGAACTCTTCATAATTTTGTGCACTACAAATTGTGTAGCTAACATTCTTTAAAATCAACTAATGAGGTTATAACCCTTATTATGAGACACAAACCACCTAAGGCTTACTCTTTGAAAGTGGAAAAAAGGTTGAGACTTCATTATGTCATCCAAATCTATGGATGTTGTTGACTGCATGGGAAGACTTTTTGTGTATCTTTTCTTCACTCAATGATTAGTCTCATCATCCATAGTAGTTTTGATAATTCCCTTCTCACCCAACTTGCCCAATGGGTTACACTGAATTTTTTTTTTTCTTGCCTTTAGTTCTTTGTAATTAGCTTTCTCATGGCCCACTAGAAATGATTTTATCTTCCATATTTCTCAAGTCTTGTAATTATTGAGTATTTTACCCCATGTTCTGTGGATAGACTCACAATGTTTAGTGTAGATTCATGTTGAGTGTTCTACTTGCTTTACATCGACTTTTAATTGTAGTATTTTACCCCATGTCTGTGGATAGATTCATGTTGAGTGTTCTACTTTGCTTTACATTTGACTTTTAATTTCTCTCATCCACATCCACTACCTAAAGGGATGTTTAATCCAAATCATCTATGAAATGAAGGAGAACCTATTTTGCTTTACACTTTTTAATTATTGAGTATTTTACCCCATGTTTATCTTCCATATTTCTCATGTTGAATGTTCTATTTTGCTTTACATCGACTTAATTATTGAGTATTTTACCCCATGTCTATGGATAGATTCATGTTGAGTGTTCTACTTTGCTTTACATTTGACTTTTAATTCTCTCATCCACATCCAGCACCTGGGATGTTTAATCCAAATCTATCTATGAAGTGAAGTAGAACCTTTAAGATACATCGGAAATTGGGTTAGAAAATATATACCAAGAGAAAAATGTTGAGTGTTCTACTTCTTTTACATCGACTTTTAATTATTGAGTATTTTACCCATGTCCGTGGATAGATTCATGTTGAGTGTTCTACTTTGCTTTACATTTGACTTTAATTCTCTCTCATCCACATCCACTGCACCAAAGGGATGTTTAATCCAAATCTTCTATGGTAAAGTAGAACCTTTAATCATGTCGAGTGTTCTACTTTGCTTTACATCGACTTTTAATTATTGAGTATTTTACCCCATATCTGTGGATAGATTCATGTTGAGTGTTCTACTTTGCTTTACATTTGACTTTTAATTCTCTCTATCCACATCCACGCACCTAAAGGGATGTTTAATCCAAATCTATCTATGAAGTGAAGTAGAACCTTTTAAGATACATCTAAATTGGGATAGAAAAATATATACCGAGAAGTAGAAAAATGTAAGAAATGTCCCAAAATTTATTATCTTATAAAAATCTTAGCAACAAAGTGGAGAAAAGCTCTCAAAAAGGCACTCCTAGAAAAAACCCCAAAAAGGAAAAGATCCCCTTATACAATATTGACAATAATATTGAGAATGTATTGTATAGAAAAAGGACCCACCTTGATGTGAAGTGAGTGTAATGATGCGCTACTTCATTTGATTAACAAGTCAAGGCTAGGTTGTTGAACTCAGTCATTTAGGATTCCCAATCCTAGTCACTTACCATCCATGGGTGAGTATGTGTACATAGTTAGTTTCCATACTTTGTTCTTCCAACTTTATACTTTCAACTCAACTTCACTTCAATGATCATATAAGTTTTATGTTTCCTTGTAGGATCAAACTTGTCATAATTAAATAGGAAGACACTTCTCTAACTACACAATTTTTATAAAATTTCATAGTAATCCATCTCTCCATTTGATCTGTGTTTCCTTTGATGCACACACCGAAGTTATATGCTCTTCATTTTTTTAACTAAGAATTAGTGTGAAATATATAACTATTTGCATCATAAATCGCCATGTATTCATAATTCACATGAGTCTCCATGTTAGTCATGATGGTCCTAATATTCACTTCATTCCTCCAAGAAAATGTAGCTAATGAATTTAACAATAATTTTGTCCAAAAGTAGGATTGATTACAAGCACTCTAATTCATGTTGGGAATTTATCTTCAACTTTTTTTAATAATAAAAAATAGAGTACATGAATAACTAGAACTCAATATTAAAATTAACATAATTAGAAAAATATCATTTCATATTTGCAAAAAAAAAAAAAAAGATATCGTAGATTGACATTCTCATTCAAAGAAAGGTTGAACTTCATAGCTTGATAAGAACATTGACTATTGCTACCCTTAGCTCTTTAACATTCAAATATATTGAAGTGATTCTACCTAATGCTTATCTAGAATGTTGAAAATGGAGTGCACATTCTATTAAACAATAAAATCTTTAGCTTCATCTTTTGTATAATTCATTCAAAGTAGTAGGAGAAAAATTTGTAGTCTCCTAAGCTAAATATGCTTCACATATCGAACAATTAGGGAATACTTCATTCTTTATCATTCCTTTAAGTTTATTCAAAACTTTACAATGGTTTTAAGATTTAAGTGTTATTGAAAATAATAGTTGATTAGTATTAGTAGTTATTATATATAAACATCTTACAAAGGATACATTCAATGATATCTCACTAGACCTCTATCTCAAGCTTTGCATTGTAGATGTATTAGCAAGTACTACATTGAGTCAAAAAAATGAAGAAGGAATATCCTCTTAAGCTTGCATAATGTGAGTAGAATATTAGTTTCAAGTTATATTAGGCTATGCACTCCTTTAATTCTAATCTAGCATTCATATTATCTTTACTATTTCTCTTAATAACCATCATAGTGTTGAATATATTGTTTTAACAATTCTCTTTTATATGCATTACATCAAGATTTGCTTATTCAAATTAAACTTTCAGAAAGGTAGATTCCAAAAAATACTTCTTTTATCCAGTTGGAACTACACCATAATCTAGTAGATGATTATCATCACATAATATTTGAGAATAAGTTATACATAAAATTGAACTGTCAATTTACCATAAATTATTCCCAATTAATCTTGGAGGCTTGGAATTCTTAACTCAAATTTTAATGAATGCATCCTTATTTCTTCTAAATTGTTGGTCAAGTGGTCAATAGGAACATATGGTGAAATCAAATCAAGAAATGTTTTGACCATATTTAAAAGTAAATGCATTTGAAAAATCCATGCAATATAGATAAGCAAAATTTGTAGTAGTGCTCCATGCTAATAATATTTCATATGCATGAAAATCAATAATAGTCCACGTAGGTGCTACCTTCATCTAAAAGTTCTACATTGCATATCATATATGAGTACAACCACTGTAGGGTTTTTAGCTCATCAATCAATGGTTTTAAGGCATCAAATTTTACTTTGGGATTGTGGGGCCTAGGTATAATTTGAGTGGGAACCATAAAAGGTGTGCACATATCTAGAGGTAGATTATCGTGTATATAATTATCACTCGCCAATATGAATAAGGCAATGCAAACTAACTATAATGTGAAACCATTCGCATATAGGCCAAGTCTCATGTTGCATGGATTAGCTACAAAATTAGGGTAAATATGATTGAAATTCTTTCATATTATTTGTTCAATGTATGGCTCAAAAATTTAATTTAGTTGCTCTCTTGTAATGTCATCACATTTGGTTAGTGAATGCATAGATACATACAGCCTTTGGAGATGTGGGGTAAGCAAACGAGTAGATCAATCATTTATAAGGGAAATCTTTCTATTTCGTTTTTTTCTACTCTATGGATAGAATCTAAGTATCCCACAAAATTTATATTCAATATCTAGTGGGTCATCCTTGTACTATAACATAAAATCATTGACATAATAATCAATCTTTTCATAGTTCGCATCTAACATTGATAGAAATTTCTTTGTTCCATATATGCCCTTTAGAACTAAATATTCTTATAGGTTGTCTCCTTAAGCGTCCCTATAAATTAGTTAAAATTACCACATGTCATATTATATTCAATTTTGATACTTAATGTTCTTATAGTCATAGATTATTTAGTGTGGTTCATGCAACCTTCCCACAGTGGTTGCTATGTTTTTAGTCATAAAATTTTTAAGATTTTTTGTTAAGTGGTTCCTTTTCTATTATTCCTACAATTTAGGCTCTTATAACATCAAAGACCATTTCTTTGTAATTTTATCTAGAATCATATTCAATTGAAGGATTTTCATAACTCATTGAGGGACCGACAGATCATTGTGGCTCAAACTCACAATGTATGTAGGAAAAATTTATGACACCATATAGAGTTTGGGAATTTCTTATTTGGATGATCAAATGCATCATTAAAGAATAAAAATATTATCTTGAAAGATAAACATGTTATCTATAATGGATTCGATCATTTAATAAAAGACTCTAAGGCTAATGAGTCTTTCATGTAATAGAGAGTTTCTCTTGAACCACATGAGAACTAAAGAAAAGTTTATTTTAAATTGGTTCATGGTTCCCTATAAGGACAAGCCCTCATAATTATATCTTAGGAATGAAGGGTCTCTTCCTAAGAATACTCTCGATTAAAGAAAGCTATTATTTATATGGATTTTAAGTCGGTTTTCAAAGGAAATGATATTTGAAATTTTAATTAGAAATGATCCAATGTGGAAAGTCTTATTTTTTGATGCCAAATGGGATTAAGAACTGTCTTGGAATGCCCAGTAGGCATTTCAACTATCCTACCATTGTGCTATAAATTTTGAAATTTAATTTAGATTGAATTGATATTTTTTTTAAAATCTAGGGCTTAGATTCTAGTAGCACAAGACTACATAAATGCCCAAGGTTGAAGACTTACTCCAAAGAGGATGCTTGATCCTTAGTTTATAAGTGCTTTTAACACAAGTCGGATCACACCTAGTTTCATTTTGAGAATTATTGGCCATTCCTCTCACTTGAGGGAATAAACCTATCTCTAACTCTTCCGGACTAATAACCCATCTGAAGGGTTACCACCTAACACCACCTAAGCTCAATTTAAATCCATGATGTTAAGTCCCATGTGTGCAAGATGGCTAAGCTATATTTTAGGAAGGAAACTACGAATCTAAACTCACTTCCTAATCCCTAAGATCATGTAGGGTATGAAATGCATCTAACTAATGCACATTTTTAGATTTTATGTGTTTTGACTCATGATTTATTTAAGGTCTTGTGGTATGCATGTTTTGCATAAATTTATGCAATTAAAATGATTATGAGCCAAATCATTAAAAGAAGGTAGACTTTCTCAAGAAGGCGGTCATCCTCAGAGGTCGATGCGATGCCCTTATGAATGGGTGAAGTGCCCAATTCAAGAGTAAGAGTAATATGATTGCATGATTTTCAAATGTTAATTATTTTTAGTTTATTTTAAGTTATTCTTAGGGCTTTAATTTATGTGAGATTTCAAGTTTCTTTATTTTTGTTTGAGTTAATTAAATTTATGTTTGGTAGAAATTTAGTTTTCCCTAAGAGTCTAATCATCCAAGTATTCATTACAGAAATATAGCACAAAAAAAAACTTAACAAAGTAGGTTGATTTTATTGCACACCCAAAATAAATCAATTTAATTTAATTTAAATAAATGTCAATGCACACCATTGTGCATCCTAGAAGAGAAAATGGGCAGCTATACCTTTATACAACGGCCTAGAACTAAAGTTTAGATCTATGTGTCATTTTTCCAGAACATCTCCTTCTTCGAGGGACCTCCATTGGGCTTCACAAGGGACCACGCAACCATATGCTAGTATGGTAAGCTCTCTAATCTTAGACCCCACCTGATCCTCACCTAAAAGCTTAAGTTTTACATTTCAAATTTAAAAAATAAATTCTAAGCCCTACAAAACAAATGCCGAAAATACAAACAACACATTATATTTCATAAATATATGGGCTTAGCCTTAGTTTCTTGCCAAGCCCACCTATCCAATTAGGCTATTCTTAAGGACTTAAGCATATCAACAATAAAATAACATTTATAATTTATTTCTCACAACAATCCTTTTAGCATAGCCTCGTGCATAAGACAATATTAGTTATAAACAAATGTCCAATCATCTATCTAGCAATAACAATCTTAAACATGCAATCTAAAATAGTACACCACAAAGTAAAGCACATCACATCACGTAGTATCATAGATCAACCTAACCTATATTTAGGGTTTGTGACTTAATGATCTTGTTTGTGAAGGAAATAGGCTTATGTAGCAAGACTTTTCTAGGCCTTTTAGTTCAAGTTTTAATTTGGATTTTAATGTTTTTTGATTACATCTGATAATTTCAATTCAAGTGATTTAATGATTTATGATTTTGTTTTCATTTTCAAGTTCACTTTTTTTATGTTAAAGCAAAGTTTATGTTTTCAAGAATTGAGAATAAATAGATTCCACTTTTGGGTGGAACCAATTCTATTCAATAGCTTCTAATAGAATGAAACCTTTAGCCTAAGATGAAGATTCATATCAAAGGCCTAAACTAAGATACCTAAGACAATTTGGATTTTGAGTTTAGTTAAGATTAAATTTTGTACTTTTAATTCTTTCAAAACTTAATTATTCATTTTGTTTCTTTGATTTGATTAAATCTTCTTGATTTAATTGACTTTCAATTTGATTTGATTTATTTTAATTTGATTTGACATTTATTTCATTGATGTTTAGTTTGAATTATGTTTATGTTTGTTGAATTTATGTTCATTTGGTTTGAATTATGTTAACTTAAAACACTTAGGTTAATGTTTTAATTTATTCTTAAGTTACAATGATTATGGGTTAAGCTTTTATTGATTGTTCGATTATGAGTTCATTAGCCTTGTTTAATTAATTTTAACATTCATTATTATTTTCATTAAATCTTAAGTATGTAAGTGATCAAGTTCTATGATTTAGAATGTTGGAGAATTATTCTTAAATGTTATGACGTTGGTAAAGGTTATTTTAAGTTACTTTATGAATTTTGTGATTTATGAATTTTTTTAATTTTATTATTTAATTTATATAGACCTAAAGATTTGGAAATTCAATAACTCCCAATCCAAAGGTTAATTGTGTTTGAAATCTTTATGGTAAGTGGGGTTCCTTGCCAATTTAATATTTCCAAAGTTTCATTTTAATGATGCATAATTATGGTGTAATTAAGATTTTAATTATTTAATTAAAACTCAAATTAAGCTTAATTTAATGAGAATTAGTTGGGGATTTTTTTTATTCCTCTCTAACAAATGCATCCATAAAAAAGTTCAGTCATACATTTTGGAGTTTTGGTTGATTTATTACAATTTTCTAAGTTTTAGTTAATTAATTGAACTAATTAATTAATTTAATTATCAAATTAGGTCATTTTATTATTTATTAAGTTTCATGGGTTTCATTGGTATACTTAAGTTCATTTGGGTTTTTTTATGTTGATTTAAAGTGATTTGATCAATTTTTATGATTTGTTTTATTTAATTTTAATTTATTTTATTAAATTTGAAGTTTAGAATTTGAAATTTTATATCTTTTAAATTAGTTAGCAATAATTCATGAAAATTTTTCTTATGGTACATTTTAACCTAAATTTTAGTTCTCCAAAGTTTCATTTCAATTGATTAATTATTTGTGATGAATTTAAGTTCAATTAATTTTATTTAAAGTCAAATTAATCCAAAATTTATTGAAAATTTTGGATTTAATAGATTCTATTCATTGAGATGAATTCATAAAGCCCTCATTTGCATTTTTTTGGATTTATATTTTATTTATTATGATTTTTTATTTTATAAGTATTTTTAATGACTTATACTAATTTAAAATAAGAAATGTCATTTTAAATGGCATCGCCAATGTGGCGATGTGGTACCATTGCCATGTGGCGATTGGGCCATGAGAATCCATGTGGTGATCATGTGAATAGTTGTGCCACATGGGATGGATCCCAACCCTTGATTGAAAATCGGATAATCTCGATTCTTCCATGATTTTTATATATGGATACAATCAAATCATGCACCTATATCTTAGCCATCCATTCCAAATAGAAAGAATAAATGGCGAAGATCATTTCCCATTCATTTTGGTGAGGCGGAGACATTATGTCAATTCGATTGATTTTGATTATCCGAGGCCATATTTGATGTGATTTTGATTGCAAAATGACCAAGAATCAATTTGTAATCAATCTATATGGTTTAATCCTCTTGGAGATCAGATTCTCTTCATAAGATGCTATAGAGATTAATTGTGAGCATACCTCATCGACGATGATCCCCAATGGTCACCGTGCCGAGCACATTAACCTTGATGGGAAGAAATCATGGATGTGATTTGGTGACTTGCCTCTAGTTAAATGCCTTGTAGACCAACTAGCGGTATTTTTTTTTTTGTTAGGTTTGACCATTTTATGGCTTCTCAATGACCATGAGCCTCTATGAAGATTCAATTAAGGTCATCTCAACTTCTAGAATGTGTTGGAACATTCAATTTGAGGTGAAACATTCTTTCCATTGGAGGTAGAGATGGCCATCGATTTTGGCCAAATCGATGCCAGTGAGAGGTCGAGAAATGCTCTCTTTTTATTCATTTCACTTTGTGAATGATTTCAGATGAAAAGGGAGAGAGGAAAGGGGATCTCTCCTTTTCCATACATGGCCAAAAGCTATGTATTTAAACTTCTAGGTGGCCATATTCACGGCAATGTTGTTGACCAAATGGTGGGTTTAGTCCCCTTGGCCTTGTGAGTATGTTGGGATAATAAATTTGAGGGGAGGAATTCGTTTCCTCCCCTTTCCTCTCTTAGCGAGAGATTGTTTTCATGGCTTCTCTCCTCTTCCTTTGTTTGCTCTCATAGAGGAAAAGTTAATTTCTCCTTTGCTTGAGGGTTGGCCACTTGATTTCAAGCCTTGTAACCATCCTCCAAGAGGTGGTCAAAGATTGGATAAAGTCCAAGGAAATTTGGATGAAGGGAGGAGGAAGAATCCACCAAGCATCTTTACTTGGTCAAAACCTCAACTCAACACCCTTTGACTTCACTTATGGCTTCTAGCATCACCACCATAACACTTAGGCTAGTGTTTGGCTTCCAAAATCAAACCTAATTTGAGTTTTAGGTTGAATCCAAATCCATTTGAATTAAATTGAACATTTGAACCCAATTCAAGCCATTTGGATTCAAAGTGTTTTGATTTAATTTATTTAATTTTAAGTTCAATTATGTTTATTTGATGATTTATTATGTTTTGATTTAATTAATTTCTTTAGAATTTGAATTAATTTTTGATTTCATTTCACCTTAACACATATAGGCTTAAATGGGTTAAGCTTGATTCTTGGGTTCAAATGGCCCATTTATATGAATTTTGTTTAGACACCAATCATGTCTAATCACATGTGTGAGATGATTTGGAGTGATTAATTTTATTTCAATTTGAACCCTTGACCCAAATTGGGTTTAATGAGTTAAGCTTGGATTCATTTGGGTCAAATGACAAATTTGACCAAATTAGACCTAATGATGGATTACATTATGTTTGATTATCAATTTCAAATGATTTTGAGCAATCATATTGAGTTGATTTCAATTTGATTTGGGTTTGAACCCAATAGGACCCATTTAGGTTCATTTAGACCGTGGTCTAATTAACCTAAGTAACTAAATAAATTTAAAGTTATTTAGATTCATGATTAAACATGTTTATTTTATCAATTGGATCGTTTGGTCAAATTTTGATGGCTTGACCATTAACTTGGTGGGACCCATATAAGTCAATCTTATGTCAAAAGGGTTGATTATATTTGACTTTGATTTGGACTTGAATTCATTTATTTGATTTAATTTTGATTTATTTGGATTTGTTTTATTTTGATTCAAATTTGGAATTTGGGTTGAGTCTATCCCATTAGGTTAGATCAAACGAAAGAAAGATGCACTAGGTCACTAGATATAATGTCCTAAGCACTTAAGGAGGTTAATCTAAGATTAAGTGTCATAATTATTAATTTTAAGAATGTTAATTACCTCATCCAAAAATATGATCAACAATGTCAAGTCTAGAAATAATAATTTTGTTGGAAGCTCTTTCTATACAAGTTTAATTTAATTTTATCTAGCATTAAAAGGCCTAATTTTTATGCCTAGCACATGGACATTGGAACTATCCTTTGAAGGATAAGTAGGAAGCTGAAATACCACATGCACAAAATGCTCAACACCATTCAAAAATTTATTAGTTAATCCTTTTCTTCTTGGATGCAATCTATTGTACATCCATGAGTGCTCACTATAGATATCCAAATGTTGTATAAATTAAGAAGTGTAAGGATTAGATTCATTTGTTATGTAAATTATACAATTAATTATGACTAACTAATCAAGGCCTAATGTGGCTTAAATGCTTAAGAATGTAATATTTTCACTTATAAATAATTGATATAGCATAATGTTTACAAGTACCTCCCATTCATGGATCAACCTTGGTACAAGAAAATCATAATTATCTCATAGCTCTTAAACTAATTGAGATTCTTAATTAGTGTCGTAAGTTTGGTTAGGGAGATTGAAAGCGATTTGAAAGGGGAGCTATGTCAAAAGTGTGAATGTTGTGCACCATGGGATTATAATAATAGACAATAAAAAATTGCAATATTTTAACACTAAACCAGGGATAAGTTTGGAACCAAGTGATTATCGGTATATACATAATTTTATGAAATTCTAAGTTTTATCTTTTAACTTCTTTTAATTTTTTTCCTATTAACTTACATTAAATTTTTATACAATGCAAACTAATTTTTTAAAATATATATAAAGTTTTCTACAATGCTTATATTAAATTTTGGTGTACAATACAAAATTATGGGTACATTTATATATATTGTAAAAAATTTCAAATCATAATGACTTATTAAACACTTAAAGGTAATTGCAAAGTACATTATCCAAAAATCTCAAATCAAGATTTCAACTAAAATGCAAATCCTAAGCTAAACAATTATAGATCTAACTCCAAATAAGAAAGTAAGTATAAGATACATGAATTTTAAACAAATTCAAAGAAGATCTAAGCTATAATTCAAAAATATCTCAAAAATTTTCAAATCCTTATTTTACAAGATTAAATAAATGAAATCACAAATAAATTGCTATAGAAGCTAGGGAAGTGGTTTACCTTTGATTTTACAAAAAATATAAGATAAAATGATGCATTTGGACTAACATCATGTGTTCCCTAGATCTAGTTCTATAATTGCTCAAGCAATAAACCTGTGAGAGTCAAGGGGAATGATGAAATGGGTCGGGGAAAATTCTACCAACTTTAAGTAAATTTTATGTCAAAGTTTTTCAATGAGAATTTTCATTGAAAATTTGTTGACTAGAAATCTATCGGTAATTCCAACAAAATCTCCCATGGAAAGGTTTGTTATAAATTACACCTATAAAAGCTATTATTTTCCATAGTGATCGGGGTAACTATATAAAAAAAAAAATCAATTAAATTTGTTACATAAGAAAGGACTCATGAAGGTGAGTGCTACATGTTGAGTGATATGTTCCCAAGAATTATTGTTGGCATCAGTGGGATGAGTTATATTTGATGTGTATCTAATTGCACATTTAGATTCTTCAAATATGATGCGGTTATTGAATGTTGATTTGCTTGGATGGGATGGTCTCACCTTATGTTCACCCTACTTAAGCAAGTCTTTATGGGTGAGTGATCTACTTGTAGGGATTTTGGTACTCATTGGTGGATTTTATTATGCAAGTCCTTCATCACTTATGAATACTCATTGAGTATGCTCACATTTTATGGGTGTACATGGAGCTCCCTAATTATTCTACTCCTAATAGAGATAACTCACAAAAAAATATAAGGAAAAACAAAGATTATTTTGAGCATTAAAGAATTAAAAAAAATTCTCATTTACATCACATCACCTTTGATTTGACCTTTTTCTCTTAAAAAAGAGTCTAAGCCTAGAATCTAGATTTCTTTGCCATTCTTTTCATAGAATTTGGCTCATGTTATCTTATTGAGATCTTATCAACAATGCAAACACACACTACAAATTTTAAAAACTTCATATTGAAGATGATCTTGCCAAATAAGTTTATGTAGGAAGAAAAATAAAACAAATAAAATAGTCAAATTTACTCTTATGCATCTTATTAAGGTGAGTGCTTGACGATGCCTATTGAGAGTGTGGCGATGGTCGCGAAGGATTGCAACAAACACTCATAGGTTTAGTTTGAGTGCTCCCATCATAGTTGAGGAGAGTATTATTTTGATCTCGATGAAGCCTTCCTCGCCACGAGAAAAGCAAAGAGGACATTGCTCTTATGCAAAGGGAAAAAGGTCTTGATGATGGTTGGTGAGAACTCCCTTTGAGGAAAGGGTAGAGAACTATCTTATTGTAGTATGACTCATCACCTTTTGTGATTATTATTTCTATATGATTTAACACGATCATTTTACTATTATAGGTTAGTGTGTCTAGTGTTCAAGAATTCATAGATAGAGATGTTGGACAATCAACAACTCCTAGAGACACTTATTTGAATTCTTTAGAAAGATTTGAGATGTTCATTCATCTTATTATAGGCTAGTTATTAGGGCATCATCGAGTGATATGCAAGTTCATTTGCTTTACAATTACTTCCTTCCTTAGGGATGTCACTTTATCAAAATCTCTTGTAGAAACTCTATTATCTATAGTTGATGACATTGCTTCTCTTTGTGTATTGTAGTTCTATTGAGTATTAGCTTGGTGATTTTAATTCTTCATTTAGGGCATATCTTCTTCCTCTAGAGATGGACTCAACAACCCTAACTCTTTTAGTGGTCAAGTAATTAGCTTTAATTCAATGGATATCCAAAAGATGATGGTAACCTTTTCTTTATCAACTTGTCTTGATAGTAGTGAGTCTAAGAATGAGTCCTTCCACTCTACAAGAGGTGATGTTGAAGGGGAACCTCATTCATCTTCCTTTTCTAATGAGTTTTTCTCTCCATGGGAGAGTAACTAACTTTAAGAAAGGTGTAAACTCAAGGGCTGAATTATAGAAGAGGTCGGAGGCTATGAAAGTTGATCATAGTAAAGGTTGAGTAAATGGAGATTAATGGCTTTAGAAGTCAAGTCATAAAAAGGTTAGTGCTTTTGAAAGCTAAGTCTCAATAGAGGTTGGTAATCATGGAAGGCGAGTTGACTTCACTTCATCATGTTGAGGTGAACGGGTCTTCTCTTCATCATGAGTGCTAACATTATGTTTTATTACCTTTCCAATAAAGGGGAACTCACCAATGAATGAAACTCAGACCCTAGTTAAACAATTTAAAAATAATGTAAGAAAAAGGATAAAAGTGAGTGCATGCAAATTTTATATTATTGTAATAAAAGAATATTTATTTTAATTCAAGAAATGCTTATATTTCTTACTCACTTTTTCATTTTAATGTTGAGTTCACTTAATTCCCATGGTTTCATGTGAGTTCTTTAAATGCTTTTGTCATGACTTACAAGTAATATTTCTATAGAATTTGATAATGATTTATCTATTAAATGCTAAACATGACACCTATATTTTGGGATCTTTTACTACATAAATTCTCTTGACCATGGTTAGGAAAGTCTTTATTATGCCCCTTCTTTATTTTAGAGTGAGTGGTTTTCTATTTGTGTGAGTTACTTTTTCTTTCTCTCAAGCCTTTCATCTTTTAGCAAGTTCTCTTATGATAGTGGTCATGTAGGTTTCAAGAAGGCATCCATTGCCTTTGTGGCAACAACGGTGAATGAGTCTCTATTCTCAAGCCGAGATAGAGGCCATTGTTTTCATGGATATTGCCATGATAATCCTCATTTTTTTAGTCCGAGTCACTTGCAGGACATGTGAACAAATACTTTAAAGGTGGGAGAGCTATGTGTCCCCTTCGATCACTTTATGTTGACCTCAAATTTCTTCCCTACATTGAGTTGGTGGACATTCTAAATTTTTATGGAGTGGTGCTCACTCAAGTATGCTAAATCTTGTAGCAAATGTCATGACTTTTATTCTCCTCTTGAGGATTGAAAAGCTAACCTAGAGCTTGACCTATGTTTTCCATGTCTTCTTTGTTAAAAGCCACAAAGATGGAATTATTTAGTCTCGATAATTCACCTAAAAAATATTAAACTACTAAATAAGGTGAGGAACTAGTGCTCCAACCTTTTCTTCATTAAGTGTTCAATTATTTGGGTGCCTATGCCCACTTCTTTTACTATCGATAAGGTGCCAATTCTTGAGGTGAGTGCTCAAGAAATTGAGATTCTATGGAAGTTGTCAAGAAAGATGTTAAACATCAAGCATTTCCATTAATACAACAACATCCATAAGCACATTTATAGTTAGAACTCACCATAGTAGAGGTCCATTATTTTTAAGTTTTTCATGCACTAATCATTGTATTCACCTTTTAGGGGATGATATTCTACTTCCTTTTCTATTGACCCTAAATTCATCAAGTTGATTAGCCGCTTTGTAGAATTTGAGGATGGTAAAGGTGAGCTTATCTCTACTAAAGCACCATCAACCGAGGAAGCGTGCCAAGTTCACCAAGAAGTCTCTACTACATTTATTTACAAAATGGTTATTCACTTAAGGTGGGTGATTTAAAGCATTCCAATTTTTTGATGAGTTAGAAGCAACACTTGAAGAGCTTAGATGCAACATTTTTTTATGTTATTATGAATGCTCAAGATATGGCCTAACAATCGACTTAGAGCTATGTAGGGCATTCTTGTTCAACATAAAGTATCTTGAAACTATCAAATTGGAGTGCAATCTAGAGAGGAATTAGTTTCAAGATGCCAATCTCTAGTCAAGCTTTAAGAAGAGGCAAAGCAAAAAAAAAAAAAAGAAAGAAAAATGTGAAGGATTGAGTAGTTTTAAAACTAATTTCCCTCTTTGAAATGAAAAAAAGAACTGAGGTAGAATTTTCTCATCGCATTAAGGAGTTTCAAAAGAAGGATGTCGATTATCTATCTTTCTTGGATTTAACAAGTATAAAAGCTTATTGTAGTAGAAGTTTAAGGAAGGCACGTTCATCATTGCAATGTTGGTGAAACATGATCAACTAGATGCCAAGTTCTTATGCATCAACAAAGTGCTTACTTTTTAGAGTCTGACTGAGGTGAGTAACGAGAATGAAGCACCAAATAGCCCTTTTTTCACTTGTAGTATTTTTTTGTACCTATGAGTTAAAAGAGTGATTGTACATTAAATTTTATATACTTACTACTCAACCTTTGCACTTAAAAACTTTTTTTGTAATAAAGAAAATTTTTTATTGTCTATCTTTTAATTATTGTGCATATAAATGTACTTGTTTTATGAATGTACGAATAAATATACTCTTTAAGAAAATATATTTATTTGAACAAGTGTACTCATTATGTAAATGAACTAGCTAAAGTTATATACTTACTAAATATAGTCATTGAATGAATATACTTGCTAAATGTAATTGAGTAAAGTCCCTATTGAGTAATTTTATTAAATAATCACATTATAATATTAGGGAGTACCATGTCAATGTTGAGTGTTAGTATTAAAATTTTTGGTCACCAACCACTGGACTATTAGTATTTCATTTATAGTCACCAACCACATGGAGTGTTAGTATTACGCTTAAGTCATCAACCACATGGAGTGTTGGTCTTTTCTTTATAATTACCAATGGCATGGAGTGTTGGTCTTACACTTGAGTCACCACCACAGAGTGTTGATCTTTTATCTATAGTCACCACCACATAGATTATTGGTCTTACACTTGAGTTACCAATCACATAGAGTGGTGGTTTTTTATTTATAGTTGCTAATTACATGGAGGATTGGTTTTACACTTAAGTCACCAACCACATAGTGTTTTATTTATAGTTGGAAATCACGTGGAGTGTTGGTCTTACACTTGAGTTACCAACCAAATAAAGTGTTGGCCTTTATTTAAAGTCATTAATTGCTTGGAGTGATGGTCTTACACTTGATTCACCAACCACACAAAGTGTTGGTATTTTAATTATATTTTCCAAATGCATGGAGTGTTGGCAATGTGTATTTCTTAATTATTTCATGAAGCATTTAAGGCAAGTGAATGTTCATGGTTAAGATTTACTTTTGATAGGTTGCCTAGTCCACTCTTGTGCACTTGAGCAAAAAATAGTTCAATAAGTTTTAAGATTTTATATAGGCCAAATGTAGCTTGCCAAATAAAGTCCATTACTTGGGCCAAAAGTGGTCACGAGTGATTTATCAACACAGACACATAGCTCTATGAGTATTAACATGAGTTATTATAGCTCATCGAATGCTTTGGGTCTATGTGGTTAACCAAGTCACCATGCTAGTGTAGTTAAATTTTGGTTGCCACATTTTGAGTTTTAGCATATATTTAACAAGTAAAAAAATTATTGGGGCAAGTAAAATAAGAAATTTTTTTTATTCTTGATCATATGCATTCACTCAAATAAGAATCTCATTAGAAAGAACCATAATAAACGAGAACAAAGAAAGAGCATATATCATGGGTAAAATTTTGTCAATCTTTTCATTCTAGGTTTGGGGCACATTCTATCAATGTGTTAGTAATTGGTAGGCTCTAGAGTTGTTACCGGATAATGTAAGGTATCCTAAGCATTTTGCCCAATATGTTTTGTCGAGCTTCCATTTCTACCTTCAATAATGTCTCCGCTTTAAAATATTTTTCTTTGATGTTGCAATTGTAGTATTTGGCCATTCACCCTTTGTTTTTTTTTGTTTAAGCAAAGTTTCAATCTACTACTCTTCTAGTAGGTTATGTGTTGTCTTCATCCTTTTGTGATGACATTTTCACTCACCAATTTATTGATCTAACTCATTCTCACCATAGCCCTTTAAATGTGGAATTCATAATTAGGTAGAATTATAAATTCTATCTAATGGAAAGCAACTAATAGCATCGCCCAATAACTAATGTTTGAGTTATCTTGAGAGCTTATAGTATGGTGGGTAAGGCATCTACCCACTTGAATTTTATACCTTTCATCTTTTCTTCAAAAATTTGAGAATCTTTTTATTCAACATTTCTACGACCATTGCTTTGAGGTGATACATTGAAGTGTACTTGAGGAGAATTCCTTGTGAATCACAATATCTTGTAATCACTTATCGGCCAATTATGGACCATTATTTATAATGATCGACATAGGCAATTTGTACTTGCAAATAATGTTGGTCTAAATAAATTTTGAACTACATGTGAGATAATTTTGGTGTGTGACTTGGCTTCAATTCACTTATTGAAGTAGTTGATCATGATAAGTATGAACTTTCTTTATCCGCTAGTGACTAACAGCAGGGGCCTATCAAGTCTTTTAGTCAAATAGTGAAGGGATAAGGACTTATGATATGCAAGCACCTCTCTTAATGAAATCCTTGATGTCATTTGATAGCATTAGCTCAAAATCTCCATGTCCTAGGGTTAGATGAATGAGTGTTCTTCCTCTTAAATAGCTTTTGCACTTGCTTGAGTGTACTTCATCGAGTACTTTACTCTTCACTTTCTTTTACAAATGTTATGATTAATAAAGTTGTTGATCTCTAAAATAATTTGCTACCAAATTATAAATATTGGGTAGGTTTCATTTTGATATTCACGGATCTTTGGTTCCTTCTTTAAACTCTCTAGTCTATAAGTATTTCTTGATGGAGTTGATCCCTAGGCAAGTCTTCACCGCTAATTTGCATAAACTAACATTTTTCTATGGTAGTTGGATGAGTTGGTGGGTGGGTTGCTCCTCGAGTCCATGTTCTCTTAATAACAAGTTAGAGTTGATTATGATCCCTTGGAACTTGTTTAATCTTAGAATAATTGAATCTTTTAATTTTTTTGCTTTTATCTTAAGTAACAATTCGTAGCGACTTGTTTCAAACTTCACATTATCCTTTAACTTGATTTATCATAAGCTACAAATCTATGTGAGCTTGGATATACTTGGTTCCTAGCCCTTAAGTAAAACATAATCTAGTTAGTAAACCTTCATACTGATTGACTTTTACATCACATGGAAATTAACCTTCATTAACTATGTTATGGTAATTCTGGGGATCTTCAATAAAATACCCATACATGAACAAAATGTAAGCCAATAAAATCTATAAGAAAATCATTGAGTGCTTATGCCTTGATTACCATCCTAGAAAGTAATGTTGCTCCATGAGCCCATGGTCTCATAATTTGGATTTTGATGATAACAAATATATGTGTAGAATTAATTAAAAGTTTATTTTGATATATTTAAAAAATTACAATACTCAACAAGATTTAATAAGCAAGAGTGAGACTTTATTCCAAGAAGTAGGAAACCCTTGGATCTTCTAGAGTAAGAAAATAGACACCATGACTAAGGGAATGATGGTAGCTCATGGGTACATTTTTCCCCTTGACCTAGTTCTTGTTCCATCGAGTTTTGTCCTCATACATTTCTCACAAGTTTTTATATTATGTTGCACGAGCTTGTTATTATGCTCTCTCCTAATGGATAAACTATCTTTGTCATTATTGTGGTGGCCAAGTAGACTACTATCTCCCCTCCTTGGAGGAGGCTAACCAACTCATCTTCCCACACATACACCATAAGAATTTCCAAGATGGCTCTAATCGAATTGTTTCTTGAGGAAGGCCAATCACAAGAATGGAAAACTTGCTAATTTTCTTTCTAAGTTTGATACTTAGTCGTTGGATGAACCCTTTTGCTTCACTTTAATTGGAAAATTCACTTATAGGCACCAAGATGGATTTGATAAGGAAACACTTTGAGGAACTGCTCATTGGCGAATGGAATGTTTGATTGCTTGATGGTAGGTACATTATGATAAAAAATGAAAATAATTATGCTTGGCTATTTCCAAAAAATTTGCCACATTAAAATGTCCTAGTGAAAATTCTAAAATGGACCACCACATTTGACTAAAACATAGAGCTTCTTATAATGCCTATTTGGATAAAATTCCCCAACCTCAAAGTACATCTACTTAATAAATAGATCATTTATTCTATTACTACAATTTTGGCAAACCATTGAAACTTGATCACCAACCTTCGATTTACAATAGCAAGAGTTTTAGTTGAGATGGACATAACAAACCCATTTGTTGATCAAATTTGGATTGTCACAATTTCCAATGGCTACTAGTAGAAAGTTGAGTTTGAACCAAAACCTACTATTGCACTAAGTGTGAAATGTTAGGCTATTTACTAGAAAAATGCTATATTGCCCACCTTGATCTAAGAGACATAAATAATGAGAGATTGATGAACCATCTAAAAATCCAGACCCTGTAAATGATTTTCATTAAATACTAGATCGAGGCTAATGACACACCTATACTTTAACACAACTTGCCAAGCAAGACTTAATAAACAACTAGCCAACCATGAAAAAGTCAATTAGAAATTCCATGCTTTGAATAAAATTGATATTATCACTATTTCTCAAAATTTAGATCTAGATACATAAGTTTTATAATTGCAAGATCTCAATGTGAGAAACAAAATTAAGATTTTCCAATTACACAACACTACTTATAGGAAAGTTGAATGACATTCTAAAATTGTAATAGAGCTAAAAGCTAAAGAAACAAACATGATATAGAACACCCCAATGTTTAATTTGGTGGTCGAACAAAATGATATCTAGGAGATTACGACATGAAATGAACATAATCATCCTACTATTATAACAACAATAGCCAACAATCATTCTCAACGGACAACCTGTGTTTACAATAGTTCTTGAAGTAGCAAGCGAACATACACCAATACAAAATTAGATAAATCCATGAGATCATGAAGATAATGGCATATAAGAGCAACCGATGAAGTGGAGATGTACCAATATAAATACATAATGGGAGAAGTCATAGAAAATGACAATACCAAAATGATAAGAAATTAAAGCAAAGAGGCATGAAAAACTCAAGAATCTTTATGAAGCTGCAAATTTATTGAGAAATCTTGCTAGATCATGAAATCAAGACTACTAAGAGGGTTGGCTGAGTGGAAGGGCAAAAGGGAAATCCACACTCCACATGACTTCATTCTTATTTGGAATATTAGAAACATTGATAAGGCCAATGTCTCTACTAGACTTAAAAGCCTAATTAAAATGCATAAGCTAGATATGTTTTCCATACTTGAAGCAATGGTTCTCAAAGAAAACATATCAAGGATCAATTGAAGATTTAATAATTACACAATAACAACCAACTATAGTAAAAATTTTGGTTCTTCATGAAGATACATTATGAAATTTAGATTTTCCTTGATTAAACTCAATTTTGCACCTTATCAACATCAACATTAAGATTTTTTGTCCATTGTCTATGTTGTTTGCTCTAGACACCAAGAAGAAAACTTTAGAACAACTTAAACTAATGACCCTTGGATCATTGGAGAGAATTTAACATGATTGCTTTCCCAAATGAGAAGACATGTGGGAGGAAATCAACATGGCTATCATTTTTGCGTTTATAAATATATAGAAAATGCTGACCTTTTTTTCATGAGATTTAGTAGATCTCCATTTACTTGGAGGAGAAGAAAGGTGTTTGAAAAGTTATACCAAATTCTTATTCTAGTTGAAACTTTAACTTCCATTCAACCGAAATTTAGCATCTTGCCGTGTTTTGATCACTCCCGGATCTTGGTCTCCTTACACTTCATACCAAAAGCAAACCATAAATCCTTTAGATTACTTAATATGTGGACAAAAAAAAATACAAATTTTAACAAGTGTATTAGCAATGCATGGACCATTGAATGAAGCTTAGATCCTTGGGGTGAAATTATGGAGAATGCATAAAAATATAGCTACATGCCCTTAAGAAATGGTTGGAGATCTACACAAGTGTATTAATACAACTGAAACCAAAATGTTTGAGCTAAAAAAATGTTGATGGAATTACTAAAGATATAGAATCACCCACTTCACAACAAACCCACTTTAGAACTATATTGATTGGGAGAAAGATTTACTTAGACAAAAGCATATATCACAAACTTTACCTGTGGTGATAAGAACTTTAAGTTCTTTCATGCTTGCATCGAGAAAGAAAATGGAATGCAATTACATTAAAAGATTAAAGACACCAAAGTCGGATGGATGAGCAAGCAAGGAGACATCACCAATAACTGCATCAATTATTTTTAGACTCTCTTCAAGCAACAAGAAGACAACATCAATATAAACAACGAGATGATGTTAATTTTACCCATAGTGCTAACCTAACAAGCCCACATGATCCATAAGAGATTAAATTTTTATGGATTCAATGGATGGCTACAAAATGGCTAGGATAGATGGATTAACTACACTCTTCAACCAAAAAATCATGGGAGACTATCAATGGTGATGTAATTGATGCAATCCAAACTTTCTTCCAATGGAGGAAGATCCACTACTATTTTCCTATTTCCTCCATTATTTTGATCGACAAAAAAATCAATACATGGGACAAGTTTAGGCCAATTTGCTTAACTATTATTAGCAAGCTTATTAATAAGATCATTACAGCTAGACTCTTGAATATTCTTTCCCATATTATTTCTGCAATCAAGCAACCTTTCTCAAAGGTTGAAACATCACCGATAACATTCCCGTGGCCTAAGAGATAATTAAAGATATTGATAGTCAAGGGTGAATATCATTATGAAGATTGACATAAGGAAGGCCTTTGACACTATTAGTTTGGCCCTTTATCATGCAAGTTCTTTAAGAGAAAGGCTTCACTAACAAATTTTGCTTCCTCATAAGAAACATATTAGAAGTTAACCATTACAACATCCTTATTAATGGTAGAGGCGAAGGGTTTTTTTGAGGCTTCTAGAGGTGTCAAATAAGGAAACCCTCTCTCTCAAATATTTCATACTTTCTTTGGTTTATCTATCTAAACTTGATTAAAAATTTAAGAGTATTTGCTACAACACTACAATAAAGACAATTATTAGCCACTTTGCTTTTCGATGATATCCTCATTTTCCATAATGAAATCTATCATCAAGTTTATGGAGGCCATTCAGTTCACATCATTATCAAGTATGACTAACACTAATAAATGCTTTTTTATTGTAGAAGTGCATTAACTAGAAATAAATCAATTGGATCAAAGAAAGAATTGGATTCTCTCAAGCTAATCTGCCTTTCACATATTTGGGGATCAATTTATACAAAGGAAGCTATCCTCTACACTCTTCAATGATTTGATCAACAAGCTTATCTTGGTAGAATTTATTTCTCTCATTTGGGGTTGAATAACTATGGTGAGGAGTATCATCAACTCCATTCCACTTTACACTCTACAAGTTCAAAAGTTCCAATCAATGTGCACATAAAAATGGGGAGACTACTCAATTAATTTATAAGGAGCCCCAAGGTCAAATCCATCCATTAGACTAGTTGGATAAAAATCAACAAACTAATCAATGAAGGTGGTCTTGGTTGTAGAACTTTAAAGATAGCATTAGATGCAACACAATCAAATTATGGATCAAGTTTAGAGAACAAAATTCACCGGCCAAATTTCTTATGCAAAATATTGTACAAAAGTTCATCTAAAATGGTTATAGGACACCGATTCTACTACATGGATGTATATGTTACAAAATAGAGAGGAGGAAGAGAAACTCATTTATTGGGAGCGGGAAAAGAAAACATCGACTTTCAATGACCATTAGATTGAAGACAAATCACTAGGTAGCTTAATAAACTTGGACAAACACTTGGATAATACTCTTGTACTAGAAATTTTCTATATGTATGGAAGATGGAATATGACTATGCTTTCAAGCGTAAGGGAATTACATGAGAATTACCAATCTCAAACTTTATATAGAATAATTATTAATAATTGAGAGAACAAAGAAAGAATGGTGTAGGTGGGCAATATGGAACCATTACTAAAACCTTTTATATCATTTTTTTATTAGAAAGTATGTCATAAACTTATTCCTGCCGATGAAATACTCAAATTGAAAGGCCTAAGAATCACATCTAGATGTCCCTTATGCAATTTGGAGGAGGAAAGCATATCTTATACCTTTATTCATTATAACTTTAGTTCTTAGTTCGGTTGAAATTGCAACACTACTAAACATCATAATAAAATTCTAGCAATCATCTAATAAATAGAAGTTTATCTCTCTTTGAATGTAGCAACGAAGGGAAATTTGGAAGGTCCATATCACTATGATTCTCCCTCTCATTACATTATGGTTTATCTCGGATAACATGGAATGAAAGGAAGCATAGCAATAGCAAAATTCCTTCCAATTATACAACTCAGATGATTAAGTATGTCAAGGTACTTACCATGGAGGCCTAAATTTATGCAATTATTTGGATTCCTGACCTATAATACCAATTTGGACTAAATATAAATTCTACCAACTAGTCTATTGGATCAAACATAATAGAAACTACACCAAAAAAAAAAAAAACATCGATGGCAACTTCCAAAACCCTTCAAGAACTTCAAGTATTGGAGGAATCTTTTGTGACCATCGGAAACTACTTGCTCTACTTTCTATGCCAACAAGCGCACTCATACCTACTTATTGAATTTGTTGCTTGCCTCATGGCCCTCAATTATTGCACTCAAGCCTATTACATCTTGTTGGTTGGAATCGTGCTCAAAACCTTTAGTTAACATCTTATAGAACTCTACCAACACTTGCATTCCTTGGTTCCTTTTACATATGCTTAAGATGATTAGACACTAGATCAATTCACTCTCAATAAGAATCACCCACATCAAGAGGGAAGAAAATTGACTTGTAGACATGCTTGCAAAGATTGGGGCTAGTACTTGGGTTCTAATTTTCTTCAAATCCGAAACACAATTCATAATCTCAGAAAGGTGATTAGCTAGAGTTGGCATATATTAGAGCCAACCAATTATAACTATCTTTATAGCTTTTGTTTTTTGGATTACTTGAACCAATCCAAAAGTAATCAATAAATTGTTTTTTTTTTAAAATAAGCAAGAGACACTCAAATGCTATGTCTTATAAGTTTGGCTAGATTAGAGTCTTGTTTTGTATATTTGCAATAAAGTTGATAAATGAGCTCCCTTTAAATTAAATTAAATATTTATCATCATTTCATAATATCTCAATCATAAATTTGATTTTTTTAAAAAATCAATATGTGCATTTTCATTTTACTAAATCATACACATTAACTTGGTTCATAATTATTTTAGTCACAAAATTAACATTTAAATTAATTTATGATAATTAAATTAAATGTAAATCTATATAAATATGACTAATTATTTTCATTGATTTTATAATTTTATTGAAAGGCCTAAGAATCACATCTAGATGTCCCTTATGTAATTTGGAGGAGGAAAGCATATCTTATACCTTTATTCATTGTAACTTTAGTTCTTAGTTCTGGGCTGAAATTGCAACACTACTAAACATCCAAATAAAATTCTAGCAATCGTCTAATAAACAGGAGTTTATCTCTCTTTGGATGTACCAACGAATGGAAAGTTGGAAGGCCCATATCACTATGATTCTCCTCTCATTACATTTTGGTTTATAAATTTTAATTGTTTATTAGACGATTGCTTTGGATCAAACAATCGTCTAATAAACAATTTTTTATTGAAAACAAATTTGGTGAATCATAATTTTAATTATTTTATTTTGTGTTTAATTTATTTTATATTTTTATCAAATTATTTAATTTGAATTTCTAGTATTTGAGAATTTTTATTTAATTAAACTAATGAAAATTCACTTTGCTAAATGATATTTAAATTAAATGTAAATTTATAAAAAATTTATGACTAATTGTTTTCATTGATTTTATAATTTTATTTTACTTTTATTATATTTTTATCCATTTGGTCTCACATTGTTTTTCTTTAATTTATTAATTGTATGAATAAAATCCTTTACTTCTAAATATAAGTCTCCTTATTCCATTGTGGTTTTAGTCAAAATCCCCATGATTATTTTTTCATAATTTTATTTTTGAATTTATTCAAATTCTTTTCCATTTTGAATCATTGCCATATTATTCACTAGTAGGTTGAAATTATTCTAGCATTAAATGTTTTAGTTAATTCAACCTATAGCCGACCACTTAAGCAAAGCATAATTAATTTTATTTTGCTTTTAAACACCTTCCTAATCAGCCTTAAAACTATGGACACTATAGCTTGATCACTCAATTGTTTTTCTATTTTTAACCTTAATTTTTCTAACACCTTGGACGGCCAAAAGAATCATTTCTTTCTCCAAAACCAAGAGACTCTTTGCAAGTTGTAATTTGACATTTGAGATTTGGTGAAGCTTTCTTATAAGTTTTATTTGTTGCGTATGAAGTACTTTTACAAGAAGAAATTTTTTCAAAGGTTAATGTTTTCTTGATCAAATCATTAGAGCCTGGAGTAAGATCTTTGTTCACATATTCGTTTTGTGATTTAATATTTAATTTTCTATGTTTTTGATAATTGATTAGTCACAATTTATTTTATTCACAAAACATTTTTTCTTTATTGAAAAATTGTTCTTGTTCAAACTTACTAAAGTCCCTTTGAAATATCATGTTATTTATGAGATTTGTGTTAAAATTATTACATTTTGATTTAAATATTAGTTATCATTATCATTATTCCTTTAAAATTTCTTGTGCTGAAATTTTCATATTTCGAAAAGAGTTTTTCATTATTATAAAATTATTTGTTTGTATCTTTTCATTTTGAATAAAATCATAATGGTGAAAAAAAACTTTAGTGATTCTTTTTTGAAGGGATTTTTTATTTTTTGCATCTCCTACAAAATTCACTTGTGTTCTTAAAACAATTTATCTTGAGGTTAATTTGAAAGGAGCTTTGTCGTTAGAATCAATTTGGAGCATTATTTTTGTTAAATAAAATAGTATTTTAAAATTAATTTTGACTTACTGAAATTTTAACTTCATTACGAAAGTAATTGATTTGATTAAAATTGTTTAACCATAGTATTTGATAGCTCATCATCTAAATCACATTGGAACATAATTTTGATTTTAACAAAAATATATATTTTTCTATACTTTTTATAATTTGCTGAATTTAATGAATTTATCATAAAAATTATTTGATTGTCAAGATTTAAGTCATATAAATTGTATTTTTTGATATTTTCTTACCAATCTTTGCGTCTTTAATTTAGTTATAACTTGCTGAAATTTATTTTATTCTACTAAATTCATTGTCCCATACATATGGAAAATTTATTTTAGTAGAAAAATAATTATTCCTACATTAAAATATTTTAATCTCTCTTGAAAATAAATTTGATATTTTCTGAAATTTAGTTTGTTTTCGTAATAGAGCTTATTAATTTTAAAATCATTTTTGCATTAGTCTATTATTTGTGCTAAGCTAAATAATTTTTAAAGATTATTTTTTTTAAGAAAATAAAATTGTCATTTCACATTAAAAAAAATTATTGCAAGTTGATATTTTGTAAGGTTATCATTTTTGTGTTGATTGCCATTTCATTTGGGTAGATCACTAGATATTGAAATTGTTATATTTTTTAGGTTTAAAAATTATTTTGGTTGGGGTTGTACTTGACTTTTTGTTGGAAAGTATGTGATTATATAGCCACCTTATTATATAAAATAATTGTAATTTATTTTGTTGGGATAGCAGCATCTAGCCAAGGTGGCTAGACATGGATGTAAGCCTATTTAGGGTTTTAAACAACACAAAATTCTTCTTGTTATTTTTCTTTTCCTTCTTACACTTTATTTTTATTGCATTGCAATCCTTTGGTTTGTCACAACTTTAAAATAAATTAAAAATTTTAACTTGTAAATTATTTAAAACTACCCAATTCAATCCTCTTAGATGTCATCAAGTTGCAATCAAGTAAGATATATCAAACTCACCTAATTCTATTTACCATTTTGGTAATATTCCCTGAAAGTGATCTAGTTTGAGTGTTGATTTGAATTGATCTGAATTGAAAACCATTCTTGGTCAAATAAGTATAATAATATGGGGGGTTTTTCATGATTAGATAATGGTAACTTTCTGATAAACTATCTACTATCCTTTATCTCTAATTAAGATTGAGCTTATTGAATCTTCACCGCTCTTAAATATAATAACAATGTCTTGCCCTCCTTGGACTTTACAATAAGGGTGGTGAGATCTGAGATAGATCATTAAAGTCTTTCTCATATTGTGTTGTCTAGTTGAATTTCTTTACATCGCCTTACTTTGAAGAATGACAAATATCATTCTCTTGCCTTTGAAATAAACCTATTTAATTCAACAACTCACCTAGTGAGTCACTACACCTTCTTTATTATTCTTGGTGAAGGCATGTTGAGTATATAATTTGCTTTTAGATTCACCTTTATGCCTTTTGGGATTAAAACCAAACAACTTGCCTAATCTAATGTTGAATGTACACTTTAAGTAGTTGTTGTAGATATTATACTTCTTTAAAGTGGCAAATATCTCTTTTAGGTCTTTGATATATTGTTCAAGCATCTATTTTTGACAGTCTTCAACATGAACTTCTATATTTCTTCCCTTTACGCTTTGAATACTCAATCCACCATCCTTTGATATGCCACACCGTGACTAAAGAACATGTAGTATAATCCTTCTTTAGTGATAAATGTTATTTTCTACATTAATAGAATACATTTAGATTTGATGGTACCCTAAAAAGAGTCCAAAATTCATTACTAAAGATCTCACTATTATTGTGAGGTGCATCTATTTTAGGTAGAAAGTATCCATCTTTAATAAGAGGTTGAATATAAGTTTGAAGTCCACATAGATTCTCCACTTGCCATTGGACTTTTTACCATCATAACATTCAATATCCACTCAGGATATAAGACTTTCCTTAAGGAATCAACCTTGAGAAGTTTGGTGACATCTTCTTTGATTAACTCAACAAGTAGAGCTATCATTTTCTATATCTTTGTTAATAGGTGAGCATTTTTTATCGAATCTATGGCAAGCAACATTGATGTCAATACTCAACATCTTGGCGACTTTCTAGGTGAATACTTTTTACCATTTTAGAGAGCCTAGATAAGAGCTTCTTTGGACTCACTAGAGATAGTCGACTCTTAATACTCACTTTAGATCCATTATAGCCGCCTTTTTTCAATCTCTTTAGTGATCTTCATTCCAAGTCATGACTTCTTACTACAACACTTCCTCTACTTTGTGTGAGTTGTCTACTCTCACAGCATGAGATTGACATAAGTTCCATTTTATAGTGATTTCTTCTTCTCCTACTAAAACTTAAATTCTATGTGGTAAGTAGACACACTTCCATGAATGTGCTAAGTAGTGGTTAGAAAATAACTATATATAGTGGGTGTATCCACAATAATAAAGACAACTATAATAGTGAATTGCTTTCTCTTTCTCTCCAAGTTCTTGAGAGTGATAGTTTCTTTTGTCTCCTCCTTTCACCTTAAAACCATTAGTGGGGACCTCCTATTAGGGAGAGTTTTAAGCTCGCCTTGTTCTTTTATCAAACACAAACTTAAAAAAATATGAACCTGCTCTCATTATCAATCAAAATACTCTAATATAATAATTGATGATTAACATCGAGATGAGTACCACATTGACATTGGGATTGCTGATCACTCAATCTTATATTGTTAAAAACTCTAAAAAATAATATACATATTTGGTGCTCACGCCATGGTTCGAGTTGACTTCTTCGATGGTAGTTATTTAAGGCTCCTTTGCCTTGACAACTCTTCAACTCTACCAAAAGGGTGGGATGACTCTTATAATATGCTTCACATGACTTGAGGTGGGTTCATTACCTAGCTTACAACTCCTTTCATGGTTTTCTAATTAAGATTCTTTTACTTTTCAATTTTTATAAGATCTCCACCAAGCTTCTTAAAATCAACAATCCTTAGTGTTGTACCTATGATCATGGTAGGTAAATACTTTGCTCAACCATGAACACTATTTTCCTTCATGGAAGGTAGTCACTTGAAGTACTTATTTTGAATATCCACTAGCTTGGTCAATGACACTTAACTATGCTATTTTTTAATTCTAAATGTTCACTTTGTACATGGAGAGTTGGTGGATTTCTAAACTTAGTCTTATGCATCCTCAGCCTTCTCATTGAGTGTGTTGTGCTCTTTCTCTTTCCTATCTTTGAACTAAAACCTATTCTTTAAGAACCATTCAAATGTGACTTCTTTTAAGTCCCTTCTATGAGTCACCATTGATAACAAATAGCTTTATTATATTCCTTTACATTTTTATAGCTATTCACCAACTCCAATAGCTCTACTAATATTTTGGGTTGCTAGAGCCCAAGGGCATAACTAAATGGACCATCTCTAAGGCCTTAGGTAAATTCAACTTTGCAACTACAAGCTTTAGATTCTTAATTTCTAGCACCCCTTTGGAAACAAGTAAAAATCTTTTAAAGGACTCCCTAAGCTCATGTTGCATATATAAAAGCGCAAACCTTCAAGGGCTTCGGACACTAATGAATTACTTAAGGAATATGCTCTTAAAATTTTTCCAAGGAAGTGATGACTTTCATTGGAATATATGACAATCATCCGAGGGTTGAGTCCTTGAAAGTAGTAAAGAATAGTCGCACATCATCACACTATCTAGTTCCAATAATGATGTAAGTAATTTAAAGTATGTTATCTGATTGGTAGGTTAGTGTGACCTATGTAAGATTCCAAATGTGGAATATTGAACATCTATAAAGGCCAAGCTTCTATAATCATTTTCAAAATGCATTGGAAAGAGTGGTTTTTTCTTGTTCCTCTCTAGTGTTTGCCTTCTCACTAGCATAAATACACTCATCATCAATCAATATCTTAGATATTTCTCTTCTTTGATGTCGAGCTCTGAGTCACTAAACTAGAGGATTCGTCATTCTCCCTAGTACTCATACTTTTATTGTTCACTTTTTCATAGATGACTATTTTAGGAAGTGATCATGTCCACCATGTTATTCAAATCTTATTATATCATGAAATGTTGAGTATTCGCTTATGTTGAGTTGTCTTGTATTGAAAGGCCTACTTCACTAGACTTATGGTTGTAATTGCATCCATGCTCACAACACTTAAAAAAATATTAGATTCAAGTGTAAGTGGAGTAAGGTAAAACCTCTAAGGTGCTTGAAAGTAGGTCTAAGTCAAATGTGATAAAGTGAATGGAAAATAAAGTAGGGAAGTACATGAATTATGATACATTATTGTTATGTAAAAGATCAAAGTACAAGGATCTCTCCCTCTCTCTAGAAAATAATACATAAATTAGTAGAAGTCATCTCCGGTTAGTTGTGATGGTAGCCCTCTTAACTCAATTCATCATAAATGCATTGTTATCTTTTATAAATGTATGACTAATAAGTAAAAACATCAAATAATTGTTAAACCATGATTTTTTATTGCAATATCAATAAAAAATGTTGTTGATGACTCCATATAGTATGGGCAAGCTAACTTTCCGATGTGATTCACCACGAAAACATGTAATATACTAGAAAATTACTTATTAGTCTCTTATAAAAAAATTGTTTGTTGGAGGCGCCATATGTTCATTACACCATCTTTCTATTAAATTTTGAGATTATTCATTAACAAATTAAAATCAACATTTTTTTAATGGAACATAAGCAATAGTTAATCTAGAGGGTTAAGGAATTATGGTTATGGGGTGAAGGCATTGTGAGACTATGCATGGCATACCTTAGGCCATCATCAAGCTATAATTCTAGGCTAAGAACTTTGAGATCAAGGCTACTACACTCTAGATGATCGAGAGCACCTAATTTGAGGGCCTCACTCAAGATTTTAATGCTAACTTTATAAATTTTTTGGAGATATGTGACACCTTCAAGTATAATGGAGTTTCTAATGATGCCATATGATTGAGGTTGTTTCCATTATCATGGGGATAGAGCCAAGAGTTGGCTAAAATCTCTATCTAGTGACTCCATCACATGTTAGGATGACCTATCACATAAGTTCCTTTCCAAGTACTTTTCACCAACAAAGACGCAATAATAAGAATAGAAATTTCTAACTTTATATAAATGGATGGTGAAACACTATATGATGCATTAGGGAGGTTCAAGAACCTCTTGAGGAGATGTCTATTCTATGGCCTGCCAAGTAGATGTTAAATCTAACCTTATACAAATGGTTGAAGGGCATATGAGGTTGTTGATCATCGCCACATCTAGCATCACATGCATGAGTAAAACACAAAAATGCTACATATGATTTGTTGGAGAAAACCGAAATGAATAATTACCAATGACCAACTAAAAGGTTTATGTTGAAAAAACCCATGGCTATAGTATAGAAAATAGATTCAATTATTATCCTCACTTCCTAAATTGCTTCATTAGTAAAGAAACTCAATGCTTTTACAACACCTATAATTCATTGTCATATTTTTTGTTGTGATTACTATGGGGGAACATAGATTGTTAGACCAATGATCTCTTTACACAACCATGCTTTGAGCAGTGAACTTCATGAGAAATCAATAGATACATAATTCTTAATCTTATACATAAAATCATGGGTGGAGAAGCAATCCTAATTTCTCTCGAAGAACACACATGGCAACAACCGTGTAGCTACCAATAACCATCTAGCTTTCATCATTAGGGAGAATACTAGCTACTTGACTTCACATCACAACCAAGCTCACATCAATAAAAGGTGGAAGAATCTTCATAGATGGAGGCCTTGGCAACTATTGACTAATACAATGTAGTTTATAGCTCATACCGATGCTACACCTTAGAGGCATGATGCCTTAATTTAGAGATAGAGGCAACCATAAAAACATTGACTTTAGATTGATTAGCTATAATAAAATCCAATTATCAGTAAGGTGCACTCAACAGAGGTGAACCCAGTCAAGCATGCCTCACTAAGAGTGAATGGAGGGATTGTGGGTCATGAGAGGCCAAATAAAAAATGACAAGGCTCAACAAAAAAAAAAAAAAATAATAGATAACCAATTGCCATATGTTTTCCACTTCCCTATTTAAGAGATTTTATAAGAAGAAGAAGTTGGATCAATAATTCTAAGTTTTATATTTTAAAAGCTTAATGCCTTAGAACATATCTTAGCTATGTAAAGTTTATGCAAAATCTTGGCTAAGAAGAGAAGGTAGAAGATCATAAGATAATGGCACTAAATAAAGGTTACACGAATGTTGATGACAAAGCTACCACCAAAGAGAAAAGATCTAGATCTTCACCACATCTTGTGCCATAAGAGGAGAATTACTTGAAAATGCATTGTGTGATGTTAAAGATAGCATAACCTTGATGTCACTTTAGTATTTAAGAAATTAAGATTTTGGTAGGCAAAGCCCACTATTGTATCTCTTCGCTAGTTGATAATTTTGTCAAACAATCTAAAGGGATTATGGATGATGTTCTAATAAAAGTTAGTAAATTTAGTTTTTTCGCTAATTTTTGATACTTGACCGGAAAGAGATGAGCTCAAGTACCTAATCATTTTAGAATACCTTCTTACCTACAAGGCAAACTCAAATTGACATTCTAAATAGAGAATTAGCTCAAGATAGAGGATGAGAGATAAATCTTCAAAGTGTATGAAGATAACAAATAAATACCAAAGAAGGATAACTACAATGTCTTAGCTATAAGTGGAAAGAATAATTAGAGAAAGCTGCAAAAGGAGAAAAAATAGCTCAAGTGAAGCAAAGGAGGTGAGCTTAAGAAGCAAAAAATAAAGAGGTCATGCCATGACTTCAAAAGTAGTAGAATCTCTAAAGGTAATAAAGATAACATCATGCAAGTTTATATGGTTTGATCAACCCTAAAGGAGTACTAGAAGGAAGCAACAATATAGTTGCAATGGCTATTATGACACTTTTGATTGGCTACATTTAAAAGATGTAAAACAAGCATCGAAATGAAAATGTTAAACAAAGCACTAGCTAGAGGTAACCTAATTTTCTTTACTTATTTCTCCTTCACTTAATTTTAAAGTATTTCTTTTGAATCATTCTACTTTTCTTTATTCTATATATATATATATATATATATATATATATATATATATATATATATATATATATATATATATATATATATATATATATATGACTAGCAATTATGGTCTAGACCTGCGGTGCCATGCTTGCTATCTTATCTAATAATACCAAATAAAATAATTAATTAGTGCCTAAGTGAAGAAACCTATATGTAACAAATTCCTTATTATTTTTTGTTTTTTGCATATCACTTAGGCTTTAAAACCATTCAAATGTGGAGAAAATTTATGACACTACACAAATTTCAGAATTTCTTATTTAAGTAATTAAATACATCATTAAAGATAATAGATCATCTCAAGAGATGATAATATCACCTTACAATATATTTGATTACCTAATAAAAGAATCCTAAAATAGATGGCTTTATGATATTCTAAAGATTCTTCCCTTAAACTTTATAGTGAAATAGAAGAAAGTTTATTTTATTGAAGGGTTCTTAGTTCCCTATAAGGTCAAGCCCCTATAGTTAATTATATTTTAAGAAAAAATATTTTCTTAGGAAAACTCTCAATTAAAGGAATTAACTTTTACCTCTATATAGATTCCAAAGCTTATCTTAAAAAATTGTTCATTTATATAGTGAAATAGAAACAGTTTATTTTATTGAAGGGTTCTTAGTTTCCTATAAGGGCAAGCCCCTATAGTTAATTATATTTTAAGAAAGAAATATTTTCTTAAGAAAACTCAATTAAAGGAATTAACTATTACCCTATATAGATTCCAAAGCTTATCTTAAAAGAGTAGTTCATTTGATAATTTAAAAGGGAATGCTTCATGGGGAAGAGTTCTTTTTAGAACATAATAAGGAATATGTAGGAGATACTTTTAGACACTAGGAAGCCCAATAATCATTTCAAATATCTTATCATTGAGCTTTATAATTTTGAAATTATAATTATTGAGATTTTAAGTTAACATTTTATTAGAAATCTAGAACTTAGATTCTATAAGCACATGACTACAAAATGCCTAAAAGTGGAAGACTTATTCCAATATATTGCTTCAAATTGTAATTCTAAAAGTGTTTCTAACATAAGTTAGAAACTCAACTTAGTTTAATTCTTGGGCATTATGGGCCTTCATCTTACTGAGAATAAAATTATATCTCTAACTATTTTGGACTTACTTCCGAAAAGGTTGCCCGAACACCACCAACCAATTGATCTTTATTTATGATTTGATTGATTTAGTTTGTTTAAGTAAGTTAAGGTTCAAGATTAACTTCAATTTAAGGCTCATTTGATTAAACTTATTCTTTCATTAAGTTTGATTTAAAGATCTATTGATTCCATTATTCAAATAGTTTATTTTCACTCTTTGGTTTTGATATGTTATTTAGATTTCATGATTTTAGATCTTTATTAAGTTTAATTGATTTAATTGATCAATTATTATGTTTAAGCTGATTTAAAGGATATTTTGTAATTAAGAATTTGTTACTTAATTGAGCTTCTTATGATTATGTTTTCTTCATTTTGCTTGGTTATTAACCTCACCTAAGAAGCCTAAATAGATGAAATGCTTAAGATTCCAAACCTAATCTAGGTCATATTAGGCTTGTAGGTTATTTAAATGCTTATGTTATAGATAATTTGATTAGTTATTAATGTTTAATCATAATTTCAATTATTCACTTAGTATTAAGTGAATTTGGGATGATTTTAATTTTAATGAATTCATATTTAAATATTGAATTCATGATTGATTAATCATAATTTTCAACTAATTATTTGATTTATTATTGATTTTCCAATTTAAAACATAGAGTTTAATTAATATTATGCCATTAATTATTTCTTAAATCCTAAATATATGATTTTTATGATTCCTTAACTTGTGAGGGTAGATGAATTTTTTTAAGTCCATTGATGTAATCAAAGTGTTTTGAATTGATTTTGTGAATTTTCATAGTTTTCGTAATTTGTTTATTTATTATTTGGTTTAAATTGACTTAAAAATTGAAAATTTAATAACTTTTGATCTATAAGTCATTTTACTTTGAAATTTTAATAGCAAGCAAAGTTTCTTGATCATTTTATTTTTTTTAAATTTCAACATAATTAAAAGTATTTTAAGACTAATTGAGGTTCTAATGTTTTTAATAAAATCAAAATTAGATATAAAATATTAAAAATTATCTAGGGCTTTAATTTCATTTAATTCATCTCTAAAATAAATCCAAAAAAAGTTTTATTTGGTTTTATAGATTTTATTTAATATATTATGAGTTTTAAAGTTTAGCTTAATTAATTGAATTATCTAATTCAATTAATATATTAATTAGGTCATTTTGGTGTTTATTAATTTCTAGAGAGTTTAAATGGCATTTTTAGATTCATTAATGTTCATTATAGTGATTTAGACTGATTTCATATTTCTTTTAATTATATTGGATTAATATTAATTTATTTCATAAAATTAAAGCTTATGGATTGAAAATTTCACATCTCTCATTTTGATCCTTAATAATTCCCCAAAGTTTTATCAAAGGTGTAGTTTAACTTTAGTTTAAATTTTGTCAAGTTTTAATGTAATGAAATTAATATTTTTGGTTTAATTAAGATTTAATTGATCTCAAGTAAACTCAAATTAACCCAAAAATAACTAATAAAAATTAGATTTTGGGTTTAATGGATTCCTTTCATTGAGATGAATCCATAAAGCACTTTTTTTGCATTTTATTTGGTTAAATATTTTAATTTCTATGAAATTTTGAAGTTTTGGATATTTTTTTAATTTTAAAATTAGAAATCTAGAATTTCTCACTTATCCTAGTTATCACTAACTAAATACCACTTTACACATGACGCCTTAATTGGGCCATGCATGCACATGGACATCGTGAAAGATGGTGATAGGGACGGTCTAGGATTAACATGTGATTTTTTAAGGTATTAAATTAGTTATGTGCTTCTAAATCATGACCGCTTGTTCCTATTAAAAGGAATGGGCGGCGGTGATTTTATTCGACCTCTCATCGAGAATCGAGAGTTGTCCACCTTTATGTGGCAATTTTGGTGATCCAAGTCACCATTCTTTTGCTTTCAATCGCAAAATGATTGGGGACAATTCAAGAATGATCTAAGCAGCTTGATCTTACAAAAAAATTAAGTTTACATCATAAAGGGCCAACTAAAATTAAAGGGAAGGTCGATGAGATGACATGCCTCATCGACATTGATCTTCGTGGTTTTCTCATTTTGAAAAGCTTTGTGGAGTTTAGATAAAATGAATTGGTGATATGTCTCCCTCGGTTTGATGTGGAGAGCATGCACGAACACCTCACTAGAGTTTGGTGTGGGGAGTGATCAAAGAGGTTAAAGAAGAGGGGAAGGTTCATTTGAGTTTGTTTTGACTTGAGCAAGGTGTAGGAATGCTCCAAAGGTGGAATTAAAGCTCCTCTTTATATTTTTTGAGAGCAACCTTATTGGTGTATCAACCATGGGAATTGGAATCCCATCATGATATAGAAGGTAGTGGAAAAGTCAAAGATGTGGTTTGAATGGATTAAGGGGTGAGAAATCGCATGGGTAAGGTTTGAGATGATGGGTGTGGATCAACCATGCTTGTTCTCCATGAGCTACTTCATCCTCCCTTGCCACCTCAATATTCCATGGTTTTGGGTTGTCGTCTACTACCTAAGTCAAGCCTTAAGTGAGCTATAGATAGAGCTCAAGTTTATTTGGGCTAGATTTGATTTATGCTTTATGTTATACTTTTAAATTTGGATTGTTTTATATTAATTTAGGTTGGTTTGATTTCATTCAATTTAATTATTTAGATTTAGTTTTGGGTTTCATTCATTATTCATTACCGACTACATGATTCATTGATCAATTAATTCATGTTTCATATGAATTGGCCATGGTTAGGTAATTTAATCCATTTGACTCAAATGAGTCAAAGTGGATAATTTAGCTTAAGTAGCCATTTTAGGGATTGATTTTGATTCAATTATGTGCAATTGATTATCCATGATGTTAAGAAGTGATTAATTTCAATCATTCTTAATTATTTTGAGTTCAAGTTTTGGTTATAACTCACTTTAACACATTTTAATTCCAATGGGTTAAGGTGAACTCATTTGACTTGAGCAACAACTTTGATTCAAATTAAAATGAGTTTGGATTTCAGTTGTATTTAATTAAGTGTTTAAAATAATTTGGTTCAATTAATTTTAATTAATTTGAATATAATTTTGAATTAGATCCATGCATCAAATCATTTTTTTTTAAAATTAGTTTAATTCATGCTTAGTCTTTCAATTATTTCATGTTTGGTTGAAAATTTGAAGTTCTCATTGTTCATTAAGAAGGAGGGTGAGGGTTAAAACTATAGCATGCTTCCTTGATTTTAATTTATGTTAGAAAAATATAGTTGATTATTTATGAGCAAATGAAGAGTCTTGAGACTAAGATTGTTGATATAATGATATTTGTTTAATTACTTATGCACTAATCAATTTAAGTTTTATTTGGCATAATTAACTATGTTAGCAATAATATTATTGGTTATGTTTATGTGTAATTTTATACATTTCATAAAAAATTAAGCTTAGTTAAATAGGGACTTAGTAGTTGATACACTTTAGAACTCACAACATAAATTGCAATTTTATTGAATGGTCATATACATGGACAATATAAATTAATAAGAAATAGATGTAGAAAAGGGCAAAGTTGCTTGATTGTTTCCTTCATAAAATGGTGTTGGTAATCAACACCAAAACCAAAAAAAAAAAGAGGAAAATCTACATCTAAAAGTAGAGATAGTGTTGTTGGCATAAATGTTTTAACTAAGTTACATAAGCTATAAATAGAATATCTTACAAAAATATAGAAATAAGAATTTAAGTAAGATTCTAGTTTCCATCTATACTTGTGGCAAATATTAATTTATAGGTACTTCACTAAGATAATGAGAAAAAAGGATCATGGGTTATATATTATTTTAGGAAGAAGCATCTATAATTACATTTATAGACACCTATATAAGAAATTGTCAACAAATTAAGGCACAAAATTGATACTAGTTTATTTTATTTTTTGGACTTTTAAAGGAAAGGTTTGCAATTTAGGGAGAACTATCATAATATGACAACACATATATCAAATATCTATTTGCAAGGCAAAGGGTGAATTACCATAACCTTGCAAGATGATAGTCAAATACACAAAATTTAATTGATGATTAGTACTAAAACATCAAACACTATATAATGAGCATAATATAGTCAAAAGTTATGGTGTAAAGACCCTCCCAAATATAAAATGGGGAATATTTTCAATACTGTAGCTTGAATGATGAGTCTTACCATGAGAGTGATGAAAAGATTTGCGTAAGAAGAAGCTCAAACCTAACAATGCCTTCACCATAAAGATTGTTGAAGCTTGTCCCCACACAGCTTAAAATCTTGTATCTAAAATAAAACAAAGGTCAAACGAACCCAACATATCATATATCTTACTTTGAATTGATGACATAAATGCTAGATTTGGATAAAGCAATAAAGTTCCTCTCTTACTTTACCACTTTCAAAGAGTTAGCCCTTAGATGATTTTCACTTCTACCAATGGAGGTCATAACTTCATTCACTAATTTCAAGAGAATGTTCACCTCACAATTCACAATCCTTAAAAGTCATGAAAGGTTTCCAAGATCTTTACAAATGAGGCACAAGAACCTAGTGAGTCTTTGAGAAAGTTCATTAGCCATTTCAAATGAGAAATTCTAAAGACTCGAGACTTGCAGAACCAATAGTCACCTAGATTGCACTTGCCTAAAGAGGACCCTTGAGATATGCTCTTAGGCTCCAAAGAACCAAAAACACTCACCAAATTGTTGGAGTTGGTGAACAACCATGTGAATGTCGAGAGTTGACTTGAAAGTCAGTCCAATTGATGCTTGGTTTTCTAGAGATAAGCATGAAAGGAGGCAACCGGAAGCACAACATTTGATGAGGTTTTAGAAATCTTTGAAACTCTTTATCAAGGACCTCACTACTACCAACCAACTCTTAATTAGTAGATATCATCTAGATTAAGGAATATTTTAGATGATCACCACCCATGAAAGTTCACATTGCTTAAGATACTATGCTTATCATCATAATCATGGGCATGACACTAACAATATTGTCATATGAGGAGTCTAATTGATGAGCTAATCAATGCAAAAAAAGCTTATAGAATTCAGAAGGAAAGATGAGAAGTTATCAAAACCAACAATGAGCCCATCCCCACACATCTTGTCCAAATTACAAGAGTCATACCCACCATCTTTGGAGGTGATGGATACTCCTCAAGGAAGGTATGCTTAAAAGACTATAGTTTATAGAGGTAAACTCATCCACCATGCTCGCAGCACCTCCTACCACCATAGTTTATGTGAGTTTATTAGAAAAGGATAAACTCACTATTGGTAACCCATACAAAGTAGTCATTATTATGACATTAATCATTAATTATTAGGTTTGAAGTATTTTGATTGACATGGAGACTCTATCAATATCATCTTCAAGTCCATCTTTAATAGGTTGGTATTAGTAAACTCTAATTTTTTCCCATAGGGGACCACTATATGGCTTCTCGTGAAAATGAAGAGAGACGAGGGGATGATAACCCTTCTTGTAACTTGGGGAGGACAAGAATCAATTTGCAGCTATGGCCAATTTTGTTATAGTGGAGTCCCTTGCCATTATAATGCCTTTTGACCGGTCTTTGCTCAACACATTAAATGCATCTACATATTATGTGATCCTCAAATTATCTATTTTAAGTGAGAAGATTATCAAAGAAATCTTAATCGCCCTAAGGTTGTGAAAGCCATAGTGGCTCGACAAAGAAGATTAAGTCCTATAGTTAGATGTTGTGCAAACTAGGATTGAAGTCCTTGAGGACATTGAAGAAGTACCAACCATGCAAAACCATAAGCAAGCTCTAAAGATAAATTTGATTTTCTACTCTAAGCATAAGAAATATCTCATCCAAGCTCCCTTGGATAATCTTGATGTAATCTCGGACCGCTATGGAGATGCTAGACATTGATATGAAAATCACTTGTTATCATCTTAATGTTTGTATAGATACCTAACCCATCAAGAAGAATATGAGGAAGACTACTACCTCTCTCATCGAGCCCTTAAAGAATAAGGCACCAAGCTATTTGAAGCTAATTTTCTTAGGGAAGTTTAGTACCAATAGTAAGTGTCAAACAAGGTTATGGTGCAAAAGTCGAAAAAGTGGTGAATATGTAACAAATTCACTAATTTGAACTCCATGTACAAAAGTATGGTACACCCTTCCATAGATACACACTCTCATAGATTCAATATATGATTACTTGATAATGAGCTTTTGATGTGTTCTTAGGTACCATCAAATACAAATGCATCTCATTGACTCAATATAACCTTTATCATTAAAGAGGGACTCTACCGCTACAAAGTTATACCCTTTAAGATCAAAAAGTAGAGGTATCCTACCAAAGATTGGTAGATTAAGTGTTCAAGAAGTAAAAAAAGAATTAATGTAGATATATACATTGATGACTTGTTGATTAAAAGCAAATCATCCACACAACACATTCAAGACCTTGAAGAAACCTTCACCATCTTTAAAAGATATAATATGCACCTTAACCTCTTAAAGTGTTTTTGGTATAGAAAAAATATTGGGATTTCTCATCACTCTAAAGGTATAAAGGTTAAATTATTTAAAGTAAAGGCCATACTTGAAATGCCTTCACCTAGGAATGTGAAAGAGGAGTAGTGGCTTATGGACCAGTCAATTGACCAAATTCATTTCCAAAGTCGGGAGTATTGTTTGTTATTCTTCAACATTCTGTGGGAGCAAAAAAGATTCGAGTGGAGTCGATAATGTGATAAAGCTTTTGTAACATGAACACTCTACTTGCATCACCACCTCTATTATAGGCCAAATGGGAGAGAGACCTACTATTTGACTTATCAAGGAAGAAGATGGAAAATAATGGCCTATCTATAACATCGTGAAATCTTTGTGATATGAGTTAATTACCCTTTCATAGAAAACTCACACTCACACTTATTATATTGGCTCAATGGCTACAACCGCACTTCCAAGTATATTCAATTTAAGTCATCATAGATAACCTACACAAATGTATACTCACTAAATATGATGACTTTGAGAGATTGCTAAAATGGTTGGCGTAAGTGAGTTCAACATGTCTTACTACTGAATGGTGATCAAAGCCTAAGTGCTTGTAGATTTTGTCACTGATTTTGGTAGTTCACTTGACATCCGTCAACATGAAACCTTTATGGAGACTATATGTGGATGGCTCATCAATAAATCTATCCATAGCGCTTGCATTGTCTTGGAATGCTCAACAAAAATCACATAACATAGTCGAAATTCGCTTCAAGTGACAAAAAATATCAACCTTAGTATGAGGCTCGCTTGTCAAGAAGATTTGCTTGAGGACTTATAACATATCATATTATGGCTTATTTTGACTCATAGGTAGTCAAATAAGTCAACAAAGATTATGAAGTTAGAGATGAGTCACTATAGAAATATTTATTTAAGTTGAAAGAAAAAATTAGGCACTAGAGTACTTCAAGAATGACCGATAGCTAGAGAATAAAACCAACTAGAATCCTTGAGCTAGGTGACTTGAAGAGTATCAATCATACAACTCTTTCAACAAAGTATAGAGGAGGAAAAACTAATGCAAGTTAAGTATGATTACTAGATGAATTGGATTAACCTTATCAAAAAAATACTTATAGATTAGAAAGATTGAAGAACCAACTAAAGACTTAATGAGATTCAAAATTAGAGAGCCCAAGACATACAAATTAGAGGTGAGCTATTTCAAAGATTAGTGACCTCACTTAATCTTAGATGTGTAAGAAAGTCCGAGCAAAGAAAGATCCTCGAAGAGATACACTTAAGCAATGTGGTAGTCATTATGGGGAAGAACACTCACCCACATAACCTTAAGATAAAGTTATTTTTAGCCCACACTCGAATGAATGTAGTGGACTTTACAAAAGATGTGTACAATGTTAGAAAGTCACTACAACCCATAACCTTGTACCTATCACGGGCACATGGCCCTTTGCCATTTGGGAATTGACCGACAAGCTCATTAATAGCTACTAAATGAAAGTTCATTCTCATCATGATTGACTACATCAATAAATGAATTGAGGCAAAACCTTTCACCTAAATCACCTCTCAAGTAGTTAAAATTTTATCTAGACTTACAACATTTGGTGTATGGACTACCTATGGCAATCATTACGATAATCAACCATAATTGCGACAAAGGTTTAAGGGGTTTCGTGAGTCTCAATGGACCAAACTAAAATTTACTTCAATACATCATCAGAGTAATGACCAAGTAGAGGCAACGATCAAAAAAAGATCCTCAACTTACTCATGATGAAGTGGAATGTAGCAAAGCTAAATGGTGGATATGCTACCTATCATACTTTGGGCCCTCATGACTACTCCCAACAAATATCTCGTGGGAAAAATTTGTGATACCACATAGAATTTAAGAATTTCTTATTTAGGTGATCAAATGTGTCATTAAGAAATAAACATATTATCTTGGAAGATAAACATATTATCATATAATGGATTTGATCACTTAATAAAAGTCTTAAGGCTAATGGTCTTTATGTGTAGAGTTCTACCCTAAATTACATGGGAAGTAAAATAGGATTTATTTTAAACGGGTTCATGGTTTCTATAAGGGTAAACCAGATAGTTAATTACATCTTAGGAATGGATGACCTCTTTCTAAGAAAACTCTTGATTAAATAAATAAGTTATTATTTTTACGGATTAATAAGTTGGTTTCCAAAGGAAATGTTATTTAGAAAATTCAATTGGGAACACCGCAAAGTGGAAAAGTTATTTTGGAATCCAATCGGATTAAGTATCGATAGATAGTAGACATTTCAACTATCCTACCATTGGGCTTTTAAATTTTGGAATTTAAATTAAATTTTGAGCTAAAATTTTATTAGAAATCTAGAACTTATATTTTAGCAAGACAAGACTACAAAAATTCCTAGGGTTGATGACTTACTTTAGTAGGAAGCTTCAAAACCTAAGTCATAAAGTTCTTCTAACAAAGTTAGAAGCTCGACTAATGTAATATTTGGAAATTATGGGTTCTTCTTCTCATTTGAGTTGAAACCTATTCGACTCTTTTGGACTTATAACTCACTGAAGGGTTGCTAGCTAACGCCACCTAAGCATTTTAAATCCATGATGTCAAGTCTCATATATACAAGATTATTGGGTTGTTGCATTTTAGAAAAGAATCTAAGAACCTAGACTCACTCCCTAATCCCTAAAATCATATTTGGGTATGAAATGATCTTAACTAATGAAACATATTTTAGCTTTTAAATATTTTTGATTCATAATTCATTTAAGGCCTTGGGATATGCATTGTATGCATAAATGCATGCAATTACACGTGGTCATGGGCCAAATCAAGAATAGAAGATAGACTTTCCCAAGAAGGTAGTTATCCTCAAAGGTCGATGTCCTTTATGTGCAATGGGAGAAGTGCCCAATTCATGGAGTTAGAATAATATGCTATCATAGTTTGCAAAAGATAGTTATTTTCTAGTTGATTTTAAGTTATTTCTAGGGATATAATTTATGCAAAGTTTTGAATTTCTTTATTTTTTGTTTAAGTTATTTAAATTTAAATTGGACAAAAATTTAGTTTTCTAAGGAGCCTAACATCCATGCATTTATCACATAACACAAAAATAAATCGAGAAAAGCGGTTGATTCTATCTCACATCCAAAGTAAATCAAGCTAATTTAATTTAGAAGGAAGGCCAATGCGGCTAGGTATTGCTATACACCATGGAAGAAAGAGAAAAATGGGCGCCAAGTTCCTTATACTACCCATCTACAAGTTTAGATCTATGGGGTCTTCTTTCAAGATCATCTACTTCCTCCGGGATCTCCATTAGGATTTACATGGGACCTCAACTTGCATATGCTCGGTCAACTCCTACTATTGTTAGACCCCATAGATCCTAATCTAATTCTTAGCATCAAATTACATTTTAAATTTCAAAAATAAATCCTAAGCCCCGCAAAAAAATGTTAGAAAAATACAAATAGCATTGAAGCCATTTGTATGTATACAGCTTAACATTAGCTTTCCATGCCCACCTATCCTATTGGGCAATGCTTATGGACTTAAGTAGTCCCATGTAGAAGACATCATTAGTTCTAAAAAAACATGTCCTACCATCCAAACTAACGATAAATAATCATAACCATCAAGTACAAAATAGTACATCACAAAGTAAGGAAATTACATCACATCATAGAATTATCACAAAATGACCTAACTAAGTGTGTGACCTAATAATTTAGTGTGTGAAGGAAATGGATTTGCAAGACTTTGCGCCTTTTAAGATTCTAGTTTCAATTTGGGTTTCCAATATTTTATTTAATTTAATTTTGAGATTATTTTTAATTTTTATAATTTTACTTCATAGGTATGTCATTGTTATACTAGATATTTGAAGTATTAAGGCCTCCACCAGAACCTTGCAATCTCGTGTGCCTAGACTATATACCATATGTTGATAATTATGAAAATCTTATGTTAATTCTTTTAGTCTTAAAATTAGTTTAATTTACCAAGGGTGGCTTCAATTTAAGTGATTTAATAATTTGTAATTTTATTTTCATTTTAGGTGCATTTTATGTTAAGATAAAATAAAGTTTTCAAGAATAAATAATACAATTAGTTTCATTTTGGGTGGAACCCATTCTATTCAACATCCTAAATCTTAAATCTTAATGAAGCCTTCACCCTAAGAAGACGGTTCATTCCAAATGTCTAACTAAGATCCTAAGTATCTTAATTAACTTTCTTTGGATTTAGTTTGAGTTTAGTTCAATGGATGTTTTAATTTTATTTATTTTGTTTATTTTGAATTTTTTCATTTATTCATTGTATTTAATGTTGATTAATCATATCTTGATTTAGTTTATTTCTTTAAGGTATGTTTCTTCAATTAAATTCAATTAAGGTTCCTTTATCATAATTTGATTTGAATTGATTTTCACTTTAACTCAAATTATAGTTTGTGTTTTGTAATTTGATTTTATTCATTCATTTAACTTAGATTACACAAGTTCATTTATTATATTAGTGTTTATATTTTTATAATTTACTTTGGTTTATATTTCATTTTCATTTCCTTATCCATTTAATTTTGGTTTTAGGTTAACTTTATTTATTGATTAATGTTTCTTTTGTGTTTTATGTTTATGTTTAGTTTATGTTCATTATATATTTATTTTATGTTTATGTTTATGTTTTTGTTCATTAATGTTCATTAACTTTAAATGAATGTAATATTCAATTTTAATTTTGATGTCATCACTTTATTATATTTCAATTTTATACTTTATTTGCTTTATTTGGATAATTTCCAATTAACTATTTTGGTTTTGTTTTTATTTACCTTATTTCCATTTATTTATTATTTAATTACTTAAATAAGTCATCACATTTTAATTTCATAATGCATTGACTTATATGTTTTCAAATTAATTTGATTTTATTCACATTCATATAATCATTTCATTTCATTATGAAGTTTGGATAAATTTCATTGGCTTAAACTTATGATTCCATTTGTTGACTTAGGTTAGTTCATTATATGTTAAGAATTAAATTTTCTAAGTTTCAAACTATATAAATATAATTAACTTACTTAATTTGTGTTAATATCTTAGGATTATGTTGTTCACCCAAGTTGAATGAGTTGAGAGGATTTATATGTCAATGAAGTTCATATTTAGAAATGAAATTTATTGGCTAACTTTAATCCTAATTGGATAAAAATGATTACTAAATTTTATTCTTTTAATCATTTCATTATGTTTCTTTTAATATATAATCAATTGATTTTAATAACATCAATTTCTTTTAAGTGGTCCGAGGTTAATTGAAATGTTCTAAATTGATTTTGCAATATTTTTATAATTTTTATAATGTTTTTTTATTTAATATTTCATGTAAATTGACCTAGAGACTTTGAAATTCAATAACTCCCATTCCGATGCCAATTAGCCTTGAGATTTTATGGCAAATGGGGTTTTCGCCAATTTGATTTCCTGTAATTTTATCTTGATGAGATATATGATTTGGGTTTAATAAATATTTTAATTTTTTTTTATCAAAATCTAAATTAAGTTTAATTTAAAGAGAATCATTTATGGGTTTTAATTTTTTTAGATTCTTACGGAGGATGTTTCCATAGAGGGTTTATTTATAATTTTAAAATTTTTGGTTGATTTACTATGATTTTCCTAAGTTCACGTTAATTGTAATAATTAATGTAATTAATTATTAAATTATGTGATTTTATGTTTTACTAGGTTTTAGAGAGTTTCAATAGTACTTTTAAGATCATTAGGATATATTATGATGATTTAGGTTATTTCCATGATTTTCCATAATTTCCTTTAATTAATAATTATTTATTTCATTAAAATTAAGTTTTGGAATCGAGAATTTCTTATATTTAAATTTATTTTGAAATAAATCATCAAAATTTCTTTGAAGTGTATTTTAACTTTAATTTCATTTCCTAAAGTCTCAAATCATTAGAATTAATGGATTATGATTAATGAATTATGATTAATTTAAGTTTCATTATTTTATTTAAAGCCAAATTAATTGAATTTATCAAAATTAATTAGGTATTTTAATTTTAATGGATTCCTCTCATTAAAATGAATCCATAGAAGTTTTATTTGGATTTGTTGGCTTAATATTTGATTTATTATGATTTTGTGAAGTTTTTACCATTTTCATTAATTTTTTTAATAAAAGTCATGATTTTTCCATTTAAATGCATCGTACCATGTGATGCATGGCATCACTTTACACTTGGCACTATGTCATTCATCCATGCGAGATCTATGTGGATCCGACGTTAAAATGATGACACACATGATTTTGATATTTGATCTTTAATTAGATGACTCGTGATATTTCGTAGGATCCTATAGACATTTTAATCTAGTGGTTTAAGTAAATCTTGATCTATTTCTAAAGAAAGGAATGGACATCATAGATTTCACCTCTCATCAAGAAAGTCGAGAGCTATTTGTAGATCCGAGATGATTTTCGGTGCTCCAACCATTGAAATCACTTGATTTCACTTTCAAAACTATCAAGACCTCATGTAGATCACATATAGCTGATCTCCCTTGAGATCAAGTCTCCTTCAGAAAAGGACCAAAGCCAAAATGAAAGAAAGTTGGGTTTGGTGTGTACCTTGATCTTAGGCGATGGGGTTGACTTAGTTTAGCTTCTAATAGTGCGAGCTACTAGGAAGAAAAATTGAGTTGCCTCCCCTTAGATCAACCTATGGACCAAAGCACAAATGGATTACGTGAGCTTGATTGTTTTCAGCTTGCAAGTGGTGGGGGTGGTATGGTTGCCCTCAACTTCATTTCACTCATGGAATGTGATGGAATGTTTAATTTAAAATGATATGGTCTATTTCTTTTCTTTCCATTAAAGGTCGAAGCTCTTATCCCTTTCCTCACTCTCTTAGTCAACCGTGGAGATTGACACCTTGGAGGCTAGCAAGGGTGTTTGACTTCTTCACACCTATTTAGAGGTGTTAAGATGGATGAGCAAAGGGAACAAGGGATTGGGGAGTTGAATTTGGCTTCATACACCTCTTTCTTTCATGGAATATTCCCTTGTTTTGGATTTAGTTGGGATTGATTAAGCTTTTGTCAATCACCCTTAACCCCTCTTAGGATGGGGGTTTTAAGATGTTTACTTCAAGCTTTGGTTCATTTGGTGTAATTTAAAAATTCTTTTATTTAGGTTTATTTGGCTTAATTCATTTGGTTGATCAACATTAAATTAATACTTCAATTAGATCAATTTAACCATTTAAGATGTTGTTAATCAAAGATTTTAATGGGATTTGAAGTTTAAGATTTTCTTACCTCATGTTTAACCCATAATTGAATTAAGTAGGTTGGGAATTGAGTCAAATGGTGTGCTTGGTTCAATTACAATACATTTTTTGTTCAATTATGATGATCGAAGCATTTAGGATTGGATTGTATCATTCAATTCCATTTAGGCTTAATGGGTTAGTTTGGGTTCATTTAGGTCAAATGTCTATATTGGGCAAATTAAGCCTAATGATTAGTTAATTTATGTTTCTTAATCATTCCTAAGTGATTTTATATAATAAATATGGGTTAATTTTGGTTTGGTTTGAATTTGAATCCAATAACTGCTTTTAAGCCCAATTAGGTCAAATGAGCTATTTAGCCTAATTAAGGCCTCATTAGATTTATATTCATTTAAATTCATGTTTAAACATGAATATATTATCATTTAAAATATTATGAATGATTTCATTTGGTCAAAGTTTTATGGGTTGACTCTTGACTTGGTGGGATCCACATAAGTCAAACCCTTTGCCAAAAGGGTTGACCATTATGACCTTGATTTGGATTTGATTTTATTTATTTGATTTAATTTGAATTTGTTTTCATTTATTTAAATTTTACTTTAATTATTTATATTTTAATTAATTTTTAGCTTAAATAAGGTAATTAGGTTAATAACCTTAATCACCTTGCTTTAAACTCAAATGAATCCAATTTTTAAGTAAAATTTGTTCGATTTAATTTATGTTTGAGATTTGGATTGAGTCTACCTAAACCCATTAGGTTTGATCAAACCCAAAGAGGATGCACTAGGTCACCTGTAGTGTTCTAAGTGCTTAATTAGAGGCTCCTAATCTAGAATTTGGTGTCTTAATTACTAATTTCAAAATGATGTTAATCTCATCCAAAAATGTGGTCAACACCACCAAGGTAATAAGGCATTCTCCATTTATGCTATCACATGGAACAAAAACTATCTTGTCAATCTAGTGTGAACTCCATAACCGTGAGGGTCTTAAAAATGGAGGCACTATGAGGCAAATGATGGAGAGTGGGAAAATACTAATTTTGAAGCCATGGAAGTCACATTTGATATGCTTAAAGAATTGAGAATAGAACCATCATTATGGCAAGATGAACAATTTCCATATGAAAGAGAAGAAGTATGTTGGAATTTTATGTTTTGGAACACTACACAAATCTCGAGGTACTTATTTAAGTAATCAAATATGTCATTAATGGTTAAATATATTATCTCAAAGATAAAAATATTAGAATATAATGGCTTCAATTACTTAATAAGGACTCTTAAGGCTGATGGGTCTTGATGTACATGAGAATTTTCCCTAAACTACATAAAGAGGTAGAATAGGGTTTATTTTGTTGTAGGATTCATAGTTCCTATAAAGGAACTCCTATATAGTAATTACATCTTAGGAATGAAGGATCTCTTCCTAAGAATACTCTTGATTAAAGAAATAGATTTAATTTCTATGCATTTCAAAGCTTATCCTAAAAGGATGGTAATTTAGAAATTGATGGGAACACTCTCAAAAGAGAAATAGTTCTTTTGGAGACCAATTAAGATTAAGTATGAAATGCTTATAGATAATAGGATTCCTAGTAGACATTTTAACTAACCTACCATTAAAGTTTACAAATTTGGAATTAAATTTAGTACATTGAATTGACATTTTGTTAGAAATCTAGGCTTTAGATTCTAACATCACAACACTATAAAAATGCATGGGTTGAAGACTTATTCCTAGAAGGATGCTTGAACCCAAGTCTAGGGCTTGACATAAATTAGAGGTTCAACTTAGTTCAAATTTTAGGAATTGTCACCTTTCTTTCTCTCAATTGAGAAAATGACCCTATCCCCAACTATTTTGGACTTATCACTCATCTAGAAAGGCTTCCATAACACCACCTAAATGCTTTTAAATTTATGAGTTCCTTCATGCTAGGCAAGATAGTTGGATTGTTGTATTTAGGAAAGAGATTAAGAGCATAAACTCACTCTTTATCCCTAAGATTATGTTAGGTATAGTATGCACCAAACTAATGTAATAAATTTCATCTTTTATGTTTTGACTCACAATTCATTTAAGGCCATGTGTATGCAATTTATGCCTACAATGATATGCGTTAGAAGTTGTTGTGGGCCAAATAAAAGAGAAGACACACTTCTCCAAAAGGGTGGTCATCCTCAAAGGTCATATGCCCCTTATGTGCAATGGATGAAGTGTTAAATTCAAAGAGTACGAATAATATGCTATCATATTTTATAAAAGCTAATTATTTTTAATTGCTTTTAGATTGTGCTTAGGTATTTAATTAATATGAGGTTATGAGTTTATACATTTTTGTGTTCAAGTTATTTAGATTTAAATTGGGTAGAAAATTTTGTTTTCTTAGGAGACAACGTTCAAGGCATTTTATCATAGAAACATAATCGCAGAAAGAAACCTAGAAAAGTAAATTGTTTATAATGTGTACCTAAAATAAATTAGACCAATTTAATTAAAATAGACTAATGTGGCTATCATGTACACTCGAAAAGAAAGAGAAAAATGGATAGTTTTAGCTCGCCTTATATAACCCATCTTAGAACTAAAGATTTGAACTATGGGGATCTTCTTCCAAGATTGTCACCCTCTTCTAGGACCTCCATGAGCTTCATAGGAGACCACTGAGACCATGCACAGTAGGGTTAGCTCTTGCTATTCCTTAACCCTATATCTGCCTAATTCTAGGCTCAAATTATATTTCAAATTCCAAAAAATAAATTTCTAAACCCTAGAAAATAGAAGTTAAGAAATACAAATAGCACTCTAGCAATTATATTTGCAAACATATGGGCATAGAATTAGTTGCTAATATATATACGCCTATATATATATATATATATATATATATATATATATATATATATATATATATATATATATATATATATATATATATATATATATATATATATATATATATGCTTATCACCCTTCGCCAGAGCTCCCTATAGAAAATGGTGTTAGGCTAAAAAAATATCCAACCATCCAGCCTAAAAAAATGGCACTACAAAATAAAAAAAATATTTCACATCACATCGCATAACATTACAGTCAATCTAACCTAAGTCTAGTGTCGTGATCTATTAATATAGTGTGTGAAAATGGGGTTGTGTGGTATGACTGGGCATTTTAGATTTGACTTATCATGCCTCAAAGTTTGTTTAATTTACCATTAGGTGGTTTTAGTTTAAATGATTTAGTTGATTTTCAATTTCATTTCCATTTTTAATTCCATTCTATGTTAAAGTGGAATTTAAGTTTTCATGAATGAAGAATAAAATAAATTTCACTTTGGTGGAACCCATTTTATTCTATATCACGAATCTTAGTAAAATGTGATATTCATTCTAAGGGTCAAACTAAGATCATAAGTATCTTAATTAACCTCTTTTAGATTCATTTGAGTGATTCATTTTAGGTTGAGTTTGATTTATTTACTTTTTTCTCTTAAGGTTTTATGTTAATAAGATTTGGGGATTTCATTTTTTATTTTACTTCTTTTACTTTAATCAATGTTTCTTTAGTTTGATTTATGATCTTTAGTTAAGATTCAAAATGCTTCTTTAAATCTATATTTAAAGTCCATGTTACCTGATTTAGTTTGTTTTTTGGTTCTCATTTAAGTTTGATTTGATTCATTTATATTTGATGTTATTTATTTGATATTATTTTTATAACTTAGCATATTTGATCTTATGTTTCTTTTGATTTGATTAAATATCCATTTAATCTTATCTATTTTAATTTGTTTATTTGATTTAGATTGATCTTCTTTATTTATATAATTAATTTTTTATGTTTTATTAATATTTATTAGCTTGAATGAACTAACTTACTTAAGTTGATATCTTAATTCAAACTTGATTTTGATTTCATAGTTTAAAAGATCTATTATGTTTAAGTTTCATGATTTATTCATTTATGTATTCCTAATTTATCTTTTAGGTTTATTTAATTTTAATTAACTTCATTTATTCATTTCATTAATATTATGTTGGTTAATTTGGATAAGTAAACTCAATTAATTTCAAGTGATGATTTCATTCATTCATTTCATTAATGTTTATGTATATATATAAATTTAGATAAATTAATTCAATTAGTTTCAATCAATCTTTGGGAAGCTTTGACTTTTCATTTTAAGAAATTCATTATCTTATGCTTTCTAATTTCTTATTCAAATTAAACTTAATATAATATTATGTGTTAAAGTTTATTACTTGGTCTAATTTATTAAGTTAGAATTTTATTTATTAATCATAACCTAAGAAGCCTAAGAAATAAACTACTTTTGGGTTTTCAACTTAAATGTAAGTCATTTTAGTTAGACCATTTAATTAATTTAATTAGTTATTTCATTGTCATTTACATTTAGAATTATGTTGTTTATTAACTCAAATGGATTGAAGGATTCAATGAATTTCATATGTAGGTATAAATTTGGAATTTAATTAATTTTGCATCTCAATTGATTGATTTGATTCATTATGATTTTATAAATTATTAACCTAGGATTTTATTAGATTTTTATATTCTTAATTATTTTATTAAACCCTAAGTGTAGGATTATTCAAATTTCATGACTTGAAGGTTGAAAATTTTCCTGAGTGTTCGATGTTAATAATAATGTTTTAAATTGATTTAATAAATTTTATAATTTTTGTAATTTTTTATTTATTATTTCAATTATATTGACCTAGAGATTTGAAATTCAACAACTTTAAATATTGAGGTCATTTAAGCTTAAAATGGTCATGGAAAGTGGTGTTCCTTGCTAATTTAAGTTTCCTAAAGTTTCATCTTAATCAGATGTGTAATATAAGACTAATTAGAGTTTTAAGTATTTTAATAAAACATAAATAAATCTTAAATTAAAAGTAATTAATTAAGGGTTTTAATTTTGTTAAATTCCTCTATGGAAGATGCATCCATAGAGGGTTTATTTTAAAATTTTTAAAAATTAGTTGATTTATTATGACTTTTAAAGTTTAGATTTATTAATTGAATTAATTAATTCAATTAGTTAACAAATTAGGTCATTTTGAGGATTATGGGGTTTGGTAAGTTTTAATGATGTGTTTAGATTCATTAAGGTTGATTATAATGATTCAAGTTGATTTTATAAATTTTCATGATTTACCTAATGCAATATTAATATATTTTATTAAATTAAGGCCCATGGCTTAAAAAATTTTGTACTTTAAGATTTACTTGCCAATAAATAATGAAAAATTTATCTAAAGTAGGTTTTAACTATAATTTAAATTTTCCAAAGTTTTAAATTAATTGAATTAATGATTTAAGTGTAATTTATATTTGATTATTTTTATTTAAAGTCAAATTAACCTAAAATAATAAATGAAAATTTAAGATTTTGGGTTTAATTAATTTTCTTTGAGATGAATCCATAGAGCCCTTATTTGCATTTTGTTTGTTGAGTATTTTATTTTTTATGAATTTTAAATTTGTATGCATTTTACCCTTTTAAATAAATAAAGAAAATTAGGGTTTTTTTGTTTTAGATCACACCACATGGTACTATTTGCTATAGAGTGCGATGATATTTGCCTATTGGATCCACGTAAATCCAACTCAAAAGGTGGCTCGAGATGATTTATGTGGTCGATTTCACCCGCATATCTTATATAGGATTTAATTAGATGATTGATCTAAACTACCTGCTTTAATGGAAAGAATGAACATTGAGATTGTGCCTTCCTTATCGACGATTATAACCTAATACCGTCTAATTTCAAGTGATTTTTGATGATCTAGATGGTGGAATTATTTGATTTCATTTACAAATCCTTTAAGGAAGCATTTAAAATGCATCTATATGGCTTGATCTCACTTGAGATCAAGTTCATTTTAAAAGGACCAAAACCAAATGCTTAAGTGGTCGACTTGAACCCATACCACGTCGGTGATCTCTAGTGGTGGGATTATTTAAAAGCATTATGGGGATGTGGTGAAGCTCTAAAGGAGGAATTGGATTACCTCCCATAGACGCTTTATAGGTTAAGCTCTTTCTTTTTTTTTGGCGACTTTGGTCTAATTTCAACTCTAGGAGGGGATTGGGGAAGGGTGCACTCTTCTCTATTTCACTTAATGAATGTTGTGGAAAGCTCAAATGGACTTGAGAGAAGATTTCTTGTGTTTTTCCTGAGCTTAAATGGAAGGAAGTCCAATGGCCAACCATGGCCAATGTGGGTAATTGCCACCCTTGGAGGTTAGTCCAATGCAACTAGGAAGAGGAATGGAGGGAGAGAAATTGATGGGGGAAAGGGTTTGTCTCCATTCTTTATTCTCTTTGTCCATTCCCCTTTTACATGGACTTGGACCCTTTTATTAGCATAATCTTGGTTGTTAATTACCTAAACTCATCTTAGAATGAGTTTAGATACATTCCATGGTGATTAATTTAGGTTTGAGTTTAAATGCTTTGATTTATGACACTTAAGTATCTCTTTTGGCTTAGTCTAGTTTCTTCTATTTGATGAATTGATCCTTGATTTAACCCTTAGTTATGTTTATGTAGTCATTTAAAATGTTTTTTCAATTAGTGGCTTTCATGAGATTTGGGATTGATTGTTTGTTTGTTTCAATACTTAACCCATTATGGCTTAAATGAGTTGGACTAAATCTAATTAAGTCAAATGACTATCTTGACTAAATCAATGAATTTCATTTGTTTTAGCCAAGTATATTTATCCAAGAATTAGAATAGTTTGGATCAATGAATTTCATTTTTGAATTTAAAACCAACTTTGACCCAATTTAGGACTTAATGGGTTAACATTAGGTTAATTTTACAAATGACCAAATTGATCAAATTAAACTTTATAATTAGCCAAATTATTTTTAATGATGATTTCTAAATGATATTAGGCAATTAATTTGAGTTGTTTTTTTATCAAATTTGAATTTCACCTAATAAGGTCCATTTAAGCTCATTTAGAGAAAATGATCTAATTAGCACATTTAAGGCCTTATTAGTTTTAGATTTATTTGATTCATGTTTTAAAATGTTTATTTATTGATTTTAAGCCTTTAGAATGATTCAATTTGGTCAAATTATGGTGGGTTGACTTTTGACTTGGTAGGACCCACAAAATCAACCTTATGTTCAATGGTTGACTTTCATTTGACTTTCATTTAGATTTAAATACGTCATGTTCATGTAATGAATTTTATGCTTTTGATTTGATTTAATTTGAATTTGTTTTGATTTTATTTGGATTTCTTTAGATTTGAATGATTTTGAGCTTAAATAGGATAATTAGGCTAATCACCCAAATTACCTTAATCGAGCTCGCTTGGATTTATGTTTCAATTTGAATTGTTTGAGTCAATCATTTGTTTATATTTTGAGTTTGGTTTGGGTCCACATAATTCTATTGGGTTAGGTCAAATCCTAGGAGAATTCATTAGGTCACTTAGCATAGTGTCATAAGTGCTTAGTCAATTACATGATTTAGGTGTCATAATTATTAATTTATGGATGATGTTAACCTCATCCAAGAATGAAGTAAACACACTATAAAATGGAGATTTGGTATTAAATAAAGTTGATGTGCTGACAAAATTCCTTGGGAAAGCTCACCCATAACTAGGATGGACCTTTCATAATCAAAGAAGATGTTGGCATGCATGCATAATTATTCTATTTAGGTGAAGACATATCAAGAACATGGAATGCAAGCGATTTAAAGAAGTTTTGACCATAACAAGAAGTTTCCCATCTTGTACATGCTCTTTACTTTTTTATATGTTATGTATGTTCCTACTTTAAATAATAAAATTCTTAATATTTTGCTTCCTAGTCAAGATAACGCAGATAATAGTGAATATCAATGTAACGTACTTAGGGAGCATAGTGGTGACATATGCTCAAAAAATGAAATGACTACACTCAAGGAGCTTCTGAAGTTGAAATCATTCAACATGTCATTTTGGTTTAAGTTTTAGTGCAAGACTTGGAACACCATCTTTAACCCAATTGATTAAGTTTACTCACCTACTATAAATAATAACTCACTCTAAAAAAGAAAGACCAACACTCCATGCAATTGGTAACTCAAGTGTAAACCACACCGAGAGAGATCAATGACAATTAACTAAAATACTCACATTGGTGATAACCAAAAGACCAACACTCCATGTGGTTGGTCGTGTAAGACCAATACCTCAAGAGGTTAATGAATATTAACTAAAAGACCAACTCCTCATAGTTGGCAACTTAAAAACTAACACTCTATGTGGTTGGTGACTCAAGTGTAAAACCAAATCGAGAGTTATGTGATTATTAACTAAAGACCAACTTCTCATAGTTGGCAACCAAAAGACCAAAGAATCAATACGCTTAGTGATAAAGTATATGATTGACACCCCAAGAGGTTGGCAACTATTAAGACCAACTCACCATAGTAAATAAAGGAAAAGAGAGAAGAAGTAGAGGAGATTGATTTGCCACTCGAGAAAGCAAGAATCAACCATATGGATTATTGATAAAACCTCTTTAAACTTATCAAAATTGGTGGCTACAAATGAGCAATCTTCGATAATCAAGTGTAGTCCAAAATCAGCATCAATAATTTTCCTAAGTCACTCACAACTCCAAGGAGTCTCCACAAAGAAACAACTCCCATATTTATTCAAATAAAAATATTTTAATTTAAAAGGTACTCATTAGAAAGAAAAAAACTGTTGCTTTCATTTAGAAGTGAAATTTTAACTAAATATGTGAGTGCAAGGTGCATTTTCACTTGACTTGTCAAAATAAAAAAAAAAAAAGAGAGAAAACAATCAACTTGTGTCATCTTATCATCCTTTTCATTGATTTCAAGAGGGTGAGTACATTGGAGAAATCCAAGAACTTGTCATCTAATTGGCCATGTTTCACGGCTTGGTGATAATAAAGTTGGCACCGATTGAATTTCTATTGTAGTAAGTCCTAATACTCATCAAAGTGAATCTAGCAAACTCGGCTTCTTTCTCTCTAAAATCCTTAGTGCAATGAGCAAGCTCTTCTTCTAGCTCATTGTTCACCTTGGTTAGCAGTAAGCTCCAAGGTGGCCTTATTCTTCTTCTCCTCTTGTTGAGCCACCTCCACCAAGATCATTAAACTTTACCTCAAAGGATTGAAGCTCTTTCTTGACAATCATTAGCTTAGTCTTCATGGTAAAGGCATCTTTCCACAAAAAAAAATTTATTAGATGTCTTAAGTCAACTACCACACCATCGCTTGAGTGGTCTCGATAGTATAAGGTAGTTGACCATTGAGAATATCCTCTAGAAGATCGTCAAACTTCTTAGAAAAGATTGTCTAGAGTTCATAAGCTTCACTAGTCGATAATTTTAGAGTGTAATTATCTTCAAAATAATCATCATTCTCCTCCGCTTTAGACTCACCATTTTGGTGGCTACCTCCAAAGTCAAGTCGAGACCTTCTTTTAGACTTTTCGAGCTATACTAAGCCCAACCTTATTGGTGGTCTCTGGGGTTGTACTTAGCCCCACCTCATGCACTTAGGGAGTGACATACCTTCCCCAACCTCACACCTTCCTTACACTCACATTCTTTAAAAAATTTGAACACATTAGTGTCAAGTGGAGGGGTGTCAAGGTCACTACACCTATGAAAGAATAAGTAGAATAATTAGAAAGGGTGAGTAAAAAATGCATAGATAATAAAAATAAAGCATTGAAGTACTCACCATAGAGAATACTTGTGACATTGTGAAGTGAAAGTAAAGAAAATATTATAGGTTCATCACTATTTTCCAACACCAAGATTTCTTGGGCATCCGACTTGATTTCCATCACCTTACTTGGATAGAGAAGAGTCGATTAGGCATGGTGATGAGCTCTTGATAAATAAACGCTTTAAGCACCATCATTGTACCTTATTGCTAGACTATAAATCTTCAATGAAGTCATTGAAAATTACATAGTCCTATCTTGATGGCCCTTCATCATAATGACTCACTAGAAATGGCACTAGCTCCAAGGTAATTTCTTTCTCACAAAAAAATAAAATAAAATGAAGGTTGTAATGCTCTCTAATGAGTTGGCAAAACGTGGGCTACCACTAACCTATAACAATTCAAGATGACCACACCGTGATGAAGAGGGTGCCAAAACCCATTCTTGAGGTTGCAAGAGGGATGCATAACTCTCCGATCAAGTAGTGTTGAATTGCTCATTCCTTTTTACTTGTATTGTGAAGTTAGGATTGCCAAGATAAGAAGATGGATGTCTCACTAGATGATCCAAGTCTAGAACTTGCTTAGCCCATGTTTATAAGAACGAAGCTACCTTCCTCGGGAGTGCCAATGTGAGAGAGGTCACTTTACTAGCGGTTAATCTCTAGAAAGAAACTCTACTTGCTTGAAGCTCAAGGAGTAATAATGGCTCAACCATTCATGATAAGATTGAATTGATAGATGTTATAAATAAGGCACAACAACATAAACATCACATTAAGCATTAAATGAAGAAAATGTATACTCAATCTCACTAATATCTCATGCATGCAAATTACAATAAAATTATTGATATTAACTCGCATCATTAAGTAAACTTCACAAAGCAAAAAATGTGACTTTCCTTTGCTATGACTCCAACTCCAATAGTTCGTAACTTATTTCTTACTTTGATGAGTTCAATGCATCTTTTAAGAAGGAGACCTCCTTTGGCAAAATAGCAAGCTCGACGAGTCATCAAGCATGACCTTCTTGATGTCGCACTCTGATTGAGATGAGTCACCCCTTATAGACTCATCATTTTCTCAGTGTGTGGATGGTGGAAAACTTAATAACATCTCCTTAATGTTGTGAAGCTAGTCACCAAGGTGAAAATAAAGCATCAATGACTACCTAGTGGGTGTAAGCCCTTTATTGAGACCATACTCAACATCAACAAGTTGGTTGATGGAAAAGCTAGAGTCATTGCTAAACAACAAGAAAGTAATTTGTCAAAATTAGAAAGAAATTTTCTATGAGAGAGGATTAGCTAAAGGATTGATTCTTATGTGAAGTCATCACTCAAGCAAATAAAATTCCTCCTCATATAGATCATGACCTAGAAAATCACTAATTGTAAGGCTAATTAGTTTTGTAGAACTACTTGGACTATTAGAAGAGATAACTTAAAGGGCAAGAGAGTGCCCCTTATTGACCTTAGTGGATGCATGTCATATGTCACACTTGTAAAGAAGCTATGGCACCTAAGATGGGGGGTGTGAATTTGGTATTTAAGAAATGTTCAAATTAAAACTTTAATTTTAAGTTTATATAAAATTTAGTTGCAAATTTTTTTAATATATTATAACAAATAAACAAACAACCAAGAAAATAAATAAATGTATACAAAATAAAAGACATGATGCATAGAGATTTTTATGTGGTTAAAACCAAAAAACTAGCCTATGTCCACCTAGTCAACTGATTAAGAATTCACTAATCAAAAGAGATTGCATCCAATCTCCCATACTTTTCTACACTAAGAAAGTATAGACATAACTCCTTCCTTTTCTATATGCAAGTACAACCCTAATAATAACAAGTTCAAAATAATAAGAAAAGGAAGATATAATTTGAAATATCTAACTCTCTAAATCAAACCCAAATCAAATTGAAATCAACTCATTTTCCTATATAAAATAGAAGATATAATTTGAAATATCTAATTGTTAGACTTGCAACCACTGAGTGGTAGCCAACTAACTCCTCCTACACTTTAATTCTATGTGGCCAAGTCATATGAATTGCAAGATAGGTTGTTATTATTTAGAAAGAGAATAAATTCTTTAAACCCACTCCTAAATATACTAGAGCATGAGTGGTATGAGTAATGACTTAGTATAATGAAAATCTTTTCAAATTTTTATTTGTATTTGACACTTCATTTTAACAAAGGCGCATGATTTTGGTATGCCTAAATGCATGTTGAAATGAGTTACAGGACAAATCAAGAGAGAAGAGGGTGAATCTTCATAGGAGTTACTATCATAGGTCAATCGGTTCCCATGCATGCAAGAACGGAGGGCCTCATTTTACAAGAGTGATTCAAGATGATATGCATGATATTAAGTATACAACATCCAAAGGGTTGCTAAATCATTTAATTATCTTGGTTTAATGCCTAGGCTTTATGATGAGGTTATGAGTTATAAATTTAATTATGAGTTGTAGTTGGGTAAAAGTTTTATTTTTTTCCTAAGAGCCTAATCGCATTTAGGCCATACACAACACCAATCATAAAGAAACTATGAAAAGGCATGACATTTCTAATGCACAAGCTAAACATAACATCAAATATTTTATAGCTACTACAAAAGAATAAAAGGCGTGGTCGAGTAGTCAGTAAACTCAAAAAAGAAAATTGGTGAGCTCTACCCTTATACAACAATATATAAAAGAATAATTACAATTATAAATAAATAATGTGTTTGCAAGTGTAGTTAGATTTAATTTTCCTATTTTTAATGTAATTATGCATTTGAAATTGGAATTAGTGTTATGGGGGATTAGGATGAGTGAGGCTAGAAGGCTTTATCCTGGAGGCCTCGTGATGCCTTGAGCAAGCAAACCCAAATGAGTTACCAAGCCCACCCGCCTAACTTGGATTGTGCTTGGGGCTTAGCGACCTACAAAAGAGAGTATTTATATTTATTTTCAGCAACCTTAAGCATAATCTCCTACAAAAATATAATTAGGTTAATCAACCTAACATCCAATCTCTGAAGCATACACCTTAACATCCAATCTACAACAATACATCATAAAACCAAACATACATCAAACCATGCACCCCAACATAAGGCTAAAAGTGGTGTCTTAATCTAAGGTGTGTGTATTAAGGCTTGTGTGGTATGCCTTAACTAGGCTTTGTTATAATTTTCTAAGTGAGAAATGATTTAATTATAAAGGATGATTTCACTTTAAGTGGCTTAATTATTGTAAGTTTTACTTAATGTTTTCTTTTGTTTCACTTGGTTTACACTTAAGAGCTAAGTGTCTATAAAGAAAAAAAAGGATCACCCTCCTTTATCCCTACATTAAGCCACATTTAAAGCATATTAATTAATCAATTCTATTTAATGGATTATTACATATTTTAATTAATCCTTAGTTTAGGTTCACCTTAAATAATCTCATTCAATAAGAAAGACATCTTATGGTGAATTGGAGATAATTACTATCACACAACACATGTTTGTTCATTTCTTTTCATCATATGTAGCATGCATATGATTAAGTCCTAAACATATCTATGCATGCAATATATTTTGGTACACTTAAATGTAAGATGCATGAATGATTTTATAGAAAAGAGGATTCTCATTCATTAGCTAAATACACATTCAAATATATGAAAGTTCTAAGCAAGTATTTCACCATTATTTTGCACTGGGGAGTGAGGTAGGAACCTCCTTGGGGCTACTTAAAGCCGTGCATCCTGGAATGTCCATACTAGATACACCGCTATTCTTAAATACATATGAGTCAAACAACTATATGAATGGAAATCATGCAAAATTGTATTGAATTTATTATGTGAATGAATTAAAGCTTTATCCAAATTCTAATGTCAAGATGCATAAGAATGAAATCAAAGGGTACATCGCCATTATTTTGCCCAGGGGAGTCGGTTGGAACCTCCTTGGAGCTACTTAAAGTCGTACATCCCCGAATTTCTAGATTAATATACCCACTAGCATTCGTACTTATGCAAATCAACATATGAATGAAAGAAAGGAACTTCACTTCATACAATAAGCTTATATTCACATGCACCTCTATGTATGTATACTAATGTCACAACATGTATTCTTATTTATTTAATAAGCTTTTGAAAATACATTTGAGATTTAATAGTGATAATAGCCTACATATTTTTAACTTAATCCAACATGCAACTTGACATAAAGAAAATCATTTATTTTTAATAAACTTTTGAAAGAAGTGAATGAATGAATCAAGTGGCATGCAACATTTTAATATGATTAGAAAGAAATAAAAAAACACAAGCATGTGATTTCATTCAATCCAATTCTAAGGATAATCATATTAAATAAACTTATTTAAAATAAATCAAAATTTATTAATGTCACTTTTGATTTTATGTTTTACTTGATTTAAGAAATGTGAGAAAGATTTGCTAATCCTAATCCCATCCCCATATGTGTGAGTTAATTTGATTTAATAAGAAGCAATTAATTAAGTTAAGCATGGATTAAATTAATTAATTAAACCCTTACCTATGTTACCTTAAAGTAATTAATTAAATAATTATGAGCCATCATGATATGCATGGAAAATAACTTGCAATGATCCTAAGAAGTGAAAGGGCTTAATGCAATTAGCTCATAAAAAATTAATTAATTAGGTTAAAGAACTTAATTAAGTACTTTTATGGCTTCTCCACATATGTAGGTTAGCCATAATTTCCTTAAATAGCTTTTTATTAAACACCCAAAGATCTACCCAAGAAACTTAATTAGATGAGATTTGGAATGATTATGATTTTAATTTGATTAATTAATCCATTTTAATAAATGAATTAAACTATTAATTAGTCCCAAATTAATTAGTTTCAAGTAAAGTGAAATGAACTTAGGGAAAAGAATGAGAAAGAGGTCCCAATCTCATCGCCATGCCCATTCATTATTTGATTAGCATGATTAATTAATTAATTCCTTGCTTTTTAGAATGTTAATTAATCACCTAATTAGTATGAAAGTAATTAAGGATAAGACAAGCAATTTCCTAATTAACTAAGCTATAAATCCTAAGAAAATTATGGGAGGCAAAGGTCATCCCATTAATCAACCTCAGTTTGGGATTAATTACTTAGGTAATTAGGGAGTAATTAAATTAATTAACTTTTTAATTAAACTTAAATTAAGCTTTAATTACTATTTAAAATTTGTTATAATTAATTTAAAATAATATCCTCTTAAATACCTTTAAAATGAGTATTTATTTGTATTTATTAGATTTTTCTACAATTAGTTATGATTTTCTAAAGTTTTTTTATTTTAAATGATTTTTCATAATTTGTATAAAGTCAAATAATTTATTTTTGCTATTTGAACTTGAGAATGTAATATCTTTCAATCCAAGAGTCCTTTTGACTTGAAATTTTTTGCTAGATCTATTTTAATGTTACTTTCAATCTAAAAATTTTAACTCAATCGATTTGTGTTTTATTTTTTAATTAATAAAATTTTTTCTCAAATTAAGCTCAAACTATTCAATATGAATCCAACAAGCCCTTGTTTGCAATTTTAGTTAGTATTTTATTTTATTATGAATTTTTTGAAGTTTCGGGTAATTTAAATAATTCTTAAAATCAAAAATTTGGAATTTATCACTTAACACAATAGCATTTGATGTTTGTGGTGTGGTATGGTACGCCGCCATGGTCGTATATTCCATGGTGGTATGTGATTAATTTGATCTCCGATCCAGATGGCGGATCGATCAGCCCTTCACTTTTAACGAAATTGGCCTGATCTTATATGAAATCTAAGTGAAATTTCATCCGAATGGGCTTCATTTTTGCATTGATTAATCAATTTTATTATTGGTACTTAATATAATGAAAAATGCAAGGGTTTTCTAAGGAAATTCCTAAAATAGCACAAAGAAATATCCACAAACAAAGAATCCTAAGGCCCTATGGTTATTGAAAATTATCTCGAGAATAATAATTTTTGGTGGTGATGATGATCTTGAGTGAAGGAAGAAGCCTTATATGAGCTCTCTTTCACTTTGGAATGACTTATTCTCCAAGTGCCGTCACTTTGAATCCACTTGTTTGCTTTTGCTCAAAAAATTAAGTGGGAATGATTAGTTGGTTTGGGAGCTATAGGGGATGGAAATGAGGGGAATAATGAGAATAATGATCTCTATTTTCTATGCTTTGGTTTTGACTAAAAAATTTTTCTTTCATTTTTGATTTTTGGCTTCAAATGGATGTCCTTGGCTTGGGGTGATTGGAAATGGAAGGGAATCATCATGCGTAGCTTATTTTAGTTGGCTAAGGCATGAGAAGTGGCCATGAAGGGAAAATGGGTGTCTAGCAAGGGGAGGTGGAAGTTTTTTATGCCAAGTGTTCCAATGGGAGAGGTGAGGTGAATTCACCTCCCAAGAGTTATGATTACCCCAACCATGTCTTAGGTCAGATGATCAATGTCCTTGGTGCCTATGTGGACCAATGGATGAGTTCCAAGAGGCCAATGAAGAGAAATGACCATTTGGGCAAGTGTCTTTTCTCATGGGATGCCCTTGACCTAAGGGCAAAGTGGTCATTTAGTATTAGATTTGATTTGAGCATATTTGAAATGAGCCAAAGTGAGTTGGACCAAATTTCATATCATTTGGAGTTCATTTGGTTTAATTTGGGTCAATTTGACATATTTGGGCCAAATTGGGTCATATTGTTAGGTTGAACAATTGATCAAATTGGGTCAAACTAAGGTAGAGGCGGGGTGAGGAGTGACATAAGGTTATGGAGAAATCTCTATAAAATGAAAATAATTGGTACCCTAGGGTTTTCCCTCTCTCTCCCACTCACTCTCCAGTTCTTATTGAGTTCTTCCTCCCAATGATTGGTTTCTTCTATAAGAAAGCTCCCCACTACTCAAGATGGCTTGTTTGTCCACTCCAAGTAAATGATTTCTAGAATATACTTCTTTCATGCGATTGTTTCCTTGAAAATCAAGCTTTAAGCAAATTTTCATCATTGATCTTAGATCTAGTGAGAAATGGAAGAGCACATCTCTGTTGATCTTAGATTTTGAGTAAAAAAATGCTCCCTAAGACTTTAAAATGTCATAATCTTGAATGTTAAAGGCCTCCATCATTAAACTTGGTTCCAACATGAGAAGAACACCCTCACTCATCGATCCTAGATCCGACAAGAGAAGAGTGCTTAACCAATCATGTAAAAATATATTAAGGTATTATACTATCAATTTTTTATAAAAATTCATTAAAATCTTCAAGAATTTTTATTCAAAACATGAATTTCTCGTAGCACTATGGTGCCAAGGTACCAAGCTCTCGTAAACACAATCTCTTAGTGTAGAGGAACCAAATAATGGGCACGCTAAGTTTTTAGGTCCACTATCTCTTATTCAAACATGTCAATGCTATATTTTTAGTGAGGCACCATACCTTCCACTATTAAACTCGGTTTAAATGTGTAAATCCCTCCATTGATCTTAGATCTAAAATAAGGGAGAAGAGTTCTTTACACTAATTTATGTAAAATCTAGCATTGCTAAGGCGTATCCCACAAAATTTTTTAATTTTAAGCACAAATGAAATAGTGCCTAGGCATTGTGGTCGAACCGAGGCACCATAATCTAGGGTGATTAAAGAAAGACATATAGTAGTGCCACATTGTCCCTCAAGCGTGATATGAGTTATTTCACAACTTTTTTTAAACTCTTAGAATATTGAACTTAAAAATCATGTCTAATCTTATCCCATGCCACATTACCACATCTTAAGCAAGTATTAGACACTGATAGAATAATATAAATATTGATCTTAAGAGAAGCAACCATATTAAGCATTGAGACACGAACTCTTGAGTAAAAGGGATAAAATGGCTATTATAACAATGGCGTTGTAGAGAATTAGGTGCTAGACCCTTGGGTTTTAAGCTTATGTTATGCTAGGAGTGCCTTGCCTCTATGATGTCATTTTAAGTTAGAGAAATTTTCTTATTTTAATCCTAGAGCTTTTAAATGATAAATAGAAGGGCACATACATAACAATGCATGAATATAAAATGAAATGTCAAAATATTTATTAAAATTAAAAAATGATTAGATAAGCTATATTAAAAAATAAGAAGAAGAAAATACAAAATAAAAATGGGAGGAAAACTAATAATGCGTTGTAACACCCTCCTCCTCATCTTCTTCTAGCTCTATGAGCTCATATATGGCGATAATGACATGCCATAGGAAAAGTAGTCTGACCCACATAAAATCCATAGTTTTAAACATATGAACAAGTGAGGTATTAAAACCATGTATGAAAACTATTTGTTCTTTTGCACATTTTTTTTTTCATGAAAAGGGAAAATAGCATTGATCAGTTTAAAAGTATAAGCAATCCAAAAGCAAAATAAAAGTGACTAAGACTTACATGTTGATAGTTCTAATATAGGTTAATCCAATATTGTCATTATTTATAACAAGTTTGATTGTAAATCCATGGAATGTGAAATGTAAAAGAATATTACGGATGATCCTCTCTTTCCCAAAGATGTTAGCAAGATGGCTCCCTCTTTATAGATATGTGATATGTGAACTTTGAGTTTCTTCCCTCCTTTAGCTTCTTAATATCATTAATTAAATACCAAGGTGTATTACTCTCATTTGCCATCCTTCATAATTTGGATGAGTGTGGTAGAATAGGTTTCCAAACAATAATGAACAAAAGGGTGGATAGAGGCAATTTGAATAACATATTTGTAACTAGTTAGTTTAGCATGAAGGGGAATGTCCATCTGTGGAATTGAAAAGTGTAGTAGATGTTTCCCTTTGTTATCTCTAAAAATGCTTCCAACTCCATATTGATCTTACAATCATAACTTCCATCAATATTAATTTTGATGCTTCCATGTGTATTAGCTCCCATTTTTCTTTCTTCTCTTCTCTCCCCACCTAGTATGTTAATGTTCAGCTAGCTTTGAAAGGAATGGGAATTTTAATTATTTCATTGATAATTTCCTTCCTCATATATTATTTAGCATTCGATGGCAATATCTACTATTATTATGGTATTTTTCATGTTTTGCATCATTCTTAGCAAACAAGATATACCATAGAATGATTAAGGAAATAACCAAAGAGATGTTGACGCCATGTGTCCATAGTTTGCCAATTTTGAAGTAATTCTAGTAAATAGTTTGAATTGTGATGTCTAAATTAAGACCAAATTCCTTCCATAACCTCTTGCTAAAAGCGCAATGGATAAAATAATATGGTATGCTTTCTTCTCCATTCTTATAGAGTAGTAGATTGGAAGCTTTAATCCCTTAAGTTTTAAAACATCATCCATTGGAATTAAGTTGTGCATTAGTCTCCAACAAAAGAATGAAATTGAAAGATTGGGAGGTTATCCATATTGTTGTGCATTAGTCTCCGGCAATTTTATCCGAGAAGCCATTTTATTTAAGAGATCAAAATAAAATTCCAATGTATTGTGTTAAATGCTTTCTTAAGATCTATTTTCATGATGACATTACCTCTTATACATTTTTGGTCAATATATTTGCTCATCTCGCAAGTAGGATGTTATCGTGATGTTCCTTCCCTTCACAAATGCTACTTGATTAGAAGAGAATAAGTAAGTTCTAAAGTTGATTTGTAATAAGTTTGCTTATTATTTTGTTAATAAATGGTGTTAGGCATATAGGTCCGAATGTATCCTATGTTGTAGCATCCTTTTCTTTTGGTATTAGGTGATGGCGAAGAAAAAAGAAGTTAAGGATGTTTTGTCCCTCAATAAGCTTTGGATTGCATTAATTACATCATCTTTTACAATGTGACAATATTTTTGAAAGAAAACAACACTAAAATAGTTAGGACTTGTAGCTTTGTATCCATTGGAGTGTAATGCTTTCATAATTTGTTCATCCAAAGGGATTGAAAATAGTTCTTCATTGTTCACCTTTGTTGAGTTGATATAGTTGTTGGTCATATAGATGGGTTTTAGTAATGTTAGATGATTGATTGATCAAGTTTGAGAAGAATCCCACACAACTTTGTATAATTTCTTCCTAAGTTATGTATCCATCATCCCTTCTCTTTCATTTCATTGCATGCATGGAAATATTTAGAATTTCTATCTCCTTGTAGGAAGTTGTTTATGGATGCTTGTTGTCTTATAAATCATTCATCTCTATCAATGTATTTTTTGTAGCTTTAAATGTAGTGTCTCCAATTTTAGGTCTAATTCATCATCTTGGCTATTTCCTAGTGCCAACATTTTAGCTTCTATTGTTGTAATATGTTCTTAGAGTAATTAAATAATGGATGTTGTTAATGGTTTCCTTATTCCATTGTTTGAGGGTTTGAGAGGTAGCTTTGTGTAGGTGCCAAAATTTAATCCAGGGTTGTTATCTTCCACTCCTCTCCATGCATTCAAAATATAATTTTTATAATCAAGGAGTAGTGTCCACATGTTTAGAAATTTGAAATGGTGATATCTTTGGTTTGGGTCTACATCAAATTGATCAATAATGAGGAATGGTCGAATGCTAACCTTGCAAGGTGAATCACATCCATATTACATGGGTGAGATAACCAATTCAAGTTGATCAAAATATGGTCAAGTCTCTTATAAACCTTTCCCTTTCTTAAGTGAAAGGGGAGCCAATAAATCCTACATCAAATAGACCATCATCTTTTATAAAGCTATTTAATTTTTTGATAATTGAAAGATTGGGTCTCCTACCTCCTCTCTTCTCGCTTGGACTTGTAATCATATTAAGGTCCCCTCCCTAGCCAAGGGCCATTTGTATTGAGAGTGATGTTGATGTCCTACCAAAGTCCTTTCCTCAGTTGCACGGTATAAGTAGCATAGATAAAGGTAGTATAGGAGATATTTGACTCTTGGATGTGGATGTATTGGTGGTATCTAATAGTATTTGAAGTTGGAATGTGCTTCCAAAAAATCCAAATTTTATTTATAGCATTAGGGTAGATAGTGAAATAGGGAAATGTCTTGTAATCTTTGATAGATTTTGAATTGTCACAAAGAGTTCAAGAATAGAAAAAAATCAATTTTGTGGTGTCGACAAGGTTTTGAGTCTATTAAAGGCATGCCTCCGATATTCCAGTCATCATGTTTACCATGAGGTGGGGGGGGGGGGGGGGGGGGTATTTGTATAGCTAGAGGGTCATTTGTTGGACCCTTCCCCACTAAAAAAATCATCCTTCTTCCTACCGTAAGTAAGTTCTTTAGCTCCCTAATTCCTTTTGATTTTTTTCTCTTTTTAAATGTCTCATTCCTTAGTTGCTATGTTGATAATGTCATCATAATTTTCTTCTTGGTTCCCTCTTCAATTGAATGGATTGAGCCTTCCTCCACCATTATAACTTCCCTAGGGGTAGCTTCTAAGATGTGATTTTCCGTGGAGTTCAGTTCATCTATCCGCATTAAGATAGGTTGGCTATTTGGGTTATTTTATTCTATGTATATAGAAATTCTTTCAATTTAGTTCCATATTTCCCTCCACCCACCCATTATGGGAAACATCATTGTGATTAATGTCAATAAATACTAGATTAATGAGATCTTCTTGGTAGATAAGTGGCATTCTCATTCTTAGTAGTTCTCTTATTGATTGTAGGTTTTTAGTCTATTTTCCCAAGTAGGCATCATCTATGCATTTTCTTATGGAAAGCTATTATGGGTTGATCCTAATTTCTCCTCATGGTTGATTATGCAACCTCCTCTTATCAATTCTAATTTTCTTTAGATCCGGTGTGCAATAAAGCTTTTTTTTTTTCCAAAGAATGGCCAAACATCTTACATTTATTGTAGTATAGTGCCTTTTATTAAATTTCAACTTTCTTCCAATATCCATTTGATTGGGTACCAATCCAAATTTCCTCTGCATAGCTTACGGTTATATCCATTCTACTAGTATTCTAGATTCTGAAGGCCTTGAAAGATTGAAAGTTGGTAAGTCAAGTTTTAATGGTTTCCCAAATATTAGTACAATTGAGTGAAGAATCTATTTATTGAAAAGGTGCAATCTTAGATCAGTGAGCTTAATCCATATTAGAGCAATGGGAAGTTCAATGTTGTAGTCAAATGATGGGGTACATTTCTAGAATTTGATAGGAGAGGTTATCCATATGGTAAAGTTTTTGTGAGAATAATTAAGCATTGTCTTCTTCCTTTGATAGCAAGATCATAATATGTATACCATTAAACAAACCTACATTCCAATCTCCAACCAATTCAGGTCTTGAAGTGCTTCCTAATATAGTCCATTTTAAGATGGTTATAAGTAAATTTACCCACCAAAGTGGATTTAAACTGAGCAAGACTCTAGCTTTTTTTTTTAAAAGTAATAGGGCAGGTTTACCCACTTCTTAGATGCCTTTTAATGAAGCCATTATTGCTACCTTCTAATTAACGTCATGGTAGCATTGAGGAAAAAAGAAATTAGAGTCCATAGAGAACCCTACCACCCTAGGTTCCCTAATGGCCACATTGGCAAAAGAGGGGCTCCATGAAGATAAGAGGTAAAGAAGATACATGTGGAGAGTCAAGATTCAACACTATCCAATGGAATAGTAACTGGGAGGAGACTTACACGAGAGAACCCGGAGCTTCATCCCATGCACTAGGCTTTCTTCTATGGTTGAGGTAGACCCACATGATGGTCAAATTTTCTCTCTAGTTTATCTTGATCTAATCTCACCAACCTTTTTTCATAAATTCTAGGCTTGTTCTCCAATTTCTTAGAGTTTCCCATTTATGGCTTAGGAGGATTTGGGCCTAAATTAAGGGGAACATGAGCTTTCCCCATCTCAATCTTTGAGCCAAATTCTCAGTGACTCTTAGTGTCGGGAGCTTTTATATAAATACTTCCTTATTGGAATCCCTTGATGTACCGCCATAACACATAAACCATAAATAAGAGAAGGATGACCAAACCTTACTACAATACTACCCTTAAGCATATTATAGATAGAATTATAAATAATCCTCTTTACATCTAAAGTAAAGGACATTTGAATTACAAAATTTAAAAGGCTCTACCCTAGTTATGCCATATTTTTAGTAGGCATTAGCTTAGTGAAATGAAAGCTTTGGCCTTAAGTAGTAAGGTCTGTGGTAAGAAAGTTGATAATTTTCTTCTTTTTCACTAGAGGTTAGAATTTATAATAGTGAGTAAAGTAAGGATTTTATCAAAGTCGATGATCATTATAATAGAAAAGATATTAATCATAATCAATTCAATAAACTGTAATATGCATTAATAGTAGTACTTTCAAAACTTACTAGTTTTCCCAAACTAAAACTTGATTATTCTAGTGCTCCTTTGCATTGGAAGAACTCTCACACCTGTGGGGAAGACGCAGTTGTTGTTGTAGGCTTCTCCCTCACTCATTAATGATACTCTGTGCCCACTAGATTGAAGAAACTCATCTCCAGATGAGATGCTTGTATGTGGGCATAGTGATTCTCTCCTAAACTAACAAATCATTAGTGTTCGACAAATGCCCACTTATTGCACTTGTTGAGGATTTTACCTGCATGATGGCTCTTCTAAATAGAAATGAAAGGCTGGAAGAGGAAAAGAGAGAGAGAGAGAGAGAGAGAGAGAGAGAGAGAGAGAGATAGATAGAGAGAGAGAGAGAGAACTCTCAAAATGGAAAATGTAGAATAGAAAATGAGAAGCCTAAGGGGTCTATTTATAAATGCAACTGATGTCACAGGCTCCAATATCAACACTAAGAAGCTAACCTCTCAAGTTCGAATAGTACTAAACAGGCACTCACATGCAACGTCGTGGCATTGAAGCTGGTTGTGTCAGTTCTTTACGAGTCAAAAGAGCATTTATTATTATTAATTTTGAAAAGGAAAAGGGCATTGATTCAGATCACGATGATGTTCAAAAAACTTGTCTCTATTTAAAGTGCCTATCCATCCGACTTTAATGAAGACTTGACTAGCATCACGAGTGCCATATGATTAGCATCGAGGAACTAGTCAATAAGTCAAACTAAATAAATTAAAATAAATGAAGTCCAATAGTAAATACTATGGCACTATATATATAGCCGAGAGCGATCCTTTGCTCTTAAGACACAAATACCTACCCCAGGATGCTTTGAGTGCTACCCATGATAGCACGATGCTACATGTTTAAAATACAGACTATCCTAAAAATAAAATAAATTTAAATTAAATTTTTTTCATGATGAATCAATAACAATTGTCTAAATCTTCGCTTGAGAATGCTTCAAGGGGTTAATTTCTTATGACTAGATGCAGGTTAATAAAACTTACTCATTCCTCAATGACGAGCGTAAAAGTCATTTGGAGGCGATATGTTTAAATTAGATGAAATTCATCATAACATAAAGTAAATAATCATCCACCCATCCATCATCATTTGTCAAACATGATAAGCTAATAAAGCTTTTTTGCTCACACATAGCTAATGTCAAATTAAATATATCTATGTTCACACTCAAGTAATCTCATGATAGTAAGAAGCGTGGCCTATGTCCTTTGTTTGCATGGTTTTGTCATCAAATGACACCATATGAAATCACGATACTACCGTAATCCTATAAGCTGGCTTGTCAAAGCTTTAATATACTCTTTATGTCATATCAAATCCATTAAAGATCACTTCATATGTGTTTGCAATCATCAATGTAAAATTGAATTTTGATATTTGACAAGTTGTTGATTATAATCATCGATGCATGCAGTCAATATTCTTGATTTTTTTTATTATAATTGGTGTGTTGATTTATTTAAAGAAGCTTGGTTTAAGAAGTTTGCTACTTAAAACTTGTTGATTGGTGTTTATTTTCTCATAAGAATGATTGGTATTGTTATAATGAATTGATATAGAAATAATATACCAATAATAAATGAGTGGATTGGTATTGTTGTAGAACTTTACCAAGGATTTCATACAAACGTAACTTATTGTAGTGCATTATATTACATACATCTAGAACATATAGTTTAATTTAAATTCAAATTCTTTGTAATGTGATATAATTTGGTTTCGTAATGTATTTAGATTACAAATGAAATTCATTTTAGTTTATTGATTTTGTTTCTTTTATTAATGCACACATAAAGAAAGATGTTGTTGTTCTTTTTATTCAGTGTGATTAACTTTGTTAATGCTTTCATATTGATTGATATGCAAATCTTGTTGTTTATTCAAGCCTTGAGAAACGACTCTTGGTGTACATTGGCCGTGTGTATTTTGAATTTATATTTGGAATTCCAAATACACTAACTTTTGTATTTGAAATGCACTAGAATTTTAACCAAATGCTTTGGAAATGTGCATTTGGAATGTAGTGCATTCCAAATCACAATAATAACCCCTTAATTGTAGGTACTTCAAATAAGTGGGAATCTCTCATTCTTCCAATTTAAATTTTTTTTAAAAGTAGAAGATAATTAATAAGTGGACTCAAATATTTGAAGTAAGAAAATGATCTCACATATTTAATAAATGAAAAAATAATCAAATCTCTTAAATATTAATTATGTTCAAATTATATGAACATATGAATAATAATCTCATGGTAGACAAATATATATATATATATATATATATATATATATATATATATATATATATATATATATATATATATATATATATATATATATATATATATATAATAGTAATCAGTTATTGACTTAGCGAAATCATATTGGAAAATGATTACTCAACCTTTCTAAGATGTCGATTCAATGCATTTCAACTATTGTCCATGCAATTACCTTAATATCGCTGAGAGGCTGTTCCTTAATGCCTCCATAGTTCATTCTTTTGTTTATTGCTAAATGAAGATCCAATCCTAGACCTCCCTTAGTCATTGGGATCTCAAGCCTCTATAGTTTCTAAGCTAGTTTCCATGTTAACTTCAAGCTATAACATAAAAATATATGACGACAAAAATAAATATGTGAATGCTTAAAATTACTTGTAAGAAAAGAACTAAAACATAAATTATGCTTATATATATATATATATATATATATATATATATATATATATATATATACCTTATCAATATATAAAATAGTAAAGCAGTTGAAATGATGTCTATTGAATATGATATTACTAAAATATAGGTATGACAAAACAAATGTGTGAATGCTATTTTTTTTCATAATTCAAATTATTTGTTAAAAAAGAAGAACTAGAACATAAATTATGCTTTTATAAATATATAAATATATATAAACTTATCATAATTATTTCACATATCGTGGATTACGGATGCAAACAACTGGTTATAGGTCAAACCATCTTATGAGTCATTTGTCCTAATCACTGTAATAATTATTTCAAAATCAATGGTAATAGAAATAATAATAATAATAATAATTATTATTATTATTATTATATTATTATTATTATTATTATTATTATTATTATTATTATTATTATTATTGATATGGTAGCGAAAATTCCACTAATCAAAGCGAATCTTGATGTAAAGCAATCTCATTCTAAGTCAAGACTAACCGGATCAAGCTTAAAATATAATTAAAAAATTTGTAATATCACTCTAAATATAGAGTATTTATAGTCAAATCAAGCGTTTGATGATCCGATCTAACAAGCATAAGATCTCTTAATTTTGACTTCATTTGAGCATTCAAATACTTAAAATACATCGGATGATCGAAGGAATCATTTCGCCATCCGATGGAGTTTGGCTATTATCATTATTAAATTCAAATCTATTTTCCAAAACTTATAAATGAATAATTATATATTCTATAAGTGCTAGTTATAAATACATAAGAGATGTATGTGATTATAGCTTAAGTGTATGAAGTAAAGTTTCTTTTCTTTCATTCATGTATTGATTTATGTATGTAAGAATGTTAATGGGTATATAGCTTAGACATTCTTACATACTTCAATACTAAAATTTAGATAAGGCTTTATTCCATATGCATAAATATGCCAAAAATACAACCTTAGCATGATTTTTCCATTCTTACAGTTGTTTGTACATTCATGAGTATTTAAGAGTAGTGGGTATATATAGCGGACATTCCGGGGACACAAGTAGCCCCATGGAGGTCTTTAACTCACTCCCCTAGTTTAATAATGGTGAAGTACTGCTTAAAACTTTTATACATTTGAATGTATTTAGATAATGAATGAAAATCTCATTTTTTTTCTACTAAGAAAGGCATGCATTCATATTTGTTCAAATGATTGAATCAATTGATCACATGGTTTAAAGCTTTGTTTCTTATGTTCATGTGTATAAACTTACATATGTTTGAATGTGATGGTATATAGTTTGGACATCCCGAATACTGAGACTTTAGTTAGCCCCAAGGAGGTTATTTGGTTACCTCACTTCCTTGGTTTAATAATGACATACTTAATTTCATTCTATGTATTTTAAATAAGAATTTAGATAGAGTTTTAAATTAATATGATAAAATGATATAATCAAATGAAACATCTAAATTCCAAAAGTACATGTTTACATCCATCATTTTAAGTGTGCTAAGGTATATTGCATGTATAGGTATGCTTAGGATTTAATCATGTGCATGTTACATACATATGATGGAAAGAAATCAATGAATATGTGTCATGTGATAGTATTAATTTCAATTAATCTTAAGATATCTTTCTTATTGAATGAGAGTATTTAAAGAAAACCTAAACCTATGATTAATTAAAATATATAATAAGTTATTCACTAAAGAGAATTGATTAATTAATTTGCTTTAGATGTGACTTAAGATAGGGATAAAAGAGAGATCCTCTTTTCTTCTCTTTATAACACTTAGTTGTTAGATGTAAACCAAATGGAACAAAAGAAAGTGCTAAGTTAAATTCTTAAATCAACTAAGTCACTTAAAGTGAAACCATCCTTTATAATTAAATCTCTTTTCATACTTAGAAAATCATAACAAAGCCTAGTTAAGGCATACCACACATGCCTTAATATACACACTAGAATTAAGTCACACAACTTTATGTTAGGATGATGCATGGAGTGATGTATGTTTGGTTTTATGATGTATTATTGTGAATGTTAGGGTGTATGCTTCATAGATTAGATGATGGTATAATTAGCCTAATCATATTTTCTATAGGAGATTATGCTTAATGGGTGCTTAAAATAAATATAAATGCTCTTTTGCAAGTTGCTTTAACCCCTAAGCATTATCTAAATTAGACAGTGGACTTGGTCAACCATGTGTAGGTATTAAGTCCAAATTATTCACATAACGCTTGAGTTGTATGGTGTGTTTAGCTAATACTTATTTTGTAGATGTAGTTAGATTTTCTTTTCTATTTTAATGTAATTTTGTATTATGAATAATGATTAGTGTTATGGGGATTAGGATGAGCAATGGCTGAAGGTTTTGTCCGGGAGGCCCTCGATGCCTTTGAAGCAAGCAAATCCAAATGAAGAAATGAAGTAGTATGAAGATAAGAAGTCTCCCATAGAATTTATTCATTTATAAATTATAATTATCCTTTCATATACCGGGTTGTATAAGGGTAGAGCTTCTACCCATTTCTTTTTTGTTGATGATGCGATGATGTACCGATTATTTTGTTGGATTTATAAAATACTTGATGTTATGTTTAAATTGCACAATAGAAATGATATGTCCTTCCATAGTTTCTTTATGAATAGTGATTTAATGTGTGGTGGATCGATTAGGGTTTTAGGGAAAAAAATAAATTTTCTAACCAACTACAACTCATAATTAAATTTTCTAAATAACTCATAATCTCACATAAAGTCTAAGCATTGAATTAAGATAATTAAAAGATTTTGCAAACACCTGAATGTTGTATATTAAATATCATGCATTCATATTATTTCATTCTTATAAAGAGAGGGTTTCCATCCTTATCAGAGGGAAGACTTGACCTTTGAGGGTCTCCTCTGTGGTGAAAATACCTCTTTCTTTCATTTAGCCCAAAACTCATTTCAACATGCATTTAGACATATAAAAATTCTATGGCCTTTATCAAATTAAAGAGTCCAAAACTAAATAAAAATTGAAAAGATTTGTATTATACTAAGTCTCATACCAATGCTCTAGTCTCTTAGAAAGTGGATTTAAGGACTTTAATTTTTTCTAAATAATAATAACCCATCTATCTTGCAAAATCATATGATTTTCCTACATGAATTTAAAGCATATGAGGAGTTAGCTAACTGTCACATGAGACTAAGTCTAGATGGGTGATTTACTTTCTCTTGTGGTGGTAAACTTTATGCCCACTTTCACTTAAATTTAGGTGTGCTTTAGCTCTTGCTAAAGCTCCCTAGATTCAGGATCTGGTTGTTCTTCGGCTACAAGCATAAATCCTCACCTTTTAGGCATTTTGCAATCTTGTATTATGGGAGTATAAGTCCCAACTCTAATAAAATTTTAGATTAAACAAATAATTCTCTTAAATTTCAAACACATAAATCCCAACTATAGGGTAGATTGGAATGATAAGTTTCTTAGTATCATGAGCATTCCCTACTCATATCCTTTGACTTCAATAATAAATCTCTCCTTTTGATCTATCCCATTTGATTTTCCAATATAACCAATTTATTGATAGTCTTATCTTTGAAATCTTTAGAGATAATAATACCAACTTTAATCGAGTATTCCTAAGGAATTCACCTTCCTTGAATGTACTTAACTATGGGAGCTTGCCCCATAGGAAACTTTAGAGCTTGGTTTAATATAAACCTACTTTATCCATCCATGTAAAGTAAGGAAAAATCTCTCATATATTCAAAGACCTATCATGCCTTAGAGTCCTTATTAGGTGATTAGGTCCATTAAAAGGTGATGCCTCTATCTTTTGAGATAGTACATCATACCTCAATGTCATACCCAGATCACTTCAATAAGTACACCCTCAGATCTACGTGGTGTCCCTCATACACTTATAAAAAATAAACACCACGCCTACCAACTGTAGGGTAGAGCTATCCAACCTAAGGGTTACTTTTGGGTGTGATTGTTTGAAGAAAGCATAGAAGATTTACATCTTCCAAAGTAGAGATAACCGGTGACTTGCTAGATGCACAAAAATTGAAGACCTAAGGAAACTACTTAGAGTGGCTAAGAGATCTTACCTCAACTCAAAGTAGTCAAGATCAATTTAATTTTAATTTGATGGACCTTGTTAGTGATGCGCTAAGAATAGGTTATGTCGCCTTGGCCTGTCTGTGTTTACCGATCTAAAGGGGTAGTCTTCGAAGGGTGAGACTAACGATCTAAGGGTTTCCTTTGGGTGCAATTCTACCAAGAAGAAGAAAGGTCTTACATCATCCAAAGAAAATAATCATTAGTTATTGGTAGCACAACAACCCAACCTAGGGTGACTACTCAACAAGTCTTGGGGATCTTACCTCAACTTAAGCGTAGTCAAGATTAATTTCATTAAAATTTGATGGACTATGTCGGTGTGATGGATCACACCGAGAAGAGGCTATGTCGCCTTTGCCTATCTCGGTTTATCGATTTAAAGGGTAGTCTACCACCATAATGGTGAGACTAACGAACCTAAGGGTTTTCTTTTGGTGTGCAACAATTGTACCAAGAAGAAAACATGAGGACTTCCATCTTCTAAAGTAGAACAATCACGGGCAACCTGGTAGCACAATAAATTGAACCGACCTAGGCAAAACTGAATGAGTGCCACTAGAGATCTTATCTCAACTCAATAGTAGTCGGACAATTTTATTGGGAGTTTTTGTCGCCATAAATATAGGATGCCTACTTGGAAAAAGGTGTCACTGGGGAGTCCTCGATCCAGTGAATTTTGTTTGTTTATATTTTTGCATGGACTTTTAGCGATGGACCTGACAAGCTATATTAACTTTGGCTGTCTTAGATTTACCAATCCAAAGAGAGTCTACACATTTATCGTATAAACCATCCAAATCTGTGGTGGTTACTAGATAGGGACATCCCAATCTAGTAGTAACAGTAAAGTCTAGATGGGGTCATGGGAACATGAGCCAAATAGAGTGCCCACTAGGGAGGTACTACTAGGCTGTTATTCTATCTTTAAAAAAGAAAGCCTATAGGTGTATGTGGCCAACTCAAAGAGAAAGCATAGGGACTTACATCTACTTAAGCAATCTTATCCACTTGGGTGGGTCATTTGTGACATAGGGAACACCAACCGACCTAAGGTGCATGTTTGTGTGCAACGATCAATCTAGAAAGAAGGTGAACAAGACTTACATCTTCATAAGCGAATTAATCACGGCGTGGTCATCGACTAGATAGGTACTATCCAGGTGACTACTGCGTGAAGTCCCAGGAAGGGACTGAAGTAGTTAGGAGAAATGAGCGGTAACTTACCCTAATCCTCAAAGATAAACTCCATCCAATCGGTGTAGTGGCTAGTTCATGAAGAAGGAAACGACTTACATTTTCTTAAAAGAGTTAACAACGTGTAGTTCATTGGTGCACAATGAGGCATACCATACGAGGTGTTCATCGGTGTGTGAATGGTTAAGCCAGAAGAAAGTGTGAGACTTACATCTTCTTAAGCATGGGAGAGACACATTAGCTAGGTAGTGAATCATCACGACTAGAGGCATTAAGTGAGAGATGGGACATCATCTCATCTAGTAGCCGAAATAAAGAATTTGTGTTTATTGTGTGTTTATGTGTACTTTTGTTTGCATTGTGTTGATGATGAAGGATGCCACTTGAGTTCTCTTACTATCCTAAACATGTTGTGGCATTAATAGACAAAAATGCTTTTAATTTGAAGACATTGAATTTGAAATGGAATTTTCATTGATAATAATTGCTTTTGAATATGACTTTATGGATAATATTTCTTTAGGTAGATCCTCTGATTGGAAGTTTACTTCCTAGACTAGATTTACTTAGCTCATCTCTAAGATCCGGCCAAAAGAGTGTTTACTTCATAGAATTATCTCTCCCAATAAAACGGGTTTTGTTAAAGGTCGATCTCTCGATAATGTTCTATTAGCCCAAGAAATTATTCATGATTTAAATACTAAGGTTTGTGGGAACCTAGTTTTTAAGTCGACATTTCCAAAGCCTATGATAACATTGGTTGGACTTTCCTATATAAAATTCTATCTCTTTTGGAATTTTCAATCATTTTATTACATTAATCAAGAATGGTATTGAGAACTCTTGGTTCTCATTACTTATTAATGGCAAGGTTCATGGCTTCTTCTCTTCCTCCCATGGGATAAGGCAAGGATCCCCTTTAGCCCTTTCATTATCATGGAATATCTCTCTAGAAGTCTTGATTAGATGTTTAATAAAATGTCTAACATGTTCTATAAAACTAGGGTGGCTTTCATATCTCCCACCTCCTTTGTGGATGATTTTATTATATTGCAATGGATCTACCCTGCTATGTTAAAAAACTTTGTAAATTCTCTATTTGTGAAGGAAAGTGGCTTGAAAATAAACCCGATAAAAGTGGTTTTATTGTTAGTAAGTCAATTTCTCCCCTTAGGATCAATGCTATTAAGAGTTTTATAGGATTTGTAGCATATTCTACCTATTAAGTACAGGTACTCCTTTATATCATGGTGCTAAAAGTTTTAACCTTTTGATGAAGTGATTCAATTTATAAGAAAACTTTCTCTTGAGAATTTCATTTACTTTCCTTTGGAGCTAGACTTATTTTGATTAAAAGCATTCTTTGATCTTTGCCTTTCTATCTATTATCCACTATTATTCCTACCACTTCTCATTAAAAGATTAACCGCTTATTAACAAATTCTTTTGGGGTTCTACCTCATCTTCCAAAAAAAAACACATTGTTGGTACACCTATTATGGGCCTTTGAATGAAGGTGATTTAGGTTGTAAACTTTAGAAGATTCCATTAAATGCTTTTCATACAAAATATGGTGGAATCTTAGATGCAATCATAATTCTGAAATTTATCCTCGTCACACCCCTCATTTGTTCTTTCAAACCCGGGATTCCCCAGGTGGAGAAGACTTTAATATCAAGTGGCTGGAGAATCGATCTCCTGGGGTGTGAATTTGGGTTCCTCCATCTTTTGGCAAGATAATTGGTGGGTTTGGGTTTAGCTCTATTGACTCCTTGCTCAATACTCACTCTGAAAGGCTTAAGGTCCGCCATTTCATTACACATAACACTTGGGATATAGCTCAATTAGTTTTCTATGTTCCCAATGTGATCTTCAATAAAATCCTTTTATTAATCTAACATCCGATAAACCCGAACAAATCTTGTTTAAAAATTCCTCCTCAGATTTCACCTTCAAGGATGTGTGACATAAATTCTTTAAAAGTCAAGAATCTTTAGTTTTTCTAAAATCAGGAGTAATTATATCCCTTCCACTTTCTCGGTTCTAACTTGGCATCCTTAAACACTACATTCTGTTGATGCCACTCTCCTTAAAAAAACTTTATCTTCCATCCAAATGCCAATGTTGCTTCCACATTGAAACGTGGATCATGTCTTCATGAATGGACCTATTGTGTTGCTAAGGTTGGATGATAGTATATATATCTTCTCTTTGATGGATCCCTCTCTATCTTGCACCTTCTAAAAAACTTTCTCTCTCTCACCTTCCAACAATTGAGGAAGCTTCGTTTGGTGAAACGAATCCCATTAAGCCACACAAGTTTTGATTTGAGGTAGATTGCTCCCAATGCTAAACACCTCTTATTTGGCGATTGATCTTGGTCAAACTCCTATCTCCATGGCTGGAAGCTTGGGAAAATGTTCGCTCAGCTTTGACTAGGTTCGGTGATGGTGTGGGTAAAAGGAATTGAGGTTTGATTGAGTGGAGAGGGAGTATTAATCGAAGGAAGGTTGTCATCCTATTTTAGTTTAGCACATAGAGAGCAAATCGATTGAAGGAGGCTTGGAAGGCTTTGAATGGCTCGAGGAGTTTGAAAGTGCTTTTGAACTCAAAATCTGAATGTCACTAATCCCTTAAATTGGGGAATATTGGCGAAAATGTGTGAAGGGGACAGGATGGGTTGGCTTTTTTTTGGCCAGCGTCAGGTCATGTCCATGTGGCTTGACTTGAGTGGATGGAGTGGGAGGAGTCTCTTAAGTGGTGTGCAAAGTTCTCATTTTCATTGTCCATGGGGTGCTCGATTTGGCTTAGTGAGGAAGAAGTGAGCTCCCTTTGGTCCATGGTCGACCTAGGGTGGGTTAGGTGAGCTAGGTGGGTCGGTGGACCCTCACTTGAGTGCTTGGGGTCATGGTGATGGGTAAGTTGACTTTACTTGTTAACATGAAGATCCAATGGAAAAAAAAGGTTTGTCCAATGGCAAATCCCCTTGGTGGGATCCACTATGGATTTGGGCTAGTTTGGGAATGAATTAAGACTTGTTTGGGTGGGTTTGACCAAGTCCTAGAGTCCAAATGAGTTGGTTTTGAGTGATTTGGCTTCATATGGTCAAAATAGGCTCATTTGGGTTAGGTTGGTTTGGGTTGACCAATTGATCAAATTGGGTCAAAAACCAAGGCTTAGTTCATATGATAATTTGGGATGCTTTGGTTCAATTGGTTTTGGTTGCTAGGTTTGAATTTGACTCATTTAGATACAAAAGGTTAAATGGGCCAAGTTGACCAATTTGACCAAATTAGTTTGGGTTAGGTGTTGAGTTAAGTTCAATTGGTTAATTTAAAATGATTGTAGGCTTTGGTTTGGTTTAATTTGAAATTAATTTGAATTTTGGCCAATTTGACCCTTTAGGTCAATTTGGGCTAGGTTGGTCAAGTTGACCAAATTGGTCAAGTTGAGCTTGATCATGGATTTGGTCATGTTCAATAAGTGATTTGAAATGAACTTGAGCCATTGGTTGCAATCAATTTTGATTAAATCATGATTTGACCCATTTTGGCTTTTAGGCCAATTTGGGTCAACTTAGGTTAAATGATCAATTGGTTTGGCTCAATTGAGGGCTTGATCATGTTCAATCATTGATCATGAGTGGGTTTGAGTCAATGGTTTCAATCAACTTAGCATATGATGGATTTTGGCTAGTTTGGGTTTCATTTGGGCTAGATGTTGACTTGGTCAAAGGCTAAGTTTGACTTGGTTTGACCCAATTCAAGGTGATTGATCACCCGGATGATTTTTGATCATGATATGAGGTTTGGATGGGCTTAGTTCAATCCAATTTGGGTTGGATTAAAACTTGGCTCAAAAGGGTCTTTTAGGTCACTTTGGTCAAGTGGACCTAAATGGATCAATTGGCTTGATCATGACTTAATTCAAGTTTGGTTGAACTCACACATGAGCCTAGATTGAAATATAAATCCAATTGCAATTGACTTGGAGCCAAATGGGTTTTGATCCATGACAATTTCAAGTCAAAAGGGGTCAACATGGGCTTGACTTGGATTGACTTGGGTTTAGTTTGATAATTGTGGTTTGTATATTTGGATAAGTTATTGAAGGAATGATTGATTCATGAAGAAATCCATGGGTTTTTAGTTGATTTGGGTATCATTTAGCCAAGTTCAAGGATTAGCTAAAAAAAGCTAAAATTGGATAATTGGTTTAATTTGGGTTTGGGTTTTGGTTTTGGTCATTTGATTTATATTTCATTTATATTTGTGAATATAAATGAAGATAGTTATGAGAAAATCACTTGAGTTTGGAGTGACTTGGAAGTAATTTTGACCAAGCTCATGGATGTAGGTCAAAAAAAGGCTAACTTGGATTTTGAATTGGTTTGATTTTGTTTTGATCATTAGAAGGTAGATTTTATTTATATTTATGAATATAAATAAAGGAATGATTGATTTATAAAGGAATCAACTAAATTTGAGTTAGTTTGAAGGAGTTTTAGCTAAGCATGTGAAGGTACTTCCTATGGCTTAGAAAGAGATTTTGGTATTTGAATTTAATTATGTGCTTCAATCATTTGATTTAGAATTTGGGTTTGAATTTGATATGTGATATGAAGTTGAATTGATCTTTGAGAAAATCAATTGAATTGAGATTGATTTGAATTTGGTTAAAGATAAGTTTATAAGATGAAATCAAAGGGCTTAGGAAGGGTTTTAGAATTTTAATTTGGTCATGGATTTCAATCATTGAATTTGGAATTGATTTGGAATATGGATTTGAATTTTAATTTGAGGTTTGGTTTAAGAAGGAAAGAAAGAATTGAGTTTAAAGCTATAGGATAGGCAAGTCCTCCTAAATCCCTAACTTTCCTATGACCTCTTCTAAGTCTCGAGGTTAGGTTTAGTGTTCACCTAATCACTAAAAGTATCTTAAGACTAAGGAACTCTTAATGTCTACAAGAGTCTAGATCTATGATGAGAAAGTTAAGAGCTCACTCCAAAAGTGAGGTCAACGTTGACCCCATTTTCGTAACCTAAGCAGTAGTGATGTTTAACGGGTGACTTGCACTAATATTAATTAGTCGTTAAAAGCGGGTATGAGTGCAGATTAGATTGTGATAAATCGCCATTAAGCGGTATACATATATCTATTTTTTTATATACTTAAATTGTTAATTACTTTCTAAACCATACTTATTTTACAAAATTTTCTAATTTTAAATACATGATTCTTATATAAAAAAGTGTTTGAATATTATGAGCAAATTTGTATACATTATATTTAAATAATACATATGGTAAAATTATATGACTTTGATTTTACAAGAAAAATAAAAAATATAGGTAATTTCTGCATAATATATGGTAAAGTAATAAAATATTAAGATATTTAAATATAAACAGCTAAATAAAAATCATACAAAATTGGCACGTTCGAAATTCATAGCCTCATTATGATAAAAATTTGAATAGGATATTATTATCAATTTTATCGGGCTGTTGCCATTGATTTTGAAATAATAATAATAATAATAATAATATTATTATTATTATTATTAATATTACTATTATTATTATTATTATTATTATTATTATTTTGTTATCATTGATTTTGAAATAATTATTACCAGTGATTAGGACAAAAACATAATGTGCGATTTGACCTATAACGAGCCATTTGCATCCAGAATCCACACCAATATGTGGAATAATTATGATAAGTTTATATATATTTTTTTATTTATAAAAGCATAATTTATGTTCTAGTTCTTCTTTTTTAACAAATAATTTGAATTATGAAAAAAAATAGCATTCACACATTTGTTTTTGTCATATCTATATTTTAGTAATATGATATTCAATCAACATCATTTCAACTGCTTTTGCTATTTTATATATTGATAAGATATATACATACATACATACGTATGTACATCCAATAAAGTAACTTTTTGAATTTTTTCAAGTTATTTATTTAAAAAATCTTAGTTATAATATCATTCATTACTAAATAAATTGTATGTAATAATATGAAAAAATCAGAAAACATTTAATAGAAATAATTAATTACATGCACATCCAATAATGTAACTTTATGGATTTTTCCTTAACATGATATGAATTTTTTTATATTTTCTTTTCCATAACTAAAACTTTTATGGCCCAGTAATATTAAAGCAGTGATAATTGAGTGATAATAGTTTATGAATCCATAATTATTGACTTATCATAAAATTAAAAAATAGTTAATAATATAAGTATATGCTTGAGAAATAAAAACATTATAATAATATTTCAATTAAAAAAATAATTACAAAATTTTTCATATCAATAAAGATTACAATTTTTTGTATACTTGAATATTATTGAGATGATATTAATATATCTTTATTATTGAGATGATATTAAAACTTAAATCACATTGTATGATGATTTCTTCTATAAAAATCTAATCGGGCTGTCTCAATTTTCACGTACATATCAATATACTAATGTAATAATCTACCACCATATAAATAATTGCTTTATCATTTTGACTAATTTGAAGTTTGAAACTATAATATTCTCTGCATGAAACTCATTGGTTTGTAGATTTTATAATTCTTGATATGACTCTCATAATTCAGCAAATCTTGATGTCGGCGATATGATTTTGAGTTACCGTCGAGATCAAGCACTTAAAAATATCATAACTTTGGGACATCAATTAAATCCCAAAACAGCTATCAAATATGGAGTGTTTATAGTCAAATCGAAGCGTCTCGAGGCGGATCTAGAGCCTAAGATCTCATAATTCGACTTCATTTGGGCATCAAATGCTCAAAATACATCAAATGATCAAGGAATCATCCGTGATCGAGGGGAGTGGACTGCAGGAATTTACAAGTGCCTCCTCCCATCTATAAATATTCACATTCCTGCAGGAGTGAAGAGGAGTTGAGCAAGTGAAGAAGAAGGGCTGAGAGTAAAAGAGGAGGTGCAGAAGCAAGGAAGAGAGAAGAGTCAAGCAAGGAGAAAGAAGAGGAGGAACAAGCAAGGAAGAAGAGGAAGAGTCAGAGTAAGGAAGAAGGAGGAGTCAAAAGGAAGAAGAGGAAGAGCCCGAGGAAGAAGAGGAAAGCAGCAAAGGAGGAAGAAGGAGCTCAGCTGAAGACCCTCTAAGAGGTCGCATCCTGATCGTGGTCATCAACCACCATCCTATCATCATCCCTCTCCACTCTACCAAGAACTATTACAACCTCGATCGTTGTTACATGCCCTCCTCCCTCATATCTCAGAATCTTGTATCAGGAAGACTTTGTACTCAAACAGATACATAGTAAGCTTTTTTTCGGGCTGGTCCGTGGTTTTCCTCTTTTGAGGTTTTCGTAAATTACGGGTGTCTCTTGTTAAACTCTTTAATTACGTGTGTGTTGAACTGGCAATGAGGATTTAAGTAAACTTTCACTCTGGCATTTGGTTTTCTATAGCGCAACTTATAAAAAAGAACAAATATGATTAATAATAATAACTAATTATTATATGCATTTTAATAAGATGATATATAGATAATAATTACCATTGTCTTCTTGGCTAAAGATATTTTCCTCAATTGTAACATGTTTCATCACTTGAATGATCTTTCTCAAATTAGAAAATTCTATTGATATTTTGATGCCATCTAACTTCTTAATATATAAAGTAGCTTTTATTGGTATAAATTTAAAATTCTTACATTAATAAAAAATGAATATAAAAAAATAAAATGTCCAAAAAAGAACGAATGTAAATTGTTCTAAAATTATAAGATAATATGCATTTAATATAACATATATAAAAAAATTAATTTGGAATAATGGATACAAGTTTTATTGTATTGAAATGAAAAATCTTTTATAGATTAGAAAGTCAAACAAATGAACAATTTGTTGAATTTTTTCTCATTGTTGCGACAATTTAACATAGTTTTTAGCATTTATTTCATCTTAGATATCAACTTAAATCTCCTCAATATAATAATTTTATTTACACATAAAATTAATGGAGTTACATTTTGTACAGTAAAACAATTTTTCTCCCTATGATCAATCAAATGAATTTTGACACCGTGTAATGAAATCATATTATTATTAATTTAATTAATAAATAATCTTTTTTTTTTTTGAAATGCTAGAATCTCAAATGCCATTGATATGAAGTAATAAATAACAGTAAAATTTAATTTCATTAATATATAAATATTAATGAATAACAATATTCTGTAATTCATGAACTCGTTATCCCACAATATATTAATCATAAATATTTTTTAATTATTTTTTTTTGTTTTTAGTAGTTGTATGATGTATTGAGATGTAGTGTGAAAATGGATCTTTTGCTTTTCTTTTCTTTTTTTTTTTACCTTTTTTTTTTTATCATAACAGTTCCAATTCAAATTTTCAAGATATATTAAGTTGCAGTGTCGGCCCTCTTATTTTCTTTAGATTAAATTTAAAACTCTTTCTATTTTATACAATTTCCTTTATATATACAGTCAGATGTAACAAATTTATTTCTATTCATTTTTATTATATTAGGATTTATTTGTTTTATTAATTTTATAGACATAGTTGTACTATTAAAGTCAATAACTTTTAGACCAGATTGACTCTTAAAGTCTCATGAAGTGTTTCTATAGCTTTATTAAAAGAGTGGATATGATATATATATATATATATATATATATATATATATATATATATATATATATATATATATATATATATATATATATATATATATATATATATATATGTATATATTTTGTTGAGTGCTAGAAACCAGTTCGGTAGAGTAAAGTTCATATAGCCTTGTTTTGAAATACTGACACATACGGTATTTAAAGTGAAAGAAAACTCAGAATTTTTTATGTGAAAACCTCGAAAGAGGGAAAATTACGGCTAGCCAAGTAAAATCTTCCACTATATATTTGTTTTGGAGTACAAGTTTTCCGATCTGGATTACAGTGTATATGAGAAAAGTCGATAATGAGAATCTCATTATCGAAAACAATAAGTCACGCTCGCGTTGTAGCGATTGCTAGTGGTATCGGATGATGGTGAACAACGGGGGGAGCGACCGATGAAGGTCGTCATGATGGAACCGGCAGAAATTGATGCGGGGATCGCGGCGCGGTGGCGGCGTGAGGTGGTTGACAACCGTCAGTGGTAACAAATGTTGGAGGATTTTCAAGCTTTAGAGCTCTCTCTCTCTCTCTTACTTGGGCCCCCCCTCATGAGGAATGATGCTATTTATAGATTGGAGGAGTGACATCTCGTAAATAAATGCAAAATTTGAACCACTCCACTTCATCGGATGGCTCAAAATGATTCCTTTGATCATTGATGTATTTTAAGTATTTGAATGTTCAAATGAAGAATTGTGAGATCTTGGGCTTGTTAGATCCTCGTTGAGATACTCAATTTGACTATAAACACTCATGTTTGAGAGCTATTTAGGGATTTAAGCGATATCCCAAAATTTCAATGATATTTTAAGTGTTTGATCTCGTTTCAACGGATCACTTGCTTATCAAGATTCGTGCTTGTTAGTAGAATTTTTAGGATCATATCATTGCCCTATTTTTGGATGATATTATCTCAATCATCCAAAAATATAAATGTTATATACTTGAAAATAGCAAATTCTTCAATAAAATTTGTGGTCCATTAAGCATATATTTTGAGAGAATAGATCTTCTGAACACAATTATGATCACTAGGCATTCTGGGAGCGTGGATGTGTGCGGTCTTGAAGGGAAATTTGGGATTATGGACCCATTCAGCGATTCACGAGGCACTTGCGGCGCCCATGGCCTTGCTTGTGCGGCCTTGGGCATCCGTCATGTGGAGCGGCTGAATGGGGTGGGAGAGTCTGGCCAGAAGCGGCGCAGCGTTCTGAATCAGCCAGCGGCAGTTAGCTTGATTTATGGTCCGTGAGTTCAACTTCAGGTGGGGAGGCGGAAGCCAGCATGGTGCAGTGGCCAGATCTGAGCGGGGAGAAGGCACACTCCTTAAATCTTTGGGTGTCCCTCTTCTTAGAGAGAGGTGGATTGAGGCAATCAAAGCTTGCTTCATCTGGCGAGGCTCGTTTCCCTGAAAGAGGTATCAACTACCGCCGATCGTCGTTGAGGGCGATCAAGGTAGTTCATCACAAGGCTCCGATTTTCTCGAAGAAGCCGCCAGTCGGGGGTTTGGAAGCGATCAAGGCTAGTTCATCTGGCGAGAGCTCGTTTTCCCTCGAAAGGCGTTCGCCTTGTCGGCCCGTCGGTTTTAAGGCGATCAAAGCCCGTAGTTCATATAAGACTCAGTTTTCCCTCGAAAGAAGCGTCAACTACCTCGTCGGACCAGCCGGGTTTGGAGATAATGATGGCGGCAGTGATATGGCGAAGCGGTGTGGCCGATTGATGGTAATGATGATGAAGAGGCGATGGCCGGTGGCGGTGGCCAGCGATAATTCAGAGCGTGGCGGCAGATGATGGCAACCGATGATGCAGCCAGTAGCAGATAGTCAGCGGTGGCAAATCGCGATAGTCAGCGAGATGGCCGCAGTAGTGGCGTGGAGATAATAATAGTGGCAGTGGTAGCCAAAGCAGTGGTCGGCGAAGTGATGCGGAAACGATGTAGTCGATAGGGCGCGCAGTGAATGTGAGATAATGGCAACGATGGTAGTAACCGGCATAATGGTCAGCCAGCGGTAATACCGGCGATAGTAGCGATGCAATTAGCCAGCGAAGTGGTTAGCAACCGAGTGGTCGCCAGCGCAGCGATAATCGATATCAGTGGTGACCAGCGGAGATAGCCGGCGATGTCAGCGATGGCCAGAATGTGGTCAGTGATTAGTGGCCAGCGTGGTAATCAGTGAGATTAATGCGGCAACGATGGTGGTCAGCGAAATTATTGCGATAGTGGTGATGGCAAAGCGATAAAATGGCAGTGGCGGCAGATTAGTTGAAGCCGAAGAAGTGGTTTAGCAATGCGAAGCGGTTGATATGGCGATGGCGGCAACGATGATAAAGTGAGTAGCGGTCGATAAGCGGTGGAGTGACCAGCGATGATGATTTGACTATCGAGGTTATTTGAAGTGTTACCGATGGCGTGCATGCGAGTGAGTGAATCCGGCGAAATTTTGACCATCCGAGGTTGTTTGTGAGTGTTACATGGCACGTAAGAAGAGTGGAAGTCCAGAGGACCTTTTGACCTATCGAGGTTGTTTGTCGAGTCTTTGCTCGATGGCGTTAACTTTGTGTGGAAGAGGTTGAATTGAATCGGCGAGGATTTTGACTATCAGGGTTATTTATCGAGTGTTACGATGGCGTTAACATATGGAAGAGGTTGAATTGAATCCGGCGAGGATTTTGACTATCGAGGTTGTTTGTCGAGTGTTACGATGCGTTAACATGGAAGAGGTTGAATTGAATCGGAGAATTTTTGACTATCGAGGTTGTTTGTCGAGTGTACTTCGATGCGTTAACTTGTATGGAAGAGGTCAAATTGAATCTAATTTTGACCTATCGAGGTTGTTTTTAAGTGTTACAATGAGTTAACACTGTATGGAAGAGGTTGAATTGAATCCGAGGATTTTGACTATCCGAGGTTGTTTGTCGAGTGTTACCGATGGCGTTAACTGTATGGAAGAGGTGTGAAGTCCACCAGGACCTTTTGACTATCTAGGTTATTGGAGTGTTATTTGACTTCTTAATATGGAATAGGTGTGGAGTTTTGACTATCAGGGTTGTTTGTTGAGTCTTTTCGATGGCGTTAACACTGTGTGGTAGGTGCAAAGTTTTGATCTATCAGGTTGTTTGTCGAGTCTTTGCTCGATGATGTTAACTGTATGGAAGAGATCAAATTGAATCCGAGAATTTTTTATCGAGTTGTTTGTGAGAGTGTACCCGATGCGTTAACTTGTATGGAAGAGGTCAATCAAAACATCCATTTGTGGTTGTAGCCAAAGTTGCTCCTTAACGCTTGGTCTTGTTTTCCATGAGTATGATTGGAAAATCATAATTTGCAAAACTATATCTCTTCTCAATGTTGAAATATCCTCCAACTTTGACTTGTTTCTTGGGATGGTAATCGATGCTTAACATATTAACATGGCGATCTTACGAGATTAAGAGTTGCCCCATTTTTTCAAAATCGAAGGAGCGAAGTTTGATGAATCTTCATTCTTAACTCCTTAAAAGCTTGAAATGCTCCACCTGGATGGTGGTTTTGATCTTGTTGGAAACTTGGTCACCATACAAGATGAAATAATAAGAATCGATTTCCCAGATGGCGCCAAGCTGTTGCGTGCTAGAAAACCGATTGGTAGAGTGAAAGTTTTACGCCAGCCTTGTTGTGAAATCCACACACACAGGTATTTAAAAGTGAACAAGAAAACTCGAATTTTTATGTGGAAAACTCGAAAAGAGGGAAAAAATCATGAGCTGGTAAAATCTTTTACTATATATTTGTTTTAGTACAAGTTTTTCGATACGGGATTATAAATTGTATATGAGAAGGGATGATAATGAGAATCTATCGACAACAACTATATAATCACGTTCGAGGTTGTACGATTGCTAGTAATAGCGAGATGATGGTGAGCAGTGGGGAGCACGATGAAGGTCATCATGATGGAGGCAGCGGAGATTGATGCGGTGAGGATCGGTGGCGGTGATGGCGTGGGGGAGGTTGAAGTCAGTGGTGGCACGATTGTCTTGGAGGATTTTCAAGCTTTAGAGCTCTCTCCTCTCTCTTGCTTGGCTCTCGTATGAGGAATGAGGCTATTTATGATTGGAGGAGTGGCATCTCTAAATATATGCAAAATCCACCACTCCACTCCCGTGGGGGCTCAAAATGATTCCTTTGATCATTGATGTATTTTAAGTATTTGAATGCTCAAATGAAGTGAATTGTGAGATCTTGGCTTGTTAGATCAGGCTCGTCGAGGCAGCTGATTTGACTATAAACACTCCATGTTTGAAAGCTATTTAGAATTTAATTGATATCCCAAATTTAATGATATTTTAAGTGCTTGATCTCGATCGGTTTCAACTTTGAGCGGCTTACTTAACATCAAAATTAGTGCTTATTGGTAGAATTTTTTGGTCTATATATATATATATATATATATATATATATATATATATATATATATATATATATATATATATATATATATATATATATATATAATATATATATATATATATATATATATATGTATATATATATATATATATATATATATATATATATATATATATATATATATATATATATATATTTGTTTTGATAATGGGGTGTCAACTCAAAACTTTATTTATTTTATTATGTGTTGCTTTCAATATGAATAATCTTTGAAAAACTTAACGATAATTTATCCACACATTTTAGGCCTCCACTCATTTTCTTTCATGTCACCGGATATGAATATTGACTTATGCAAAATCAGTGACTCCAACTTATGTGAACTACAGTAAAGATTATTGGGCCCACTAGACCGCTTGCTTCCCATTATATTTAAGCTTTACCGTACATAATTATTCAGAACCTTGTGGAAAACCCCAGCAAATATATTAAAAATAGAATATTAAAATTATTCTTTTCTTCTTTTTTTTTTTGGGAAAATTGAGGGCCCAGTTTTAATCAATTTGTGTTACATATACCTATAAAATGGGTTAAAAAACCCCAAAACCATAAAAATGCAAAAATGAATACAACTATTGAAAACAGTTGTCAAAACGGCTTGAAAATGAGCAGAAGAAGAAAGAAGAAAAAAACAGTTACAAAAAAATAGTAAAGAAAGACAAAGAGCTCAGGAAGTCCAACCAGATCACACAGTTTGATAGCTCCATCCGGTGTGATGACCAAAGCGAATAATCTTTCTAGTAGGTAAGATCAATCGATAAAGTTATCACACAAGGAATACAACCCAACTAGGTGAAATTGCAACCATTGAGCCAATGTAAGCTCCAAACAAGGCAACTGATAGTTTTAGATAATAGTGAGCAGCCCATGAAAATCACAAAACAACCAAAGAGGCAATGTTGCAGAAAAAGTAAGGCAGACTCAAAAGCATTGGCGGTTGAACCAGTAGGGCTCCATCCTAGGTAATAGCCAAGACATATAGGAATACTTATCCAAGCTGAGGTCATTGGCGGCCGATTGAGGATCTTTGGATTCATCATTGCTCCAAAATAAAGCGATATTGCCCCATGAAGCGGGCGGGTAAACTCGACCTCCCAACATAAGAAATAGAAATGGTGGATTAGCTCGGTCGACAAAGTCCAAACAAACGGATAAAGTAAGAGCGGGTATGCTAATTATAGTAAAGTTGTTGAATATCCTCACATCTCTATTGAGTTTCCATTTAAAACTTTTGCTGATAGCATAGCATATGTTTTAGTAACGGCCTCAAGAGCTATATTGTTGAAAATGCGTTGATTCCTTTCCAACCAAATAAAATGTGCGATAATAGATATAGAGCAAGTAAAATTTTTTTGTCACCTTTGCAAGTTAACCTCGCATAAAGAAGTTGCATTAAGGAACAACCCAAATGAAAAAAATTTCCCTTCATATTGAGGTTTTAAGGACCTCCATAGCATATGAACATTCAAAAGAGATGATGGTGGTTTTCATTGAAATTGCAACATAAAACACATAGAGGGTTAACCGATATACCTCTCTTAATTAAAATGTCTTTAGTTTTAAGCCATCCATAAGGATTCTCCACATAAAAGTAGCATATTTTAGAGAAACCTTTGAACCAAATGAATTTAGTCCAAATTGGTTTGATGTGATCACGAAAGATGTAAATATGAGTTGCTTTGTGAGACAGTCCTTATCCAACCATAAGCATATGTGACCTAGTTGTTTAAAATTGGAGTATTATGTATCAAGTTGATACAATCTAGTGGTGTGAACATTAATTGGAAGGTTCCAAGCATTATCGTAATGGCCTCACAAATCATCATATTTATAGAGAATAGTTAAACCAAGTAAAAACCCAAGTCCGAATTTTTCAATGAGGGAAATACCGTTTAGCCATGGATCAAAGAAGAAAGAGAGTCTACTATCATTTAGCACTAAAAATTAGACAACATCGCATCTTCTGGTATCCTTTAACTCTTTGCATAGGGTGGTGGATGTATATGATGGTTTTCCCAAAGATGGAATTGTTGCCCAATGAAAAGGTGGCTAGAAGAGATTTAGAATTGTACATTCTCCATATAATTTTGCTTTGTACATCAGTTAAGAGAATCAATACTAGGTAAACCCGGTCCCCTTAATCAATAGGCTTAGCGTATTTACCCAAGAAATAGTATGAAGTTTCTTTCCCATTGTATAGAGAAATGAGAAATTAGACTCTTAATAGTTTTCGACTTTTTTAGAATAATTATAGATCTAAACTAGTATGAGTAGCTCCTAAATCGATTAATTGTAATCTTCTTGCAAAAGAGAGCCGGTTCATTTCCAACTAAAAAAACCAGTCTATAATTTTTCATAAATAATATAGCAATTCGATTTAGTTTGGAAGTGAAATTGAAAGGCCAAATAATTCAAGTCTAATTTAAAACCCAGAACCAGCAAGTTTGACTTGAGATGTGGCTCCACCGCTTTTGAGAAGCAAATAGAAGATTTAATGCAATTGGAAGAGAGATTTGTGTCTGATAATAGAAAGCAAGTGAGAGAGGCCCGTAATATTAGTATAGGTTGTGCCAAAGACAAGGAGATCATCCGCATATATTAGTGAGATAAAGTTTTAGTTTTTCTTATAGAATATTTTCTTTGAAAGAGAGAATCCGATCTAGAAAAGTATCCATAATGATGGTGAATAAGTAAGGGGAGAGGCGACTTGCCTCAAACCGTGGAAGTGAAAAGTATCCGAAGTTTCCCATTAAGAACAATGGAGAAAGGAACATGGACCACACATGCTTCAATCCACTTAATAAAGATATCACGGAAATTGAGGGCTCTTAATCTATGTAGGAGATATTGCCGATTCACATTGTCAAAACTTTCATTATGTCTATCTTAGCACAAAAATTCCTTGGGCTATTTTCTTGTTAAAATCATGCAAACTTCATTTGTCATAATGATGTTATCATATCCCTCCCTTTTAAGAAAGTTGCTTAAGCATGATGGATAATGTGGTAAGATTAGTTGGAGCCTATTTGCAAGTAATTTGTGATGACCTTGTAAAGAAAGTTGCAAAGAGATAGCGACCTATAATCTGATAAATTCAGCATGACTTTTTTTGGGGATGAGAGTAATAGATGTGTTTAACCCTATGAGGGAGAGTTCTGAGAGAAGAAGTGTTGGGTAGCGACCACGCAAACCCGTAATCTCCCAAGTGTCTTTGAATTGGGAGGAGAAACCATCACCTGAGTTTTATTAGAACCAATGGAGAACTTTTTTGATGTCTTCATGATTGAGTGAGTATTTGACTATCTTGCCTTGTAATTTTAGGCCCAACAGAATGTCGGACCAACCATGACTAGGGTCTCTATGGAGATTGTTTAGGAGCTTTGTGTAGTGAGCTATGATCTCTTTGGCCATGCCTTGTTGGGAGCAAATATCAACACCATTGACCTTGATTTTTATTGCATTCTTGTGCTTTTGAATGCTAGCTCTTTGGTATAGAAACTTGATGTCATCTTCTCCTTTAGTTAACCAAGCACATTTTGCCCTTTGCTTAATCCACATATTCTCACATTCAATAGCTTCCTTGAGACTATTTTGAGTTTGCATAGTCTCTTGTAAAAGTAAAATTTAGTGAGAGAGGGTCATCAAGTTTAGAGTGTAACTCCTCAAGCTTAGCTTTCAGATTAGAGATTATATTTGAGAGATGGTTATAAGAATGCCGGGTTGGAAGCCTTAAGCTCATGCTTAGTGTTTTTGAGTTTGTTGCAAAAGTCAAAATTGGGTCCCCTTCCACTTATTTGCTCCAAGCATGATGAACAATATCTAGGGCAATGACTCCAATAGTTTTATAAACAAATCTATGATGAATAATTGACTTATAAAAGTAAAATGGGAGAATGATCCGATGTGAGAGGAGCCATAACTTTCCGGTAGGAGTGAGGATAAGCATTTAGCCAATGAGTATTGCATAGAGCTCTATCTACGGGCATCTTATAGGATTATGAACTTGTTGGTTATATGAAGGCATGTCCCATATTTTTCATTTCAAGTAGGCACTGTGAAAAATGAATTCATTGAAGTCAAATAATTTATTCGTAGAAGGGAAGTCGGCCTCCCACTTTTTCATTTACCCTCATGATGCGGTTGAAGTCTCCCATAACCCATGGTTCATCAACAAAATTAGCAAGATGGCTAAGGGATTGCCATAGGTTCCTTCTACCATGATTACTATTATCGGCATAAACAAAAAAATACTAGAAGTGGTACCGTATTAACCTACCATGTATGAATTGAGGATGTTTGCGATAATAGAAAGAAGTCACATCACTATTCCATTTGATCCATATTAGGCATTCAAAAAATTTTCACATTACCTTCATTTTAAGATTGCAAAGTACTTTATATCATTGGTGCTTGCGATAGAACTATGTGATATCTTGGTTTCAAGAAGACACATAATGTCAATATTATTATCTTTAACTTTTCTGCGGTCGGTGTGAATGCCACTATTGAAGCCTCTTAAATTTCAAGAGGCAATATTCATAACGATTGCATTATTTGTGGGTAGGGGTCCCCTTTTGGTCTACCTTTTTTTATAGGATTTATAGCATAAGTGATTTTAGAGGATGAAGCATTTCGATAGCTATGTTTAAAGTTGAATCCTTTAGATTTTTGGGGTTGGCGTTAGAGTGAAGCAAATAAGTTTTGAGCAGTCTGTGAAGTGGAAGCGGGAAGTAATGATGAGATAGATTCCTTCTTCATTCTCAATACTAAAATCAGAATCATCAAGATTTGAGGCTATTGGAGGGGTTTAAGATTGATAGGTTGAGATCAAGGCGAGTGAAATAGAGGTGGAAGGTATTAATGGGATTTAGAATTTGCGGGTTCCTAGATTTCATAAAAGGTTGTGGTCCAGCAAGTTTAGGTTTGAATTTAGCTTCGAGGGGAGTGGGAGTGCTTGGAGGCTTAGTTAGGGGATTAAGGGTAGTTAGAGGGGATGAGCAAAGCGTGTCACAAGCATCACATGGTATTGATTTCCATTCATAAGCTACATTGATTCACTTCCTACCATTGAGAGAAAGTTTAACATATTCGTAAGGCAGGTGTGTGTTAATTTGGATGCAAACCACAAATGTGAGTCTAACACCTTTAGTGAGAGGGTCAATAGTGAGAGGTGTGTCATCTTACTCACAATCTTGAAATACCATTCTCGACCAACGGATAATGGAAGGTTAGGAAATTTAACCCATATAGGAATTTCTTGAAATCTTCCCTCAGGTGTGAAATCACGGTGTCCACTTTTGAAAATGAAGGGTTTTCCTAAAATGAACCACGGTCCCCATTCAAAATCATATCAAAATCTTTCACATAGTTAAATTTAAACAAGAAGAAAACATCGGCTAGGAAATGAGTTTGACATTACCTCAGTGTCCAAATTTTCTTTATGTGTAGCAAATTTTCATAGAAGGGTCTTAGATCCTAGTGCATAACCCACAGTGCATTGCTCCATTATTTTGATCCATCGCTATTTCTTCCTCCGTTAAAAAAATGTCTTGGACATTGTGGAATGGCAGATTGAAAGGGGCGGCGGGGGCTTTGCGATGTGAAGATTTTTCCAATTAAGAGTGGAGGAATGTTTTCTAGGCATGGTGTCCGTCGCCCGGCTGACATTGCATAAAGGGAAAGGTGGAGGCCTTACGGCCCTGGCTAAGAGGGGTTGGCCAGTGAAGAGTGATATCACTTCTAAGAAAACAAAATGAAGGTGGAGTAGTAGAGATGATACAAAACCCTAGCCGAGAAAAAGAGAGAGCTAATTTCACGATTTTATTCTTTTCTTCTTGAAGGCGAAGTTTAACACGGTACCTAATCAGAAGAACAATGGATCAACGGTGGGCCCCTGATAGAATTAGCACCAATAAGGAAGTAGTTGTTGGTTGCAAGATATAAGTAGGATCTATAACCCACCACCCAAAGGGTATTTTTGGACAAGTTAAAGCTTTACGCAAGTTAAAAGCCGCTTTGCCTGGGGTGTGCATTTGATAAATTTGAATAAATTGGATGATAAATTTTTTTTCGATTGATTTTAGATTCTTAAAATATTGAATCAAATCGATCAAATAAAATGCAAAACCAAACAAATCGAACAATAATTTGGTTCGATTATTTTGGTTTGATTTTAGATAAATCAAAGTTGGCTATATTTAAAAGTTAATTGTATACTTTTTTTTTTGTATAATGAATGAGCTATAAGATAAATAATATAAATATAATTAAAATGTAATTAACTACTTCATATGCTAAAAAATATTTAAAAGTAATTTTACTTACCTAAACTATATTTTAAACTTAGAAATTGATGGAACCATATTATCATATTATGAGACCAAAATATTTTGAAAAGTAATTTTTTACTTACGAACTATGTTTTAAACTTAGAAATTGATGGAACCATATTATCATATTATGAGACCAAAATATTTTGAAAAATTAGATAATAGATAAGCCTATTATACATAAATTAATAATATCATATTATATATAATTATTTTGGTTTATTTGGTTCCATCCAAAATTTTATTTAACAAATCGATCCAAAATCGAAAACCAAAGATTTCATTAATTAAAACCAAAATTCAAATTACTAAGTTCAAAACCAACCAAATTACTCAAAATTTTGGTTTGGGTTTCATTGGTTAAAACCAAATAATGCACACCCTAGCTTTGCCAAGTTAAATCGGATATACTAAATTACATTTGGTATTTGGATGAAGGAGGGTGGCAAGGAAGGAAAGGATTACCTTCACAACATCTCTCTTCTCTTTTTTTGGCACCGGCTTCTTGGTCCATCCACATGTCACATCAAAATTTTGAATGAGGCAGGCTCATGCATGCACTTATTTACCCTTACGATGATGCGATGGATATACTACAGATTCCTACATAGATCTCCCGAGATTCCTACATAGATCTCCCGAGCTTCAATTCACTATGCATGTTAGAGCATACATGCTATTACTATTGGATCATTTCTTTTGCTAGATACTTGGTTATGAGGTTCATCTATCTTCCATTACTTGAGGATATTGATACATTATGGGAGTTGTCATTGGGTTTAGTTGTGCTTGCTCATCTATATAGGAGACTTTTATGGTTGAAGCCATGAAGAATCTCATTTGCAAGAATAACATCATTAGCAATATCACGACCCCAGGAAAGTAGCTTGATCGGATGTATAAAGGAGGGAAGGAGCAACTTCATTCTTTTAGCAAGTAGCTTAGAGATCACCTTATAAACGATGTTGCAAAGGGATAGTGTCTATAATCAGCGATTTATTCAGACATGGGATCCCTTTGGAATGAGAGTAATAGCGAGTGCTTGACTCTAAAGGGGAGCTTAGAGGATGAGAAAACTTATTTAACTTCCACAAAAGAAGGACTAATGGTGTCCCAAGTATCCATAAAAACTTAGACATGAAACCATCGAACCGGGAGCCTCGTTGGGACCAATAGAAAAATAGTCAATATAATTTCTTCAAAAGTGAAAGGAACAATAAGAGAATCTCTATCTTGCTAGGATAAATGAGGGCCAATGGGGATATCCAACCATTTAGTATTAGAGGAGGTGGTGGGGCTATTTAACGGGGAGTAGTATGATAAGATCTCACTTAGTCATCATCTTGAGTAGAAAGAGTGTTCCCATTAGCCTTCATAGAGTTAATAGAATTCCTGTTTTTCTAATTTTTGTTCTTTGATGAAGAAACTTTTCTGTTTGACTTGATGTAAAATCAGAGAGGGAAGAATGGGGAAGCTTGGGAGCTTATGGAAAAAATTATGGGAGACTCTCCTTCACTCTCTTTGGATCAAATGAAGTAGAATGCTATAATTCTGCTTGAATTGAGGGGTATATCCCCTCAATTCTGAGGTGACGAGCAGATTCAATCCCATTTTCTCGTCGGGCCAACTGTAGACTTGTCTCCATCAGTCCACGTGCCTCACTGGGTGGGGGAAGGCATGGGAGGTGGCTCAATGTCTAATATGGGGTGATCTTATTTCCTTTGTCCATAAGATGCTCGATTTGGAGTGAGGAAGAAAAGATTGGGTTCCCTTTCATCCATGCTTGATCCTTGTGTGTTGAGTGGGCTAGGAAGGTTAGGCATACCCCATTTGGCATTGGATGGCTGCCCATGTGATGGGAGAGTGGACTTTGCCAAATGGGAGAAGAATCTTGTGAAGGAGTTTGTCCAATGGCCAATCCCCGGATGGGGCCCACTTTGCATATGGACAAATTTTGGGCTGATCTAGGTCAATTTGGGTTGGGTTTGACCATCATCCAAGTTTCATGGAGTTAATTTTGGGTACTTTGACTTCATTTGGTCAAATGAGTTCAAATGGGTTCAAGTAGGGTTGGGTTGACCAATTAGTCAAATTGGGTCAAACCAAGATTTTGGTTATGTTTAAATGATCATTTGGGCAATTTTGGTTCTATTGGTTTCAATCAATTTGGCTCGAGTTTGATTTTTGGTTCATTTGAAATCAAATGAGTCAAATGGTTCAAGTAGAGTTGGGTTGACCAATTAGTCAATTGGATCAAACTAAGATTTTGGTTATGTTCAAATGATCGTTTGGATTATTTTAGTTCAATTGGTTTCAATCAAATTTGGCCTAGGTTTGATTTTTATTCATTTGAAATCAAATGGGTCAAATGAGTCAAGTTGACCTATTTAAATTGGGTTGGGTTAGGTATTTGTTCATGTTCAATTGGGTTGGGTATTGGGTTATAGCTATGTGAACTTCAAGAGACAAATAATCATTAAACAAACATGTTAATTACATTAATAATGAGTTATGATTTGCATAAGCAATCATCTTTCAAAATTCATCTATTAATCTCCACCCAACATTTCGTAACCAAATACTTCTTAAACAAAGCCAACAACATAATTACAATTACGACTTTTATCATGCTTATATCCCGCAAAATCACGAACTAGGTGGACATAAGATTCTTTAAAACTATGTCCTTTAAAGCTAATCTTCTTAGATATTTCATGCAGGGTGTAAGTAAATGATGCACTCATGAGTTAGCTCGAGCTCTCTATAAATTGTTGGTGGGCCGTACTTGATGAGCTAATAAACTAAGCTCAAGCTAGCGTGACTGACTCATTAGCTTGCCAAGAACTCAATTAATAAATATTAATATAAAATATATCTAAAATATATTAAAATTTAACAATTGAAGTATTAATTTTTTAAAAATATTTAAAAATTATATCTCATTCCTCATCTCTAATATCAAGTAATTTCTTATTATTTTTTAATTTCTTAATTTTGTTAAACATTTTTTCAATAATTATTGCTTGAATTGAAATTATTTTATCTCTTCTGTATTAAATGAGTCGACTTGTGAGCATAGTCAAACTCATAAAATAAAACTAGAGCTGAGGATGACTTGAGCCAACTCATTTACACCCTTATTTATGTTCAAAGGTGTAAATAAGAAGTCTCACAAAACTACCGTACATAATTCTTGATGGCATTCAAATAGGAAATCTCACAAAACTACCGTACATAATTCTATTATAAAAAAAAATTATATGTGACAAGCCATCAAATTTGAAATTTGCATAAGAATACAAAAGTATTTGTTCTTGAGGACCAACACAAAGCAATACAATTAAATAAAGAGGATTTTATATATATATATATATATATATATATATATATATATATATATATATATATATATATATATATATATATAATTCTTATATATTTATAATATAACATCTAAATTTTTAATTTTTTTATATATAACATCTTAATATTCGATATTACATCAAAAATATTATAATCACTCATTTTTTAAAATAAAATATATCTTTTTAAGTCTAGTAAAATATTATATAAATAAATATCAAACTTTAAGTATTAGATATGTCAATGCATAAGAATTATGCCGCAATTTAAATCTTCCTAAAATAAAATTTTAAAAAATGAGCTCAAAGAGATCGCATGTGTTCTGATGAATGTTTTAAATAAATATGAATAAACCAAAATTAAGCTCAATTTAATTCACGAAAAATATACAAATCTCTTAAATTGATGATTAACGTTAGCAAATAAGTTAAAGCACTCACAAAAAAAGTCTGAGAATGTTGCACAAATAAGAAATCTCACAAAACTACCATACATAATTCGTTGATGGCATTCAAATAGGAAGTCTCACACCGTACATAATTCTATTATAAAAAAAATTTATGTAACAAAGCCACCAAATTTGAAATTTGCATGAGAAAACAAAAAAGTACGTGTTCTTGTCTTGACGTCCAACACAAAACAAAACAATTAAATAAAAGGTTTTACATACCTATCCTATAATTCTTATATATTTACATATATATATATATATATATATATATATATATATATATATATATATATATATATATATATAACATCTACATTTTAAATTTTTTTATATATATAATATCTTAATATTTGTTGCGTCTTGGGAAGACCAGTTGCGGTGAGTGAAAATTCTCTACTTTGTTGATTAGTAAACAGGTATTTAAAGAGTGGCGAGAGAACTCAGTTTTAACGTGGAAAACCTCGAAAGAGGGAAAAAACCACGGGGCTGGCCAAAAATGTTCCACTATGTATATGCCTCGAAGTCTGAATCTTCCGATAGCGGGATTACAAGATGGTATACAAGAAAGAACAACAGTATGTAACAGCGGTCGGTTGTAATAGTTCTTGTGGCGGGTGATGGTGGATGTGTAGGAACTTGGTGGAAATCGAGGAACAATTTCTGGCGAGAAATATAGGGAACAACTTACGGCGAGAAAAGAGCGATTAGGTGATTGGCGGCGAGGTGGCGGTGGCGGTAGGCGGTGGTGGTTGATGACCGTCGGCGGTGTGCGATCTTGCTCGATCTTGAGCTTGAGCTCTCCTCCTCCTTGCTTGGGCTCCTCTCCTTCTTCACTTCCAAAGTGTCCCCTCATATGGAGTATGAGGCTATTTATAGGTGGAGGAGTGGCGTCTTGTAAATACATGGAAAATCAAACCACTCCTCCCCATTGACGGTTACGGGCGATTCCTTTTGATCATTTGATGTATTTGAACATTTGGATGCTCAAATGAGGTGAATTGTGAGATCTTAGGGTTGTTAGATTGACTCTTCGAGATGCTGATTTATTATAAATACTCTATATTTGATGATCATTCGGAGGTTTAATTCATGTTCCAAAGTTTCGATGTTTGGTGCTTGATCTTGATTGATTTCGACTTGGGATCACTTTGCCTTAAAATTTAAATTCGCTTTATTGAAATTTTTGAATGTCATATCAATATTCAATATCACATCAAAAATATTATAATCACTCAAAACATATCTTTTTAGTACAGTAAAATATTATATAAATAAATATCAAATATTATATCAAGTAAGTAAAAGAAGGTTTTGCATACATACCACCTGATTCTTATGTATTTACAAATCTAATACCTAAATTTTTAAATTTACACACCTATCACACAATTTCTTACCTCTCCTCAAATATACCATTTAACGTGAGAAATTCTCACCGCGACAATCACTGCTTTGAAGACCTTCCTCTAAACTCATCTCCCGCTCAGGCATCTCTCATTCTGCTCTTTCTCGTCATCGTTCTCAGCTCAAATACAGTAAATCTCACTCCACCCTGCCTTTTCTTCTCGTCTCTGAGCTCAACCTCTTTGGTTTTGAATATTTTTTGAAACATACATTACCACTAAGCATATTTTGCATCGAAGTAAAATATAAATAAAATAAATGAATTGAAGTATTGTAGCCTACTGCTAACAAGCCTATTTTATGCCTAAGAATTAAACACTAAATAAAAATTAGATAAAAACACAAAACTAAAACCATTGAAGAATATGACAAAAAAATAACTCATATAAATCATCCTTACATAAGCTTACATACACATAAACGATTACACCGAAGACACTTGACAATATAAATATTTGGCATATCTAATTGAAAAATATTCATTATTAAGCCAGCTGAATGCTAATCATAATAGCCTGAAACCATCAAGCGAATCATCCAAAATTATCACCTGATCTTTGTTTTAAGGCAAAGTTTCTCCCTTGGAACAATCTTGAATTTTCCAGTTAACTCTTGCTGAATCTATAAACAAAAGTACAAATGAATAGTACACAATCTTGTGCATAAAATAAGAATTAGTATACCGAGCATCTAATTTTCCCAGGTGTAAAAATAAGAATATGTATATATATATATATATATATATAATAATATATAATAATCTAAATGATCTAGATTCTGCACCTAATAATTTTTCAATTTTTTTATGAGTGCAAGTTAATTAAAATAATAAAACTTTGAAAATATCATCATATCTTTTAAAATATTAAAAATATTTTTTATATCACACTGTGATTTTATTTTATTTTTCTGCGAATACGATAATGCTAAATGTTAATGCTCAAGGCCGATTTTATTATTTTAAATAATTTCAACTATTTGGATAAAAAATTTCGATTATTTTCTCATTATTTATCTAAGGTCGCCTACATTTCAGCAATATTTTTAAAATTTATTGTGTTATAAAATTTTAATTTGTGCTAAAAATATGTTAGCTAAAATGTTATATTTTATGTGTGATTATATCAATAATTATACAATACCTTATAGGTTATGAAGGGTGTAATAAAAATTTTATCATACTAAAGAACATAGCACGGCATGAACCTCTATAGAATAAAATAAAGCTAATTTTCCATCATTTTCATCAATATTTAATGAGTGTGATAAAAATAAAAAAATAAAAATCACACCCAACTAATCACATTATTGAGTTATATATTAATAATGATTCTACTTTGATCAATAGTTATCATTAACTCAGCACCATCAAAATATTAGATAAAAGATATCACTTACCACCTGCTAGGAGTGTAAGTCAACACGTGAGTCAACTAGAGCTTAGCTTGGTAGATAGCTCGTGAGTTGCTTGCTGAGCTAACAAGGCAAGCTCAAGCCAATGCCTAATTTGATGATTAACTTGTGCACCAACTCGATCAATAAATATTAATATAAAATGTACTGAAAATATATTAAAATTTAATAGTTTATGTATAATTTTAAATATTATGAAATTACATCTCACTCTTTATATCAAGTTATATCTTGATATTTCTAAAATTGAGAGAAAAGTATACATATAATTAAAATAAAGTTGGATTGTTAGAACTAGGGTTTCAACTTGGGTTTTGGGTTCGGTTCGGGCATGACCAAATTGACTCGACTCAATATGTCAACCCAAACCCGACCCAATATTAAACGGATTCAAATTTCTAACCAACAACATGACTCAACCCGGATAACCCAACCCGACCTATATAACTTATATAGTGAAAAAAAAAATTGAAAATCAACTTGTCCCATTTAACCAGAAAAAAATAACCTATTTAACCAAATAGAGAAAGAAAATCAACATTAAGCATTATTACCCAAAATTTCATGGATAATTAATAATAGATGCTATAATTTTTCATGTAATTGTTCCAATAAGATTTTATATATATAAAAAATAATAATAACACAAGTAATACATCATAATCCCTCTTGACATTACAAACAATTATAATAAATAATAATACCAACAACATTTAATTAATCAAATTTACATCCACAACTCTCTCATACACTAATTCTATATTTCTTCAATAACATTGAAAATATTCATTGTTTTAATTTCTAAGGTTGCATGTTTGCAAGATAGCAATATCACCAACAATTCTTTCAAGTTCAAAGTATCTGAACTGTAATGCTTTTGCAGAAGATACATAAAATAACTGTAAAATAAAATTCATGTATTAGCATATATAATACTTTCCACAAGCATATAATACTATGAAATTTTTAAATATTTTACCATAAATTCCATCATCTTCCTCTTCTATTAACACCTGATTGCATGTATCTTCTTTTTCATTCCCCAAAAGGAAACAAAGACATCAAGACAAATTAACATTGAAGAAATTGGTAGTTTTTTTATTGAAGACATAACAACAGAATAAATGTAATATGATGTATAATTGACCAAAACAACCAACCAATCTTTAATTCATTATGCCCATTCAAATGTTCAACAACACTAGTTACACTACCTGAAAAAGATAGTTATGGAACAAAGGCATTTATAAACTATTTTATAGTGATCAAGTTAACTAATTAACATGATACCTTCTCTAACTCAGCTACTCCCTTCTTGAGCAATACTTCCCAAGTTGTATCTCCATTGAATAGCTACCAATATAAAATATAAACAATAAATATGATGATAATATAAAAAAACTTTTAGACGTAACAACTAAATAACTGACTTCCTCATTATTGAACTCCAACTATACACCATCATCTTTTATAGCATGCAATCATTCATATTGCAATCACAATAAACAAAAAAATTATAATAACTATTAAATATAAACAAGCATGTAAGCACAAAAAATATAATATCAAATCTGAGATATAGAATACTAGATTAGATAACTTAGCAAATGATCATCACAACCTAAAACTTGTAATATTGTTCATAAGTCCTCCATTAAAGTCTTGCATGAAATTATAAAATACTTGAAGAGACTAATTTGTTATGTTAATTGAAATATCATCATCACCCTTCACTTTGATTGGAAGTGTACTACATAACATTTTGTAACTTCTTTAAGTCTAAATCACAAATAAAAACTTTAATTATAGAAATTAGAGATATATAAATGATTTAAATGAAAGTTTATTACAAAAATATGCTTTATATCTTTATCCCCATATAACCAATCATTTGTGCATACCAACGCCCACAATATCATATATTTTAGTGCCATATGATCATGAATCCTCCCAATATTACTAATTACACTTTCAAATGGAACAATAGAAATTGGTATACATAAAATATCACGCCATGCAAAGAACTTCAAGAAACTTGTATTGATTGCCTCTCCAATAGTGCAATATGTCTAACTCCATTTTTCTCAATCAATCCTAAGCTCATCTAAGTATAGCTCAAGCTCAAATTTTCTTGGCATATTATAAAATATTAATAAAAAGACTAAAACAAAATAAGAGTACCGCAAAATTTGAGGTTTCATAATCGTTGAAGTTAATGCTCTTGAAGTATCATTTTGCAATGTTAGTGAATTTTGATGTTTGTAATGATGAACTTTATACTTGATTTTAATAATCTCTAAACAATGAAAATAAAATTTCTCTCACATTTGTAACTTTTCTAATATAATCACCCCAATAAAGTATTTTATAGCACCACCACCACAACAACAACAACAACAACAAGCCTTAATCCCACTAGGTGTGCCATGAATCCTTCATCTCCATTGTGTCTATTATGTGTCAAATTCTCATTTAATTCAAGATACTAAGATCATTTTTATACATCTTAACCAAGTTTTTTTAGGTCCTCTACCTTTCTTACAAAAGGCAAATCTAATGCATCTACTCTCCTAATCGGGTCATCTGGACGGCCGACGCTTTATGTGGCCAAACCATCTAAGGCGACTCTCCTCATCTTATCTACCACTGGAGCTACTCCAACTTTTCCAACATACTCATTTTGCATTCTATCTCTAAGAGTAAAGCCACTCATCCACCTGTAACATTCTAAGGAGCACATTAGCAACCATTGAAAAAAATTAAATATGTACCGAATCGAGGATAATAGCTATTGCTAATATTACACAATATTCATCAAGATTTCTCAAATTTTGAAAGTATATTTATTGTCATCCTTCTGACATACTCATTATCACTTGACCTTTCATGCTTTAATGTTGCATATGCTATTGAAACACAAAAAATAAAGATTTGGAGTGATATTTTGGGCCAAAAACTACACATGTAATTTCATAAAATGGTTCTAAGAAGTTGCATTTGCACATAATTTTTTCTCACTCAGTATTTTGAGTCACCCAACTCTAAATGCAAAAAAACATGCTTGTAATAGATACCACTATTAAGCATAATAAAAGTTGAATTCTACCTTGTAGGAACATCTTGTCTTAATCATTTTTTCATCCAAGATAACTTTATTTGGCACGCACTAATAAAAATAAAGATTAGATCAAGTAAATGATACTGAAATAACACTAATCAATGCAGTAAACTTCAACATAAGCCATATCTCTTGCAAAGTTCTCTTCAAGATTCTGAAAGCAAATTGACATTGATTATAGCTACTAAGATTCAACCTCAATAGTGAACTTTTATAGTTTTAAGTAGAAATAATAAATAAAAATACAAATTTAACTGCTTGAAAAGAGGATATGATGAGCACAAGTGAAAATGAGGATTAATTAGTTTGCAGCAAGACAAGTCAATTTGAAACCCCTTTGAGGTGAAGTAACTTCACTACAAACATTCAACCCAACATAAATATCTAAGGAGCACCCCTTACCTCAAATATTCACAATTAGAGCATAAATGCGGCGGTGGTGTGATTTCACTTACTCGAGAAAGAAAAGGGCGATCATAAAAGCTATATCAGGATTCGGAATGTTTGGTTGAGAGGAGAGTTTCTAACGTTGTATTTGATTTCTTTGTGAGGCGTGTGTGGGATCTTGGCTGTGAGGAGATGTGAATACTGAAGAGACACTTTGCGAGAAAGAAGAAAGGCGACGGAGAGTCGAGATGGCAATGTTAACTGGGAGGGTTCGGCCTTTGCGATCAGAAGTCGAGAGACACCAAGATGGAGAGCCGAGACTCGAGATGAGGCTACCGAGTGCCAACTATGAGAAATTAGGGCTTTTCATTCAGCTTTATGTGATGATTATTAATCAAGGCCATCCATATAATCAAATGGCTTGCCTAGCCTCTGCAATCCACATTCCCATGGTTTCACGCTCTACATCGAGATGGGCCGGGTCCGACCCTGTACACGTAGAACAACCAAAACTTAGACTTTTTTCATGTCATTTTGAATCATTTTAGGTATTTCATATCAACATTAACCGACTTGAAAATTTATACGTGTCAACTATATTGAGACATGAATAATACCATAAATTTTTTTACATCCTAACCTAGATTTTTTCGAATCGAGTTGTCGTCAAATCATTTTTTGACACCACTAGTTAAACTCTTCAACCTATCAACTTAACATGAGAAACTAGATACAATATTCTTCTGCAACAAGTTACAAACTTGAATGGTATTAAAATTCAAACATCGTAACAACTCATTAGTAGCATTTAGACCACACAAACTAATTACATAAATTTGATATAATAATCTATGTTTAATTTCACATTATGATATAAATAAATTACTTTTGGTCTTACACATTAAATAGTGTGAATGATTCTTTTTTAATAGTTATCTTTACATCTTATTTAACTTAAATAAAAATCTTATATTTAAGCTATTCTCTTATTAGTCTGAAAAAATTATGTTACATAAATAACTAAAAAATTAAACTTTATTAATCATTCAATATATTTGTCACTCTTGTGCAGCAATCTTGAAATATATTAAGAAAATATCCATCATTTCCTTCAAATTTTCTATCCTATATTTAAAATTATTTACTTAGATAGATAAAATATTAAAAGAAATTGTAAAAAAATTTATGAAAGTGATACTATTATATCAGATTTAGCTTCTTCCATTTTGGTATGTAACCTTTCAATTTTTAGTTTGATTTTGAGATTTCAACCATAAGCATACAATAAGTAACAATTATCCTTATTTTGTAATTGCTAAATATTAATATATATATATATATATATATATATATATATATATATATACAATTAATGTAAAATTAAACATGATATGTCACTAAAAACTCTACTTGTTGAAACACGAATCGAAAGCAATCGATTTTGAGTCGAGATCCGATCAAGCACTTAAAATATAGTTGAAAATTTTGGGATATTAGTCGATCTCTAAATAGCTTCTGGAGTGTTTATAGTCAATTGTGCGTATTGACGAGCCAAATCTAAAGAAGATCTCTAAATTGACTTCATTTGAGCATTAAAATACTTAAAATACATCGGATGATCGAGTAATCATTTTAAGCCGTCATTGAGTAATTTGGATTTTGTCTCAGATAGAAATGTCACTCATAATCTATAAAATGCCCTCATTCTTCACATGAAAGGACCCAAGCTAAAGAAAGGAGAGAGCTCAAACTTGATGAATCTCATAACGTCCGGCCGAGCGGGATATCGTTATCGACCACCGGCCGCCGCTCGCCACCCCACCGGTCATTGTCACACCGACCGCTCGCGCCACCACCGCCACCATCGACCACCGCTGCCGGCGACCACCACGCCAGTATCGTGGTCTGCCGACCGCCACCGCAATTACCATTGTTGTAATCGCCGCCGGTGCCGACACCACCGCTGGTCATTTGCCATCGCGGGACACCGCCAGAAGCTACCGCCACATCGCGCCACGGCTGATCGCCCGGGCCACCGCTACTCAACCACAATGAATCATCGCTGGACACCACGGTTGGTCATCGCGACCACCGCACCGCACCACCGCTGATAACCCGATCACGCGCCATCGCCACTGCGACCACCACTATTGGTAACCGCCAACCACCGCCAAAGATCACCACCGCCACACCCGATAGTCACCGGATCCGCCACCCGTCGTTTCACCATCGCCGCCGCATTAACCGATCATCTTTCGATTATTTTGGGATAATCGACTACCACCTCAAGCAAGGCCTTCGCCACCTATCTAGTGAAGCTTGTCACAAAACATATTCTTGTAAGCTACCCTTCTAACTTGGAGAACGGATAATAATTGTAACAAAATTGATATAGTGATATTATTTCTAAGTGAAGCTGTGATTTTTCCTTCTTGGGTTTTCCCGTAAAAATCCTGGTCTCTCAAACTTATTTATTGTATGCTAAACTTTTGTGCAACGCTAAGACATCAATTCTCATACTCTCAAACTGAATCTTCCGCACGCATGCTTGTTCACGGAAAGGAATCCCACAATCATAATTTCTATGAACACCTATATTATGGCTATGTAATACACAACAATGGAGCCTCCCCACCAACTCCCATCATTCTCAAAACAATCCCAAAACCATGGACCAAGCCGCCTCATTCCTCGATAGAGTTACTCTATCGGCGAAGAGGAACCTCTACAGAAGATAGGTGTTGGCGAATGGAAGAGTCTTAAAATGAGATAATTCAACTTTTACGAGAAACATGATAGCCACCACGCAATAGAATGCATCTCCCCAAGATCAATCATTAACCATGGGAGGTCAAAATGCTTGCTGAGCCTTCCATCATCAAGCTGAAATTCTTCCACTTCCGGACTATGATGTCGACCTTCTTGACACGTTAGTTCTACTCATCCATTACTTGCGACTCAACCAATCGTTAACTCACCAATTATTGATGATGGCTTGCATGTTCTTGTCATGTTGATTCCACTCATCATGTTATCGTCTGCAATGCTTAATGCAAGAAAATTCTACCTTAAAGATAGAAATCATCTTTCCTCTCACCCTGATCGAGTCTTAGCCTTTAGAAGCAATTCTTTAACATTCTATTCTGTAGTTTTCAAGCTTCCAAGCATCGACTCTGATGGGACAATTGATCCATATGAACACATCGACCATTCTGAAACCATCATACACATCCAACAAGCTCGACACCTTTGCTTTATCAAGTCTTTCTAGTCACCCTCAAGAGCTATGTAAGGCATCATCATCACCATCATTGACATCATCATCATAAATCTTAAATCCATGATTGAACATTTTGTTATAATTTAAGTTATGTATTATTGGGCTTTTATATTTTCTATGTCTTGAACTTATATGTATTGGGTTATTCTTATGTCATGACCCATGAGTCATTCGATAGGTATGATATTTTGGGTAGGTATGGAATGAGTGATAGGTTTGATAATGGTGGTAGGTTTGGTAGTATGTGGTGGTAAGTGTAGTTATGATGGTGTTAGGTTTGAGTTTGGAGTTAGGTTTGAGTATTCTTAACTCTCACTTTCAATCCTATAAATAGGCTTTTGTAATGCTTGGTACATAGATTTGGAATAAAAGTTTTCTTCTTAAATTTCTTTTTACTATTCTTATGTGTGCTTTCCTCTTGAGTGACGACTATATGAGTGTGTGAGTTCACAACTCTTAGAGAAGGACTTCTAAGGAAGGAATGTGATCTCCACGATGGACTATTTGTAGAGGTTGATTCAATTTATCCCCACGCTCATTATTTTAATCACATTACAGTTAGATGGACATAACTTTTAGGTTATTTTTTTTATAAGATTGGATCTCTAGTGTGGTTAACATAACTTTAATCTTTTTTAACTTCACTAAATTCATAATATTGTATGAATGTGCTCAATAGTATGCATTTATCATTACTCTTTTTGAGGATTTAAAATTATTAGTAATAATAAAACATCATATCGTAAAAGCACCTTTGTCTACATCATATTTGGTATCGAGCAGTATGTTTCTTTGAAAACATCTTATTAGTGTGAGTTTTATTTTTGCATTAGAGTAATCTTGTAATTCATTATTAAAAAAAATACAAAATTTTTATCTAATTAGGGCATTTACTTACTTTTAATCATATTTTGATTTCACACATTGCATTTTTTTTAAATTATTTTTTAAAATTTATATTAAAGAATATCATTATCACATTCAAGTGGTCTTAGATATCAAGATCCTTAGATGAAAAACATGATTCTATGAATTTTTATTAGAAAAAATAGAAAACTTACCCTTATGCACTTTAATGAATTCAAAAGATTTAATGAACAAAAGTTTTGAACATTCACACAAAATTGGTAGGCAAATACCAACGACACCAACTTGAAGAGAAGGTCATCCATGGATCGTTCCTCTTCCTCTCCTCATCCACATTCTCCTATTAGACCCGTTTACAGGAACAACTTTAATGAATATCAGGTTTGATGAGGTACTTCCTCACCCACCTCATGAATAGGAAGAAGATTAAGGCGATATGAAGGTTATGCTCATCGAACTCCTTATAAGCATTATCCTCGACATTACAAAGAGCCATTATCAAATTGTGTTGCCCCTCATACACTTAGAGAACATGATGATGTTATTGTAGGGTTAAAATTGATCCACTACTTTTGATGGTCAACTTGATCTAAAATTTTCTTAGATTGGTTAGTAGATATGGACCAATATTTTGATTGGATGCCCATGTCGGAAGAAAGACAAGTTTGTTTTGCGCATGAAACTAACTAGCCATGTTAAGACTTATTGGATTAATCTCACACAAAAAAATGATTAGGACAACCACTATTGCTTCTTGGGATGAGATGAAAGAAATTTTAAAGCAAAAATATGTACCATTAAATTTTCATGATCAACATATGGATGAAATGACTATGTTAAAATAAGGATATTTAATTGTTGAGTATATACAGTTTGATGAATTGATGACGTTGTGATGTTAGAGGATCGCACCATAATTTCTAGATTTAGATGCGGGTTCTGACGATATTGTAATGAAATGACAACGAGAATTTATTTTTTTGAGGATGCATTTGGTGGCAACTAAAATTGAATAATATCTTAGATCACAACCTTATAAGCGATTCACAATTTTATCAAACAACTCTCAATTGTGTGTTACCCCTACTTTAGTTTCTAAAGGACTTAGTGAAACAAAAGGAAAAGCTTTAGGGAACATCGGTTCTAAGACTTAGCATTACTTGTTTTACATGTGATAAAATTGGTCATTGCATACTGTGTCCTCGTCTTACACTTAGATTATGAAAATGAGGATCAACAAAATGAAAATAATGATAATCAAATTATAGTTGACCCTTGTGAAGAAGCTAGTGATCTGAAGAAGCATTAGATGAGTCTCATATAGGTTATGTGTTGTGTTAGCTACCCACCTAATATTGATTGGAGCGCATCAATTTTTCACACTTATTTTAAGAGTGGTGAAAAGATGTGTAAATTAATCATTAATTGGCGGTAGATGAATTTTATTACCTCTACTTTAGTTAGGATGAAGCTCACCCTGAGACCACCCACTTATAAGGTTGCTTGGGTAGATAAGACCTCTATCTCTATATCTCAATCGTTGTCTTGTATACCCATTCAATTAGGAGAATATATCGATAAAATTTGGTGTGATGTTCTTCCGATAGATGTTGCTCATATACTTTTAGGTAGACCTTGGCTTTTGATATGGATGTCACAAATTATGGGCGATCTAATACATATGCTTTTAATTTTCAAGGTAAGAGAATTGTCTTAAATCTAAATAAGCATAAAGAGGTCACTCCACTTCAACCCTAAAATTCTTCTCCTCCCAAAAGAAAAAATAAATCCTACATGTTATTAATAAATGTTAATTTCAACAAGAGATTAATGGGAATATCATTTTTGCATTAGTTGTCTCGAAAATCAAACTTGTATTTAAATCATTCTCATCGAAGTACATGAACTTTTATTGGAATATCAAGATATTTGTCTTGAAGAACTTCTAGTGAGCTTCCCCATTAAGAAGTATCAACATGCCATAGAGCTAATTCACGGATCATCACTCCCAAATTTGCCACATTATCGTATGAACCCAAATGAACATGCGGCTAAAATGATAAGTTGATGATTTATTAGCAAAAGGATTTATTAGGGAAAGTTTATCTCCATTACTCTTCTTACCGAAAGATGGTACTTGGCGTATGTGTGTAGATAGTCATGTTATAAATAAAATCCTTTATTAAGTATATACCATACCTTTGATGATATGTTAGATATGATGGCTAGATCAATAGTTTTCTCTAAAATTGATCTTAGAAGTGGATATCATCAAATTATGAGAGAAGGTGATGAATGGAAAATAGCATTCAAGACAAAAGATGGTTTATATGAATGGCTAGTAATGCCTTTTGGATTGACTAATGCTCCAAGTACATTTATGCAGTGATGACTCATATCTTACGACCATTCATTGGAAAATTTTTATTGTACTTTGATGATATTTTAATTTTAATCCAAGAGATCATGAAACATTTACGACAAGTCTTTGAAGTGCTTGTAAAGAAAAGTATATGTTCACTTTAAAAAAATGCTCATTTATGATGTCTTGATAATCTTCTTAGGATTCATTATTTCTTGTGATGGCATCTCTGATCCCAAAAAATTAGGGGATACCAAGAGTGGCCTACCCAACCACAATTCATGATGCACATAGTTTTCATGGATTAGCCACATTTTATCGAAGGTTTATTCATGGATTTAGCACTATTATGGCCCCGATAACTCAATGTCTTAAAAAGGAGACTTTGTTTGGACAAAGCTTAATGTCTTCTCTAAAATTAAAGAACTTTTAACAAGTCCACGATATTAAAATTGCCAAATTTTGACAAAGTATTTGAGGTATCATGTGATACTTAAGTTGGTATTGGAGGTGTTCTTAAACAAGAAGGTCATCATATTGCTTTCTTTAGTGAAAAAAAATTAAGAAGCGTGTCAACGATATTCCACATATGATTGTGAGTTGTATGTTGTCATCCAAACTTTACGTTATTGGCGACATTATCTTCTTTCACGAGAATTTATACTTTAATCACAAAGTGCTTAAATATCTAAACACCCAAAAGAAACTTAGTTCTCGTCATGCAAAATGGGTTCAATTTCTTCAAGAATATATGTTTGTTCTTAAACATCTGGTGCGAGAATAAAGTAGCATACTTTAAGTAGAATATGTACATTATTAAATACCATGAGTGTGAAGGTTCTTGGATTGAAAGGTTAAAGATGATTATCCTAATTGTAAAGATTTTTAACAAACTTTTTAATCTTTGAAATTTGATGTTTCAATTAATAGTCAGATTATCAAATATGAGGCGGTTATCTCTTTCGTGGCACAACTATGTATCCCGATTCATCATTTCAAAATTTTCTTGTTGAGGAAATTCATTCAGGAGGTGTGTCCGGTCATTTTGGTGATAAGACAATAATATGATGGAGGATAGGTTCTTTTTGGCCTAGTCTTAAGAAAGATGGTGCTCGTATCATTTCCCAATGTCGTACTTATCAAGTAACAAAAGTGGAAAACAAAATCATGGTTACACACCACTCCCAATTCCCCACAAACCATGGGAAGATCTTAGTATGGACTTCATCTTAGGATTACCTCACCTGTACAACATTTTGACTCTATCTTAGTAGTTGTTGAATTTTCTAAAATGACACACTTCATTCCATGTTATAAGACATCGATGCATCACATATAGCATAATTTTTTCTTTCTGAGATAGTTACATGGACTTCTTAAGACAATTGTGTCTGTCATTGATGTAAGGTTTATGAGCTATTTTGGAAAACTTTATTGGAAAAAGCTTGGCTCTTATTTTCTACCACCACCCTACAATGGAAATGGACAAACCAAGTTGTTAATAGAAGCTTAGAAAATTTGCTTAGTGTTGTGACCGATCATACTATCGTTGGAACCTAGTTTTTCTTCTGAGAGTTTGCTTATAAGTTCAATTAATAGGTCAACCGGTATGAGTCCTTTTCATATTGTGGCGGTTATGATCCAATAAAATCAATTGATCTTGTTGAACGCTTGTAACATATAGGTCTAATGCATTTGCATCTTCATTTGCACAAAGCATGCATGATTTATATCGAAATTCAACAAAACTTACTCGAGTTATGATAAATATAAAGCTAATGTTGATGCATATGACAATATGTAAAATTTAATGAGATTTGATTCTTGTTAAAGTTAGACGAGATTTCCTGAAACTCTTAAGAAATTAATTCTCAAGAGATTTAGTCCTTATAAAGTTGTAAGGAAGATAAATGATAATGCTTATGAAATAGATCTTCCAATGAATGTTGGGATTTCTCAATATTCAATGTATCATATTTAACTTGTACAATGGGCAAGCCATGAATAACTTATTCCCTACAAATAGTCGACATGCGTTCATACTTAATCACCAACTCCTATACCATTTTTAAGATCACATCATCCGGATCAATTTTTAAGACTAGATTATCATCACATCGATGGAGGCACTCAAAGGTTTCTCTATCGTTGGAAAGGTCTTTCTCCACTTGAAGATTCATGGCTTATATTTGATGAGCTACATCAACTAGACTCACAATTATTACAAGAGTACTTGGTTTTCATTCTCCGAGAAGAATCCTTTAAAGTCGGGAGTGTTGATGCGAGGCATCATCTCCGTCGTCGGCTCATCATCATAAAGCTTAAATCCATGATTGGGCCTTTTTGTTATAATTTAAGTTATGTATTATTGGGCTTTTATATTTTGTATATGTCTTGAGCTTATATGTATTGTGTTATTCTTATGTCATGACCCAAGAGTCATTATAGTAGGTATGGCATTTTGGGTATGTATGAATAAGTGGTAGGTTTGATAATAATGGTGGTAGGTTTGGTAGTAGGTGGTGGTAGGTGTAGTTATGATGGTGTTAGGTTTGAGTTTGGAGTTAGGTTTGAGTATTCTTAACTCTCTCAATCTATAAATTGGGAGGCTCTTGTAATACTTGGTACTTAGATTTGGAATAAAAGTTATCTTCTTAAATTTCTTTTACTATTCTTTTGTATGCTTTCCTCTTGAGTGACGACTACTTGAGTGTGTGAGTTCCTCTTACAGAAGGACTTCTAAGGAAGGAACATGATCTCCACAATAATGACTATTTGTAGAGGTTGACTTCAACTTATCCACTTCTGGTTATTTTAAATTTGCTACTGGTTAGATCATTCATAACATTTTAGTTATTTCTTTGCACTTATAAGATTCAGATATCTAGTGTGATTAACATAACTTTAATCAAAATCTTTTCAACTTCACTAAATTCATATTATGTGAATGTGCTCAATAGTAGTGTGCATTTATCATTACTCTTTATGAGGATTTAAGAATTATCATGTAATAAACATCATATCATAAAAAGAACCTTTGTCCTACATCGCTAGCTCGCATTTGGTTCTACTCCCTTCCAAGGGGATCTATCTATACGCTTGATGAACTCGCCAAAATTTTTGTATAACAATTTATTGCAAACTAAAGGATTATTAAAGATTCATCTCATCTCTCAAGAATTCAACAAAATGAAAATCACTTAAGAAGTACTTCCAGATTCTTCTCGAGTCTCGATATCGTGGTAGACCTAAAGTTACTAAGAGGAGTTTTTCTTGAGGCTTCATCCTATGCCTTTTCACTCATCACTAATGCTTGATACAGCGCTCATATACGACTTGATTTATCATGTGGAAGCATAAATTTTGCTAACGAGGCTATCAATGCACATCAAAATAGTTCGAAATATGTGGGGAAATAATCGAGGGGGAGGTTGGGGAGGGGCAACCCTTATTATAACCTCAAAAGATTATTCATGTAAATATCCGAGAAATATAATCTCTTTGTCCAACCTACTTGATTACCAGATAAATAAGTCAAGATTGGGGAGTAATTTTGATTGCAATATTCAAATGATGATATTTTGGCATAATTATGATTATAATGCTCATTTCTATCATCTAATTTTACATTAGATTTATGAAGAGTAAGGCAATATGAAGAAGTTTTCTACAAATATATAAGTTGTCATAAGAAACTCTTGGGTGATATCTAAATTTCACATACACTCTTAATAGACTCTACCTTTTGGACAAGACTACAACTATGATCCCAAAATGATAATAATGGTTTAAATATAGATGATTTTCACCTTTGAATTCAAATACATGTGGCAATCACCTCATTCCAATAAAGGTATAATCGATCGAGGATCCGATTCGACCCTTTCATACAAGTTAATGTCATCAAGTAACACATTGACAAACAACTTGATGGGTCAAAAATTCATAGCGGATTCAATTTGACTCATTCTATACAAGTTAATGTATCAAGTAATACTTTGATGAAGAACCTGATGAGACAAAATCCTCGGTTATATTCGACCCCTTCCTTACAAGTTAATGTCATCAACTCTTTGATAAAGAATCTCTGGATGGGTCAAAAATCCTTGATCAATTCTATTCGACCCCTTCCTTACTAGTTAATGTCATCAAGTAACGCTTTGACAAATAACTTTGATGGTCAAAAATCTTTTGGATTCTATTCGATCCCTTCCATAGTTAATGTCAAGTAATACTTTGACAAACAACCGGATGGGTCAAAGATCCTTAGCGATTCGATTCTACCCATTCCATACGTTAATGTTCAAGTAACACTTTGACAAATAACCTCGATGGGTCAAATCTTTGGCAACTTTGATTTGACCCTTTCCATACACGTTAATGTCATCAAGTAACACTTTGACAAATAACCTTGATGGGTCAAAATCATAGGCAAATTTGATTCGACCCCTTCATACAGTTTAATATCATCAAGTAACTCTTTGACAAACAACCTTGATGGGTCAAAATTTTTTGATGGATTTTTTCAACATGATCTATACAAGTTAACGCCATAATGACAAACAACCTCGATAAGTCAAAATTCAAGATGAATTTCTTTCGATTCATATCGAGTAAATATCATGATAAACAACTTTGGATGGGTTAAAATTTTGATAAAAAGTTGGAGTCTCATAAACCATGTGTCTTGATCACAAGCCCACGGCCGACGAGGATAGTTTACTCTTGAGGAAAATCGGAGCTCGCCGTATGAACTACGGGCCTTGATCGCCTCCTCCATCCGACGAGGACGCTGATCTTTCGATGGAAAATTGGAACCTCATAAACTATGTCTTGAGTGCTTCTAATGGGTCCAATGAGGATAGTCGATCTTTCGAGAGGAAACCCAGCCTCATATGAACTACGGGCCTTGATCCTCTAAACTCCTACCAAGGCGACAATTGATGTTCTTTTGAGGGAAAATCGAGCCTCCATATGAACTAGTCTTAATCAACAAAGCAATTAATTTCTTTCCGTAAGAAAGTTCAGCTTTGTCGACAAAAGAAATTTTGTTTTTATTACCCTTAGCCACCGAACTTTTGATATGAGAGAAAAATCGCCTCGCCATATGAACGTGTCTTAATCAACAAAATAAATAACTTTCTTTCTAGAAGAAAGTCAGCTTTGTGACAAAATTTTTTTTGTTTTTTCTACCCTTAGCCGCTAAGTTTTTGCTAAATAATTTTTCATCCAACGCAGGAGAACATTAGAGCATATAGAAGAAAACTGTATCCTTACTTGTCCCCATGGGGGGTTTTATACATCCACAATAAGGGCAAAAGAGAATAAATTTTGGGATAAAATTTGAAAATATTTAAATAGATTTCAAAATTTTGCACTCAAATATATTCTATCTTTTATAAAAGTGAAAAATGAAGAAAATAAGAAAAAATAGAGAAAATAAAAAATAAAAAATCCAAAATTTACGCACGCTAACGATTTGACACGAGCACTTGTTGGTGATGCGATATTGCACGCGACAAGCACTGGTGCCATGGCTTATGCGCCCTGGTGCCCATGGCTGCGACGCCCTCAAGGCTACCGCAACGCCTTCCCCGCTCTATGTGTCCCAAGCACCCGAGGCTTTAGCTCCCATGAGCGCCGCCGCGCACCCATGGCTACGCCAGAGTGCGATGCTTAGTGGCCTCTGGACCCAATGCTCGAGATGCTCGAGGCCTCACGGCCCATTGCTCGCGAAGCGCCACACCTGGACACGCCGCTACGCCCCTCGCGACATTCACATGTGCATGCTTACACTAAGTTGACCACTTACTTCGCTACTCGCTTGCCCATATATTCGTGGCCTCATGCACCTGTGGTCACTAGACGCTTCGTGATCATAGTCTAGTGCACTCATAAAGATCTATTCTCATAAATTATATCTCACACAAAGGTTAATGAATATGCAAATTTCATTAATGTTGAATAAGTTATTATTTCAATTATTTGGCATGCATGTATTTTAGATGATAGAGATTATATCACCCAAAAATAGTGGGGCAATTGATATGTCACTAAAAACTCTACTAGTTGAAGCATGAATCGAAAGCAATTTGATTTTGAGTCGAGACTAGATCGAGCACTTAAAATATAATTTAAAACTTTGAGATATTAGTCGATCCCTAAATAGCTCATAATTATGGAGTATTTATAATCAAATCGGCATCTTAATGAGTCGGATCTAACAAGCTTAAGATCTCTTAATTCGACTTCATTTGAGCATTCAAATACTTAAAATACATCGATGATCAAGAAATCATTTTGAGCCATCCGATGTGGTTTGATTTTGCCAGTATTTATAGAAATGACACTCTCATAATTTATAAATAATCTCACATTCATGAAGGACCGAAGATAAAGAGAGCTCTAAGACTTGAAGAATCTCAAAACATAATCGGTCACACCGACCATCGCCGGATCATCATCGACCACGCCGCCGCTGCGGCGCTCCACCGTGCCGCCACCCACATCATCGGTAATCACGCCGACCATATTGCCGGGTCACCTCGGACGCCAACGCGGTCTCGCCACGCTAACCCGTCATTCGGTCAGCGCCGCCATTGACCTGCATTATTCACCGCCGGTCATTTTCGCAACGCCACCATCGGTCACCACCGGTCATCGCCCGGCGAACCTCTACGGTCACCCTTTCGACCACCAACGGATAATCGCTAATCACCTGGTCACCGCGCCGCAGACCACCGCTGACTACCAGATCACCACCAACCAATGTCGGTGTTGTCATTGACCACCTGTTGGTCTCCGTATGCATCGATCACCACCGCCACCACCCTATGGTTGTGGGATCATGACCGCTGGATTCGCCTCTTACCACTACCACCTGTCATCTTTCGATAGTTTTTGTCAAATCATTAGACTACCACCTCAAAGGCGCCGTCTCTAATTCTAGTGAAGCTTGTCACAAAACATACTCTTGTAAGCTTCTCTAACTTGTGAGAAAGATAATAATTATAACAAAAATTAATATAGTGAAATTATTTCTAAGTGGCTACTCGTGGTTTTCCCTTCTTGGGTTTTTTTAAAAATCCTAAGGTCTCTCAAACTTTTAGTTGTATGTCTTTTGTGCAACACTAAGACATATTTTCTTCTCTATCAACCCGAATCTTCTTGCACAAAAAAAACCAAATTAAAATATCACCATAAAGCACACGCATAAAATATTTTAAAATAAATCAAACATTAAAGCATTAATTTAAAAAAATGTATTTATATATATATATTTCTCAATAATCTCTGTTAAATAATTACACATGCATAAAGAGTGCTTATGAAAAAAAATTTTAAATAAAATAATATCATAAAATTTTAATTTAAAATAATTAATATATTTTTAATGAAATGTTCAAAATAATAAGCTGACATTTCTCTTTGTATAAACTTCATGTAGAGTTATATATTATATTAACTTATAACTTTGGATATTATTATCATAACTCCTTATTTAGGGTTGCATTATAATAATAAATATTCATAGATTCTATATATTACCATGAGATATATTTAATACTAAAAGCCAACCTATTTGAGCAACAAAAATTTTTTTATTTCCTTGTTTAATTTTTTATCATTCTATATTTTCTAATTTCTATATCTTTTTTTCTTTTTTTTTATTTTGATTATATATAAATTTATCTAAATTCTTCACCGCCTTTTTTTACTTAATTTAAGAATTTTTTGCACCAATTTTTTTTTTAAAACTCTTCATTTTCTTATTATTTTATATTACGAATATAAGTTTATCCAAATTCTTCACAACTTCAGTCATTTACTTTAAGTTTTTTCTTCAATTTTTAAAATTTTTTAATTTCATATATATATCTCGACACACACATCTATATTATTATGCAAAATATATAAAAGATACTATAACTCAATGTAACTTGAAAAAACAAAAACATGGAAACAAAATAGTTCTTATGGAGAATTGAATGTGAATTAAAGAATCATAAGAAAATAAATTAGCATGCATCTTAGGCGTTCAACTACACTTATTAATTTTATTAAAAATAAAACTATAGAAACTTTCTCATGTTTTTTTATTTTAAGAATAACATGAAAATGACTTTAAAAAAATGAATTGGAGTTAATGAATGGCTTATTATATGTTTTAATTAATCCTAGATTTAGGTTCAACTTAAGTAAATATTTAATAAGAAAGATATCCTAAGATTAATTGGAGTTAATTATTATCACATGACACATGTTCATTTATTTCTTTTCATCCTGTAGCATGTAGCGTGATTAAATCCGCACCTATATGTTATATTCTTAAATGATAGATGTAAATATGTACTTTTGGAATTTAGATGCTTCATTTGATGAATCATTTTCATCATATTAATTTAAAACTATATCTAAATCTTATATAAAAATACATAAGAATGAAATTAAATAGATATGCGTCATTGTTAAACAAGGTGTGGTGTTTATTTTTTTTTGGTTGAGGGCTTGTATGTGAGGGGACACCACATGATGGTGTATTTATTAAGGTGATGTACGACATTGAGGATTAACTATCTCAAAAGATAGAAATCGATCTCTACAATGGACTAATCACTTAATAAGAACTCCTAAGGCGTGATGGTCTTGAATATACTAGAGATTTTTTTTTCCTACTTTACATGGATGAATAAAATAAGGTTTATTTTCTAAAGTTTCTATGGGGCAAGCCCCATAGTTAATTACATCTTAAAGAAATTGAACCCCCAGAATTCTCGATTAAAGTCGACGTTATCTCCAAAGAATTTAAAGATAGACTATCAACAAATTGGTTATATTTAGAAAATTAAGTGGGATAGATCAAAAGAGAGATTTATTATCACGAAAGAGATAAGTAGAGTACTCATAATACTAGGAAACCTAGTGAGCGGTCAATCTATCCTATGGTTGATTTATATATTTGAAATTGAGGGAATTATGTATTTGAGTTGAAATAATTAGAAAGTCGACATATAATCCCACAATACAAGATTATGAAAATGCATAAGAGGTCAAGATTTATACTTATAGCGAGGAAACAAAGAATCTCGGATCCTAAATCTATGGGGACAAGCCCCATGTTTTCTTTTGTTTCATATGTCCTACACTTAATAATTAAGTGTTATAAAGAGAAGAAAGAGAGAGGATCACTCTCCATCCCTTAAGTCATTTCAAGCAACTTAATTAGCATGATTTTCTTTAGTGAATGGCTTATTTTATATTTTAATCTATCATAAGTTTAAGTTCACTCTAAATGATCTTATTCAATAAGAAAGACATCTTAAGATTAATTAGAATGAACTACAATCATACAACATATATTCATTCATTTCTTTCCATCATATGTAACATGCATATGGTTAAATCTTAAGTATACCTACACATACGATAAATGTCTTAGCATACTTAAGTGATGAATGCAAACAACAGTATTTGGAATTTAAATATTTCATTTGATTGAAATATGAATGCATATCTTTTAATAGAAAAGGGAATTTTTATCCATTAGCTAAGTACACATTCACATGTATATAAAAGTTATATATTATTATTCACCAGAGCGAGGTAGGAACCTTAGGTTACTTAAAGTCATGCATCCTAGGATATAATATAGCCTATCCTTAAATACATATGGATATATAAGTAAAATAGGAAAAACCATACAAAAGTTATATTTGATTTATGATTCTTATTCATATTATATACATATATATATATTTTAAGTAGGTGCAGCCATTATTCCATGAGTAAGATACAAGACCTACTTGGGCTACTTAAAATCTCGCATCTCGGGATGTAATATATCACTTTTCTTATATACATATGAATGTATATAAAGAACCATAAGAATAAGAAGTCATTTTGATTTGATTATATGATTTATGTATGTGATATAAAACTCTTCCTAAGTCTTAGCATGAAGATACATAGGAATGGATTTGGATAAAAGTGTGTGTTCTTTTCAAATGAACTATACATTTGTAAATCTTATGTAAATCCATATAAGGTAAGGAAAGTGAGCTTTATATTGCATATCTTAGATTATAAATACATGCAAACTTATAGATACTTGTAATTAACATAACTCTATATTATAATTGATTTGTATACTTTTAAAAATAATTTTTGATTTAATAGTAATAATAGTCATACATATTTTTAATTTAGATCACACATGCAATTTGACATAAAAGAAACTATTTTATTTAATTAATTTCAAAAGAGATGAATGCATAATTATAAGTGGCAAATGATATTTAATATGATTAGAAAGAAATAAAGGAACATAAGCACATGATCTCATTCATTTCAATTAATTCATAAAGGCAATCATACTAAATAAGGCTATTTAAAATAAAATAAAGTTCTTTAATGTCATTTTTAATTTTAAGTTTGATTTGGTTTAGGAAATGTGAAAGAGGTTTGCTAATCCTATCCCCATTCCCTATGTGTGAGTCAATTTGGTTTAATGAAAAAGTAATTAAGTTGATTTTATAGTTTAATTAGGTTAAGGTATGAATTAAGTGAATTAATTAAATCTTTAAATATATCACTTTAAGTTAATTAACTAATTAATAATGAGCTAATATGATATGCAACCATATGAAAAGTAAATTAGCAATGCTCTAAGAAATAAAGGGCTAATATAATTGGCTCATGATTAATAGTCAATTAGGCTTAAGAGATTTAATTAATTACTTTTATGGTTTTCTTACACATATAAGCTAATCATAATTTCATTAAATTACTTTAGACTATTGAACATCTAAAGGGCTATCCAAAGATTAATTAAGGTTGCTTAAAGATGATGTGGATTTTAAATCAATTTAATTTTAATTAAGCCATTAATTGATTAATTAAATCTTTTGATTATCTTTAATTAGGATGATGAAGTTAACTTAGAGAAAGAGGTCAAGAGATAGGTCTCAATCCCAATCATTAAGTCATTCCAATTAATAAAGCTCTAAAATAGCTCACATCTTAATTAAGTTAATTAATCAAAAGGCTATTTAATCACTTAATCTTTAATTAATTGAAATGGATGGAGAGGCTTAATGAAATGGTCATAAGGAATGAACTTAAACCATTTCCCTAAGACTCTTCACCCTGAGGGCAAAAGCTTAATTAATGGGTTAAGTTAATGTTCATTCACTAATTATTACTAATTAAATTAAGAGAGTGATTAAGGCTTAATCAATTAATTTCCTAATTAAGTAATAAATAAAATCTCAAAAAATAGGAAGGCAAAGGTTATCATTTTAATTATCCATATAAAATTTGAGATTAATTGTGTTAATTAATAAGGAGTAATTAAGCTAATTAAATTTTAATTAAATATTAATTAAGCCAAAATTATTGTTCAAAATTAATTAATAATAATTTTCTAGATTCTACTCTAAAATATCTTTAAAATGAACCCCATTTGTATTTTTTGGATTTTTTAGGATTAGTTATAATTTTAGGAAGATTCACCTTAAAATTAGATTATTTAAGCCTAATTAAAGCCTTAATCCCATCGAACCACGAGCGGACGATGCTTTCCATGTGGCATGATGGGGTATATTTAAGTTATCATATCCGTTGTTGATTGTGGAGGACGCTAACTCGTGGACCATCTAATCTAATATGACCACAATTTGATCCGCAATTTAGGAAAGGGGGATCTACCATGGGATTAGATCATGATCATCCTTTTCGATCATGCGAAATGGACTGTGATCCTTCCTATTTGCAAGTGATAAAAAATGAATGTCATCAATCTTTCCATATCGAGCTCACCAAAGCTTGGATTGCCTCAAATTGATCCCACACCTCGAGGAGGGAGGCGCACACATCCAAGCTAAAAGCATGACATTCAAATTTACTTCACAAAAGACCAAATAATTTTCCATACAAGGCTTGGTTTTGCAAAATTACCTCACCGAGCTAATGTCCGTGGTGGGATCGATGGAGGTAGCTTCACTAGTTTAGGCGCACTGTTGAGAAGCATGGGTTTGATTTGGTGTAGAGCTCTCTCGATCAAGCCACGTAGAAGCCTCGCTTTGATCGAACTCAGTCTTGGTGATCGAGAAGGCTTGGAGATGATTCGGTTGGCCTCGGCAGTAAGAGGATGGCGTGTGCAAGAAATTTATATTTGATCAAGTATAGGAGTATTGCTGAAAGAGGTTGTCCTATTTTGGCTTTACACACGAGAGCAAGCAATGGCCAATTGAGGCTTGGGATGCTCTAGGAAGCTTTGAGCTTTGAAATCACTTAGGAAACTTCGAGAGTGTGAATGGTGTCATTTGCGCTCAAATTGAGGGGAATACCTCAATCGGCTTGATGGATGGGCGATTGGCTCCTTAATTTTACCCATCACCGCCAGGGCACCGGAGTCGATCGGCCACATGTCTCACGCCGAGTGGACGCGTGGGAGGAGTCTCCAAGGTTGATATGAGAGGATTGAGTTGGGTTGGATTTTCCCACACCCATGGGGTTTGTCCATGGAAGTGGCTATTTGGCTTGCTTCCCTTGGTTCATGGCAAGTGCTAGGATGGCTTAGGGTGGGCTAAGGTGGCCTAAGAATTCCTCATTAGGGAGTTTGATGGCTCTCATGGAGATGGAAAAGTGGACTTTGCCACTTAAGAATCCAATATAAAGTGGCTTGCACATTGGTTAATCCCTTGGATTGGGTCTCACTTGGATTGGGCTGGCTTGGGAGTGGATTAGGGCTGATGTGGACTAGGTTTGATCAGCTTTTGGGGTCCCATAAGGTGGCTTGGGTGATTTGGCTTTATTTGATCAAAATGGGTTCATTTGGGTTAGGTTGGGTTGGGTTGACCAAGTGGTCAAATTGGGCCAAACCAAGACTTGGAGTTTATATGATGATTTGAGATGTTTTGGTCAATTAATTTGGATTGGTTTGGCCTAGGTTTGAATTTGACTCATTTAGATTGAAGGGTCAAATGGGTCAAGTTGATCAATTTGACCAATTTGACAAAATTAGGTTGGGTTAGGTGTTGAGTCTAGTTTAATTGGTTGATTGAAAATGATTGTGGGCTTTGGTTTGGTTTAATTTGGGTTTAATTTGAATTTTGGTCAATTTGACCCTTTAGGTCAATTTGGGCTAAGTTTGGTCAAGTTGATCAATTGACCAAATTGTGCTCAATTATGGCTTTGATCAAGTTCAATAAGTGATTTGAAATGAACTTGAGCCATTAGTTGTAATCAATTTAGATTAAATCAAGATTAGACCCATTTAGGCTTTTTTAGGATTTGGATCAACTTAGGAATGTCAAATGGCCAATTCTTGGTTTGGCTCAATTGATGGTTTGATCATGTTCAATCCGATTATGAGTTGATTTGAATCAATAGTTTCAATCAATATAGCATTTGGTAAATTTTGGTTAGTTTGGGTTTCATTTGGCTAAATATTGACTTGGTCAAAGGCTAGGTTGACTTGGTTTGACCCAATTCAAGATAGTTGATCATCATATAATGATTATTGATAATGATATAAGATTTGATGGGCTTAGTTCAATCCAATTTGGGTTGGATTAGAACTTGGCTCAAAAGATCTTTCAGTCACTTACGGTCAAGTGGACTTAAATTGGTCAACGGCTTGATCATGGCTCAATTCAAGTTTAGTTGAACTCACTTATGTGCTAGGATGAAGATATAAATCCAATTGCAAATGGTTTGAAGCAAATGGGTTTTGGTTCATATGTCAATTTCAAGTCAAAAGAAGTCAACATGGACTTGACTTGGGTTGACTTGGGTTTGGTTTGATAATTGTGATTTGTGTTTATATTTGGGTAAGTGATTGAAGAAATAATTGATTTATAAAGAAATTCATGGGTTTTGAATTTGGCTAAAAGGCTAAAATTGAAATTTGGTTTGATTTGGGTTTGGTTTTGGCCACTTGGATTTATATTTCATTTATATTTGTGAATATAAATGAAGATATAAATGGTTCATTAGAAAATCACTTGAGTTTCGAGTGATTTGGAAGCAAATTTGATCACACTCATGGATGTAGGTCAAAAGGGTTAACTTGGATTTTGAATTAGTTTAATTTATTTTGATTTGGTTTGAATGGTTTGAACTTGGATTTCATTTATATGAATATAAATGAAGAATGATTGATTTATAGAAATAAGTCAAGTTTGATTTGGTTTGAAGGAGTTCTAAGCATATGAAGGTGGTTGATATGACTTAGAAAGAGATTTTGGAATTTGGATTTAATCATGGGTTTCAATCATTTGGAGTTGATTTAGAATTTGGGTTGAGATTTGATTTGAGATTGAATTTGATAATTGAGAATATCAATTGAACTATGGTTGATTTGGTTAAGGCTAAGTCTATAAGATAAAATTAAAGGGCTTAGGAAGGGATTTGGAATTTGAATTTAGTCATGGATTTCAATCGCTTTGATTTGGGTTTGGGTTTATGATCTTGAATTTGAATTTGAGGTTTGGTTTGGAAGAGGGAATCAAGGATTGGGTTTATGGCTAGGGTAGGCAAATCCTCCTAAATCCCAAAACCTATTCTTAACTCTTCTTCTAAGTCTCTAGGGTTTAGTTAGTGATCACCTCACTAGAAGTGTCTTAAGACTAAGAACTCTTAGTGTCTACAAGAGTCCTAGATCTATGATAAAGAAGTTGAGAGCTCATTCCAAAAGTGAGATCAACACCAGTGAGGTAATCAAATGGCCTCTTTGGGGCTAGCTAAAGTCCTCTGTTCTCGGGATGTACAAACTATATACCCATTGCATTCAAACAAATGTAAACATTATATATAAAGCAAGCTTTAAACCATGTTACCAATCAATTCAATCACTTGAACAAATATGAATGGTCTTTTTAGTAGAAAGAGAGATTTCTATTCATTAGATAAATAAATATTCAAATGTATAAAAGTTTTAAGATGATACTTCATCATTGTTAAAAAAGGAGTGAGTTAAAGACCTCCTTGGGGCTAAAGCCTTATGTCTTTGGAATATCCAAACTAGTTATACTCACTACTCTTAGATACACATGAATGTACAAACAACTACAAGAATGAAAAAATTATGCTAAGGTTATACTTTTGAAATATTTATGCATATGGAATAAAGTCTTATCTAAATTCTAATATTGTATGTAAGAATGAAATCAAATGAGATGCGTGTTAAAAAGGAAGTGAGGTAATCAAATGACCTCCTTGGGGCTAACTAAATCCTCATATTCTGGATGTCCAAACTATATACCCATTAATATTCTTACTAACATAAATTAATACATGAATGAAAGAAAAGAAACTTCACTTCATACACTTAAGTTATAATCACATGCTTCTCCTATTTATTTATAACTAGCATTCATAACATATAGTAATTCATTTATAAGCTTTGAAAAATAGATTTGGATTTAATAATGATAATAGCCACACATATATTAATTTAAATCAACACATGCAAGCTTGACATAAAGGAAACCATTTAATTTTAATTAATTTTGCAAGAGATGAATGTATGAATCAAGTAACATACAACATTTAATATGATTGGAAAGAAATAAAGGGACATAAGCACATGATTTCATTCAATCCAATTAACTCTTAAGGACAATCATATTAAATAAGCTCATTTAAAATAAATCAAAATTTCTTAATGTTATTTTTAATTTCATGTTTGATTTGATTTGAGAAATGTGATAAAGGTTTCTAATCCTAATCCCATTCCATGTGTGAGTTAATTTGATTTAATGAGAAGCAATTAGATTGATTTTATAGATTAATTAGGTTAAGGTTAATTAAATCAATTAATTAAACCCTTACATATGTTATCTCAAGATAATTAACTAAATGATTATGAGCCAATGTAATATGCAAATGAATTGAAAAGTAAATAACAATGCTCCTATAATAGAAGGGCCCTAATGCAATTAGTTCATAATCATTAATTAATTAAACTTAAAGAACTCACTTAATACTTTTATGATTTTCTCACACATGTGAGTTAACAATAATTTCATTAACTCTCTTTAGGTTATTAAACACCTAAAGCTCTACCCATGGATCAATTAAGGAAATCAGATGAAATTACCCATTTAACTAGATTAATCAAGTCATTAATCCATTAATTCATTCCACTTTTCTTAATTACCAAATTTAATCTATTATCCTTTGAAATGAAATGGGCTTAAGAGGGCAAAGGTTGGGAAAGAGGTCCCAACATAATTCCATAAGCCCACTCATTCAATTAAACATGATTTGGCATGATTTGAGTTTCAATTTAACTAATTAAGCCATCAATTAATTAATTATTCCTTAGTTAGCATTTTGGTTGAAAAGAGAAGGAAAGTTAGGGAAAGATTAGGAGGAGGCCCCAATCAAATTCTCTAAGTCTCCCCTGTTCAAAAGTAATTAAATGGTATAATATATTGATTAATTACTATTTAAAATTAATTAATTTTAATGGATTCATATTTTATTTATATTTTTGAATTTTCTATAATTAGTTATGAATTATGAAAGTTTCAGCCTTAACATTAATTAGCCTTAATTAAGCTGTCTACATAGCGCCGGCACATTCTTTCCACATGGCTATGGGATTGGCTATTTAAGTTGTCAAATCACTAAGTTGGTAGTGGTGGACGGTATTGATCTCGCTGATCTTGGATCATACGGCAGATCAATCCGCCATAGAAGGAAAAATAGATGGATCAATCTAATCAGTCATCCATTCCAATCATGAATGGACGACTCGTGATCCTCCTTCCGCAAGGGCGATGGAGGCCTTGTCATGGATCGCTCGATCCAAGCTCACCCGACTCTAATTCACTCCAAAATCAACCCACCTTCCTAGGGATCCACAAGGATCCAACGGCTGAGATGAGCTCACATGTGAATTCTCTTCACAAAGGACCAACCAAAATTTCTTATAAATCTACGGTTTTGAGAAATTACCTCGAGCTCAAGGCAGTTGGATCGATTGAGGTAGCTTGAGGCGAGGCTAGAAGACACGCAAGCTAATTACCCTTGGTTTTTGATGGATCAACTTTCATCACTATGGAGCTCGACTTTCAAAATCCCTCTTCCGGTGGTTTTGAAGCTTGAGAAATGGCTTGGGTGGCTTCGACGCGTGCGTGGAAGGTGTGTGTAAGAAGAATTTGATTTGGTTGAGAAATGAGGGAGTTGGAATGGATTGGAGTGCCTTATTTCAATTTGCATGGGAAAAGAAATATCGAAAGAGGGAAGCTTGGGATGGCTCTCGGGATTGTAAGGAGGCTCAACTTGGAAGCTCTCGAATCAAATTGATGCATTCTGAGAGGGGTATACTCGGTTTCTTGAGGTGACGACGGGATGACTTCCCATTTTTTTTGATCTGCCTAAAGCGCCAGAGTGGTCACCATAAAGCCCACATGGCTCGTATTTTGGAAGTCATGGAAGGAGGCAAGGTTGATTTAGATTATCTTTCCTTGATCCCTTGGGTTCTCGGTTTGCATGGGAGGTGAGTTAACTCACCTCCCTTTTATCTAGCATGAGGTGGGGGCAGGGGCTTAGGAGGCTTAGGGGGCTTAGGTGATGCCTCATTTGGACGAGTGAGGGGCCAAGGTGAAATGAAGAGTGAACTTTGCCATATAAGGAAAGAATCCAATGTGGGAGAGGATCCATGGGAGATTTACATGGACTTGGCTCCAAATGGCTTTGGGCTGATTTTAGGTTGACCCAAGATGGGTTTGGGTTGAGTTTGGTCGCCTCCAATAGGTCATGGGTTTTGGCATCATTTGGTCAAATGGGTTAACATTTGGTCATGTTGGGTTGGGTTGACCAATTGTTCAAATTGGTTAAACCAAGATTTGGGTTAGGTTCAAATGATGAAGAATTTTGGTTCAAGTGATTTCAATTAATTTGGTCTATATTTGATTTTGGCTCATTTGAATTCATATAGGTCAAATGGGCTAAGTTGACCAAATTGATCAAATTTGGTTGGGTTAGGTGTTGTTTCAAGTTCAATTGGTTAATTAAAATGATTGTATGCTTTGGTTTGAATCAATTTAGATTTAATTTAGATTTTGGCCAATTAACCATTTATCGGTTTGGGCTGGGTTGGGTCAAGTTTAATTGATCAAATTGAACTCAATTATTACTTTGGTCAATAATCAATTTGAAATGAACTTTTAAAGTGATTCATAAGTGATAAATTATCTCAAAAGATCAAATTTGATATCACATAAGCTTAAAATAAAATGCAAGCCTTATAACTGGAATCGTCATATTGAGATCCACTTAAAAAATTCATGTAATTTTGAGATCAAATATTTGCAACGAGAATATGCATAGCTTGTTTATTGAATATATCCTCTTTAAGCCTTTAAAATTCAGCTTATTGGAGTTTTTTTATGCACTTTTACTAATAATTTTCACCAATATATTTTGAACTCACTATAATATTTCATGATAACTTTACATTTTTTTCCTTTGTATATTAAAATGAATGATATTTAGCGTTGCATATACTAATTGAACTTTTTCGATAATTTTGTTATAATTGATACTTTCTATTCCATTCCTATTTTAATTTTTTTATTATATGCCAAACTTTAGCAATTTAATATTCTCATTTTCTTATAACTTTTCCCATTATTATATCGATTTTTGAAGAGATATCTTGCATTCTTATCATATTGTGCTTAATGCTGCGATATATTTCACCTTATGTTTGAATATAAATTAAAATGAGATGTTTTAATAAACTCATATAACAGTCATGTATTTCACCCAAGTTTTTTATCAAGAGTAATAGAAGCCTTCTAGAAGAGCCGTCTATTATTATTATTATTATTATTTTGATAATAATTTTTTAACGTTTTGTTGATTAACACTCACATATGACAATTCTTTAATGCTTATGTCACTTGGGGGCGGCAGATTGCTATTGCCAACATGTTCACATTGCTGCCAACATATTCATATTGCTATTCTTATGTTATGTCACTTGCGGGGTGGCATATTGCTTATGTCAGCGTCATATTCAGTCCAACCCCAACACCACCGAAGTAACCCATCTCTAATAATGAACCAGTCCACTACTCCCCTTCCCCACCGGCGATCTCGTCTTATCCAAGTCCAACCCTCTCCTATCATGAACTCCTCCGCCTCAATCAGAAACATGACCGTCACCACCAACCAAATTTCACTCAAGCCTCACGGCTTTCTGATAACTCCAGTTCGCGCTACCATTCCTCTATCTCGCTCTCACTTTATCTGGTATTCTGTATTATTACAATGACTTGTCTTTCTTTCGGTTCTAATGGAGGGAGTCAATCGTGAGTTTGATGCATGATTAATATATTTCTCTCTTTGTGATATTGACATACTTCCTTTTTTCTTTTGCCTCACCAACATCATCTTTGGGACGGTGCGATGTTAATTGGGATCGTGGTCGCGCTTACTTGTTACTTGGTAGCAAGACTAATGAGACTCCAGTGGAGAATTAGGACGTCCATCTCGTCTGAAGATATACTGAATAGAGCTCGTCAGGTTCCTTCATCACTTGTATTTTTTTCTCTCATTTTATTGAGCACTAATCACAAATTAGACAAGAAAATTAACAAGATTGGTGTTTTCTTAATTCTATCACTATTGAGAGAAGAGTCTAAACATTCACCGTTTATTTTCAATTCCTTTATAAAAAATTTTCCAAACTTTGAAGTTACTGATTTTAAGCCAATTTTTTTAAATTTTTTGAATAATTAAATATATTTTCTTAATAAATATCAGAGTTTTAAAAATATTTTAAATTTTAACTTATATATGAAAATATTTTTTTACTTTTAAAATTTTATAAAATAATATATATGTAATTAGTTTTAAATAAATTAGTTTTTTATTTACTAGCTTTTAAAAATTAAAATAATTTGATAACCAAAAATTAATTGCTTTAATAATTAATAGCCATAAATAACATTTTAAATTCCTATATATTATTTGGCAAATATAAAGCTTTAAAATTAAATTATTTTCATAAATTTGAAGATCAAGGACACTTAAATTTTTATGACAATAATTTTAATTTAAAATTATTAATTTCTTTTCGTAATATATTTTGAAGTTACTCAGATTTCATTGAGTTATATAGAAAGTCAATTACTTGATACATTATTTAAAAAAGTATAAATTTAAAATGTTTATCCAAAATAAATTGAAAATAAATTGAAAATAAAATTATATGAATATTTAAAGTTTAAGGTTTAAAATCAAAGATTTAGGTTTCCTAGTTTTATTTTTGTTTTGTTTTCACTATTTTTTTATTCAGTGTGGCTTTTTTGCAATCAAAATGATGTATAATTATGATTTTATAAATGCAGAAAGAATTATCGGGAAATTATAATAGCATTCATCTGTTTAATTTAAAATTATTATCAAGTATCAAGCTATATGATTACTTATGTAAGGATGACGCATGTAATGAGTTCATGTTTAATTTAATAAAGTTTGGGCTTTTGAATGCCAAAAAAATAATTGCTTGTCATGAAAGTCATTAAATCTACTTAAAATTTTAAATATTTGTTTGTAATATATTTTAGGATTGTAGATTTAAATTAATATGAGATTTAGTGGTTGAAGCATCTTAGATACAAGTATATATTTTATAAATTAATGAGTTGTATGAGATCATTTTGCTTTTGATTTTAGTTTTTATTTTTATTTTATTTTAATTCTATGGCTTAAATTGAGCGATAAAGTGAGTTTTCTTCTCTAAACTTCTCAAAATTAAATAAACTTGAAATTTGGGAGACTAACACTCATAGATTTTGCAATAAATTTAATATCTAATTTTCAAATAAACATGGAGCTTGATGAAGAGTTAAGGATGAATCTAAATTTGGTTTAATAACTCTTATATGAATATGGAGATGATTATAATATTGGCGACTAAGCATGAGTAGAGTTAAAGCAATAAATAATGAAATTGGTATAACTTATTAAAAGTGATTTAAATTGACATAATCAAGTTGGGAGAATTGAAAAAAATTAACAGAAAGAGAAAGTAATATTTTAAACTATCTAAATCAAACGTCATCATGCCACCATAATACTCAAATGCAATGAAGGCGTTTAAAAAATTCAAAATAATTTTAGTAGATATTTTGTACATATATAGAAAGTGACACTAAATTAAATGTTGCACAAATGAAAAACTTCCTTCAATACAAAAAAAAATTTCATTCTAAATTATGATTTTCAAAATCAATGAAATCACTAATTAGATACAATTATCTAAGCTATAAATACGCAGGCCCCCTATCTTGAATGTTTAAATTTAAGTGAGGATGCGTTCTTCCGGTTTAGTCGGTCCAGTTAACAAAACCTAAAAATCTATTATAAAAAAATTTCAACTTAGTAAAATCTCTGATTACAGGGTGACGGTAGATCCTCTGTTTTGCATAAACAGTTAAGATCTAAAGCTCTTAAACATATTCAAATTAATCAAATTTTCAAATCAAATTAACCCAAATTAAATATCAAACTAAAGCTTTAAATGAAACTCTATCATTAAAGCAAACTCAACTCATATTCACACAATTATTTTGGGGTGACAAATTAAGAAAACTCAGCACAAAGGAGTCAATATCAAATCAAGGCTCGGCTTAATGAATGATTACAGAGTCCTCTCGATTGGGTGGTTTTGGCTGGTCAGGGCTCCCGTTATAATGGATCTGTCAGCCCATATATGCTTCCAGGTAGCTCGCATTTGAGTTGTGAATCATAGAACTCGATAGGCAAACAACTCTCATCTCTAAGGTAGACTTAAGCATTATTCTTAGACAAAAGCACCCAGTGAGTTTCTTGGGGACATAACCCATGTGTTCTTGATATGAATCTTCCCGCCATGTTGGGTTACCTCCTCTTAAGTAGACTAGGACCATGACTAGGGATGACTCCAGATCAGCATGTCATCATTCCCCAACCATCATGGTTTAAGTGAAAGATGAATTTTATAATATTAAATTCTAAAACTCCATATGCTACTATTATACGCTACATTAAGTGACCTAATAACTAGTCTTGAAAGTTCTCTCTCACTCATTGAGAGGGTAATTAACAATAGGGGCTTGCCTATAAGAAAACGGAACCGTTCTAAAGTCCTCACCAAATGATGAAATCTCTGGGTGTCTTATATACTATCTCACTACCTTCAAAATTACATCGATAAAATCATACTCTCTTCAATTCAATAATATTGTAGAGAGGTTGGTGTGAATTTTGGAGCACACATTTCTAGAGACTCCACTGGGATGGGATTCTCTTTCCATCTTTGGCTTCATATGATATAGTAGCAACAAAATATTTGAAAATTCAAAATAAAAATGGTGATTTATGTGTAATAAATTCAAATTACTAATGTATACAGTTGAATGAATTATTATGTAGAGTACATTTTATTACACTATTATTTTATTTTGTAGTACCTCTCATTTTGAAAGTATGGGATGAAATAATAATTACTAATTACTAATCCCTATTTTCACTTTTATAGAATGGATCTACGAGCACTCCTTTCATTGCATGGTGCGGTGCATCAGCCCACCGTCATCAACACAGATGTTGGAGCTACAATTCAATTTGGTAGCTTAAATTTCTCTTATCATAGCAACTCTTGATGTACCCACCCATGCTACATTTACATCAAGGCCATGATGGAAGGCCTCAAGTTCAAGCTCCTACTAGCCATGTTTAAATCAATTCAACCAACCACTATCAAGGAGTTCTCCGAGAGAACTTCGGTTTCAAAAGGCTAAGCCAATATGAAGCCCGCGTGATGAAAAGAACTGGTGGGCAAACTATGACTTTAATGCCTCAGCAAGCTCGTCGATTGAACCTTTTGTACTTGGAAAGCATGATCATGAAGCTTCCTCAGAAGCAAAAGAACGGAGAAGCAGAAGAAATCGTGAGCTCAGATTCTCTTCAAATGACTGAACAAGCGATCGCCATAAGCGACTATTCTACCCATAACAACTTTGACAACCTAAAGTGGGTAAGAGGAATAGCTCTGCAAAATAAAGTAGTCCTTTGGAATCAACACATCAAGCTCCACCACCATTGAGGCGACTGAAACAAGGTCTACTATATAATACATAAAGTTCTCAAAGCGTGTGAGGCTTAATGAAAAAAAAGATTTTAGAGGCCTATGGTGATGGAAAATACTAAAGCTCCACCAAGAAAGTTGTCATCTCTTCGATAACTAGCCATCGTGCCTAGTATGCTTTGCATGGTGAGCATCGAGCATGACACTTGGAACGTGTCCAAGAATCGTCGAAGGTCCCTGAAAGGGTAAATAAATATGGTGGCCAAGAACCCATAATGAAACTTTGAATAATGGAAGGTGTGACATCGATACATATACTCTGCCTCAAAAATAACTCATCATAAGTGAATACCCAAAAGAAGGGATATCATTGATGAAAGACATGATGGTCAAAACCCGAAAATCTTACGAGATCCCTCATAGATCGATTCACCCTCACAAGAGAAGGTTGACTTTGATCACGCCTTTAATAGAAGAAGTGTTTGCTCGCACATTGAACTAGAGATCCACCGGAAATATCGGAGATTCATGTGCAAAAGAAGGTGACAAAAGGACACTGAAACTAGAAGTCATCATATGGTGAGATAGATGAACTCTCCACCCAAGTGTCATCACCAACATGGATCCAGGAACCGTAACTGAATTTGACGCTTATGAAGAAGAATCTTTATAAAGCAAGTAGAAGATGGATCTTCACTCTGAAGATGAAGAAGACCATGATCAAAATGAGAAAGAGGTCATGTGTTGTTGTTTATATGGTTAAACTAGAAAATGAATACACTTTTATACTCAACATCTCACCCAACAACAAATGTCTGCAAATGCACAAGGAGAAGGACAAGTTCTTCCCCGAAATGAGCAGGAGAATAACAATAAGAAATAGAGAAGAGGAAGAGCTTGATTGTTGATGTCATGGGCTAGCTAGAGAGCAAAGAGAAATGCAAGATCAAATGGAGGTCAAAGACAAGGAAATTGTACATGGTCAAGATGAATGACATGATGGTGCAAATGAATATCATGATGAAGATGTTGTAGAAGAATATCACATCAAGTGCAACACTTGTTTTGTCTAATCAACAATAATAAATGCAACTTCTATACCACCACAAGTACCTCAAGCTCTACAAGATACATGCTACTGCGAGGAATGAAGTTAATCGAACACCTCTTCAATCGATAATTCAAAATTTGGCTAAGACACTTAGAACATAATACACTCAACCGGGAACGATAATCAATGAAAAGATAAAGGCGGTCATAGCTCGTGAAAGCTAAAGTTGGTGAGTAAGGGTCACCCTTACCCAAATTGAATATGATCAAGTGTCATACCAAAAGGTTACTCGAAATTTAATACTTTCAATGGGCTTGGTAACCCAAAGCAACATCTAGCCCAATTTAAAGCTACTTGGTAATACGTGAGGGAATGATGCTATTTTTGGTAGCCTAACATTAGTTGCTTTCAATGGTATGCAAATATCAATGATTCGCTTAAAACCTTTGTCAATTAGAGACTATATTTTGAAGAGGTTCGCAGTGCAACAAAAATCACAATCACGGCCTCCTAAAAAAAGAGAAAAGATGAGTTATTGATAAAATTCATAAGTCATATAACCTAAGTATGGCGCAACAATTGAAGAAGAACATGTGATCCAATTGCTAATGGGCAATATGGATGATAAAATGGCACCATTTCTATGCATGACATCGATTGCAACATTCCATGACTTGCTCGATAGGGTGGCTAAATTTAAAAGCTAAATCGCCTAAGTCCGAAGTCCATGAAGATAAAGCAAAGAGAAACAAACCATCGACTCAAGAAGAAATGAATTCATGTCGCTTCTATAGCTCAAATGTGAAAAGGGTGATATATAATGTGGATAAGAAAATAGCCAATGTATAATAATGATAAAGAAAGAAGCTATCATAATCCACAACCAAAATTGGTATTGGGAGACAATGACAAACTCGACTTTTCCATGGTTGGGAGCTCCAAATAAGCAACAAGAGATGATGAGCAAATGCACCATCTCTTAAGGAAAAGATGAACAAAGATTATTTCTTTAGAAGTAAAATTATTTCAAGAAAGCCAAAGTTGGTTTATAATTACTAGAAATTAAAAGGCATGAAAGATTAAGTCAAGAATCCAAATTACTATCTCTATCATCGATGATCCATCCCATTGAAGATTTTATGTCTTCAAAGATTGGCTAGAAATGAAGTATCGCGAGGTGAATTTACACTATCCGATAGTGTTCTAGTCAACCCAAAAAGTGAGTCTACAAGGATGATTACATCCTCTTCAGATATCCATCAAAGACAAAAAATAAGAAGAAATTAGTTCAAATTGAAGAATGGGAAAATAGTCCTCTAAGAGCGTGAAAATGTTAAAACAAATAAGAGTGTCCCTATGTTAAGTGGAAATCACTTGAACCTATATTGATTTAAAAGAGATGCCTAAACCAGTATTTGGGCTTCTCGGTGACATTGATAAGGCTACTTCATCCGCAGCGTGACCTCTAAATCAAAGAAGGCTAAGAAAAAGAAGATTAAATAGAGAACTACCACTCAAAAGATTATTAACAATCTAGAAGTATCACCGGTAGATACAACCATTTAGGCTTGGAAATTCATGCATAAACTTCACATTGTCAATCGATGAAGAAAATAATGGTGAATCTTGTCCATAGAGACATGTGAATCATCTACATGATGTCGATGTTCTTCAACATCGATTACTCAAAATGATAAGGGTAGTCAAGATTGACCAACCCATCAAAATTCTTATCGAGCAAGAAAAAAGAGTTAACATCCAATTTTGTTTAATGACTCAACAAGACGATAACAATTCGGATGAAGATCTATATTTTTCGACAAAAGAAGAGTTAGACTCATCAATATCATCATGCTTGAAACATATGACATTGAAAAATAAGTCTAGCCTTTTGGCCAAACCTCCGAATAATAAGGGAATTTGAAGAAACTACTCTTAGAAGAATCAGCAAGACAAAGTGATTCAAGTTCGGTTGAGAAGTGGTAAAGTCTTACCACCTTCATCAAAGAAGGAAATGTAAATAAAGATAAAGGAAAACAAATTAAAGTCAACTAAGATGTCATTCCAAAATCCTAGAATGAAGCCTAAATTAAGCGAAAAGATAGATTATAATATTTTATCACATCGAGAAAGATCCCCGGTTAAGTATGAGGCTCTCTTGAGGTCAAAAGACCTCCAAGAAACTTTGATACTGATCTCGATAAAAGTTATGAAGCTTACTTTATTAAAAAAATGCATGACTAAAGCATTGCAAACTCAAGATATCTTAGTAATCATATTCTCAAGAAGATCTTATGTTTGGAATAATGGATCACAACCATCTTCTATATGTTATCGCAGAGTGATGGCATCTCGATCAACCGAATATTGATTGATCTAGGTTCTTCTATCAATCTTATGAGTCTAAAAGTATTAAGAGGATTATCACTTGATATCCAACATCTTGGGAGAGACAAGTTGATGGTTCATGGTTTCAATGAGAAGGGTAGAAAATGTTGGGTTCTTTTATTCTCCCTCAAGTTTTGAGATTTATATATTGAAGCCAAGTTTCATGTAATAGATACATCATTTAGAGCTCTCTTGGGGACCATTCATGGGCATGAGTTTGGAATGGTCCCATCAACTATGCCTCAATGTATGAAGTATCTGAAAGATGGAGGAGAATTTAGTATTCTCGTTAACCTACAACCATTCTCCATCAATGAAGCAAAGATTTATGAAGATGCAAAGTACTTCATCCTTAAAGAGCGTAAGCCAATAGAGCCTCTTGAAGCGGTAGCATCCACTTCATGAACTAAAAGTAATTTTATAAAGTGAAAGAGCGAGAATCAAAGAGGAAGAAAGAAGGCAATGCCAACTCTCCTAAATCACTTGACTTTACACCTAAGTAAAAAAGATCAATTCCTCATTTGGGAAGTGACACACAAGAAGAAAAGATATTCTGTTAAATCAAGAAAACTTTTAAACTTTCAAGAAAAGCAAATTATAAAAAATAAGTGATTGATTGATGACTTTGAATCTACTTATGAAATAGAGTTAGTCGCATCAAGAAGGATAGCTCACTTGTCGAGTTAGATGACTCACACAAAATTATACCCATCCCTCGGTACTTCAAAGAAATCACTCACTTGAGGTTCATAATATTGAAGAATTGATAACATTCTATGTATGTGCGTTGGAGTGGCAAAATAGAAACTCTATTTACAAATCTAAAGAGTCTCAACCTCACAATTTTAATCGACCTACTCAGAAAATTATGATGAGATAGTACAACAAAATATTAATATACTATCACAAAATTGAAGAATGATGCATAAGCTTGGAATTCATATTGGAACTACTAAACATAGGAATCAAATCTTTAACAAGATGTGGAGCCAAAGAATTCCAGTATCATGAAGAAGTGATAATTTTATCACTAAAGGTCTTGAGTTCATCCACAAATCTCATCAAAATAGAGCCTGTTATAATATAATAAGGCGAGATCAAGACTAATTTTAATGAAGAAGATGATTCTCATAAAATTCTTTTTAAAATGATGAAGAAGTAGAAGCCAAGCACACACGAACTCAAAGATGGTGGATAAATAGCTACTATAGATGAACTTAAAGAAATCAACCTACAGGATGATCCCCATCCAACATTTGTCACCCTCTACTTGAGAAAATTGAAGAGTTAAAATCCTACTGTGAATTTAGGGATTGTTTTGCCTGGATATATTAAATGTCGCTTATCCTGATGTAGTAGTTCATAAACGCTATTCAATGTGGCCTTAAGCAAGCTCTAGCGAATGAGATTGGAGATTGAAAAACAGGTAATTGCAAAACTAAGAAGATGATCAAAGCAGCTTCATCCGGGAGAAAAGTATGCAAATTGGATAGCCAACATTGTCAAATTAAGAAGAATGGCCAAATCGTCTCTGCATTGACTTGGGACCTAAATAAGGCGCAAAGATGACTTTTTTGCTTCCAATATCGAACTACTAGTGAACAACACTTTCAACTATGACATATTCTCATTCATGGACGAATCATCGGATACAACCAAATCAAAATGACACGAAGATGAAAGACATACATCATTAGAACACCTATTGGCATCTATTTACATGGTCATGCCCTTCGATTTGAAAATTCGGAGCTACATACCAAAGAGCTATGATGCGTATTTTTGATGAGTTGATTTACCATAATGTGGAATGTTATATTGACGATTTGGTGGTGAAAAAACTTAAATCGTGAAAATCACTTTGAAGATTGGAGAATTATATTGCGAGAATCAAAAATATGATCTCAAGATGAATCCTTTAAAATGTATTCGAGGTATCCTCCAGAAATTTCTTGGGTACATTATGTCAGAGGTATTGAAATTGATCCTACTAAAATCAATTGTGGAGGTGCTCCACCAAGAGTTTATATCGCTTCATTCTTTACAAGGACAACTTCCATTCATTCATTGATTTATATCAAATCTATCAAGATATTGTCAACCATTTGCAAGTTTGATGAAGAAGGATGCTCCATTCAAATGAGATAAATAGTGCCAAGAAGCCTTCAATAGCATTAAAAGCTACATGTTAAATCTACCAATCCTTGCCTACTCAGGAAGCCCTTCATTCTATATACTGTGCATTAGAAGAGTTCCTTGGAGCATTATTAGCATAACACAATGAAGAAAGCAAAAAGAATGCTCTTTATTTTATAAGTCAAAGATTAATAGAAGTAGAAATAAGATACTCTCAGATAGAGAAACACTTGTTTGGCATTGATCTTTTCAAAAGCTTTTGTCACTATGTGTTATCTCACAGATTACCCTCATCTGAGGATCGATCCGTGAAGTACTTGATGATAAGATCATTGATAGGTCACTTAAGATGGCGATTATTCTTTTATAATTTGATATCACATATGTTCGCGGTGAAGGGACAAGTCTTAGGATTTTGCGCACATCCCATCCTGAGACTCTTCTCTTGATGATTTTCACGATGAGCAAATTATGCTCATTCATGAAAGAAAAATTACAAATTTGATAAATGTACTTTGATGGAGCCTCATCGATCAAACAAGTCTAACCTCTAAATTTTCCAAGGGCAGAGAATCGACATCATCTTCATAACACGAAGAGGATAATGAGACTATCATATGGGTTGGTGAGCCAAGAACTAATAATGAAGCTTATATGAAGCATTAGTGGCGGTCTTGATGAAGCTATTATCATAAGCATTCAAAACTTGCATATTTTTTAGTTATTCCCGACTTATTATAAATCAAGTACTTGCATCTATAAAATCAACAAGCTTGAGTTAGCTTTCTATAAGCTAGTTCTTGAGCTTATGAAGCAAATACCAAATATCACACTAACTCAAGTCTTTCAATTGAGAATAGCAAAGGCGGTTGCTTAGCAAAATTAGCTAAGAAATGGTAAGTATGAATGGTGATTATGTCATGATTGGCACATTTACTCGATGAGTTCTAGAGCAGCAAAGTATCGATCCCATAGGTAGAGGGGTTATTAAATTCAACATAGCGAGTGACTCAAGTTTCTCCTCATACTCCTCAAAATCAACATGGAATTATCTAGAAAAGCTAAGCGACATTGCTTAAAAGCAATGGAAAGCCTTTATTATAGCAAAGTCACATGATTGAGGCGACCCTTCATTGTCTACTTTAAAGAAGGAAAATTACCAAATAATACATCACTCGCTCAAATCAAAAATAGAATGTTATGTTATGCTTTCATCAACAACACTATATCATAAATCATTTGAACAAATGTGGCTACGATGCCTACTGATGAAGGTGCCAAAGTGATGGTTGAAGTTCATGAAAGACTTCATGGTGCACATCGGTCAGTCCCAAGATAGTAGTAAAGATTAAAAGATGAGTATTTATTAGCCATCTATGATGAGAGACAATTATGCAAAGAGGTTCCATGAATGCCAAGTACATGGGAATATAATCCATCAACCTCCAAATCCACTACTCAACAATAACATCATGGTCATTCAATGCTGGGGTATAGATGTGGACCAATTGATCAATCATCGTCAGGACATCACTTCATCCTAGCGGCGACTAACTATTTCTTTAAGTGTGAAGCTATCCCATTTAAAGAAGTTCGACAAGTGATCAACTTCTTCACATATAATGTGGTCTATAGATTTATAGATTTGACGACATAAAATTGATTGGCGATGCTCTTCATATATATACAAGAGCAAATGGATTTGGCGAAGCCTTCAACAAGACATTGGTCAAACTTTTGAAGATTCTTACTAAAAATAAAAGAGAATATCATACCAAGCTAATAGAGGCACTATGGGCATATCGAACCACCTACAATACGCCAACTAAAGCCACTCCTATTCATTGGTGTTTGGAATTGAAGCAGTTCTTCGCTAAAAGTAGAGTTGCCATCACTTTGAATAGTGATCTAATACAATCTAGCGAAGACCAAAATGCTTGTTTGAAAATGGAAGAACTTGGCTCTTGATAAAGTTAGATTGCAAGCTCATCAAAATCAAAATCTATCGAGCAAAGATGTTGAGCTTTTGACCATAGTCGACCTCCAACATTTCAAAAAAAGAGGAATTGGTTCGTGGAGAAGTCAAATTATTCTAATTGAAAATTTGATGGCAAATTTGAGTCTAATTAGGGGCCCTTTGTCATTGAAAAATTGTATCAAGGAGGGCATACCAACTCATTGGCCTAAAGGGTGAAATACTAATGCCACCATTAATGGTAGTTTTCTAAAAAGTATAGAAATACATTTGAGTTATAGCCCAGAAATAAAAATCTATTACATTGCATGGCATTTTAGATTTCTATACATAGTTGAAATCAATGTTGCATGTTAAAACCCTCTTAAAAGCATATCAATTCAAATATTGATGTATTTGCAAATTTTATCTTAAAAGTTCTTTTAAAAGTGCTTTAGAATTTCCCTATAAGAGGCAGGCATTTTTTAGTTTATGTTAAGTTTATTTGAGTTGATGTCTACTATAAGATGAGATCCTCGAATATATTACGATTTAGGTTGACATCGAGCTTTATGTTGAAATCCCAATACTTCCCTAATTATTTTAAGTTGTAACTTACAGAACAAAAAAGAATCTATTTCTACAAGAAAAGACAATCTTAAATGTCAAAAATTATTTCAAATTTGTCAAATTCGGAGATTAAGTCGGAAGAACTCTCGGTTTGAAGCTTCAATCAATTAAAGGTCGAACTCAACAAGACTAAATATGGTCAAGTTCGATGCTCTCCTCACTCAAGAGGTAAAAGGCCGGTGAAAGAGCTCATCTAAGTCCAAAGATGATAGTTGTTCAATCCTAAACCAGATCCGACTTAGTGATTACAAGCAACCGATTCAAGAGATCTTTCTACTTGGTCGATAGATCAAAATAATTTGAGGAAACTCTCAATTTAGAAAATCTCTATATATTTTGCATTGATATTTCAATTTATTCTCAAATAATCGATCAATCTCAAAGCACAAATCAAAGCCAATCTCTCATCAAGTCAAAGGAGAAAGCACGCGACCGAAAGCAATTTCATAGTTCATAAGCAGATAACTAACTAAATGAATTTTGTGGTTATTCGGTCTGTTAAAACACACATTACTAGGCGATAACTTACATATACCTAGTATAAGCGAGGTTTGGGTCATCTATATGCACCCTTCAATGAATCTATCAAAGCAACAAACACAGATTCATGGCGTACATACACTTCACGATAAATTAATATGGACAAATCAAGTCAATCCTTCATCATCAAGCTTAAAGCTAGACAAAGAAATTTCAAATCTTACCAAGCACGGATATACTAATTCCCCAATGAAGTCCTTTATCAAAATAAATAAACTAATTCCTCCATCAAACCCAACCAAGCGAGAGGGTTGGAGGAAACTCTATGATGACATAAAAGAAAGAGATCTTTAAAAGCCATTGAAGTAGAGTATATGGTGTAAGAAATTTTACCTATCCGACAAGTCAAGTTTGACAAATCGATTAAGCGTCATTTAGCATGTTCTAAATAAGACATCATACTAATGATAATCCTATCAAAACTCCATAACCTTTTTCAATCGTGAAATGATCCAAGTTCTGACCAACTCAAATGGTCAACCAATTTTCAACAAAGCGTGACTCCTTTGCGAATCAAATTTATTAGGCATTTATTGATCTTCATATATGTCATAAATCGAATCAAGCTACAAGTCAAATTCAATGGACTTTGGAAGTGGTACAAATCGATCCAAAATACAGGCGTCATAGAAAATAGTCAAAATGACCTTCGATCGATGAACACTTCGTATCGCGTTGAGAATGAAATTGATCGACATATATATATTATACAATCTGATCAACCGTCAATGATTATTAATGTGTCAGTATATCGAAACGAAGCTACGATGATGTACAAATGAACTTCATTCATAAAATTGATCACATCATTAGCTTTGAAAACTACCAAATAAGGTTATTCATGCTTAATTTGGATGAGTCTACAAATGTCGAATAATCAAAAGTGGCATCAATCGAGTGAATACACCGTCGCCAAAATCAACTCAAATGACCACAATCAATGACGGACTTGGCAATCACATTGAGAATGTTGGCGGTCAAAATATATTATCATGATCAATTGATCAAGCAATCAAATCGTTAATGCCTACCGCATGTCGATGTTGGAGAGGCATTGATGCAAACCAAACAACCTTTGTTCATGAAATTGATTGCGTTAGCTTTGAAATATCAAAATCTATCAAGTAAAACTATTACTCAATTCGGATGAGTCTTCGGGAATGTCGGCGGTTGAAAGTAACGGCGTGCATTTTGAGCTAAAATTCAATTTGGTGAGTTGACAAATGGCCTCCGTTAAATATGCATCATTGCATTATATATATATATATATATCTTAAGTTGATATATATATATATATATATATATATATATATATATATATAATGTAAATTTCACATTAGAGTAAATTCATTAACTTAAAATCAATTTCAAGACATAAATCCAACCTAAATCCCCAAGATAACTCGGTTCAGCCTCTTCCTTCTTCTCTTCCCCTTCGTTCCATTTTCCCAAAACCTGCTCTCTCACCCTTCTCATCCTCGTTCATTTCAATCTCCCGTTGTCACCTCAATTTTAACTTTCGAGGCTTAAAATAGCATCAAACCTTAATTTTGATGCTCTTAGCAAGCAATCTCTTTGTGAAATGACTTGCTTAGATTCAATACAACCCTTGTCCCTCGAGGAAGTCCGAGGAAGAGCTATTCCTTGTTTGGTAAGAGCAAAGCTGCCATCCGAGACATAGCGCTTCCATTGTCAAAGCTTCTACTGTTCCAAGCCTTTTAAAGCCCAGTCACACAACACCCATCCTCTCTTTTTTGATCTTGATAAATGGGTGCACCGGAAGAATGGAAAGGGTTGTTGTTGCAGCAGTTGGTGTTGGCCTCTAGTTAGTTCCTGTAACTTTCAGCAATTTGGACCTACCTAATAGAACTTTACAAGTTGGCAATGTAGAGATTATGATCCATGGTCCATCTAAAGAGAGAATGTCCTTTATTCTGACTAATGAATATCCCAATGTTATTGTTGTTGACTACACAATTCCTGATGCAGTGAATGGAAATGTTGAACTTTATTGTAAAATAGGCATGCCATTTGTCATGGGTACAACAGGAGAAACAGGGAATTGTTGTATAAGACAGTTAAAGATGCAGATGTTTATGTAGTGATTTCTCCACAAATGGGGAAACAGGTGGCAATTTCCTGGAGTATTTTCATTATTCATTAGAGGTTCAAGACTCGCTAATCATAGACAATAGCAGTGTGATGAAATGTGAATGTGAAAATACATATATGCATCTCTTTTCAAGTTCCAAAACCCGCTAATGCCCCCGTGGCGAAGACGATTATGGTGTTCCAAGACACCACTCGCTATCTTCAATAGGCGTCGAAAGCAAACATCTGTTAGATGTCACTCCCTAGTCAATTCACAAAATTTTAACAAAATTCTAGACTTAGAAAAAAAAAAAGAATGAATATATATGCATTGTATTTCACTTCTGCGGGTTTCAAGACTAATGCATAGAGCGTGGCGACGAGCTGGAGTCATGAAGACATCACTCATGCTCATAGGGTGTCAGAAGCAAATCATAGATGTTGCTCCCCAGTAAAATGTTATAAAATTTTAACAAAATTCTAGACTTAGAAAAAAATGAATGAATATATATCATTGTATTTCTCTTCTGCAGTTTCAAAACCCCACTAATATGTAGGATGTACGGGTGTGAAAGGCAGATTATCATAAAACACCATGCTATGCTCGTTAGGGTGTCAAGAAATCAAAACACTCCGTCACTATCGCGTGATGTCAGGGAAAATTTGTAAATTTTGAAATTAAACAAATTCAAACTGAAATTGTCTGCTTAAATTAAATTAAAAAATACGATAAATGTTAAAATGAACATCAAACCAAAAAAAAGAGAAAAAACACTTACAAAACTTATTTAAGCAAGTTGAAAGACTTCCGAAGTCGAATTAAAATCCTTCCCCTCTTTATCAAGTACTCTAAACTCAAGCAAGTGCTCTCTCTTTATTTAGGGGATTTGAAAGTAATGAGTGAGTTCTCTCTTTGTAAATTCTCAAAATTAAACAAACTTTAATTGGAACTTGGGAGGCTAATATTAAACTCACAAATATTAAACATGATTCTTTATGAAATTGAAGCGTAAAGTGAGTTTTCTTGTAAACTTCTCAAAATTAAACAAACTTTGATTGAAATTTGGGAGACTAATACTAAACTCATAATAGATTTGCAATAAACTTAACTTTTAATTTTCAAATAAACATGGAACTTAATATAGAGTTAAGGATGAATCTAAATTGGGTTTAATAACTCTTATATGAATATGGAGATGATTATAATCTTTGTGAATAAGCATGAGTAATAAAATAAATAATGAAATTGGTATAACTTATTAAATATAGTTTAAATTGAACATAATCAAGTTAGGAGAATTGAAAAATTTAACAAGTAAATTAAGTGCAAATAATGTTTTAAACTACAATCTAAATTAAAAGCGTTATCATGCCACCAAACCCGCATACTCAAATGCAAGCGGGCGAAGTCACCATTTAAAATTTAAAGTAAATTCACCGGATCACGATTCTTTGTACAAGTAGGAAGGTGACACAGTTAAATGTTGCGAATGAAGAGCTTTCCTGATACAAAATTAAGAATTTCATTCTAAATTATAATTTTCAAAATCAATGAAATCACTAATTAAGTAAAATTATTTAAGCTATAAGTGCGCGTATGATATTATCTTTGAATGCTTAAATTCAAGTCAGGATGTTATGGGTTGCTACCAGTTTAGTCTTAGATTGGGTTCGGGTTAAAAAAATCTAAAATCTATTATAAAAAATTTTAACTTAAAATATCGGCCAATTACGTCGGTGTGGCGGTAAGTCTAATCCTATTAGCGGTTAAGCAGTGACAGGTTTAAAGCTCTTAAACAAATTAAATTAATCAATTTTCAAATCAAATTAACTCAAATTAAATATCAATCTAAAAGCTTAAATTAAACTCTATTATTAAAAGCTTAAACCAAAACTCAATCCTATCCACCTATCGCATTGTTTGTGGGTTGACAAATTAAAAAAAAACTCATAAAGGAATTGATGTCAAATCAAATGTTACTATATTCACTGTCAATCATCTCATGCGGTAAGAGGTGGTATGTGTCCTCTTGTGTGGCCTGAGCTCCACAGATGAGGCGATTCGAGTCCTCGATCGAGTGATTTGGCGTCGGGCTCCATTATATTATGATCGATCATGTATGCTCTCGCCTTTGAGTTGTGAATCATATGGTATACTTGATAGAGAAACAACTCTCTATCAATTAAGGTAGACTTGCTGTCTCCTTGACAAACACCACCCAGTCTATAAGGAATTCTTGGATGTAACCCATATATTCATAAAATTCTTGATCGATTGGGTGACAACCACATCTAAGTAGGAGGGACTACGACTGGGATGGCCATAGGATCTAGTTCAAACATCGTCCTTCCATTCGATTTAAGTTTAAATGATGAATTTCATAATCTTAAATTCTAAAACTCAATATATCTTTCTTCTTATCTACGCGTGCATTGAACAATGACTAATCAAAGTTTTCTCTCACTCATTGAGAGGGTAAATATAAGCTTCGCTACAGAAACTTGGAACCGGATCTAAAGTCATCACCAAATGAGAGCAATCTCGGATAGTGTCTTATCTACTATCTCATCTCTTCAAAATTACATCAATAGTTAAATACTCTTCTTGATTGTCGAGAGGTCGGTGGCGAATTTTGGACATTATCATGGCTTACTTGGGTAAAGCTCTACCAAAAAAAAGTATTAGCATTAGGATTGAGCAATTGGGTGAAAACTCCATTTGGCCAATTGGGATTGAGCAATGGGACAATTGGTTTTGATAAAGTTTGAACTATATTTAAGATACTTAATGAAGCTTCCATATCTAATTAGTCCAATCAATTTGATGTTTATGGCCAATTTGATGAAATTAGCTTAATTAGATAAATTTAGGCCACTGGATTAACATAAATACAATTAGTCTAATTGATAGATCAAATATCTATATTAGAATAAATTTGGCATATGAATCATATATTGACTCATTTTGCTAGTCAATTCAAAATTTATATGGCTTGGCTTCAACCTAGATCTTGAAATGGCTAGAGTTTTGTTTAGTTTAGATTTCTTAGTCTTGGGGTTGATCAAGCATGTATTTATATATTATAGTTTCCATTTAATACATGATCATGCTAGAAACATCTTAAAGTTGAATGTCTAGGGTAATTTATCAATTTGACTAAGAAGAATAATCATTTGGTTAAGGATTTAAATGAGCTATGGATAGGCGGTACCTTTCACTCAATCATGGGTCATATTTCTCTTATTAATTTTAAAGATGGTCACATCGATGTTTAGAATCATATGATCAATTATACTACTAAATGGATCAATAAAATTTGTTGATTATTTGAATTAGTGTTTTCATTCATTGAGAGTAATTGAACTCTAGTAGTGAAAGAGATCTACCATTGAGTTGTTAAGGTCAAAGTTAAATAATAGCAAAGACTTATGCATGACTCTCATAGAATAATTTCTTTTATGGTCCTCTAAATCTAAACTAAACTTAAGAGGATAGGCTAAAAATCTTGGTATATAAGAAAGATAAGTGTTCAAACTCTTGTTGATATTTTGATGTCAACAAAAATATTAGATAATATTGCAAAATCAAATGATCTTAATATTTATGGTCAAATCTAATAAGCCAATGATCACATTATTCGACATCATTAAATAATTAAATATTCAAAAAAGAAAAATCTTATAATCATGGGGTTACTCAAATTCATTGGATAGAGTGCATTAAATTTTAGCTATATTCTCTAGTGATGGCACTATCAAAATTTTAAATTGGGCGCCACTATTTATTTTTGAGGGGCATCGAAGCATGGTGGAAGTTATGGAAAGGAGAGACCTTAAAGGTATAAAAGGTTCTTGAGTTATTCTCATGCTTCACAATCAAACCACTACTACCACCATATTAGATCGTTGTTGTCCAATTATCATATTAGACTATTGTTTCTAACCACCGCCATCAAACTTCCATTAATCAATTTCTACAATCAAACTACCACCATCGATCATTATTATTAATCACTACATCATTCCTTAATCTCCTAGCCACTACATCGCGATCCCGTGACTTGGCCACCATGACAAATCACCACTTCCACATCATTGAATTGTTGCCATCGACCACCATCATGGCCAACAACTAATTGAACTCCTTTAACATTTGTTGGTGGTAGAAGTTTTTCTATAATTTTCACTTTTGCTTATCTATTTCTATTTCTATTTTTAAACTTTTATGATCTAGTACTATTCTTTCTCTAACCGAAATGATATTTTTTCGTTAAGCACTAAGTTTATTCTTTGAATCTTCTAAGAATAATTTTAAGTTTTCTAAATAGTTTTCAAATGTAAGACGAAAAATAGAAAAAAGCATTCATAAATACTTCAATGCAGTTTTCAATTAAATAAGATAATATAGTCATCATACATCATTGAAAAGTTGGAGCTTTACATAAACTAATGGACATCCTTCTAAATGCAAAAGTACCATAAGGATAAATAAATGTTATTTTCTCTTGATTTTAGATGTGATAACAATTTAATTGTATCCAAAATACCTATCAAAAAAAAAATAATATGAATGACCTGCTATCATATCTAGCATTTGATCAATGAAATGCATTGAAAAATGACTTTTTTCTAGTAGCCTTGTTTAACTTTCTACAGTGAATATAAATTATCCATCATGTGACTATTCTAATAGAAATGATTTCATTATTTTTATTAATTATTATATTCATCCCACCCTTTTGAGGTCACAAAGAATATGATTAACCCAAGTGTTATTTATATATGGTTGATAATTCATGTGTGTAACTACTTTAAAATTTTATTTTTACTAATTCTTTCATGTTAGGATTTCTTTTAGGAAAGCATACTTCAAATTACTCAATAATTATTTCAGTTCTAACCCTCGTGCTTCTATTATTTATGGTTTAAGATTCTTCATTCCTATTGACATTTCTAAATGTTCAATTTTTTTATTAAATTGATTAGATATAAATTTAAGGTATTGAATATCTTCATACTCTTCTATCTTTATTTTTTATTTTTGTTTTGGAAAATCATTTATTATATAAGAATTCAATTCTTTTTCTATTTTACTTTCACTTAACCCAATTATATAAGGGGTTGTTTGGTTTGAGGGTAAAGTGAAGTAAAACAAATGTAGGGGTTTTAGTTTTTTTTTGTTTAACATGATGCAAAGTAAATTTTAAAGTGATGTAATGCATTTAGAATCAATATAAAGTTAAATTTTGGTGTATTTAGAATTCAAATTTGGGTAAATTATAAGTCGATATAAAGTCTGAGCTTGCTAGCCAATGCCGTCAGCCATCGCATAATCGCCACCACCTCGCCACCTCTTCCGCCACCCACAACCTTCAAAATACTTGATATTATATTTCTTTTACCAAATGGAAAAAAAAAAACTCATGTATTTGTAGAATTTTCAACCAAACAACTTAAAGTAATTCAAATACATTACTTTTCTTTTACGCATTCAACCAAACAACCATTACATTCCTCATTTCTATCATCAAGAAATTTTATAGAGTTAAATACATTAAATTTAATTTCTTGATCATGTACTCTTATCGTTAAAACTCTTTTTAAACATCAATCATGTTTCTTCCTATTGCTAAGAAAGGTTTCTTTAAGATAAGAGATATCTATTTATCTTCTTTCATATCTAATATTATAAATTTAGAATGGAATATAAACTTATCTATCTTAACCAAAACATCTTCAATGATACTCTTAGCATAAGTTTAATATTTATCAGCTAATTATAAAGCCATACTAGTATGTGCACTTCTCCTAATCTCTACATCCTAAAGGATGATAAAGGCTTTAAATTTATACTTGCTCTTAGATCACATAAGGCTTTCTTAAAGAATTTATTTTCTATAGAGCATGGTATTATAAAACTTCTTAGATCTTTAAAATTTTCAAACAATATCCTCTAAATTATTGCACTACATTCTTCAGTTAAAGTAACTATTTCATTTTCTTCTAATTTCCTCTTCTAATTTCCTCTTATTATATCCTTCATAAATTTTGCATAAGAAGACATCTGCTCTAAAGATTCTATAATTAATATATTTTATGGATAATTTCTTGAAAACATCTAAGAATTTTGAAATTGATTGTCTAAGTTTTGGTTTTGACATCTTTGGGGAAATGGTGATGGTGGTCTTTCTCTCATTTTCTAAAAGCCACTCTCTCAACATCTTTTTTCTTTTCTTCTATTTCTTTATTTTCTTTATCATTTATCATTTTAATTTATTTAACTTCCTTTCCATTTTCTAACTTTTTTATTTTCTAATCTTATTTCTGCTAATTTCTTCCCACTTCTTAACTCAATAGCTTTGCATTATTCCATTACCCTTTTCTTTAAGATTTATTTCAGTGATACATGATAGACTACATTGAGGTCTATTTGCAAGATTAATAGCTAATTGCTCTAATTGTATTTCTAAGTTTCTAACTGAAGTTGCTTGACTTTGTAATCGAGACCTCATTTGCAACACTAATTCTTTTAAAGCATGTTTTTTTATCTTTAGGTTTATTTTGAGGAGGATATTCGGGTGAAATTATATGTCTATAATCTTGATTTTTATTATTATAGTTTAAATTGTTCTAATTCTCATATTTCCATTTTGATTCACATTTGCATTATTATTCCATTAAAAGTTAGGATGATTCCCTTATCCCAAGTTAAATGAATTTGAGAAGAGATCATTTTGTCTATTTGAAACATAATTAAGCATTTCTAAACCTTGATTATTTTGCTCTTCCAAACCATAATTTTCACTATTTTCTTCTTCTTGGTTACCAACATTTATATTATGATTCACCCCTAAATTATTTAACTTTTTTTGATATGTGCTACAAGTGAGCTTAGCATTGTGATCACATCATTGTTATGCCACTAGCTACCTTTTAGATTTAGCAGCTTAGTGACCTAGATGGTCACTAAAATTATCTATAGTCATTTTGTGTGGTATAGGCCTCTTCATAGAGTTTGGACATAAGAACACCTCTGTAGAATAAATAATCCAGGTAAGCAATGGTGGACATTTTTTTTAGGTTTTATATCATTTCAAAGCCTCATATATTGATTCATTATCTAATTGCACAAAAGATGTAAAGTCATTTCTAAGATTAGCTATTTTAGTTGGTGGAAAATATTTAGCCAAAATTTTCGAGCTAGTTTATTCTAATTAGTGATAGATCTTTGAAGTAATGAATTGAATCACATTTTGTTTTATCTCTTAATGAAAATAGGAATAACATCAATCTGATAGCATCCTCACTCAACCCATTACATTTAAAGGTGGCACATATTTATAATAAATTTGCTATATGCATGTTTGGATCTTCTATATATGATCTCCCAAACTAAGAATTTTGAACCATTTGGATTAAACAAAGTTTCAATTTGAAATTATTAGCTTGAATATCGGTCTAGATATGTTTTTATGCATTCCATTTATGAGTAGAGTCTCTTGGTTGATTTGCTATTACTAATTCTCTAAGTTGGGCCTCATGATATTATCTAAGTTTCAAAGTTTTTTTTTTTTATCTTCAAAGGTAATATGTCAATAGTTTTGTCTTTACACATACACATATATTAAAACACAAATTTTACACAAACTAATAAGAGTAAACACAAAAATAGTTGAATTATAAATCACTTAGATTGACTAATATTAACTTAATTTAAATCACTCAATCATAATAGTGCCAAAAACTTGATCGATTAAAACAAGTATATGCAAGCATGTATCGATCAAGTAATATAGTGATGAATAGAATATTATTCACATAAGAATTGAGTTGTGTTTAATTATAATAAATTAATTACTAGTCCTTTCTAAATTTTAATTTTTTATTCAACTAGGTTAAATATTAAAATCAAACTATATTATTATTATAGAAAGTAAATTTTTATAATTTTTATGTAAAATAAAAGTGTTATTTTTGATAAGTAAAATAGTATTATGAATTTATACAATTTTCATGTTATCTAGATTAAATTAACTATGGAATTTACTCTAGCATGTAGTGTTAGTCGAGCATAAATACTATATCGTTTATGCTTAGATCAATATAATCAAATTGATCCCTATAACTAGTTTTTGCCAACTCCTAATTAAATTTTGACTGATTGTGTTTTCTTTATTTCCTTTGAAATGATGGGGATCCTAAAAAAAGCATATTATAAATACTTATTTAATACATCCATTTATTTCTCCCTACTATTCCTTAAGAGCTCCACCAATGTCTTTAGATCACAACTAGTTTTAACATTACAATTGACTAGATTATAAGTAAATTATACTTAGAAAAATCAAAACACATTTTACATCAAAAGCACAAATAATTTTTTATGTCATTCCACAAAGATAGTTGAATGTAGGACAACGTTCAAAACATACATAAATTCAAATGACTAAATACTTAAATGCTCATATTACAAGAAAATAAATCCATAAACCAAACCAAGGATAACCGAGAGAAGGGATGAGGTGAACCAACCAAATTCTTTTGAATCGCTCTTTCGCCTTCTTTCAACTTCCTGAAGAACTACAGTGACTTCTATGTGCATCTGTCTTGGATATTCTTCTTTTCATCTTTCACAAGGACACACTCTCAACACTAGGTAACACAGTAACACACATATACAATAACACACATAAAGCTGTATTTGGAGTGTCAACCTCTTAATGCCTTCACACTCACAAGTCCAATAACAAAAAATCTTCTTCTCGAAAAATGGATCTCTTTTATAGCCTAGGGTGGTTGATCCCTCGAATATGGCATGAAAACCAAGCTTTTATTGGGTCGTCATGCCATGGTGTTATGAATGTGGCACCTAGGCGTTGATGTAGCACTATGTCCCTATTGCATGGCACCTTGGCATTGGCTTCTATTTTTTAGCATGATTCTTAGGTCCACTAGTATTATGATGCTTAAGTTACGGTGCCTTGGCTAGGGGTTCTTCCTTGGTGCTTTCTAGTAAAGCCCTCACTAAAGATTTGGCACCATAACATTGAGCTCTCTATATCCTATACTTATTTTTGTGCGACACGATACTAGCATCACTACTTTCTCTATCTTGATCATTCATTATTAGATGTTGTGATGCTAGTGAACCAACATTTAGGTTTCTATCAAAATTAGGCCTATTAGGCGTCATGATGACGTTTTACAATGCTTATGTGCTAACCCTAATTTTTATATTTTTCTTGAACATATGAAAATTTTTTGCATCAATATAAAATGAATTATGAATAACATATTTTTTAGAGAAAATAGAAAAAATGAAAGCTCAAAATATATAATATTTTTATATAAATCGTGTTGATCACAACATGTGTGGATAGTGCAAGTAGAGGATTTGTTTCAATCATATTTTGAAGATCAAGATAGTAGAAGCGGCAATTTTGATAAGTTTGAAGAGCTATGTAGTAGGATGAGACATTTGGTGTACTTCTGATAAACAAACTAAGCAGACGATACAAGCGAATATGTAGGAGTTTCACCATCGAAGTCATATAGATCTCAAACCATTCCGTGTTTGTAACTTCTAAAACTTCTATGTACACAACTCAACCCTCTCACATATCCCACATAGACATTATGCTATTTATAATGGGAAGGACCACAAAGTCACAACTTTGGACAATCACCATTTACTTTGGCTTTTTTTCGACCTTGACCTTTTGGGTGATACCACGCAGCAACTCTTCTACAACACTACAGAGTCACGATATTGGATACTCATTCTCACTCTATCTTCTTATGAGTAGTAGTTTTAGGCACCTTCTACTAGTTTACTATCACAGAGCATCTCATGTCATGCATCCTATCTGAGTCTGTGGCGAGAGAGGAGGATGAGCCTGAGCATTCAAAGGAGCAACATCATAATCTACTGAGATAGACATCAACGTGCTCCTACCTACTACTCTAAACAATAAAGCCATACTACCTAAACAACACCATAGGCAGTAGTATTGGCACATATGCATGCTTTATATTATATTTTTTTTTCATATATCTTTGAGATGTACTAGATTTCAATTTTAATAGATATATTATTTTATGTATTATCAACTTTAGTATTAGTGGATTATAATTTTTATTTATTATTATTATTCATATAACTCTTTTTTAAAAATTTGATAAACGTGAATCACAACATTAAATAACAAAAGTGAGCGAGAGATACTTAAATATTTTTCTTAATGTTTTCATTTTCATTTTATTAGTAGGCATATATGTTTTTTTTTTTTTATAATATATGTATTTTAATAATTTTATTTGTTTAATATTTTAAGGGATGATATAACTGATTTCCTCTTCTAATTGTTATTGTTATTGTTAATTATATTATATGAAGCCTTAATCATCGGTCTGATACAAAGGATTTTGATTTAACGGATGGCAAATAGCTGATTAGACGAATTCAGTTCTCTATTTTGAGTCTTGTACATCCGAGGTCTGCTTGACTATCGCACTTGTAAAGTATACGATGATATATAGAAAATGATAATATTTATTATATATAATTAGAATATAATAAAAAAATCATTAATTGAAATATATAATTAAATTTTGAATATTTGAATAAGAGGTCATCAATCAGATCATCCTTCAAAATTTAAAGATGAGATCAGAAAATAAACAAATAAAAATATTAAAGCTGTTGTATAAAGGGAGAAAAGTTTAAGCAGCATCCAAAACAAGTTTAATTCTAGCCTCAAGAAAAAATTTACAGAAGATCTACTTCTTTATATAAAAATATTTTATTGATTATGGATACCATATTAGCTATAAAATTAGCCGATGATCTCAAACAACATCAAGGAAAGATGAAAGTAGACAACTACAAAATCCAGGAGCCCAATCTTAATTCATATTTCAATAAAATCCTTTAAAAAATCCCTCGAACTTTTACGTTTAAAATAAAATCAAACATGAAGCGGTATAATCACAATCTCATATACCCAGTGAATTGATAAAATCGCTAATCATTACTGAAAAAAGAAAATTACAGATGGTGGCTCTGCACAACATCCAGAGAGGGAGGAAGCTCCTCCTTTAGTGTAGTTTTCACAACGAATTATATATAGCTAAAAATCACACACAAACAGCTGGGTGATTCTTCGGCTAAAGCAGAGATACTAGAAAAATAGAAACAAGAAGCCGTTCTTCGGCTTTCCTTTCGATTTTAGCAGTGAAGTTACGTTGTTTGAAGAACCTGAGCGGGCCACTCTTCAGCCGAGACTATGAACGTCCTCTCTCTCCACTCCAGTCTCCTTAGTCCTGCTGCCAAAGAACAAGTAAAACCGCGATGACCACGATGCTGATTAGCGCCGATGGCGTCCCAAAGCGAAGTTGGCGAGCAGCATGGTAAGGTAGAGGTGGAGGAAGCATGCCAACCCCACAAAACAAGACTAAACTATATTAACCGTGTTTGTGCCCAGACGATTGGACTCCCCTCCATTAGAACCAAAAGAACAAGCAAACACTTGTAAAATAGCAAGGCAAACCACAATAAGGTAAACTGTGTAGATGGCTCGATGGGTGGCAGCTGAATCAAGAGCGTTAACTAAAGAATTATCAAGACTCTAAAGCTGTTGAGGCCTAAGGTGTATACAATCTTGATTCGTTTCAGTTTGGCTGATCATCATTGTGGTTGGCGGCGAGGTTTGAGGGTGGTTGAAGATTGTCCAATTCAGTGGAGGAGTTCATGACAAGGATGGATGGGATTGTGTGGATGACGAGATTGCCGGGTGGGGAAGGAGGAATAGTGGCGGGGTGATGGAGATGGCCTCTAGATGGTTGTTGAGAGAGATGTTTTAGGCGTTCTCCAACTCACACAATCCAACCTAGCTTCAAGCGATTATCAACACCAGATGGCCGGTCAATCTCCAACCCCAACAACACTAGTGCCACTACTCCTCCTTCCCCACTCGGTGATCTCGTCTCACCACACGATCGCTCCATTCTCCTCGTCATGAACTCCTCTAACCTCATTGGGCAATCTTCACGCCCTCAAACCCGTCCAACCACAATGATGATCAAACTAGAAACAAATCGAGAAGATGTGCACACCATAGGCCTCAACGGTTTGGAGTCTTGATAACTCTTTTAGTTAACGCTCGACTCCGCCCATCACATCATCTCATAACTTACCTTACCATGGTTTGCCTACATATTATTGTAAGTGTTGGCTTGCCCTTCTTTTGGTTTTAATGGAGAGTCCAATCATGGGGTGAGTGCAACACGATTAATATATTTCAGTCTTTTTTGTGGGGTTGGCCTGTCTTTACCTTGCCACTGGGCGACATCGGCTTTGGGATGGTATCGGCGTTAATCGACATCGTTGTCATCACGCTTTACTTGTTCTTTGGCAGGACTAATGAGATTGGGGTGAGAGAAGGCGTTCATAATCTCAGCTTTAAATCTTGACAAAATGATATATTTTTCAAATAAATTCAAATTTTCTTAATTTTAAAATTTTAAATTTTATAAAAGATATGTATGTCTACATGAATGAATCATGTGATTTAAGAGCTAGAATTTCTAAAAAAATGAATGATAATTTTACCACAGCTGGTGGGAGTATAAATCAAGACGGTCGCTTCTTATAGATCATTCACTGAAAGTTTGTGCAGTACATTTGTCGTCATGTAAGATGATATGCATCCTCGTACATATATTAATTACAAGAAAAAAATAAAGCATTGGAATCTTACTGAATTGAGTCTTGAGATATTTACATAACAATAGTTCTTATATATTTATAAATCTAACATCAAATTTAAATATTTAAATCTTTAATACAATATAAAATAATACATGCATTATTTTTAAAAATAAAGTACACCACTACATGCATAAAAAAATATTCAGTTAAAATTAAATAAAATTCAAATTGGAGTTAAAATCTAATTAATTTTAGTTGGTGGGTCAGTTTGAGTTTGACAAACTTTGACCTTAAAATTATACAAGTCAAACTCAAGCTCAGATTTTTTTTAAGATTTAGGCTATATTGAGTTATCATGTCAGATTGATTTTAGTATCTCTACTCAAATTAGAAAAATAATCAATGAAAAACTTAAATATTACAATACACGGTTTGAATCGGCTCATTACAGCCCTAATCTTAGTAATAGAAGAGCTTTAATTTTCTTTGGTCATTTCATGTCAATGTTAAACCCTAAATATTTATGAATAGATTTAAAGAGATCAATGGCTGTGAAGTCCATGACCTTGCCCCAAATGTCAAGGAAAAAGAAACCGATTTAACCACCTAGCTTATTCAGTTCTTGTCTGATAATAGCATATAGAAAATAATAAAATTTTGAATGAAAAACAAAAATGTCTGCAACATGCTTGTATGCTTATATCAAAAGGGAAAGTAGCTTTTATATGGTCATAGAAACACATTATGTGACTGTTTAAGTATACAAGGAATGATGTACATTCAAAAATCTCTTATGGCCATTTTTTTTCTACTCAAGCTTGTGAGGTAAGACTCTGTTATGATATGATCATATATGATATCTATATGGCCACATAAATTTTAGTACACTGTTCAATCTAATTCCAAACTAACATTTAAAATCTAAAAATATCATTCCATCAATCATCCTATAATCAAAACAAAACTATCAGGCAAGCCAAAGCAGACCAAATCAATAGATTGATTCAGTATAAGTTTGACTTTCAATTCAAGAACCTGAATCTTTAATTATTTATTTGTTAGATGTCATCCTATTTTATTTGGTTTGTTAGTTATAAATATTTTAATGGAATGATTTCATTTAATTTGATAGATTTATTCCAACTTGATACTTCACATAAAATATTATAGGGTTTCATATTACATATATTATGATCCCAACTAAATTAATTGGATAACTATCAGTGTAGGATTTAGAATTATATAAATTATGCCAAATCAGTTCAGTTTAGTGTTGACCCTCGGTTGCATGACCCGAGCCGAAGGAGCACACAAATCCGACAGAAGAATCGCACGCGAGGCTTCCTCCTCCTTCCCTCGTTCGATCTCCCATAAGCTAAGGCACGCGCGCGAAGGAAATGACAACCACTTCCGCTTGTTGGAACCTCAAGCACAATCCCTCGTTCAAACTCCTTCAACCGCACGCCGCAAGGAAACCAAAACCGATCCCGCCTCTCGGCTCGAAACCGTTCCCCTATTCCCGTCGCTCCGCACAACCTCTCCTACTCGTCCGTCTCCTACTTCAAACCGCAAGGTTTCTCCAAGACCTCCTCCTATCATTCGTTCGCGGATGCCGGAAGGAACCGCAAGCTCTCGTTCTTCCCCGTCACCTTTCAAGCACCGATCCGCAAGCATTCACCTCTCATTTTCCTTCTCCAACCGCAAGCTCCGCTCGCGATCCCTTCGTTCCGTCTGCGTTCAACTGGATCCCTACCTCCCGTCCTCCTCTCTCGCTCGACCTCTCTTGGCCACTGAATTTCGTAACTCCCACTTTCCTCAAACCCCACCGTTCTTCTAAATCCCGTAATCCGCCAACCAAGAGGATTTGCTAAATCAGGCATTTAAGGAAAAATAGAGGAGAAACGGGATTCAATTTCTTTTTATGATTCAATGTTGGTATTTTTGCTATTCAGCAAGATTTAGGTTAAATCCTACTTAAATCCTATTGTTCTAATCCTGCAACCAAGAAGCGTAGATCCAAGGTCCATTATCATGCTACAAGAATGCTCGGCTACTCTATCCAAGGATGTTGAAGGGACTAAGAGGATTTTGCACAAGTTTACTATGCTAAAGCCTATGGCGGTTTAAGAAGACTAAACACATAAAATATTTTGTTCTTCTGATAAGAATGTGGAGTTGTGTGTGAAAATTATCTGCATATATGCATGTGATTTTTTTTGCGTTTGAATCCATTATCTTTAATAGGCGTAGTGTAAAGAAGGCGATTGTGGTGTCATAAGCAAAAGCTATAATCATAGGGTGTCTGCACAAAATTATTGATCGCACGTAAATGTTGGAAATTTAGGATCTTTGGGATTAGACAAAAGAGGCTTGAATGTGTATATAATATTACGTATTTGCTTTTATACAGTGATTGAATCGCCGTTATACGTTAGGCGTAATGAGATTGAAATTCGAGATCTTTAGCACCATTATCGCCTCATTAGGGCATGATGGGTAGGAAGATAATAATTTCACGCAGCGTGGATGATGTGAATCGAGTGTTGCCAATTTTATCAAATTTTTTGATACTTAACAAAAAAATGATTTAACATTATGTTAAATATAAAATATAAAATCTAAAAAAATGAATTGGAAATTAAATATAAATAAACTTTAAATGAATTTGAAAGAGACTTGAGTATAAATAAAATTGAAAATCATATTTAAAAAAAATGGATCAAACTCAATTGAACCATATAAAACTTGAAATAAACTTGAATTCCTTTGATATACATAAACCAAAACTCACGAGACATAAGATAAATTTAAAGTTTAGTTATTAAATAAATATGAAACTCGATGAGTTGAGGATAAATTCATATTGATCAAGTCTTTTATGTGAATAAATCATATTTAGTATCAAATAAAGTAAAAATCTTAATTTAATATTAAATGACAAATGATTGATGGTAAGTCTAAAATCCAATTCCAAATTGAGAATAAAGTGTGAAAAATTTGGTAACTTTCTTATAAGCAAATTCGGTTAAACTCATGATTATTCATAAATGTAGCCTTAAAAGAACTATTTAGGTCTTAAATTTAAAATTGAATTTGAAATACAATGAGATTTGTGATATATTTAAGTGTCTATTTTCAAAATTAATAGGATCTAGATGAAATTCATAAAATATTTTTTATAAGAATGGCCTATTAGCAAGTGTAGGCAAGACTTAATCCATAATTAGCTTGTATTCAAAAGAAGCTTGAATTCAAATAAGCTTGCTTAAAGTATGCATAATAAACTATTTATGCAAAAGTAAAGTTGAATATGATGAGTTGATAAATATTTAAAAGCTTGTTAATGATGTTAAATAATCATTCATACTTAAAGAATGCAATGAATAAATTAAATGCAAGCAAAGTTAGAATATTTTTAATCGAAAATATAAAACACCTTCAACACCAAGAACCCTAATATTCAAGTACAAGTGCACCATTTGAAAATTTTAAACAATTGCGAATCAGAATCTTAGCGATAGAATGTGATACTAAATTAAATCTACACTAATTGTAGAGTTTTTTCACATTTGGATCTGATTCTTCTGGCAGATAAATCACGATCTTAACTTAAATTCTCCAAATTATGAAACCTTGATCCAAAATTAAGAAATTTCATTATAATTATAATTTTTAAAGTCAATGATTTCATTAATTAGATGAAATTGTTTAAGTCATAAACACCTGCGTGTATAGAGATTTAAAGTCTGAAATTTTAATATCTAAAAGGTTATTATTAAATTGAAATTAGGTGAAAATATAAATCAATTTCACAATTTAAATATAAAATTATTTGAATTATTAAACACCGCATGGGTCCCGATACTTATGTTGAATGTTTAGATTGATGTATGAGGATCTTTGCGGGTTGATTCGGTTTGTCTTAGGATGTTAGGGTTAAAAAAAAATCCAATAATAATATTATGATAATCTTAACTTATTAAAATATTTGAAACTAATTTTGCGTGACTGATCGATCTTATTATTAAACTAATAGTGAGATCGAAATAATAAATTAAATGATCAAGTAAATTCATAAACCCGATGGCGGTTGTGTTGAATAGTGATTTCAACCTGGGAGAAGATCTTTCAAAATGTGATTAATTTCAAATCAAATTAACTCAAATTAAGTATCAATCTAAAAAGCTTAAATGAAATTCAATCTAAAATTTAAAGTTAAAATCATTACACCTTGTAATTATTTGTTAAAGGTGACAAATTAAAAAAACTCTAGCCACAAAAGGAGCCGATATCAAATCAAGAGTTATCTTATGTTCACTCAATCAATCTCGTCATATGAATTGGCTTGTCGCCGGTTGCGTTTTGTCCAACATATATGATGCGATTCTGTAGTCCTGACGGATGGTTGCCAAATGGAACCATTATATTACGATCGCGGTAGTGTATGCTCCCAACCCTTTGAATTGTGAATCATATGGTATGATAGGGCAAAATTCCTGGATTATAAAAGCGTAAAACAACATCACAGTCGTAAGGATTTCTTGGGCGGCATGCTTATGTGTTAATAAGGATCTTCGATCAGTTGGGTTACTACCTCATTAAGTAGGTAGGGGCCATCGACCGGGGATGAACCAGGGATCTAGATCGGACGCGTCATCATTCCCAACCATCCGCTTTAAGTTAAAATGATGAATTTCATAAATTCTAAATTTCGTTGCATGTTGTTCTTATATGCTACACATTCAATGATCTAACAATAATCAAAGTTCTCTCTCTGCATTGAGAGGTAATTAACTATAGGTGTTGTCTATAAGAAACTTAAAATTATGAGCGAAATCTTTGGGTAATGTCTTATCTACTTATTATCGTACGAAAATTACAGCACTAAAATCGTATTCTCTTCAATGTGAGAGTTGGTGGTGAATTTTCAAAGCACATTATTTTATTTCAAATTTACAAATTTTGAACCTAAATCAAACCAAATAAAATGGTTTAGACAAAATATCAAATCATAGCCAAACAAAACCTAAACCAAGTCAATCGATTAGCCAAGTTAGTTCGAACTTTAGGTTGAACCATTTTGTTGCACTCTAGACACAAAAGGCTTGAATGCTAATATAAAGTTCATGTATTTTCACATAAGTTTTATTGCCACATAAGGTGTCATATGGCAATACAAAGTACTCTCATGATCATAAAGGTGGAGTGTGTGGTCAACCAAACAATCTTATATGCCACACAATGTGTGTACGGACTAAACATCACCTTATATGGCTATACAGAGTGTCTCTATGTGTCTCTTAAGTCTTTATGGCCATACAAGATTATCTATATAGTCATACAAGATATCAACACAATAAGATTTATGGTCATAAAGGTTATACAAGGATGTATGTCCATATGAGGTAAAATTACTTTGCAGACATGCCGAGGGTAATTGAAAATATATATATATATTCAAGATTAGATATATGTCTGCAACTATTAGATATGGTAACAAATAAAAAAGGATAAAAATTAAAATATGTTGCATTAATTTTCAGTATAAAATATACGATCAGCAATTTATAGTTACAACTTACAAGTTTTGTCATAGTGATGATTAAACCAACAACTGAATCAATTGAACCATGAATATCACAAATTTGATCACTGATCTAGTTTCTGGAAATATAAATTTTTGTACAAAAAAATGTTTATATCTTTAATCAAAAATAATTGAGGTAAGGCTAATGATAATGATGATGCTTCATATTAGACATACAATTTGAAGTTTAAATAATATCCTATTTATTCTAATATCAAAAACTCATTTTCATTTTCTGTGGATATATTTAATCATATGAAGAATAAATTTAAAGTTCTCATATTAGGAATGAGTTTCTAGCGTTAAATTAATCCTTAGACAAAAAATTGGTAGTGAAACAATTTTTTACAAGTCAAGCAATTGGTTCTCCATAAATTACTCAATCAGCCATTAAATAAATAACCTTCATATACAAGGCATACCTGCAATAGCCTGGTCGGTATTTCAATAAACCCTTGAAGGAGAATATCAACCTTCTCCAGCTTGCATAGGAAAACTGGTGTAATCAGATAAAGAATGTCTTTCATAACATCTATACCTCTTACAATACCTAGAAGATGGAAAATCAGATTAAATATATATATATATATATATATATCAAAATAACGACAATAGTTTTCCAGAACCCCTGAAAAGCAAGGATGAGTAAGTACATGATTTCAAAAATGTATACTTGTTTGTATATGATTAAGTATACCTTGTCCACTAAGCAAACTATGTTTCTCAAAAACATATATAGAATAAGATTCTTTTTTTGAACAATTGCAAGCAATGATTGAGGTGCTTCTGAAGAAATTATTTGAAGAAGTTGCAGTGGGTTTACAATTAAATATTTTTTACAAAAATCAAACTAGAGCTTCGACCGTCATGATAGATACTAAGTCGTTGAAAAATATAACTTTCACACTACAAGTTCCTTAAAATGCGTACATACAATGTTCCTCAAAAGCATATATAGAATAAGGGTTTGTTTGGAGCGATTCTAGGTAGTGGTTGAGGTGCTACGAAATTGTTATTTGAAGAAGCTACAGTGGGTTTACAAATTATTATTTTTATTTAACAAAAGTCAGAACTTTCGACCATAGATAGTCGGGTTAAAAATGCAGCTTTTGCACCATAGGTTTCTTAAAATACAACGCTCCAAAACGACACTCTGATTACAATACAAAACTGCACCGTCACTTCAAATGGAGCCTAAGTTTATGATAAGAATTCATAATCTAGATTTGAATAAGATGGTCATAAAAAAAAGGAAATAGTTTCACTAACATGTTCATGTTGTTATGACTCATATTTGAAATTTAAACCAAAAAAAAAAGTAATGCCCCATGTCAATATTCAAAATACTTATAAAAAATGAAGAAATTTTACAAAATGCAAGTAAAGAAATACTTGAAATCTTAAATTCATTTATACCCCTATCTCAACCTAAAAAATTAACATTGTGTTAGGAGCATAATGATTTGTATTCTCAATGCTTTTCTGATTTTGTAATGAGCATTACAACAAATAAATTTTCTCCTAAGTATATTTGCTAGCTGGCACAGAATATAGGATAAACTTATCAATAAGGTTGTCTTAGCACTTCAAAATTTAAAAATAGTTATCCTATGATGCATCAATTAACATATGAAGGTTATAATTGTGGATTATCATTACTGTTTATAAATACAGCTCGAAGACTTACAACTCAACAGGACTATAGAAGCTCTAGATTAATGAGTCAAGGTGCTTTGACATCACCATCCATTGTCTACTAATAAACATAGCTAAATTATCCACAATCATATGTCCATCAAAAGATGAGAATTTTAGATCTATAAACTTTTACTGGCATGTCAGTTATGATGTTATGTCAGTATTTGCTACTAACTGCCTCTCTTAGCTTTTGTCACAGCTGCCCTACCAGTTCAATTATCGTATGTATGGAAGACAACTGCAAGATATTACAAAGTCAGTTCAAAATTATTTGAAGAATCATAGGTTCCTTAAAATGAAGGGCTCCAAATGACACGTGGTCTGCATACTATGTTTCTCAAAAACATATGAATAAAGGTCTGTTTGGAGCGCGTGTGGTTGAGGTCTACAAAGAAGATATTGTTTGAAGAAGTTGCAGTAAGTTTACAATTTTTTAAAATTTTATAAAAACCAGAGCTTTCTAAGTGCCACTTGTAGATAGCTAAGTCAGGTTGAAAAATACAGCTTTTGCGCAAATTTTTTAAAATACAGCTCAATGACACTACGGTGTAGTGCAGACCATCACCTCAAACGGGCCTAAGTTTATGATGAGAATTCATAGTATATATTTGAATGGCATGTCAGATATGACGCTTTGCCAGCACTGCTACTAACTGCCTCTCTTAGCTTTCGTCACAGCTGCCCTACCAGTCCAATTATCATATGTAGAAGACAACTGCAAGATATTTCATAGTCAGTTCAAAATTATTTGTCCCACTGCAGCAATCCTCCATATCATAATAGACCCATACCCTTAACAATACTCTTGATGATATGTCAATAAAACCTTTTACACATCTACCAATAATTAGATCAAAATAGATCAATCCGAGGCATTACAGATATCCCGAAGACTTGAGTATGATAGTATAGATAAATATTCTATAATTTATGCAAAACTTCAACATTACTACTATCATGATGCACTAGTAGTATATTTAGAACAAACATGAGAATTACTAATCATAGTGTCCCCAAAATCATATTTAGAACTCTGAAAGTATAGATAAATTTTTCAATAAAATGATGTCATACAAATTTTCTTTCAAATTGTTCATAATGAGTCATCATAATATAGTGATTATTTTAAACTAAATTTGAAGTACAATATACTAAATTATATGCTTGACAAAGAGATTGAAGGAATACCCTCTTTTGGTTTATAGCAATCAAAAGAGTATAATTATCATTAGCCTTGTCCCAATTTTTTTTGGGACAAGAATTATTAATCATCATTCTACATGCATTCTTATTAATATAGGATTCTTCAACACTTGATAGAAGAAGAAAAATAAAATCAATATTCATTAAAATATAATACAATATGAAAACTATAATTTTTTGTTATGTATTGCACCAAGAAACATCAAGAATATTTATTTCATATAGAATTCAAATCATGAATTTTTTCCTTCAAAACTACTAATAGAGAATATATAACATAAGTGTCTATTTGGTTGTTTGAAGTTAGAAATCAAAATTCAAAAATAATAAAGTTTGTCAAATCCATTGTTTAGTTGGATGCAATTATACACTAGCACTAAGTTCAAACTCCACTAACTTCCGCAAAGCTTCCTACAAAATAAGAATTTCAATTTACACTTAAAATAAGTGATACACAATCCTTCTAAAAAACATGTTTTGAATCTACAAGCAAACAAATGAGCCTAAAAGAATTTCCCAAATGAAAAGATGATTGATGTGCATAGACTTATTTCACAATGCGAAAAAATTAATAATTATTACTAAATCCAACACACCAAGGTGTGCACCCTATTGATGATGGCCTAGTAGAAGTAGTAGCTAAGCCAACAATAGTAGCATTTAAATTGTGAAAAATCTCATGCTTTGGAACCTGAAATGAGAGAGGAGATAAATATCACTTCCAGAAGTATAAAAGTTATATATATATATATATATATATATATATAAAGTCATACTTTGTCATTCGAGTTTATCACACTATGTGATACTGAATATTTAATTTAGAAATATTTTAAATAAGCTAAAATTGTGCCTAGAAGTTTCAACAAGGGTAAAACAAGTTATAAAAATAAAAGCATTGAATTATTAAGTTTTATCATGACCTCAAAGATAAAAGAGAGCATTAAGATCTTCTAGATTACATGGCTTGCAACTTATAGTTTCTATCTCCATTTTATTTTTATTTTTATTTTTATTTTATTTGCTCTTATCAAACATCATGGGTTCACAATGTAGACATTAGTTTACTAGTGGATGAAAGTCCAACAAAGATTGATTAATCGGTTGAGATGTTTTCTTAAGTTTTATACAATTAACTACTTCCTTGATAGAAACATAATACCTTGTCATTGACAATCTAAGTCAAGTTATTCTTCATAATGTGGGTGTCAATTTGTTCCACTGATTAAGACCTTAAAATTATTGCTATTTGTTCCACTGATTAAGACCTTAAAATTATTGCTAAGGTGAGTTCAGATTCTACCTAGACCATAATAAAATCCCAGTTCTTAGGCGGCCAAAAAAAAATAAATAAATCCTTCTTATTCGTAAGCCAAGAAACAAGGAATTCAAGAATTTTGTCAACCTGTGAATTTTTTTAAGGCTTCTTCGATATTAAAATCAACTATTCAAGTCATCTCCAAAACTAAAGTCTCAATTGCGAAGAAAAGGAGCAAATAAACCTCTAAAAGATTAAGGATAATTAATTTCTAAACAATAACATTCGACACTTTGAAATGCTGAAAGTAAAAAAAACAAACTGAGTGGTCTGGACAAAATATCATCATCACCATCATCACTAGCCATCGCACATATTGGATGACTAAGAGTATAGAATACATATAAGCAGCTAATGATGGTAAAAAAAATAATCATATAGAAAATTAGGATTCAGAGTTTATACACTACTAAGTACACCAAAAAATTATTTTGTTAGTGACAAACTATAAAATAGGAGAATTTGAAATAAAAATATACTTAAACAATCAATTAAATTTGAAGAAATTAATAGATATTTGAACCAAAAGCAATTTAATTTTATATAACACATTAAATTCAAAGAAATGAACAAAAAAATTAAAACACAAAGAAATAGCAAGCAATTGAATTTTTTATACTGCAAATTAAATCTCAGTTAAATCAAATTTCACCAAAATCAAGAACTCCTACAAAGCAAATCAAGATAAATAAAAAATCACCTAAGTGCAGAAAAAATTATGCCTCACGTTGATACAAGTTGAACTACATAAATAACCATACATCCAACAAAAGCACACAAGATTAAAACTGAAATATGAAATTTTTTTGTAACAAAAAAATTTATTTTTTTACATTTAAAAGTGTTAGAATTTATAACATCTAACTCTCAATCTGCTACCTCTCATAAATTTTAATTCAAATTAACAAAAAAAAATCAAACTGCAATAAGCAAGATCAGCATAGATATACTGCATGATAATATTGCAAATATGACAAAGCTAGAATAATTTTATTACATCAATAGATGATGTTGCAACACAACCATTTGGAGCTAGCTACAAGAAATAACATGAACTAACAGCTCATGACACAAATAATGAGGAGTAAATTATGTGAACTAGCTAACTTCAAGACACAAGATAAACACTAATAATAGTTATATTTTTTTTTACGTCAATAAAGCATAGAACAACTTGAAGCTTACACTCTTCTAATACATATAAGTTTATGAAGTCCTCGGCCAACATATCCATTGAAACTCAAAACTACGAAGAATCAATTTCAGATCACTGACTAAATAATCAAGAACAAAACCAACCCAAGAACTATGAAGCAAAACCACATGAACAACCAATGAAGACCAGGAATCCTCATAACTAAGGAGAAATCAATTTTGTTCTCATAAGCAGATCATCTCAAATAAATTATTAAAAATATTATAAAATAAAATAAACATCAAATAATGAAACTAAATAAAGATTTACTATATCACTTATTTCCTCGATGCTTCCTATGAGTAAAAATATGTAGATGTCTATCACCCAATTAGTCACAACTTATATTTCATTCATATAAAACATCATAGATGCTCTTAACATGTTCAAAATGCTAAAAAAAGGTCCCTTCAAGACATGAAAATCCCCAAAAACACCTATAGATGAAAAAATTATAAAAACAATCTCCAAGAAATTCAAAATACCCTTAGCAACTACTTCAAACATCCAGAACACCTTAAGAGATTCAGCATACTAAAATCATACTTGAATTAAACCCTTACAATTCTAGAAAAATGACAAAGATACCCTCTAAGACATACTTGTTAATGGCAAATGTCACACCATATTACAAAGGTCCCTTGCACATAACACATGGCACAATATGCGTCATGTATATTTGTATGTACACCATGCATACATGTATGTGTGTGAGTGTGCATGTATTATATCATTGATTAGGATGATCCAATTAATGGAATAAGTGCAAATTAAGTATTTGCCAACATAAACATACTAAAGAATTAAATAATCTCAAAACATAAAAAAAAAACAATCTAAGGCATCGATCTCTTTAAATGCACAAATATAAAATAATACATTGATGCATACAAAGGGATAAATGAACTACACCTGAATTTATAATCTTGAATCAAACAAATATGCATTTTAGCACCTACTAAAGAATTATATGTTGCTCTAATAAGATCTAAATATAAAATGCATCAAAATGTGTTTTAAAGGTTTATACAACCCAAGGAGAATTTTAATTTTCACCACATAGAATATTATATAAAATGAAACCAATACAAATACAATCTAAATGGAAATATAAATAACTCTCTTGTCAAATATGACTTAAACCCACCATCACACTTCAACCAAACAACAAACATTGAATAGACATCTTTTTATGGTACACCAAAGTATATCAATATCTGAGCTGATTTGTTCCTACCATTCATCTAAGTAGTCTCATGTCTATAACTATCAACCACAATCAAACATGTTTCATGCCTTGCAAATCAATCTACTTAATATAACAAGTCCACTATCAATAAAACAAAAGTTTGACATAAGAAATTATCCTTTTAAATAAATGTCACCCACATCACTAAAGATAATTTGATGAGTAAACCCACGTTGCTACCAAAGTGCCTAGAAATTATAACTAGGCTTCTTAAATTAAGCTTAAAATAAGCTTATTCATAAATAATCACAATGTCGTACTCTAGCTTATGTATGTAGCTACAACTCAAAACTCTTGTAGATATGGTAATGTTATTCAAGGTTCCTTTAACTCTTTGCACTATCATATAAAACTCTAGATAATTTAATCATAAAATTTTAATAGGATTTATCATCTATCCCCATTTAAATTTCATAATGCAAGATTAAAAGAGAATGAGTGCACTTATTCATAAAATATAGAGTCAAGTGTTTCTTTTATGAGAGTGTTTTCTCAATCAAAAGGAATAATTAAGTAGAAAAGGCTTGCATTCAAAAGAAGCCTCAAGTCCCAATTTTAAATAAGTTATAATTCATGCTAGGGATAATCTATTTGTAACACAATCAATCTTATGAGAAATTCTTGAGTTCTCACACATAAGAGCTCACAAGTTTTTCTATGTAAACAATATGCAAGTTATGAAAAAATAAAATTAGCTCATCATCCTCCAGAGGCTATATTTTAGAACAAGCTAACATCCTTAAGTTGATCAATCTTAACAATGAAAATACTAGAACACCCCAAGAAATTATAGGTTGGCTCCTAGATCCATCTTAACTAGCATCTTACTTTCAAGAGAATGTGGTACTTAAACAAACCTTTTTTTATGTATGTTTGCCAAACACAAGCCATTTGTTGAGGGCATAAATCAGAGGTGATTGGATTGGAATGATCTCATCAAATAATGCATGTGAGAAAATTCATTCTCATCCCAATTAGTGTCCAAACTAGGTCTATAAGGTTGGCAACGAAATCTAAAGAAGGATGAATGTGCACTAAGAGTTAAAAATATGATAAACCAACATAATTACTAACTACAAAAAAAGTGATGTATCATAGTATAGATTGGTAATAGAAGAATCATCATGTTAGAAAGAGAGTATTGAAACAAACCTATGACATAAAAATACTAAGATAAGTTAAAGGTTGATGCAAAGGTTTTATGCTTGATGTGAAAAAAATCATGCATGCTTCTTTTTTATTAAGTGATGAATAATTCACCCCATTTCTACATTCTCATTGTTGAATTTATATTTTGCTCTCCCACTCTCTCTTTAAGAGTGGATCCCACTCTATGCAATCATACATATTTAAAATAGCTTTATAATTATTTTTATAAATAATTATAGGCAAAAGTCACAAATAATCTATCTAAACTTTTACTTTTTATATCCTTGTAAATGAATAAGAAGATTATTGGCATAAATTTAATAAGAAAATTTCCAACTTTGCATCACTAGAGAGAATTTATTAGAACAGAGAAAAGCAAGAGTTCAAGTAGATGATTTTTCTCATCAATTTAAACTTAACATCACAATCCATCTTATTAATGGTATTATTAATGATTTTTTATAATGATGTACAATAATTATTAAATATATGACTCAAACCTACAATAAAAGATACAACCTTCTTTAACCATGAGCTACAAATTCTTTCATAATTTTTTATTAAATCTCACATTAATTTAAACATTAAATACTAAAATTAACTAAGAAATAGTTTACAAAAAAAAAATTAATAAATTTAAATGCTAGCTATCAATGCAAGCATTTTTCAACATTTTACATCTCACAATTTTATCAATTGCAAAATCACAAAGTTTACTAAACCCTAACTATAACCATACAACCCCTAAGTGTTTCCATTCCACTGTTTTCTCTGAAAATTTTAAGGAGATAGTTTATACAGGAGTCAATATTCAAATGATCCTAAATAGGTAATCTTGCAAAGCTTTTTTTTATTTAAGAAAATAGAAAACAAAAAATTTGCCCAAATTCATAATGGGTTTCCCATGGCTTCTCTAAACAACTTAAAATGAATTGAAGTATAGTAGCCTACTGCTAACAAACCTATTTTATGCCTAAGAAATTAAACACTAAATAAAAATTAGATAAAAGCACAAAACTAAAACCATTGAAGAATATGACAAAAGTAACTCATATAAATCATCCTTACATAAGCTTAAACACACATAAACAATTATACGGAAGAGCACTTGACCATATAAATATTTGACATATCTAATTGAAAAATATCCATTATTAAGCCAGCTGAATGCTAATAATAATAGCCTGAAACAATCAAGCGAATCATCCAAAATTATCCACTGATCTTTGTTTTAAGGCAAAGTTTCTCCCTTGGAACAATCTTGAATTTTCCAGTTAACTCTTGTTGCATTTATAAAACAAAAGTTACCATTTTGAAGATATGAAGATTAAATTCAACTAAGGACAAACCTGCAAATGCTAAAAATGGCATTTTGAATTAAAACAAATAAATAAACACCAAAGTTATCAGAACAAACAATCAAAGCCAACCCTTATAAGATATAAACAGGAAATGAATGAAACAGAACAAACAATCAAAGCCAAAAGTTCCAATCTTCTCACCTTCTTCCACACCTGCGTATGCTCCTCGCAGAACCCAGCAACAAGTCCAGCTCCCTTCGTCTCCTTGTACTAGAAAGCCCCTTCTCCAATCCACAAGAAACGGAACCCTAATCTACACTTTGGCTCTGAGCACTCGATGTCGCAGCCACGATTCACCCGCAGATATAACAATCAATCCCCAACCTCTTTTCAGGAACTCTCAAGCAATCAATTCCCTCTCTTCCCACCGGATCTCAAAAGAATACTTCAGGAACAAGAAGCGCGCACAGAATGTGAACCCGTTGCCTTTTGTCTTTCATTGGCTTCACTGCTCCTCCCTTCTTCGAACAAAGACAGCAATCAAAATCCTCTTTCATTGGCTTCACTGCTCCTTTGGCATCTCAAAACAGAACCAATCTCCTTCAGGTATTGAGCAGATTAGAGGGTTTCCATAGCAGGAAGCGTGAACCATTAACTCACAGCCATCACAGGACACGATGGGATCTGTTGGTTCGCCATCAGTGCCGTGGCATACAGCACAGAGGACACCATCGTCTTCCTCTTCGATGTCTTCTTCTGCTTGAAGACGACAGCCTTGGTCATTTACGCGTAGAGGAAACAGTGAAATGGGAGCCCAAATCCTTTTCTTTGCGGGGAGGCAGATTTCGATGACGGGTTGGTGAGAATCTAATCGTTTTTTTTGGCTGGAAGGCATTTGTGAGGAAGGGGATTCAATCAAAACTCATTTTGGCGTTGATTTTGGTGGATAGGTTTGAATCTTTTAGGGTGGTGTTTGGGATTGGATTTATTTCAAGTAGATTTAGTAAATTCAGTATAATTGGATTTAGTAAATTATGAGGTGTTAAATTAAAAATATTTGGTAACAATTTATTAAATCATGCTAAATCAGAAAGATGTTTGGTAAGTTATATGATTTAAAGCTATAATTAAATAATAATATTTTTAAAATAAAAAAATAATAATAAATAAAATATTAAAAATTAAAATTTATTATTTAACAAAAGATATAAATGTTAATTCTGAAATATAAATAAGCATTACATTATTTGGATATAAGAAATTTTTTCTTGATAATCTGATTGAATTTCATTCTCTTCAAACAAATCTACATAAATAAAGCCCTTCTGAATGATCGATCACATTAAGGTCTCATACATTATTGCAACGTAAATTTTATGCAATCTGAATAACATGGTCAAGAATGGTAGAATGAAATTAATCATATCGTAATAGGTGTTTTGGGAATCGATTTTGAAGTCACAACACTTTTGGAATCCATAGTCATTAAATCAAAAGAAGAGGTTTAAGCCTCCTACTCAAGCTCATTCATGTATTTTCCTTATTGAGTGGGTGGAATGTCTCTCAATTTTAAAATTGTTCAAGTTTATTATTTTGAGCTATCAGATTTAATTAAGCATAATTAAAGATATATGAGATAATCTTAATTTACAAATATAAAGTCATCATCCAAGATAAATGTACTTACATCGTCAACAAAGCGAGATAACTCATTATGTATTACTTTAATGTTGATTTTTTTTAATTAAAGCGTTAATTAGTTAAACATGAAGTTTAAACTGTTCCATCACAACTTATACCTCTAATAATACAATCATTAACAAAATCCATTGTTCAGGAAAAAGTCGATTCATTTAGAAAATAGCGGCGAGCCATTATTAAATGAAAATTCAATGAAGATCTTAACTAGCTATTTGTTTAATAACCAAAACACATTTCAATACCTTAAACAAATAAGCGAACAATGTTCAAGTATATTATATTAATTTCCATGTCAATCTTCTAAAACACAGGTCAACTAAAATAAGACAACTGAAACTTAAGCAGCAGCACCAACTAGTTAACACCCATCAAAAGTCAAAATGCTACAACTAATATACTTATTCGTTCATTATCGTTTCAATAAACCAAGCCACAGCTGAAGATTAACCGTAAACATCTAACAAGAAGATAAAATATGGAAGCGAAGCCTAAAACTAAATCTTGAACATAACAAGGAAAAAAAATCCAAAGCTGAAGCGAGGTGGCCTTGTAGCAAGTAAAGGTCTTTTCCAATAAGCGATAGTAAAACCCCAAAAAAAAAATCAATCAACTACTAATGATACAAATTGCTGCAAAAAAGGCCTCACATCGAACCGGTCGCTAAATACCTAATCCCAAAGTGTTAGTTGAACAATTACCTCTCTGAGTGATGGTGGCGGTTATGTTGCAGCCGAAACCGATGTAGGCAAGGATACCTTAGAATCGCTTTGGCGGGGATGTGGCGGCGGGATAAGACTCTCGATCTCTCTCTCTGTTCCCCATAGATGCTTTGTGTCATCAACTTCCCTTGCTTTGGTGCTTGTCTTCGATTCTAAAGTAAATCGAAACCATTGAAGCGTGAAAGCGTGAGAGTTCAGGTCACGATAGCTTAAATGGAAAACTCAATCCGAGAGAGAGCGATCCATTTGCGGTAGAGGCGAAGAAGAGTGGACGGAAGCGTCACATTCGAGAAGTCGAGGGAGTTGAGAAGGCAGTTCCATACGCGAGGTTCAATAATTTAAATCCATGGTCGGATTTAACATCTGATTTATCGCGTCTTATGGATTTACCTATAGCATCAGTTACTAAATCCTCCGTGTTTGGTAGGATTCTGATTAGCTAAATTCTTAGTAAATCCGTTGCCAAAGAGGGTGTTAAGTCATGGATGGTGCTCTCCATCAAAGAGGAAGTCACGAGATTTGTTGGTTAGATTTGAATGGAAAGTTGAGGATTTGAGCTGTAGAAAGAAGAGTTCATGAATAAAAAAAAAAAAACTAAACGTTAAAAATAAGTACGTTTTAAAATGTAATTAAAAAATTAAGTATCATGAAAAAAATTTATTTTATGTATAATCTCTTTAAGGGCCGACTTGCAAACCGTCAATTCCGGTGGCAAGTGTCACTGAATGGGACAAGAAACTAGTAAACGATAATCAGCGATTAGCTATGTAATCTATAGGCTAGTAAATTTCGTTAATTGGCTACTAGCCTACAGATAATTTTAAAAAATTGTCATATGATATTTGTTGATTTAGGAAAGCATGTGTTAAAATTCCAAGACAAAATTTTTTTTGAGAGTTTAGGAAATAATAGATATTACTAGAGCTATATATACTAGAGCCATTATTTGGATCCAAACACAGAGGATTAACAATATATTTTTCTATTTCAATTGGATTACATCAAGGATTGGTTTTAACCCATTAACTTTTGCATTGTGTTATGGATGTTGTTACTATGTATGCAATACATTTGTTAAGAGGTTTGAACAATAGACCCAAAGCATTTTGCATTTTATCTGTAAGACTTAAGCAAATCATCCATCTAAGCAATAGACTAAATACTTCTCTGGTGGAATTTTTTTGAACGCAATAGGCCATGTGCATTCCTTCACTTCAACCATCCAATTTGAATCATACTAATATCATGTCAAACTATTTCACAGTCATTTTGAACAATAGATCCGATATATCTTAAACGCGTTTACACTTTTAATGACGGGATCACACAAAATTAGAACTCAAATCTCTAAAACATAACCACAATCTCTAAACTAAAACCCTAAACCAATTTCTATCAATGCATACAACTTAATCAATTACAAATGAAAAATTAGAGATTTACCGATGCGTTTATGAAGATCGGCGTCAATGTGCTTCTGAACCACAAAATAACCACCAAAATTTCCTAAAAACAGCGGAACCGGAAGGGTCGCCGAAACTTTCTAAAAGTGATGGAAGTGTCTCAGGGCCAATGTTGGGTTCCTCATCGGACGAAGATGAAGGCTACCGAGTAGGGGATCACTGTTTGGAAATAGGCCGGAAGGGCTTGGCAGCGGAGATGGTTGTCCGGCAATGGCGGAGGTTGGCTGGTGGAGGCGGGAAGGCCGGTCAAGGCCGGAGGGTGGGAAGGCCACTGGTTGCTGACACGAAACCATGGGAAATCACGGATGGCTCGTCGAATGGGGCCAATCGGTCTGATCGGCTCGTTTTTGGTTAAATGGGCCAAATCTCAGCGTTCTGAGCTAGTTAGATAAATGCGACTAGCTCTAAATCCATCGGTCTTGCGTCGGAGCGTGTGAAAATCGCCTTAAGCGGACTATACCTATATCTGATTTTTTTAAGATACTTAAATTTTAATTATATTTTAAATCAGATTTATTTTAAAATTTTTTGCCTAATAAAAACGTCGGGAAGAGAGGTTTTGGTGGAGGGAAGAACACGATGGGATCTATTGGCTCGCCGTCGGTGCCATGGCATACAACGCAGAGGACACCATCGTCTTCCTCTTCGATGTCTTCTTCTGCTAGAAGACTACAACCTTGATCATTTACGCGTAGAGGAATCAGGGAAATGGGAGCCCAAATCCTTTTTTTAGCGGGGAGGCAGATTTCGATGACGGGTTGGTGAGAATCTAAGGGGTGTTTGGCAATGGATGAGATTTATTCCAAGTAGGATTTACTAAAAATTCAATATCTGAGCTGTTAAATCCTGAAAAATATTTGTTAATAGATTTATTAAATCTTACTAAATCAAGAAAGATGTTTGATAAGTTATTTGAGTATTTAAGTATGTTATAATAAATAATATTTTTAAAAATATGAAAATAAATCAAAAAAAGAATATAATATTGAAATTAAAATTCATCATTTAACAGATATCATGTTCATTCTGAAATATAAATAAATGTTACATTATTTAGATAAATAAAATTTATTATGATAATGTAATTTCATTTTTTAACTCAATCGATAACGTCAGTGTTATGACGACTAATTAATATACAAAAAAATTGTATTAATAATATATTACCAAATATATATTTTTTTAATTTATAAAAATTTCTTCTCTACATTACATTATAATAGTTATATATCAATTTCTCTCTCTTTGTAGCGGTTTGAATTAATTTTTACGTCAAATTTGTTACAATAATAATTATATTTATTAATCATAACTAACAATAATATATTAATTAATAAATAATTGGTGATCAAATTAATTTAATTAAACTTAAATTAATCAAAAAACTAATTTAATAATAACCTCATAATTCTTATCTTGTTAATTATAAATTAATTAAAATTAAGATTTTTTAGTTAGACAAGCTAAACAAGTAATAATGACTTAAAATAATATTTTAATTAATTATTAATTAGAATATAATATTTTGATTAGTTATTGTTTATAAATTTATAAATATAATTATTTTTTAAAAATTTATATAATAAATTTAAATGTAAATAATATTTATTTAATTAACTTAATTTGTCTCATTAACATTAATTACTAAGGGGTGTTTGGTAATAAATTGGATTTAATTCAAGTAGAATTTAGTAAATCTAGTACATCTGAAATTAGTAAATTTTGAACATTTAAATCTTGCTAAATCCTGAGGAGATATTTGATAAATTATTTGAGAATTTAAAGAAAATTTTATTTTCTAAGAAAATATGAAAAAAACCTGCTATCATGTCATAATTAAGTTTAAGATATATTTAAGTAATAATTATCTTCATGATATTAGCTTATACTAAATCTTGAATTATGTTTGGCATGTAATAGTTAAATTCTATTAAAGAGGAGTTATTTGACAAATTATTTGAGGATTTAATTCTAATAACTAAAGTAATAATTTAAATTAATTAAAATTAATTAACTATCAAATATGGAATAATTATATTTATTAAATTATAATTAACTTAGAATAACATATCAATTAATTATTAATAGTATTAAATTAAATTAGTTAAAATTAACTCAAATTATTTTAAAAATGATATTAACTATTATGTTAGTTAAAATTAATTAACTATCAAACCATAATTGCATTTTAATTATAATTAATTTTAATGATAGTAATATATAATTAAAATTAACTACTGAATATATTAATTAATCAATTATTAGTATTTATATTAATATTAACTTAAAGTAATATGTATTAATATTAACTATTAATTAGTTAAAATTAATTAACTATTAAATTATAATTATATATGTAAATTTGGCGCACTTCAATTTTGTAAATCCTGTAAATCCTGCTTCCTGTAGGTTTACTAAATCCAGGATTTAAGGGGATTTACATGATTTATCGGATTTACGGGATTTACTAAAGTCGGGCTAAAATCATTTGGCAGGATTTACTGGATTTAAGGGCTTAAATCGGAATAAATCCGTTACCAAACACCCCTAATCTTTTTTTGGCTGGAAGGCATTTGGGAGGAAGGGGATTCAATCAAAACTCATTTGGCGTTGATTTTGGTGGAGAAGTTTGAATCTTTAGAGAGGTGTAAGTCATGGATGGTGCTCTCCATCGAAGAGGAAGTGCAAGATTTGAGAGGAAAGTTTAGGATTTGAGCTCTAGAAGGAAGAGTTTATGAATAAAAAAGAAAGTCCGGAAGAGAGGTTTTGGTGGAGGAGAAGAGCACGGCGGCGGGAGCTGGAGAAGATTTATTTGAATTTTTTATCAGATTTTGATTCCTGGAAATTTGAAAATAAGCTTTCCTTCGTGGATTCGTGCACTCGGAATTTTGCTACGTTTCAATTTCGTTGGAGCGGGAAAAGATGAGCCTGTAAGCATTTGGGCTGAAAGTGCACAGGAATAATACACAATCTTGTGCATAAAATAAGATTTTTAATATACCGAGCATCTAATTTTCCCAGGTGTGAAAAATAAGAATTATTATGTATTATTATACAAATAAGTATATATATATATATATATAATACATAGTAATCAGAATGATCCAAATTCTGCACATAATAATTTCTTAATTTTTTATGAGTGCAAGTTAATTTAAATAATAAAACTTTGATAATATCATCATATTTTTAAAATATTAAAATCTTTTTTATCACACAGTGTCAAATTTTATTTTATTTTTCTTTGAATACGATAATGCTAAATGTTAATGCTCAAGACCGATTTTATTATATTAAAATAATTTCAGCTATTTGGATGAAAACTTTGATTATTTCCCTCAAAGGTCACGTACATTTCGACAATATTTTTAAAATTTATTGTGTTGTAAAATTTTAATTTGTGCTAAAAATATGTGAGCTAAAATGTTATATTTTATGTATTTTTTTGTGTGATTATATCACGATTATACAATACCTTATAGGTTATGAAAGGTGTAATAAAAATTTTATCAAACTAAAGAACATAGCACGGCATGAACCTCAATAGAATAAAATAAAGCTAATTTTTCATCATTTTCATCAATATTTAATGAGTGTGATAAAAATAATAAAATAAAAACCACACCCAACTAATTACATTATCAAGTTATATATTAAGAGTGATTCTACTTTGATCAATAGTTATCAAGAACTCAATACTATCAAAATATCAGATAAAAGATATCACTTACCACTTGCTGGAAGTGTAAGTGTGTCAACCAACGTGAGCGGACTAGAGCTTAGCTTGGTAGCTGCGTGAGCAGAGAGCTTGAGCTAATAAGCCAAGCTCAAGCAAGCCGACTCGATGATTAACTTGTGCTCCCGATTAATAAATATTAATATAAAATACACTAAAAATATATTGGAATTTAATAATTTAAGTATAAAATTATTTAAAATATTTCAAATCACATCTCATTTGTTTATATCAAGTTATATCTTGATATTTCTAAAATTGAGAAAAAGTATACATATAATTAAAATAAAGTTGGAATGTTAGAACTCTTCAACCTATCAGCTTAGCATGAGAAACTAGATACAATATTCTTCTGCAACAAGTTACAAATAAAAATCTTATTATTAAGCTATTCTCTTATTAGTCTTATATAAATTATGTTACATAAATAACTAAAAAAATTAAACTTTACTGATCTTTCAATATATTTACTCTCTAAGCAATCTTGAAATATATTAAGAAAATATTCATCAATTCTTTCAAATTTTTTGTCCTATATTTAAAATTATTTAGTTAGATAGATATAATATTAAAAGAAATAATAAAAAAAATTATGAAAGTGATACTATTATATCTTATTTAGCTTCTTCCATTCTGGTATGTAACCTTTCAATTTTTTAGTTTGATTATGTGATTTCAACCATATACAATAAGTAACAATTATCCTGATTCTGTAATTGCTAAATAAATATTAAATAATAATAAATATAAATACAATTAATGTAAAATTAAATCAAATAAAAAATATCACTGTTAAACACATATAAATATTTTTAAATAAATCAAATTAAAGCATTAATTCAAAAAGAATTGTATTCATAACAAGATTATTTTATATATATTTCTCAATAATCTCTGTTAAATAATTACATATCCATCAAATGCTTCTGAAAAAAATTTTAAAAATAAAATAATATCATAAAATTTAAATTTAGAATTAAATAATAAATTTTTTAATGAAGGTTCAAAATAATAAGCTAACATTTCTCTTTGTATAAACTTCATGTATAGTTATATATTTTATTAAATTATAAATTTGGATATTATTATCATAACTCCTTATTTCGGGTTGCATTATAATTATCAATATTCATGAATTCTATATATTCCCATGAGATATATTTAAAACTAAAAGCCAACCTATTTGAGCAACAAATATTTTTTTTATTTCCTTGTTTAATTTTTTATCATTCTATATCTTCTAATTTCTCTCTTTTTTTATTTCTTTTTTTTTTATAATCTTGATCATATATAAACTTATCTAATTCTCCTCAGCTTTTATATACTTAATTTAAGAATTTTTGCACCAAATTTTTTTTTTTTTTTTGAAACTCTTCATTTTCTTATTATTTTATATTGACGAATATAAGTTTATCCAAATTCTTCACAATTTCAATCATTTACTTTAAGTTTTTATTTCCTTCAATTTTAAATTTTTTAATTTCATATATATATATATATATATATATATATATATATATATATATATATATATATATTGCAAAATACATAAAAAGAAACTATAAGTCAATTTCTTGGAGAGTCTAGTATTTTCATCATTAAGACTGATCAACAACTTAAGGATGCTAGCTTGTTCTAAAATATAGCCACGTTGAGGATGATGAGCTAATTTGATTTTTTCGTAACTTGCATATTGTTTACCTAGAAAAACGTGTGAGCTCCTATGTGTGAGAACTCAAGAATTTATCATAACATTGATTGTGTTACAAATATATTAGTGATGAATGTGTCTAAATGAATTATAACTTATAGATTTGGGGTGTTGACTACATGAATTATAACTTTTAGATTTGGGACTCGAGATGTCTTTTTTGAATGCAAGGCTTTTCTTTTAATTATTTCTTTTGATTGAGAAAACACTCTCATAAAGGAAACACTAGACTCTATATTTTATGAATAAGTACACTAATTCTCTTTTAATCTTGCATTATGAAATTTATGTGGAGATAGATGATAAATCCCATTAAAATTTTATGATTAAATTATCTAGGGTTTTATATGTAGTGCAAAGAGTTAAAGGAACCTTGGATAACATTATCATATCTACAAGAGTTTTGAGTTGTAGCTACATACATAGGCTAGAGTACATATTGTGATCATTTTTGAATAAGCTTATTTTAAGCTAATTTTAAGAAGCCTAGTTATGATTTCTAGGCACTTTTGTAGCAACCGTGGGTTAGCTCATCAAATTATCATTAATGACTATGGGTGACATTTATTCAAAAGGATCATTTCTTATGTCAAATCTTTATTTTATTGATAGTGGACTTGTTAAATTAAGTAGATTGATTGACACAAAGGCATGAAACATGTTTGATTGTGGTTCATAGTTATAGACATGAGCGACTACTTAGAGGAATGGTAGGAACAAATCAGCTTATATATTGATATACTTTGGTGTACGTAAAAAAATGCCTATTGAATGTTTGTTGTTTGGTTGAAGTGTGATGGTGGGTTAAAGTCTATTCGACATGAGAGTTATTTATATTTCTATCCCTAGAGTGTAGGTTTGTATTGCTTACATTTTATATTATATTCTATGTGGTGAAAATTAAAATGCTCCTTGGGTTGTATTAAATCTTTAAACACATTTTGATGCATTTTATATTTAGATCTCATTAGGGAGCATGACATATCGTTTTGTTATGGTGCTAAAATGCGTATTTGTATGATTCAAGATTATAAATTTAGGATGTAGCTCATTTATCTCTTTATGCATCAATGTATTATTTTATATTTTTGTGTATTTAAAGAGATCAATGTCTTAGCTTGTTTTTTTATGTTTTGAGATTATTTAATTCTTTAGTATGTTTATGGAGGTAAATACTTAATTTGTACCTATTCCATTAATTGGATCATCCTAATCGTGATATAATACATGCACACGCATGTTGCACACATACATGTATGCATGGTGTTTAACAAGTATGTCTTAGAGGGTATCTTTATCATTTTTCTAGAATATAAGTGTTTAATTCAAACTCTCTTGAGGTGTTCTAGATGTTTGGAGTAGCTGCTATGAGTATTTTGAATTTTTTAGGTTGCGAGAGAATGTTTTTGTAATTTTTTCATCCATAGGGATATTTTAGGAATTTTGATGTCTTGAAGGAACTTTTTTTAGCATTTTGAACATGTTAAGAGTGTCTATGATGTTTTTATACGAGTGAAATAGAAGTTGTGACTAATAGATAGACATCTGCTTTTACTCATAGGAAGCATGAAGTAATTAAGTGATATAGGAAAGCTTTATTTAGTTTCATTATTTGATGTTTATTTTATTTTATAATATTTTTAATAATTTATTTGAGATGATGTGCTTATGAGAAAAAATGATTTCTCCTTAATTATGATGATTTCTAGTCTTCATGGGTTGTTCATGTGGTTTAGCTCATAGTTCTTGGGTTGGTTTCGTTCTTGATTCTTCATAGCAGTCAGTGTTCCGACATTGATTCTTTGTAGTTTTTGGTTTCAATGGATATGTGGGCCGAGGACTACAAAAACTTTATGTATTGAAGGGTGTGCTTTAAGTTGTTCTATGTTTTGTTGATGTAAAATAATATAACTACTGTTAGTGTTTATCTTATGTCTTGAAGTTAGCTAGTTCACATTATCTACTCATCATTATTTGTATCATGAGCTGTTAGTTCATGTCATTTCTTGTAGCGTAACTCCAAATGGTTGTTGCACCATCATCTATTTATGTAATAAAATTCTTCTAGTTTTGCCATCTTTGTAATATTATCGTGTAGTATATCTATGCTGATCTTGCTTATTGCAGTTTGATTTTTTTGTTAATTTGAATTAAAATTTATGAGAGGTAGCCGATTGAGAACTAAATGGTGTAAATTCTAACACCTGTAAATGCAAAAATAATTTTTTGTTACAAAAAATTTCATTTTTCAATTTTTGATCTTGTGTGCTTTTGTTGGATGCGTGATTATTTATGTAGTTCAACTTGTACCAACGTGAGACATAATTTTTCTTCTCTTAGGTGATTTTTTTTTAATAATCTTGTTATGCTTTATTGGAGTCCTTGATTTTGGTGAAATTTGATTGGGATTATTTTTAAAATAGGCACATTATTAACCTTAATTGATTTAGGCAAAAATTTTTTTATAAAATAAAAGTCGTCCGTCTGAGTGACAACCGACGTCACCGGTCGTCGTCAACGGATGTGGCGAGGAGGATTTTTTTCTTTTGGGGAGAGAGAGAGAGAGAGAGAGAGAGCAGCGATTTTTTTTTTTGTTTTTTTTGCTTTGGAGAGAGAGAGGGTTTTATTAATTTTTTTAATTAATATAATTATTTAAAATATTTAAAATATATAATTTAAAATATTTTTATAAAATATTTAATAACTAAATATTTATATATTTAGTTATTAATTAATTAATTATATATATATATACATAATTAAATATATAATTTAAAATATTTTTAATTATATATATAAATTTAGAAATTTATTTAATAATTTTTTATTAGTTAATATAATTATTTAAATATATAATTTTTTAATTTTTGTTAATATATAATTTAAAAATATTTAAAATATATAAATAAATAATTTTTAATAAATAAATAAAGAAAGAAATAAATTATATAAATATTTTATAAATTATATAAATAAAGTAATTATATATGAAATATTTAGTTATTTATATATTTATTTATATAATTTATTGGCTTTATATAATAAATAAATAAATATATAAATAACTAAATATTTTATAAATATATAAATAACTAAATATTTATATAATTTAAAATTTTTTTTATTTATTTATTTAACTAATTATATATTTTAAATAAATAAATATTTTTAAATAAATAAATAACTAATTAATAATATATATATATATATATATATATATATAATTATTATTTATATATTTTAAATATTTTTAAATTATTTATATAACTTAAAAATATTTATATAATTTAAATATATAAATAACTAAATAAATTTATAAATATATATATAATTACTTTATTTATATAATTTATTTCTTTCTTTATTTATTTATTAAAATTATTTATTTATATATTTTAAATATTTTTAAATTATATATTAAAAAAAATTAATAAAAATTATATATTTAAATAATTATATTAATTAATAAAAATTATTAAATAAATTTCTAAATTTATATATATAATTAAAATATTTTTAAATTATATATTTAATTATATATATATAAATTAATTAATTAATAACTAAATATATAAATATTTAATTATTAAATATTTTATAAAAATATTTTAAATTATATATTTTAAATATTTTAAATAATTATATTAATTAAAAAATTAATAAAACCTCTCTCTCTCTCCGAAGCAAAACTCTCTCTCTCTCTCTCTCTCTCTCTCCTAAAAAAAAAAAATCACGTTTTAATAATGTGGACGATTAGTATTTTCATAAAAAAATTTGATTAAATATAATTAATATTTGATTTAATTTTGAGATTTAATTTGCAGTATAAAAATTAAATTGCTTGTGGTTCAAATATCTATTAATTTCTTCAAATTTAATTGATTGTTTAGGTATATTTTTGTTTCAAATTCTCTTATTTTCTAGTTTGTCACTAACAAAATAGGTTTCGGTGTACTTTTAGTGTATGAACAGTGTATCTCAATTTTCGGTGTGATATTTTTCTTATACCATCATTAGCTACTTTATGCATTATAAACCCTTAGGCATCCTATGTTTACTATGGCTAGTGATGGTAGTGATGATATTGTCCAGACTATGTGTTTGTTTTTTACTTACAGCATTTCGAATTGTCTAATAGAATTGTTTAGAAATTGATTATCCTTATCCTTTTTAGAGATTTATTTGCTCATTTTCTTTGCAATTGTGACTTTAGTTTTGGAGATGACCTAAATAGTTGACTTCTTAGTATCATACAAGTGATAAAAACATTCACAGCTTGACAAAATTCTTGAGTTCATTGTTTCTTGGCTTACAAATAATAAGATTTTTTCCCGCCACCTACAAACTGGGATTTTATTATGGTCTAGGTAGAATCTAAACTCAGCTTAGCAACAATTTTCAAGGTACTTATCAATCAAACTAATTGACACTCACAATATGAAGAATAAGTTGACCTAGACTGTCAATGAAAAGGTATTATGCTTCTATCAAGGAAGCAATTAATTATATAAAACTTTAGAAAGCATCTCAACCGGTTAATCAATCTTTGTTGGACTTTCATCTACTAGTAAACTAATGTCTACATTGTGAGCCGCTGATGTTTGATGAGAGCAAAAAAAAATGGAGATAGAAACTATAAGTTGCAAGCCATGTAATTTAGAAGATCTTAGTGTTCTCTTTCTATCTTTTAGGTGATAATAGTTCAATGCTTTTATTTTAATAAATTGTTTTACCCTTGCTGGAACTTCTAGGCACAATTTTAGCTTATTTGAAATTTTTCTAAATTAAATATTCAGCATCACATAGTGTGATAAACTCGAATGGTAAAAGTATGACCATTATATAGATATTTATCTCTCTCTCATTTCAGGCTCCAAAGCATGAGATTTTTCAGAGTTTAAATGCTACTATTGTTGGCTTAGCGGCTACTTCTACTGGGCCGTCGTCAATAGGTTGCACACCTTGGTGTGTTGGACTTGGTAATAATTATTAATTTTTCCTGCATTGTGAAATAAGTATACGCACATCAATCACCTTTTATTTGGGAAATTCTTTTAGGACTCATTTGTTTGCTTGTAGATTTAAAATATATTTTATTAAAAGGATTGTGTTATCACTTATTTTGAGTGTAAAATTGAAATCCTTATTTTGTAGGAAGCTTTGAGGAGGTTAGTAGAGTTTGAACACAATGCTAGTGTATAATTGCATCCAACTAAATAATGGATTTGACAAACTTTATTTTTTTTTTGGAATTTTGATTTCTAACTTCAAACAACCAAATGAGCCTTTATGTTGTATTGCAATAAGACACCTTATGTGACAATACATGAACCTTATATTAGCATTCAAGAAGTTTTGTGTCTAGGGGCGTGCAACAAAACGGGTTCAACCTAAAATTGAACTAACAGCTAAATCGATTGACTTGGTTTAGGTTTTGTTTGGTTGTGATTTGATATTTTGTCTAAATCATTTTATTTGGTTTGATTTAGGTTTAATATTTTGTAAAATTGGAATAAACTAAACTGAACTAATTACATAATTTATATAATTCAAAATCCTACACTAGTTTTCATTAGCTAGTAGTTATTCAATTAATTTAGTTGGGATCATAATCTTTTTTTTATATGTAACATGAAACCCATAAAATTTTTTTGTGAAGTATCAAGTTGGAATAAATCTATCATATTAAATGAAATCATTCCATTGAAATATTTATAACTAACAAACCAAATAAAATGGGATTGACATCTAAAAAATAAATAATTGAAGATTTAAGTTCTTGAATTAAAAGTCAAACTCATACGAATCGAATCTATTGAGTTAGTTCGTTTAGCTTGCACGATAGTTTTGTTTTGATTATAGGATTGATGGATATTTTGGATTTTAAATGTCAGTTTGGAATTAGATTGAATGGTGTACTAAAATTTATGTGGTCATATAGATATCATGTATGATCATATCATAATAGTCTTATCTCACAAACTTGAGTAGGAAAAAAATGGCCATAGAAGATTTTGAACATACATCACGCCTTGTATACTTAAAGCGGTCACATAATGTGTCTCTATGATCATATAAAAGTTGCTTTCCCTTTTGATATAAGCATACAAGCATCTTGCGACATTTTTATTTTTTTTCAAAGTTTTATTATTTTCTATATAACGTGCTTCCATTATCGACAAGATAATGGTATTCGTCATGAGTGCCACAACTCATGTTGAAAATTTTTTTGAGGTTGCATGTTAATTATGATAGAAATCGTATTCATATTCATACAAAATCAGTATTATTCATGCAGATTGATACAAGGGTCTATAATGAAATAATGAGATTCTTAAACCCTAGAGATTCAAATGACATGCAAGATGATGAAATGCAAGTCTAGATTTTCTGATTCTTGAAACCAATGTTTTTAGCAATAAACTATATACATGTATATGAAGGTTGTAATTTACTGAGCTTGAGATTGATCTCGAATGAGACTAATTCGTGATTTCTTAGTCAAGAGGAGGGTTGTGTTTCTCTTTGTCCTTGCCTATACTTTTAACAAATGCCGCTTTAACTCTCAAGTGTATGATGCTTTGATGATCACCATTCGCATAATCAATTTGCAAACAAGGTCATAAGAACGAAAACGAGAGAGAGAGAGAGAGAGAGAGAGAGAGAGAGAGAGAGAGAGAGAGAGATCAGCAAGGCATGGTTAAATTGGTTTCTTTTGGTTTGACATTGGGGAAAGGTCATGGACTTCAGCCAATGATCTCTTTAAATTTATTCATAAATATTTAGAGTTTAACATAGACATGAAATGACCAAAGAAAATTAAAGCTCTTCTAATACTAAGACTAGAGTCATTAATGAGATGATTTGGACCGTGTATTGTAATATTCAAGTTTTTTCATTCATTATTTTTCTAATTTGAGTAGAGATGTTAATAATTGATCTGATATGATACCTCAGTATAGACTCAACCTAAAAAAAATCTAGACTTGAGTTTGACTTGTATAATTTTTAAGGTCAAACTCAAACTGATCCACCAGTTTTGTTTTAATGCATGAATAAATGTACTTTATTTAAAAAAATTAATGCATATATTATTTTTATATTTTATTAAAGATTTAAATATTATTTATATAAATATTAAAATTTGATGTTAGATTTACAAATATATAAGAACTATTTCCATGTAAATGTCTCAAGACACAATTTAGTAAGATTCCAATGCTTTATTTTTCTTGTAATTAATACAGGTAAGAGGATGCATATCACCTTACATGGCGACAAATGTACTGCACAAATTTCTAGTGAAGGATCTATAAGAAGCGACTGTCTTGATTTATATTCCCACCAGCTGTGGTAAAATTATCATTCATTTTTTTTTACAAATTTTAGCCCTTAAATCACTTGACTCATTCATGTAAACATACATATCTTTTTTATAAAATTTAAAATTTTAAAATTAAGAAAATTTAAAAATATTTGTTCATTATCATTTATTTATTTATTCTTATTACTTCTTTACTGTAAAATAAATATATATAAATGCATGTTTTAGATCACCTTCATATTATCTTTTCATATATTTTTTGGGCACATTCAGAATTGAGAGAAAGAGCACAAATTAGATTCATGCTAAAATCTGATTAATTTATTTTTATATGAGCGTATCAAATGACTTCATCAAAAAATGCATTTATTTGAAAAATATATAATTTTGTCAAGATTGAAAGCACATGGTTGACCAAAATATAGTAAAATTTTTAGAACAAAACATTTTTTTAATTATTAATGTAGATCAGTTTTTTTTTAAAAAATAAAATTCAAAACATATCAAATCTTCATAAATTGGTCGTCTGTGAAATCAAATGTATGCATGATTTTCCTTTTTTATTTTCTTTTAAACTGATTCGTCATTGATAATTAAAAAAAAACATTTGATTTTAAAAGTTTTGTAGGACGTGTTTTATATAGTGTATTTATTTATGTACACAATATAGTTAGTGCTTATATACTATATTATACTATATTATATTACTATGTGTGTATATCATATGTAGTATATAGTGTATGGTATATATAGTATACACATAATACTATACATGTTGTGTATATTATACTACTTACTATATATATATATATATATATATATATATATATATATATATATATATATATATGTATATATTGTGTGTGTTATTATTATGTGTGTTATTATTTTAGTATATATATTATATTATATATTACACTATACATTATTATTGTAGTATATTTATAATAATATAGTATATTATATATGTATATACATGTATACTACACTACAATATACTACACTATATACAATATAGTAGTATTATATAATATACTTGTATGTTGTGCTACACTAATTGTATAGTAATAATACGCTACATTTGCTATATATGCGCTATGCTGTACTATATAACCCTTATGCTAAAACTATGCTACATATTATTATGCTTTATGCTGTGTATGGTATAGTGTATATAATACTAGTAACACTATACTATACTACACTCACTATGTTACATGATAAAGGTGTAATATATACTATTATACATATTACTATACTACATATATATAGTGTGGGGTTAAGTGTGGCATAGTATATGCTATATACATGTAATACAATGCTATACTATTACTATATACTATACACTATGTTATGCCTACACTATATATTATGGTATACTACAGTATATACACTATTACATATACACCACACTATATATATGCTATATTAAAACGCCACACTATACTATTACATATACCCCATATAATATTACATATACACCACATTATACTACGTATATAAAACTCTTGTAGATATGGTAATGTTATCCAAGGTTCCTTTAACTCTTTTAGATATGTAAAACACTAGATAATTTAATCATAAAATTTTAATAGGATTTATCATCTGTCCCCATATAAATTTCATAATGCAAGATTAAAAGAGAATGAGTGCACTTATTCATAAAATATAGAGTCAAGTGTTTCCTTTATGAGAGTGTTTTCTCAATCAAAAGAAATAATTAAGTAGAAAAGGCTTGCATTCAAAATAAGTCTCGAGTCCTAAATCTAAATAAGTTATAATTCATGTTAGAGATAATATATTTGTAACACAATCAATGTTATGAGAAATTCATGAGTTCTCACACATAAGAGCTCACAAGTTTTCTAGGTGAACAATCTGCAAGTTAAGAGAAAAATCAAATTAGCTCATCATCCTCAATGAGGCTAAATTTTTAGAACAAGCTAGCATCCTTAAGTTGTTGATCAATCTTAACGATGAAAATATTACAACTCTCCAAGAAAGTATAGGTTGGCTCCAAGATCCATCTCAACTAGCATCTTACTTTCAAGAGAATATGGTACTTAAACAAACCTTTTATGTAATTTGTTTGCCAAACACAAGGCCATTTGTTGAGGGGTTACATCCAAGTAATTGATAAGGCATAAATCAAAGGTGATCGGACTAGAATGATCAAATAATGCATGTGAGCAAATTCATTCCCATCCCAATTAGTGTCCAAATGCATGTGAGTAAAGTCATTCACATCCAAATTAGTGTCCAAACTGGATCTATAAGGTTGGCAATGAAATCTAATGAAGGACGAATGTGCACTAAGAGTTAAAAAAATATAATAAACCAACATAATTACTAACTACAAAAGTGATGTATCATAGTATAGATTGGCAATAGAAGAATCATCATGTTAGAAAGAGTATTTAAACAAAGCCTATGACATAAAAATAGTAAGATAAGTTAAAGGTTGATGCAAAGGTTTCTATGCTTGATGTGAAAAATATCATGCATGTTTCTTTTTTATTAAGTGATGAATAATTGACCCCATTTCAACATTCTGATTATTGAATTTATATTTTGCTCTCCCACTCTCTTTCAGAGTGGAGCCCACTCCTATTCAATCATAATAAAGATCTTAAGGCACACAAATTAAGGTCCTATACCATTAGATCAATTTCTCTATAGCCCTTGGATTGAAATCTATGTGCTTTTTCTGTAGTGCCACCAACCTCTTCTTATCCATCCCTCCTTTTTTTATTCCTATTTTATAATACTTCTTGGAAATGTAGATATACCTCTCATCTTGTATAAACAAAAAAGCAATAAAAATTCTTAAGAGTTTTTCTCTATTATTTTATTTTCTATGTGGTATCAATGTGTGGGTAGAGTTTTCCTTACAATCTATGTTCTCGACCAATTTTTGAGTTCAGTTAGGATTTCTCACTTCCGACTTTATTACTGTCACCAATTTCTCATTCTATTTACTATTTATGACTTCTTTGACTTTCCTTCAAAGCAGTTGGCCAAGATTAATAGTGAATATTAAACTATGGGAGGACTCCAATGATTTGGCTTGTAATGGATCGACAAGTAGGATCGAAATAGGAGGACAGAAATAGAAGTGGAGTTTGGGTGTGGCTAAAGTTGGGATGCTTGAAGGGAGGTCAGCAGTGGTTGAGTAGGGATTTGATTGGGAGCGAGTGGAACAGGCGTTCAATCGGTCACAAGGAGAGAGGAGTGGAGGCTTGGGTATTAGGGCGGGTGGAGCAACGGTAGATGGAGAATTCGGCAACATGCTATCTGGACAATACAAGTTGGAGCAGCTTGGTGAGGAAAATCGAGAGAGGGACTAGCTCAGCACAAGCTTCATGCACACACGAGGAGAAATGAGGGGATTGTCAAGCAACAGAAAGAAATGGGAAGATCGTGTGATGTGGGAAGGAAGTATGGGCTTCACATAGCTCTCTGAGGATAGTTGAGGTGGGAATTTGATTGGGATTAGGTGGATATTAAGTTAATTTTCTCAAAATTCATAACGATTTTGATGAAATTTCTCCTACAATAGCCTCGCAATTTGGGCATCTATTCTAGCCTTGTAGGTAATTCTACAATATTAAATGTAAGGATGAAGTCCGTTTCAAGATTGGATATCATTTAAATGATTTAGCGTTGATCTGGCTATTTACTCAAATCACGCGACATCACATTCGCTCACTTGGCACTCGTACATACTCAATCGATCGAGAGGGGTCTCGTTTGATAGATTTTGACTTTTCAACAATGTTGGCAAAATCAATTTCATGAATAGAGGTCATTTGGATGCCATCAAGGCCTCTCCTCCAATATGCATGAAATCACATCAACAACTCACCTCCATCAATCAACAATTAGGCGATGTGAGAAGATTATCTTAATTTACATTACGGATGTATTGGCAAAATCTATTTGGCGATAGCGGGATGTTTCCGATTTGCAATGGCGATCGGGCATTTCAACTTCGATTCACGCGGTCTCACATATATAATCCGTCGATTTTGCCACATTTACATAATTCAATATATGGAACATATGTGAAGGTCAACACTTGACACATCATTATAAATTAGAGTACCCTTCTTTTAAAATATTTAGTATATGTTTCTTTCCTTTTCATAAATACAAACATTAAAATGTTCAGTGAAACTTACGAAATTACTAAACATCATCATGTTTCATTTCTTGAAAGCAACAACTTTATATCCTTTGGTCCCTTAATGTTTTATTCATTATGATATTTGGATACACTCTAAGATCCCCAATATCTTTAGAGCCTTCTTTATTGATAATTGTACTCAAATAACATAGGCATATATCATTAAACAAAATCTAATGTTAACACTATATTCTCTATATTCACTATTAGATAAAGAATCAATTCAGCTCAAACATCAATTTTCAAATTGATAATGCCCATGATTAAGTTAATCGCATATCATCGCATTTCTTTCCAAAAGAAGCATTATTAGCCAGTCTTCTTGCCATGACACTCCCTAACAAAATAAAATGGCAAAAAAAATCACCATCTTTGGAAGTCATTAGAACACTTCTTCTCTACAATTAAATATCAAAATAATAATTAGGTAAAAGATGTTCTATCAGCTACCTATTTAATCAATAAAATATCTCTAGAGTAATTGATTTCAAAAGTCTCCTAAATTATTTGGTATAATTCTTTTAACAAAATTTCTCAAAAAATCTTATTAAAATATTTGGATGTATTGTTTATGTCCATATCCATAAATAATATAGAAAAAATTAATTTAAGAGCTTTCAAGTATATATTCATTGGATATTTTTCCACACAAGAAAGTTATCATCCTCTTACAAAAAAAATTCCTCACTTCAATGCATATCACTTTTATAAAACTCATAATTTTTTTATTTGGACTCATTTTAGAGACAGACTTCTCAAGTTGAAGATAAATTTAATAATACTTTTATCTTGAAATTCTTATAGCCCAAAATTTTATAAATAAAAAATCTTGTACTAACTATATCTCTTCAAGTCAATACAAGAAAGAATAAGCCTAGCTAGGATCTCTTGAAAATCTAGGACTCAAAACTATTATCAAGTAACAATGATCAACCCACTACTAATTTATATCATATCTCTACAACAACTCTTATAAATTTTCTCTCATAAAATTTTTCTAACAAACATCAACATTAGCCTCGTTTCATTCCACAAATCCTATTTGAGAATTTCGGAAGGCCATAAGAGAAGAGATGAATATCTTTAGAAAAAATTTATACATAAGAGATCATTGAATTACCAAAAAAATAGTAAGTAAATAAATTTACAATTAAATACAAAATAGATGAGCTTGAAGGTATAAATTAAAATTGATATCAAAAGAATAATAATCATATGGGATTGACTATTAAGAAATATTTAATATTATTATAAAATAAATACCATTCATATCATGATATCCCTATCATCAAATCAAGTGTGGCTCTTTATAACAATACTATATAAGAAATATTGTTATCTAGGAGGAGTCAAAGAAGAGATTTATATGAATCCACCACTAGGATTTGTTAGCTCCATAAAAAAATCAAGTATATAGATTGAAAAAAGTCTTATATAAATTGAAATAATCACCAAGAGCTTGATTTGGTAGATTTATAAAGGCTATGGTGAGAGAAAAATACAAATAAAGTCAAAGAGATCACGTCTCTTCATAAAATACTCCGATAACAAAATCTTAACATTGATATATATGTTGATAATATGATTGATTATTAGAGGATAATAATCAAAACAGAAAAGCTTTCAAGAAAAGCTTGTTCAAAGATTCAAAATCAAAAGCTACAAAAAGTCAAATACTTCTTGGACATAAAAGTGAATCAATATAAATTAGAGATGTTTCTCTTCCAATAGAAATATATCATGAACATGCTAAAAGAAATCAAGTTGATAGATGTAAAACTATAACTAAACCAAGTTAAATATTAGACCTTAATGAAGAAGAAATTGACGTAGATATAAAATAATATAGGAAAAACTTAATTCAAGAGCTCTCAAGGGTATATTTATTGGATATTTTTCCACAAGAAAAACATGTGTTATCATCTCCCACTAAAAAAATTCACTTCTATGAATTTGACTTTTTAACGAAATTCATAATTTCTTCACTTAGACTCATCTTCAAAACAAAATTCTCAACTTGAAGATAAATTTGATGATATTTTTTATCTTAAAATTCTTGTATCCCAATATTGTATAAATCTGAATCTTGCAACAATTCCTTCATGTCTATGCAAAATGGAATAAGCCACTAGGTTCAACAGCAAATTTGGGACTCAAAATTGTTACCAAGTGATGTTGATCAACCCACTATCACTCATTTATACCTATCTCCTACTACAACTCCTTCCATGAATTTTCTCTCTCATAAAAGTTTTCAAACCAACATCAACTCTAGCCTTATTTTCATTCCACAAACTCTATTTGAGGATTCTTAAGAAGAAGCCATAAAAGAAGAGATAAATATCTTAAGAAAAAAAAAAACCAAACATAGGAGATCATTGAATTACTAGAAAAAGTAGTACTATGCAAATAGATATTTACAATTAAACACAAAGTAGATGAGCTTGGAAAGGTATAAATTAAAATTGATAGCAAAAAGATATATTCAATCATATGCAATTGACTATCAAGAAATATTTTCTATTGTTATAAAATGAATATTATTTGTATTATGATATCCCTAACATCAAATTTTGGGTAGCTTTTATGACAATATGATATAAAATATACTTTTATACATGAGGAGTCAAAGAAGAGATTTATATGAACCCACCACTAGGATTTGATAGCTCCTTCAAAAAAAATAAGTACACAAATTAATAAGGCCCTATACAAAGAGATAATCACTAAGAGATTGATTTGACAAATTTATAAAGGCTTTGGTGAGAACAAGATATAGATAAAACCAAAGAGATCACACTCTCTTCATAAATACTCATTTGATAATAAAATCTTAATCTTTATTGTATAGGTTGATGATATAATTATTTCAAGGGATAATAATCAAAAGTAAATAGCTTCAAAGAAAATGCTTGCTGAAGAATTCAAAATTGATGATCTACTACAAAAGTTAAATACTTCTTGGACATAGAAACAAATCACTCTAAAGAGAGATACTTCTCTTCCAATAGAAATATATCATGAACATGCTTAAAGAAGTCAAGATGATGGAGAGCAAAGCCATAAAACTCTAACTAAAACCAAGACAAAAGTGGACCTTCATGAAGTAGGAATTAATGTAGAAATGAAATAATATCAAATGTTTGTAAATCTATGGCCATAGTTTTGATACATTAAACTAAACATTCACAGTTTGAGCACTCAATTTCTCAACTTAATTAGCAATGCTTTAGCATCTAAAACAAATCCATTCAAGAAATAGACTTGATGTTATTTTATAAAATATGTCTCAAATCTTCAAGATATTCTCTTATTATACTATATAACACATAGTGTAAGACAAACATAATCTACTATTTGATGAAAGATTTAAAGTCAATGATTACATAATTTTAAATTATTTATTGAACAATGATAAGCATGCAACAACTACTATGCACAAAGATGATAATAACAATGTGATAAGGGTGAAATATCTTGTAATATTAACCACACAATGTCATTTTTTGTAATAGAAAAAAAGAAATAAAAGTTGAATGATCAAAAGTATAATGGATTTAAGGTGGTGATGAAGTATAAGTCAAAGTTGATCGCTAAGAATAACCTTTGTCACTAAGATCTTGTTCCTTTTTAACGGTCATTCTCTAAGTAAAATAAATTCACACACTCAGTACTTAACCACATAAGAGTGAACACACAATAAGAGTACAAAGTTCAAGAAGTAATTCTTCTTCATTCAATCAAGCGCTTTATATACAACAAACTCCCAATTCATGGGAATAAGATGGAAAAGCCAGAATATACAAACATACATTCAAATTCAAATGGCTAGCAAACTTTACTCTTTAACATTATTTAATACCTACCATCATTACCATACCTACCATCACACTTGTCATCATTAATATACTATTATCAATTCTAATAACATTAAATTCCTTTAAGGTCATAGCATAAAAAAATGACCTAATACATATAAGCCTAAACTATAACATCATGATACAAAAGCCCAACAACACACAACAAAATGCAATCATAAATAACTTAAGAACTTAAAACTAGTATTCAAAATGATAACAATGATAATCCTACATCAACACCTTAAGTGCATCTTCATTTAACCACACAACACTAGAAGTCATATTTTCTCTTTTAATTCCTATGTTTGCATAATAGCTCTAATACTCATCAACCATAAGGCATTTGTGCATTGTAACATGACGAGAAAATGGAAGAATTTATCAAGATAAATTTCCTTCACAAAATTTGTATATGTCATTAACATTTTTTATAATTATTAATATAACACTTGGTCTTTCTTTTATTAATCCTATTTCATGTTATCTTCTAAATATTTTCTTCATTTGTTTATTTATTTATTTATTTAAATGGAGTTTCAGCAAACTAAAATTATACTATCTACAAAAGACTATTATGATTGGAAACTCTATGATCACTCCACAATTATTTTTAATATCAAAGATCCTATCAATGGGTGCCTTAAATAACTTCAACTAGTTTTATGAGATTTTTTTAGTGGTCACCAAATTAATTCTTATTTCACTCAATTACATGCCATCTCAAGTTTAGTAAAAAAAGTTAAGAAGGCCTTTTCTTTGTTTTTATACATTTCCATCAATTGTCTTTGCAAAATTGCCTCCAAAATAGATCTTCTTAGCATAAACAAATTTGATTTTTTTTGATATCAATTTATTTTTTGTAAATCTATATTTCATTACTCTCTTATAACTTTATAATTTATTTAGTTGATTATTCTATAATTACCATAATCTTAAATACCCCATTTGTTCTTAACACTAGTACAAATTTTCTTCTCCAATCAATTGGTCCATCTTAATCAACAAAAATTCATTAAAAGATTCATATTAGAAAAATCATTATCACCCTAACTATTTGAATCTCAATAAGCATGTACATCATCAAGACCAAAAGCTCAATCTCTATGTATCTTCCTCAAAAATAAGTTCACTCATGGTTTATATACAAAGTACTTCAAAATTCTCATTTCTTTTCTCTCATAGCAACCACATCTTGCTCAATATTCCACCCGAGTTCAGAATTTTTAGTTAGAACTTCATGACCCATCGGGTGAACTCGCCTCTCACAGTAGTCATTCTGCTTGCCATCTTCTACGTATGCCAACTACATGTAAAACCCTCCTTCTAAACTCTATAAAGGGAGGAAACTTGTTGGAACTTGTGGGGACCCCCTTTCTTTTGGTTTTTCATATAATATGCCTATCTAGTTCCTTTCCTCATATTGATTGGGGATTCCCACCATATTATAGTCCCTTTAGAAAGACAAGGGTCTATACGATTCTCTTGACATAGTGGAATCCATTCTTTTCTCTATTATCTCTTTCTTTCATCCAAGCTGATCCATAGGTTATTCCTCACCCATAAGTAAATCAGATTCAAAACATGTTTTTGAATTAATTTATAATGTATATCATTATTTTATTCATTATTCATTTCAAAAAATATTTTTCATTAAAATAGAAATTTTTTCAAAGTAGCATTGCCAACTCCTTAGATACCTTCTTTTTTAACAAAGATCTATAAACATCATTATTAATGCATCAAACTTGACCAAATATCAAAATTCAACCAAATATCAAAATTCATTATCTTTTGTCTTAGCTAGTTTAGATCTCTTTTTTTTTCTTCCTTACTCCTTAGTAGTTATCATATCATATAAATTTTGATAAATTTTAACAAATACTTTGCTTACTCCCCTCCTACAAGGCTTCTAGCTTCCTTATAATGATTATAAGCCTTAATACTACTTAACTTTAGCTACTCATTAGGTAGACACCTTATTTCATATTTGGCTCAAATAAACAATCCAATTTTCCATTATTAGCAACCTACCATGAAAGATTAATGATTTTTTACCTTTTAATTTTTATAATTTCATCTGACTAACTATTTATTTTCATTAGTTTCACATAGTTCTATATGTCTCTATAACTAATATTTTATGATGTATGATCAAACTTTCTTATAGAATCACCATATAATCTTTACCTAAAAAAATTTTATCCTTCCGATTAAAAAAAGCCTTACTATAATTTTGTAGCACAATTTTTAAAAGTAACCAAGTATTCTTCTCATTTATTTATAAATATTTGTTCTATATTGCAAGATCATATGCTAACATGAAATCAAATGTAGTTTCTTTCATTGTAGTTCTATGTTCTATTCTAAACCAACCATGAATCCTCTAATAGTTCAATTTATTGGAACCTACATGCATAATGAGTCAATTACAATATTACATTTTCTTCCTCAAACATATGTTATAATAGTTCATCTATATCTTCCAAAAATTATGTTATAAAGGTATCTTGTAATACAACTTTGAGAAACATAAGTATAAACTACAAATAATGTTCTCACAAATAATTAACTTAATAGAAACTCCCTACCATTAATAATATTCACCTCAACAATTGGTATCTTTTAATTCTATATCCACTTCTATTCTACCTTATTCCTATTATTAATCTTACCAATAGACAATAGTTATAACTTCCCATAATGTCATTAAATCTTTCCCTTAAAAGTTAGTTTCTTGCAAACAAACCCCATATTTATTTTCTCATCAAGTTAACTTATTATATGTCTTCACCTTCAAAGAACACAAATTCCATATAGCAAATTCAATCTTAATTTTAAACCAAATCAACTCTTACCCATTTTCACCAAAATTAGGTTACGTTGATGCATCACTCATAGGTGACACCTAAGATTTCACTTGCCTTTTTTAACCATCATTGGGCTAAGCTATAGGCTTGAATTATTACTGAACTTTTACTTAAATAGAGATAAGTCAAAGTGCATTCCTCCTAGAGGATGCATTAACATAAAGATAATTCAAATTTTGATTCATCTTCATGAATTTTTACATAAGATATATGTTTAATTTTCAACCTAACTAAACATCAATATTTCTCAAATGGCTTTGTGACAAATGAGTTTACATAAGTACTTTAATACAAGCCAATCTACTTTTCACCCTTGAATTTAAATCAAAGGGCTCAAAGAATCTCAACATCATGAGCTACACTAACATCATCTCCAAGCTCTCTAGGCCATTGTTTATATCCCCATATCATTATCATTGCTAAACACTCCCTAAATCCACACAATGGTGATCCTCATAAAAGTCTCTTTTTTTATCACTATTCAACTACTTGAAACCAATGCACCCATCCATCCCTTACAACATCAACGTGAAGTCCAACCCAATATCCACCATCAACTCATTTGGAATGACTACAAACTTCTTGTTTATATTAAAAGGGCATGAATAACAAAAGCATCACCATAAATATTAATTTTTTTACAAATATTTTCATAAACCGAAAACATTGAGTTAATCATTCATAGTTACTTTGTTTTATATTGTGCATATGATTTTATGTGTAGAATTTCTTTTATATAAAATTTGTATATTACTTTTTCAATGTTTTAATAAATGTTTGTGTTTTCATGAATCCTTCCAGTATTTTTTCCTTGTATTTCCAAAAGGGTGTTTGCTAGTTGAAAATGTATATAACCCTAATAGATAAATCTTTAATTGACTTGTAAAAAAGTGTACATATATAGATATGTATATATATGTATCTATGCATATATATGTATGTATGGATGTATGTATATGTATATATTATATCTATGTGTGTATATATATTTGCATGTACATACATTTATATGCATGTATGGATGGATGTAGGTTAGACTAAAATTTGTATTAAAATTAAGTAAATCAATTAAAATCAAATCAATTTTTTGACCAACACAATCAAGCTCAAATTAAAATTAATGAGTCACGTATAAGATCAAATCAACATTTGATCAATTAGCCTATAATTGAACCCAACTTTGAATCAAATGATGTTGAGCCAATCTTATGCCAAAGTCAAATTGGCTTTAGATTGAAAAAAATAAAAATAAAAGGTGCAACACATACACAAATTTCTACCTGAACACAAATCTGTACTGATGTTTCTTAAATAAAATACAATTCAAAATAAATATAAAGTCAAAGAGTAGATACTCACGATCAATTGTAGAAATCAGTGAGAACTGCAACTTCAATTAATTCTGAAGATCCCTCTTTCCTATCACTCGACCAGAATTCCCCAATTGGAAGATTCTTACTCTCAGCTGAGATACGTATTTGAACAACATGAGTAGAAGATAAGTATCTCAAGAGTTCCACCAGAACATTGAATCCAGTACCTAGAACAAAATGAACGGATTACAAAGTGAATGGACAAATTACTATTGAGCAACCTACAATAAGTATTTATGAGATTTCCATGACATCCTACTAAATTTAAACCTATAGAAATTTAGTGTAAAATAGTGAAATTTACCGTTCACCGACCGAGCAGTATTAATAATTAGAGGTAATAAAGATTTTTATGATTATCATGGTCATTTGACTGATGAAACTTCTCAAGGAAGTTTTGACCTTAGCCCCATTATAAATGTATGTTTCTTCAAGCTTACATATAAATCAAATATTTTAACTCCAGGATGTTCTCCAAACACATAATGATATAGCCTATTTTAATAAAAACGTAGAGAAAATTATCATAAGATAATCTGGAAACAATGATTTTGTTGGAAAATAACAATTAAAACAAAGTAGTTTAAACAGTCTCTCTAAGTAATTATACGCATCCTTACATCGTTTTCTAGGAAAGGCCAACTGACAGCCTCCTGTAACCCCTCTACATCCTCTTTTCAAGTAAGCAATCATTATTATTTCTCTAAAATGGATGTTCTAGACCAACACCCTCAAAGATGTCATTTTTTGATAACTATTGCCCTTAGAAGTTTCTACCTAATAAGAATTGAAGAGCCAAGTGCATGATAAAATTATATGCAGCAAAAGAGCACTAATGCAAATAGATGATTGATTGTCTAGAGAGTGGAGAAAAAAGCATCCATACCCTATCATCGTTCTACATTTTGGCAATTTAAAATAAGAGAAATAAAAAACAAAAATACTTCCTCATATAGTATGTAAGATCTGCAAGGAATTCATGCCTTTCTCTCTATAACCAAAGAGGTAAGAAACCAAGAAATCTACAAATATGTAAAAACTAAAATAAACATTTCCCTCAAGGGAATAAACAATGAAGAAAACTTTATAATTTACAAGTTATGCATATTGTACCAACACAAAACATATGAGCATACAAGTGATGACAAACCATGTTAGCCATGAAGTAAATGAATCCATTAAGGTTACAGTTCATGCATGTCACTCTAGTTTCCTAATTCACCATATTAAACCATATAACCAATGCCATATTCTCATAATCATGCCTAATGAACATGCCCACAAACATTAGATACACCTTTTAAAGTTTTAATAAAGGTCCTTTAGTCAAATATGATAGCTTAATACAAAGAAAATGGAATAATATGCTTTGGTGCTTGTAAAGAAAAGCTTGGAAGAAGGCTAAGCAAAGATTTGACCCACAAATCAGCATGAAGCTCTATCTAGAGTTTTGTTTAACATGATTTGCATGAGTAAGCAATGTTATCAACGGTATGAAGATGTAATACAACGTATCATATATTTTAACACATTAAACCAAAGCCATTTATAGAAACAAGGAACTCCTTAGTCTACCTACAATTCCTAATAAAATCATTGCTCCATCATTCTAATCTTCAATAACTCCATCCTTCTACGAAAACTTTCATCAATACCCACCAAACAAACTCTCATTATACTCAATCACATGCATTTTAAGGTCTATATAAATCATAGGAAGGTCATTTCAATGTTCACTAAATTTTCCCTTAATTTTCCCATCTATTCATCCAGGATAAACCAATATATATATATATATATATATATATATATATATATATATATATATATATATATATATATATATATATATATATATATATATATATATATAAATTTATAAAATCAAATCAAAATTAATAAATAATATTAATAAATTAAATTTTATATCATTTTATTTAATATGATTGAATGAAAAGTATTATTTAATTAGATTTTAAATTACTAAGTAATGATTAATCGAGATGTTATGTCATAATATTTATGACTTAATTAATTTAATTAAATTTGATATATTATAAAATAATTTAAATAAATATTATAATTATTTAAATCATTAAATCTTGAAATAAATAATTAAACATTTCTCATAATTAAATCCCATTTAATATATATCATACCAAACTATTTAAAATTAGTGAATTTAGATTTATAAGGTTTATTAAATCCTACTTTAGTGAAATACTATCATAGTGAAACAACCTAAATGAAATATTAGCGCAATCTAGTCTTAGATAATGTTAGAGTCTACGTGGGTTTATAGACTATTCAATGTTTTGAGAAAGAATTTACACTCATATCTAGGTTTTAGTCCATAGTAAAATTTGGGATTGGAGAGGTAGTTTGGTTTGAGATTTAAATTTGATTATATTTTTTGGTTATTAGATATTAATAAATATATAAGCTCTGATAAATTTCAAGAATTTTGCTCAAAATTCAAAATAAAAAAGTATAAATTATTTTCAATTGAAATCATTAGATAGAATGAGAAATTTGAACCTTATTTTTAAAATAAAAAAGAAAATAACTTTATATGCCTCATAATTCACATAATTAATATGCTTATTGTTTCAATATTTGGAGAAATATGCCTAAAAATTTATTCAAATTTAAAATGCCCTCTTCTTGCATTTATGAACTATTTCTTGAAGTCCATCTCAAACTAATTATGTTTCAACTTCATTAATTGAATCTTAATTTGAACTTCAACCAAGAGATCATTAAATGTGATTCAAACATGGTTTGAATCTATCTCAATTGTTTCTTAAATGAGCTCTGAACATGATCAAAGGAGTTTGAGAGAGGTTCAAGCATGGTTTAAGTATGATTTAGTCATGATTTAAGCAAGATTTAAGTAAATTCAAGCGATGTTTGAGCATAACTTGAGAAATGATCAAGTATGGTTCATACAAGATTCAAGATGATTGAATAAATTATAACATGATATAATTTAGCATTGTTATTTTGAATGCAATAAATAACAACCACATAGTATAATTGAAGTATGATTTAGCAGTATAACCACACCATCTATAACACTGTAGAATTGAACTTTTATAAAAAATATATAATTAAAGTAAGTAAATTATATATATATATATATAATATATAATTTAAAACAAAATGATTTGATAAAAATTGATAAAATATACATATTTTATTATTTATATATGGACCTATGAACCTATAGATCTATATTATTATAAAATAAATTTATGCATAACTAATTCTTTTAAAATTATATATTATTGACTATGGCTTCCTAAAACTTGGTTTGAAGCCAAAAAAAAAAAAAAAATGATGTGTTGCATCTTATGCACTTCATAGTCTAATAAAACATAACATGCTTGTCAAAATTTATGTGATAGTGCTAAAACAAAGTTTCTTAAAAATACAACTGAGTTACCTTATGGTGGCTTTGGAAATCTTATACGTGTTTTCTCTTAATTCCAAAGAGTTTTGGAACCTCCATAGGTAGTTAGACAACTTAAGCAAACTAAGAAAGTTCATAAAAAAAATAAATTCATTGATCATTGTATGCATGATCTATACTTGAATGTAACAATGGGTACAATCACATAAAATCATGCTCTTCATAAACAATGAGATTTCATATATTATCCAATATACATAATTTTAATTCATTAAATAATAGATGAATTCTATAATATAAATAATAAATATGCTATAAAAGATTAAAATTATAATGAGTAGCATAATCTCTTAAAAGTAATTTAGATTATTAGAATAGATGTTTTACAATCTATCCTTATAATGATTTTGATTTTTAATTTTATAAAAATAACATTATATTTTTAATTTTCACTCTTATCTCCATATATTTGGACCTGTTGTTCAAGTTTGCTTTTAAATCTAAAAGAAAGATAATTACCTCTCATCAATTAGGTAGTGAAGGACAATCAATAGATCGGCCTCTTATGAATCTATAAAATATCCAATCAAATACTTCTTATTCTTTATTCTTCTTACTTAATTATATATTATTTTATATCATCTTTACACACAATAATAAGATATGGATGAACATCTCATGCCATCTCCATCACATTATTTGTATATACAATAGCATGAGTTACCATCTCTTGAATCATACATCACATCATATTTAATCTCCAAAAGAATAGTAAAATAAGGATAAGGATGCCCACACTATTTCTCTCCTTTTCTTATTCTTTTTCTCCACCTCCATGCTATTATCATTCATACATTTGTAAAATCCACGCTTTTATTCTTTTTTTCACTCATTGTATAATGTTAAACTAACTTGTTTTGAGCATCTATTTTTTTGCTTATTCTTTAGTATAGCTACTTCAACTCCATAACAACTATGAAAAACACCCCAATTGATCAAAAGAGTATGGGCTAACAAGCAATAAGTTGTTCTTCATTTCCCTCTTATACTTCTTTCTCAATGCCACTCTCACAAAATTTGTAGTAGTCATTTTCTTTTTATAACTCAATAGAAGAGGCTAAGGAGGAGTATGCATAATGGACTTATAGAAGTCTTTTTCATTAGTTTTATGTACCAATGTAGCTCTTAATCACTTATATAAAGTAATTCAAAGCATGAATTGTGATTAATTATATTATTAAAATTAACATAATTATATTTAAAATACAATTTATATCTTTATTCATAAGAAATGATAAAATATATTTACTTGTGAATACATTGTTGATATGCTAACTCAATATGAGATATCATATATTTTCTCCCCAATTATTGTGATGGCTCCATCCCCTAATATTATAATGTTATAATATATTTAGTGATAGTGTACTAGGATAAAGCAATTTTCTTGAAGATAATGGTAGTATAATGCACCTAACATTATCAAGCCCTTTCAAAACCCCCCCCATGAGACTATGTTATAGATATCAAAATGATACTATCTCATCATAAAATAAAATAAGCATCTCGGCAAAAATATTATTATAATTATGATGATTGAGCAAAACATTATACCAAGATAACAAAAAACTAATTTTCATCTAATATCCCTCTCACTGGACATTATAAGTACTCTATATAGTTTTACATTTTTAATGTTATTATCTCCATTTAAACCTAGCATTTTTGTTAATCTCCTTAAATTTCACCTATGTTATAAATTGTCTAAACCCTAACACAACTAAAGTCAATTCAATTGATTTAAATCTCATGTTTTGCTCTTAAAACACAAATGAGTATCTCTCATTCTCATCATCAATAATAGTTGATGAATTTAGGACCCAACTAATTATATATTAAGAGATCTAAATAGCTACTTGAGGGTGGACTTGGATCATTTCACTCAAATTATAATGCATCTCTATATATAATTAGAGTGAACATCTACTTACCTAATAGAACATCTCTTAATTCAGTGTTAGATAACAAGGATGAAAATTATGATTAAATTATGATCAAACTTTCCTTGAATCTTATTTAAACATTGATCAAATTATGATTAAATTAAAGTTTAAATAAGATTTAAACAAATTCTAATATAATTTAAGTCAGATTGCAACAAATAATATGATGTCTGAAATTTAAGATTTAAAATTTAATATAAATAAGGTTTGAAGAAGATTTAAAACTCTCATTTTAAATTTGTACTTTATCTATCTATTGAATATATCATTTTTTATAATCTCTTTTATATTACAACTTATAACTACAAACAATGAATGCCTTAAAATTTAAATAACCATAAATATAATAATATTATTATAAAACATATTTATCATTAAACATATTATTATTAAACATATGAGTAGTGACTGAATTGGTCACATTTACCAAAAATATAGTAACTTTATAATGAATCAAACACTAAAAACATGAAGTAGTTTACATATTTACATCAGAATCAACCAGAACTTAAAAGAAGATAGAAAAAATGACCACTTAGTACTCGAAAGGCTCTAGTAAATACCTCACTTAGTACTCATTAAACTATTATTTGACTAACAATCCTTCGTAGACTGCGTACAGTAAACAGAAACACCACATACTGTTCCTGCAGGCTTACAAAACTAGGATTTGGAAGAATAAATAATGGAACCTATACCAAATTCTGTGCTGAAATTATTTTTTTTCCGCTGAAAATGGCAATATGAAAAACAAATCACCAATTCTTGGCAAATTAGAATTTTATTTGAACTAATAAATCCTGCACAATCATGCTTTTCTTGTTTCAAAATCTATAAAAAAAAAAGAATTATTGTTTGCACAAATACTCCTACTGAGAGCTGCTTGCAGGTACAAAAGATGTGCATAACCAAAATCTGCAGTCAGAGAAACAATTCAAAATAAAGGCCTTCTTCCATATTTAAGAAGAAAAGGCACCGTTTAAACTCACCCAAAACAACATCCTAAGCTGCAAACCACAATTCAAACTGATACCAGAGCTATGACGATGGAATGTCAGAGAGAGAAAGAGAGGGAGGGAGAGACCAACCATGCCTCTGCAACACTTCTCAAAATAACATAACTGATTTTTGCAGGATATTTAATGCTTAATGTTAACTATACAATATTTTCATTAAAGGGGCTTATGGAAGGTGTGCTTGTACAACCTTAAACTATATGAAATTGCTAGCCTTGCCAGACAATTTGAGCAATTTTCCTGCCATGGGCAAAAAAATTTCTAAACAAAAATTTAGCACTAGTTCAGAATTACAAAAGAATTTGGTAATACAATAGAGAAGCATTTTCCCTGGGTGAGTAGAAAAGGGAGGTTGGCTCTAGGAAGGAGCTTGGGGAAGAAAAATGCGTGGCAAACCATCTTTAAATTAGGAGATGAAATTGCTAACACCTGATCCCAGAAGCTAACAATGAGCAAAGCTGAATTTCCTGGGGATTCACTGTCAAGAAATAAAAATAAATAAATCAAGATAGAAGAATCACATAACTGAAATATACATTGGTAAATATCTCTGCTAAAATGTGAATATTTTGTCTACAATCTAACAATGAAAAGGGATGCAAATGTGAATCAGCCGTGATAAAATTCACAAAAAAAAAGAGAAACAATAAATTTTAGTATAAACAATAATTAGTGTCATGCAAGTTTTACTTTATTAGAAATGATAAAATCATCATCAAACACATGCCTTCTTACAATCACAACCCCATAAACACATGCCTTCCACTTAGTTAATAATTAAAGGAGATTTAAACATTGGCAATCAGAAGTCCTACCTTATAAATCTGTGTCCAACTTGAAGTCAATAGCAAATAAAATTACTTGCTCAGAACAATGTAGCTCTTGGCATTGGCTTCTCAATTTTTTTTTTGCATGATTCTTAGGTCCACTAGTACTATGGCGCTTAATTACGATGCCTTGGCACTAGGGGTTCCTCCTTGGTGCTTTCTAGTTAAGTCCTCTGAAGATTTGACACCATAAGCTAAATCCTATGCTTATTTTTTGAGTGCCACGCGCTAACTATCATCGCTTTCTCTATCTTGTTAGGTGCCACGATGCTAGTGAGCCAACGCGTTTAGGTTCTTTAATTTTCTATCAAAATCAGGCCTATTAGAGCATTATATGACGATGCTTTTTACGCTGCCGACCCTAATTTTATTTTTTTCTTGAACATCTGAACTTTTTTTGCTTCAATATAAAATGAATTATGAATAACATATTTTTTCTGAAAAAAAATGAAAGCTCAAAATATATAATATTTTTATATAAACCATGTTGATCACAACATGAGTGGATAGTGCCGAGAGGACTTATTTCAATCATATTTTCAGGATTAAGATAGTGGACTGAAGCATGTAGTTATTGATAAGTTTGAAGAACTATTAGGATGAGGCGTTCGGTGTACTTCTGGATAAACAAATTAGAGCGGTGATACATGAACATGTACCATCGAGTCATATAGATCTCAAATTGTATGCCTTTGTAACTAAAACTTCTATGTACACAACTCCCACAACTCCCACATAGACATTATGCTATTTATAATGGGGAGGACAACAAAGTGGCATCTTTAGACAATCACCATTTACTCGTCTTTTTTTAGACCTTGACCTTTTGGGCAATACTAGGTAGCAACCCTTCTACCTTCAGAGTCACGATTGAATACTCATTCTCACTCTATCTTCTTATGAGTAGTTTTAGGCACCATCTACTAATTTACTATCGCGAGAGCATCTGTTCATGCCATATCCTATCTGACAATCTGTGACAAAGAAGGATGAGCTTGAGCATTGAGGAGCGACATCATAATCTCTGAGATAGACCTTATTGTGCTCCTACCTACTACACTCTAAACTTGAATCCATACAATCTATCTGACCATAAGCGTAGTAGATGTATTCCATCTCAATTTTAGTAGATATATTATTTTATGTATTATCAACTTTAGTATTAGTGGTTATGATTTTTATTTATTATTATTTTTCTTATAACTCTTTTTTAAAATTTTGACAAACGTGAATCACAACATTAAACAACAAAAGTGAGCAAGGGATGCTAAAATATTTTTCTTAATGTTTCCGCTTTTGGTGCCTTATTTTCACAAATAATTTTAAGTATTCAGAAATTAGCAGACATATTTTTGATTTTTTTTATTATATCTGTATTTTAATATTTTTTTATTATATGAAGCCTCATAGCTACGATGAATTAGGGAGATAGACTAAAAGAAATTTGTAAATAAGGATGAACATTTTCAACGTTCTTTTGTTATATATATCGATAGATGAATTATGAGTTTTTTTTGTTGATATCACCAAGAAATTGTTAATGGATAATCCATTTTCTTATCATAGCTATCACTTTTTTATGTTATTTGGATGGAAGGTTCCACTCTCAGGAAGCAAGCGAGCTCTATGGCGATTTTGGAAGTTAAAATTAAGCTATTGGTTAATTCTAAACATAAATTCTGGAAATTTAAAGAGACATGACCTCCACATATTATTACTATATTGAATTCTTGGAGGAATTTAGGGCTCTCAGGCTAATTCTCTCCTGGCTGTGCAATTCGTACTATATGTTTTTGAATTTTGCGACCCGGACAATGATGAGTTTATGCAAACCCAGTTTTTTGTGGACTGGCATTCATGCTACCTGCGACACTCTCTCGGACGATCATTTCTGCAACCAGGGTTCCCCATTTCTGGCTTAATGGAACGGTCCCTCTGGAGTAATCGTGGACAGTCGTCTCTTGGTTTTGTTCGATTTTGTCTATAATTCTGGAAGATGTAGCAGATCCTGGGATTGACATTTCAGTAATTTTTGATGAGTTTTGATCTCTCTCTCTCTCTCTCTCTCTCTCTCTCCATTGGTTCTTTCTCCTATATATTGCGTCTTTCCTTTTAGAGCTCAGCCTTATGCTGTCTGGCTTCATCATTTGCTAATGTTTCTCCTTTCGATTTTTTCTGTACCGAATTTAGCCGATGTCTTCCTCCCTTTCATCGAAGACGTCAATTTTGGAATACAATTAGGTCATCGCCGTCAATTTTCCAAAAATAAAAATAACAAAATGAACGACTGAACGCCATCTCTTCGATTTCTCAGTTCCTCCCTTAAATGCCAAATACAATGAAGAATAAAACTTCTGACTGCATATACTTTGAAAATATTATGAACTAAATTTTCTTTTTCAATAATGCTCATTTGAAAGATAAATAAAGGTGAAATAATAAACAAAGGAAAGCGCATAATTTTACCTAGAAATGTTTTTTTACTATATTTTTCTTTCAAATGAGCAAATATTGCAAAAGAAAATTTATTTTATAATATTCTCAAAGTATATGCACTCAAAAGTTATATTCATCATTGTATCCATTAATTTATATTCTTCATTGATAATTTCTGCATATATTTGAAAATATTATAAAATAAATTTTCCTTTTGCATATAACTTCTGGTTGTAATCAAATTTTTTAGATAAATTAAAGCATAATTAACCTAAACAAAATAATCAGATTTAATATGGATCAAGTTCAAATTAAACTTTTGATCTATTTAATAAATAGAACAAGTTAAAATCAAACGTACTTGAGAGTCAAACCCGAACACAATCTGACAACCTGAATTGACACTACTAGCTAAACGAAGAGAGTTAATTTGAGGCTTGTTCAATACTTTTAATTTAGACTCATCCTTCATTAAATTACATTGGAATATTCAAAATATTCTTATATTGTGACAACAACAATTGATAATTTTCATAATAAATTAGCAAAAGTGATTACGTTAATTATACATTAATTTATCTAAAAGTTTTAATACAATCACATACTTCGTATGGTAAACATATGACCAACACACGTCCTGCAAAACCTTTAAAATGAAACACTTTTTTTTTTTAAATTATCAATGACGATTCAGTTTAAAAGAAAATAAAAAAAGAAAAATCATGCATACATTTGATTCCACATACCACCAATTTATGAAGATTTAATTTATTTTGAATTTTTTAAAAAAAACTGATCTGCACTAACAATTAAAAAAATATTTTGTTCTAAAAACTTTACCATATTTTGGTCAACCATGTGCTTTCAATCTTGATAAAATTATATATTTTTCAAATAAATTCAAATTTTAATGAAGTCATTTGATACACTCATATAAAAAAAATTAATCAGATTTTTTAGCATGAATCTAATTTGTGCTCTTTCTCTCAATTCGAATGTCCCCAAAAAAATATATGAAAAACATAATATGAAGGTGATCTAAAACATGCATTTATATATATTTATTATACAATAAAGAAGTAATAAGAAATAAATAAATAAATGATAATGAAAAAAAATTTAATTTTCGTAATTTTAAAATTTTAAATTTTATAAAAAAGATATGTATGTATACATGAATGAGTCAAGTGATTTAAGAGCTAAAATTTGTTAAAAAAATGAATGATAAATTTACCACAGCTGATGGGAATATAAATCAAGACAGTTGCTTCTTATAAATCCTTCACTGGAAGTTTGTGCAGTACATTTGTCGCCATGTAAGGTGATATGCATCCTCTTACCTGTATTAATTACAAGAAAAAATAAAGCATTGGAATCTTACTAAATTGAGTCTTGAGACATTTACATGGCAATAGTTCTTATATATTTGTAAATCTAACATCAAATTTTAATATTTCTATAAATAATATTTAAATATTTAATAAAATATAAAAATAATATATGCATTAATTTTTTAAAATAAAGTACATCTATTCATGCTAATGATAATGATGATGATGATTCATATTAGACATACAATTTGAAGTTTAAATAATATCTTATTTATTCTAATATCAAAAAACCTATTTACATTTTTGTGGATATATTTAATCATATGAAGAATAAATTTAAAGTTCTCATATTAGGCATGAGTTTCTAGCGTTAAATTATTCCTTTAGAAAAAAAATTGACAGTGAAACAATTTTTTTACAAGTCAAGCAATTGGTTCTCCATAAATTACTCAATCAGCTATTAAATAAATAACCTTCATATACAAGGCATACCTGCAATAGACTGGTCGGTATTTCAATAAACCCTTGAAGGAGAATATCAACCTTCTCTAGCTTGCATAGGGAAATTGGCGTAATCAGATAAAGAATGCCTTTCATAACATCAATAACTCTTACAATACCTAAAATAGGGAAAATCAGATTAAATAAAACATATATATCAAAATAACGATGTCCCAATAGAAGTAGCAGCTTGCAGAAAAATTAATAATTATTACCAAGTCCAACACACCAAGGTGTGCAACCTATTGACGATGGCCCAGTAGAAGTAGCAGCTAAGCCAACAATAGTAGCATTTAAACTCTGAAAAATCTCATGCTTTGGAACCTGAAATGAGAGAGGAGATAAATATCTATATAATGGTCATACTGTTTACCATTCGAATTTATCTTAAAATTAGCTTAAAATAAGCTTATTCAAAAATGATCACAATACGTACTCTAGCTTATGTATGTAGCTACAACTCAAAACTCTTGTAGATATGGTAGTGTTATCCAAGGTTCCTTTAACTCTTTGCACTACATATAAAACCTTAGATAATTTAATCATAAAATTTTAATAGGATTTATCATCTATCCCCAAATAAATTTCATAATGCAAGATTAAAAGAGAATTAGTATACTTATTCATAAAATATAGAGTCTAGTGTTTCCTTTATAAGAGTGTTTTCTCAATCAAAAGAAATAATTAAAAGAAAAGGCTTGCATTCAAAAGACGTCTCGAGTCCCAAATCTAATAAGTTATAATTCATGTTAGAGATAATCTATTTGTAACACAATCAATGTTCTGATAAGTTCTTGAGTTCTCACACATAAGAGCTCACAAGTTTTTCTATGTGAATAATCTACAAGTTAAGAGGAAAATCAAATTAGTTTATCATCCTCCAGAAGCTAAATTTTTAGAACAAGCTAGCATCCTTAAGTTGTTGATCAATCTTAACGATGAAAATACTACGACTCTCCAGATTGTTTTTATGTATTTTGCATTATATATAGTTTTGATTATAAAAAAGAGATCACTCACTCTCAATCATAAAAAAAGTTTAAAGCATACGATTTAAAGCTTTATATCATTAAATCAATTTCTCTATGATCACAAATTGAAATCTGAGTGCTTTCTTATAAGATCACCAGCCCCATTTTATCCCTCCCCACCCTTTTTTATTTATTACTATTTTATAATGACTTTTGGGATGTAGATATATCTCTCCTCTTGTACAAAAAAATAAGAAATAAAATTCTTGAGAGTTTTACTCTATTATTTTATTTTCTAACTATCCCATCATAGAAATGATTTGATACACTTATTAAAGATTAGATAAACCACAACGCTTACAATACCGACAATGAAGATCGTAACCTTTACTTGAGAAAAGTGAACTTGATAAGGAGGGATAGAAGCCAATGCAGCAAGCTCCTTGTTACTGCAGATGTTTAGACTTGGAAAGCAGCTTGAAATAGTCGAAAGCGAAGGTCTCGCATGCTATGTGCATTTTTTAGCATTAACACCCTACAAAAGCACATTATAGGCTCAATCTCATTATAAAACATAAAATAAAAAATAGTATTATCCCAAAAGCTTACTAGAATTTTGACATACGATAGCATATTTCATTGTCACTCATTCAACAACTCTTGAATTAATTTAGAAAATAAATGCATAAATCAAGATCACAGCTAGAAAATTCTACTATAGCTTTTCCAAACCAGTATCGTGTGAATAACAATTGAAGTATTTATTAATTTTTTAATTAAAGCTATTATAAGTGTAGTTGATCGTAGCATACAAAAACAAGTCATTTTATGTCCTAGAGGTTTTAAGAAAGGTTATAACAACATTGATAGTTGTTTAGGACATTGACATGACATTTAATCTGCATAGAAAAAGTCATAATTCTATCAATTTTAAATCATAAAGAAATGGCAAGCTGATATTAAGGTATAGAACACTATTGCATTGTAATAAAATTTGACTCCTTTCACCGATGAATCAAGTATCAATCAAGTTCAAAAGGATTAGAATTTAGAAGTATAGTAGATCCAACCTTAGGACTGCATTAATACCCTACTAATCTTCCTCGTAATGTTTTAAATAAGCCCAAATTATTCCATACTTGTTTTAAGCTATCACATGGCTTTTACTAGATAATTCAAAGGTTTCATAGCATTTCTCATTGCAACAACTATCCTTTTCTCATTGCAGCAGCAACCTAAATTCTTAAAAAAGAAACTCCCAAAATAGATGTGCCTAGACATCCAGTCAACTTTCCATTTCAAATCACAATTGATACTTTCTGATGCTAAATATGCATCACTTAACTTGATTGCTTCTAATTAATAAAGCTCAATACAACACAAACACCTCTTTTAAATCATGTTAAAAAAACTGATAAAAATACAATAAATTTGAAATCCTTCATAATTTTGAATAATTCTGTAAGCAAGCTTTTGATAAATATTAACAACAATGATATATATCCATGACCTTCATGCATATCCAGAATGACCTGATTCTTATATACTATTTGGCCCCTTAGGTCATAATGATCTTCTATCAATGTTAATTCTTATTAAACATATTTAGTACTTAATAACTTCATCATTATCACCAACACCCTCATCAACCTTATCCTAGCCATATTGATCAATTTATGAATCCTTATTTTCTATTTGCTCATGTTGAGTATTATGTGGAGTTTTAAACTAGTTTTATGCAAACATCTAGTTGTATTACTTCCACACATGTTATCTTTTATTCTACACTTTTCCTTCCTAATCCTTCAACATTAATATTATGGGTGTATCTTGAAACCTTAGTTGTGCGACTAAATGGCCTTAGCGTCTTCTTTTCACTAATCAATTTTCAAAAGATGTTACTCCAACTGTCCCTATAATATAATCATTTTTAAATCTATGGCCCATAGTTTTGATACATTAAACTAAACATTCACAATTTGAGCACTCAATTTCTCAACTTGATTAACAATGCTTTAGCATCTAAAACAAATCCATTCAACAAAGAGACTTTATGTTAATTTTATAAAATATGCCTCAAATCTTCAAGATAATCTCTTATTATACTATATAGCACATAGTAGAGGACAAACATAATCTACTATTTGATGAAAGATTTAAAGTCAATGAGGACACCAATAATTTTAAATTATTTATCGGTGAACAATGATAAACATGCAACAACTACTATGCAGAGATGATAATAACAACGTGATAAGGGTGAGATATCTTGTAATATTAACCACACAATGTCATTTTTTGTAATAGGAAAAAAGAAATAAAAGTTTGAATGATCAAAAGTATAATGGATTTAAGGTAGCGGTGATGAAGTAGAGATAAGTCAAAGTTGATCGCTAAGAATAACCTTTGTCACTAAGATCTTGTTCCTTTTTTTTCCTTCTCTAAGTAAAATAAATTCACACACTCAGTACTCAACCACATAGAGTGAACACACAATAAGAGTACAAAGTTCAAGAAGTAATTCTTCATTCAATCAAGCTTTGTATACAACAAACTCCCAATTCATGGGAATATGATGGAAAAGCTAGAATATACAAACCTACATTCAAATTCAAATTGGCTAGCAAACATTACTCTTTAACATTATTTAATACCTACCATCATTACCATACCTACCATCACACTTGTCATCATTAATATACCTATTATCAATTCTAATAACATTAAATTCCTTTAAGGTCATAGCATAAAAAATGACCTAATACATATAAGCCTAAAATATAACATCATGATACAAAAGCCCAACAACACGACAAAATGCAATCATAAATAACTTAAGAACTTAAAACTAGTATTCAAAATGATAATAATGATAAGCCCTACATCAATACCTTAAGTACATCTTCATTTAACCACACAACACTAGAAGTCATATTTTCTCTTTTAATTCCTAACTTTGCATAATAGCTCTAATACTCATCAACCATAAGGCATTTGTGCATTGTAACATGAGAGAAAATGGAAGAATTTATCAAGATAAATTTCCTTCAAAAAAATTTGTATATGTCATTAACATTTTTTGATAATTATTAATATAACACTTTCGGTCTTTCTTTTATTAATCCTATGTCATGTTATCTTCTAAATTTTTTCTTCATTTGTTTGTTTATTTATTTATTTCAATGGAGTTCCAGCAAACTAAAATTATACTATCTACAAATAGACTATTATGATTGGAAACTCTATGATCACTCCACAATTACTTTTAATATCAAAGATCCTATCAATGGGTGCCTTGAATAACTTCAACCAGTTTTATGAGATTTTTTCTTAGTGCTCACCAAATTAATTCTTATGTCACTTTCGATTACATGTCATCTCAAGTTTAGTAAAAAGTTATGAAGACCTTTTCTTTATTTTTTATACATTTCCATCAATTGTCTTTGCAAAATTGCCTCCAAAATAGATCTTCTTAGCATAAACAAATTTGATTTTTTGATATCAATCTATTTTTTGTAAATCTATATTCCATTACTCTCTCATAACTTTATAATTTTTATAGTTGATTATTCTATAATTACCATAATCTTAAATACCCCATTTGCTCTTAGCACTAGTACAAATTTTCTTCTCCAATCAATTGGTCCATCTTAATCAACAAAAATTCATTAAAAGATTCATGTTAGAAAAATCATTATCACCTAACTATTTGAATCTCATTAAGCATGTACATCATCAAGACCAAAAGCTCAATCTCTATGTATCATCCTCAAAAAAGTTCACTCACAGTTTATATGCATATGCCTCATGAGCAAGACAATCGAGGCCATATCCATAAAGTGGCGAGGTACAATACCTTGCAAAGAACTAGACCTTCAGTTGGGTGATTGTTGCTCAACCGGCTGCTCATACACAAGCAACCACAGATCAAGATTGTGCACATTATTCCAGTGAGTTGAGGTCGAGGGAACTTCGCCACCCATCGCGGTGAACTTCTCTCGTGCAAGTCATTTTACTTGCTTACCATCTTCTATGTATGTCGATGTAAAACCCTCCTTCTAAACTCAATAAAGGGAGGAAACTTGTTGGAACTTGTGGGGACTCCCTTTCTTTGATTTTTCATATAATATGCCTATCTAGTTCCCTTCCTCATATTGATTGGAGATTCCCACCATACTATAGTCCCTTATCGAGAAAGACAAGGGTCTATACTTGATTCTCTTGACATAGTGGAATCCTTTTCTGTCTACTCTCTATTATCTCAGATCCATAGGTTCTTCCTCACCCATAAGCAAATCAGATTGAACATGTTTTCAAATTAATTTATAGTGTATATCGGTATTTTATTCATTATTCATTTCAAAAATATTTCTTCATTAAAACAGAAATTTTCTCAAAGTAGCATTGCCAACTCCTTAGACACCTTCTTTTTTAACAAAGATCTATAAACATCATTATTAATGCATCTAACTTAACCAACCAAATATCAAAATTCAACCAAATATCAAAATTCATTATCTTTTATCTTAGCTAGTTTAGATCTCTTTTTTTTCTTCCTTACTCCTTAGTAGTTATCATATCATATAAATTATGATAAATTTTAACAAATACTTTGCTTACTTCCCTCCTACAAGGCTTCTAGCTTCCTTATAATGATTATAAGCCCTAATACTATTTAACTTTAGCTACTCATTAGGCAGACACCTTATTTCATGTTTGGCTCAAATAAACAATCCAATTTGCCATTATTAGCAACCTACCATGAAAGATTAATGATGTTTTTTACCTTTTAAGTTTCATAATTTCATCTATGACTAACTATTTATTTTCATTAGTTTCCCATAGTTCTATATGTCTCTATAACTAATATTTTATGATGTATGATCAAACTTTCTTATAGAATCACCATATAATCTTTACCTAAAAAAATATTTTATCCTTCCGATTAAAAAAAAGCCTAACTATAATTTTGCATCTCAATTTTTAAAAGTAACCAAGTATTCTTCTCACTTATTTATAAATATTTATTCTATATTGCAAGATCATATGCTAACATGAAATCAAATGTAGTTTCTTTCATTGTAGTTCTATGTTCTATTCTAAACCAACCATGAATCCTCTAATAGTTCAATTTATTGGAACCTACATGCATAATGAGTCAATTACAATATTACATTTTCTTCCTCAAACATATTTTATAATAGCTCATCTATATCTTCCAAAAAATGTGTTATAAAAGTATCTTGTAATACAACTTTGAGAAACATAAGTATAAACTACAGATAATGTTCTCACCAATAATCAACTTAATAGAAACTCCCTACCATTAATAATATTCACCTCAACAATTGGTATCTTTTAATTCTATATCCACTTCTATTCAACCTTATTCCTATTATTAATCTCACCAACATACAATAGTTATAACTTCCCAGAATGTCATTAAATCTTTCCCTTAAAAGTTAGTTTCTTGCAAACAAACCACATATTTATTTTTATCATCAAGTTAACTTATTATATGCCTTCACATTCAAAGAACACAAATTCCATATAGCAAATTCAAACTTAATTTTAAACCAAAGCAACTCTTACCCATTTTCACCAAAATTAGGTTACGTTGATGCATCACTCATAGGTGACACCTAAGATTTCCCTTGCCTTTTTTTACCATCATTGGGCCAAGCTATGGCATCACTTGATAGTTAACGCCTTGAAAATTATTACCAACATTTTATTGAAATAGAGATAATTCAAAGCGCATTCCTCCTAGAGGATGCATTAACATAAAGAAAATTTAAATTTTGATTCATCTTCATGAATTTTTACATAAGATATATGTTTAATTTTAACCTAACTAAACATCAATATTTCTCAAATGGATTTGTGACAAATGACAGTTTACATAATTACTTTAATACAAGCCAATCTATTTTTCACCCTTGAATTTAAATCAAAGGGCTCAAAGAATCTCAACATCATGAGCTACACTAGCATCATCCCCAAGCTCTCCTAGGCCATTGTTCATATCCCCATATCATCATCATTGCTAAACACTCCCTAAATCCACACAATGGTGATCCTCATAAAAGTCTCTTTTTTTATCACCTATTCAACTACATGAAACCACTGCACCCATCCATCCCTAACAACATCAACGTCAAGTCCAACCCAATCTCCACCATCAACTTATTTGGAATGACTACTAACTTCTTGTTTATATTAAAGGGCATGAATAACAAAAGCATCACCATTAATTTTTTTTACAAATATTTTCCACAAACCGAAAACATTGAGTTAATTATTCATAGTTACTTTGTTTTATATTGTGCATATGATTTTTGTAGAATTTCTTTTATATAAAATTTGTATATTACTTTTTCAATGTTTTTAATAAATGTTTGTGTTTTCATGAATCCTTCCAGGCAGTATTTTTCCCTTGTATTTCCAAAAGGGTGTTTGCTAGTTGAAAATATATATAACCCTAATAGATAAATCTTTAATTGACTTGTAAAAGTGTACATATATAGATGTATGGATGTATGTATATATATTTGGATATGTACATACATTTATATGCATGTATGGATGGATGTAGGTTAGACTAAAAATTTGTATTAAGATTAAGTAAATCAGTTAAAATCAAATCAATTTTCACCAACACAATCAAGCTCAAGTTAAAATTAATGAGTCACGTATAAGATCAAATCAACATTTGATCAATCAGCCTATAGACCCAACTTAGCCTGAGATTGAATCAAATGATATTGAGCCAATCTTATGCCAAAGTCAAATTGGCTTTAGATTGAAAAAAGTAAAAATAAAAGGTGCAACACATACACAAATTTCTACCTGAACTCAACCAAATCTATACTGATGTTTCTTAAATAAAATACAATTCAAAATAAATCTAAAGTCAAAGAGTAGATACTCACGATCGATTGTAGAAATCAGTAAAACTGCTGCAACTTCAATTAATTCTGAAGATCCCTTTTTCCTATCACTTTCGACCAGAATTCCCCAATTGGAAGATTCTTACTCTCAGCTGAGATACGTATTTGAACAACATGAGTAGGAGATAAGTATCTCAAGAGTTCCACCAGAACATCAAATCCAGTACCTAGAACAAAATGAATGGACAAATTACTATTGAGCAACCACAATAAGTATTTATGAGATTTTCATGACATCCTACTAAATTTAAACCTATAGAAATTTAGTGTAAAACAATGAAATTTACCTTTCACCCACCCAGCAGTATTAATAATTAGAGGTAATAAAGATATTTTATGATTATCATGGTCATTTGACTGATGAAACTTCTCAAGGAAGTAGTCATATAGTCGGAATATGTAATTTATATAAGCTTCTGGGTCTCTTTTTGAAGATATATCACCAAAAAAAAAGCACCTGAAAAGAAAAAGTAGATTAGAAAATTGATTGGTTTGAAAATGGTATAAAGACAGCTGAAAAGAAAACATTATTCATACATCTAATAATCACCCTTAGCTGGACTTACAAGTTTTGACCTTAGCCCCATTATAAATGCATGTTTCTTCAAGCTTACATATAAATCAAATATTTTAACTCCAGCGTGTTCTCCAAACATATAATGATATAGCCTATTTTAATAAAGAACGTAGAGAAAATTATCATAAGATAATCTGGAAACAATGATTCTGTTGGAAAATAACAATTAAAACAAAGTAGTTTAAACAGTCTCTCTAAGTAATTATACGCATCCTTACATCGTTTTCTAGGAAAGACCAACTGACAGCCTGTAACCCCTCTACATCCTGTTTTCAAGTAAGCAATCGTTATTATTTCTCAAAATGGATGTTTGGACCAACACCCTCAAAGAGGTCATTTTTGATAACTATTGCCCCTAGAAGTTTCTACCTAATAAGAATTGAAGAGCCAAGCGCATGATAAAATTATATGCAGCAAAAGAGTACTAATGTGAATAGATGATTGATTGTCTAGAGAGTGGGCAAAAAAGCATCCATACCATATCATCATTCTACATTTTGGCAATTTAAAACAAGAAAAAATAAAAAACAAAAATACTTCCTCAAATAGTATGTAAGATCTGCAAGGAATTCATGCCTTTCTCTCTATAACCAAAGAGGTAAGAAACCAAGAAATCTACAAATATGTTAAAATTCATGCCAAAATGATGCAATTGACCAAACAAAATCATAATCAACAGATTCACTAACTCACCTCTCAGGTTCTCTCAAAGATGTGCTCATCAAATCTGCAATCACATAAAAACAAACCTCAAAAACTGAAGTAGCAATAATTCAAACAATTTATAAAATATTTGAGCAGTTCATTTTAATAAAAAGATAAAAATACGTTTCATGTATGAAAATGAAATATCACACTTGAAAGATTTTGATTTTTTTTTAAGTTTAAAACAAATATTACAGTTTAACTATATCCAACAAATTGACGGAATCTAATAAAGTATAATTTTTCATGATTTCTATTTTCAAGCAATCGAAAGGCCCCAAGTAATGTCGATTTAAATTTTTTTTCAAAAGATAGAGAGAGAGAGAGACTAACACTGGTATACATTCCTCAACAAGATGAAGGGACAAGCAACCGGCAGAAGAACTCCGGCTGCCCCACATCAGTATCCAAGTAACCCACTCTATCATACCTTCAAAACCATTCAAAACCGAAGGAACCATGTAACCAATTTCTAATCTCACAAGGATTAAATAATAAAACCGAGGATTAAGGATAGAAAACCTTTCCAAGAGAGGCTGTTAAGGAGAAAGGCGAGAAGGTCGACTTGCCGCTGTTCTTAGGGCGCAAATGACAATCGTGAGTTCGAGAGCGACAATGGCATGCAAAGCGTCAACTTCTAGTCTGGCGGCTGACTAGGCGGCGTGGAAGGAGTTGCTCTCGAGGCAATGGCCATTGATTCTCTCGGGGGCTGTTTTCGTAGCGGTTACTAAAGCGACGACTAACGCGAGCCCTTGTCTTTCCAAGCAACCTCCCGTGACCCTTGAGCTCGACGGAGCACCGAGAAGAAGGCAAGGGTTTATGTTAAATTCATTAAATAGATTTTGTAAAATTAATTTAATAAATAATATTAATTAATTTTAAAATATTATGTTAAATAAATTAACTTTATTTATTATTTAATTTATAAAAACTCTTAATTTATTTTTTATTACTTCTTAATTAAATTACTAATTTGAATCAAATAATTTAGATATATATATATATATTAATTTATAAAATCAAATCAAAATTAATGAATAATATTAAGATATTAAATTTTATATCATTTTTATTTAATATGATTGAATGAAAAGTATTATTTAATTAGATTTTAAATTACTAGGTAATGATTAATTGAGATGTTGTGTCAAAATATTTATGACTTAATTAATTTAATTAAATTTGATATATTACAATTATTTAAATCATTAAATCTTGAAATAAATAATTAAACATTTCTCATAATTAAATCCCATTTAATATATATCATACCAAACTATTTAAAAATTAGTGAATTTAGATTTATAAGGTTTATTAAATCCTACTTTAGTTAAATCCTATCATAGCGAAATAAACTAAATGAAATATTAGTGCAATCTAGTCTTAGACAATGTTTTGAGAAAGAATTTACACTCATATCTAGGTTTTGAGAAAGAATTTACACTCATATCTAGGTTTTAGTCCATAGTAAAATTTGAGATTGGAGAGGTAGTTTGGTTTTGCGATTTAAATTTGATTATATTTTTTGGTTAGTTATTAATAAATATATAAGCTCTAGTAAATTTCAAGAATTTTTCTCAAAATTCAAAATAAAAAGTATAAATTATTTTCAATTGAAATCATTAGATATAATCGAAATTCAAACCTTATTTTTAAAATAAAAAGAAAATAACTTTATACTTGAATGTAACAAGTACCCAAATGAGAAAGTTCATAAAAAATAAATTCATTGATCATTGTATGCATGATCTATACTTGAATGTAACAACGGTACAATCACAAAGATCATGCTCTTCATAAATAATGAGATTTCATATATTATCCAATATACATAATTTTAATTCATTAAATAATAGATGACTTCTATAATATAAATAATAAATATGCTATAAAAAGATTAAAATTATAATGAGTAGCATAATCTCTTAAAAAAAATAATTTAGATTGATAGAATAGATGTTTTAGGCCATACAACATCCCAAACCCATTTCCAGCAAGCTAAGATGTGAAATCTAGGCAATATAACTTTCCAAACAGAAATTTCAGCAACCTAGATGCTTGCAATCTCACAAATAACAAAATCAAACATAGGGTTTAGGCCATACAACATCCCAAACCCTAGAGAAAGCATTTAGCATGGTTTTAAGCATGAAATAAAGCTCTCTTTACCAAGCCCTAATTTTCGGAATACCCAAATGCATGGAAAAAGGAAAAGTTAGGGAGACGACCTGTAGGTGTTGAACGCTAAGAAAAGGAGGAAAAGGGTTTCGGTTGGCTCAAGAAGAGCAGTCGGCCTCGACTAGGGCTCACGATCCCGTTCGACTTCCACGCTGTTCGTGACGGACGGAAGAGAGAAAGGAGAGCCGCTCAAGAAGTCTTTGGCTGGGAGAAGGAAACGGAAGGGAGAAATGCCGAGAGCAACGAGAAAGCTGTGCGCAGCAAGGGAAACCGAGACCAGAAAAAAAAAAAGAGGGAAATGTCGTGAGAGGAAGGAGCGTCGTGTGCGGGAGTATGCCGTGAGGGCAGGAAAAACGAGAGCTTCGTAACCCTCGTTTCAGGACCGCCTATTCTGATTCGCTGAACGGGCGGGTTCGGTATAGAGATTAATAGTATTAAAAGTTTAAGCAGCGGTTAATATTATTTTATGTGATATTAATTTATATAATAAATCTTAATAATATGGGTATCAATTTTAGATATTTCAATTATGTTGAACGCGGTGTGATCGATTTACGTGATCGGGCTGGACGTCGGCGTCGTGAAAGTAAGTTAATCGTAATGCGATGTGCTCAATTACTTCGGCCTTCAGATCGAATCGATGAAAAAACGTCGTTTGATATGGCTCAACGCGTTTGAACAACGCGCGGTATTTATTTTAGAAATAAAATTAGAAACTGCTCGACTTTGATATGCACATAATTTCATTAAAAAATTAATTTTAATTTTGGATCGATTAATTGATTTGATATTTATTATTTAATTAATTTTGATGCTTTCGACCACATTATGAAAGTCAATTTTAAATCGAATTTAATTAATTTCATGTGATTAAGACATTTAACATATGTCGTTTATTTAATTTTAAAAATGGTTAAGTCAACCATGTAGGTAGTTAGACAACTATGATAACTTAAGCAAACTGAGAAAGTTCATAAAAAATAAATTATTGATCATTGTATGCATGATCTATACTTGAATAATGTAAATACAACGCAAGATCATGCTCTTCATAAATAATGAGATTTCATATATTATCCAATATACATAATTTTAATTCATTAAATAATAGATGACTTCTATAATATAAATAATAAATATGCTATAAAAGATTAAAATTATAATGAGTAGCATAATCTCTTAAAAAAGTAATTTAGATTGATAGAATAGATGTTTTATAATCTATCCTTATAAATGATTTTGATTTACTATAAAAACAACATTATATTTTTAATTTTCACTCTTATCTCCATATATTTTTAATTTTATAATCTATCCTTATAATGAGTTTGCTTTTAAATCTAAAATAAATATAATTACCTCTCATCAATTAGGTAGTGAGGAACAATCAATAGATCGGCCCCTTATGAATCTATAAAATATCTAATCAAATACTTCTTATTCTTTATTCTTCTTCTTTAATTATATATTATTTTACATCATCTTTAATAAGATATGGGTGAACATCTCATGCCATCTCCATCACATTATTTGTATATACAATAGCATGAGTTACCATCTCTTGAATCATACATCACATCATATTTAATCTCCAAAAGAATAGTAAAATAATAGGGATAAGGATGCCCACACTATTTCTCTCCTTTTCTTATTCTTTTCCCCACCTCCATGCTATTATCATTCATACATTTGTAAAATCCATGCTTTTATTCTTTTTCACCACTCATTGTATAATGTTAAACTAACTTGTTTTGAGCATCTATTTTTTTGCTTATTCTTTAGTATAAGCTACTTCAACTCCATAACAACTTCGAAAAAACACAATTGATCAAAAGTATGGGCTAAGAAGCAATAAGTTGTTCTTCATTTCCCTCTTATACTTCTTTCTCAATGTGGCCACCACACTCACTCACAAAATTTGTAGTAGTCATTTTCTTTTTTATAACTCAATAGAAGAGGCTAAGGAGGGTATGCATAATGGACTTATAGAAGTCTTTTTCATTAGTTTATGT